>OW388294.1:26353095-27795595 GCA_936450465.1 Gibbula magus
ATTTAGTTTTACAGGATACCGGCATGTATTGTTCCATTTAGTTTTAGTTGGAGAACAGAGTAAAAAGGGACCAGAAAATTAGTAAGTCTATGAACTAACATACACTAATGACAGCTTCAATATTGCTAAAACTATGATTATGATATCTTGTTTGAAAACAATTATTTTTTTTAATAATATGATTTGCCTGAAAACACATGTTTACCCTTAGGTATTGCGAAGTATATATGAGAAAATAAAAATTTACACAGTGGCTAACATATATGACAGCTCACCCTTGCTTTAGCTACGAGCCACTAATGTAGAGTTATTTCCATATTATATCAGGGAACTTCTATTTTCATGAAGGATCCACAAAGCTGAGATTGCAAGACATGTATTTACTGTGTCGGGGTAGTAGTTCATTTATTTTCAAACGTTGCCAATTGTTTCTCAACCTGTCGAAATGTTACTAGATCAGAATATTTAAGTGAATCCCAGTTAAACATACAATCTCGAATACGAGATCACATTTACAATTAGTAAGCATTAATCAAAGAAACTAAACTATTGTGCAAAACGAATGAAACTTACACCAATGCCAGATATCTTAATTCACATCATGTCACGAACATACTAAAACATGAACTTTTGAAACATCATTTTATCAGTCGTATTTAAATCGTTTAAACTAAGCAAGATAGGAGTCAGGTATGACCTTTTCGCAAAGTTTACGAACAATGATGAATCAACGAATAAACTTTACTGAACGTAAATTACATGTATGTCCACATCAAGAATTACCTTAATTAATTAACTAATTCATTAACTAAATTTCAAATTATACTGTTGTGTATACCTGTGCTTAAAAATATATATGCATATCTAACACATTCGAAGAAGACTTCACTTAGCACCACTGTTTGATTCTGCAAAAATGTATAATCTATACACAGTTTGAACCTTCAATAGTAGCGAAAGCTTTTCTTATAGCAGCAAAGATCGCCTATCATGGAATTATTGGAGATATACATTGCAATTACACTAAATATATATCAACAATATCTGTAGTATAGCTGATTTTTATTTCAAATGGCATCATGTCATACAAATCTAGTGGAAGTGATAGTCCAAAAGAAATAACATTATTCACTGAATGTCTACAATAACATTAAATGGAACAGTTTGTGCCATAGCTACAGTTTCATTAACTAAATAGCAAGCTGGCATATAGCTGCAAATGTGTGTTCTATCTGTTCGGAAAGTCATAAAACTGTGATTGCCATTTGAGAAGAGGTATCTGTCTAGGGCGCATGTTTAATTGCTTTTTAACTACGTTTGCAGGATGTGAGCATAAGTAATGTCTACATCTTGAAAGAGAAAGTATTCAACAGTACCCTTGGGAAGGACATCAACATCGACGATAGACATTAGGGGATTTGATTCTTTGAATTTAAGAGGAATTGTTAAAGTGCACTGGGAAATGATTCCAAGACTATGATGGATCAATTTGAACATATTCTTTAACACATTCTTACAGAAAAAAAATATTGCATAATATTTCTTGTGCGCAAAAAGCGACGCTCAAAGGCTTGCTCATGGCGCTGCAATTACAGTACAATTCAGAGCTGCGAGTGTATGTGTGTTCTGTGAGTTACAGAACTGAGTAAATATGTTTTAACCTAGCTTTGGAACAGTGTATACAATCCTGTACACTAGTACACCGGCATAACAGAAACATAGTTTTTTACAGACTACATGTATGTATTACGAAGTTACGGATATCAGATGTAAGTATTAAATATATATATATATATATATATATATATATATATATATATATATATATATATATATACATATATACATATATCTAGATGAAAGAAGCATGTGCATATGCTTATCCTTCAATGTTTGAATTTTCGTTGAGATTTTCAGTTGTGTACAAACATTGTTTTTATTCCAAACCTTTGTGAATGACAGTAATCCAGTAAAACGTTAACCTCATCAGGTGTGGTCCGTCAGCCATGCGTCCATAAACATGATATAGAAATGTTGCCTCTAAATGTTATACGACAGATGGGGGGTTATCAAGTGTAGATTTGTGTGGCCCATAATAAGGGACACCGTGGCTATGTTCCATGCAATCTAGGAATCGTCACGATCTGCAGATTGTTCGAACAATCTAGGAATGTTTCAAAAACCAATTTATTAATATAATTGTTAATAGTCTTTAAATTGTTTACTGTACAAGTATTATTCTATAGACGCATTATCTCTTCAAGAACAGTATTAAAATCACTAGTGAAATCCACACATTTTGATTCAATCGTTTAAGACAAGACATCTCTTGTAGTAAACTACCATTAGTTATAAAACGGCAAGTATTCTCATCATTAAATAATCTATTAATAAAGCAATTTAACTAGAGAGAAATCAAGAGAGGAAAATAGATGGGAAAATAGCCGCTCTAAGAGACTCTGCATTATCAGGCCTAATATAAGTCATAGAAATATTACTTCCATGCAAGAAATTATATTTCAAATTACCAAGTACATTAACAATTACCCTACATAAGAAGCAGTGTGGAGGAATGATTGATGGGAGAGGAGTAAATGTCAATCATGTTTGTAAGGCTGGATATTGTGGCAAAAATCATATTGCGATAAATTGCAATATACAGCACACATATTGCAATAATACTGCGATATATTGGATGACTTCTACATTGAGCTTTTATACATCGTTATGCCATTTAAACATGAAATATTTGATAAAATGCCTTTCAGATCTTACAAATTAAACTATATACAACAAGTTGTTAAGGTAACTATGTAAGCAAATTCTAATGATATTTACATAAAAAAAAATGTCTCCCATCATTTGTCCAACACATATTCCTGGACATCAAACATTTTTTGGAGAAATAAACCATGTGTTTGTGCCTAAAAGCAAGATTTTAAACTTAATTTTACTTGAAATGCATTGGTGCGATATTGTGCGATATCACAAATCATATTGCAATTATTGCAATACACACTTTGTACCGATATATACCGGTATATCGATAATATTGCACAGCCCTACATGTTTGGCACATCACGTGTCCATGTGTGATTGTTTGCCTTTTCTTAATAAACATGCAAGAAGCAAATCATGTTCAAATCTTTTCAGCATATCATACCTTCTTTCTTCGTGCAGAGACTATATAAATGCACCCCTTGTGCGACATCTATCTTTTTCAGGAAAAAAATAAGATTTGAAATACAAACGCAGGTTTCAGTCTCTTTCAGCTTCTTACGGTTTTCAAGTAATTTTACGCCTTTGGAATAACCATGAAACCTAGATAGCAGTGGTGTTCTTTAATACTTCTTCATATAAGGACCATATTAACACCATTACAATAACGAATCAACTATCAGCACCTACCTTGACCTACAATAGATATTAGTTAATTGTATAGCTCTGTTCAAAAATTTAATATCAACGTCTCGTCATGAATAACGTCCACTGTCATAGTTTAATGTAGATTCTACTCCCTTGATGCTTCAAGAACACGCATTACCACGAAACCGTTTGATTATAGCCATCGAGGTGTCATTGCTTTTATTGTAGAGAAGATTTATTTCATGGGGCCGATGGCCCTATATATAAAGATCTAGGCACGGACTGTAATTGTTGGTATGTTGTACACATTCATGTTACAACAGAACGTTTGGTGGTCTTCTAAAGGAAGCTATGTTGTAAATTATTATCAAATGAGGAGAGGAATGTCATACCTCATCTGAAATAGTAAACTCCTGAGAAGCATATAAAACGAATACTAAGTTTACCTTGTTAATATCGTTCTGTAAACACTGCAAAATATTTCATACAATTTTATCTGACTTGTCAGACATCAAATTTGATTTACTTTTGATGTAATTTTGACACATGCAAATGTCTTGTATAACACTGTCACTGTATACATTTTATTAAATATGACAGTTTGCTGTTGTAACATTAAGCTTCAGTTTCATTATAGTACATAGAAACAGAACGTGAAAACTAGCTGTAGTGCTGATAAAATAAAGGACAGACTATTGTGTTCTACATGTCCTGCAACCAAATACGAATATCTTATTGTATTTGATCTATAATTTGTTTACAATTTATCTCTCATACACGATGATTAAAATGAAAGGAAGACGGGGACAGTTCCTGTGTGTACATCATTATCCAAACATAGTCAAGCAACTACCAATTTCTTTGCGATTCAGCGTGAGAATCCAATCTTCTTGAGATGATTATTGATCAAATCACTATCTATTCCGGGAAGTTTTCCCTGGGTAAGACAGAAAGTACATTGAGAACAAAGGGATACGTGCTAGCTCCTTGAAGTTCTTGATAAGTCCAAATCATCATCAAGTACCCATCAAACATATTACGGTTTTTATAAGCTATACATTTGGTTGTGTTTTACAGCTAACTGGAATAGATCCTACAAGGACTTGTCGATGCATATCACTTGACAGCACATGTTTTAGGAAGGAGTTTATGATCACTACCCACAGTAAGCAAAAAGGACAATTTAATTAAATACGTGTGAATTAACAATTAACATTAGATAACACTACAATAATTTCATTACATGCCGCTGATTTTCTAAAATAATGAAAAGTCATGTTGTTAAATGATAGATATTTCGAACTGCATTGTTACTTTCGCGAAACGGGTCGGGTTGATCACTTTCAGAATTAGTATCTAACTTGTTTATTTGGTGTAATTTTAACTCTTTGAAAACCACGATCATAAATGTTAGCTTGGAAGAATTATCGCATTCACAATCGTTGCTTGGCAACAAGTGTATTATTGCGCTTTGGACAAGGTCAACTGATCACCCTGTTAACAAATTATACCGTCTTAGATTTTTCCCAGTAACCAACCAGATGCAGCTATTTCTCCAAGAAATGCAGTTTCATCCATAATAATAATAGTAATAAATCGTATGTATCTCTCTTATATAACAAGTTGTTTCTTGTCTGCTTGTATTTCTTGTATAAATATTTAAGAACAGTATCCTTTCCCCATATATATTAATGTTTCTGGACGTCATGCTTATAACATCACATTGAGTATAACGCCTGTCACTGCTGTAGGAGATGTTTTTGTTTTCCCAAATTTTGCCTTAAACAACAATGTTAATCATCAGAACTCTTAGGATGGCAATAGTGAAATATCACACATTGTTTTTCTACAATATACAGTTTATTTGAATGCCATTTTAAGTGATATAATATATTTGTCCTACTAGATATATTATGTCTGTACAACAAATCGTGCTGCCTGCCTCACACAAACCACAAGGAGATAACATTGATTTCTTTGTACTCAATTAGCACCCAATGAAGGATTCACAGACTAAGTCTATTTGTCATGCCGAGGGAAGAGCTTGCGGGAATAATTGAGTCATCTGCTTTCTAATAATGTCTTAGGACAATATCGTCAAGCCTGTGAAGAGATGCATCTAGAATCATATCTAGTTATGATCTGTGTACCGTAACACCTGGGAATTATGTTGATCTTGTTGATGTTTCACATGTTCTTACCATTGTATCATGTTTCACAAAACTAATTAATACGTCATATTAAGGAGGTGACATATTGCCTAAAGCCTTATATCCTGGACCTAGAGGTCCTAAGCCTTATATCCTGGACCTTGAGGTCCTAGGTACAATGAAACTGTGTGAAATAATCATCCAACATATACTTTCTACATGATTTATTAGCTTCAACTGACACTCGCCGTTTTGATGTATAGTAGCCACATCTGTACGACGTCTTTGACTGACATTAAGAGGTGGAATATATAAGAAAACAAGTTTTCCTGATAACAACTGCTGTACATGTATTGTGTAGATACGCGACATTTGGATTATGTGCTCACTCATTCATTACATTCGACCTGACTCCGAAACGTCGTCTATCTACACATTATAGAAGTTGGTATCCCGATATAAGTGAAATATTCTTCAAAGGGATGTATAATTAAAATCACTTCACCTCTACTTCATGTTTATGTGTGTTTTTGAGTATATTATTTTGTTCATTCATACAGACTTTTGGCTGCAATTACTGAATGAAGAACTTTTCTATGTATGCTGTAGGAAAAACATTAAATGTCATATTCCAACTCTTCATATTTGAATCCCCAACGCCATTTACCAAAACTCGTTTGTCAAATGGTTTTGCTTTCAAATGTCATACTGAGTAATGTAACACACTACCAGAGAATGATTTACATATGGATTCAGATGCATGAAATCGATACGATTTGAGCTGTAGGGAAAATTACTTTTAACTGTCTTTGTTTCATGTCAAATTACTTTTGTTCTGAGAAGAATGGAGATCCAATGCAAATAATGTTTTGTAGCTTCTGTGAAAGAATTGTGGTTATTGATAACAGAAAATGATGGAAAACAGTTGCTTTAAATTAAGTTCTATCAAATTTTGAATGCAAAATAACAAAACCGATGCAGCTGAAATTCAGCATTTCACAAAAACTGTTTATGGAATGTAAATGCACGTACACAGAATGATAGCGCAGTAAACTAAGACAGGTGTTTGAAATGTTCACAAAACAATGTAAACAAGTGAAGAAAGTTGTATTTGATTGAAAGAGATGTTGTAATGGCTGAAATAATGAATCCGATGTTTCTGTAAAGAGTGATGCGAAGTATCATAATTAATCCTTAATTTATAAAATATTGGGCATGAAACACCAAATCACTGTTATGAATCGCATTAGTTTTGTATTACGTTTCTCCACATAAAATACAACTATCTTTAGAGAGTGATGAAGCCGACAAATAGTTTCCAAAACACAATTAATGACTTACTAAGAACAAACTGACAGTGCTGTCTCTCTCCCTCAAAAACTTGAACGCCTTCGCCTCAAATTCCCATTGTAATTTTTCTCCTTAACACAATTCCAAAGTGTCACTTTCGATTACTTTGTGATAGTTTTACAAACTTCAATGCGTTTTATTTTAGTGTAGTCAGCAAATGCAATACCATAAAGATGCCACATGCATGCTTCAATTAATTAGTTGTCGCTTGCATTTGGCTCCAAACACCGAATCTTCTTATACTTTAATAAAACCAGACATGCAATGACTGAACTCTCATTTGACTTTGGAAGTTGATACAAGTGGAAAATGGTGAAAGGGAGAGAAAGAGGATAATACGTATAAGATAATTTTAATATTTCATGAATTGTCTTAATAAATACTTACTTACTAGAATTTGAATTACAAATTAAACATCGTTAATCATGTGTCACTATTCGTGTATGACTTAAATGTAATCCATGGAGTCATAATTACATAAAATGACATGCAACTAAACTAGAAATAGAGGAGATCTCCACATATAATATCTCAAATACAAAACAAATCTTGTAAAGAAACAAATGTAAAAGATAATATTTTAATTATTTAATTTTAAATTGTATGATCTTACCTTTTAACCAAGACAGAGGTTATATTTCTACCTTGAAGTACTACATACAAATTAAATATAATGGTGTTTGTAGAAAGCATCACCAGTATTAGAATTTCGCTTTAACCAGTGCATCAGTTAAATTCATGTAGGCTGTAAGATAAAATGAAGTAGAATTTTGAGTAGACTTTTAGATAAACATCAAACTGGATGTTGTGTGAATGAAAACTTCAAATCAATAATAAAGGTCACAATTATTTATTTCATTGTAACTACCCTGACCTAAGGGTAACACAAAGGAGGCGCTAACACAAAATCCTTTGAGAGTTTGTTTGTTGATTTCAACAAAGTCAAATAATGCCTTTTTTTTTATTCAATTCAACTATCAAAAATTATAGCCATATATCAAAACAGTTCACAAGTACCTCAATTTGTATTTTCCTCTTCTGACTGGAAAGCCTTAACGGCGTATAAGCACGCCGTTCTTGCTGAAATAAAGTTCTCTCACAAACAGGTAAAGTGTTACCAATGGCTATATAATAATACTCCTGAATCAATAAAATGAGTTCTAAATTGAATGTACATGGTTCGGTTAAACCATACGAGTCCATTTCTCATCGAGCAGTCATTTTCAGGCGTTCACATTACAATGTCAGTTTGAAGGTAGTCCAATTGATCTGACTAATGTACACGTGTAGTGATAACTAAACACTCAGAGTAGAGAAATATGGAAAAATGGAATATATACTGACGAGCAAAAGAAAGTATACATTGGTATTTTTAAAATATTTCCCTGGGAAATGCAGAAACTGACTTAGAAACGAACACAAAATGTTCGCTCAAACACAGCCTTTGTGTTCCGACACATGAACGCATGAACTTTGGAAAATGTTGACTTTAATCCAAGTTTCACGAGAATCATTGTTTATTGCAACAGCACGGGAATGATGCACCAACTGTATAAAAATCGATGCATGCCTTTCTTTATCATCATAGCGAACAGAAACACACCAGAAAGATGGCCAGATTAACTTCAGTAGAACGTGAGCGAGCAGTAGGAATGAGTCTAATGGGGGCCACACAAGCCACATTAGCAAGAACCTTTGGCTGCACTCGCTTGACAATCAAAAGGTTGCTTGACCGGTATAATCGTACTGGCCAAACTGTCGACAGGCCCCGTAGTGGTCGTCCCTGTGTTACAACTGCTGCAGAGGATAGGCACATCCGTTTACGTCATCTCCGGAACAGATTCCTCTCTGTGACGTCATCGGCCGTGACGTCATTAAATCACACGATCAGTAGGTTCACAGTGACAAGACGACTTCGTTCATATGGCATCCGAGCCTACAGACCCCTCCGCGGGATAGCCCTGAGCCGCCAACATCGAATCAACAGATTGCGTTGGTGCCGGACTGTGAGGCGTTGGCAGGTACGGCAATGGCAACGAGTGCTATTTTCAGACGAAAGCCGATTCAACTTGTTCAATACAGATGGTAGGGTACGAGTTTATCGTCGTCGGAATGAACGATATGCTGCGGCAGCCATACAACAAGTTCATCCACATTGTGGTGGCAGTCTAATGGTATGGGGTAGTATTTGTGCGCCCTGAAGACACCATTGGTGGTTATAAGAGGCAACCTGAATGCTGCAGCATACAGGGATCAAGTTCTGCAACCGGTGGTGATTCCATTCCTATGGGCACAGCCACAGGGCATCATCTTTCAGCATGATAATGCGAGGCCCCATACAGCCCGATTGACTCAGGATTTTTTGAGAACACAGAATGTTCATGTTTTGCCTTGGCCTGCATGCTCCCCTGACTTGTCGCCAATAGAGCATCTTTGGGACGTTCTTGGAAGACAAATTTGCGCAAGGCAACGAGCACCAGTAAATTTGCAACAATTGGAACAAGCCTTACTTGAAGAATGGCAGAACATTCCGGCTCGAACCATCAGACGCTTGACATTTTCCATGAGACGGCGCGCACAAGCATGTATTGACGCCTATGGAGGTCATACACGATATTGATTTCAATTTGGATAAAAACTGGATGTGTAAACTGACTTTTGAGAAAATGCTGAAACACTGTAACGCAACATTTAACACCCCCTACTCTATTGTCATGAGAGTACGATCCCCAACTGGCTTTAAAGTTCATGTTCGCTTCGTGTTATCATTGAAAATTGAATGTACTTCAAAATAAATGTGATTTAATTGAAATCGGACCATAAGTTATTATTTTATTGTCAATTAAACATGATGTATACTTTCTTTTGCTCGTCAGTATAGTTTATATATGATTGACTGGTCAACCATATTTCTGTCAAAATCGCATCGAGTTGAAGAGTTCCACTAAATTGTTGCTTTATACACAAACATATTTTTCCATTTCAGTAATAGTCTTCTATGGATACGACTTATTCTCTAACCTTTAACATCAAACGAAACAGTATATTTTATTAATGTTAATAATCAATGGCATATTTGAGAAAGATGATAAGTAAAAAACGTGCTACAAAGCCTTGAACATGGTTTAACTGTTGTACATATGGACCTTGTTAATAAATACATTACAAATATGTAGATCTATCACATTTAGCAATTACATAATGGTTAAATGGATAATGTGCAAAAAGAACAGCATGAAACCCGTTTATTGAAATAATACATTTAAAATTCATAGCCACGTTCTAATTTATGTAATTATATTAACATTTGATGTATGACCAGACGATCTAGTTCCCCTTTGAAAACTTAAAACTCAGAAGAAATATGTAATACCAAACTGAAGGTGAAAATGCTGAAGATTAATCTAGTGAGGTATTCGTGACGCATTTAGCTGATGAAATACAACTTCCTGGTTGATTTGATAAATCGATGTTATGGCAAAACAAGAGTTGTTTTCCTTCATTTAAACTGCTGTATTTATGAATCTATCACATGAACTTGTTGGAAATGTTATGTGGGAATAAACATATTTCAAAATGTCTAAGTTCACATTAAGAAAACGAAATGTGAGGAGAAATTAACACGTGCACACATATTAGATTTCCTATTGCTGCAACAATAAATTTACAATTCATTGCACATTTCCTGTTGTCTATTTCCTGTTGAATCTCACTTTAATTCACAAACGTGTTTGTTGTAGAATGATCAATAGACATTCAGCGTGTTAAGTCAATGTTTTTTCTGACGTAAATGCTTCATAAATTGTTCTACAGTGACGTGTATCTCAAACATATTCCTTCATTGCATGGTAAATGCCATTTCTGCTTGATGAATTTTTAAAAAGAGAAGCTTTTTTGGCAAAATTGTTGTCGAAATTGATTTACATTCAAATTGTGTCCATGCACAACACACTACGTATGTAGAATACCATAAAGAGCATTTTATAAATGATTGACTTTAAAGATTGACATTCTGTTTTAAAATATTCATTTGGTCAATGGATAATTTTTTTTTAGTTTTGATATTTTTGTATTTTGTGTTTTTGCATACGTTTTATGAAGACAAATTCACGTTTCATTCATTAGGGCACAATATTGAATTTTTTGTTCTAACAAACAACGGGAACTGAAATCATGGTTTTGACAGAGCGTTTGACCTTGAAGTGTGAAAGTAAAACTTAATTAAATTAAGTAATCACTAAATGATGTTGACAATAATTGAAATGTTATCGAAATAATGTTCTTTCTTGGACTTCGCGCACCATAGAAACGTTTGAAGCATGTCCTATTTTCAATTATAATTCCTGTATCATTCAGAAATTTATGCCAAATATTCAATTATTTCATTTACTTTCTTCTTATACGCTCAAGAGTGTTTTAACTCATTTCTTCTTTTCTCGGATGCTGCTGTCGTGACATTTTTTACATAATTATGTCACTTTATGTTTTTCTGAACATTTTTTTTACAAAAGCACAAATACGAAAGACTAAATTTACCATACCTATTTGACAAGATTGTAGCTTTGATTTGACATATAGCATGACATAACTGAGTGGATAAAAAGTTAGTTATCCATTTTTATTTTCGAAAATATTTTTAGATTTTGTTTATGTTACAAGTAAAACGTTTGGTAGTTTTAAAACAGCTGAAACAATATCAAAGTCAATAAAAAGTCAATGAATGTCTGACAAATAACATTATCCTACCTCATGTAGAATCTCGATCGCAGATTGGTCAACGGGACCTTCAACACATGTCCATACACACTGTCGACCCGGTGCATAATTGTGATGGAGGGAGAATACAAGTATAATACCCCGCCAGTGACGTCATATATCAAATACAGTGAGAAAATCAAAGGATGACATAACAATTATGTGAGTTGGTGGCAGTACCTTCACAAGAGTTGATGCAATACGGTTCATGAATAAACTATCGATATTATGGTTAATTACTGATGCTGAACTGTCGATAGGGTGCGCAAACTACATTACTAGTGCAACTGACGCAACAAACTTGACAAGACATAAGTTTAAAAGTGGATAGATTATGAATGTAATTGGACATAAAAGTGTTAATTCGCTTACCGAGTACCCACTCGCATCCAATCAGGAGAAGATATTTTTATCTGAAAGTTTTGTATAAAACATGTCCACTGCTAGTGTTACTACTTGTATCAACAATTGTTAAAAACTATTGTCTTAAAAAAGTACCTCTCCTTGCATATGGCCTGGCCCGTGATCCATAACTCTTGAACAAATTTGTGTGGACTTTGACGAATATTTATTGCTGCTTTGAATACCAGATATTTGCTCATTTCTGTACGTTTTTGAACTTATAATATGAGATAAAAACATTTTAACATTCAGCGTTCGGTTTACAGAGTGAATTATCAGACCCTTGTCCGAACGCGGGTCTAATAATACTATATGACATCCACTGAATGTTTTAACTTCTAATATAAGATACCCACGGCAATAAAACACAGGCGGTCAATGAGACCGACAGCGTGCTTTATGAGACAATAAAACATGCTCGTGATTTTAGACGTCAGTTAGAGCGTCGCTAAGCAAATGACTACATAGTTTACATCACTTTCATCGTTCAATGCTAGTGAATGTGTCCAACCACAGGATGCATTGATATTTATAAAAACATAGTTTATATAAACAACATAATATCTTCACTGTATTATATAAAAGCTAGTAACTATAAAGAAATAGAAGACTCCTTGTTGTACTTTATTGTAGAAAAAAGCATAGCAGGGAGCATAAAACGCTCAGAGCCCCCTGCTCCCTGCTATGTTTGATTCAACGATAAAGCACGCAAACTCGCCTTCTTTTTCCTAAATAAGCAGTGTATTGATACACATCTAATTGCATAGATTTATTTGGAAAATATGACAAAACTAAGCACGTGTAAATAAAACTATTAGTTGCTATAAAACACTGAGCTGAAGATCTATCAACCAACCAATTTCAGATATAATTGTGGAATGTGGCAAGGTGTGACTATATCTGTTCATCTGTCTGTATATTAAAGACACAATCTAAAAGCCTGTAGTAAATTGCTTCTCCTTGAAACGATATATTTGTTATTTGCTGCATTTAGTTAACAGATAAACAGGGCGACAACTCATGTCAATTTGAAACTGATTTGTAACTTGATGAGGATAGGCAAATGATGGAGTCAGATATTCAAAGCATGATTGGGGAAAGGCTACATTATCTCGAGGCATAAGTTGTATCAGGACTGATAATGGGCAGTTTGGAAACAGATTTGGTAATTTGAGGTTAATTCAGAAATGACATGTGATCAAACACAAGAACGTGATATGCCAAAAGCCTGAATGTCATTTACAGCAATTGCCTTTAGGAGCGAACAGAAATAAACGCATAACTTTCCGTTTTAATTGTATACATAAAGTTATCCTGAGTCATTTAATTTCAACTTTTGTTTATAAAGTGAACAATGCTAATACAATATCTTTCGTCGTGGTTTCCTTTCACATACTCAATACTGTATGTTTTATTTTCATGGTAATTTTCATGTGAATCCAGGACTTTCTTATAATACAATGATTGATCATGCATAGGTTCCTTAATTTTTAAAAAGGCATTCCATAATTCATATTTTTATTCGATTTAAGATTACTCTCGTTCATCTTCCAAGGTTAAACAGTTTCCGAATCAATGATTTTTCTGACATGTTTGTTATGGGCTCAGTGGTGATATTGCTAATATTGGTTGCAAGGCAAACAACATGGAACTTTAATGATGAATATTTCAAAACTTGCTCAAAGTTCACTCAAAATCACTAATAATTTTTGACAAAGGAATTCATTGAGTAAACAAGTTAATGTATTACTGTGTGTACAAATGACGAAATTACATTTTATACAAAGGTATATAAAATTGGATTTTTAGGTTTACCTTCAGGGGTGAGGGAGTTGGGTGTCACACATGGCAGAATACGGTAGCCTTTCCATTGTGTCCATTGGCTATAATTAGGGTTTTTTTTTTTATTTTTTAGATTTTATATAAAAAGACATCGGGCGATTTCAATCATTTAAAGTCGAGTAATTGTCAAATTGGAATCCCTTTTAACTGACCCTGGGGGCATGACAATCGACCTTTAATAATCACCTATTCCGATGTTTCATCTCGGTAAGAATCTGATTCAAATATTTAAGTTTCAATTTCAAATTTCAAACGTGTATATCTCGTTTAATGTTATTCCATTTACAACAGATCAAAGGCACTTTGAAACACACCAGATAAAATTCAAATTAATTTTCAGAACAATAGATATTAATTTTCTGAATCTCTCAGGATTCCAAAGTAAATAATGATTAAATTAATGTATAACATATCACATCTGTTTTCAATACATATTTTAAAATATTGATATTAATTTTTTTTTTTTAAATACAGTAAAACATTCTTATTTCAATTATAAATTGAAATGTATTTAATATATATAATAATTATACTAGTTTATCAACGTAATGTTTCAATGTATTGTTTTAAGGTTTGATTAACAGGTAACCATGCTTGCAGCTGTCAAACTTTGTTGTTACTTTTATCTATTATAAGCACATCTAAAACACGAATGTTAAATAGAAGTCACTGTTTACATTAGTCCATGAGACGAAAACCACTACAAACACTACAGGTGATCAATGTAGTTACATGTTCATTAAACATACGAGCGTACCATTATCAATTCGTTCATTTCAATGTGAACACATTTTAATAGTTTGAATGACAAAAACGATTCCCATTGCTTTATGGAACCATGAAAACTCATATTTTAACTTGATATTCCGAAGAGAGGGGGTTGTTTTACTATTGGTGACATTATTTTTTAATTAATTTCATCGACTTATTTCAGCAACAAAACGTGCTACCCCTTTAAGCTTTATATAGAACGATCTATCATTCAAACAACATGTACATTGTAAAGACACAGTTATCAGAGGTTGAAATATCTACCATTGATTTTCCATATTCGTCAAGGAGTTCTGAATATATCTGTTCAGGTTTTAGGGATGTTCACCTCTGGTTAAGAAGACTACTCTACATAACAGTTTTAGAGTAAGAAACTAAGCCAAAGTATAGATCACCGATTCGCCAAATTTACAACTTAAAATCCCAGTTGGTCACTATTCTTACAGAAGATGTCAGCTTTGCCACCTATTACAAAACACAGAGAAAACTATTCTACAAATTATTATCCAAATTGAACTGTCCACACGATTTCAACTTTTTAGGGCTTGGTTTTCGGAAAACAGATGAACATGTTTTAAGGGAACATAGCGTCACTCCAGCTGCAATTTATTATGGCCATTGGCCTTAATATCTGTACATAGGATCACATCTTTTTAAATTCTCTACGAGAAAATGCGTAAACTATGTGAGGAGGGATGGACGAGCGCCTCATCGTCCCAAAAGCTCATCGAGCCTTTCAAGCTTGAGGAGCTTCAATTAGACTTGCATTTCCATGGGAATTTGTTTTAGCAAAAACACTTAATTGCCTCCTTGTGCTTGCGTTTTCTATCTTATTTTCAAAAGACAAATTAGTTACAACCGATCAAGAGGAAACTTAATAAAAGTTCAGGAAAAACGCATGATTTTGCTTGATGCTCAGTTTTCTGTTGGAAAAGGAAGCATAGTAATAACGCTTGTTTATAATATGTACTTTGCATGTATGTAAATTTTGCATGTCGATTACAAACTGACAAAGTTACCATGGCATAACAAATGAATGTGTAAGTATTGTTTGTTTCTAATATGTAATATGACATTAACGTTATATATGCTTAATACTTGTAAATGCCTTAGTTTTAACAGGTTCACATATGATTATTTCTCTTTAAATGGATGTTGATTATCCCCAAATTGACTTTTATCATTAGCGTGGATATATCTCTGCATACAAATACATTGTTATTGTGTGTTGATTGATTCGCATATGCCCAATGTTATAAATGGTGTTATTTTATGGAGAACTTCTGAGTGTTACCCAAAAATATCGTAGTGCTAGTCGTTTCGGTATAGGTACAGTGCATTTCAGATCGAAACCAGGCGAATGCACCGCGAATGGCGCACGTCAATTAGATAACCATAATATGGGAGAATATCTGCAAAAGACAGACACATTTTGGTTGGTTGTGTCATATAGCAACTGTGTATCACAGGACAAAAATTGGTGGAATCCATTTGCCGGATCCTTCCGGATTCTCCCAAATATTGGCAGATCCTGGGGAATCCGGAAGAATCCGGCAGACGGATTCCACCACTTTTTATCCTTTGCATTTAGGTAGGCTTTCGGTATAAGATGTATAAAGATGTTATTCGATTCTAGTAACTACTATATTTTTGGCGATTAAGAGAATGGTATTTTAGAACTCAGCAGATACAGAGATTCACGATCAATGGTCGTTTTCTAGGTATGTAAATACTCCATCTAATGTACTGAAAACATATTGAAATCTCTCAAGAGACGGTAGATAGTGTGTCAACATTCTTCATACTATAAATATTTTATTTAATTTTTTATTTGTATTTTGCTTGATACGATTTTCCGTAGATGTAAATCATATAATTGATGTTAGACCGTATATTGTCTTGACCGTCCAGCATTCGTTTTTCAGAAGTTAACATATCAATAATACGATTTAATATATAAAGTAAACATAAAAGAATGGCATGGTGTCTTTCTGTGTCACCATTTCAAAATATCATAATATCATCAGTGTCTCTATCACAGTAAACAAAAGGTAATAATGCTCTCGTGATAACTGGTTATATGGTATCGTTAGAACTAGCAAGTTCGTCTGTTAATTTGGTTTCAACATTATTTCTTTTATTTATGTCAACTTTAGTTGTCAGAAAGATATAAGTTTATAGTAATTTGGCCCATCTATGCAGGCATTTTATGGAAACGAATTTAAGTTTAGTTTCCTCATAACATACACCGATTGCTTCATGCTTTCTGCATTCAACATTTAATTCAAATCAATCTTCTCATTTCTTTACATAGAATGGCTGTAAGTAGTTTTTGAAATGGAAGGAGGCATTTTACAGAATAACATTTTCACCAATAAAACATTTGTAATGGAGGCAAGTACCATATTCGATATTTGTAGAGTATTGACTTTTATTACATAATACAAACAATATCCAATAGATTCATTGTTGTGAACACATTCGAATTTATTTACTCCTTTATCTGTGGACATCAGGAAACAGCTTAACGACGGGATACATACACAGGACAAAAAGTGGTGGAATCCGCTTGCCGGATCCTGCCAGATTCCTCAGGATCCGCCGAAATTTGGGAGGATCCGGCAAATGGATTCCACCAATTTTCGTCTTGTGATATACATTTTGCCATGAATTAGTTACATATTATATTTGGATACGATTTAAGGATAATTGTAGGAACAATGTAACCCCATTTTGACTTTAATGTAAAATATTAAATTTGATCCATACATGTATATATTTCGTCATATATCTATATTGTATTTAGCACCAACTTACTTTGTCAAATGTAAATTGTAATATGATGTTTAATTTTATTGCTATATTGAGCTGTGAAATCAATATTTATCAACGGGGAAGCATATTATTAAAGTTCATTGGTGTTCACGATGTCAAATAAAATATATTAAAGACGAATTAAAAAAAGTAAATCCAGTTCCAGAATGGGAAAGAAACAGGCTGGTGAATGTCCTTGAGCATGTTTTGGATTATATGAATTAATACGAATATGAAATATCTATTTATTATCTTATTTCCATGTAAATACCACGCAGAGACAACAATTACATTATCATTTTAAAGATATCGTTGATGTTAATGATTATATGAATCATATTGTGTAAAGTTTATTCTTAATCACTAAAAGCAATGCGTTTTTAAGTAGCTATGATTGCACAATCCATGGCTAACAGCATTCATTAGCTGTAAAATACATATAAACTGCCTATATTCTCACCACAAATGGATCTCCTATCCATAAAACAAGTGAAAATAATCAATAGAAGATGATAGATGAGAGGGTTGTAACATTACGAATGGATCTCTATTAGTTATGTGTAATTCGCTCATCAATGCAAAATGCCTTTTCCAAAATGACCATCTCAAATGTTTTCACGTAAAAAGAGGACACTCAACGATTTATGAGGGAAGAATTTCTCACCAAATCGTCAGCTTCGACTTCTGAGCATCTGACAGTGTTTGAATGACTTACGTAATACATTGGGGCAGCCAACTCATTGGTTACAACATTCATTTGTAAATCACATAGTTTCCTTTGGAATTAATCTCAATTTATCGCTTTAGGGAAACCACCTATCTGTATTCCGATTGAGCTATTAAGTAGAGAATATGTTAAACTGCCTATTAGCAAAACACTGTGATGTGATTACCCCAGTTACCATCTAAGAACATGTTTAGAATAAATCTTGATTGTATGACGTCTCAAATGTACAAATCAATTTCCAATTGCCCATCAGCAATTTTGTTTGATTGCTTGTCCTAATACATAGTAACTGTTCAACACTGCCTCCAATGGATCAATTTGTTTCAAACCAACAATGTTACTGCAGGTGTTCTTTCTATTGCCTATTGCGTTCCACTTCTTTTTGCATTGATAGCACACATCTCCGTCATTTAGGAATGTGTCATTATATAAAGTGCCAGGCAACAGAAAATACGCATCTAATTTGGTTTCGATTTTTTCAATATTTGAAAAGAAATTATATTCATTTGATTACGATGCAACATAACTTATCTGCCGTTGTTTGAATGAATTAATTGATTATTGGTTATAATTTAAAATAAAAACATGACCCCTACCATTTTTTAAATATTCTAAATGTGTACAGAATGCAGTACATTTGTTTATTTTCACAAAGAGTGTGTCTTACATTCGTATATGTCGATGAACAGTTGTCATTTCTCCAAAATGATATTTGAAGAATGTTTAAATTTAAAATTTCCTTTTTAAAAAAAAATTAAAAAGACGTAGAAATATTCTTTGATTGCTGACTAAAGGCCTTCACTATTCAGTTTAAATGTACGGCGTCGAAAACTCAAGATATTGGTAAATGAAAATCATACATTGGATAAAACCAACAGAAGCCTGTATTTTCTTTTGTCTAGTAGTTTATATGTGGTAGTGAACATTTTAAACAGTTTACACACAAAACTAAAATGATGATACAGTCGTCATTGTATTGTATCATGTTTTGTTAGAAATTCATAACAAGACCAAGACCAAGACCAATACTATATATAAATAGATCAAAGTCGATTGCAAAAGTTCAACACATGGGGAAATTGTGTTGTCAATTTTGTTTACGAGGTACTGAACTTGTCTTAGGACAGTTAGATCACATACTGTTATCAGTTACGCTAGTTTCAAGAGAACTCTCTGTTTTTGAAGTCTAATAGAGGTACATCTATTCTAGATCATGCATGAAACTGAGAGAGTATGAGTTAAGAAGCAATACATTATGTGCACTTCAAGTATAAATTTGTGGAGTTAGAAACTATCATTACACACCTTGAGTGACCTCACACCACTATAATGCCTATAACATTATAGTCAATAATTCCCATGTGGATGTATTATCCCGGGGATTATCACATCATCCCCGGGATTCTAACGTAATTTCCCTCTACCCAGGGCAAGTTTCTTCATAATGCCACTCTTCAAATATCTGCATTTAATACTGAGATGTTAAGTTTAGGATGAAAGTAAGTATTGGAAAACAACTGTTAATTCGAGCATCTGATTGCAATAACCCGTATCGAACCCGAAACCTCCATACTCCTGCACACCAAGCGCAGCGACGATACCACTGTGCTACAGGGACTAGACTGATGAGGCTGTTGTCTAAGTTCCCTTTATACCCTACTACCTTTCACCAAAAGGGGATATTTTACGGACGACTTCTTTACTTTTTCGCACTATCAATTAGAAAAGATTAAACATAAAATTTAAAAAACGGGGTCGGTTTGTAAGCTTGATAAAACATGCCAAAGGGTGTTTATGAGATTCAAAACCCTTACTCTTACTGCGAAGTTACTGAACAATACATGTTAGTCTCAAATATATTGCTTATGAAATACTAAAGGTTGCAGTGATGTTTATATAAGGATCAGCTACGGTTTCCTAGACGTTTTCTTCTCATTTCTATGTTGCTTGACTTCTGGCATAAACGGTATATTACACTTTAAGTTTGGCACATTTGAGAGCAATTGCACCGCCAAGTTTAGCCTAGGTACACCGTTCCTCTTAAGTCCTAGACGAAACACACACCTTTGCCTTAGACGAGATGAATTTAATAAAAACAAAAATGTTTTTTCTGTGAAAGACAAAAAACTAAATGTTCAATAGCGTATATGTCAATGATGATTATATATTTAACCTAGCTTCATCTATACATTGACATAACCTCATGTGATAATTCATGATTCGAAACTAATAACTAAATATACATATTTTTTCTAGAGTACAGTGTAAAGAAGACTTTCGAAAATTTCTCAACTTTTTAGTTTGATTCTATTTCGAATTTGCTTATCGTTTCTGTACCAACATCATCTGGAGCTCAAATGTTGCTTGCGATGTTGTCTTGAATATTTTGCCTGACACTAGAAAGGTTTACAATGTTCAAAAACCTTAACATTCTACTGATATATTTTAGACAGTATGTTTGCATCAAAGAAATGCTAGTGTACTGTCTGAGCAAAGTGTCTATTCATTGATTCTACTTACTCATTTGAACCGAAGTGAGCAGACTAATCACTGAACATAATCAGTTATTCGTGTTCAAATAAGTTGATCATTTCCAAAAGGAGCGAAAACAATCAATCATTATTGTGAAAGGTTTTTTGATAATACCAAATAACTTGTTTCAATATAATTAAACTTAGTTTAGTCAGCAAAGTCACCTGAGGAATGATTGACCATTTCTTCACTCATAAAAACATTGATGTTACTCTCTTTCACCTTCTGGAATGAATACGTTTCTCTTTTATTACCCAATTTGAGGAAATCGATGGATAATGATCACAGTGCCTTTTTATATGTTTATGGGGACTGTTGTTTGATGGTATTTTTTTAAATTAATGATTTATAAAGTTATTTTCTTTATATTTCTACTCATAATGAATATGATTCGGTTGACAAGTAAACCTTTCCTTATTTTTCGTTTAAGGTAGGTAGTCGATCCAACTTTTGTAGTTCAAGGTAAAATTAGAAAGAAAGCAAAATAATTCAAAGTCTGCCGCATGTCGACGATGTGCTATTTCGGATTTTCTAACTGTCGTCGTCCTGCTATGACCCCGTTTTTTTATTATTGCTATGCTTGCACTGGAGGACTTCTGTTGGGTGTTCTATTTGTACTTTTGGAATGCCGTTTGTATATGGAATACAACCCAGTTACTTATACCGTGTCTACACTATAACTGTAGTATAGATTGAAGAGCGATTGGCTGAAGTTATCATATCATTAGATGCAGAGCCATTGTTTTATGATTCATGTAATTTATATTTTTTAAAGCAATTTTAAAGCAGAATTGTAATTTTCCAAATATCTGGTGCACATTCTCG
Organism: Gibbula magus; assembly: GCA_936450465.1. Classification (NCBI taxonomy): domain Eukaryota; kingdom Metazoa; phylum Mollusca; class Gastropoda; order Trochida; family Trochidae; genus Gibbula; species Gibbula magus. The sequence continues at coordinate 26,374,630 of OW388294.1, forward strand.
CGATTGAAGTTTAATTAATGTTTTGAGAGTTTTAATTTCCTGGAAGAGCAATATAAAGACAATCTAACTGTCAATGCAATTTCAAATTTCACAGTTGTACTACTTGATTATTTTATTGTAAATTACATTTTTAGCTATTTTTTCTTAATCGGATGTTTGAGATTCAAATACTCAGTGTTGAAACATCCCATAAAATGTGACTGTCATTCTCTAATAATAAGTATAAAAAGTTATTCCACAACATTTAAAAGAATTGATAAATTGGAAACTACATGTAACATAATTATAAAATAATTACTACATGAACTCATTTTCAAGTTTCACAAAGCACTAAACACTAAGCATATGAAAGGAACAATGGTTTTCCAAGAATTGTTCAATATTGAAAAAACTTTCTGAAAAAATTAAAACTTAATGAAGGGTTCGGGGCAAAAGTATTACAACCCACATTTTAAAGTGTGGCACTCCAGACCAAATCAGGATGGGGCTTTTCTTTGGAACAAAAATCTGCATGACATTGACCAATAACTTGTTTAACGTGTACAACATGTAGACCACTCTATGTGTAAAACAAATTGTGCTTTTATCATCTAAATGCTACAATATGAACAAAATGCATGTGGCTTATCACTGTTTTGCCGAATATGGGTTCTGAAGTTATAATGCTTTTGCCGAATGTGTTTAATTGAAAATCATATTTAAGAAGACTACATAACATGTTTGGTATCACTTTATATTTTACTCTAAAAGTAAGCAAGTCTTGCTTACTTTTAGAGTAAATAATACTGGATGACAACCATCACATATTCTCATTCGGCAAAAAGTCGATAACCAATTCAGGTTGCTTAAAATACTTACTTTTATGTAAGCTTTAAAAACAAAAGATGCTTCGCTTTTATGCCGCCTTCATAGATTTTCGTAAAGCTTTTGATTTTGTTGACAGACAGAAGTTGCTATATGTGCTGGTGTTGTTGGTAAGATGTATATTTATAGTAAAGTTAAGGCCTGTATAGTAATGAATATTTCTCAAACTGGGTCATTTACAACTTTCTTTGTCGTCCATCAAGGTTGCATGTTAAGTCCTGTTTTATCAAATTGCAAGACTGACATGATAGCCTATCAGGAAGGAGTGATTTTATTCTATTGTTAAATCTCAGTTAGATACAGAATGATATGTCATAGAATTGTTTGATAAAAATTATCTTTAAAGAATATTTTGTAAGTTTAGATTTCAGTCACACAAATTGAAGATTGAAGGTATGATAATGCCATTGATACTCTACAACTTTTATGTTAAAAATATACAATGAATTTTCCAGAAGAAAGGGAAAAGATGCACCTGCTGTTATCATCCAACAACCCAAATTACATGACAATATTGTCCATAAAGTTGAAATTAAATCTACCACCTTGATTATTATAGTGTGTCTCATGCGTCGAAGTTAATAATCTGTATTTCTTTTGCCATGACGCCTTTTCACTTGTCACTTGTCACAATGACCAATGATGACAAAACTCATTGTTTTATCAGACAAATAGGTTTAAGAAAAAGATACCTTGATGAATAAAATTTTGTTATCATTTTTATAAAACATGAACGCTTATAAACACGGTATTTCGTTTTTTACTCTGTTGAACAACTGGTGACGTTTCTTTTGCCCGGCATTACATTAGTTCACTAGCTGGTTGAATCCTCCATTTACAATTATTCAGGATAATCCAATTTATTAATAACTGCAATTTAGACGCATTATCCCTTCAAGAAAAGTATTAATACCAGTTGTGAAATACACATATTTGAGCCCCAGTCACTCAGTTCATGAGTTGTAATGATTGCAGTGTTGACTGTAAAACAACCATTGCCATCAACTAGCCAGTATTCTCATTACAGAATGATCTCCTATCAATAAAGAAAGTCATTTGGACCGAACTCAAAAGAGGAACATGGAGGGGAAAATAGCGCCTCGATGAGTTATTGGAAGTAGATTTAATATGACTCACTAAAATATTAATACTTCCATGTCAAAATTATTCCAGATAAAATAACAGCGAACAGGAATGATTTATGAGAGAGAATGACAATCATATTTTGGCATATGACGTTTCCATGTGTGAGTATTTGCCTTTTCTGAATATACATGCAAGTAACAAATCTGTTCAAATTTGTCAGCAAACCATTGTGAAGTGATTACTCCGATTACCTTCTATCTTCATGCAGAGAATATCAAACTGCGCCTATTGCATGACGCTCCAACTGTTTGGAGGATAGCACTGTGTCAGTGCCTATTTCAGACAAAAATGTCATTGATCCACCAAAACTAGGAAATAACGAAATTTCTTCACAAAATATATTTAAACAACTTTTTATTTTCACTATGAGAATGTAATTTTGAAATCAGAGACTAACATGTACTTCGGAGGCACGGAAAGACAACTGCAAATTTTAGCTACTCTAAGTTTTATAATAATTTGCGGTTGTAAATAAAACACTGATATTTTACAAACTTAATTAATTACGGCCTTAGTTTTATATTACAAATCATAAAAGACAATGAAGAAGAGAAGCAAGTTACGGATGATCAACTTCTTTATTTATCATAGTCTTGATAGCGGTATAGGGTTCTATGCTGAAACGACGCACTTGTTAGGTAAAGAAGTTGATCATCCATGAATGCCGTGTCTTCTTCATCGTCTTCATTCTTCTTAATGCTCCATCACACCAACTTCTAAAATGACTCTAAAACAGATAACAGACAATATTATGAAATGCATTGAACACTAAAATTGTGATACATAAAATTTTTAAAATAGTCAGATGTTGAATAAATTTCTAATTGTTTGAAGCCCTCTTTACAATCCAGTTTACAATATCTGAGCTTGAACTTATTGTAATATTTGTCAGTATCCTGAACGGTTGTAATTAGAAAAGCTTCGTGTAAATGGTGGATGATCTCATAAATTTTGGTACGAAACTTTTGGTGAGGAACAACCCTTACAAACAAGATCAAATTTAAAACTCATTTTACCCACAGATCAATGTACAAGATTAAATGGAATTGGCTTTATTGTATCTGCAACTGGTAACATTAGTACTTTATAATTTAATGATAATTACTTGGACATAATAGCAACGTGTTACCTTTGAAATGCATGTGCTGTTATGAAATCAGACTCATATCTAAAACTATCTTTCATCTGGTTTGAAGATTGCCAATCTATTTTCTGTATTAAATTTATTCGAAAAGCGCAAACTGGAAAGCAAGGGCAGTGAAAATTTAAAATATGACTTATTCATGTCCACAATGATTTTGTATTATCGGTTAAAGAAAATATGTTAAAGTGTAGCTGTGAAGCTTGAACACTAAACGCTAAAACACTTGGAGGAAAACATGAAACATTAAATTAAATGTCACCAAACTAAATAGTTGGAAAATATCATAAATACACTATTAACGTTACAACTGCACAACTAATCTCAGTGAAATTGTTTTGCAATGTTTGATACTAAATTTTGCGAATTAATCAATTATGTTTCTTTTATCATTGTCTTTAGAATAATTGTTTATGAATTAATAAGATATATTATAGCGACCCTATTCCTAAACACTGGTTACAAAATAGCTAAGCATATGATGTCATCTGAATTGACAAAAGGACATCAGACACTTGACCCTTGTAAAACGGATCCAGATCAGAACATGACCCAAACAGTATAGAACTCATATCCATTCTGAGATTAACAATTGCAGCGGCGTTCCTTAATACTTCTTTAAATCAGAAACATAATTATACAATAACAATAACGAATCAGTAATAGGCGTCCCACGTTAATGTGTATGGAATGAATATTAGTTAATTCCATACCACTGACGAAACAACCCAATATTAACGTCATGTCATTAATAATCTCCACTGTCATAGTTTAATGTTGATTCCAGTCCCTTGATGGTTCAGTTACACGCATCTGTTTGGATAAATATCAATTTTAATTTTTAAATGTCGTACTGTAAACACTGCCCAATATTTCATACTTTTCCTGACATTTCAAATATAAAATTGGAAAGCCTTATGCTTTTGATGCTGATGTCAAGCATATAGTTTATTGAATATGATAGATTGGTGTTATAACATTAAGCTTCAGCTTCATTATAGTTCCACGGGAATAGCAGAGGATGACACTTTTTTAACCAGATATTCAACGAAAAGTATAATTTATTTTGTTATATTAATGTTCATATGTTTCATATGTTCAAATTGTTCCTATTTGACCTATAGCAATAATACAAAGTAAATTGTACAGATTGTAGGTGAGACACATGTATCTATTTGCTGATTACTAAAACAGCCGAGAATGGTGTTGACTAGATAACCAGCCATATTCATATTAACAACTGATCTAAAATCATATTTCCTTACACATATATGCAACTACAACATTTTACAATGTTCTTCAAAATGAATTGAGAAGATAAGTGTGTCAGAAATGTTATGTACGGTACTCCATGCATGAATGAAACGGCATATTACATTGTTCATTGGTGTTCTGAAATTTTCTCTCAACATTTTCAATGTGATTAAAGTTATAACACCGTTTCTAAGACCATCCTTATCGTTGTAGTCAAACCATGGTTAAATTTTAGTTTATGAAAGTTGTTGGTCTGAAGGAAAACACTTCTTTCGTGGATGTGTTCTACCATCACAGCTAGTATTATTCCTTAAACAAAAACAATTGTAACTTTGAAGGGAGACAACCGTTCTTGGTACTTTTACGAAGTGGGTGCTTAAAATGAATTAATGTCTATGGGGCAGCAGAATGTTGTTTGCTGCTGATAAATATTTTTTTTATTTCTGTGTGACTAAATATAAAATAAAAGTAGAAACATCGTCAAAAATAGTAATGTACTTGGTAGAGTCCAAAACAATCCTCAATTTAATCCTCGAAACATCTAAATGACATAACATGTTTACCGTTGTGAACGTTCTTCAGCTGTAAACACCAGTTTTCGTTATTCACCAATTTTGCAGTCATTTTTGACATAAAATACGATACCCCGGCGTTGTGGTAAGTGTATGTTACCACTCGTTGACTCTTAATGATATAGGTAACACAAATACAAACAGAAATGTATATATTGGTAATTCCGCATATTAATATAGATTTTTCATATTCGGTTGTAACGTGACACTTGATATTTATCGAATTATTGAGAAATAGCAGACGACTAATACGGATCTCATGCTTTCTGGAGAATTCCACTTATATCACGGCTCGGTACGATTGAAAAAGGAATATTCCTTTATCAGTAGTTATGATAACATATTTCTTAATTCAAGTTATAACACCATCATTATCTCTATATATCACACCATCGTTAACATAGTAAAGGCCAGTTGGTTTGAAATAAGACATTTATTTTCTTTCACAACTATTTTACATAATCGCAACTAGTATATATTATTCGTAAAAATACATAGAGGATATCTGTCTTTTCTTGACTAATACCATGTTTATCGCATCGAGTGAGGTAGAAAGGTTATATGTTCACGATTGGCGCAGCCACGAGTGAAACTATATAACTTTTCTACCTCACGAGATGAGATAACATTGTATTTGTAGAGAATTGACGGATATTCTATTTATTATATGATGTTATCCCTGTGATTACGTCCGAAAAGGGTTGTTTTCACGCCGAACGGCCCGTCACCACAGCAACACTGGGTCATCATAAGCCAAATCTCCGCGTGAGACCATTGTTTTATGACGTCAATTTATATCAGTCACTGTTCGCAGTGAAAATATAAGTTATTTTCACTGTAGCTTGATAGACAGTTTATTTCACTGATAAATCCAAGTATTTCACTGCTCGTCATATAATAAAAATGTGACTTAGTACGGAGAGATAATTGGCCATCAGATTTTAACCTTGTAGTTGGTTTATATCATGAATATATGTATATTATTGTCGCATTCTTCGACTGCTTATCTTTCTACGGGTCGAACCTATCAATATTTACCACTGATTGTGCACATTAGAATTTGATAATGTTAAATGTTAAATTGCTTTAGCTATTTGCCGATTGACATACCTTACGCCCATATCATAGTATTCAGTGCTGATATGTGAAAAGTTTGGCCTAAAAACTTTAAATTTACAATCAACCTAAACAGTTCACAGTTCAAATGCGATAATGACAATATTTATTTTTGTTCTTTGTGAACTTTATGTTATAGAATAAATTACTGAGTAGGGCATCATTTGGCAGTAACATTTGCTGTGTCAGGTTTGAAGTAGCAGTTTTTGAGAATATTCTTTTTTAGAATCGGATAATTTAAACATTCAAAATTATTCCCAAATGTAAGGGAAAGTTTTTGTTAACTATATATTTTTTTAGATATTATATTCATTAATATGAGCCACTACCGGTAAAAAATTGAAAATGATTAAATGGTGAATGTTCCATACTATACTGTATAGTTCGTATATCAATGTGTCGAAATAGTTTCAAAAACTCAATAATAAATCTTCAGAAAATATAACCAAATATGGGTTTGTATTATTTGTAACTTAACTCTTTCAGAAGTGGTTTACTAACATCACTGCCTGCATCAAGCGTACACACGCGAGACTAATGTTGATTGTGGTGGTATTCATAACGATATCGATATGTGAAGATAAATCGTAAATAATTGTCAATCGAGAAGGAATTTGACATCCTCATCTGAAATAGTATATTAGTGACAAGCATATTTGAGGAATATTTACATTACCTACTACATATTGTTCTGTTCTTGAAAAAATATATCATCGAGTGAAGCCGTCAGGTTACTAAATAAACCCAACGGAGTGGGGTATCTTGTTTCATTTGAAATTGATTGATGCACTCTATGAGGACTGTCATTCGAAATTGCAAAATATATCATATTTATATGAATTTATTTTAGTTCAGAATGTCAAATGATAAAGTTCCCATCGCGTTTGTGGTGAACAATGTATAATGATGCTGAGCTAACGATATCATGTTCCTAATTTGAAATACAAAATATGACATAAAACAAATATGTATACCTCTTCAATTAAGTCTCTGTGAAAGCGAATGGTTCAATATATCAAGTGAATTACATATAGCCTGAATATATCATAGTTAAAGCCTCGATATGGATAATATTTTGATATAACTGTCAAATTTATAACGATTTATTAACTGTCAAATAAAAGTTGAATTCACTATGTATCTTATCCTTACTTTGTGGTGATGATCGTATAAGGCATGCAGTAATATTTCTTGTCACCAGATGTAATTTTCTGTAACTCAATGTGGTCGTTGGTTTATTTTTTCCAATTCATAAGATTTTCATCAAGCATCCTGCTCTGCAGGAAATTAAATTTATCACAATTGTTAATCTTAGTTTAATATCTAAAGGTCTTGCTTCAGGTTTAAATGTTTGCAATTTATTTTTGGTTTTTAACGGGCTGAAAAAGTATAAATTGGAAGAATGAAAAATAAAAGGGCAATGGAAATTAATCAAGTCCCTTATTTATGTTGTTATGATTTTATTCGTGTCTAGTTATAAAAATGTGTTTGAAAAACCTCTTGTGAGAATTTAATAAGACACTGGAAGAAAAGAGATGTAGAATGGAATATTATTCCAATCACATTATACTTGGGTAAAATTCTAATTTCGTTAAAAAATTGCATTTCATGCTAAGGTGTTTGTTCAAAGGACTGAAGCCAGATATGAGATTGAAACTCGAATAAGTGCAATTATGAATAGATGTTCTACTATGTTTTATAACGAATATATAATTTTATAATCTTATAACGCATATGTTTAGCGATTAATATACATTTTCTTCCCACACGTTGGCTCAATGGTACTTCTGAATCAAATTCCTTACCAATCTATAGAAGGCGTATCTATCACAAGGAATGATTAGCATATACTTTTATTAACCTTAAACCGGAAATAACCATATATTAGAATTAAGGTATCAAAGAATGTATTAAAACACAAAAAGTCTGATTTTACAACAAGTTTACTGTTTTTCTTCTTCGTCAGTACATGTATGTCAACAGTACATATAAATTATAATACCTTTTTACATTAAATTTGAAGCCAAGATTGGTGATGATTATGGTGTGGTTATTCTTTTTCTTTGATTTTCAATCAATTGCACAAGCCTTATATACTTCAAGTATCTTTAACTTGTCATGGACTTAGCCAATAATCATCCCACTATATTTGATGCAGAAATGTTCCATCCGAATTATTATCTGTGGGTTTGAACACTCCAGTTATTGACATGGACATAAGGTTAGCAACACAATCCTTACAGACACCAATCATAAGATAAACGGTAAACTAAATAACAATTAAAGCTGATGACAATAGAAATAAGCTAAGACCATTAACTGAATTTCCATTAAGAAATGCTATTAACATGATATAAAAGAAACTGCCGAACTTTAAAAACTATGCACAGAATCTGGGCATGATACTTGTAACTGAACTTGTCAGCACACATTAAGGAGAACATCCAAGAACATCATCATATTTCTTTAGGAATAATACCAGCTGTGATAATGTTAGTACGAGGGGCGTTCAATAAGTGTTGCAAGCGGGGCATTGGTGTTAACATAAACAGTGTCAGCTTATAGCAGGTGTTACTATAGTCAAAACATAACATTGACACTTGTCAAAACAATTTCTAGACATAACAATTATTTAGATATAATAGCTGCGCTGACCTAGGGGTCTCCATAATCATGGATTCTCTCAAACATGAACAACGCACTGTGATCAAGTTCCTTACTAAAGAGGGATGCAAAGCTACAGAAATACATAATCGTATGTGTAATGTGATGGGTAAGGCTGCTCCTAACTTTTCAACAGTTTGTCGCTGGTCTCTTCAGTTCAAGCGGGGCAGGGAGTCCTTAGACGATGACCCACGGTCAGGCAGGCCATCTGAAGTCACCCGACCGGAAGTTATTGCCGCTATCGAAAGACGAATTTTAGCTGACCGCCGTGTTAAAGTTTCTGAACTGTCTTTGGAATTCCAGATATCAGTTGGAAGTGTTGACAAAATAATTCATGACCATCTTGGTATGTCCAAGGTATCTGGAAGATGGGTACCCAGAAACCTCACAGCACAAGATCGCCAGAAAAGAACCGAAAGGTGCATGGAGCTCCTGGATCGGTTTAATGCGGATGAAGCCAGGTTTTTGTTTCGTCTGGTGACAGGTGACGAAACCTGGATCCACCACTGGGACCCGGAAACTAAACTGGAATCCAAGCAATGGAAGCACCCGAGTTCACCGCCTCCCCTGAAGTTTCGCACTCAACCATCAGCTGGCAAGGTTATGGCGACAATCTTTTGGGATGCAAAAGGCATATTATTAATTGATTACTTGCCAACCAAAACTAAAATGAATGGTCAATATTATGCCAACCTAATGCAAGAATTGCGAAAGACAATTCGACAGAAACGCCGTGGAATGTTGACACGTGGTGTTCTGATTTTGCATGACAACGCTCCAGTCCACAAGTCAAGAGTTGCACAGGCCGCTATACGTGATTGTGGATTCGAACAGCTTAACCACCCACCCTACAGCCCAGACCTAGCCCGCAGTGACTACTTCCTGTTCAGAAACCTGAAATCCGCCCTACGTGGAAGGCACTTCCGGGATGACGAAGACGTCAAAGCTGCCACAGAGGCGTGGTTAGGGGGGCAAACGGAAGACTTCTACAAAAGCGGCATCAAAAGTCTTAAAGAGAAATGGAATAAGTGTATTGAGGTGAAGGGTAACTATATTGAAAAATAAAAGTAAAAAATTGACTATGCGAGTTGGTTTTATATTGAAGTTGAAACACTTATTGAACGCCCCTCGTACATGTGTGTACGTTTAACAGTTTAAGAAACGTTGGTATAACTTTGATTAGGAAATACAGGTATGTTCTCAGATACAATGATCAAGGAACTGTGTCTACTTCTCCGTTAGTGGGTGAGTATTGATATAAGTTTTATTGGTAAGTCTAACGCACCTTAGATGCATTTATTGATGTATGATGTTGAATACAACGGGAACTTCCGACATAATCCTACATCACTGATACCTAGAAAACAAATAACATTTTGAAATCATATCAGCCAATGTATAATTGAAAGTGCATCAGCAGATTACTATAGATGTTCTCAGTAATATGAAAGCAACGACACCCTTGCTGGCTATAATTAAACTGTTCCGTGACAATGCCTGTTCCTGAAACTCGAGGGACAAGAATAAGCAATGAAATATGACAGTGGGGATATTCATAAAATGGATTGAATTCGGGATCGTCTCCACAGAGCTATAAGACTATTTATTCTTTGATCTATTTCGATTGACCTAGGTCGTCCATTGTTGATTTATATCATTGTTAAAATAGAAATATGCTCTTGAGTAGAGAAACACTGCTGTGATAATATGACCATATCTGATGCTTAAAAGAGATTTTAACATTCCTTGTGATAGGATTATTCTAAACGTCTTTGTCATATTATACGTCTCAAATGAGCATAAAAGTAGATGCCTCATCCTTAATTCTAATTTACTTATAAGGGTCCAAGAACAGGCCCCACAAATGTATTCTGTAAAGTTCTAAACATCATTTTGTGTTATACACATATTTTGCTGTCCTTTCGGACAATGAAAGGATAACCCTAGGTTGTGGGTATGGCCCCTCGCTGACTGTTGATGCCAGGAATATAACAATGTTGGTGTTGACATAACTACACCTAAATAGATAATCTTACCCAAGTGTCTTCTGATATCAAATATATCAACCCGAGTTGATAAAAGTTACAATTATACCAGGCTTGTCGAGGATATTTTAACATTTATCAACATGTGTTAATATATTTGATATCAGAAGACACATGGGTATCTTCTTTACTTCCAATGCGGTGTTGTCATAGCACTGTGACGTCATCATGTTAATGACGCCATAGCATTGTGATGTCATTACTCATTACTCAATGATGAAAACTCATTGTGATGTCATGTAGTTGACGGTGACAGGGCATTGTGAAAAATCTACTGCCAAAACGATATCTCCTGTCGAACACAGTTTCGGGTGATAAATAATAATCATATGCATCATATACTTATGTAGCTGATGTGTATAACTACAACATTTCACATTTCATCGCATGCAATAGTATGCAAATATGTGCCCTGTAGTCACATTATCGGGAACTGTCAATCATAAAATTAGTAAAATGTGTAAGAAGTCATTTTGATAGTACGCTGCAGAATATTACTTTTTTAAAACCTGCCCTCTTTTATTTCTCTGACCAGAAACGAGCGCTTAGTTTCTGTTTCGTGCTGAACATATAGTTTATGCTACCCTACACTTTTTAGTTCTTAAATTACTGAAATGTTATTTCATATAATTTCAAATATATTATTTCAATTTAAGTATTATTGAATGCCTCAATACATGAAAAGTTTATTATCATAATCAGTTATGATGTTCAAAGTAGACCAAACTGCAAATCACCTTAAAATGTCAGAGTTGGTTTATATATTGTGAATGTTGTGTATATGTGTATCTCATTCCGGTCACCGTTCATACTGCTAATGTTTAATGTTAAAGTTTATCAAGCTTTATCACTGTGTTTCGTCATTCATATTAGAACCTGACGATATTAAATGTTTAACGAATTGCCGATTGCTCTCGTCATGCTATTGGGTGATACAACTTTAAACGGATTAATGTTTTTGGTATCTACTATCTGAGTATAATCACAATTTGGGATGGATCACCACACCATGACACCATTCATAAGAAACGACTTTTTTATATATACGTAATCATAGTAAACAAATTAAAATGCTTGATAACTGTGTAAGAAGCTACACAGAAACGTCGCATCCCCTGCAGTTAAGAAGTTGTATATCCATAGAACTCGTTCTCCTTCCTTTGCACTCGACTGTGTTTGTCAGGCTTGAGGTAGATATGATTGGGAATATTCATATTTACAATTGGATAACGTATGCCGATTCGAAAAAACAGTTACAATTATTCTCAAGTTGAAAAGAAGTGTGTCAATATATGTTCACTTTATCATATTTTTCAGACAAAAGGAAATAAATACTCGTTTCAAATCATGATGGATTCGTTTCATGTTCTTTAATTCGCTATAATGTGGTAATAGTAAGACCTTTGATCCAAAACCTTTTGATGGTCATTTCACATTTGCATAAATAGTTCTTTTGAAGACGATTAATTCTGGAAAAGCCCCCATGATCATCATACTTGAATATAATGACTTATTAATTTTGCCTAAGATTCATAATTCAAAAATACTGTTATCGCACATTGAAGGAAAGAGAAATACTTCAGCGTTAAAGAGTTCATACCTAATGACTTGGAATAATAATTTGGAATAAAGAGCTCGCAATGAACAGAACATTAGTCCAAAATTTTGTTATAATCGAATGATAGTTTTTAATAGTTTATCATTATTTCTTATTATGTTTGACTTGCTTGTGAATCCTGTCAACAATACAACAATTTGGTATATGTTTCCATCATAATCGGTCATATCTGACCATTATTGAGAGCAAAATGTGTTAGAATTATCTGTTCCGATACCATAGATGTATTATTAGCATTACACCAAGTGATGCCAAACTTTTTTTTACCCAGGAAGAATCGAACATTCACATGTAACTCATGTTGATATTCAACCAATGATTGACGTTTCTTACTAAAATACCAATGTGTGAACGATGTGATGTCACGTCCAGTTTGGATTGACTCGAGATACCGTTGTTGAATTATTACACATGAGCAGTTAGGAAAAGGAAATGGGGTATTCATAGGACATAATATAAACTCATCATGTTCCTTTTATGACGTATACCTCTTTTGGATATGCTTTATTATACATTACCTGTTACGGGTACCTTTTGCGAGATTTGACCTGTACGACAACAATGCTTTAAGTCTTCATTCCAGATGACCACAAATTATTAAAGTGATGCATACAGACCAGAGACTGTATTTTCCTGTACACAATTTTTAAACAATGTGATTTCCCATGAGATGTAGGAATTCAACTGACTCCCAGAAGCCGATACATCAATACTGGAGCATATTCAAACAACATAGTTTCAAATGTTGATTGAAAACGAAAACATTGTTGTCAACTAGATCTGGGCGGCCATTGTCAAAATTAATCATACCCTATTCACGAATGTGACTCTTACGACTGTTTCCATAATGAACATTCTCTCTGAATAAAACATTTAATGATAAAATGTGTTAGAAAGTGTTAGAATGTGTTAGAATGTGTCAAATTGGAAACTATTAAACAGGTGTTCTAAAGGAGGGAAATCAAGTATTCGGCTACACAGCTCTAAATATATGAAGCAATAGAATGAAAGTTCTCTTGATAGAAATATGTCATAATGAGCCTTAAATAAATATTTAACCTAGCAACACGTAGTCAACATTGAAATTTCCATTGATAGTCTGACTTTAAATCTATATCATTTATATTTCATTTATAAATTTTGAGATGAATTAATTAAAAAGCCAGGGCATTGAAAAATGTAAGAAATATATATAAAAATCAAGAATTACATTATTGATTTGTATGAATATTGAGGTCCATGTATATTATTGTTTAACTTGTTATATAGGATGTATATTATTTTACTTCTCATAATTATAAATTAATTATTGACATTTATGATATGTTAAATGATATGTATGTTTTAGTCGGCATTTCAAAATTGAGAAATATGTCTTTCACAAAACATAATTTTCTATTTCATTAACCTTGAGGAAATTACATCTAATCATTTATTGTTTTGAATATTGACAATTTATTTGAATTGAATTTACTAAATACAATATTGGGCAAACAAATGAAAATGTAATATATGCCTGACTTTTTTCTTCAATGAATCTGAAATGTCTGTTTATGCAAATATGTGAATGATTTAGTTAAAACTTAAGTCTTTTTCAAAAGTTTGATTACAGAATTCAAATGCCATATCTTGCTTGGTTGCATTTATTTTATCAATACTGTCATTTTCGAATTCATTAATCGAATATAGTTTTTGCAGGGCTGATTGAGTCTTCCAAAATTAGCTTGAAGGCACCATTGTAACTAATTGCAGTCACGTGTTTTCCATAGACACATCCATATTTCACTGAAGACAATATTTCGGAGTTCTACCATGGCAACGTTTAAAGCTGTCTAGAAAGCTGGCTCAAACATCCAGACAACTATTTTTCTTATCTATCAATATCGCAAACGTAACTTGTTTCGTGCGTATTACACAGTTCTGTTTTGCATTAATCCAACAGTACACTTTTAAAAATACCCTGTCCTGTCTTTTAAAATTAAATTAGAATTATTTATGGTTGATACAAACAAGTTTAAATTATGTAATATATGTCTGTTATCAGTATGATAGATGTGAAATGTAGTTATTTTGATCACTTTCAAGAAAGCTGTTGCTAACATTGATATTCCGAATCATACTACTTGGAGATATTCTCTCGGGATAGTAACTATGAACAAATCAATGATAGTCAACAATTATATCAATTCAGATAAACTGTCCATCGCTGTCACTTAAACGAAAACTGCCAATCCTACAACTAATGAACCCTATACGAAGACATCTTCGATAAGGCATCATAGCTGATACCACTGCGCATGACTTGCGCATGACCATTGTCCTACTGATACGGAAACTGTAACTTGTCAGTTATAGTGTGGTCAATGATTTGATGTTAGTGAATATAATATTTGCTCCTATGATTCGATACATGATTTGATTTAATGGCTGTCAACCGTTCTAGGCATTATAATTAGTAAAGCAGTATTCTGAACCATATAAAACGCAGTGTATAACATTACTTAATCCATATTTTGGTTAATATTACCGCCATTACTGTCTTTCCGCTGAGCTGAATCCAAGGAATAATATTTGTTGTGGATATATACATGCGAACTCAAATCTATTACGGCTATATTTGTCCATCCACCGAAGATCTCCGTATAGACATTGTTATTAGCTAAGATAACTGTTCCTTATCAAATCCGCCTGGATAAAGACGAACCATGTATTCATAACGATAATGTAAATATTATCTCAAGGTCTGTCTGTTTATGTTACCAAATCCCTTCCAAGAAATAATGTAATAGGTGTGCTCCTCTAGCTGTATCAATAGTTGTTTATCTAATATCTAGTATGTTTGCTTTGAAGACATGTCGTCAGTATTTAATAACATCAGAGTATCTGTAAATAATAAATATGATGCCTACTTACAGCATTATATTATATACTCCATTCCAACATATCATTAATAATATCAGTAACTGACAGTATGGAGTTACAACTGAATCGAATTAAAATGTTACATGTTGTCGTGTGTATAATCATTTTTATGTTGTCATTGAACAACAATGAGATAGGTTTATCATCGTATTGGTGAAGTCTGTTCCCGTATTATGTACGTCTATTGTAAGCATGTATCCTCTCATCAAAATGATTTAACAAATATGGAATGAAGCAAAAGCACCTTATGTGTATTCCAATTTTCTTCTTATATACCCACGTGATATATTATTCAGGTTCGATAACATTGAATTGTTTCATGTAATAATATTTAAATGCATTTCCCTTGTCTTTGCGTTCTTGCCTGTACAAGTATTTTCAATATAAATGAGTCAAGGATGTATTTATGCAGTATCATATATCAGTATCAGAATTGTGGAACTAATAAAGTTATGATTGAATATAATCAAGGTAAACTTAATTTATTTTTAAAATAATAGGTAATACTTGACCTACAGATCATTTATTCCGATAATATATGATTTAGATGATTGCAATGGATTATATTCCATGCCATCCCACTTGTATTTTTTAAAATTTTAATGAGGATTTCTCACACTGCAATCTGAAACTACTATTGTTGTATTATCTAAATTATTAATGTATTAACTACCATAGAACCTGTCATTCGTTATATAAATTACATGTTTCAAGATCTAAATGTGCTGCAGTCTTTCCAAATGACCTAGTTGTGCTTGAATAATGATGTCAGTGCTTTTCAGTTACACTCAATGCACATAATCCTACATAGCCTAAGGCATTCCACACACGTATCAATCAGGCGACATATTTGCACTTGTTTTATCTGATTTCCTTAAACACACATCCAAGTGTACAACTACAGTAATCAAACTGAGGTGTTGACGTGGTTGGTGACTTGTTTGGCTTGGGACATTGAAGATAATCAGCATCAAGACCGAGTCAGGAAAAACACCCACTGAGTGTTAAGACATGATTTTAAGGAGTCGATGTAAAAAATTGTCATTTGACTGTTTTGACTTGCCAACGTACTAACAAGCTCACCAAGCGTTACTTAAATATAATATAAGGTTTAAAATTTTCATTTTAGAAGTAGTTGTCAGAGGGTCAACAAATCGTCAAGCCATATTCACAATTCGCCAAGGTTGTGTACACAACGTTTAAATTACATATTTTAGTTCTTCAAAAGAATTCGAAATTGGTTTGAAACAGGTAGTCTCTGTTGTATCCCAGGTACACATCTATCACATCTTAAGATGGTATAGATCTTAGGGCTATCCAAACTGTGGAGAAATCGCTACCTCAAGTTGCGATATTCATTTGGACAAAAATGAGTTTGATGAACAAATCACTCTTTTCATTAAAGTCATTTTTTCATTAACGTCATTTTACATCATATTTAGTTTTTTCATCAAATTTCGGTTTTTTCATCAAAGTCATTTAAGTAATTTTTAACTATTTTTTCTTCGTAAAAATAAGTTTTGTTTTCATCAAAGACATTTTTGTCATCAAATTTAGTTTGTACATCAAATTCATTTTTTTCTTCCTCAAAGTCAGTTTCAGAAAGGTACATGTATGCCAATATTTCAATACAACGATCAAAGGGAAACTTTCCATAGACTGATTGTAAGTGGTCCTTTTCATAACAAAGCAGAATCTAATATGCAAGTGATCATGCATATGAAGTCATGAACCAGTCAAGTGTAAAATTGATCAACAACAATGTGTAAATCAAATGAAGACCAAAAAACTGTTTAATCAGAATTGACAACATTGAACGGAGGCTATACTGACTGAGAATGATAAACGAATTGCAAAATACTCGTTGCCCAGTCTCGAATGAGGTATCGCACAAAACTTCAATAACAGTGTTTTGAAAACGTTTAATGGGAGCACAGGGATCGATGTAGTGGTTCAGCATGCTTGCTTCTCACGCTAAAGGCCCGGGTTCGAATCTCGTGGGATACACCGACAATTTGTTGTTTGGTGTTTAATTAAGGATAGTAAAGTTGATATTACCATCTTAAAATGGATAGAAGTTCTTTCATTTATGAAATCATGAGATATATTTAGATTGAGAAACATTAGTTTCCTTTGCTTCGGTAACAATGTTTGACCTATATTTGAAATACGTATCATCTGTTTACTTTTAGTGGTATCACTATATGTGATGTGTAGCCATAACAAAGTGTATTTAGTTTTACAGGATTCCGGCATGTATTGTTCCATTTAGATTTAGTTGGAGAACAGAATAAAAAGGGACCAGAAAACTAGTAAGTCTATGAACTAACATACACTAATAACAGCTTCAATATTGCTAAAACTATGATTATGATATCTTGTTTGAAAACAATTATTTTTTTTAATAATAAGATTTGCCTGAAAACACATGTTTACATTTAGGTATTGCAAAGTATATATGAGAAAATAAAAATTTACACAGTGGATAATATATATGACAGCCCACCCTTGCTTTAGCTACGAGTCACTAATGTAGAGTTATTTCCATATTATATCAGGGAACTTCTATTTTCGTGACATTGCAAGACATGTATATACCGTGTCGGGGCAGTAGTTCATTTATTTTCAAACGTTGCCAATTGTTTCTTAACCTGTGGAAATGTTACTAGACCAGAATATTTAAGTGAATCCCAGTTAAACATACAATCTCTAATAGGAAATCACATTGACAATTAATAATTACTGATTCAAAGAAACAAAACTATTGTGCAAAACGAATGAAACCAACACCAATGCTAGATATCTTAATTGACATCATGTCACGAACATACTTAAACATATACTTTTGAAACATGATTTTATCAGTCGTATTTAAATCGTTTGAACTAAGCAAGATAGGAGTCAGGTATGACCTTTTTGCCAAGTTTACGACCAATGATATGACAACAAATAAACAATACGTAAATTACATGTATGTCCACATCAATAATTAACTTCATTAATTATCTAATTCATTAATTTAATTTCATATTATACTATTGTGTATACCTGTGTTTAAAAAATATATGCATATCTAATACATTCGAAGAAGACTTCACTTAGCAAACAATTAGAATCTATACACAGTTTGAACCTTCAAAAGATCGTCCATCATGGGATTATTGGAGATATACATTGCAATTACACTAAAGATATATCAGCAATATCTGTAGTATAGCTAATTTTTATTTCCATTTCAGTCCAAAAGAAATCAAAACATCCATTGTATGTCTACAATTGCATTAAATGGAACAGTTTGTGCCATAGGTACAGTTTCATTAACTAAATAGCTAGCTGGCATATAGCTGCAAATGTGTGTTCTATATGTTCGGAAAGTCATAAAACTGTGATTGCCATTTGAGAAGAGGTATCTGTCTAGGGCGCATGTTTAATTGCTTTTTAACTACGTTTGCAGGATGTGAGCATAAGTACTGTCTACATCTTGAAAGAGAAAGTATTCAACAGTACCCTTGGGAAGGACATCAACATCGACGATAGGCATTAGGGGATTTGATTCTTTGAATTTAAGAGGGATTGTTAAAGTGCACTGGGTAATGATTCCAAGACTATGAAGGATCCATTTGAACATATTTTAACACATTCTTACAGACACAAATATTGCATAATATTTCTTGTGCGCAAAAAGCCACGTTTCAAAAACCAATTTATTTATATGATTGTTAATAGTCTTATTATATTGTTTACATTACAAGTATTATTCTATAGACACATTATCTCTTCAAGAACATTATTAAAATCACTAGTGAAATCCACACATTTTGATTCAATCGTTTAAGACAAGACATCCCAAAACTACCATTAACTATAAAACGGCCAGTATTCTCATTATTAAATAATATATCAATAAAGCAATTTAACTAGAGAGAAATCAAGAGAGGAAAATAGATGGATAGATAGAAAATAGCCGCTCTATGGGACTCTGCATTTTCAGGCCTAATATAAGTCATAGAAATATTACTTCCATGCAAGAAATCATATTTCAAATTACCAAGTACATTAACAATTACCCCACATAACAAGCAGTGAGGAGGAATGATTGATGGGAGAGGAGTAAATGTCAATCATGTTTGGCACATCACGTTTCCATGTGCGATTGTTTGCCTTTTCTGAATAAACATGCAAGAAGCAAATCATGCTCAAATCCTTTCAGCATATCACACCTTCTTTCTTCGTGCAGAGACTATATAAATGCACCCCTTGTGCGACATCTATCACGCTGCAAAAACCTTAAGGATGGCCTTTTTTCAGGAAAAAAAGAAGATTTGAAATACAACCGCAGGTTTCAGTTTCTTTCAGCTTCTTTCGGTTTTAAAGTAATTTTGCGACTGTGGAATAACCATGAAACCTAGATAGCAGTGGTGTTCCTTAATACTTCTTCATATTAGGTGCATATTGACACCATTACAACAAGCAGACAGAGTCGGCCATATCCCCCGCCTTTGGGAAAATTTATTGAAGAATAGTTGTTGAATAACAGTGACTATGAACCAAGGAGTTTGCACACAAAATTTCAGCTCCTTAGACCAAGTGGTTCTGGAGAAGAAGACAAAATGCGAAAAGTTTACAGACGGACGGACGGATGGATGGACAGACAGAGGCCGGACACCGTGCCATGCCATGAGCCATTCGAGCCTTTCAGGCCAGATGAGCTAAAAATACATCCATGGCAGTTTTTGAGTTCTGCTCCTGAAATAAATTATTAAGTTATGTATCCATGGAAATGGTAAAAATTAAACAAATAAAAAATTGTGAATAAGTTGAAAACCCAAAAAGGCACATCTACACATCTACGATCTACGATATGTCTTATAGTTTTGAAGTTTGAGGCCGGAATGGAAAAGCCCGGACGCACAGATGGACAGACGGACAGACGGACGGACGGAGCTCATTTCTATATCCCCCGCCCCGCCAGTTTTCGAGTTCTGATCCGGAAACGAAATTCTAAGTTACATTTCCATGGAAACGATCAAAAAAAATAACTCGAAGAAGTTGAAAACCCCAAAAGGCACATCTACACATGATGATTGTTCCACACACCAAGTTTCGTTGAGATATGTCTTATAGTTTTCGAGTTCTGATCCGGAAACGAAATTCTAAGTTACATTTCCATGGAAACAGTCAAAAAAAATAACTCGAAGAAGTTGAAAATCCCAAAAGGCACATCCACACATGATGATTGTTCCACACACCAAGTTTCGTTGAGATATGTCTTATAGTTTTCGAGTTCTGATCAAGAAACGAAATTCTAAGTTACATTTCCATGGAAACGGTCAAAAAAAATAACTCGAAGAAGTTGAAAACCCCAAAAGGCGCATCTACACATGATGATTGTTCCACACACCAAGTTTCGTTGAGATATGTCTTATAGTTTTCGAGTTCTGATCCGGAAACGAAATTCTAAGTTACATTTCCATGGAAACGGTCAAAAAAAATAACTCGAAGAAGTTGAAAACCCCAAAAGGCACATCTACACATGATGATTGTTCCACACACCAAGTTTCGTTGAGATATGTCTTATAGTTTTGAAGTTTGAGGCCGGAATGGAAAAGCCCGGACGCACAGACGGACAGACGGACAGACGGACGGACGGAGCTCATTTCTATATCCCCCGCCAACTTCGTTGTGGCGGGGGATAATAACGAATCAACTATCAGCACCTACCTGGACCTACAATAGATATTAGTTAATTGTATAGCTCTGTACAAAAATGTAATATCAACGTCTCGTCATGAATAACCTCCATTGTCATAGTTTAATGTAGATTCTACTCCCTTGATGCTTCAGGAACACGCATTACCACGAAACCGTTTGATTAAAGCCATCGAGGTGTCATTGCTTTCAGAGTGTAGAGAAGATTAAGTTCATGGAGCCGATGGCCCTATATATAAAGATCTTTGCACTGACTGTAATTGTTGGTATGTTGTACACATTCGCGTTGCAACAGAACGTTTGGTGGTCTTCTAAATGAAGATATGTTGTAAATTATTATCAAATGAGGAGAGGAATGTCATACCTCATCTGAAATAGTAAATTCCTGAGAAGCATATAAAACGAATACTAAGTTTACCTTGTTAATATCGTTCTGTAAACACTCCAAAATATTTCATACAATTTTACCTGACTTGTCAGACATCAAATTTGATTTGCTTTTGATGTAATTTTGACACATGCAAATATCTTGTATAACACTGTCACCTTAACATTTTATTAAATATGATAGTTTGCTGTTGTAACATTAAGCTTCAGTTTCATTATAGTACATAGAAACAACAGATAATTATACTTTTACATTGAATTCGCCTAACGTTTTAAACTATTTTGTTACACTAATGTTCATATTTAAAGGATATATAACATTTTTCTTTGGAGTTCGCAGCTGTGCTCCCAACGTTTGCAAAGTAAATATTTCACCGAAAATTGAAGAAAACTACCCTTGAAAAAAAGCAACGAGTGCAGCCGACAGGCGCTGGATAAACTGGGGTGAGGTCTCTGTTTCATTTGGAATTGATAGATTCAAGAGAAAGCCAGGCCATTCAAAGTTGCAAAATTTCATTCATATGAATTCATTTTAGTTCAGAATGGCAAATGATACATTTTCCTTCGTGTTTATGTTAATATATAATGATGTTGGACAATGCTGACAATTCTATCTCTCACACACAAGTATTGAACGTAAGGTAGGATTTTTGTTCCTGTAACTCAATGTACTCGTGGGCTTATTGTCTTCAGGAAATGTGATTTTCTTGTCTAGGAATGTATTTAAATTTAACGACAGTAAAAATGTCATTTCAATATTGCACATGTTCCTTTCACTGAGATGGACTCCGATCAAATAAAAATTCCCTACAAAAAATTAAATCAATCCAATTATCAATTTATCAAACTTCAATATAAAAAACGTCTAGCTTCTGGTTAAAAGGTTTGCAATCTTTTTTGGTTACAAAAGTTTAAATTGGACGAAGTAATTTTATGCAAGGGCAATGGGAATTAATGATTATGTTTTTAATGAGTTAGTATTATCTGGTTATGGAAATGTGTTTGACAAAAATCATTGGCTCTGTATCTCATCTGACTGCAGACAAAAAACTCAATAAGTATCAAACTGTAAAATGTTCAGAAGTAATAATTTATCAGAGGTATGACGAATTTACTTTATATAATGGAGAAGGAGTAAAACAAAGGTCATTAGGTAATGACCCTGGGACCCATATGTGGGAAAACATGGTCACCAAATCTAAAATTGACCATCCCTTATTCATAAGGAGTATGTACACAACATTCAAGCTTTTTGGGGCTTTTGTTAGAATAATATGAAAACAGAACGTGAAAACTAGCTGTAGTGCTGATAAAATAAAGGACAGACTAGTGTGTTCTACATGTCCTGCAACCAAATACGAATATCTTATTGTATTTGATCTATAATTTGTTTACAATTTATCTCTCATACACGATGATTAAAATGAAAGGAAGACGGGGACAGTTCCTGTGTGTACACCATTATCCAAACATAGTCAAGCAACTACCAATTTCTTTGCGATTCAGCGTGAGAATCCAATCTTCTTGAGATGATTATTGATCAAATCACTATCTATTCCGGGAAGTTTTCCCTGGGTAAGACAGAAAGTACATTGAGAACAAAGGGATACGTGCTAGCTCCTTGAAGTTCTTGATAAGTCCAAATCATCATCAAGTACCCATCAAACATATTACGGTTTTTATAAGCAATACATTTGGTTGTGTTATACAGCTAACTGGAATGGATCCTACAAGGACTTGTCGATCCTACAAGGACTTGTCGATGCATATCACTTGACAGCACATGTTTCAGGAAGGAGTAGATGATCACTACCCACAGTAAGCAAAAAGGACAATTTAATTAAATACGTGTGAATTAACAATTAACATTAGATAACACTACAATAGTTTCATTACATGCCGCTGATTTTCTAAAATAGTGAAATGTCATGTTGTTAAATGATGGATCTTTCGAACTGCATTGTTACTTTCGCGAAACGGGTCGGGTTGATCACTTTCAGAATTAGTATCTAACTTGTTTATTTGGTGTAATTTTAACTCTTTGAAAACCACGTTCATAAATGTTAGCTTCGAAGAATTATCGCATTCACAATCGTTGCTTGGCAACAAGTGTATTCTTGCGCTTTGGGCAAGGTCAACAGATCACCCTGTCAACAAATTATACCGTCTTAGATTTTTCCCAGTAACCAACCAGATGCAGCTATTTCTCCAAGAAATGCAGTTTCATCCATGGGCGAGTAATAAATCGTATGTATCTCTCTTATATAACAAGTTGTTTCTTGTCTGCTTTTATTTCTTGTATACAACATTTAAGAACATTATCCTTTCCCCATATATATTAATGTTTCTGGACGTCATGCTTATAACATCACATTGAGTATAACGCCATGTCACTGCTGTAGGAGATGTTTTTGTTGTCCCAACAACAATGTTAATCATTAGAACTCTTAGGATGGCAATAGTGAAATGGACCTCATTAATATCACACTTTGTTTTTCTACAATATACAGTTTATTTGAATGCCATTTTAAGTGATATAATATATTTGTTCTACAGATATATTATGTCTGTAGAACAAATCGCCTTGCCTGCCTCACAAGGACCACAAGGAGATAACATTGATCTCTGTGTACTCAATTAGCACCCAGTGAAGGATTCACAGGCTAAGTCTATATGTCTTGCCGAGGGAAGAGCTTGCAGGAATAATTGAGTCATCTGCTTTCTAATAATGTCCCAGGACAATGTCTTTAAGCCTGTGAAGATATGCATCTAGAATCATATCTAGTTATGACCCGTGTTCCGTAATCCCTCGGAATTATGTTGATCTTTTATAAAATTATGTTTCACAGGTTCTTATTGTTTAACGTCATATTTAGGGGTGGCATGTGCCTAAAGCATTATATCCAATGATACTGTCCTGGAGATAACCATTCAACATACACTTTCTACATGGCTTTGGTGCTGACACTCAAAATTGACACGCCCTATAATACGCACCGTTTGAAAATGAAGGCACTCGTAGTTACGGAAGGCATTGTTGAGCTACGGGAAGAGTGAAAAGTCTTTATCATTATATATATACTTTACGTTGACACTTGATTAATATTAAAGGATTTTGTTCGCAGAGGTATTGTTTCAAATATGCTTTAAGTCAATATATGAATAATTTACCAATTGTAGAGAAAATCAAGATTAAAATGTTGTTTCAATGTTTTTGTGACTAAGTAGCTGCACATTCTGGTAGATATCTTACAATATAATGAAAATGAATACATGAACTATACTGCGAACTAAAGAATAAGTATAAAAGAATCAAATATTTCATTTTGATTATCATTGAACATGTAATAACAAAATCGGAATTTGTTTTATGCGAATGGTGTTAGAAAATTGGGATACGGTAGGCTAAAGTTCCCTCGATTTTTAAGCACCGGAAGGCATATGTTTTGAAGATGAAATGTTACGGATAAGCGGAATAGAAATGTTGATGCAGTTGTGAAGTATGACCTCCTATGCTACCGAAAACAGTGTTTAGTGCTCATTTAGGTTTGTGCATATCTCTCTAAACCCTCACCAAATCATAATGAATGACATGATATCGTGTATTTAGTATTAAGGCAACTGATGGGTCTTTATTGGACGTTAGACGCGTATGGCAGTATAATAACACGCCCACCAATGATCATACAGAACCGAAAGAGAGTTTCAAGACGAGAGCTCCAACTTCAAAGAATGTAGTTACATTGCAAACAGTAAATCATCCTCACTCATACACTCAACCAAAACAGAAACGTCGCCATGCACAATAGAAGATATGTCAATCTACCAGTGATAAATACGACTAAACAGAGTTAAATCATGTTTTCAGAAGCCAACTTAACTAACACTGAATTTTCAAAACACTATCGATTTATGTTTCTTAAAAACATGCATTTTAAAGAGCCATCTTGTATGTTTCAAATACAAATATTTTTGGGGAAAATATACTTTTCAGTCACTAGAGAAATATTTTATCCACAACATGTGATAAATACATTTCGTAGCACGACAATGTAATGAAATTTGGTTTCAAAGACAAGTAAGATTCGATAAACACGCGTCAAGGGTATATGACGTCATATAAACAGAATACCCTTTATTGCATAAAACGAACTACAAAATACAAGCGTTTTCGAAGCTTGAAAGCTCATCTATAGCGCAAGTCGCCATACCAACCCACGTGCTGCCCGATCTTCTTTTGCAAGTTACCCTTGTCACACATTGCTGAATGTGACGATTGTTATACTAACAGTGGTTCTAAATGTCCTGAGAATAACCACATAAGTAACATTTAACTGTTTAATGTACTTTTTATTGTGATCAGACCAGCAGACTATAGCAAATATGTTCTCATTGATTAACAAATTCAAGCAAACTATCTAGTTGGTTAAAACATTTATTCCAGTATCTGTAGCAAATATATCATAAAATGAAATGGTAAAGAAGTAATCGTCAAAAATTATATATTTCAATTTATGTTATTACTCATGCATAAACTTTGTTTTTCTTTCGTGGTTTTGTATACAGTTTGTAAGTTATAATAGACTTAATCAATATTTAGATTGAAAAACACCTTCAATTAGTGCAATTTCTCTTATTTTTGGTCAAAATATTTTTTGAAAAATGAAGTGTTTATCTTTCATGGGGTTAGATTGGTTTTGCAAGGAAGCCTCCGAACGATATGAGTTCGTATCCCTGTGGATGCACTTGCAACGGATGATTTCAATCAGACTGGCAGTTTTCCGATATATTTATCAACATACTTGATGGCTCTTTAAGAAATAGCTGTTGACGAGCTAGGAGAGTCAAACATGGCTTATTGTTTTATTACACCAAACAGTAATGCTGCGTCAAGAAATTTAAGTCTAAAAGGTTATTAATGTTTGTAACATCTTTCACATACCTGTATTACAGTTTCACATTTTATTTACTTAAATGCAAAAGCTTCCGGCCAAATACAAATGTTTGAAATGCGATTTCAGAATAAAATCATAATACTGTGATGTATTGATCATGTGCCTTCCGTTGCTAGGCAATGTTAGTGCAGGTAGCCCCTTAACACTTTTGACACAGTACATTGGTGTGATAAATACATATTTCTTTTTATCACAACGTTTATCGGGACATATGTTTGACTGATCCCCAACAAATATCTTAACACTCTGAAACGTATACTTCATAGTTAAACAGCTTAGTAAGAATGACTAATATTTCAAAACTGTGTATTAAAACCTAACCTGTCATATGATGTTAAAATACAGGCAACAAACTCATTTTAATAGTTTTCTTCATTATATCATGTAATTGGACATATGAAACATGGATAAAGGTGATACTATGTTATAATTTAACAATAAATATACACTTACAACTAATTTTAAAATGTCACATCTTTCACGTGTGGGATATGAGCCTTCCGTAGCGTGCCAATGCCTTCCGTAGATGCCGTTCAATACTTTATTTACTCTGCAAACAATATTGGTTTCAAATAAGCAGTTCGTACAATATTCAAAAAGGGAATCAGTACTAGTTGAATATAACCTGTGTTACAGTTGCAAGTTTAATATATATATTGTTGTTATATTTCTTTCGATGTGCTAATGAAACATCTTGCTATATGATTGTAAAAGCTCTGGATCGTACAATTATTTGCCGCTTTCTGTCCACTGATATCAAAACCTTTTTGTCTGTCAGACCCTGAGTCATCATTGCCTGTAATAATCTATTATGTTGTCACAAACTGTCTCCGTTCAACTTAATCTTCTGGCATAAACATTCCTTTCAGTCTAGACAGTAGATGTAAATAGCGTATTTGTACAATGATTGAGGGCTTGCAGTGTTGTTTTGTTTGTCCAACATCGATCACAAACTACTTTCACACTTAACATATTCTATAAAGTGTACAAAAATACATTTGACATTTGTATCACTGTCCAAAAGAGTTATTGATCGGCCAACATATAATATTTAAGAATGATATATAACTCTAACATGTGATAGTATTGATAATTTACACAAATATACACTACACAATAGTGGGATACATCCATTAAATAATACAATACATGAAGTGTCAATGGAGAAAGACTCCACTGAAATCCCAATGTAAAATAGAGTACCCAGTTTATCAAGACGTAAAAAATGTATAAAGTGAAATACTGACTGTCAATTTGTGAAACCATGTGGTGTTAGAGATAACGGTCTGGGCTATAGGTAGAATGTCCCAATCTTATATGAACAAGAACTTACATGAAACAATTAATGAAGCAGGCTAGCACACTATTTGACTAAGATCAAGACGTTCGGAAGTTAACAAAACCAGACACTCGGTAACTGTGTCTGCTCTGGATAACATATCTATGAAGTACGGTCTTGGTCCACACACGGTTAGCTAGTTCAAATCTAGTTCAAATCGCATGTAGTATATATTGCAGATTTTATTCCAGCAATAAATCTGTGGGAGTATGGAAAATCCTCTTGACATCTCAAAGCACCCTAACGCTACGGCAAAAACATAATGGTAATTTCCTGTGAATCAGAGCGCAGCAGTGAACAAACGCCTCGAAGCAGATAACAAAGAGTAAAGTGTGTTTGCCTGACGGTTTCTCGTGGATACGTATATCTGATTCGTCCTTGTTCAAAGCAATACTACGCATCACCTGTAAATTAGGCTTTCAATAAAATGATCAGGCAGCATCAAGTTTATCTCATGTATTTCATTGTTTGAGTGATTTTGCTCTCAACTGATTAATTGTCCTAATTAAGTCTCCTACTCTCTTTTAACTCAACTATGTTCATATGTTCTTACTTTATTGACTACGAATCCCTCTCATTCACCTTGTTTATGGCATCAACAAGTCATTGTGACAAATAACATAGTATCATGTTTTAAATATAATGTTTGGTCATTCGCTTATGATTGAAACTGCATTTCGAAATAACAACAAATACTATTTTTTAAACAATTCAATATACTAACAGTGCATTGTATACATTCTCTTTTCAACTTAACTGTGTTGATAGGCATCAGAACAAGTTAATGTTCCCTTTTTCAGTACTTTATAATGATTGGTTGCAGACACAAACTGATTTTAAAAGGTCTTTTAAAAGGGATGTTCATAACACATAATAACAGATTCTCTATGCGATATCAATCATAATAAGGATGGACTATTTCTTTTCTGAAGCTGAACGTAGGTCATTGCAAAATTATGACATTTCATAAAGTTCTTCCTGACCAACATTGGTCTTATTGTTCTGGCAAACACTGCTTTACTATACGGTAAAATGCGACAAGAGTGATTACATAACATGAATATGATATTTCTAACTCACAATAAGTAAGAAAGTAACCGTCCTAAATCTGCTAAACGATCCCTGGCTTCCTCCTCTCGACAATAATAGGGCCTGGCCTCCATCAAGTTTGTCTCAATAGAGTTGGTAAAAAAGGTGTTGTTTAAATCATATATCTTATAAATATTAGATCCAGTAATTTAATATAATTAAATATTTATATAATTAAACAATTATGAATGGCTCTTTGCAGAGGCAATCAGGTTAGGTTAGACTAATGAACACAATCTAACGATTGATAGATCAACAATCAATATATGCCAGACATTTTGTAAGATTCATCTATTTGTTAACTAAAATCGGGTATTTTCATTTTTTTCACTCATTAGGTACTTTCAATTCCCTCCTTATATTATTTCGCTATTGATCAATTTCCTTAATATGATTTTTATTGGTAAACGTCTCTTCAAATGATCAGGTGATAGACTAAATCACACTACTCTGTCAATTTCGAAGCAATTTGGAATGTGTGCATAAAACATATTGATTAAGTATGATTGAACCAACTGTCACGAACTTGATTCAAACCCTATCAAAGCTGGTAGAACCCAGACATCAAGAAGCAAGCTGACATGGTGGTGAGGCATGAGACGGTAGGCTATATACTGCAAGGTTACATTGGAATTGTTGCCGGGGCTGTTTATGCAGTGTTGATAAACAGCTGTTTTGGACCGACGTTCACATCATATGTACCACATGTCAACAGATCCCTAGGGACAGAATGTTTGTCAAGTGTGGATGCATCCAAACGTAGACTTGATCTACAGACGACCTTTGACCTCTGACCTGTGTCATCGTCAACCCTGCAGATGGTGGGGTCAACCCAGTGGAGTCATGTGTGGACCAGGGGGTAGCCAGTATTGAAGGTCTGGGCCTTGGATCCGTGTGCCGTGCTGTGTCGCGGATGTTGCCGTACATGTTGGGGTTGTTGCTGTATGTTGCAGCTGTAAGTCGTTAAGGTTTTGCGACTGTACCTTGTATGTCAAGGTGACCTTGTGGAGTCAGGCACAAGGATTGTTGCCCCATAAATGTTTTATGGGAGATTTCCGGACTTTGGGACCGGGTTTATTGTGTGAAGTGAGGTGGTGAAAGTTATTTGAGAATTGTATTTATTCTCACGTGACTTGGTTGATTTTTGAATGTATAATGTTGTGAGATAATTGTGTGTGATTTTGATATGTACATGTAAACACCTTGAGTGGTGTTTCATTGTGATATTTGAAGATTTTCTGTCATGAAATTTAAATATATTTATTACTGTAAAGAAATTTGAAGGGAAAGTAATTTCAAGACATTTATCAGCGTTTCATTGATAAATCAGTTTTAAATCTTTTGTGTCTTTTGGTAAATGTAATGTAATTGTTTTCTTGTGAAGTTAACAGTTTTTTGCTTCTGTATGATGCCATATGTGTGTGATATTGATAAACATTTGGCTAATTGAGATTTTTATTTTGCAGCTCCAGTTTCGTCTAATATTCGACTAACATCACGTGGGCACTATGACGTTCTGCATGGCACCTGGGCACCGCTAGCAGACAATATATATTTTCTGATTTCAGATTGGATCCAACACCTTGAACGTCGCGTCCTGTCGTTTACCTTTAACCTTATTGTTTTGTGGTGTTTGTTAAATAAATGTTTGTTTTACAAATTCCTGTTGTGTTATCACTGAGTACCAAAGTCACATTGTGACATCAACTTCCCTTTGAATTATTCGTAAATAATGTTCTTTCACAGTTAGCAGTAACCTAATAATAAAGGAAGTCTTCAAACGTTTATGTTTAGGCAATTATCCAGGAGCATATTCAACGACCAAATGAACTCCGTGGTGTACAACGTGTTGGACATGAATTGATCAATCATTGATCAATAATACACAGGCTTAGCTAAGGATTATATCTTGATATGATAGAACTACTATGAAATCAATAATAATTATAAAAGTTATCGCAAGCATGGCATCGGTATTGTCAACACATCTTCCATTACTGTTTGTAACAGGACATAGTGTAATGACCAATGACTTATATCTTGATTGCATAATGGTTGATGTCTCGAAAGAGGAGGAGTATTGGGGTGGACGAGGTGACTGCACTAGTGTTACAAAACCATTATATCTCATCTAGTTTCATAAGACATGTTTAATGAAATATAGTTTGGAATTATAGTGAATCTTATCGCGAAGTGAGAGTTGTATATATAAGAAGAATGGCGTTTTTAACAGCAGCTTCTTCTAAGAGAACATTCTCATTATAAAAATAAAATATTCATCAATTATGTAAGAAATCTGTATGATGCAGAACTGACAGTGGAATGCATGACCTTTAGTTATTGAAAGTCAACCTTTTATTCCCATTTACAAAGACCGTCCTAGGAGTGGCAGGCCAAGGGTGAATACTCCCGCAGCGCAGCATCGCTTCATCCGTGTTTATTACCTACGTCATCACCTACGTCATCGGTTTGCTGTTGCCTCTCACTTGGTCAACCAAGTGTCCTGACTACGTCGAATCACATCTCAGACCATCAGGAACCGTCTCCTGAAGCAGGTATTCGTCCTTATCGACCCAAAGTTTTGCGACGACTGCACCGACGACGACATGTTCACTGGTTTTCAAGAGTGCGAGCATGGGACTTGAGAAACTGGCGACGTGACTGATTTAGGAATGAGTCGAGGTTCCTTTTGCACAGAAGGGATGGTAGACAACGTGTTTACAGCCGTGGAAATGAACGTTTCTCCCGAAATTGCGTCCGTCGACTGATTTGGTGGAGGCAATGTTATGGTGTGTGTGTGTGGGGGGGGGGGGGGGGGGGGGGGGGGACCAGATTCTGAGACCCCACGTCCTTCCAAGTATTGACCGCCAAAGGAAGTTATTCAAGCACGACAAAGCCCGTCCTCATAAAGCACGTGTGACAGGTGCCTATCTAGCGAGTGAGAACGTCAATGTTCTCCTCTGGCCTTCTAAATCACCGGATCTCAGTCCTATAGAACACTTATGGGATACATTGGATAAACGTGTGCGACAACGTCAACAACCACCCCAGTCACTTGCACAGCTTGCCAACGCGTTGCAAAGAATTCCCCAGGCAAACATCAGCAGATGTGTGGAATCCGTTCCTAGAAAGGTGCAGAGCTATGGTTGCTCCATGTGGTGGTGTATTAGGTACGTACTGACTTTAATGCCCCCTTGTGTCATTCAGGGAACAGTGAAGTGACTTGGACATGACTCTAAAATATCACTAACAATTGTACATTAAATTGAATGTGTGCCGATTTTCAGTCACTTGTATTCATTTATAATCGATTTATGCAGGGTTTACTCTGTCCAATAAATATCGAAATATTTCACCTGTTTGTTTCTTTTTTTTGCAGAGTGTATATATGTGGACAGGATAATGTTCTTAAATGTTGTAGTCAATAGGACACTAAAGCATTTTCATGCAAAAAACAACTTATACATATAATGTATTACTCGCCTTTGGAAGAAAGTTCATTCTACTATGACTTTAAGAAATGTATCAAATTGACTACTGTGACAAATCAGAGACGTGTGTTGCCAAGCAACGGTTGCAATAATGAGTCAAAGTTTACATTTATGAACGTCGTTTTAAATGATTCATTTTTGTGTATGAACGTCGTTTTAAATGATTCATGTTTGTGTTTAAAATGACAACAAATAAAAAGGCGAAAGGAACAATGCAGTAAGAAAGATCTATGATGCAACATCATAACATTTCACTATTTCAGAAAAGTGTTTGAATAAAATTAATTCGGATGACATACAATTTAGAACTAGGCAGCTTATCATCCAAGAAATGTCGAAATACAGAACCAACTTATCTAAAACTTTAATTTCAAAATCAACCACAGATGTCAAATTTCAAATATTGCAGTAATTATCCTGATGTTGACGCTGGTCGTGAAAGTTATCGTCTGCAGAATAGCGTGAGCTCCCCTTGAGTGAGCTCCCTTAAATACATTTAGAAATTGTCGCTGTATTCCAAGACCTTATAATGAGTTCCATTATTTAAAATTAACAAGTACGTCATATCTAGATAAATGTGAGGCCTGGGAATTTCTGCACGGCCTCAAAATGACAAATCACTAATGAGTCGATGCCTCAGAATAAAGGTCAATATTAAATCGTTAATATGGTAGAATGGAGGTTAACATACTGTGTTTGAAAATCAGCGGCATATATTGGAATTATTACAGCTATAAATTATCCATGTAAAGTCTCACTCTACACTTTTGACATTAAATTAAATTCAGAATTGTAATAGTCTTGTTATGTGCCACTGATGTTGTAGTGTATTATGTTTATGGCAAT
Organism: Gibbula magus; assembly: GCA_936450465.1. Classification (NCBI taxonomy): domain Eukaryota; kingdom Metazoa; phylum Mollusca; class Gastropoda; order Trochida; family Trochidae; genus Gibbula; species Gibbula magus. The sequence goes on from OW388294.1 coordinate 26,407,788, forward strand.
ATCAAATTAGTGCATTTGTGATGTCACAATCATCGCACCGCTATATCAATTGTAAATTGCTCTCATTCAGCTGTTGGTATTCTTGCTTGAATAATGTTAGTAAGAAATAAACAGAATGTAAACTTCCTTCCATATAATGTCATTCTAATTAACTTGTGAATGAGTTAAGTGGAAGGTCGTTTAGTATCGTAAATATCTGTTTAACACCGTCACAGTCTGCGCATGTTAGTTTTGGTTTGAATAAAAATAATCAATAAATCAATCATCATTGTCAATCATCTTGAAATAGATAGTGTTATCTAATGTTTATTGTTAAATTATACTAGACATAATTATATTTAGTTAAATTCGCCTTTATGCCAACTTCGGGAAGTGCACTCACTTCCTATAAACTGTGAAAGATGAGATGCAGGCACAATATCTCGTTACTCAAGTCCTTGTAGGATCTATTCCATTTAGCTGTATCACTCACATGTATGCGCTTATGAATACCATATTACGTGAAAGGTCTTGATAAAATAGTAACATTTATCAAGAACTTTAAGGAGCTATCATATATCCTTTTGTTTTTAATTTGCACCTCGTGATAGATTGACAGATGATGTATATTTGTTCCATAATCATATCCAGTACATTGGAATCGAATCTTATTCTCCACTAGAAAAAGCCCAAAAAAGCTTGAATGTTTTGTACATACTCCTTATAAATAATGGATTCTCAATTTTAGACTTAGTGACCATGTGGTCCCAAATATGGGTCACAGGGTCATGACGTTATTACCTTTTACTTCCTCTCTATTATGTAAGTAAATCGTTTATACTTTTCATAATTACTTCTGGAAAATTTACAGTTTGATACTTATTGAGTTTATTATTTACAGACTTATGAGATACAGAGCAAATGACTCTATTTTTATCAAACTTAAGTCCAGAACAAGATAATACGTAATCATTAAAACATGAATAAGGGGCATTAATAATGTTCATTGCCCTTGCTCAATATTAATGCGTCCATTACACTTTTTTTAGTGGGTTTAAAACCCCAAAAAGATTGCAAACCTTTGAACCAAAAGCTAGACGTTTTAGATATGGAAGTTTGATTAACAATTTTGATTGATTTAATTTTCTGCAGGGAATTTTAATTAAAAAGGAGTCCATGTCAGTGAAAGAAACATGTCCAATATTGAAATGACATTTTTCCTGTTATAAAATTCAAATACATTCCCTTAAAAGACAAGAAAATCACATTTCCTGAAGAAATAAGCCCACGAGTGCATTGAGGTACAGGAAATAAATTCCTATCCTACTTTCAATACTGGTGTGAGAGAGAGAATTATCTGCCTTCTACTATATAATGTCATGCATGTTACAAACAAAAATGGGGGATACACGATATCGATTCAACCTTTATCTGACTTTGATATTAAGTAGACAGTTATATCTGAATATTAGCCATATTTATGCTTCAAGTATGTTATATAAACGTTATTTAATTCACTTGGTATTTTGAACCATTCGCTTTCACAGGGACTTAATTTAAAGTATAACTATCCTTTCAAGGCGATCTTTTGAATTCCAAATCAGAAACCTGAGATCAATGGTCGTGCATCATTATATATTAACATGAGCACGAAGAAAAATGTATCATTTGACATTCTGAACAAAAATGAATTCATATAAATGTGATGTATTTTGCAACTTTGAATGGCCTGGCTTTCTCTTGTATCTTTCAATTCTCCTCCTTACCCCATTGACTTTATGCAGCGCCTGACGGCGCTGTCTTAATTTCTTATTACTTTGCAAACGTTGAGACATGCATAATGCATAATGTTACATATTCTGTAAATATGAACATTAATATAACAAAATACTTGAAACTCTTAGGTGAATATATTGTAAAAATGTTGCTGTTTCTCAGAACTATAATCAAACTGAAGCACCAAACTATCATATTCAATAAAATGCATACTTTAGATATTGACAGTGTTTCACAAGACATTTTTATTTGTCAAAATTACATCTAAAGCATCAGGTTATCAAATTTGATGTCTGACAAGTCAGGAAAAGGTGTATGAAATATTTGCAGTGTTTACAGAACGACATATACAAAGACAATTAATATTCGTTGTATATGCTTATCAGCTGCAGGTATTTACTATTTCAGATGAGGTATGACATTTCTCTCCTCATTTGATAATTATTTACAACATATCTTCCTTTAGAAGACCACCAAACGTTCTATTGCAACGCGAATGTGTACAACATACCAACAATTACAGTCTGATGTGCCTAGATCTTTATATATAGGGCCATCGGCTGCTAGAAATAAATCTCCTCTACAAACCGAAATCAATGACACCTCAATGGCTACAATCAAACGGTTTCGTGGTAATGCGTGTTCCTGAAGCATCAAGGGAGTAGAATCTACATTAAACTATGACAGTGGAGGTTATTCATGACATGACGTTGATATTGAAATGTTGTACAGAGCTATACAGTTAACTAACATCTAGTCTCTATACACAGACTTTGGGTGCTGATTATTCGTTATTGCCACATGTATGGTTATTAATCTGCTCCTAATAAAAAGAACCCGACTGCTATTAAATTATTAACCATGTAATGGATATGTGATCAAACCAACATTCGTTTTTAGATATTGTTTAGGACATAGGTTTCTGGATGTAAAATACAAAGGTCAAATGTCCTATCTCTTGTTGAAAATTCAGATGACATGACATTGAATATAGTTCAACACTTCATAAACATCCATTCTAGTAATGATACAGCAACATTAAGTGACTGATTAAAAAAATGTTGTATCGAGCAGTGCAAAAACATCCCTAACTAGTATGAAATGTATGAACAAGCAATTTCACTACGATGAGTATTGTAGTCATAGCCTTAATCATATCATATATGAACCGTTTTACATTCTAAGTGAAACTATTTAATGTGATGACATTTAATTTAATATTCTATTTGTCCCTTTCAGTGTTCTTATCATCAAGCTTCAGAGCTATTCCTTAACATATTTTCATAAACTGATAATACAAAATCATTGACGACATGCATAACTCATATTTTAAATTGTCCTTGCCCTCGCTTAAGATTGTATTCTTCCAGTTTGCACTTAAAACTTAAAACAAACAATAGATGCGCAATGTTCACACCAGATGACACATGTTATAAGATATAAGTTTGATTACGAATGTACTTGCATTACGTTCCTTGAGGCGATTAAACTTCATTTCTGTGAAAGAAATAATTAATTGCCATGAACAGAAAGTTCGTTATTTACGATTGTAAAAACTTAATACACCCACATTCATGTCAACTGTTCATTTACTTTATAGTAACAATTTCATAACATCAAATGCATTTCAAAAGTACCTCGTTTCTATTCTGTCTGATTAGGTACTAATGTTAAAAAAAGGGTAATCATTTGGAAATGTCATCAATGACTTTCGAAAACAATTTCAACCAGCATAGGCAAAGGCTATGGCCAAGGATTACAATATGCGTCAGCGATGTGCAACTGTGCAGCTATATGTTTTGCTTGAAAGGAGTTTGTAATTTATGATCGGTGCAATGCATGTCTTACTGCAGATCTGTATTTAAATAATACATTATGTTTACGTAATCATTTGATCAAACCTACCACTTTACAGAACAAGCGTTGGTTCCATTCTGTACTCAGTAAACGGTTATCTTTGTAAGTTAAATTGATTTATTAAAAGGAGATCAACTACCATATTAATAAATTGCTTGTTTATGCTGGCAAATTGTAAATGGATGATCAATTTGATGTAAAACGTATATATGTATTATATATGTAATATTCGTACTTCTAACTGTTGCACAATTAGTATGTATATATGAGAAAAGACATAGTAATCCTTCGACTGGATTCACAAGAACACAAGTTATTTCTTATGTGAAGAATAGTCCAACTTGAGTCCACAAGAGTCATTTTTGACCGTGAGGAAATGTCCAACTTGAATTGAATCAAACTCCTCTATCAGTGTGGAGGAGGGTCCCTAACTAGACGAGGTTGTGTATCATACAGATGGAAACTGTATCGTGTGACTGTTCTAGGCTCATATATAAACAAGGATTATCGCAGTTGCATCTTTTAAAAACCAATGAAAGATGCACCTTTTTACTCACTTCTATGATTCACAGACAGCAGCTTTCACTTATTCTGAATTGTAGTGCACATGATGTGGCTATTAGGATATTTGAAGATATGTTAAAATGGATGATCAACGGTCATGGAATCATTACTCAGTGCGTGTAAACAGTTCCTCTTGAATTCGAAGTATCAGATCCGTTAATGTCTATCGTCGATGGTGATGTCTTTCCCAATAGTGTTGTTAAATACTTGCTCTTTCAAGGTGGAGACAGTACTTAAGCTCCGATCCTACACATGTAGTTAAAGGGCAATGTACTACTCCTCTCAAATGTCAATTGCAGTTGTATGACTTTCCGAACAGATAGAGTAAGCATTTTTCAGCTATATGCGATTTTAGCCTTGCTTATGTAAAACATGAAATGAATTGATACTGCACGTTCTTTAAAGTTGATATCAAAATCTAGTACATAGATTTGGTCAACTTGACAAACTTGGTAGCTAGTTCTGCATTTCGATATCACATGGTTTTTCCCCAACCAGCCATTGAAATTGCTGCAAGAGTGTAATATATCGACATTTATGTCATGACTTATGTTCAACCCATATGGATAATATGGAGTGTATTTGCTGACCATAAAATGAATTATAGATGGCTTGATTATTTCAATCATGGTTTCACTTTCTCAGTGCCAGCATAGTTGTCCCACAGAAGAGCTGCTTATCCAATAATGACGCCACTTGATATGATTTATAGAATATATAGATCACTGTTAAACTGACCCAGTCTCCCCACTTGTCAAAATGTTTTATTGCCGGTACTCTGTAGTGTGATTTGTTCAACAAGATAATACAGATTGACGAGAGATGTGTATAGCAGGTCATAGACAAACTATTCCTTAGCACTGTAAACCACTTCATAGGGAATCATAGTTTCAGTGACGATGAACGATAATATGTATATATTATAGTAAATATAACTGTGAAAGGTTTACTACAAATTGTTTATTGTTTATCAATCAACTGGCATTCTAAAAGTTGATGTTATAGAAAAGACAATGATTTATGGATGATCAACTTCTTTATATACTTGTACTGTACTTCCTTATACTGTTATCAAGCATAATGACGGTATAATTTTGTGCACCAAAACATGTCCATTTTTTAATTTTTTAAGTTGATTATCCATTATTTCCTCGTCGATGAATTTCGCAACAAATGATAATGGAAACGGTTGTTGGTTCCTGGTGACAAATTATCTGAATCCATACAACACTGAATTGAGATCGGATTAATCAAATACAAGGACTAACAGAAATTATTAACATGTAGTACTCACAGGGTTTACACGTCTCAGTTTACTTGCCATCATATCAAGATAAGGAAAAGGAATATCACGTTGTTATTCCATGTGACAGTAGTACAATATTTGATCAAGAACTCCTAAACAGAACCAAAATGAGTCCAAACTAATAAACCTATGTATGACTACAACTTAGTTTATCTTGAATTTATTTTGCAATGAATAGCATATCTTGAAGTTAACAAGTGTATCAGCCAAGTAAATACTGGTTTCTTGTTAACAAAAAGCTGAATCTTACACGATATCAGACAGATATTGATTGATGATCTTCCATTATCGTCATTAGAAACTTTAAGCTTTACCCAACTGTGCCTTCTTAGAGCAAGTAATTCCATTTTTGTTATAATGTAATGTTCAAATTTATTATATTACTTGGCACATCATAAAGATATAAATGGTTTATCTGTCTGCAAATTGTTATACAAATGCCTGGTAAAATTCAAAATGACTTATGATTGAGGAATTATAGAATATAGATTTATTTCTCACAGATGATTAAAACCACAAAGTGAAAAAAATCAATTTCATCAATATATCTTTGATATTTGCAAATCATGGTAATGTATGGCCGTCCTGACATATTTAATGTTCAGAAACTGTAAACACAACATTTTGTTTGTGTTTACTAGCAATGAAACTCAGGAAAACCTTGGTCCTGGATTTGAGTAACTATGTGGAAGAACATACTGTACCTACATACATGTTTGGAGTGTTTTGTAAAGCAATTTGGCAACTCAACACTTTTGCGTAACAAAAACAAAAAAGTCTACTTGATGTCACAAAGCAAGTTTATGGAGTAATTGAGTACTTGATTTACTGTTCGAGTGGATGAATGTTGTAAGTCCCTCGTACCGGTTGATACGGTTGAGAAAGGTCGTTTCAATTGTCACGTTATATGGCTAGTTGGTTGATAGTCATAGATATCTTCCCTGGGCCCTTTATTCTCTGCTGCGCTCTCATGCAAAGGAAATTATCATTATGTTCGTGCCTGAGGGTCATGGCGAGTTTGGACGTTGTAATGTCAAGAGGGGTTACTGATCATATGCCATAAGTTATTGTCCTAAATTCTGTTCTTGAGTGAGGTGAACTTGCAACTGAAAACATGTTAGATAGACTTTTAAGTTTTTACCTTCCATGTGCAGGTTTGGAAAGACAAGTATATTTTATGGATGATCGACTGTTTCAATTCACAATGGCGACGTTTCGGTATATATCCTTACACCGTTATAAAGTTGATGCAACCGATGTGCAGGTTTATATCTCATGTATTTAACATTCATCAGGTTACAAGTGAACCGTTGAGTCTACCATTGTACGTATCCTACACTTAACATTCGTGTATATCTACTGTCTAGACTGAAATGGATGTTTACACCAATGTTGAACAGTAAATCTCTTAGACAAATATGATAGCTTCTTACAGACAGCAATGTGTCATTTCAATAAATATATTTCAAAAGGTTTATAGTCCAGGCCTTGTACATGTATGGGATGTAAAAATTAAAACACATTAATTTTTCAAAGGCACAAAATAACATAACCATATCAAATGTAGACGATGCCATTATGTTATTTTTTTCCCAATTGGCCAATTCCTTAGAGTCATGTACGATCAAATTCAAAATGCCCTCTTTTCAAGACAAACATACATCGAAACATGTGAATCTTCAGATACACTGACTTTAAGCCGTGACCTAAATAACCCCATGTCCACGTATCAAGCTGTTCTCTACGATATTTTTCATTCATGAAACACTTGTCGATATCTTTAAGTGAATATTCAATTGCACCATCAAACACTTATTTCAGACATGCTGTAATATACAGAACATATGCCTTTGATTGACCACTGTATGGTTTTGTATCTTGTCCAAAAGATTTAACTTGTTATTAAACTTTTTCTGAAATATGTCAAAGACACTCATGTTTTTGTGACCAATTTAGTAATTTCATCTATTGACATTCATATGAATGTTTGGTGAGAATGTATATGAATACAACTAATTCTGTTAATATCCATGTGCATGCTATACAATAAACACATGTAGATTCACGAGAGTTACAGATGTAGGCCTCTGTCAGAGATCACAGGCACTTACCGAGATCTATAGATGAATATCTTCAGTCAAAAATTGAAGGCTTAACGACATCATCGAATGATCCTATTAGAAAACAAATGAATCAATTATTCCTGCAAGCTCTTCCACCAGCTAGACAAATAGACTTTGTCTGCAAGGCCTTCCTTAGGTGCTAATTGAGTACAAAGAGATCAATGTTATCTCCTTGAGGTTGTCGTGAGTACATTTCCATAGGCAGGATCTGTTGTATTCACTTGTAAATGGACATAAGAGTTTGCCTTCTAATAACCAGTATGTTGTTGAAACACATTTTAACTGTTTGGTACTATAAACTTGTTCATTTCTTATCCTAATGATAATTTATATGTACTGCTTTCAGATGGCCTGTTGAAAGGCAAAAGTTTAGAGAGCGATATACGCATTTCACTGTACTTACACATCCTGAAACAGATGATGCAATTTATCTTAATATTTGAGGCATGATAGCAACCTGGTATTGGGACCTTATATGGTATAAAGGAAATAACTTTGTTACAATATGAAGATGTTTGATGGCCTTGAATATAAGGCGAGGAAATGTAATCTATCAAAATGTAATTGCTTGTATTCAGACAAATATTTCAAAACATTAACATTGTTACAGACCGTTTACAGGAAAACGGCAGCACTCCTATATAACACACACAAACTATTTGAAATAATGCCATTGCAGTAAAATCAGCAAAACGATAACAGTGAACAGTGAAGATGTGACTGTTTAATTCTAGGGGAGTGAGATGCTTTTGAAAAATATTGAGTAGATAGAAATATGATTTTAAAACTCGATATTGAAAAAGTGAAAGCAATGTTTTAAAATACCAATACCCTCAAAACAGTGCTCGCAACATGTAGTTGGTGTAAAAAAGTCACAAGAGTATCATGAGAACAAATTGCAACATTGTTGTCAACAGCACTACTAATGATGAAGTGATGAGTTCAACATAAACATAATTTAATCTAGGCAGAAAGATCACTTACACGGTTGTAGATTTAATAATTTCTTTCGTTTGAATTTTGGAACTATCAAAATACCTACTATGTGACTATATTGTGTAAACATGCATTGATAATATCAGCAACTTTACAATTTGAACATGTCCTACTTAGATAATGAACAAACGCAACATTGTTATATTTGGGATATATTTGCTGGGCTTTGTGCCAGGCACTCGTCCGGACAGAATGTGATTCAGATAGTGATTTATGTCCCCTTTTGTCGACTGACTGAAGATAAGATAAAGTGGGTAAGATAAGACCGAAGAATATTTTGGTTACACTTTAAAACCATAATATAGAACAGAACAGAAACATTCAATCACAAAATATACAGTTTAACGAGCACTTAGATGGTCCCATCAGTAGTACCAGCAATTGTATAACAGAAGCAGTTGCTTGAAAGAGGGCTTAACATACACTATTGATACTATTCTTCTCAATTAGCACCTCAGGATATATTGACAGACTGTCTATTTGTCTGGCCAAGGAGAGAACTTCCCGGACTAAATGGTGATTTCATCTATAATCAGCTCTTGAATATCGGTTTCTCTTCGTGAATCACAAACATATTTGCAAACGCTTAACATTGTTTGGATACTAATAGGAAGCAGAACTGCATGTTGTCATGTTTCTTTCCTAAAACATTGTGTATAAGATGACATATAATTATACACTAAACACAGATGTCAATAAATAAAATAAATGAAACAATGCAGAAAGTATCCAGAATTTAGAGATTGGTGACAAGAATCTGATCCCCTTCCAAATTATCAGGATTTTCAGGCAACTTATAAGAAATTATTTGTTTCTGTATAATTGTCAGGCATTGAAAAATACAGTTCAATTCATTGTCATTGTAGAATGAATGTAAAAATACTGTGTTTGAAAAGCAGCATATTATAATATATATACATTACCAATTTAAAGTCTCACGTTATGGGTTCAACTTTTATGTAAATCAAATTTAAGCTTTTATGGATTGTTTATGCCTTGGGCAATGCGGACATTTAGTTTTCACTCTTTTCAATTATATATATACCATTCACCACTGTTAAACATAATATTGTACATGAACATATTGGCTCTTGAAATACATGCAGACCTAATCAAATATATTTCCAAAGTTTATGACCACCCACGTCCACCAATACTATTTTCGGATAAAAATGCAACAAGGCAAACAAACACAAATCAATCTTTTTAAAGTAGATTATAAATAATGTGAAGTATTTTCAACTGTTACTCATTGGCATGTCCAGGAGATACGTGGATTACAGGAGAGTGAATTACTGTCTGGACATTCAGTTTGTACGTGTCAGAGATTTCAAAGTAGGACATTCATTGAGTGCATGAAGTAAGTAAATCGTGATAGATCAGACCTCAAGTATGTGCATGTATGCTTTTGCTGTGTAACTATACATGTACCATGTGAGACAGTTGGATTATATTCTATGAATCGTGATGTAGATTGATCATCCGTATTGTGTAATTATATTGGATAGTTTTATTTGTTAGTTTAATATGACACCAATGATTATATGATCCAAACCGCCAGATGTATATGTTGCACTTGTAATTAACATTTCTTTGTTGACAAATTTTGTTTGATTAATTATGGAAAAAATAAGAACAGTCTCAAACTAATAATTGTGATGATCCCTCGAAGTACGATTGTGGACATTTGCATAATTATCATCAATTACTATAAGTTCATTAGCATGGATATAATTAAAGTTTTAAAATGCCAAATTGTGTGACAGGCACATAATTGAAGTCCAAACCCTAAAATGAGACATGCAGATGAATGTATTATTTTTTAAAAATTGGTTTGTATCACATATTATAGAACTGTTATATACTGTTAATTTGGGCTACAAAAGTACTTTCTGTAATTACGATCGTGTAATTCTGATGCAAACATTGTGTATTTTGGAAATTGAAAGAAAAGCTTATTTAGAACTCTGTTAATAGGTTTAAAGCAATGTATCTCAGGATTACCAACTCCTAATGTTTACCTAAAATATCATTCAAAGTTCAAATTCAAAATTCAAATTCCAACTGCTTATCTAAATTATCATACATAAATTAGGTCAAAGTATATACTACCATAACGAAAATGTAAAGCTTGGTGAAATGTAAATATTTTTTAAAGAGCTACTGGTATACCTTTAATATGCACTTATAGGTGGTAGCTATACCTACATGTTCTGAAGCAACTCTTTGCCCTGCCGATTAGAGACTAGATGATTGTGGAACAAATGACTAATTCTCATGGGAATCGTCTCCTATGGCAAGATGAATAGTAAGTACCTGCCAATTTACCTTGAGGCGTTAACTGAACACAAGGGTATTAATGAGCTCTCATTGTAGTTATTGATAGGTCCACATTCCCTCCGAAACATCATGTTGATTTGTAATTACCAATTCAGTAATATGTCGTTTTTCATGCAGTGGTAAACTGGATAGATTTGCTAACGTATTTGTCAAGAATGTTGATCGGACATATCAGATCATGAGTTAATCTCTAACATATGTTGAATATGTACCTTTGCTATATTGCCTGATGATGACATGTATGTGTACACTTCATGTACCTCTCGTCGTCATGTTTAAGTGATAATAGTCATTTCTATTAAAGTCTTAGTTACAAAGTTTCTTTCTTGGGTCATTTTATGTCATTAAGGAGCACTGAGTATGGATATTAATTAAAAGAAATAATCTCCTATATGCATGTATTTACAAACTGAATCTTCTTGTTTTCTTATGGTATGAAATGGATTTGTGTATTACCATTTGGCCAATAGAATGCATTTCATTTACTAAGTAATTATATTGGTCATGGGTAATATTGTTATCACAAAGAACGGTTTAAACATATCGATTTTGTAATTATCAAGAAACATGTTTTTTCCCCCCAAAGTACATGCATGTACAATATTAAAACATTTTGTTAAAAATAAAATTATACTATAAAAGGTAGTACTTTTTTAAACAAGATAGAAGTGATCTAGGATTCATGATTCCGATAACTTTAAAGCATTATTTCAAATCCAATGCATGTCATACTAAGATTTCATCCTCGGCAAGGGTTGGTATTATTGACCAATATTGACACATTTTTAACAGGAATGTATTTTGACAATAAATTTGTACGTGCATGTTCATAAACGCCCTCAAGGCAACGTTATAAACTGCCTTCATCATTATGTTAGATTCAACTGCGAAAGTACTTTATTTATTAATAAATTCGTAGTGCAATGTATTCAAACATACTCCATCAATATGTCTTATTGAATTTCTTATTGCTTTAAAATGGACTGAGAAGTCAATTTAGTCTATCAACTGATCATTTGAAGAGACATTGACCAATAAAAATCCTATAAAAGAAATTGATCAATAGCAATTTTACTACAAGGAGATGATTGAGCGTACTTATCCAAAGTGTAATGTCCTAATGAGCGAGGAGATGTAAATACTCGTTTCTGGTTGACAAGAGCCGGATCTCGATGGATTGCATAATTGGTTATTATCATCCATTCATCTTTAGAGTGTCTTCATTTGAATATGGAAGTCCAAATATATCTAATTGCCTCTGCTTAGTGCCATCGATACACTTTGTATAATGTTTAAAATGTATTATAGTACTGGACACATTATTTTGTGGAGAAAAAAGGGCTTGTCTGTCGAACCATTGATACACAAATGCGTGATAAAAACCGATGAGGAATCTGGAATGCATAGATTTATTTCTCACGGATGAGAATATGTTTAAAACATCAAAGTGGGATATATATCAGGGTCTTTAATATTTGCAAATGATGGCAATTGAGGGCCACCATGGCCTCTTCAATATTGATATTTAATACACTACCTTTTGTTTCTGGTTATCTAGTGTAACACGAGGGAAACCTTGGTTCCAATTAATACTAAACTATATGGAAGAACGTACTATGGCAGAGACATGCACTATGCTCTGTAATTAGATTTACAGATTTACCTGTCAGAATGTTTTCCAGTAAATAAATTAGAACCATTTGACCTTCCAAACATACTTAAAACGGCACATTGCATATTATCTATACAGAAGCAGAATTTACTGAGTGTAGATAATGAATAATACATGGCAAAGTGTATAAGCAAAGATGTGTCCATAACACGGGAATACTTAAAAGATAACTAATAGCATAATGTGTTTATGGTAACAACTGTAACAGTTAAATTATTCATTGACATAACTGCAGTGATGTCATAAAGTGAAGTGGTTATTTCATTTTAGCATAATGTTTCAAATGTAATTATGTATTGCATATGTCATTAGTGTACTGCAACAATGAGAATAGTGAGGTTTAATTGATTAGAAATATGATCAACTTCATTATTATTAAAAAGTCACCTTATGAATTGAATGTAACGCGTTCCGGCAAGCATGGTTCCTGAAAGTATTACTTATCAATGATGCATAGTTAAGCTTGAAGCAAAGAGGAATCAGATATACATCTTCAAGGGAACACGTCAGAACAAACATCGTTTACTCTTTGATATCTGCCCTGAGCCCTTTGTTCTCTGTTGTGGTCTGAATCACAGGAAATTACCACTATGTTATTGCCGGAGGGTAAGGCTGAACTGGGATGTAACGAATTAAAGAGAATTTTCTTTACTTCAACTTGGAAACCGTTGGCGTCATCGCATGCATACATGTACCTTACTTCATGTAAACATGTTCTCACGAGTAGCCAATATTGCCGAACTTCTGAATATGTTAACCTCTGAACGTATTGACTCTAACTATCATCAGCTTTATTATTCCTAATTATTTATAATGTCACTTGTCATAAACTAACTAACTAAATAAGTTAAAAATTATTTTTGGTATGTAGTGTATCCAACGTCTTCTTTTAAGAATCTAAAGGGATTACACTAGGGATAAAAATTGTAAATAGGTTCATGTCATACTCGTACGAGTCACATCGAAATATATCATGTGCATATATATTTATAAAGTAACATTTCACCACAGATGTCATGTTATGTGAGAATATATTTTGTAGTCTATGGTGGACATCCAATTTTACACCTTAAGCCTTCTATCAGTGTACAGCATCTACTGTCTAGACTGAAATGAGTGTTTACAAGTTGAAAACTTAACGTTTCTGACAACATCATACATTATTTTAGGCAAAGATGACTCAGTGTTTCACAGACAGAAACAACAAAACTATCTATTGCACTTTCGAATATTAACACGATCATTATTAATTCAATTGGGACAGTTCTTACTTATTCTTCTTGATATTTTAGAAATGGGTGATTTAGAAATGGTCTCAAAAGCACACCATGTTTAGACTTTAGGTAAATCAGTAATGAGAGTATATAGTATAAAGGATTAAGGAATATACCCTAAGATATAGATCGCCATGAGGATGAGCTGAAGACTTAAACGTTGTTTTCAAGAGTGTTTCACTTAGCAAAGAATGACCGAGGATTGCGACATAATTGTGCATCTTCTGAAGTGAGTAATGAGTATTTCTGCACTGAAATGAGTAAGTTGCCCTGAACCTGTGATTACCTAAAAAAAAGATCTAGAAGACTTTCAAACATTAATAGTCATGTATAGTGAACATGGAAATATACAAACATTCGGTAAATGTCCAATTAATGGAGGATAATACGACAGTTCAAGAGCGTAATATATCTTAGAAAGCAAATGACTCAATTATTCCTAGTCTTAGTTTGTAAGACCTCCCTCAGGAACTAATTGAGTAGAAAGAGATCAACGTTATCTAATTGTGGTATAGGCAGGATATTTTGGCTCACAGATAAATTATTTCTACATTGAAAATAGAAGTTTCGGTAAAGATGCATGCGGTAGATGAACACTTGGACTGTTTGGTACGTTCAAGTGGTTTTCTTTTCACTAATTTCACCATCATTTTGTAAAATTTCAATAACAAAAATACAGTTACATCGTTAATCTGAATATTGAATGTCTAGTAAAATACACCTACTAGAATATTGTAGAGAATATTCAGAGAACATACTGCATCGCTCAGGTCAATGGTCCTACTTAAACAACCACAGATAATATATGGAGAAATATATGATGTTTCATAGTGTTCATAATACTTTCAGGAATATACAAAATGTGGATGATGAGTCCAATAATAAACACTGTTTGACGGTGTGGTATTTCATTAATTCAATAATTTTTTTATTGGAGTTGTTATAAACCGCTTGTAAAATATATTGTTTAAACTTAATTATTTGCATTAAAATTGGCTTATCAAGAACTACAAGGAACTGTCATTGATCCCTTTGTTCTCAATAAACACCTCATAATAGATTGACAAACGTCTGTTTGCCTTACCCAGGGACGAAATACCGAAGTAAATAGTGGTTTGATCAATAAGATGATTGGCTCCTGCAGATCACTTTCTAATGTGAATCACAAATGGATGGTGAATATCAAACAGACACACAGTCACATGTTTGGATAATGATGACAAACTGTGTTCCTTTCCTTTAATTAATGGTGTATCAGATGTCGCACATACACTGTTGATGACAGGAAAATAATATATCATAGCCTTTTTTTTAAATATAGAAATGGTAATGTTCGAGGGTGTGCTGTATTATAACAGGCATATATAATTTTAATCACAAAGTAATGTCATGTCCTGAACAGGATTGTTTTTTTTCAAAAGTGCTTTTAATAGATAAAACGAATCGATAGTGACAGAGATAAGTAAAGTTCAATTTTAACTGTTCAAAGTCAAACATGTCAATGGTTAAGATGGTGTTAATTTAGTTAATTTAAGTAATATTGTGTATTGTGAGGTGTGTAGATATTGATGTGTAGACATTCCTGATCATATGCAGACAGTTAATATGACCAATAATCGTCTACATATTACACTAACAAACATTTGATGATAAAGAATTGATAGTTAAAACGTTCATATGTTATCATCATATTACTATGTATTTAAATTGATAATTATTCATCAGCATGTTTGACCCTACTGCACAGAAAAAAGACAAGTTCTTGTGACAATTACTTTAATGTGGGTTCTTCAGTAATGACTGGTAAAATAACAAGTTAAGATTTATAAATAAAGGGTACTTAAAGGGAAGTTGATTTTTTTCTATTGGGATATCAAAATGGAGTAGCATTAATCAAAAGTGTACACTGTTAATGTTGGTAATCGACAGAACTTCCACAACGTTTAACTGTCCTGAGCAATATCTAAACATTGACAAATATAAAACATATCAAATATATCAAATATCACTTCCTTCAGAATGACCAGTGCAACTTGTTTCACTATACTGAACATCACGAATTGATTTTAAAAGTTTCAATATTTAAAATCAAAATTGTATTAACTTGATGTGACAAGGTTGGTATTACTCCATGGTTCCGTTCCATTATAGGGACAACACAAATATATTTTCAAACCCAATAAATCGTTTGAAATACAAGTTGGTAATAAATAGGATACATAACTCGTTCCCCTTTCATATCAAGTTTATGTCCATCGTCAAGGCTAGACAAAGCAAAATTATTTCACTCGGGACATAAACTTGATATGAAAGGGGAAGCTCGATAGATATCCTACACAAGTTATATGTACAAAGAAGTTATCATATCTACAATTAGTACATATAATACATTTGACATGCAAATAAGTGTATAACTGTCCAGTAATCTATGCTATTTTACTGTAGACAACATGAAGTTATGCAAATGGTGTGCATATGTAACATACATGCTGAACAAAAACGTTTATGATTGCTCAACAATATATATAACTTATGATGTGAACTTTAAAATGGTAGTATTGATAATGTACACACATATACACATATACATTTACAATATTTTGATACATACATATAATAATAAAATACATGAAGTGTCAATGGAGGAAGACTCCACTGAAATCCCAATGTCACATACATTAACCATTTATTGATAAAATAGAGTACCTAGGTTATTAAAACGGAAATTAGAAATGTATAAAGTGAAACAATGATTATCAATGTGTGATACCATATGGTGTTTGAGATAACGGTCTGGGCTATAGGTAGAATGTCCCAGAAGAAGCACTCACATGAAACAATTAATGAAGCAGAATTTGACTAAGATCAAGACGTTCTGAAATTAACAAAGCCAGACATATCTACATGAAGTAAGGTCTGGGTTCATCCACTGTTTGCCAGTTCAAATCGCACGTGGTATATATTTTCACAACGGTAGTGCATATTTTATTCCAGCAATACATCTGTGGGAGTGAGGAAAATCCTCTTGACATCTCAAAGTGCCCCTATCCTATGGCAAAAACACAATGGTAATTTCCTGTGAAACAGAGCGCAGCAGTGAACAAACGCCTCGAAGCAGATAACAAAGAGTAAAATGCGTTTGTCTGACGGTTTCTCGTGGAGACGTATATCAGACTTTGTTTCAAGCAATA
Organism: Gibbula magus; assembly: GCA_936450465.1. Classification (NCBI taxonomy): domain Eukaryota; kingdom Metazoa; phylum Mollusca; class Gastropoda; order Trochida; family Trochidae; genus Gibbula; species Gibbula magus. Next base: position 26,424,866 of record OW388294.1, read on the forward strand.
CTACGCATCATAAGGCCAGAGAATTGATGTCAATTAAATGATCAGTCAGTATCAAGTTTATCTCAGGTATTCAATGTGTTAATGCTTTTGCTTCCAACTAACTGATTAATTTTACTCTTTGATTAACTCTCCGTACTATACTCAGCGTACAGTAAGCTATTGATTATTGCAAATGTAGTCCTTTAAAACGTTTTGCTAGAATAAAAATTCCTTTAAATAACAGTAGTTGGTTACTGTTAGTTAACCAGATTCGTGAAAACGCTCTGCTATTAGTTTGCATTTAATTTCCAAGTATTATCAATTTAGGCCCATCTCACACACATATTGAATTTTGTACTTTACCGTTGGACATTTTGATTATATTGTAGAGATTGTCTAAACAAATTTTGGCTTATTTGTAAGTAAGCATTCTGTACTATTCAGTTAGTTGTCGACCAGAACCGGTATTTTTATCGTTTCACTCATTACGTTTTGCTCATTACGACATATCACCATGGACAACTATTCTCAAACCTCTCTTTATAGTGTTTCACTATTGATCAATTTCCTCCTTATAGGAGTTTTATTGGTAAACGTCTCCTCAAATGATCTTTTGATAGACTAAATCACACTACTCTGTCACTTTCGAAGCAATTTGGAATGTGTGCATAAAACATATTGATTAATTATAATTGAATCCACTGCCCTTTGAATTATTCATAAATAGTGTACTTTCGCAGTTAGCGGTAAAATAACAATAAAGGACGTTTTATAACATTGCCTTCAAACTTTTATGGTTAGGTAATCACCCAGGAGCATATTCATCGATGAAATAAATTCCTGGTGAAGTTGATTTAAAAATTGATGGACAGGAAATGATCAATCTTTGATTAATAGTACACACGCGTAGCTAAGGATTATATCTTGATAAATCTTGATATAAAATACTATGAAATAAAAAAATAAATCTTAAAACCTATCGGAATCTTGCCATCGCTAGTGCAAATCTAAGTACTTTTTGTGACAGGACAACGTGTAATGGCTAATGACTCACACCTATATGGCATAATGGTTGTTTAGTCGTCACGAACAATTATTTGTAGGGTTATTCATTATATTGACATATTGAGGTTGATGAGGAGACTGAACTAGTATTACAAATCCATTATATCTCATCCAGGTTTATAAAACATGTTTAATGACAACAATGTGTGAGTTGTAGTGATTCTAAGCGAAGTGACTGTATACTCGTATAAGAGAAAAGCAATGCCAACAGCAGCTACTTCTAAGAGAACATTTGTCATCAATTGTGTAAGAAGTCTGTATGATGTAGAACTGCATGCATGTCCCAGTTGTCATGTAACGTGTGTCTTCATGAAAAGTATTGACATTAACTGAGTCTGAGCCTGTACCTTTGCAGGCATGCTAGTGGATCAGAATAATATATTTACTGCTCTAGATTGGAAGCACTGACTGGAACTTAGAATAAGCAAATTACTAGCATTGGTCCGAAATGACAAGGCTGGAGACAAATAGACAAAACCTGTCAATTCTCCCTCTGGCTCTAACTGAGAACAACATAGGTCAATGTCACCTCCTTCAGAACATCAGTGTCTTCAGAATTTCTCTTTTTTAGCAGCAAGATTATGCACGCTAATTTCTGAATACCAACTAAAATGTCATGTTTGATCTATCAATTCTTTACAATCAAATTTGTCATAGTGTAAATGTACGAGTATTGGTCATATCTGTTTGCGTGTGGTCTGGAATTTCTGCACGTCAAGATCTAGACACTTTACAATACATACTATTCTATGTTGTCATGATGTTAAATCACAAAATACGTGTACCATTTTAAAAAGGTACACGTACTTTGTGATTTAAATGATACATGCCTGTTATTATAATTAATAGCAAGTTTTCAAAAAATAATATTCCAATAACAAAAGCTATTAGATCTTATTATTCCTGGATGAACAGTGTTTACGTTATAACATGCATGATGGATTACAGGAAAAGAACACCGATTCCCAAACATCCAAACATAGTAAAGCATTGTGAGTCTGTTTGCCATTCACCATCTGTTTAGGATTCACGACGAGAAAGTGATTTGCAGGAGCCAATCATCTTATGTTCGGGAAGTTCTTTCTTGGTAAGGCAAATAGACAGTGTCTGACAATCTATCCTGAGGTGCTAATTGAGAACAAAGGGATCAATGCTAGCTCCTTGTAGCAATTGATAATACCATTTTAATCTAAATCATCATGTGTAATTAATAATAGCAAGTAAGAAATACAACGGGGATTTTTTAAAACTTTACTCACTATAGCATTAATAAATTCATATAAATTAGTTGGCGCTAATTGTTTCATGAGCTGATAATCAACAAAACTTGGGACTATAAGACTACACAGAGATGTTGTATCTGCTTGCCATCATGAACGTCTATTGTATTTGATCATCCCGTTTCTCAGTCGGCAAAGAGGGGGGTTTAACAACATGCAAGTTTATACAATATATTTTACATGGATATTTATATTAAACTTCAATATTCAAATGATTGAAATAATGAATTCCCAACCGTCTTAGTGAACGAACAGTGTTTATTATTGGATTCAGATTTTGTATATTCCTGAAACTATTATAAACACTATGAAACATCATATATATCACCATATGTAGTCTCTGGTTCAACTGTTTGACAGGCATTCTAGAAGTAGGTGTCATAGGAAGACAAGGATATATTTATGGATGTTCAACTTCTTTATTTCACAATGGCGACGTTTTTATAAGATCATTATATCGTTATCAAGCATATGGTGATACAACAGGTTATATACAGGATACATGATACAAAGATAACAAATACAAAAAGATGAGATAACAATACCATAAAAGATTAAACAAGTGAAGATGTGATAACATGGAAATCTTTGAACATTCTGTAATGAATTTCTTAGACCCCAAGCGAATTTGAGCGTTCTACGGATATTGGCGCTATACAAGTATTTGTATGATGTATGATGATGATGATGAAACCAGAGAGTAGTAAGTTAATTAGCCAGGGGGCGGAGGAGATGACAAAGGCAGGGTGGGGGTACCAGTTAGTGGGTGGAAATGGAAACCATAGTGAGTAGATTGGTTAGGTGAGGTGAGTTGGGGTTTAACGCCGCTTTCAAGAGTATTTCAACTTATATCGCGACTGCTAGTATTACGGCAGGGAGAAATCCTGCAACGCCATGTGGCTATGCATTGCGGTGAAAGCTGCGAGCATCGGCTGGATCTAGCGAACCATGGATGGTACTACGCTGAAATTCAATGTAGCATTGCACCCAAACCTTACTGCGTGTAGAACAGTTTTCTACTGCAGACAAAGTTGTCGTGCCCCTGGTGGGATTCGAACTCCGGACCTCTTAATCCGAAACCACAGTGCTGGTTTCAAAGAGAAGTACTCCTTCGAGTAACGCGCGCTAAAGGTATCTGACGTCATATAAACATTCCCTGTATTGCATAAAACGTACTACACAGTAGCAAGCGCTTCCGAAGCCTGAAGGATCGTCTTTAGCGCAAGTCGCCATAGAAACACAAGGGCTGCACATGCTGCACGTGCTTCTCTTGGAAGTTAAGCTACCCTTGTCATACATTACTGAATGTGACGATTGTTTTATAAACAATGATCCTAAACGTCCTGAGAACATACAAAATATTGCCTGTTTAATGTACTTCTTATTGAGCTAGGACCAGCAAATTATGACAATTATATTCCCATTGATTATAAAATTCAACCAAAATACCTAGTTTTGAAAAACATTTGTTCCAATATCTGTAGAAAACACATAAATGAAATGAAATCGTAAATAAATAACCACCAAAAATTAAATATTTCGATTTCTTTCATTGCCCACAACTGTATTTTTCTTTCGTGACTTTGTATACACTGTGCGAGCAAGACCACAATGATTTGCGCTTGAAAATAATAGACCTGATCTATATTTAGACTTGAAAACACCTTTACTCATTAGTGCAATTTCTCAGCTTATTTTGGGTCGAAAGAATCTATGAAAAATTAAGGCTATATAATTCACCGAGACAAATTTTTGGCAATTTTCCGATATGTTCATCAACATCCTTGATGGCTCTTTAAGTCCTCAGCTCATCTTCATGGTGATCTCTATCTCAGGGTATATTCTTTAATCCTTTATACTATATACTCTCATTACTGGAATTAGCTTAAGTCTAAACATGATGTCCTTTTGACACAATTTTTAAATAAGCCATTTCTAAAATATCAAGAAGAATAAGAAAGAATTATCCCAATTGAATAAATAATGACCTTGTTAATATTCGAGAGTGCAATAAATAGTTTTGTTGCTTCTGTCTGTGAGACAATGAGTCATCGATGCCTGAAAAAATATATAATCTTGTAAAAAAATTAAGAATTCTCTTGTAAACATTCATTTCAGTCTAGACAGTAGATGTTGAAATCGAATTTAAGCTTGTGGTGTAAAATTGAATGTCCACCATAGAACATATATTCTCCCATAACATGACATCTATGGTGAAAAGTTACTTCATAAACATATATGCATACATTTCGATGTGACTCGTACGAGTATGACATTTTTATTTACCATTTTTATCAGTTCTCATAGAAGATGTTGCATACACTACATATAAACTTTTTAAAAGAGCTTATGACCACTGACATTATACATATTTGAGTATGATAAAGCTGATGATATTAAGGTTAAATACGTCCAGAGGTTAACGTATCCAGAAGTTTGACAATTGTGGCTGCTCACGAGAACATATTTATATGAAGTAAGGTATGCATGCAATCCAACGGTTTGTTAGTAAGGAAACGCTCTTTAAATCGTTACATCCCAGATCAGCCTAACCCTTCGGCAATAACATAGTGGTAATTTCCTGTGATTCAGAGTACATCAGAGAACAAAGGGCTCAGGGCAGATATCAAAGAATTAAGTGTGTTTGTTCTGACGTGTTCCCTTGAAGATGTAAATCTGATTCCTCTTGGCTCCAAGCATAACTATGCATCATTGATAAGTAATACTTTCAGGAACCATGATTGCTGGAACACGTTACATTCTCTTTGTATAGCATCAAATTGTTCATGTGTCAATTCATTAGGTGACTTTAATAATAATATAATGTTATTAATTAAGTATTTCCGTATTGGCCCAGTTACATGTCCGAGGTCCGTTGTATTGGCCCGAGACGAAGTCGAGCGCCAAAACAACGGACTGAGGACCTGTGACGCGGCCAATAAGGAAATACTTAATTAATGACAATTTTATTTATTGACCTCTTTTCATTCTATTTGCACAACACTAAACATCTTATTTATATTGAAATAATAATTATAAACAAGATTGGTGAAAATATATCATGGGTCAAAGTTGTGAAGCGATAGCCTCTGGCTTTCACGAAATGTGCGACTGCGCATGCTCAGACTCATATTGGCCCAGTTTATCCCGTATTGGCCCAGTTTGTCTCGTATTGGCCCAGTTTGCCCGTATTGGCCCAGTTGTTGAATCATATGGTCTAGGCCGTACATACCGTGTACGTGCCATAACATTGGTAGTTAATTAATAATGAGGTGTATAATATTTCTAAGCAATTAAGCCACACTATTCTCATTGTTGCTGTACACTAATAACATATGCAATAAATAGTGACATTTGAAACATTAGGCTAAAATGAAATAATCATTTCACTATATGACATCACTGGATTCATGTCAATGAATATCGTGACTGTTACAGATGTTACCATAAATACTTATGCTATCATTTATCTTCTAAGTATTCCCGAGTAATGGACACTTCCTTGCTTATAAAGTTTGCCATGTATATCATAGATTATCTACACTTAGTCATTTATGCTTCTGTGTAGATAAAAAGCGATGATCAATTTGAACTTAACGTTTTTTACTTTCTGGAAGGTCACATGTTTCTATTTTCTTTTCCTGAAAGCAAACTGACAGGTAAATCTGTAAATCTAATTACAAAACATCGTACATGTATGTAGCCATAGTATGTTCTTCCATATAGTCCATCTAATTCAGAACCAAGGTGTTGTTGTCTCTGGATATTGAATAGGCCATGGTGGCTCTCAGTTACTTTGACTTGAAAATATCAAAGACTCTGATATATTGATGAAATTAATATATTTTCGGTAAGAAACAAGAGCCATTAGGAGAGATGGCTTATCCCCCCGGCCCCACATACCTTTAAGTTGAATGATCAGTTTTAATAATACATATATTTAAAACGAAAAGGTGTTTTGCTCATAAAAACATATGTCTCCTCCTTGCCTCAATTCCACTTGAATTATTACCTTTTTAAAAGATAAAGTCGTAAATGTTGCCATGGAAACCAAAAAATAAAGTTTAAAAAGTTCAAACCCCAGAAAGTCACATCTACATAATGTGGGGAGGTAGCAAACGAACTTTGGTGATGATTGGTCGGGAAGATTTAAAAGATCTGCTACAGAAAGAAATAATAAATAAATAAGATTTTTTAAAAAGCTTAAACCCCCTAAACTAATGCTTGATGAAGGGAGGCTGAATACCGAGGGTTAGATAGACAAGCCCTTTATCTCCACAAATTATATGTCCAATAATATAATAAATTTGAAACATTATTTTAAAAAAGCAGATATAACTATGTATATTTAGACTTCCATATTCGTATGAGGACACTAATGGAAGATTATTAATCAATTTATGCATTCCATCTTATAAGATCCGGCTATTTATCAACCAGAAACGAATATTTACATCTCTTCACTCGTTAAGACACAACACTAGGGAAAAGTACGCTGAATCATCTCCTTATAGTACTTTGCTATTGATCGATTTCCTTTATAGGATTTTTATTGGTCAGGATCTCTTCAAATGATCAGTTGATAGACTAAATTGACTACTCAGTAATTTTTTAAGCAATTAGGAAGGTGATAAAACATATTGATTGAGTATGTTTTGTCCTGTAAATTTATAATAAAGTACGTTCGTATTTAATGCTAAAATAACAATAAAGGCAGTTTATTCCATTGCCTTCTGGCCGTTTATGAGCATGTATGAACATATTTATTAGCAAAATAAATTCCTGGTAATTTTTTTCAATATCGGTCAATAATACCAACCTTTGCCGAGGATGAAATCTTAGTGTAGGAGTCTTTCTTTGAAATAAAGTGTTAAAGTTATTGGAATCCTATTTTACTTCTATCTTGTCTATAGAAATGTATTAGAGGATAATTTCATTATTAACAAAGTTGTTCATAATTCGTTTAAGATGGTATGTAATTTGAAAAAAAAAAATTTCTTGATAATTCATGAATCGAACTGTTAGAAATCTTCTTTATGATAATGAAATTACCCATCATCAATACAACTCCTATAAGTCAATGAAATTGATTCTGTTGGTCATATTGTAAAACACAAATCCATTTCATACCATAAGAAAACAAGAAGATTATTTTCGTAGTATTATTATTCTAAAATACATGCATATAGGAGATTATTTTTCAAAATTGATATCCATAATCAGTACTTCTGGATGACATTAATGACCAAAGAAAGAAAGTTTGTAACTTATTCTTTGATAGAGTAACCTTTACTTGTATATGCAGACTTCGAGAGTACACATATACATGTGATTATTGTCATCATCAGGCGAATGGTATATATGAAAACATAATATGTTCGAGATTTACTCATGGTCTGCCATGTATCTCTTATTATATCAACATTATTGACAAATACTTTAGCAAATTATTCCAGTTTACCACTGCATGAAAAACTATATATTACTGAATTGGTAATTACAAATCAACCAGATGTTCCGGAGGGAAAGTGGACCTATCAAGAACTACAAGGAGAGTCCATTGATCCCCTTACTTTCAATTAGCACCTCAGGGTAAATTGGCAGACACTGTTTATTCATCTTGCCATAGGAGGAGGTTCCCAGGAGAAGTAATCGTTTGTTCCACAATCATCTAGTGTCTAATCGCCAGAGCAATGAGGTAGTTCAAAACCACTTATCAGTGCACACTTTAAGTAGACCAGTAACTCATCTGACAAATATTTACATTTTCACACTTTAATTGTAACATGATTTCGGTGTATCCTTGATTCTGATTGGTTGATTTGCCTATGTTGAATTACAATGAATACCCGCAAATTACTTTGGGCGAATCACCGCGAACATATACATCGTGTTCACAAGATTCGGCCCGACTCAAAATTTATGTTTTCTATTTCTTTTAATATGTGCTCCTTACTCAAATTTGACAGGTGGCATTGTCATTTTCTTACTTGTGTATAGCAGTATAGGTCACAAATAACTCCCAAAATTAACTAGTTTCAAGTAACTAAAATGTTTTTAACAAGTAAGATGTGTCCAAGTTTGACGCCTTCTTCCATGCGGCTGTGTTTACCGAATGTCGTTGCCATGGCATGACGTCATAGTGATCAACCGTTTTGACGTCATAATGCTAGCGTCATTGTCACAATGGGTTAGGGCAAGTTTAAGATTTTTATTCCTAGGTCTTTTACTGTGTTGATGTCGTAGATAAATGTTTATTGTCATCTTAAAGGATACGCGAATATTATGAAGTGAACATAGTTGAGTGACACTGTTTGAGCTTATGTGTAAATTGTTGCTAATGTACATATTACGCCGAGTATTTACATTTGTTTTGACCTGACCACACCTCTAACAAAAATGGAACAGTCGCAAAGTCCTTTCCACTCAGAGATAGGTACGCAAAAAGAGAGTTTGTTTCAAAACGCCTGATAACTAACGGTCATGTTACAATATTGATAAATAGTTGCGTTTGTAAAATTTCCGGGATTCATTGCTATTCAACACCCGCAAATGTCAGCGTTTAAAACCTCCGGATAACGCCGTCGGTTTTAAACTAAATTTGCGGATGTTGAATAGCAATGAATCCCGGAAATTTTACAAACGCAACTATTTATCTTATAATTGCACAACTAACTTTGAATGCAACCTATCAGGAGTTTATATCTTGAATTCTAGTCGGGAAAGCGCTCTATTTGTAACAGAGGTTTGAAAGAAAATGGCTTGAGTTACCTCTGTGGAGAGAGAATGAGCTAATCAAAATGAGGTGAACTTCACTCGGTGCAATGTATATAACGTCATTGATAGTTGGTATGGAAAAAGACCAGTAACTCATCTGACAAATATTTACATTTTCATTATAGTAGTATACACTTTGAACGAATTTATGTATGACATTTTAGATTAGCAGTTGGAATCAGTACATATTTTGAACTTTGAATTTGATATTTGATATTTGATATTTGATATTTTAGGTAAACAGTAGGAGTCGGTACTCCTGTGACAGGTACATTGCTTAAACCCTATTAACAAAGTTCTGAGTATGCTATTCTTTCAATTTTAAAATACACAATTTCCACATCCAAAATACACAATCATAATCACTGAACATTTAAGTACGTTTGTTCCCAGAACTAACGGTACAAACAATTCTTTTAAAAAGATTAAATTAATTTTGCATGTCTCATTTTGGGGTTTGTACTTCCATTATGTGCCTGTCACACAATTTGGCATTTTAAAACTTTAATTATATCCATGATATTGAACCTTGAAGGGTAATGTTCATGGTAAAGGGTGATAATGAATGATATCATCACAATAGTAGTTTGAGTTTGTTCTTATTGTTTCCATCATTTATCAATGTTAATTAAAAGCGCAAAATACATATCTATCGGTTTGGATCATATAATCATTGGTGTCGTGTTAAATTAACAACTAAAACTATCCAATGCATTTACAGAATACGGATGGTCAATCTATAACGAGACAGATAAGAATATAATCCAACTGTCTCACATGGTACATGTATAGTTACACAGCAAAAGCATACATGCACATACTTGAGGTCTGATCTATCACGATTTACTTACTTCATGCACTCAATGAATGTCCTACTTTGAAATCTCTGACACGTACAAACTGAATGTCCAGACAGTAATTCACTCTCCTGTAATCCACGTATCTCCTGGACATGCCAATGAGAAACATTTGAAAATACCTCACATTATGTTTAATCTACTATGTTTGTTTGTTTGCCATGTTGCAATTTTATCCCAAAATAGTCTTCGTGGAAGTATGTGATTTGGAAATATATTTTGATTATGTTAGCATGTATCTCAAGAGTCTAATTGTGTTTATGTTATGTAGATTATGGATAACAGAGGTGAATGTTGTATGTATATTTGAAAATAGTGAGAACTAAATGTCTGCATATGGTCTGTTGTGTATTCTGCAGTCAAGTAGGGGATTCAACAGCTCAAACTTTTATCAATATTAAAGTTGAACGCATATCCAAGTATCCCTACCTTCCATCAGCTCCTGTCGGAGCAAATTATCCGAGGAGTCCCCACCAATCAACACCTATCAGCTCCAATCACCATGCAACAACTTCATAGCCACCCACATCAACAATTGGCCTCTCTTCCAATCAACTGTGATTATTATTTGTTTAACAATTTCAATAAAGCCAAATGGCCTCCCTCGTTTCATCAGGTGTGTTTATGTACATCTTCAATAAAGCCCACAGGCCATTGTTTATATACTTACTCCCCCTCATGTTCGTATTGCAAATCCTCATTGTATACCATTCTCATGCTTCACCCCCATCATGTTTGTATTACAAATCCCCATTGTATACCATTCTCATGCATGTTAATCCCCCTGATTGAGTTTCCTCACCATTGTTTTGTTTGCTATATAAATGTACCATATTTTGTTATTTCCTTCCATTCCACCTGATGAAGGAGTGAGTATGTACTCCGAAATGTCGTTTATTTTCACATTAAGAAGTTGTTATCCAGAAAATCTTCCTGTTCTTATGTATACCACTTTTACATGCCCTTCAAAGACCAGACCATATAACGTTCCAAGTTTTTACAATAATAATATATAGATTTAAAAACAAGTGTAGTGCCTGTTTATATGGCATCTCATGCGCAATGCTTTTGAGCAAAGAAACATGATGACGTGCAGTTCTGTTTCCCAACATTAGTTAAGGGTCTGCAAATATGTTTGTGATTCACGATGAGAAACCAATGTTCAAGAGCTGATTATAGATCAAATCACCATTCAGTCCAGGAAGTTCTTCCCTTGGCCAAACATATAGACAGAGTCTGTCAATTTATCCTGATGTGATAATTGAGAAGAATAAAATCAATAGTGCATGTTAAGCGCTCTTTCAAGCAACGGCCTTGTGTTTTTTTATGGAGAAAGTGCTTGTACTCTTAAAACACATGTTGCCAACTTTTGACCTCTGAGCCGCCCGTCAGCCTAATAACTGATACAGCATCATGTTTTTCTTACCAATGAATCAAATTAAATTACTTATTACACCGAATGTATTATATGTAACATATTCCAACAACACATTTATATGGTGCAATTTTCTTCAACCATATTCAGAACACACTTGAAATAATTATGTTATATGGTTTACAGATAATACTTAACTTATTACATAATGCTCACTTGCTTCCACTCCATGCATTTGTGTCTATGTAATGGACGCGTGCAGTAAATGCTTTCAGACATGCAAATACAAATCACAAAATATGATTGTTCCAAAATGCAAAAGTAGCAATGCAAACGGGTTGATTAAATTCAACAACAAGCACAAAACGTGTTATAGTTCTAAAGTATAACATGTCTTCTTTATCGAACTTGAATAACATGTTGCTAATGATTAATAATTCATATAAAACATCAAATATATCAAGAGATCTACACTGCATCTATGACTGAAATAATTGTTCATTGGCATCGCTTAGATGATGAAAAGAATGGATTTTCTACAATAAAACAGCAAGAACGCATATATGCGTCTTTCGCGAAATAAGAGCAACTTTCAGGCGACGCACATATGCATTTGTTGCTGAATTAGAGCTGCTTATAGCTGACGCATATATGCGTCACTCGCTGTGAGAAGCTGATTAATTTGTCGCATATGTGCGGCTCTCGGGCTTAATGAGTTAGGCATCACCATCCTGAAGATTTATCAATATCAATTCAGAAATATAACTGATGAATGCAATAGTTATATATATTTATATGTGGCATCAATACATTTAGACAGTTGCCGATTCTACTGCTGACTCATCACTCATCTAAGTGCTCGTTAAAATGTGATATTTTGTGATTGAATGTTTCTGTATCTTATGTGTTTACAGTGTAATCAAAATATCCTTCGGTTTTATCCTTCCCACTTTATCTTATCTTACTTCTGTTAGTCGTCAATAGGAAATATGATCCAAGAGAAGGCTTTTTATTTTCTTTGAACATTATGCGTATTGAATGATATATTTGTATTGACAGTATGACACTTTCTGAATCCCATTCTTTCCTGACGAGTGCCCTGCACAATGCCCAGCACTTATCAGTTTGTTCATTATCTGCAAGTACGACATGTTCAAACTGTAAAGTTGCTGACATTATCAATGCAAGTTTACACAATATAGTCACTGAGGTAGTTTGATAGTTCCAAAATTATTAAATCTACAACCGTGTCAGTGATCGATCTGCCTGGACTAAATTATGTTTATGTTGAACTAATCACTTCATCATTGCCATATTCTAAGTAGTACTGTTGACCACAATGTTGCAATGTGTTCTCATGATACTCTGCTTTTTCTTCAATTTTGTTAGTGGCGTCTTTGTTACACCAACTACATGTTGTGAGCACTGTTTTGAGGGTATTGTTTTTTTAAAAACATTGCTTCCACGTTTTCAATATCTAGTTTTAATCATATTTCTATATACTCAGTATTATTCCAAAAACCAAGACTAAATTATCTTTATGTTGAACTCATTACTTCATCATTAGTAGTGCTGTTGACAATAATGTTGCAATTTGTTCTCATGATACTCTTGTGTCTTTTTTACACCAACTACATGTTGTGAGCACTGTTTTGAGGGTATTGGTCTTTTTAAACATTGCTTTCACTTTGTCAATATCTAGTTTTAAAATCATATTTCTATCTACTCAATATTTTTCAAAAACTTCTCACTCCCCTAGTATTAAACATTCACATCTTCACTGTTCACTGTTATCGTTTTGCTTATTTTACTGCATTGGCATTAGTTCAAATAGTTTGTGTGTGGTATATTGGAGTGCTACCGTTTTACTGTAAACGTCTGTAACAATGTTAATGTTGTGAAATATTTGTCTGAATGCAAGCAATTAGATTTTGATAGATTAGATTTCCTCGTCAAGTATTTAAGGCCATCAAACATCTTCATATTGTTACAAAGTTGTTTCTTTTATTCTCCTTAATTGTCCTATTACCATGTTGCTATCCCACCTCAAATATTCAGATACATTGCACCATCTGTTTCAGGATGTGTAAGAAAAGTGAAATGCTCTTGTCGCTCTCTCAACTTTTGCCTTTCAACAGACCATCAGAAAGCAGTACATATAAAATATCATTTGGATGAGAAATGAACAACTTTATACTACCAAACAGTTAAAATGTCTTTCAGCAATATACTGGTTATTAGAAAGCAAACTCTTATGTCCATTTACAAGTGAATACAACAGATCCTGCTTATGGAAATGTACTCACGAAAACCACAAGGAGATAACATTGATCTCTTTGTCCATTTGTCTAGCTGCTGGAAGAGCTTGCAGGAATAAATGACTCATTCGCTTTCTAAAAGATCATTCGATGATGTCGATGTCGTTAAGCCTTAAATTTGTGACTGAAGAAATGCATCTATAGCTCTCGGGAAGTGCCTGTGACCTCCGACGAAACACCTACATCTGTAACTCTTGTGAATCTACATGCGTATCTTGTATAGCATGCACATGAGTATTTACAGAATTATTTGTATTACACCAAACATTCATATTAAACAAAATAGATGGATTTACTCAATGGTTCACGAAAGCATACAGAGCCGTAACATGACGTGTCTGTAACATATTCCAGAGAAAGTTAAATAAATATTTTGGACAACATTCACAACTTTACATTGGTCAATCAAAAGCATATATTCTGTATTTTACATCATGTCTGTAATACATGTTGGACGCTGCAACTGAATATTCACTTAAATATATCAACTTGGAAGTATTTCATCAATAAGAAATATTGTAAGGAACAGCTTGATTCGTAGACCAGTAGCTACGTGAGGGTATTAAGGTCACGGCTTTAGGTCAGTGTATCTGAGGATTCATAGTTTCAATGTATGTTTGTCTTGAAAAGAGGCCATTTTGAATTTGATCGTACATGACTATAGAAATTGGCCGATTGGGGACAAAAACATACAAGCTCTGGAAAATAAACTTTTGAAATATATTTCTTGATATAACTCATTGCTGTCTATAAGAAGCTATTTAATTTTTTTCCGAGATGTTAACTTTTCAACATTGGTGTAAACATCCTTTTCACTCTAGACAGTAGATATACACACATGTTAAGTGTAGGATAAGTACAATGGTAGACTCAATGGTTAACTTGTAACCTGATGAATGTTAAAAACATGAGATATAAACCTGCACACCGGTTGCATCAATTTGATAACGGATCTTTACCGACTCGTCGCCATTGTTAAATAAAACAGTTGATCATCCATGAAATATCCCTGTCTTTCCAAACCTGCACATGGAAGGTTTAAATTATAAAATCTATCTGAAATAGTTTCAATTTCAAGTTCGAAATTCGCATGAGTCAAGAACAGAACAATAATTGAAGATCAGGAGAAATATGATGTGGAACCCCTCTTGACATTATAACGTCCCAAATCGCCATGACCCTCAGGCAGTTACATAATGATACTTTCCTGTGCATGAGAGCGTAGCAAAGAATAAAAGGCCCTGGAAAGACATCTATGAGTAAGGTGTATTTGTTCTGAATTAAACCCATCGATACCTTTATATATTTGATTAATATAAATTTCAAGACTTGCATCTTAGATAAATCATGCAAAGCATAATGATTACTGGAACGCATCACACTATGCGTTCAAAGTACACTTAGTTAATATAAAGTGTTCTATTTATTTTAAAGTACTTTACTATTTACTTCCTTTGACTAATACAATTCTCATAGTGCCAGGTAATTACTGACAGATGCAGTAAATGGTATCATTTAAACGTTGATGCTAAAACGAAATCAGTATTTAGTAACAAAGCACCATTTGGTAAGTGGCAAGGTCAATTACTCCATAAACTTGCTTTGTGACATCAAGTAGACTTTGTTACTGTTTTTGTCATGCAACGTTGTAGAGTTTGCCGAATCACTTTACAAAAGACTTCAAACCTCGTTCACGTTTGTAACTTCAGTATATTTTTCAGCAAAGTTACTCAAGTTTTCCTAGGTTACATTGCTAATAAACACAAACAAAATGTTTTGCATAACGTCGTATAACCATTGAGTATGTTAGGATTGCCATCAGTTACATGTACATGTACCATGATTTCCAAATATCAAATATAAATTGATGAACTTTTTCGACTGTGAGGTTTTAATCATCTTCTAATCTGTGAGAAATAAATCTTTATACGCCACATTGCATACTTCTATACTGCCTCAATCATAAGTCATTTTGGATTTTATCAGGCATTTCTATAACAATTTGCAGACAGATAAATCTTTATGATATGCACAGTAATATAATGTATTTAAAACATTACATAATTATCGAAAATGGAATAAATGGCTCTGAGAAGGCATGGTTGGGTAAAGCTCTGCTTAAAGCTTAATGACGAACAGTATCAATCAATATGTCTGACATTTTGTAGGATTCAGTTATTTGTCAACAAGAAACCAGTATTTACATCTCTTCACTCATAAGGTCATTACACCAGGGACAAGTACTCTCAATGATCTCCTTATAGTATTTCGCTATTGATCATTTTTCCTTAATGGGAGTTTTATTGGCAAACGCTTTCTCAAATGAGGTCACACTACTCTGTCAATTTCGAAGCAATTTGAAATTTCTGCATAAAACATATATATTATAGTGTTATTAATTAAGTATTTCCGTATTTGAGACGAAGTCGAGGGCCAATACAACATACCGAGGACTTGTAACTAGGCCAATACGGAAATACTTAATTAATGACAATTTTATTAATTAACTTCTTTTCATTCTATTTGCACAACACTAGACATCTCATTTATATTGAAATAATAATTATAAATAAGATTGGTGAACAAATAGCACGGATCAAAGTTGTGAAGCGACAGCTTCGGGCTTTCAGCAAAATGTGCAACTGCGCATGATCAGACTCATATTGGCCCAGTTGTCCCGTATTGGCCCAGTTTCCCCGTATTGGCCCAGTTGTCGAATCATATGCTCTAGGCCGTAAACGCCATATAAGTAGCATAACATTGACAGTTAATTAATAATAAGTGTTATTAAATGTACTGCCCTATGAATTAGTTCATTAACTCAAAGTTATATGATGTAGCTAGGTCGTTACACACTTCAAAAGGAAGTAGGCTGAAACCGAAAAGCAAAAATCCCTGTGACATTAACGTCCACATTGTGACGTCGTAGCCGCTCACGACTATGATGTCATTGCATTCCAATGCATTCTTTGCGACTGAATAAAATACTTATCGATAGTTTTTATTAAATTTTGGATACCTTAACTGCTGCCTCCGACATTTCATGAGTCTGTTAATGACAACTTCAGGAAATAAATAAAACGTGTGTAAGGATACCAGACAGCTTCTTAACTGACAAGTAAGAGAAAGTTTTGTGATTGTCGGGCATCGAATGAAATCGTGGGTTTTCTGTTACAGCCACACAAAAGCTAGGGAAATGTGTAACTCTCACGTGAAAAACCCTGTATCCATCTCCCAATATGGGAAGTATATGATTAACTGATGGTTTTTCATTTGAATGAACTTGGCTGATACACTAGTTGACTTCCAAGATATGCTATTCATTGCAAATGAATTCAATATAAACTTAAGTTGTGGTCATACAGAGGTTTGACATAAGTTTGGACCCATACGGCTTCTGTTATGAATATGTTCTTGATCAAATATTGCATCACTGTCACATGGAATATCTTGGGTTAGAATAACGTGATATTCCTTTTCCAATCTTGATATGTTTGCGAGTACACGGAGACGTGTCAACCCTGTTAGGACTACTTGTTAATCAGTTATGTTAGTCATTGTAATTAAATTAATCCCATCCAATGCAATGTTGTATGGATTCAGATAATTTGTCACCAGGAACCAACAACTGTTTCTTTTATCATTTGTTGCATAACTTTAAAACTTTAAAACGTTAAACAGAGACAAGGAAGTTATGGATGATCGACTTCTTTATAAAACAATGGCGACGTATGATAACAGTATAAGTAAGTAAAGTATAATTACATAATTTTTTTTATCATCCATGTCTTCTCCATAACACCAACTTCTAGAATGCCCCTCAAACAGTTCATGGATAAACATTTAACAATTTGTAGTAAACCTTTGACAGTTCCATACTATAAGAATAATCAACGAGTGGCGACGAATTACGGATTATATGTCCCGAGTTTTCTAACGCAGGATCATTTTAATGCGTAAAAATCGAAAAACAAGACCCCAATTCACAATCTTTGATTAGACTGTAACATACACATTGTAGTCATACACCATTCATAAACTCGTTCACACCATCAAGATGCGCATATCTAAATAGTTTGCAACTTGCTCTATTGTTTAGAAATATTCTAAAGTAACTGTTGAATTTTATTGCCAAAACGGTTTACTGAAATAGTAAACAACTCGTTTATATTGTAAACTATGTCGCAGAATGAGAGAAAATTAGTGCAAACGTGAACTAACATTCACACTGTTGGAATACAAGATAGCAGTGGATTGCGTGACCAAATGACGTCATGGTTAATGATGTCACAAAGCAATGACGTCACGGCAGTGCAGCCGACGACTCTTGCATGCTGCTTCGCCTTGCAAGTTTAGTACTGTAATCACGGTCTCGGAAACTTAGGTTGAACATGATTTTATATTGAATATGTTTTACTGACGTGTGACTTCAATTAGGTATGCTCGAAATTGTTCAATTATGTGATTTAGCTTAAACAGGATAGCTAAGCAATTCATGAATGAGCGCAAAGTAGTTCCATCAACCAATCAAAACGAAAGTTATATTTAGAAAAACTGTAACTCCCATGACCTTTATGAAAACTTCAATACCCGGCATATCTGTGCCCGATTGGGTAAAAAAATATAATATATACATACTTCATTTTAACATTCATCGTCACTAAAACTATGATTTCCCCATGAAATGGTCTTCAGTGGTAAGGTATGGTTTGTCTCTGACCTTCTATACACAGCTCTCGTCAATTTGTATTATCTTGTTGAACCAATCACAAACAGACTAGCGGCAATAAAACATTTTGACAAGTGAGGAATACTGGGTCAGTATAACAGTAAACTATGTTTCTGTGTAACCTATTAATCATTTCAAAGAGGGGCCAACAATAGGATCAGTACCTAAATTGGATCAGCACTGTGAAACAACTATGCTAGCGTTGGAACAGACAAAGTGTACTTTAAATTATAGAGCTATCTATAATTGAGGTTAGGGACAAATAATACAATTCATCTGATGTTTAAGAATTATTATCCGTATGTGTTGAACATAAGTCATGACTAAACATGTTGATAAGTTGCACATGTGTGAAACTCTAGCAGCATGTTCATTGGCTGTTCAAGAAAGCAATGTGACATTGGAATTAGGAACTAGCTAAGTTAGTCAAATTGACAAAATCCCTCAAACAGGTGCATTATCAGAGTCAACTCGCCGAAAGTGTTGACTCCACCTTATACAAATGTATGCTAGTTACCATAGCATACATGATTACCCTTACCTGCACCTGTGTAAGAATCAGTTACATGTATATCATAATATATGTACATGTATGTAAAATGTAGGTAGAAGGCTCAAACGTATTGTTTAAGCTGTCTGGCGCATTTGCAATATTCAAAAAGGCTGTTATTACAATCAACTTGATACTGATTCGTAACAATACATGTAGATCTAACTATCGTTACTGTGTCGATAGTACTTTATTGACAGTAAATTTGAAAAAAACTACCAATAACATCGATGTCATGACTATCGATAGTTTCAATAGTTTATCAAGTTGTTTGCATGAACCTAAAAGTAAAACTTTTTAGATTTACAAAATGCTGGAATACTCCAAACATATCACGGACAGCTAAAAATAACAACATGAAGATGTAAGAGTTACCATTCCTGTTGTTTTTGTACTTAATTTTGTCACTTTTGAAGGAGAAAGAGAATAAAACACTGTTTATTATATAACATTCTTTATAACTCTTTTGTTTATTGATAAACTATCGCAATAGTTATTGCAATTGTATATCACAATAGACCATCGCTATCGCAATATTTGGTCACAATAGACTATCGCTATCCCAATAGTCCTTGTGGGTCAATAGTCACCTCTACTGTTTGGTGTAGTATTCAACATGACCATTTAGGTTCGTGTAATATGCAAACCCGGGTTACAATCCGTCCTCTGCCAAACAAACTTTATATGTATACTAGCATGTCCTGCCACCTGTGATGTTTGTGACCTTCATATCTATCGTCAATGAAACCCCATGCAGGTGATCGTTATGACATGTCAACCCATTTGATGTACTATCTTGCTGCGAGAAACTTCAACTTATTAAATAGTCTTTGTTGTCATACATTAATATGTTTCACATTTTCTGTTGATCAATCGACCCGCATGAAGCTACTGCATACAGAAGTGTACTTCTCAATATCCAAAAGGAGATAGCATTGATATCAATTAGCACCGCAGGCTATATCGACCGATAGTTCGTCTTGTACCGAAGGCATTTTGAGGTATTGAGAAGTAATTTGCCATCAGTGCCATGTTGATGGACAGAGAATCTACTAATTCTGCAGTAAGAATGCAAAGGTAATTAAGGTTTTTAATTTTCATCATGTCATATCTTGTAATCTTGATGTGCATTTAGGGTACCGCATTTTCTCAAATAAGCGGCCGGGCGCTTATTTTTTTCAGCACCCCTTGCACCCAACCCCCTCCCCCCGTGCTTATTAGAGTCCCGTCGCTTATTTCTTTCATAGAATATTTAAGTTTACTAAGGAAGCATTAGATTACTAGAGACCCGGCGCTTATTGTAGGCCAGGTGCTTATTTTCTAAACTACCCTTGATCCCCCGGCGCTAATTAGACACCCGGCGCTTATTTCTTTCATAGAATATTTAAGTTTACGAAGAAAGCATTAATCTATTGGTTTAGACCCGGCGCTTACTAGAGACCCGGCGCTTATTTTCTCAACTACCCGTGACCACCCCGCGCTAATTGGAGACCCGGGGCTTATTAGAGGAAATACGTGGTGTTTGATCAACTTAACCATTAAGACCTTTTCTTAATTATAGTGTGATGATAATAGAAGCATAGGTCAAGCATCAACGAAATATCACGGACCAATGAGAATCGAAATAACGGTTTTCTAAGTAGATTATTGTGTAATTGGTATACATTTATTGAACCTAGGTAACGGGTTCGTTGTATTTTTCAAAATGACAAATATCAAAGCCAATTCAGATCATTACACTGACATTTACTCAGACTGTATATGACCTTATCTTTTCACAGGTTACAGGGATCTTTGTTGATAAATCAAGGTTTAATTTGGTTTCTTGAAATAGTCATTTACGTTGCTATGTAGATATATCTAAAGCAAGTTACGTTTGGCCACTCGTTTGCATTGTCCTTGTTGACTATTGTGTTTGTATGTATCCTTGTGTTTAACTGCGCCTCTAAAATATTTATAACATTGCAGCCATTCAATACCAATCTTTTACCAGGGTTTTCTTCAGTTAATGATAATTGCAAAGGCCACGAAGAGAACATGTTTATTTAACCAACCAGAAATCACTGTTAGTTTTTTAAAATTATATTACATTAGGGTGTAATTGCTCTCATCTATACTCTTATATAGCACATTGTGGTTTGAACTTTAGGATTATGTCGTCCTTAGATTCTGAGTTAGTCACTGTCTCATAGGTTCCTGATGGCACGGAAGACAGTGGTCTGATTTTCTTTCATCCACGTCACAGTTCATCTTCAAGCCAACAAGACACCGGGGTAACCAAAGACAATCCAGTTCAAGATAAAAAAATTAAAAAAACTCCCTTCCCTCCGGCGCTAGAAGTACTGCCCAGAGTTACTTCCCTGGATTGCAATCATGGAAAACAAAGACCACCAAGCCTTTATCCGAGACAACAAGAACTGGCAGGTGGGCCTTACAGCTGTACAGTGAAGAACCAGACATAGTGACTTACAGAGAGTTAACTGTGCTGATATGTCATTACTTCGGTGCAAGTGAAAGAGCAGAAGTGTTCCTCATTGAACTTCGCAATCAAACACAGAAAGAAAGGAGAGTCGCTTCAAGATCTGGGACAAGCAATTCGTCATTTAGCAAATATGGTCTACCCCGATTCCACAAAATGCCGCTGCATCTCCCCATGAGGAAAGATATACCGTTCTGATAGGTAAGCGCCGGGGTATACGCCTGTTTGAGGAAGCTCACAATGAAGTACAGATCAAGACTATAACCAAGATAAAGACCTATGACTGACAAGACTGGTTAGTAAGCTCCTCAAGGTAACGGAATCCAGTCTGTCAGTTTATCCTTATTTCTGAAATCACTGTTACACCCTGGTTCGCCGTACTAACATAGACCTTCATCAGGGATAAGTGCAAACAATTGTCTTTAGCTTGTAAAACGAAGACCAAGTAATATGTCACTTAATAATTTTGTAACATTTCATTTCGCTTTTCTAAAGTAATATGCATCGAATTATGTTGTCTCCCTACCTCAAATAAAGTGTAAATCCATTATGTACGTTAATTCCTCATTCTATCCCTTGGCCATACTTTTGCTATTATGACGCTAGCTTCATGGGTTGTTTTGGGTTATACTTAAGAGGGATATATTGTAAATATAAGCGTTAGGTGTTTAACAATTTCTTACATTGAAATCCGTTATATGCATGGGTAACTTTGGGTGAATGATGATGCGGTAAGTATACCAAGTACTCAAAGCAAGTCAAGGAATCCCAGTACAGTGCAAGTACAGCCAGGCTCGCGCAGATCGTATCTTTGTTATTTCCTGAGTAAACTTTATTAATTTAATACTTTTTGTTGTGTCCTCTATCTGTATGCTGATCTACACATTTCCGCATGAAAACAATAGGTATAAGTCACATAGCAAAGGAGTCGTTGTTCTTAGTAGCTTTCGTGGCCATCGTTGGTACGATGTGATGCTCCATGGTCATTTTTAGGATTCAATTTGACAAGTACCGGAGTTTCAGTTACAGCTTTTTATTACACCGCCTAATGAGTGCAGACAAATATCTGCCGGATTTGACGTACATGATATTTCAACGTGTTTAGTATTTTTTAACATGTCATTTTGACATACAAATCCTCAACAAAACAGCTCAAATCATCGATATATTGAATTCATAGATATCTAACTTGTTATTTTCGGAAATGACAATCCAATGATCTGCTATAACTGCAGTGACAATAATCTTCCTGAACCGTACAGCAGGAGAACAGGCGCAGTCATGCTTCAGTGAGCTTAACGGGCTAAATTTGAAGCTTTACTCAAAACGAGTTATAGAAGTTGTCTTAATAATTATTAGCAATTGTATATTTTCTTAATATTAAGCTTATTTGATTTCGATACATAATGTACATATATAGAAACATAATCTGTCAATCTTTACAAAATGCAATACAGTTTAAGTGTAATCGTTACAAGATTTGTAACATTGGCCAATCTTCATCTGTCAGAATGACTAAAACAATCTAAAGAAATAGTAAAGATCATTAAGGTAGCAAAGGCATTTATGTTTTGTTTTGTTTTTAAAGCTGCTATTGTGTCACAACCTTACTAGAACGGGGTCGTTTAAAATTGCCACACCAGAATGTAATGAACATTGATCATAAAGTTCACTTCTAAATATTTAAACCAATCTCATATATTATGCTTCCATGAGTACCATGTGTAATCACTGATATCCGATTGGTTTGCTTCTAATCGACATTTCTTTTTCGCCATTGTCTCCAGAGACTCCTAAGACGATGGAGTGATTATTCACGTTGGTTTTATGTTCACGACCTTGGGATTGTGTTTAGTTTCATCATTCATTTAATGAAGATAGCACAGAAAAAATATCGGTAAAAATCGGTGATTAGGCCTAGTTGACAGAACATACCCTGAAGGCCATGATTTGATACCTGACTGGTCACACAAAACATTGTCGGCCAAACATGTCAACCTGTTGGACTAGTTTCTTCATTGCTTGCCCCTCAGCAATATACAGAAAGAAGAACGTGCATTGCACAGTAGCTTCCGGGTGTAAAATGACTAATCACATTTCAATTTAATCATGTGTTACTTTTCAGATCACTGAACATAGACTATGACAAATACAAATGTTGACAAATATTAGTAAGCATTAAAAAAAACAACCGTCTGTTCGATGTTCTAGAAACATGATAAGGATATGAAAATCTCGTTTCTTTTCCTCTTTGAAGTATATATTCAAAGTTCACTTCCTGTGAATTCGTCAAACTCAGAATTTCTTTAAATCTACTGTAGACTGTAGAGAGAAGCAAACATCTTATCTCTGTATTCCTATTAACCTAGGTAAACACTGAGACTACAAATAAATGAAATAATTCAATCATTAATGGAAATATATAGCAATATTTCTGTAATGTTCCACAATCAACATTCACATGATTAAAATCGTAAAGTTATAAAATTATTATATATTATAAAAATAAACTTCCTAGATAACTACATTGTTGCTTGTTATGATCATTTTAAATACTGTCTTACCAAATACAAATTTAAAAGGACGAGGAATGCTAGTTTACATTTTAGCTTTTAGTCTACCCTGACATTGTTACGCGGTAGAGTGCCCGTCCCAGATACAGTTGGATACAAGGTTTTGGAAATAGGTATGTATTGACAATATTGCGATTGAGCAGTTTAAATGTCCTGTATTCGAACATTGTTGAATTTATTTCTTGAATGATATTTTCCACTTTTTAACTTTTTTAACGTGTTGGTACCGACCGATATGCAAACGACATTGTATAATGTAAACATTCTGTTAAACTGTTTGTTAAATAATTCGTATTTAATTTTTTCACAGAATATATTTTGTTTCATTGACAGTTCATCAATTAACGTTAATTCCTCAAATAACTTATGCATGCATTGCACATCAACCCTGTACTGATTTATATTTAGTATACTACAGCAGCTGTGTACACATGTTTAGTTTTGTTTGACAGTTTATGTATCACTTCATGATGGTATTATTATTGCATGTATTGTAATAGAGAACTCTACAATATACGTCCCTACGGTTAACAAACGGTAGCACTTTATGCTTAGCCAGGACGATATACAAGTACTCGAGATATAAACGGCATTATACTTGCTCCAGTGTGTAGATAAAGTATCGTATTTCGAGGACAGGGGAAAGTGGATAGCTCAATGTAAACATCTGACATTTTGATCGATGTCTGTCTGGTACAGAAGACCCTGTTCGTGAAAGACGTTCTTGGTGTTTCACGTTTAGGTTATGGACTGCTTATTTTGACTTCACCACGTGGTAATCTTAGCTTATGTTTTTGGTTTGTTTTAGTCAAACTACATACTGGCCTCTTTTTACATTACTTGTGTTTGCCTTGACCGTCATCGCAAGGTTACAACGTAATTATTTTTCTTTTAGTCTTCTACTCTTGATATTTCAAAAATGCTGATGAGATTCTCTTCCAATGTTAATGATAGTAAATGATTTCAGATAGTTTTGCATTTTAGTGTTTTAGAAATGTTTAGTGATCATCAACTCTGTTTACAAATAAACAAATAATTTAAAATAGTCTTGATTTTAAGGGTGTGTACAAGTTTCAATAGCGTTGTTTGTTGTAATAGTCATTCTTACCGTGGACAAATATGGAGAGTGTAAGTACTTAATATTACTTTAATACTAATTACGGGGAAAGTGAGGAAATTATCATTATTAAGCTATTTGTCTTCTTTCCATATCAATATATAACTAACTCTTCCTCTGTAGCGGTCTGTATTACAAGCAATTTTTATTTGGGTTCTAGGGCATTAGACCCAAAATACATTACTTCTTTATTTGCAATATCGTACCAATGTGTTTGAACTAAATGTGGGCCTTGAAATACAAAAGTGGATAAATGAAATTTGACGACGGCCTCCGACAACTTTTGAGGACTGATAGTGGGAAGAATACAATGTGATTGATTTGGTATGTGTAAGAAATAAATCAAGAAGATTTAAGGGAGGACTTGTTAAAATCAATGAAGACTACTAAAGTTACTACAAACATGAACCTGCCTCATTGAATGTGTACAGAGGGAAGTAAGTCAAGGAAATCATAGTTTAAACATAAAGTAACTCAAAAGTAAATAATAAAAATCATATAAATCTGAGACCGCCAAATGGATTATTAAAAAATGACATCCTTTGAGATGTGTCATAGAATCAAAGATCATAGCACATCTATGTCCGAAGAGGGGTACAGAACGATTGCGCGAGATCATCAATATTCCTCCCCATCAGTCTTAGTTCACTTTTTTTATGACAACTTGAATGCACAGCTGTTCATTGATCCTTTAAAGATTTGCTTGCCCTCCCTCAAGAGCTTCATTTTAACTCAAGCCAGCTTTGATTTTCTTTAAATAACTCCATAAGCCACAACTTCTATTAGTCAATCAATCTTGACAAGGACGAAACTGTTTTATGTGTAACTTTCTAAGTTCTTTAAATATGTGTTTAAGGTAAAGATTGAAGCTGCAGTCCCTTCTTAAAAAACCCAATCTGCAATTATTGATTATTATCTCAATGGTTAGCTATGTTGTTAATCTTTTGTTCTTGTCCTCTCACGTGAATTATATTAGTACAAGTGTATTTATAAAATGGAAACAAATGATAGAATGGTGAGGCAATTCAAAGAAGACTATTTATTAAAACATTAAGACCCAGACTTAACGTTTAATGATGTTATATATATTTCTCTGTTGGGCCTATACAATGAGTCCACTCTACCGCTTGCTGTATTATAATGTCATAACATTGTTACGTCATTACCATTGTGACATCGTAACGTCACACCTGTCATAATCTCTGATGATACCAATGAAACATGTTGCGAGTGAAAATGGCTGTCTTTTTTTTTTACTTTTAAATATTTGTGACTGTAAACTTTTAAAAAAGTGTCTATACATGTACACATTTTTAATGGTTGTGTTTGTACATTGCCAACGTGTTTTCTGTGCAAATAACTTATCTTATCCTACCGTACCATAAGTATAATATTCGTCAGTACACAAACTAAACAAGATGTGTTTGCGAAAAAGTTTTTTTTTAAATAATCAAACTAGACGAGCGGTTGAGGGACACCGCAAAAGCAGAGCAGCCCCGAAACTTAGGATCTGGCCTTTTCCTGTTCCGCCTTCTCGTCAGCATCAATAAAATGGGGTTTTTTTTTCATTATTTGAGTTATTACTAACAAGTTGAATCAACACTTGGGTCACTTTTCACAAGTTTGAACCTAAAACCTATTTCAGATTTCAAAATTTAATCAAAGGGTTAACATGGCCTTAAGCAATATCTCATGACCTTGACATTTGACCTTCAAGGTCACACAATCGATAATCACTTTTCATTGTGTATAAGAATCATGTAATGATTCAAAGTGTTAATACATGTAGTTGAAATAAGACATGTTCGCAAAAGCATGCTTAAGTCGTGCCCTTGCTGTGACCTTATCCATAGTTGATATACACCAAACAAGAGCTTGATAGCACAAATATTAGTTATCGTGTTTACAAGAATTTTTTTTAGCGATTTCAGAACTCATGACCTTGACCTTGAATGTGAACATGTCAAAATCATTCACCAGGTTTATAAGAAAGAAGCTATGTATATGAGGTGTTGATACCTTCTTGGGAAAAGGTTTTTTTTAGTGATTTCAGAACTGGTGACCTTGACCTTTTAAATTCAAGGTCACGCAATCAGTGATCACTTTTTATTGTATATAACAATCATGTAATGATTCAAAATGTTAATAGTTAAAATAAGACATTTCCGCAAAAGCATGCTTAAGTCGTGCCCTCGCTGTGACCTTGACCTTTGACTGATGTTAGGAAAACCTTTTTAAATCTTTGCCTTTCTCCATAGTTGATATACACCAAATAAGAGCCTGATAGCACAAATATTTTTCATGTTATCGTGTTTACAAGGATTTTCTTTAGCGATTTCAGAACTCGTGACCTTGACCTTTGACCTTGAATGTGAACATGTCAAAAAAAATTCCCAGGGACATAAGTAAGAAGTTATGTATATGAGTTCTCAAAACTTTCTAGGAAAACAGTTATAGCCAATACAAAACGAGGCGGCGGCGACGGAAACTGCGCAAAAACTAATAGCAGTACCGACTAAAAATGATACGATGTATGAATTCCCATTCTTAATTATTACCCCATTATTCAAGACATTCTCGCTACCTAAACGTTCAAGAAATGGTATCCTTTCCGATTGACGAAATCGGGTTCATTGTCGACTGGTGGATCTGTGTACCGACAATACATCCAGCAACCTTCGGGAAACCTGAAACTGTCCCGAAATGAATAGGAAATTTCTAAACATGAATATAAATCTAGTATCTAGGTATCAACTGTCTCGGCTCTCGGTCACAGTTTTGTAAAATTTACGGTAATCGTGCACATATTTTCTTATAGGTGGCATGGCAGTAGGTTCGTACACAAAAACAGTTTCGTCCTAATATAATGGAAACATCACATTAATTGTTGATATGCACTGTCAAAATCAAAATAAATGGTAATTCCAAGAACAAAATGAACTATATTATGCGACATGTAAGTTATTAATACAACCAAATATTGATTTTTTATAACATGTTTGCGAGTTTTATTTGGAATACAGTGTCAACTAAGCGGGCGTTTCAACGGCATAATGACGTATGTTTATTGTTCGACAAATGAAGAATTCATGGATACTAAGGTATGAAGAAATTGACTTAAGTGGATTTTATTACCGCAAGTGCGTGCTATTGATCAATCGACCCGCATGAACTACTGCATAAAGAAGTGTACTTCTCAGATTCCACAAGGAGATAACATTGATCTCAATTAGCACCCCTGGCTAAATCGACTGATAGAAGCTGTCCGTCTTGTACTGAACGCATTGTGAGACATTGAGAAGTAATTTGCTATCAAATTAGTTCCAGGGAAAGCATTCCCTTTCCAGAATTTCAATTCTGATTTCTTTCTCAACAACATAATACAATTACATATATAAGTATGACAATGTCGATCTACATGTATGACTATCTTCTATAATCATAATGATTTCATCAATGTGTTTTGATATACATGTTATACAGACAGACAATCCTCTAATAAAGCAGTTCAAATGTAAAAGTAACTAATTGTTCATATTATGTCTTGTAACCTTGATCTGCATTTAGAGCAATATTGTATTTGATCCACTTATATATTAAGACCTCTTCTGAGTAATGATTTGGTGATAAGACTATACACTAGTGAAGTGTCATAGGACTATCACTGACTAATCAGAATCGAACTAATGAGGTTCTAAGTAGATTATTGTGTAATTGGTATACATTTATTGAGCCTAGGTAACGGGTTCGTTGTATTTCCAGATTGACAAATACCAAAGCAATTGAGATCAATACACTGACACTTACTCCGAATACGGTATATGTGTGACCTTATTTATTCAGAGATAGGGGTCTTTGATTAATCGAGATTTAATCTGTATTCTTGTAATCATCATTTGCGTTCTATCTCTAAAAGAAGCAAGGTTACGTTGGGTCTCTCGTTTGGGTTGTTTCTTTGCCGAGCTATTTATTAAAATGCAGCTGTTCAAAACCCTTTTTTCAGTTATTGTTTCCAGTTGCAGTTAGAACTGATTTTTGCAAATAACCACGGAGAGAAGATATAAATGTACTAACGTTTTGTCTATTGAGCCGTCATATGTAGACACAGACAGGTTATTAAGAGATTGTGACTGTACCTGCCTGTAGTAAATGTGTATACACATTTATTAATGAAACCAGACACACTGTTTGCGTTTGCGCCTCAAACCAATAAGACCTGCAGTTTATACATGTCCGCAAAGGGGATACTGATCAAATACCAGTTTGTACCACCTGTGGTTGCCATCTCGAACAAGAGTTGTCTGGGTGATCATTTGTTACAGGGAGTGAACCATCTGCACTCGTCACAGTGACAAATGCCAGAAAGTATCAAGATCAATATATAGGTGACACAATCATGTATATATGTCCTACATTGTGTTGACTTTTTATATCCACAGCTGCAAGAAAGGCGCGCAAAGAAAACCAAACGTCTTGCAGGGTAGATTAATGCAACCATTTGTGTCTCACTTCTATCAGTGTCTTATGCATGAGGATACAAGCTTAGCGCGCCTATGAAGTGTGTAAAATTGTATATACATATTAAGTATATAGCCAGTTTTACGGATGAATTTCAGCTTGCGTCATATAATGAAATAAAATTATATATTGATATTTACAATACTTTAGAAATGAACGATTGTCCAATTCTAAGTTCAATGACTGGAAAAGTAGATAAATGCTAAAATATTGCCATCAGCATTCAGATGTTGTTGCAGCTTACCATGGCATGTCTTGTTGAAATTATCAGTAATTATATCCAGGATCATCTCAAAGTTTGACAAAAAGTCGTCAGTTTCGGAATTAAGATTTGGTGGCGAGATGACCTGTGCATTCAACCTCTTTCTAGACGATCTGTACAACTCCCTGCAAAATAACAGAGGATCCATTCTAAAGGTGTTTATCGAACAAAAACATACACGTACTAGGTCAACTTAAAATATTACCTGAACCTCTTTTGATAACAGACAGATACGAAGTCCTAGTAAGAACCATGTAATAAACATGTATTATTAAGAGCACATCTGAATATTTAAACTAATCTCATATACTATGCTGCAACGAGTACCGTGTTTCGTCACGGATAGCGTGATTGTCTTGCTGTTAATGTACATTTCTTCTTTACCACAGTGTCCAGGGACTCGTAAGGCGTTGGAGTGATAACTCACATTGGTTATGTGTACATGACCCTAGGACTTTGTTAAGTTACATCATTCATGCAAGAAAATACCATAGAAAAAATGTTTATAAAAATCGGTGATTGAGCTCAGCTGGCAAAACATCTTCTCAGTGCACCGGAGGACGTCATTTGATACACGTCAAACGATGTGAGTTGCTGCTGTTTAAACTGCCGAGTGGCTGTCCATTGCACATGTTATGACAATAGAATTGGTGTGCAGCTAACGCATAAACCTCGCTTTTAACATTGGTCAAGGAAAAAGCTTAAAATAGCAAGACGACATCAATAGCTAGAACATACCATATCATTAATCAACTCGACAACATAGACTATGAACGCTTTTTTGACAAATAGTTATCATATAGACAGTTTTCACTTTAATTCTCAGTGCCACTTCCGCAAGAACCATTACAAACAACTTAAATAGTAAAAATATACTGAACAGCAAAATAAACGCCAGTCCACAATTTCATAATAACTGATAATTTGTAGACATGATGCTAATAACGCGTTGAACAGCACGCAGACATAACGAAAGTTAATACTGGTGTAGCAGGTCTGCATAGCATAACCATGTTCCATTGTCATTATCTGGGAAAACCGCCAAATTCCTGTTCAGATTATGAAAGGCCCGATGTGCTTTTAAATGCAATTGTAACTTGTGAACACACCCAAGTGAAGTTTGATGCAAAACCCTTGTCTTTGCCGATGTTGATTTGACGTTATAAGCATGCAATTGACCAATATCACAGTTTCCGAAAATTTCATATATATATATATATATATATATATATATATTTATATATATGTTTTTTTAAGAGCATTCATCATAATTGTTTTTAAAGATAATCAATTTAATTTTAAAATGTTATGAAATGAAATGGTGAACGTTTACTCGCTGATATATATTCAGCAGTCAGCACACCAGGCGCAACGCTCTCAACGGATTATCCGATAACGGCTTAGTTAAAATCACACTCATCAAAGCATACCGCTAGTCCACATCATATGCATATTAAAAGTCAGAAGGTCCACGTCCTGTGCATGAACCCAGTGTTATGAGGTAGTGTCCGTCCCTGAATCCAGTGTGGACGCTACATGGTTTTTAAGTTTTCGGGTTAAAACCTAGAGGCTGGCTGAAGTATAGGACAATTCATCATGTATATGTTTGATCGAGTTGTGAACGATCGTTTTTATTACCTATACATGGTTGATACAGGTCGTGCAATCCTGAAAAAGCCTTACTGCGTGTAGAACAGTTCTCTACTGCAGATGAAGTTGCCGTTCCCCCGGCGGGATTCGAACTCCGGACCTCTGGATCCGAGGTCGAACGAACTAACTACCCTGCCCCCCTTTTTGAATAGATTATATGATAATGTAAAGTGAAAGTTTCACATGGTCAAAGGAAATGTAATTGTGGAAGACTAATATTTGTTATGGTATTAGTTTATGTTATTGTGGAAGGCGGAAAAGTACACACTTAACTTGAAACGAATTCGGAATAGTTAGGGGAAGAATAACGACTACAACAGTTTTCCACATCAGTGCGTTTAATTACATATAATTCAGCGATCGGTAAATTACCAAAACCATGTTTAGAATAATGATAATGGAAATTAGTTTGGATTTTAAGTATCTACAAATTTCAAATACGGCAATGTTGTATAGGAAAAACTTATTCATGTAACTCTTACTTGTGAGAAAAGATAGGAAATTATCATTAGTCTATGTGTTCGTTTTCCATATCATTAGTGCTCGTCTGTAACTTCATGTAGTTTTGTCTGAAAAAAAGCCCCTTTAATTGAGGTTTTAGGGCAAGGACTAAAATACATTAATTTACTTCTGTTTGCAAACTACCTGTATGTTTGTACTACAAACGTAAATTAGCACAGTGAAAATACAAAACGTGATCAATGAAATTTTATGACGGCCGTCGGCTTACAATCAGCAACTATTGAGGACAAATATAGTAGTTAGAAAGCAGTATGCTCGTTTTATTAAGTTAAAGAAATCTTTAAATATGCAGGGTAAACTCGGCAAAAATCAATTGAAGTGTACGAAGTAGCTACCAAAGTGAATATGCCTTGTTCAATATCCACAACTGGGATTCAAGAAAATCACAGTTTAAACATTAAGTAACCCGACAGCAAATCATATAAATCTCTGGCCGCCAAATGAATATAAAAAAAAGAGTCCATCCTTTGATACGTGTCAAAGAATCAAAGATCGTGGCAAATTTATGCCGGAGGGAACAGACCGATCGGGAGAGATCATCAATAGCGCTCCCAATTGCTTTCTTGTTCACTTTTTCTCGACAGTTTGAATGCAAAACTGTCCATTGATCTTTTAAAGATTTGTTTGTCCTCCCTAAAGAGCTTCATTTTTACTCAATCAAACTTTGATTTTCTTTAAATAACTCCATAAACCACAACTTCTGTTAATCAATCAATTTTGACTCAGTCGACACTCTTTCCAGTGTAACGTTTTCATTTGCTAAAACTTCTATAAACAAGACTTACAATGCAGTTTTTTTAAATAGTGATTAATTATTATCTGATTATGCAATATTAATATTATATTATACAACTTATTATCTGCTAGTGCATAACAAATAATCAAATTGATGATTAAATGTACTACCAGTTACTTTGTTCTTGTACTTGGCAATCTTACTATTTTAAAAGGCGCTGTAGCACGCTTTTTGCATGTTTTCTCAAATTTATCATTACAGTTAATACAATTTAATGTAATGTTCTAGGGTAAAAAAAACCTCATAATAGGATGCGATAAGCCATGTCCATTAGACAAAGGTGCGACTTGCACAGCAACAGTTTTGTTGAACTTTTCAGTGCAAGACTTAGATGTGTAGGTTCATTGAGAGGATGGAGAAGTTTTAATGACAGATGAGAGACAAGCTCAGATTGTAAGAGGCCATTGAGAAGTTTTGATGGCAAAGATGCTCAGCCAAGGAGTGATAATGATGATGCTTAGACGGATAATTTGTGCCTGCTCAGTTAAAGTAAGTTTTATTTCAATTATTTTCAAATATAGACTCGAGAGGGACCTATTGCTACATACCGATACATATATGATTTTATATGAAACACAAGAATTGATGATAAATATACAGTTTTAATCAGACGGATAACATTGAGAATGTTATATGAAACACCTGAATTGATGATAAATAAACAGTTTTAATCAGACGGATAACATTGAGAATGTTATATGAAACACCTGAATTGATGATAAATATACAGTTTTAATCAGACGGATAACATTGAGATACATTCTTCAAAGTAACCATTGAGTAAATTTTAATTTGTTTATTGTTATTCCAGATTCAACTGTGAATACTGTCATTGCTGATTGGTAATGGAAGAATTGAATACAAACTCCAGTTTCCCAATCACTATTGATATATCAGTTGGTTAACAACTTAACACTTTTATGAAGACTTTTTAAACCGAAATGTTTGATAATGATTTATTTAAGCATTTTGTGACAAATTGTATCAAACCCCATCTTTTCAATATTTCCTTTCTAACTTTCCCATGGTCATATTTTGCTTCTGTGTGATGATAGAGGGTCTAGTTTGCAGTCAATCTGGTGAAGCCGACGTGTCCAGTTCAGTGTCAGAATTCAGGTGGGTAAACAAAGATGCCAAAACCGAAACTGGAAATATAAACTAGATAAGAGTTTTCCACAGCAACAATAAACAATTTTTTTTTTTAAAAACACAAATGTGTTAAATATTGGAGTTATTACCAACAAGTTGAGTGAGTGAGTGAATTATTGCTTAACGCCGCTTTGGCAGTATCGACCAACAAGTTGAATCACTGCGGTCACTTTACACAAGTTTGTTCTTAAAACCTATTTCTGATTCAATGATCACTATTCATTCAAGTTTTCATAGTTAAAATAACGCATATTCACAAAAGCATGATATGCTTAGGTTGAGACCTCTCTGTGACCTTGACCGTGACCGTTGACATATCTTTAGCGAAAAAATGGTTGATATGGCTGGAAAATCAAAGCTGACGAAATAAACTCTTTACCCCTGATCACAGTGAGCGAGCTTCATCATTCGTTGGGTAAATAGAGATTACATAACTCGAGAGTGTTGAATATCGAAAATATTCCAAGGAGATATTTTTAAATGTTGTGATTTATTGACGAGTGAAAGCGAGTAGATAAATCACAACATTTAAATGTATTAGGTTGGAATATTGTCGATATTCAACACTCACGAGTTATGTAATCTATTTATTACATATGAAACTTTATATTCATTTAAGACAAGCATCAGACATTACCGCGTAATAATACTAATACTGGGTAATTAATCTAGGTGGAGTCAAACCGTAAAACAGTGAAAATGTAGTCCCGTTTTCCGTTACGCTTTCGCTCGTATCTACACATGTACATAAAACATCATATTTACACAATTATTATCACAATGTTTGTCGTCATCAATGTCCTAAATCAAGATATCAAGAAGCACTTTAATAGCAAACATTGACGCTGTTGACGTCGACGGAGGTCGTCATTCCTTGACCGGCTGTTTTCATACAACCGTCCTTGCTGAACGTTTCTACATGCAAGTTTCTTATTTTGAACTTCATACATGTATATCTGAACGTTGATCACATCTAAAACTTATTATATATGTTGATTCTAAACGCAATCATTTATAAACTATATGATTTTACCACTAAAACACTGAATTCGTGTTGACAAAAACACGGCCGTTGTAAACAAAAGGGGATAACTCTCCCTACACTAAATTGAAGCAAAATATTATTGCCATCTAATTATAAAATAGTCGAGAAACCCGATATCTATATTTTTAATTTGGCGCATCTATTTTTGCTACGATGCAAGTTTAATAATAGCCAAAATACGTCCAGCAAAAATATATGATGAACTGAAAAACTGGCCCCGAGGTTATAACATTTTCTTGAGTTTGATTTCATGCTCAAATCAGGTTTCGTGCTCAACTCAAAACTCAGACTCCCTGAGTCGGGGTTATAAAGTTTCCTGAGTTCGATTTCGAACTCAACTTGAGTCCATAAACGTACTCAACTCAAGTGAGGTCGGAGGGTCACTTAACGCTATACTCAAGGTAAACAATGGCGGCTCACCTCCGACAGGTGCGCGCAGCTCGGCGCCGTATGCGTGTTCCTAGAGTTCTACGGGATAGAACAAATCCCTTAGAAAGCTTAGATGAGGAGGAGGTGTTCATTAGATTTCGTTTTCGTCCTCAGTCCATTTTACTTTTAGTTTGATTACTCAACATGGGAGCACGTCCCACCCTCCGAAACAACCCGCTTCCCCCACTACTGCAGGTGCTGGTTTGTTTACGGTTTTTGGCGACCGGGGAGATTCATCCTCTGGTCGGCGACTGGAAGGTGTATTCGTTCCGTAGCTTTGGCCGTAAGCCGACTGGCGCCTCAGTTTGTGCGTTTTCCGACAGGGGACAGGGCGACGAAAGCGAAGAAGGATTTCGGCAGCGTTGCAGGTAAGTGGGTATTCCCACATGCCAAAATCATCGTTTGGGATTGGTCATAAGTTAAGTTCAAGGTCGGAATCGGCTAATTTTAGAACCGGAAACAATAACAAAAATAATCGTTTGTCACGGTTTTAACTTGTTTTATTATAAACGTATTCTAATGCAGTTCTTTGTTGAATTATTGTATGATACTTAACCATAAAGTACACATTTTAGGTTTTCCAAACGTCGTTGGATGTGTCGATGGTACGTTTATTCGGATAATAAGACCATCTCTGAATGAAGCCGATTTCGTCAATCGGAAGGGCTACCACTCATTGAATGTTCAGGTAAAATATTTACAAAGGTAAGACATGCATTAACGCAGGGATAGACATATCAAAAAGTGTGTTAGGCCTAGTTGAGAAACTTTCTTAACATATGTTAAAACAAATGAAAATATATTAAATTTATCACTAATAAAATTAATAAAGAAGCGTCTGTAAAATGTTTGATAATATTTTACTAAAACAATATCATAAGAAGATCTCAATGAATTCTGAAATGATAAAAAAAACCCAATGATAATTGAAAAAATAAAACGAATTGTATTAAAATGATAAGATTTTATATGTTATGTAATAGCTATTAATGAGGTCTGCATATATTTGAAACTATGTATGTTGTGAATAATTTTGCATAATCAATATCTCTTATAGATGTGCTGTGATGCTCAATACAGAATCACCAGCTGCAATGCCTCATGGCCCGGCTTTGTTCATGACAGCAGGATATTCAAGACATCGGCCCTAACAGGAATTTTGAGAATGGCAAGTATTTCTTAAGCCCTAAAAATTAAAAATATAATTTTATAAGAGAATAAGATATTGTTGTAATAATTAAAAATATATTTGGAATGAAACATAATATTAAACACAAATAAAAATAAAGGTGTTGATAAAAATTAAGCAAATAATTGTTCATATTTTCAATTCAGTGTTAATTGTTCCTTTCAACCAAAATTATTCCTTGAAATTGCACATATAATGTGCATGCTTAACTTCAATCAGTGAGTTATATGTATTTGCTTATTGGATGGTGGGTGTCCCCAGGTAACTACACAGGACTGATGCTTGGAGACTCGGGATACCCCTGCCGCTGGTTCATGATGACCCCTCTCTTGAACCCCGCCACACCAGCAGAAGACAGATTTAACACCAGTCTGTGCAGGACAAGGGTCATCGTTGAACAAACCTTTGGTCTTTTGAAAAGAAGATTCAAATGTTTACATAATGAGCTGATTACCAGTCACGCGCAAACTGTCACTTATGTATTAGCTTGTGTTGTGCTTCATAACTTTGGAATCGAAAACAATGATGTTTTCAGAAATGCTGATAATGATAATGGCAATGTATATAACATAAATGTAGTAATTCCACATAATGACAGACAAAATGGTGCTGATGTTAGACGACCCTTGATCAACACATTCTTTTCCCAATGAAGTTTATATGTCCATTTTTATCCCACCGGTATGTAATACCGTGGGATATAGTCATCGCCCCATTCGTCTGTCCGTCCGTAATCATTTCGTTTCCGGAGCAGAACTCGAAAACCGTTCATGATATCTTTCTGAAACTTTCCATGTGTATTACCCACCAACTGAAGTGGTGCCTTTTGATATTTTCAGATTTCTGAAAATTTTATTTTTGTTCGTTTCCATAGAAACTTGTTGAATTTGGACTTTGTTCAGAGACAGGTTCGTTTCCGGAGCACAGCTCCAAAACCGTTGATCATATCTTCCTGAAACTTTGCATGTGTATTACCCACTAACTGAAGTGGTGCCTTTTGATATTTTCAGATTTTTTTCTGAAAAATGTATTTTTTCTGTTTTCATAGAAACATGAGAGGGATGTTGGTTGTTGTTGATTTTGACTGCTTCTGGAGCTCAAGTTTAAAACCCTTAACATACCTCAAACTCAGCATCATTCTGTAATACCTACTAACTGAAGTACGGTAGTAGATACACAAGTATCTGTCAAAGATGTGTTTTACAAAGTTTGTGGAACCGGTGGGATATGTCATCTTCTGATGACTCTTGTTCATGTTTATATTTCATTCCTCGTGTCTATTTGTAACATCATTAAGGAGAAACATTATTTTCTTTTGTGAAATGTAAATGAAGACAGAATAAGTATATGAGTAAGAAATAACAATTTATTATCAAACAAAAAAGTTTATATTTGATACTTCATATTGAGACAATACATTTGGCATTCTTTTTCTGACAATGAAGAAATAAATCTGTTTAAAGATTTGTTATTGATTGTTATAAATATTGACAGAAAATATTAATTCAACTTGTGAACCTGGAATCTTATAAGCAAAAACTCATTTATAATATTTGACTAATATGACATCCATTATATATAGAGATATATTTATAATCCTCTAAGATTTCAAAGAGGCTTAATTCATTGTTACAAATGATAAGTGTAATATTTGCTACAGCTAGGATGTGTGGGTAAAATCATTTTACAAGCGATACACTTCACTAAAAGAACACAATGCAGAATTGATAAATCTACTACAGTTGAAAAGTGACAGGGTTATCTCCCTTCCACTAACTTCTCAGTCATCATCATAACCTTCTGAATTGTTTTTATTGACAATAGGGTTAAATAGATTAGGCAAAAGTGAAAACACTTACAAGGCCCTCTGTCATATGCAGTTGATTAAATGATAATCACTTTAACTGTCTTACAAAATTATGATGTAATATCTCTGAGATACAACTTAACAAAGTAGGAACAATATATTACCTTGCTGGGTAAATATTGTTTAATCCGAATTCTCAAGTCTAAACATTTAGTTGTAACATTACTGAATTTTTTTAAAATCCATTAGTCAGTCTCAACTTAAATTACATTTATGCAATTACAAATATGATCTTATGATGAAAATCATGACATGTTTCAGTTGTTACTTATTGTTCATTTTTAGAAATTTCTACATTTAAGCCAACTTCTGCATTCAGTTTCAACTGGTAATAAATTGTTCTTACACTGTTGAGCTGTATGTCTGAATCAAATCTGGCCTTTTCCTTTTCTAACAATTCTATTTCAAGCTCTAACTTTTTATGTTCTAATTTTATCCTCTCTGTATTAAGAATAGTATTAAGATATGTGGCCTCAGGTTGGTTTCTTTTTTTTGAGAAGCTTTTCTTTGTCGAGTCCTTTGTGGAAGGCACTGCAAGAGGGAATTTTTGTTCATAAATAAACGTCAATTACTTATCAATCATTCATAATATAATGGAATATTGAAGTAGGTGAACCATTGTCTTATGGTAAGATAATGTTTGTTAGTAATTTAATGGGACGTGAGACATGGAATGTTCCTTCAATTCCTTAATTGTATAAGGGCATGAAAGATTCAAATTCAAAAGGATTCATTACTACTTTGTACATGATATAACAAGAGAATTAGTGAGCACAGCTCACTCATATACCCCCGCTTTTAACATTGGTCAAAGAAAAAATGTTTCAAAATAGCAAGGACATCAATGTTTAGACTTGTGTATGAATAGACCACAGAAGTATTATTAAAGTAGAGTAAGTATGTCTTCATAGATTATACACTTGTAATTTTTTTTAGAAGTAAAAAAAGTCGAAAAAATAAAGATGGTATGTGACTGAAACATACAAAAGGCACAACTGGGGACCATAAAGTGTACATACATAAAGTTTCATAACAATTGAACAAGTAGTATTTGAGTTATGAGCGGAACCAAAACTGTAAGCATAGACGCGCACACAAAGACGCTTAAAAGTGGAAAATCTGAAAAAATAATCATGGGATCTGAGTGAAACATAGAAAAGGCACATCTAGGGACCATAAAGTGTACATGTATAAAGTTTCATAACAATTGAACAAGTAGTATTTGAATTATGAGCGGAACCAAAAGTGTGACCATAGACGCGCACACAAAGACGCTTAAAAGTGGAAAATCTGAAAAAATAATCATGGAATCTGAGGGAAACATAGAAAAGGCACATCTAGGGACCATAAAGTGTACATGTATAAAGTTTCATAACAATTGAACAAGTAGTATTTGAGTTATGAGCGGAACCAAAAGTGTGACCATAGTCGCGCACACAAAGACGCTTAAAAGTGGAAAATCTGAAAAAATAATCATGGAATCTGAGGGAAACATAGAAAAGGCACATCTAGGGACCATAAAGTGTACATGTATAAAGTTTCATAACAATTGAACAAGTAGTATTTGAGTTATGAGCGGAACCAAAAGTGTTACGGACGGACGGACGGACAGACGGACGGACGGACGGACGCGCTGAGCGCTATATACCCCCGACTACTTCGTAGCGGGGGTATAATTATATTTATCAATCTCAAAAATGGTGAAAAAATGTTTACAGAAATAAAGTCTTTTAAAATGAATAAACTTATTCAGAATTAACAATGTGTTTATATGTTATACTCACAATCAACTTCTGTGCTAGCTTGAAACATTCATAAAAATGTTAGTGTTTCTGATTATGAAAAATCTTCTACTTATTTTCATCTCTGAGCATAATGATCTATAATTACTTGATGCAAAATAAACATGTTTATATGTGGCTAAATAAAAAAAAATAATATGTGGATGAGCATAATCATTTCTAGTGCAAACATGGATTTAGCTTATTTATTTGAATGTTATATTAATGATTATTTTTTAATTGTAAAAGAAAAATTGCTCATTTACCTTCGCAATGATCTGTCTGTTTGATGCATTCCTGGTCTTGAGTGATCTCTGAAATTAATGTCATCATTTTGATTATTTTTAATATTATAGAGACTAGAAAGGTAACGATACAATAGGGTTGTGATATGATATGTATCCCGATGTGGGGATCACGATACGATACGTATCCAGATATGCATAATCTTCTTACTTTTGGAGTCAGTTAATCTTGATTAAGAATATACTTGAAGCTTTTTTTAATGAAATTGTAAATATAGTCAAACTTAATTTTTTTAAAGAGGTTCTTAAGTGCATAACAAAGTATCTTTTTAATTAATATCTCACTTTTGAGCATTGAGAATTTATCATTATCTTATGTATCCCGATACGCACCCTGCGATACAATACGATATATTGTGGCCCATGTATCGCGATATGATAATTGCTGTATCGTTACTCCTCTATTATCTATAGAATTTATGTTTGGAGCTTTTGTTAATTTTTGTGATCAGTTTCATTGATATATGAATTTTCTATATATACACACAGTATTTAATTAAGCACCCCGCTATTTTATAAAATGATTTTCATGCTCTTTGACTATTTGGATTAATTTGATGTTTATGATCCCTAGTTGACATTCATACAAAAAACCTTTCTTATCATGCATGATAAAAGTCAAGCAAAACATTGAATTTTCAGTACTGCTTGAACTTGATTAACTTTTGATATGAGAATATTTACTAAAAACTCATCAATTCACTCAAGAGTATGATTATAATCACATTTGTTTTATTTATCATCAGCATTCGGGGTTCTTAATTAAGCTTAATTAAGTTACTTTAGTGAATATAATATAGTTTATATAATCATGTTAACATTAGTGTAGTAAACATTAAAAATTGCTAAATAAATGTTTCAAAATCTTGACTTATATTATGTCATTATTTACCGTCAGTGTCTAATGCATTTTCAAGGCCGTGTATCCCTGGCCTCCCTTCAAGTGACTGCGTCAGGGCCTCATCTGCCGCGTTGAGGGGTGGTGGAGCAGGCCCGCGGCGCCTCCAGTCTTGTAGCGATTTGCCTTCAGTGCGTCAATTTTTTATTTTGCTAGATAAAAAGAATCAAAGTTTTAAGTAAGTTCTCAGCAAAAGATAAAGAGTTAATATTTGTCAAAAACAAAATCATAGATTACCGGTTAGTAACATACTAAACACTGCAAAATTGCAAAATCATCTGTTACCTTTTTAGTAACCTGTGCTAGTAAATTTATTTCTATTGAGTATATACTTCAAAGGGATGTTGTTATAACTTTACATTTAACACTAATATGCATAATGAAAATTTTAATATAGTACATATATCTAAATATTTGTTATGTTACTTTATTGTGATAATTTGGCTTTAGCCTACCTCTCTGCTTCAGGTTGAAGAACTTCTTCTTCACCTCTCCTCCCTCCCTCTTGCTGTCTATGTACCCCCAAAAAGGCATAAAATAGGCACATTTGTTAGCGTGTTTTGGGTTTATTTATTGCTGGTTAATGGGCTTAGATATAAGTGAATGAATAATATTTCTAAACTTATAATTCTATTGTCGTCAAGTCATCTGGTTCTAGTCAACATTTGTTTTAAGTCAGTCATTTTGATTCTCTTTTGTTGACTAATCCCAACAGATTTAAAATCGTGTTGCAGTTTATTTTCAGCAGGGGTTCATAGGTACATTTAGGAATAGTCAATTTAAATAAACCTTATCGGAATGAAAACCCATTACACGAGGACAATCAATGTTTACATGATAAAGCAAATGGTCGTGAAAAACAACTCTACAACGTTTCCTTTGTTACCTAAATATATAGCATAAGTTTATAAACATACGTATTCAGTTCGACGCCTATCTTCTCCCAGGCCTCGCTTCTTTTGCGGTGGATTGATTTCCCCCAGGCCCCTTTGAGTTCGCCGAAGAGAAGCTCCTCCTTCTCAAGGACGAGAGTGATGAGGGCGATCTCTTCACTCTCCGTCCATGATTTGGATCGCTTAAGAGGAGTCTCCTCCCCGGCACTGGTATCCGCCTCGGTTGCCATTGTAAACAAGCAGACGACAACTTCCGCATATTACTTTCACATGCAAAACAAATATTTCGCAGAGTATGCTCAGCTGAGTTCGTTATCGAACTCAGCTGAGAACGGACTCAAGACGTTTTATAACCTCAAAATCTGAGTCTAAACTCACTGAGTTCAGCAAAGAGTTGAGTGGAGTACGGAGTTTGTTTTATAACCTCGGGACCTGAAGTGGCGAGTGGGTTCCGGCTGTACGGCGAAAGTAGTACGGCATTATGACGTCACTATCGTTGAATAACTTGTTTTGCTTACACAACACTTGTTTCAAATAACCAAAATTATTTCTCAAAGATATTCAGAACACGCATGTTATAAAAAAAAATAATTACCTGCTTTGCTATTTAGCGCTGCGTAACCCCAAAGCAAATTAGAGCATTAATTAAAATTAAATACATCAGAGTCTTGATTGTCATAAACCGAACGACTCCCTGCTATAGTTCACGGTGGCTGAAAAATACATGCTTTGCTATTAAGCGCTGCGTAACCACCGAGCAGCAAGAAAGAACTTAAAATTTCGAGAAATATTGCCAGAAACTAGATGAGCGTTTGCGGGACACCGCAAAAGCAGAGCAGCTCCGAAATTTTGGGTCTCGCCTTTCCCTGTTCAGCCTTCTCCTCAGCATAAATAAAATGGGAATTGTTTTTGACACAAATTTGTTTATTATTCAAGTTATTCTAACAAGTTGAATCATCACCGGGGTCACTTTTCACAAACTTGTTCTTAAAACCTATTTCTGATTTCAAAATTGGATCAAATGATTAACATGGCCTTAACCAATATCTCATGACCTTGACCTTCAAGGTCACACCATCAATGATTACTTTTCATCGTGTATAACAATCATGCAATGACTCAAAGTGTTCATTGTTAACATAAGGCATATTCACAATAGCATGCTTAAGTTGTGACCTTGACATTTGACAGATTT
Source organism: Gibbula magus (assembly GCA_936450465.1). Lineage (NCBI taxonomy): Eukaryota > Metazoa > Mollusca > Gastropoda > Trochida > Trochidae > Gibbula > Gibbula magus. The sequence goes on from OW388294.1 coordinate 26,468,464, forward strand.
TAACGAAAACGTTTTCAGATCTTGGTCTCTCTCCATAGTTGATATATACCAAATACGAGCCTGACAGCACAAAAATGTTTGAAGTTATCATGTCTACAAGGATTATTGTAGTGATTTAAGAACTCTTGACCGTGACCTTTGACATTGAATGTGAATATGTCAAAATCATTCACCGGAATTATAAGAAGGAGGCTATGTATATGAGATGTTAATACCTTCTTGGAAAAAAGTTATTTACAGATTTCAGAACTGGTCACCATGACCATATCTCGTGACCTTGACCTTCAAGGTCACACAGTCAATGATCACTTTTCATTGTGTATAACAATCATGTAATGATTCAAAGTGTTATTAGTTAAAAATAAGGCATGTCCGCAACTGCATGCTTAAGTTGTGACCTTGACCTTGGAAAGATTTTAGCGAAAACCTTTTCAAATTTCAGTCTTTCTCCATAGTTGATATATACCAAGTAAGGGCCTGATAGCAAATAAATTGTTGAAGTTATCGTGTTTACAAGGATTTTTTTTAGTGATTTCAGAACTCATGACCTTGACCTTGAATGTGAGCATGTCTGATACCTTCATTGAAAAAAGTTACATGACCCTATCTCGTGACCTTCAACATTCAAGGTCACACAATCAGTGATCACTTTTCATTGTGTATCACAATCATGTAATGATTCAAAGTGTTTATAGTTGAAATAAGACATTTTGTGCAAAAGCATGCTTAAGTTGTTACCTCCCTTTGACCTTGACCTTTGACGGATGTTAGCGAAAACCTTTTCAAATTTTGGCCTTTCTCCATAGTTGATATACACCAAAGAAGAGCCTGATAGCACAAATATTTTTCAAGTTATCGTGTTTACAAGGATTTTTTTTAGCGATTTCAGAACTCTTGACCTTGAATGTGAACATGTCAAAAAAATTCCCCAGGGGTATAAGTAAGAAGTTTTGTATATGAGTTCTCAAAACCTAATAGGAAAAAAGTTATAGCAAATACAAAACGCGGCGGCGGCGGCGATGGAAACTGCACAAAAACTGATAGCAGCTCCGACTTAGTCGTGCTAATAACACGAGAAACCGATGAAAGACCATCATAAAATCGTGACATTTCATTGGCTGAAAAATATTACATGCTTGGCTATTTAGCGCTGCGTAACCCCAAAGCAAATTAGAGCATTAATTAAAATAAAAAAACATCCGAGTCTTGATTGTCATAAACCGAACAACTCCCTGCTATAGTTCACGGTGGCTGAAAAATACATGCTTTGCTATTTAGCGCTGCGTAACCACCCAGCAGCAAGAAAGAACTTACAATTTCGAGAAAAATAGCCAGAACCTAGACGGTTAGACCGATGAGCGACCATCATCAAATCATGACATTTCATTGGCTGAAAAATATTACATGCTTGGCTATTTAGCGCTGCGTAACCCCAAATCAGCAAGACGGCAATTACTGAGCTCATGTCATCAAAGTGTAACGGATACCGGTGTAGCAGGATGTATAGTGTAACGGATACCGATTTAGCTGTATGTCAGACAAAGAGGACCAATACCTACGCCTTAGGGTTGTGTATTTCCAAAATAACGTATTGCGGTATTTTGATTAATTGCGGGTAATAAAACCAATGCGTATTAGGGTTTCAGGAGTGAAAATGTCACTTTCTCACTCCACGAGATGAGATAGAAATGATATTCGTTAAAAACAATCTATTTATTATATAACTTTAATCTGCATAAAAACAATTAATAAGAGCATTAATTAAAATTAAAAATATTAGTTAATCTTGTGATTGCCATAAATAGAAGAACTCCCTGCTGTAGTTCACGGTAAATGCAGTGAGAAAAAAAGTCGATATAAAACAGGACAAAAATAAATCTATTGTAAATATTTATAAATTTAAGACCAATAATATTATACGGTCTAGTCAAGTGAAGGTTTCTAAGACATTGAAGAACGCAAGAGAGAGTGACGTTTGCTGTGTCTGTCACATACCTCTCGCCTGACCAAGTCCGGCGTCCGTCTGTAAACTTTTCGCATTTTCATCTTCTTCTTCAGAACCACTTGGTCTTTGGAGCTGAAATTGTGTGTGCAGACTCCTTGGCTAATGGGGATTCTAAATTGTAGAAATCGTGACACCTTGACCCAAATATGCGAGTTCTAACTTTGAGAAATGGTTCTTGAGAAAGGAGAATTAAGAATAGAGGATCTAACAAATATTGTTTGTAATATTTATTTTGTAAGCCCATAACTTTTATCATATTCATATGTAAATATTAATATTTATCATATAATATTGAATGCCTGATGAGCTACAGAGCCAATGGCTCTATTTTTGGGGTTTGACCAATACACGTGATAACCTTTTAGAATAACACAAATTCCTCGCCGTTTGACAAAAACCGACTTTATTGCTGGGAACATATATGAGAAATATATCCAGTAGGGTGTGATTATTAATGCGATATAAACCGGGCCCCTATTAGAGACCCAGGGTTTTACTCACCTTAAAGTACTTTTGTCAAAGTGTATTCTATTGCGAAATTACCAGACGAAATACAAAAGCAAAAATGTAAAGTCGCAAAAAAAACTGGTTTTGATCAGTTCTCGGGGGGCTGGAATGGCTGAAAATAAGTAAAAAAAACGTTCATCCTCTTGACAGCTACCTACATATAAATAAAACGATTGCAAGTAAAATAGGGTCAGTTGCTCTGTTGCTCATCATGTTTTAAATCAACTAAATTAGTGAATTTTTTAGAAATATTTATCATAGGCACTGACAAAAATTCAAGTATTTTTACGCAACCGTGAAGATGAAAATATGTCCTTATGTAATCTCCATTGGCTAAATAGTCTGGAGGAGATGATAAAAAAAAAAAGTTGTTTGTTACCAAGATTTCAGCTTTCTTAAGTTTCTGGAGAAGATGGAAATATGTTTCTTGGTCATGACGCTGCTTGAGCTAAGGGGGTCACCAAATCTGCGACTGCGACTCAGAATTTCTGCTTCTTAGAGTCTGCGGTTCTGAAACAGTCGGATGGGTGAAACATTTACAGATGGACGCAATGTCATGATGAGCCCATCGGGCCTTGCAGGCCTGATGAGCTCAATTATTTCTACGGAACACATTTGAAAAAGCATTTTGAACAAACATAAACGATATTAAGGTAAAATCTTGAACCGTTAGTTTTCTTGTATTGTTAAGATATTTCTGAAGCTTGCCGAATGTCGATGGTTAAAATTTCCCTGTGTTGTTAGTGATTCTTTCCCATATGAGGTTAGGTGTTAAGAAATATCCAGACCTCTATCTCAAATCTATTCAGTATTATTATCCCCCGCTGCGCGTTTAGCGCGTAGCGGGGGATATAGTATTCGGCTGCGTCCGTCCGTCCGTCCGTACGAAATGGAATACTATTCACTGGATTTTTTTCATATTTTGCATATTGTTCATCATGGGAAGAGTTATGTTCTTACAGAGGTTTGTGACCTTCACGAGACTGTCATTTTACCCTTGTAGGCGGGATACCACAAGAACCATTCGCTGGATTCTCTGCATATTTTACACATAGCTTCTCCAAGGAAAGACGAAGGACTGATTAGATTTTAGTGACTTTGACATTATTTTCAAGGTCACAGTGGAGCTTTGAATTTTCCGACAAGTTTGACAGTTGATTTTGCTGATTTTGACATCATTTTTCAATTTTGAAGTATTAATTTGCGGCGGGGGGATCATGTCACCTTAGTGAAAACCACTTGTTTAATTAGACTTGGTATGTGTTTAGACTCAAAGATGGAATGGTCTCAGACGTTTGCTACTTTTATCATGGTGAATTCGATTGAATTGCTACTTGCATCATTCTGAAATGCCCGATGGCATGGTGTCAGTCTGTCCATCCGTCCGTCTGTAAACTTTTCGCATTCTTTTCCAGAACCACTTTGTCTAGGGATTATAAATTGTAGATTTCGTGAACCCCTGACCCCAAAGAGGGTCACAGGGGTCTAGACCCAAAAAACCTATTTTCCTCTCTTCTCACGTACCAAAAGGTCAAAAAAGCTGAAATGTTGGCCAATGGGGATTCCAAATTACCCTGTGACCCAAAATATAGGTCGTTACCTGAAAATCTATTTTCATCTTGAGATTTTAAGTGCTCTTCAAAGGGAGGTAATTCATAGAAAACAACAGTGATCAATTAAATCTTCAAGTGTGTCTTTATCTGTACGGGATTTTATCTCTGGCCCCAGAGATAGGCCATAGGGGTAAGGACCTTAAAGGGGAAGTAGCTCGTTTTTCCGCCCAAATAAGTTGATGAAATGTATTTGAAAAATAATGTCACCAATAGTAAAACATCCCTCTCAATTTAAAAAATGAGTGTAAATGCTTCCGTAAAGCAATAATAAAATGTGTTCACAATTAAATGGCCGCCATGCAATTTCTCCTTTATACACAACACCGTTATTACAACTACAGATAATTGGTTTGTGTAATAGGATGTGTTGCCCTCTTTAAGTAAATTCAATGGCACAAACTATCATTATCAATAGAAATTTGAAAAAAATAAATTTTGCAAAAAACGTGCTACTGCCCCTTTAACACCTATTTCATCTTCTCCGTTTAAAGTGCTTCCTACTTGGTGTATCTCTCACCTAGAAGTTTTGAATTAGTTAATGTATATAAAGCCTGATGAGCTATAGAGCCAGTGGCTCTTTTTTATGACAAACAACTACATAGAAGAAATTTAATTTAGTAGTGATGTTGATTCACCGGCATTATTATTTGTTTTTTAACATTTACTTTTTCTGTAATAAAACAATCATCTTAGCAATCAGATATCTCACAAACTGATAAAAATGGTTATGTTGTTCACTTGTTGAACCTGAAATTGAAAATGATGCATTGTAAAAATAATGAAATAAACGTAAACAAATTTATGTCTTAGAGAGTCTTGGCATACCTAGTAGAATGATATTAGTAAATGTTATGATGCATTGTAAATGTTAGTGTCACAGAAAGACTTGGCATAAACTAACCTAGAACAATCTGAGTAAATGTTAGAATCCAGTACACTAGCCTAGTACCTAATCATAACAATGTCTACAAATGTACTCCTCATGAAGGTTGGGTGAGCACTCCACCTTGTAGTTAACGAGGGTGTGAAACCTCCCCAAGCTGGGCACTGGATAGAGGGGGGATTTGGCAGCAGATGTAGGCAGACCAGTGGTGCTTGTCTTCTCTGTCTGAACAAACCACACAATCAGAATGTTCCAACCTGCCAGTCCGTGTCTTCTTTACCTCATTCCAAGAAGTGGCGCTCAGTGAGTCTCTGAGGTCGCTCGAGGCTGGCTGATGGTCGTTTTCGAGCCCGTCCACCGTAGCCGAACAGTAGTCCGTTGAGCCTGAATCTCTAGCCATTAAATCTCCTGTCTGGATGGCTTGCCTTGATTATAACGGCATTGCTAAAACAGATTTCAAGCAACTTTAAAAACACCTTCTTCCACCACTTACAACACCTGTGAAGCACCTGGTAGTATTGGGGCTGTTTGTCTGCTCGGTCCACACCCCCATGTGCTGGTTGTATAACTGGATGGCCTTCGGTTTGTCGACTTGACGGCGGTAAGGAGGTACCGTTCATGGTTCTAACCTCCTTCCAAAAACCTGTTTCGTTATGTACAGATGTCAGCCAAGGTGGTAGAGCAGGGTGACGTCACGGCACGGAGAGAGGTCGTGTCCGGCTCAAGGTTTAACATCCTTAACCGGCTATGGGACATTTTTTTTTCGGTTTGATTGTAGGGTACCTGCAAGCTCCTGAATCCTCAAACTACTGTATGAGCTAACGCATTCTCCTTGCCACCTTCAGGCTTACCAGTGTAGACATCCCAGTTCAACACATAACCATTCCAACACCAGGACTTCATATCCATCTTATTTGGCTTACTCGGCATGTACTGCTTGATAGAAGTTCTACCCTTGAATGCAATCATGCTCTCGTCAAATGATGCTTCTCTACCTGGGTAGTAGAACCTTTGCCAGCTCAAAACAAGAAGATCAATCTGGGGGCGAATATTTAACAGTTGTCGTATCGTTCATCCTCCTTTGGGAAATCAAGTGCATTGTAAAAATCTGTGTCGAGACATTATTGCTTTAAAACCCTTACATTCATGCAGAGGGCACCTGACCAATAAGGGTTTCTTACAAACCCAATGGGCCATTACCATAGGTAGTGAAAGAAATGCACACATGTCGGCATTCCTCGCTTCCTGTATGTCATGTCCTCTCCTTTCTCAGCAATATACTCACGTGCACATCGGTTTGTCTTCCCCACGAGCAAGTCTAGTGAAGTTCCATCTAAAAAAAACATTTGCTCAAAACCCCCTATTTCACTCGTATCTACTGGTACTTCTCTAAAGCATGTGTCCTCGTTGAAGTCGACCAGTCAGTCAGTCCATCTTCATAGCATCCACCACATGACAATCGTCATTACTATCAGATTCAGCATCATCAGCAAATTCTTCAAAACTGTTAAATTCGTCAGCGCTCTCCAAATCACAATTTCCGAAAATTTCATATTTAATGCAGGGGAAGGGGAACATTCTTTTATTATATATATTTTTTCTTCTTTGATGCTATGTTGCCATCACGTAATTCAACCAAGCACGACACGCATGTTAATGTAAGTATTGTTTCAACATCTACTTATCAAAAACATGCGTGATGGTGTTTGGTGAGAACCAGATGTTCGAGGGCTTCATCAGTTTCAAGTCGGTGGGCGGGATATGGTCACTGCAGAGGGATAGCACCACGAAGATTATCTTGAGGATATTGTTGTGCTACTTCGTTAAGGAAAGCATGAAAAACATCCCGTTCACTCTGTTCTACCTAAGATATGTTCGTTAAGGTAAGATTGAAAAAGTCCTTTCACTGTACCATACTTGTTCATTGAGCGTTTGGCATGAAGCCACACCCCTTCAATTGTGTCTGTATGTGCACCTGTGATCGGATCTTTGAAGTTTTCAGAGTGATTGACGGTGAGGTGTGTATAATCTGGAAAGTTATCTAAACGGTAGTAGGGTTTCCAGCAATCGGAAATTGTGATGGAACCAGGTAAAATCTCTATTGTTTGATTGATGGGATTAAAGTTTCAGTATCACTACTCGCTACTGGTACCGAACTTCCAAACGCAAGGCATAACTCTTGCCAGTCTGCATTACTGGCTGATTTATCCCTTGCGGTATTTCCCTCAGTTTGTTCTGTCAAGATAGTGAATCGCTGCACAAGAAATGCGTAGCGGCCCTGGATTTCTAAACACAGATTTCTTAAGGAAATACTGCAAGGCCTAAATCAGCCAGTAATGGAGACTGGCAAGAGTTATGCAAGGCCTAAATCAGCCAGTAATGGAGACTGGCAAGAGTTATGCCTTGCATTGGGAAGGTGACTGGTACCATGAAGATCTTGTGTCTAGCCTCTCTCTCAACACCGCCGAACACCCACTCGCCTTCGACAACATGTCTTTTATGATACTTTCACTTACCAAACTTTGACTCATCAACTTCAACAGTGAAACCTGGCCTTCCTATCCTTTCCAATCTACCGTTAACCGATTTATCACACACCTCATGGCAAAAATTGTACCAGTCACAAGTTGTTGATGAGGAAAAACTCAATCTGGGCATCCATTTGAGTATGATTCCAACTCCGATGATAAATCAATTTTAAGCTTTCCATAATACTAGTGTTGCCATTAGCAAACCAACTTCCAGCTCGAATTGATTTATACGATTGGTGTCCAACAACATCAAAGACCTACGAACGACCCAATAAATGCTGTGACTACTCTTCTTAACCCAAATATCCTGTGAAAGTGTCATAGAACTATAACACTTGTTACAAGTAGCACGGTTACGAAGTAAACCACGATTCATACACCACGCAATCGTGGCTCGAATCGTGACAAACACATTGAATAAGAGCCCCTCAAAAGTTAAAGCAGGTGAAGCAACTTTAGAATCTCTCCCATACGAACTTACCCAACTAGTCGAAGTACAATCCGGCAGTATCGGAAGACGCTCCGTCTGCTTTACTGAACTTACAGGCACTTTCCTCTTACTGGTTTTCAGCTCTGGTTCCACATTCACTAGTAACGGTCCCGTACGCCACACACGACTATAAATAACAAAATCCACCAACAAATCATCCAGTCCTGCCAAAGCGACTCCTAAGCACAAATTTACTAGCTGTCACTTTGAGAGTCAAGCTACATGTAGTAATGGCAATCGGCGTTTGTTTACAAACAATGATGCGACACAGATTATCCAATCAGCATTGATCTGGGGACGCATCTCCAAGGTGTCATGAGTTATTGCGTCACACAACCTCATATCCTGTCACTTCCTTATTTGAAAGATACGTGACATTCCACACGTGAGAATGAAATGAAATTAAGCGACAACATGATTTTAACTGATATTTGATTCAGATGTCAATGTAGACTAGATACGAGATGAGAAAATATCTAGACCTAATATTATTTACAACTATGATATAAATATGCGATTAATTAAGATTTGCGAAAAATATTAATTACAATCTGATTTACGAAAAATATTAATTACAATCTGATTGATGTGGTGGAGGCCTTGGTTGGCGTCAGATGGGACGTCTCTGCCTGGAGTTTCTCTTAGAGTTCTAGAAGAGGTTGCAGAGTTGCCTTGGATGAAAAGCTTCTCATCCCAAGGGTTTTGTTTTCTGCCTAGTAAATCCTTTAATTTGTTTTCTTGCTCTTGATGTAAAGCACTGGACTCTTGCTGCACATCGCTTTGAGGGCAGTCAATGGTGACACTGGTGGCGGTGTCCAGGTCACCTGAGATGTGACTTTTAATGTTCAGAACAATTCAAACAAGCAGTTGTTAAAGTGCGTCGTTCAGCTGCTAGTTGTCACCAAGTATTGGCATTCTAAAAAGTCTATTTGTACTAGAAGTCGGGCCTTCTTAGTACAAGCGTTGCGGAGGTGACTGTGAGGACTAAGGAGGCATGAGTGCCTCCGGTAAGTCTGACCACTTTGGGATCTCTAGTGAGTGTGGGTATCGAACGAGAAGCGTGCTCATTTCTCTAATGGCGGTAGGTCCTGTTGATGGACATGCACATTAGTGACGAAGCTGATGTTGGAGGTGCCACGGCGGTGGACATCTTGTGCGGTGTTGGCAGAGATGAGAAGATAGGTATGATAAGGTGGGGGCCCACCGCTGGAAATGGACGAACGATCGTGCTTGGGAGCGCCAGCGCCAGAGCCTTTATAATGTAATAATCAAGATGATTGAAGTGCATAGAATGTCATTGTGTGTGGCACCCGGGATCAAGGCCTGGTAGTCAAAGAGGATTTGATCTAACTCCTCTTGGAGGCCAAGGAACAGGGATATAGCCCAACTCTCCGGGTTGGAGTCGGTTGGGGACATCGTCCCGGTTCTGGGGTCGGAAGACTGGCCAGGGCTCTGTAAGGAGGGGAGACAAATTTTTACACATAATCAAATTGGAAAGTTGTGGAATCAATATAATTCCGAAAGAATTCGCTGGGATGAGGAGAGTTCTCAAAGTGTGTGTATACCTGCGGCGGACATGTGGGGAGGTCATCCAAATACACAGGTGGTGAGGTGGAGACAGCATCAGGGATTATAGCTGGCTGGTTAGCTGCAGTGAGGTGGCTGACAGTACGTTGGACTCTTGGTTGGATCCTACGATCATGTGTAGTGATGTAACTCATTGCGAGTGATCTTGTTAGTTTGTGACAACTTGTAACATTGTGAATGGAATCGTCTCTTCGAGTGAAGTCCTTATCACAGATGGTACAGGTGTGTACAGATGTTCCATGACCACTGTTTTTGTGCCTGGTTAGAGCTGAGGGTTTTGTTCCTCCTGTATGCCACTACTTGAGAAGAATTGAACCACAAAGGAATAGCGTATGACAGACGTGCACATAGCGTACTTGGACCGAATATAGCACGCATGCTGAACGAACTCAAAACGAATTATACGTATCATAACCGTATTCCTTGCAGTCTCAAAGCGTATTGTCCTTATGTGTAACGTATGACAAGCATACACATCAGCACACATATCGTACATGCCAGTCAACAGATCAACACAATCGAAATGTCATCGATGCTGTTATTCAATATCAGATGTGAGTCTAGATTTGATGTTCCTTAATCATTAATTTATGTGCCATTATATATCCGTCTAATATATTTTATTATTTTGAAAATAGAGCCTTTGGCCCTTTAGGTTATCAGGCTTTGTAGGATTTATAACAGGCATTGCATGTGAAATAATAGGTTCATAAATGTAATGACTCATCAAGATAACATCAAATTCCAGTGTTTTTAAGCTCCTTAGAAGAAGTGGTTAAATAATTCTCTATAACTCCAACTCAGTATCACTAACTCTCGAAAATTTGCTCTCAAGACATGTTAGAATGCATTTTATGGTTTATGAAAAAAACATCTACACATATGCCTGATTTAGGAACTCTCTCTCTCTCTCTCTCTCTCTTCGACACAAATGATAACGAACTACCTCTGCTGGCTAGGCTGGGCGATTGCACCTAGGTTATCTGAAGGTCCCATATATCATTATATATCATATATATATATAACATGAAGCTCTGATAACAAGGTTTCACAGCCAAGAACCATGGTGCTTAAAATTAACTGGTTTTCTCCCCCAGAGGCACACACTTATTTATATGTTAAAGGTTGTGATAATGAAAGTTGATATAATTAATACCATTAGGGATGCCTTTGGATATTAAGTCATAAAAGTAGTGCGTATAAATCTCAAGATTTTAAGTATCAATTATTTCAATCAACAGTTTCTTCTATTCTCACATATGACTGTGAAGTTTGGGCTTTATGTAAGCTAAATCTATGGAAAGGAAAACTTATTAAAAATATGCTATATGTGAAAATGTCAACTCCATCAACATTCTCATATAGCGGGTACATTTCCCTTAAAAGATATTTGGCTTGTCACGGTTATTAAATATTGGCCTAAAATGTTTAAAACTTCACCGGATCGATATATAATTTTGATATACAATGCATTATGGAAAGCTTCAGATGGGAAACCTGGGATTGAAAACTTTGAGAGAAATGTTCTTCAAGTTTGGTTTTGGGTATATTTGGGTCACTGATTTTACTAATAGTGATGCTTTTTTAAGAGAATTTACACAACGGTTTAAAAATATTTATTCCAAAATGTGGAATCATGAATTGTCAACTAGATTGTATTTTCACATCAAATACCCTTTGCGTAAAACATATTTAACTAATATTGATGTGAAGATCTACAAAATTGCCCTTACACGCTTCCGTGTTAGACCTCGAAATTAGTTTAAAACCAACCTTTAATCCATATAAAAGCTAAATAATTTTGTTCTCAGATATGGTAAAGAGAAACAGGATCGAGGAGGAGTTTGACCCCAGACACCCTGAAGACAGACACAGTTTGTCATAGGAAGCGGAAACCTAGTTTCTTGATGAATTGACCGAGGTGAATATATAAGTGAGATGTTATAAATTTTAAGCATTGTCGGTTTAATTACTCTTAAAAAGAATTAATTGTTTGCAGTTGCAATATAGATGTGAAACCAAGCCCATTGAAATTAATATAAAAAATAAAAAAAAATATTCACTGATTTCATTAAAATAATTTTAAATATCTTTCCTCATTCCTCATTATTTGTAGCTGCAGTTGCTCTTCAACTGTTGTCAGACAAAACCAACCTACCTGAGATGGGACAAGAGGAGCAAGGAGTAGACAGAAGAATAAAACATTTATCTATAGTCAGAAAGGCACAAGAACTGGGAGAAGGTGACATGATCCAGCTGATGTTATGAGGAAAAGTATCTATACAGCCGATGACATAGAATATATCGAGACAAAAACTCTGGACAAAGCTCAAATGAAAACTGGCATTACATTAGAAAGGGTATTATTACAGCATCACTCTTCAAGCGGATTGACAGCCGTGCCAGGACTCTGAGACTAGATCCGAGTGCTGATCCCAGTAAAGCTGTGGACTGTGTGCTAGGTAGAAATGCTGCTGACCTTGACACCCAGCCTGCTATAGTGTGGGGTAGGAAGAAGGAGAATGCTGCTAGGAAGGCTTACATTGCTATAGAGGAGAAGCAACACAAGAATCTCAGTGTGGCGGTACCTGGGCTGCAACTCTCATACTATGCCTTACATCGGGGGATCTGCAGATGGCATTGTATCGTGTAAATGTCATGAACGTAAACTTACTGAGATTAAGTGTCCATACCGTTTGAAAGATAAGTCCCCCCAAGGAAGCTGCTTGTGCTACTGTGGGATGTGAAAATAATGATGGTGTTTGGACAGTTACCGAGCGCTGTGATTACTATCCCCAAATCCAAGGTCTGATGGGGATATATGGTCTAAGACTGTGTGATCTAGTGCTGTATACAAGAATACTGGAGTTTTGGGGATACCTGTTCAGTTTAATGAGGACTACTTCCATAGGATGCTTCAGAACTTGAATTTTTTCTATTTGAAATATGTTGTTCCAGAATTGCTTCAGCAATGATGAATTCATTGCTCATCTATCTGCTTTATTCAAACACTATTGTATCTTGATCATAATTTGAATCATGTAATACTATGTTTCATGTTTGCTGTTAGATGATTTTGTAACATACATTTTTACCAAAGTCTCATTCAAAGAGTCTTCAATAGTCTTAAATTCAATATATCAAGAACATTGATTGAGTGTTTGTGATCTTTTTTTTTCTTAAAAAATTTCATGGTTGTCAGTAAAAACACAATAAGGCCAGATAAAATTAACAACTTGGTTTATGGATTCATGTAGCAAAATTTCGGACGACAGAAGGGAAAAAGAAGCAAGTATGAAAATGATTAAGTACAAACCAGGAACCAACTTTATTTGTAAAATTATAATTTTTCAAGTTGGCTATATTGATAACATTTTAATTTGAGAGGGATTCTGAATATTTATTTTTTTTCCAAATAAGTCGAAATAATGACAGAAGAATCTGTAAACCAATTAAATAATTTATTTATTTCAGTAAATAAAAGCAGACATTAAAAAATGATCCATGGGCTCTGTAGCTCATAAGTTGTCAGGCCTGATGAGTTGAAAAAGGACTTGGACATGTGAACTCATCCCAATAACAAATACATGGGAGACAACTTTGTATAAAAAGCTAAAAATTACCATTACATGTGAATGATATCAATATTGTGAACCACTTTTAATTTACAAGTGGTTTGTCAAAATTGCATAACTGAGCACAAACTTGTACACTCTGATTTATAAGTTTCTTTGATTTCAGTGGGAAAATACCTTGCAAAAATTTAAAGTTCTTAAGACGACCAATAGCCCTTTCAACATGTAATCTAGCATGTTCTCCTGGTTTTTTTAACAGCTGCCTTGCTTAACTGCTTACCATGTGCAAAGGATGGTATGTTCAAAGTACATCCTCTCAATGCTAAAAGGTCCCTAATAAAAAAAAAAACATGTCAGCCATTATATCATCACCATAGTTTAGGTTGTCAAGGAATCCTGATTCTTTGACCATGCGCCTATCTGACACTGACCCAGACCACAATGGAGATGTAAGTTAATGCACCTGTTGGGGAAATAGCAACCAGACATTTGAAGGTGTTGTGATGTTTGTACTGGGACTCTCTGACTAGATTGCAGTGAGGGTTTCTGTAAAAAAAAACCTCTGTACAATCAATGATGGCAATGGTTTTTTTTAAATATTTAAATGCCTTTGGAAGATTAGCTTGAACCTGTAGTCTGAATGGCCACTTAACAACAAAACTGAGTTCCCTGGACATAAACTCAATATATGTCCGAAAGTAACGGCTGACTGTAGACGATGAGACACCAAACAGATCACTCAGATGGTCAACATCCAGGCCACAAAGTGTTTCGAGCATACGTATGTGTCTTTTGTGACGTCCAAAATCATCACCGCGGGAACAGGCTCTGATCCAGCGTCACACAATTCGGGCTCGGATTTAGGCTTTGGAAACTTGACAAAAAACACGTCTACCATATGTGGTTTATGATAGAAACTTGAGTCACTATTGCAAGTACCATAAGCGCATCGTTTTACTCCCATGTTGCCGATATTTCACTTTGAACTTGGCGCGACTCACTCAAGGTCATAAAGTATAGGTACGGTGGGGGCGTACCGCGGGAGATAGGCTAGATTGTGCCTTGTATAGTGACCGGTTTCGTCCTGGTGGTTAGGACTCATCAGACTGAAGCAAAAGACTATGTGCAGTCCTTATATACACACTTTTAGCGGTGTTGCGGGGGTACTATGACGTCATAGCGGAGTGTGCGGCAGCGTTATGTGTTTATGACGTCACAGGCATTGTGCCGGGTTTGGCATGGCGCCAGTACATATAGCTTTAAGGCTGCGGTGGCGGTGTGAGTCTAGGACGATGTTGCTAGGCTACTGAGAGTGGTATGACGTACATTCTAAGCCGGTGGCGGTGTAGAAGTGATAGAATTACGTTTTCTTAGTTAATTTGATTGAATTAACATTGAAACAGCGGAGAAATACATACAAATTTGATGTGGCCCATTGTGTAATTCTAATAAAGAGTATAATTAAGACATTTAAGTAAACATAGGTTTTATGTTATTATTTGTACAAAAGTGCCTCTAAGAAAATGGAGACTCTAGGTCCTCTCCCGCCGGTTTAGTAGGAGAGGAAAAAGTGAACAACACAGAAGTGAGTGAAAGTGTAATATAATTTGTACTCAAAAAACATGAAATACATATATATGGCAAAATGGTTTATGCCCAAGAACAAGATTTTTGCACATAAGAAAGACACATATGCAGTTGGATATGCGATTAAAGACAACACAAGAAGTGTCCAGGTTGTTAAATTGAAAACTTTAAACACATTATGAGTCAATAGGCTCAGTGAGACTGAGGATTATTGAGGTTCGGACGATGTCCTCATGAGTTGTACCCGGCAGCAAGGCCTGGTAATCCAAGAGGATTCGATCTAATTCCTCTTGGACACCGCGGAATGGGGATGTAGCCCTGCTCACCGGGTTGGATCCTATGGGGGACGTCATCCCGATTCTGGGGTCTGAAGACACTCCAGGTCTCTGCAATGATGGAACAAGCATTGTCACACACATTCCAGTTTGAGAAAGGCGGAATAGGGATAATAGATTCAAAGTTGCTTAAGTATTTTGGCGAGTTCAAAATGTCTTTTTCTACCTGCGGTGGTATGGCAGGACAGATTTCCTGACTGCTGGATGGCAAATCTGGGGTGGTGTCGCGCACGGGTGGTGACGACGGTGCTAACCTGTGGTGGTTGGCGGTAGTTCGGATCCGGAGCTGGATACGACGATCCCTCACGGTTGTGTAGGGTATGGCATCTGAGCGTGTCAGTTTGTGGCAACTGACTATATGGCGAATCGTGTCGTCCTTTCGTGTGAAATCCTTATCACAGATTTGACAAGAATGTACTTGGTTGCCATGTACACTTTTGTTGTGTCTGGCAAGCGCATCTCTGCGTGAAAATGCTTTGAGACAAACGGTGCATGTATTGGTGGACATCTTGTCACGATGACAGTTACAACTGATGTAACCCAGTATACACTGTGACGTCATCGTGTCTATGACGTCACGTATATGTGTGTATAGTAATCACATCGTGGTTGCGGTGTGATTGTGTTTAAAGTGTGAAGCCTGTTTGTCCACAAAGATTAGGCTGAAAATAGTATCAGAGAAGAAGAAGAGGAGAAGACCGGAATGGATACTTCAGCCTACAATCTTATCATTGATCCCTTGCGGTTGAAAGGAATGGAGCTGGAAGATCCACCTGAGTTCTAAGGATCTTCTCTTAGTGGTGGTAGCAGCAATCTCAGGATCTTCTCTGAGTTGTGCAATGATCTCATAGTTGAGGTCGTGTTTGCCATGTCCTTCAGAATTGAAGTGTAGAGCGACTGGTTTGTCTCTCTTATGACTAATGTCGGCAAAGTGTTCAGAGAGTCTAATGTAGAAACATCTCTTAGTTTCACCTACATATTGTTTATTGCATTTGTTGCAAGTAAGTAGGTATACTACATTGCGTGATTGACAACTGTAGGTGCGTTTGCGGTATACCTGATGTGTGACAGAGCTAAAAAATTCTCTGGTGGCATTGATCTTATTGCAGATTCTGCAGTTGTGTTTTTCACAAACCTTGTCAATAAATTTGACACACTTACCACTGACTTGCGGTAGTACTTTTGGGTAGGTCAGACTGGACCTAACCAGGTGATCTTTAAGGGTTTTGTTCCTTCTATATGCCGCTACATGTGGTGCTTTGAACACTTCTTTGCAAATGTCAGAACCGCTGAGGAGATGCCAGCGTTTTCTGATAATGGCATTAAGCTCCATGCAGAGAGGGTTGTAATCGCTGACCAATACAACCCTGGGGGTTGAGACATTATTGGTTTTGATATGAGACAGGAGTGTGGTCCTATCAGTACTGTCGGCCCGGGTTTTATTTTGTTGTATGTGTTTCCTCGGGTAACCTCGTTTGAGGTAATATTGTATGAGGTTGAGGCTATGTCGTTCATATTCCGTTGTGGAAGAACAAATTCGTCTCAATCTAAAAAATTGGCTGAATGGCCCTTTTGTTTTGATGTGCTTAGGGTGGCACGAGGTATACAACAAATAAGAATGAGTGTCCGTGGGTTTGCAATACAGTGTAAACTCCAGTTTGTGAGTTTCCGTATTGTGTATGACCACGTGTCTAGGAACAAGGTGGCGTTCCTAGACACGTGGGTCATACACAATACGGAAACTCACAAACTGGAGTTTACACTGTATTGCAAACCCACGGACACTCATTCTTATTTGTTGTATACCTCGTGCCACCCTAAGCACATCAAAACAAAAGGGCCATTCAGCCAATTTTTTAGATTGAGACGAATTTGTTCTTCCACAACGGAATATGAACGACATAGCCTCAACCTCATACAATATTACCTCAAACGAGGTTACCCGAGGAAACACATACAACAAAATAAAACCCGGGCCGACAGTACTGATAGGACCACACTCCTGTCTCATATCAAAACCAATAATGTCTCAACCCCCAGGGTTGTATTGGTCAGCGATTACAACCCTCTCTGCATGGAGCTTAATGCCATTATCAGAAAACGCTGGCATCTCCTCAGCGGTTCTGACATTTGCAAAGAAGTGTTCAAAGCACCACATGTAGCGGCATATAGAAGGAACAAAACCCTTAAAGATCACCTGGTTAGGTCCAGTCTGACCTACCCAAAAGTACTACCGCAAGTCAGTGGTAAGTGTGTCAAATTTATTGACAAGGTTTGTGAAAAACACAACTGCAGAATCTGCAATAAGATCAATGGCACCAGAGAATTTTTTAGCTCTGTCACACATCAGGTATACCGCAAACGCACCTACAGTTGTCAATCACGCAATGTAGTATACCTACTTACTTGCAACAAATGCAATAAACAATATGTAGGTGAAACTAAGAGATGTTTCTACATTAGACTCTCTGAACACTTTGCCGACATTAGTCATAAGAGAGACAAACCAGTCGCTCTACACTTCAATTCTGAAGGACATGGCAAACACGACCTCAACTATGAGATCATTGCACAACTCAGAGAAGATCCTGAGATTGCTGCTACCACCACTAAGAGAAGATCCTTAGAACTCAGGTGGATCTTCCAGCTCCATTCCTTTCAACCGCAAGGGATCAATGATAAGATTGTAGGCTGAAGTATCCATTCCGGTCTTCTCCTCACTCAAGGGCATAGTTGACAACCGCCATTTTGTCCATAAGTTTGACCTGTACCACGTGATCGGTACCCAGGTCACATGACTTGCGCAAATTCCACTATTGGTGTATAGTGAGTGACCATACATCCATGGTAACTAACATGATATCATGGCTGTCTTGGATGCTTCTAATTTCTGAATGAAATCTCTTATTTAGCGTGGGCATTACCTAACGAACTGTTTGATGTGTTTAAAAAAGAACTGATTTCTCAGTAGCTGTATTGTTGCCGCTAATGATTGGTCAGCAAGGTACTTTACCGGATGTCAAGCATTTATGCATTCTGCTCAATCAGTGTATTGATATCTTTACCCTACCACAGTGCCTTAATTCTCCGAGAAAAATAACTCTAAATAGAATAGTTTCAGTCAATGAATGTCGTAATTTGAACGTCAATCATCGTTTGTCAGTCCCCTCATCCGGGTCCTGCTTTTATTGATGAAATGGAAGTTATTTCATTAGTCAAAACAACCGTTATAGGGAACATTTTATGCAAAAAATCACAATTTGTCATTATGTTATTTTAGAGATGGAAAGAAATATGTCGGTGAAACCAAAGGATGAAGTAAATGAAGCTTAAACAGATTATTTTGAAGTAGTGGCCCATCAAAGGTTTCAATTAACATTCAGATTTTTTCATTAGTGTGTATTTCACTTCACTGATGATGACTTGACGTCCTAATTGAAGTTTCTAATTGATCAAGAGAAAAACAAATTGATTGGGGAACCTGCAAGGTTACCTCTCCGAAACTTCTCAATAACATTAACATGACTGCGAAACTACATGTAACACTCGCATCAACTGTAATCCACACTTTGATCATGATTGACTGCGAGTTAGGATTGGTTAGAGAAACCTAACATCATAACTGGATTGTATACCCATCAACTATATTTAACAATTATTAACGCATAGTAATTTAACATACCATCAAAATGTTATGTACTAATGTGTAAAGCGATTGCCTAAATAGTAATTGTTTCGAACACAAGTGTTTATAATATTATAACACAAGTGTTTATATATTTACTCCCAGGAGTAAAAGTATATTTACTTTACGTTCCATTGGAATTTAAGGACCCTTAAGTATGTTTGGTTTACTTACAGCTAAAACGTCATTCTGATAAGAACTAACAACTGCGTATCCAAAGGTGAAGAAGAGATTATCAATATGTTATGTTTAAGGCTTTGTGCTTGGTCTGTTAACTGACAAAAATAAGTGGTCGAAGCATTCTCAAATACGGTGAAATGAAAATGTAAGAAGGAGTTTTAATGATGAACAGTGAAACGAAAACTTTAGCAATGACAAGAAAAACATTCTATGTATTATTGAAAGAATCAAAACATTTTGTCCTAAGAGTGCGGCACCGTTCAGAGAACCAATTGGTCTCCGTTTTAATGTTGCTATCGTCGTGTATTGGCTTGCATCTATTGCTTAAAACCTAACTATCAGTAACCTATTTGAAGTATTTGAAAATCTCCATAGATATGTTAATTCACCAAATGGTGTAGAAGTGCAGGTTGTAATCAACTGATATGAAAATCACTGGAGATTTTTTAAATGGGTAGATGCCATAGACTGCACCCACATGTCAATAGTAACACCAGTTTAAGCTGACGCGCGGCCAATGTCTCAATCGTAAGGAATTGGATTATGTGACTAAAGTACTGCACTTAAAGCCTCCCACAATCTTTTCAAAACAAGAATGATGAAGTTTTTTATAATGTTAGTTTATACCTTCATCCGGGTGACTATTGAAGACACATTTGCGACACATACGAAGACAAGAGGTTGGATGTAGATTAGAATATGCATGTACAGTTACAATTGTTAAGTGAGATGAAAACCCTTATGACATAGAGATAGAACTTGACGATGGCCCCAATGACGCTGATGGTTACAATAATGATGACCCGTTGCTGGGTGCTTAAAGAGCTGCACACCCACTTGGCTGCTTAATTTGTCAATTCATAAATGGCATGTCTTTGAAGCAAACTAATGTTATTATGCCCTGCTATTGTTCAATGTGGGAATATAGTTCAAAATGAAATATAGACTATTGATGTTTTGATATGCTTCAACTAAAATAATGATAACTATTAACAATGACAATATAACAAACTGCAAGAACAATATAAATATATACACTAACACCTATAAGACACACATATTAGGAACCAATTGAAATCAGTCATGTTTATATTATACTGTATTATAAAAAAAAAATCCATTTATGAAAAAATTATATAGCTGACAGAAACTTTGTAAATACAAAATAAAAGACCAAAGACAATAAATACTTAATATACAAAGTTTAAAACTTCAAATTCTAGGATTCTGCATCAGTTTGCTTACAGGGATTAACCGAAAATCTGTTTACATGACACGGTTACTTACAGGAGTAAAATACATAGGAGTAAATATACTCCCAGGAGTAAACGTGTGCATGTAAAAAGGGCTTTACTGATGTAGAAGTATGTGTATGCGTGTACATACAGTTGAATTACATGAAAGTATAATCCTAAGTCGATAAACAATGCGCACTTGTTTTATCATCTCACTTGTTACTGATTAGTGATAAGCTATGCTGCATTGTACCAATTTGCTTAAAATGAAACTAAATACTCTCTTTGAATTCGTAGTTTAGACACACTCACGCGACAACTGATTGTATTAGTTTCTGCACACTGTTGTAACAAAAAAGGGCATATTGTTAATGACACACCTCGTCTGAATTGGTTCCTTATTCATTCTGTATCCCAGGAAACCTTTAAGTATGTGCTGCCTTTTATAGCAATAGGAGACAACGTGAATCAAGTGGTGGGAAAGTCGTAATATACAATCTATATATTTGGGAGTATGAAATATGTAATATCATCGTGTTTCTAATGTTTGTATTAATAGCAGACTTTGTCTGGAATAACATGGGTGGTTAGCATCTGCTCCACATATCTCCATCATAGACTTCGATATTACTCCCAAAAGACTAACATGGAGATGACTTGGAGCCACATAATGGTTGAATGTGGATTACGTTTAGTCTACGCATATCTGTTTCACGTCCAGACCTGCCACATTAAATATTAGGCCCAGAAGAGCCACTAAGCTTCCACACATGTGGGCCTCGTAGCACCGCATAACAGCCTTGACTTCATGTTCGTTCATGAAGTCAAGTGGGGACGAAGGGACCAAAGCTAAAGACAGCATGTACTGACTCTGAGGACGTGTTTACATAGTGTCTCGCAACTCAATCAGAAGTCGGTGACGGCCAACTTGTTCTGTACATCGGGATGTGACCCTGTTTAATATCCATGACAATTTGAAAAGGATAAAGCTCCGTAAGCTGGAAGTCATCAAAGGAAGAATACACCGAAGAATTATTCAAGAATACTGATTTGGCTGCATTTCAGAATCTGTATCCGTTTCCAATCATGCAAATGATCTTTGACTATCCATTGGCATTTTTGAAAGATTCAGAGCATGTAGACAGTCCAGATGCTACTCTTCGTCGAGTTCACAGTCCAGTTCCGAAATATTATTTTTTACGGATATATGAAGCCCTTGAATCTGTAATTGAACTTAGTACAAATTACCGGTGTGATGCTCTAATGGGAAAAAATAAGTTACTAAAAAATATTACATCTGGGTGAATGAAATTTTGTAATAACAAAGCCAGTTCCTAAAATTATTTTGGACAATATTATGATGCTTGAAGCTGTTTTTTTAAACATAGTACCCTTTACATCTATAATTCTCAATGGACGGATAGCGGATGGCGGGGGTATGTGAGCCATGCTCACTTTTTTCTTGTTTCACCAGTTATATTTCAGCATGAGTGTTCAATAATTCTTTTCACGTATCGTTTAACCTGTAATCATGGGACACTGGACTCGATGGTTAATGTCCACTGTATGTCATTATTACCCGAGAAAGTGCGTCATATGATGTTTACGAAACGAGTGTGAATTTTTGTATTGCCCGAACGAGAGCGAAGGTAATACTTTCTTTATTACCAATTCTAGTCCATATGCTTCACGTAAAATTAGCCAGGAAATTGCCAACTTCTCTTGAGACGGGAAGCTACAGTGACGTCACCAACAATCGTTTTATGACGTCACAGACGACATAAATACGGAAAATCGCTAGGCAAACGTGATATGTGCACATGTGCTCATATTAATAATATTAACTCGGTTATATTCAATGGTATGGGTAATAATATTGAATATTGCCTCATTTTCCGAATATAAAATATCCTTATCTAAATTAAATATGAATGTTAAGCAACCTCATGTACATACACTTTTAAAAGTTTAACGTTTACAGGGTGTGCTTATTTATATATTATATATAGGTGCCTAGAAGATATAATGTGATGTCTCATGTCGACAGTTGAATTTTATATTATGTATTCAAATGTGTAGTCATGTCAAATATTAAGTTTTATTGATAGCTAGCTATATATAAGCTAGTGGTTATATTTTTAAGTTTATTTTTTCAAAATGTAGAACGATACGAGTCAATGTAATTAAAAGTGACATTAGTATAAAAAAGAAGAAGATTAATTCAATTATATTGAATACTTGTTTATTAAACGTACTGGATATCTGTTCATGTATCTTATATTACTAAATGTGTCGTTTTAGATGCTTCTGAAGATATCGTGAGAAGTTTAAATCATTTTAATAAAGTCAAGTGTATAGTTACAAGATATAATCAATTGAAAGAACGGATATGATAATATACCTGATATCATATCATGTGTTGAAACTTGAGACTGTCAAGAAAAAGGTTAAGTCATAAAATACAAACAATGCAATATAAGGGAATGATATTTCGTATTGAAAGTTGATATTTTGTATGATTTATTGTTATGGAATCTTCTCAAAATTGTAGAATTTGAGGCAAAATAATTTCCACGTTAAATACTCAAATTAGTAGTCATAAATCAGACGAATGCAATATAATTTAGTGTCGAGATATATTCTCAGGTTTTCACTGGTAAAACAATGATAACCAGTTCAGAACTATGTAATCCAGCTTTGATAACGGTGCCCTCAGGATATACTTATCCGTTACTCTTCATACCCAGAGTTTGTTGCACAGAAAATGTTGGTGAAGCTTATCTGGTTACGCATCCCAATTTATAGAATATTGCAGCCAATGAAAGTTTTTGAAAGTTGATTAATGCTCATCGGTCATTGACAAAGATTATCATGTCATTGGCTGATTAAGCTATGATAGTGCCATGATGTATTTCAAGGTGTCGGTAGAATATATATCAGCCCCAGACGAAACAGTTTACCTACAAGATGACAAAAGAAATAACATTCATGTCACAACATTTCCTTATCACTGTTCAAAGATCACATATTCCTTTGATGTACACGGTTCAGTTAAGTGTATCCGAGTCCACCACAATGTTTTTCAAGGGAAAACAGTAGAATAGGTAACACCTTCAGTGCAATTATGCTTATTTCTAATGACAATCAGTCGAAAACAATGTGCATATTACGCTTGGCAATTTGGCAACATTTACAGACAAGATGTGATGTTTACACACTGTTGTCTCCAGATATAGCCATGGTTTCAATTATACTATCAGAAAAGTCCTTCTATTACAATCTCTTTATGGTCAGGTCAAGGTAAAACTTATGGCCAAGTTAAAATTTTTGGAAAAAGTCATGATCAAGGTCACAAGGTCAAAATGTATTATGTCCTCTGAAAGGCCTCATCAAGATAGAAGCACATTTGATGTACCAATCAAAGGTTCAATAGAATTCTTTGTTATTGTAAACGTATTCACAATTCTTTACTCTTTAATCATATTGAGTGTTTGTTTCATTTAGAAGCACCATAACTGAATGTGAACTATGGCCATACTATTATTGTTTAACACATGGTTGCTTATCAAGGAGGTCTCCTTTGTTATCAAACGGCAACAAAGGATTACATAAATGAATATTGCAAATAACCTGGCTCTTGTGTAAAAGCCACAATACAACAAGGTAAAGGAATAATCTGCTCATTGTGGGATTATATATCACAGGAATACATTTGTGAACACAACGATATAACCAAACTGAGAAGCCCAACAAGGAAACAAACCAATATAAACGATTCCCAACATGACTTTGCTGTGTGAGACACATCAATATTGCAACACTTAACTACGTTTTCAGGCAGACAAATAATACATTGATATATCAGAGTCCCCTTTAATCTATAAATGAAGAAAGTAACATTAAACATGCTGAATTAGTGCCTGTGTATTGTGCGTATGTTTAAATATGTTATCCTTCTGAAGAGGAACGGTGTAGCTCCTTTATACATCAGCATACGCAAGTGCTTTTTGGGACTGATCGGATCAATGTTTTCAGAGTTATGGCCCCTGCTTTCCGATATTATACTAACAGTACCTTTGTTCTGAATTCAACTCCTTCCACAGTTTTGGGCCAAATTTTCTGAAACTTTACACATAATTATGCTTTGGATAAACATGGGTATATTGGAACCAATCGGATTCATATTTATCCTGTTGTGGCCCTTGACTTTGAGTGCTCGGCATTCTGACAGTGTGTTAAACTTACCGTGGCTCAAAAATGTCTTTGAAACTTGATACATGTTTTCCTTTTTCATAGGACCATTTAACAATATCTAATCCTGCGTTAATTACCTTTACGTTTAAACTGCTTATTTGGAGAGGATAAGGGTCCCGGGGGTTCTTGTGCTTTCAGAGCACTCTTGTGACTATGAGGACACATAGGTCAACCGTGATTCCTAGATATGCCTTTTATTTTGTTAGACCTATATATTTACAGTATAATTATAACTTAATGATGTATATATATGAATTACATACAGCCCAAGTACATGTAACTATAACCTGGGCCTCCTTTCACAAAACAACCTTATCTCTAAGGTTAACCTTATCTCTAAGATTTCAACCTTAGACCTTTACTAAGGTTGACGTCTCCTTTCACAAACCAACCTTAGCTAAGGTTAACCTTAGGTAAGGTTAAAACACTAAGGTTGGGTAGAGGCAACCTTAGCTCCTCTAAGTTCAGAAATTGACTACAATATGGCGGCTCTGTTGTGTATTATAGAGGACGAAACCAATATTAGAAGAACAGAATATTTCGGGACCGAACCCAACAGTTAGATTGTCTCAATGACGGTTACCTCATTACGAGGTATCGGATGCCACGATTCGCGATCCTGTCCCTTGTCGAGTTGGTGAGACCTGCGTTGGAGAGGGCGACCCAGCGTTCGCATCCTTTGTCTCCTGAGACGCAGGTACTTGTTACCTTACGGTACCTCGGCAAGGGCGGATTTCTATCCGAGATTGGTGATTTACATGGCGTGAGTGAATCAAGTGTGTCTCGGTCATTCGACCTAACAATACAAGCTCTGTGTGCTTCTCTGGATAACATCAGGTTTCCATGGAGTCGAGAAGGCCAGGTGAAGGTGAAACAAGCTTTCTATCAGATAGCCGGCTTCCCCTTAAGTGATAGGAGCTATTGACGGGACACAGATTCCAATAAAAAGACCGAGTGAAGACCAGGAAATGGCCTACGTAAACCGGAAGGGTTTTCACTCTGTGAATGTTCAGGCTGTATGCGACTCCGATCTCAGGTAAGCATAAATATAATATATCAAAATAATTACTTACTAGATTTTGTTTTAATATTCTTGTTATTTAGGAATTTCACATCCTTCTCTCGCAATACTTTATCAAATATAGAGTCAACGTTTATTTTCATTGGCGACGTCCTTGACATTCATTCTAATACTGTTTTCCTGTCAACAACTACTGTAGTAGCCAATATTTCTTATGCAAAACCGTATCATACTGATCTCGAAGTTTAGCTGCCAACACTATTATCGTATATGTGAGAGTTATATGTAAATTTGAAGACATGATACATACTTTATGATGTTATTTACTTTCGTACTTGATGTATTATTGTTATGTATGTCTATGAGTTTACTTTTCGATCCACACTGTTAAGTTTTGGAGTGACCTCCCTTGCCGACTACAAAGTGGTTAAAGCGTTTGTAAAAAAAAACCCGGAAATATATGTTAGGTAGTACTACTACTTGTTCATTTATAATGGTCCATCAAAATTTGGTAATATTTGATAAATAATCATGGTATATTAAAATAAATAAATAAATTAGTATAGACAAACAGGACTCACTAGTTAATTTATGTAAATGTTTTTATTTAGGTTCCTGAACGTTGTGGCTAGGTGGCCTGGGTCCACCCATGATGGACTTATTCTCTAACATAGCGGTCTCGCTAAGAGGTTGGAAGGCCAGAAACCTGATGGATGGCTCCTTGGTGATTCAGGGTTAGTATATCTAAACATAAGTAATTATAATATTTATACAGCTGCAAGGAATGAAATTATTTTAACTGAATACTTTTAGTTATCATACATGTTTGTAATCTTATATATGAATATATATATATCATATTTATATATAATATGAAAATTAATAATCTGACATAGTGATTAATTACACATGACATTAATATTTCTTCCTACTGAATTAGTATCACACTAACGCTGTGAATACATTTATGTTATCACTTATTGCCGTTATGGCTGCAAATCCTGGCTATTGACGCCACTGTTGAACCCTACCCAGAGAGCTGAGGAGAGATATAATAGTTCTCACTGCAGGACCCGCAACACAGTTGAGAGGGCATTTGGAGTGCTAAAGTCAAGATTTCGGTAAATATTTTCATTATAATTTTATTACTTGCTTTAGAGGTAATATGTCTAAAGGAAGGAAGAAACTTTAAAAGGCAATTCACTTTCAGGATTGATATAACCAGTGATTAAAGACATCCTGAAATACAAAGTCAAAATTTACAATCTAAAGAATAATTAAATCAACATTTAATAATTAAGTAATAAATTATCATAAA
This sequence comes from Gibbula magus, assembly GCA_936450465.1. Lineage (NCBI taxonomy): Eukaryota > Metazoa > Mollusca > Gastropoda > Trochida > Trochidae > Gibbula > Gibbula magus. The sequence goes on from OW388294.1 coordinate 26,495,270, forward strand.
TTAATAATTAATTTTTCAAATAATTTTGACAGGTGCTTGCACAAATCAACTGGATGTCTTTGGTTTACCCCTGAAAAGTGTGCTGCAATAATTATGGCTGCCTTCAAGCTCCACAACTACTGTCTGGACAACCATGTACCCAATCCACCCGCACTACTGGACCAGGAGCAGGGACAGGATGTGGCTGAGACAAGGGGAGAAGCATGTCAGGATGGACAGACGGTCAGAAGAAAACTCATTAATGAGAGGTTCTCCAACTGATATGTGACAATACCTCAACGAGTAAGTGACATTACCTTTAATTAAATACATAAAAAATATTATTCATCACAAAAAACATGAGATATTAGTTTCAAATTGATTTCTTTAATCAGCAATAACAATGTGAAATATATACAATAACAAACAAACTGAAAAAGTAAAATAGATAGTGAGCTACTATATTGCTATGAATGTGATGTTTCAATGCAATTAATAGTTTCAGTTTAGATACTAAAATGTAAACACTGTTATCAAGTGAGTAATATCATCATATATTTGTTCACTATCTAAATGGCATGTTTTTCTAGCACCATACAAGGTTTTAAATTGCCTCTCAATCCCATATTTCATTTGCAATGATACACTTATTTAGAATGAAGTCTTTATGGGGTTGGATATATTTTTTTATCAGCATCTTAAATTGTCAGAATTATACTTAATACTTATTCATTTATCATACACAATGTCACACCAGATACATTAAAATTCTAATTATTTTGATGTTACACAAAAGTTTATGGTTTATGACTGTGTGCACTATGTACAGTATAAGTGATATAATGGTTCCAACATTAGGTGATTTAGGTAAGACATTTTTTTAACAAATATTTTTGTAAGATGTTATTTCTATGACATTTTTAGATTAGGGATAGCTTGTTCTACAAAGTAATACCGGTACCAAATATGCACATGACTCATTATTAATCACCTCTGTATTGATATCTTAGTCTTAAACCTTATACTGATAATAATAATAATTTTTTAAATGGATAGTAGGTTTATTTCACTATTGTGATATATTGAAGTAATTAAAAACAAGCAAATCATTTTAAAGGCGCTGTAGAACGTTTTTTGGCAAGTTTTATTTTTTCAAATTTCTCATTTATAATGATAGTTTATGTCATTCATATTTACTTTAGAGGGTAAAACATCTTATTACACAAACCAATTAGCCGTATAGTGGTCATAACGGTGTTGTGTATAAAGCAAAAATTGCATGGCGGCCATTTTATTGTGAACGCATTTTATTATTTCCAAATTACAAAAACGATTGTCATGGCTTTACGGAACTGTGTACACTCATTTTGTAACTTGATTTTCCAAAGAGAGCAGGATGTTTTACTATAAGTGACATTATTTTTCAAATTCATTTCATCGACTTATTTCAGTGAAAAATGTGCTACTGCCCCTTTAAAGGTTAAAATGGTTTCTGATTTAAGTGGAATGTGCATAATTTAATTTAATGATAGGGGATAGAGAAAGAGATTCTTCAGTATAAGTTATTGTTGGTTTCTTAAACTCCCATTTTTCTCTTTCCAGTGCCAGACGCTCTCTGTTCAGTGCAACCTCTTCACGTCGAAGTTGCAACATCTCTTGCTGGATTTTGAGGATTTCCTGCAAGATCGCCCTCTTGTCCGTTTCTATTCCGATGAGAGATGTCACATGTTGTGGGACTGCTTTTGAAACATCAGTTGATGCTAAAATATAACAGTTATACCTTTGTGCAAAACCAATATTGAAGAAAAACATTTTGGCACAGTAATTACAAATTGTTAAAGGAGGGAAAATGTCAGAATTGGGCATGGACTATAAATAGGATTTCAATTAATATTACTCCTCAAGCAGTTTAAATCTGTTTTTTTTACACTTGATACATGAAATTTGGTATTCTATGTTCAATGTACATGAGGAAATATTGGAATAAGAATAGTTAAATGAATAATTACAAATATCTAGTTACAATAATTAGACATAAAAGATGTACCCTGGTTTACCTTTTCTTTTCTGCTTTTTAACGGGCACATCTATTCCGGAAGGATACATAATCTGGGATATGAGCTTGGTTCTGAAATATATGAATATTTTCAATTTTTATTTTTAGCTCATCAGGCCTGAAAGGCCCGATGGGCTTATGGCATGGCATGGTGTCCGGCGTCCGTCCGTCCGTAAACTTTTCGCTTTTTCGACTTCTTCTCCAGAACCAATGACTCCACAGAGCTGAAATTGTATGTGCAGACTCCTTGGCCAATGGGGATTCTAAATTGTAGATTTTGTGACCCCATGACCCCAAATGGGGTCACAGGGGTCACATCCTAAAAAAAAACTATTATCATATTCTTCTCCAGTTCCAAAATGTCAAGAGAGCTGAAAAGTTGTGTGCATACTCCTTGACCAATGGGGATTCTAAATTGTAGATTTCGTGACCCCATGACCCCAAATCGGGTTACAGGGGCCACATCCTTAGAAACCTATTATCATCTTCTTCTCAAGTTCCAAAAGGTCTAGAGAGCTGAAAAGTTGTGTGCAGACTCCTTGGCCAATGGGGATTCTAAATTGTAGATTTTGTGACCCCAGGGGTCACATCCTTAAAAACCTATTTTCATCTTCTTCTCCAGTTCCAAAAGGTCTAGAGAGCTGAAAAGTTGTGGCAGACTCCTTGGCCCATGGGGATTTTAATAGTAGATCTCGTGACCCCATGACCCAAAATGGGGTCACAGGGGTCACATCCTTAGAAACCTATTTTCATCTGCTTCTCCTGTTCCAAAAGTTCTAGAGAGCTGAAAAGTTGTGTGCAGACTCCTTGGCCAATGGGGATTCTAAATTGTAGATTTCGTGACCCCATGACCCCAAATTGGGTCACAGGGGTCACATTTTTAAAAACCTATTTTCATCTTCTTCTCCAGTTCCAAAAGGTCTAGAAAACTGAAATATTGTGTGCAGACTCCTTGGCCAATGGGGTTTCTAAATTGTAGATTTCGTGACCCATGACCCCAAATGGGGTCACAGGGGTCACATCCTTAAAAACCTATTATCATCTTCTTCTCCAGTTCCAAAAGGTCTAGAGAGCTGAAAAGTTGTGTACATACTCCTTGACCAATGGGGATTCTAAATTGTAGATTTCGTGACCCCATGACCCCAAATCGGGTTACAGGGGTCACATGCTTAGAAACCTATTATCATCTTCTCAAGTTCCAAAAGGTCTAGAGAGCTGAAAAGTTGTGTGCAGACTCCTTGGCCAATGGGGATTCTAAATTGTAGATTTCGTGACCCCAGGGGTCACATCCTTAAAAACCTATTTTCATCTTCTCCAGTTCCAAAAGGTCTAGAGAGCTGAAAAGTTGTGTGCATACTCCTTGGCCAATGGGGATTCTAAATTGTAGATTTCGTGACCCCATGACCCCAAATGGGGTCACAGGGGTCACATCCTTAAAAACCTATTATCATCTTCTTCTCCAGTTCCAAAAGGTCTAGAGAGCTGAACAGTTGTGTGCAGACTCCTTGGCCAATAGGGATTCTAAATTGTAGAGTTCGTGACCCCGTGACCCAAAATGGGGTCACAGAGGTCACAACTCCAAAAACCTATTTTCGTCTTCTTCTCCAGTTCAAAAGTTCTAGAGTGCTGAAAAGTTGTGTAGAGACTCTATGGTCAAAGGTGATTCTTAATTGTAGGATTGGTGACTCCAAATACAGGTCACAGGGGTCATGATCTAAAAACCTATTTTTTGCTTGTTAACAATGTATTACTTGAGATGACTTAGATATTCAACCTTAGATAATAAATCAAATCCTGATGAGCTACGGAGCCCATGGCTCTAGTTTTGAAAAAAATGTACCCAAGAAACATTTAACTTTTTTAGCTCATCTGGCCTGAAAGGCCCGATGGGCTTATGGCATGGCATGGTGTCCGGCGTCCGTCGGTCCATCCGTCCGTAAACTTTTCGCTTTTTCGACTTCTTCTGCAGAACCAGTGACTCCACAGAGCTGAAATGTTATGTGCAGACTCCTTGGCCAATGGGGATTCTACATTGTAGATTTCGTGACCCCATGACCCCAAATGGGGTTACAGAGGTCACATCCTTAAAAACCTATTTTCATCTTCTTCTCCAGTTCCAAAAGTCTAGAGAGCTGAAAAGTTGTGTGCAGACTCCTTGGCCTATGGGGATCCTAAATTGTAGATTTTGTGACCCCGTCACCCCAAATGGGGTCACAGGGGCCACATCTTTAAAAACCTATTTTCATCTTCTCCAGTTCCAAAAGGTCTAGAGAGCTGAAAAGTTGTTTGCAGACTCCTTGGCCCATGGGGATTCTAAAGTGCAGATTTCGTGACCCCGTGACCCCAAATGGGGTCACAGGGGTCACATCCTTAAAAACCTATTTTCATCTTCTTCTCCAATTCCAAAAGGTCTAGAGAGCTGAAAAGTTGTTTGCAGACTCCTTGGCCCATGGGGATTCTAAATTGTAGATCTCGTGACCCCGTGACCCCAAATGGGGTCACATCCTTAAAAACCTATTTTCATCTACTCCAGAACAAATGTACTTAGAAGGCTGTAATATTGTTTGCAGACTCTTTAGCCAATGGGGATTCTAAATTTTGTATTTGAAGACCCTGTGGTGCCTCAAATAAGGGCCTCAAGCCTTGTCCTAAAAATCTATGTCAGTCTTCATCATTAAAGAATATAAATACCGATGAGCTACAGAGCCCATGGCTCTATTTTTTTTGCTTGTTAACAATGTATTATTTTATTATTGAATGTACCCCGGTAAGTGTATGATCTTTAGCTCATCATGCCTGATCAAATCTCCATTAAACTATTGAATAGCTTTTGAATCAAATAATGTGGACATTATAAAAAAGGCCCTCACAGGTCAAAACATAAAAACATCTATTTTCATCTTCTTCTCCAGAACAAACTAGAAATAATATTGCGTTCAGAATGGTTAGATGTTTGGATGAAAAGGCTTAGAACCGTTAAAATTGTGCAGAGATTATTTAGCCAAGGTGATTCTAAATTGTACTATGTACCATGAGATTCATCACATTGCCTGTTCTCTCTCTAAGACTTATACAGTTAGATCAGTGCTGCCATCGTTTAGTGCAAGGCAGAGGCTATTACATAATGTGACTGTAAAAGCACAGCTGGCTTGTAACCAGAGCCAAGGGGTAAGCATATTGCATAATCTCCTGTGTGTTGACCTTGCTGAGTGTTCTCTCTGAATTTTAAGACTAAGATTTGTCAGGGCTAGGGATTGTGCATTTTATTGAGACAATATATTTCTGTCTTCATCAAACGATATAAACCCTGATGAGCTACAGAGCCCATGGCTCTAGTTTTTAATGTATGTGTGTGAACAAATTGTTGCTAGTTGAAGTTTGTTTTCAAAAACATTAAATCAATATATAATAATCACAATTTATGTCAGATATAATATGATGAAAGATGTGTTATTTAGATTAATGTCAATTTATTACCTGATATCAGATCACTTTGCATATCAGTCATGCTCTGCTCATGGAGGCAACTTCCAGAAGCCTCCGGGACAACTTGGGTCGCCTCGTGCACTTCCTCACTGATCAATGGTGTTTCTGAGCCAAAAAGCAAGAAATTCTATTAAATAAAAATTATCATAATCAAGATAATTGAGAGATAAGAGATAGCACCCTGACAGTTCTTTGCATTGAACTACACCAAAATAACTCTATGCTTACCTTTTAAATTAAAATGCATATTTATTATGACAAATTCATTTTGTTGTAAATGTCTTTTCTCTTTACTATAACTACTTACCAGTAAATTCATCTGTTTCCAATCCTCCACTGATTCCTTCAATCTGACATGAAGGAATTAATGACACAACCTTTGGAAAAATGAAAAATGTTTGTAATAATAATAATAATTGATGTAAACATGTATATCACAATTCTATGATGTCACAAACAAGATGACAAGATGACGTCACACTGCTGTGACATCAACGCATGGAAAGTCAAATGGCAGAAGTGTGCTAAAAGATGATATTTGAATGATAAATAGAAACTCATCCTCATGTTTTATGATACCAAACACATATATATAAATTGTTATATCATTGCAATTTGCAATCATATCCAATTTCCAATAATTAATTGCTTCTTTTTATTGCCAGTTCACAATAATATTATGATAAAATATAAATGTAATGCATTAACATATGTAATGTATTTGGAGGTCCTATTCAAGTAAAATGTAAGATTCGGCTCTATATATTGTTACCTTGGTCTCCAAGTCAGATAATGGATCAGGTGGAGCCCCTCCCCCAGTCTTGCCCCTCTCTCTCCTCACATCTATGGCCTTTCTTTTGACATGTGATCTGCAATTTGATTTTTAGAAATATTATATGGAATAAAGAATGAATTTATGTTTAAAACATTAAACTGTAAACCTATTACTATACTGCAGTATATGAATATTAAGTTGAATGAATGATGCTATGAGTGATTTAATTGCTGTTAATAACTGTTTGAACTTTTTATATCATTTTATTCACAAACTTAAAATTGGCAATAAATGTATTATCAAACTTACTTGTAGTCGTTCCATTTCTTTCTAATTTGTGCGCCATTCCTCTCGTTTGAGGAGCAAGCACTCAATCTGTAAAAATAAAACTTGTTGGTCTAAACGTATTGTTGAAGATTGAAAAAAATTCATCAAAAATAGTATCAGTTTCGATCACATTTTAGTATCATGCAACTACTTACAAGATTTTTTTTTATCAAAACTAACAGTTTACAATTAGCCTAAATAATCGAATCCAAATTGGTTTTTGCAGTGGGCGTGTCCTGGAAAACATTTGTTATTAGACCTACTGTCAATTCACGAAACCACGCCCATTTCATTCCGCATGATCAATCCGGTATTTCCCAATGGTTATTTATGACAGTTTATTTTTAATCACGTTTGATGATGGTGTCGAGGATTTTTTTTATATCCATAGCTTGAAAATTACCATAAGAAAGACCAGGCATAATAAATTGTAAGTGGTATCAAAATGAAGACTGTACTCACTTTGCCGCTATCTCACCCCACAGTTTATTCTTCGCTTGGTTGGTGATACTTGAAGAAAACGATCCAAATAGCACCTTTGAGTTTTCTCTGACCTCGTCAGCCAACAGACTTAATTCAGACGCGCTGAAATTATTCGTGCGTGCAAGGGAGGTCACTCTGCGACGTAACTAAGGAAAATCCTTAACTTCGACACAGAAGAGTTCCAACCTTAACTAAGGTTGCGGCGTAAAATCATTCAGAGATAAGGTTGCCGTAAGGTTGTTTCATGAAACGGGCGTAACTTATTTTTAAGGTAACCTTAACTGCCAACCTTAGAGATAAGGTTAGCCTTAGTAAAGGTTGTTTTGTGAAAGGAGGCCCTGAACTCGATAAACAATGATTACTATGATGAACTATGCTGCATTGTACCGATTGCTCAAACTGAAACTAAAGACTGGCTGTGAATCATACTCTAGACAAACTTACATGGCAAACTGATTGCATTAGTACGTGCACACTGATGTATAAAATACAATGAACAAAATAGTTGTTAATGTCACACCCTGTTTGAACAGTATTGATTGGTTGCATATTTATTCAAACCCTTAATTATGAGCCGTTTTTCAGAGCAGTATGTCTGATATATAAACGAGGCCATTTTAAGGGCTCAGGGCTCATACAATGAAATAGTTAATACCATTATGTTTCTGACGTTTGTATGAATACCAGACTTTGGCAAGAATAACATGAGTGGTAAGCATCTGCTCCACATATCTCCCTTAAAGATATGGATATTACTCCCGAAATGCCAATATGGAGATGACTCGAAGCCACATAATATGGTAACGTGGATTACGTTAGCCTTAGTTTGGTCTACGCATTTCGGTCTCCCGTCCAGACATGGCACAAGCATATTCGACACTTGGAGCAAATCAGACGACATATGTAACCTTAACCTTCCACAAACGTTGGTGTGTAGCACCGCATCGAAATCGCCTTCATCTTCTCTAACTTAGTGGAGTTGGGACGTCGGGACCAAAGCTAAAGACTGACTAAGTACTGTGTACTGACAACGAGGACGTGTTTTGACGGTGTCTCATTACTTAATCAGAAGCATTGAGTAAGATGACCGACTTGATCTGACCCTGTTTACTATCGATGACAATATGAAAAGGATAAAACTCTGTTAGGTGCATGTGGAAGTCATCAAAGGAAGATTAAACCGAAGAAGTATTCAATAATACTGATTTGGCTGCATTTCAGAATGTCTCCGTTTGCAATCATGCAAATGATCTTTGACTATCGATTGGCATTTTTTAAAGGATCAGAGCATGCCTATTCCTCGCTGAGTAATTTGCAGATTTGACTTTTGATATGTGGAGTTGTTTTGCATAATGATTAAACAAAAACTGATTTTGAATTCAAGAATACTCCAGCTGATCGTCCCTTTGGGAATACAATATTATCAGTTATATTTCAGCCAACTCTTGAGGAGTCATTTTTTTCACATATGTTTTAACCTGTAATTGTGGACCACTCGACTCAATGGTTAAGTTTCACTGCAATACATAGGCTATATATTAATATCAATGTAATGCCTAGTTATCAATGTAATGGTATGTTGAATATAGCTTGATTTTCCGAATGTAATATGTCCTTATCTAAACTCAATATAAAGGTATAGTTACCGCCATGTACATTCAATGTATACAATATAACACGGATAAAGCGAGCAAATTTATAACTCCCATGGAGATTGTTATATCCGTGTTCTACTGTACTTTTAAAAGGTTGAACATTTACATTATGTGTTTATGAAAAACAGCCATTTCATTGATAACTAGGCATATAATGTTGTGGTTCTTTTTTTTACTACACATCAACTTCAAGTTTTAATTCAAAATGTAGAGAAATATCAGTCAATGTAATTAAAAGCAACATCGGTGTCAAATGCTTCTGAAGATATCTGACAAGTTTAAATCAATGTAATAAAGTCAAGTGTGTAGTTATACAAAACTATTAATTCAAAGAAAGGAAATGATAATATACTTTCTACTATTTGTTGAAATGTCATATCTGATATCGTTTTAAGCATCTTCGAAAGTGCCTTTAAGGAAATTACGACTATTAAGTCTAGAAATAGAAACATCTGGCTCAGATACCACAAGCAATGCAATATAAGGTGATGCTGCTTTGAATTGAAAGTTGATATTTTGTATGATTTATTCATTTTCGGAATCTTCTCAAAATTTTAGAAATTTCCTTGGTCAATACCCAATTTAGTAGTCATAAATCAGAAAGAATGCCAAAAATGTAATGTCGAGATACATGTATATACTCAGATTTCAACTGGTAAAACAATGATAACATGCTCAGAACTTTGTAGTACAGATTGAGGTCGCAGAATACTTTGATAATAGACACATACGAAAAACAATATTACATTGCTATGACTGCTATGGTGTTCATATCACAACAATTTCTTTGAATTTGTTTCAAAGACACATATTATTTTTATTTACACGGTTCAGCTGATAGTATCCCAGTCAACCACAACGATTTTAAAGGGAAAACAATAGACTTTGTGAGATTGCGGGGCTATAGTCGTTGGCTCCGTCTATCTCTGTCTGTATGTCTGTCCATGATCGCATCGTTTCCGGAGCAGTACTCGAAAACTACCTGACCAATCTTCACCAAATTTGGTATACTGCCTCCCGATATCATGTAGGCCTTTTGGAGGTTTGAACTTTTTTTTCCATGGCAACAATTTGGACATTTGTCTTTAAGAGAGGTAATGCTTTGTATTGGGGGAAGGAGCAGAAACACCTTATAGTTTTAATTATAAAATGCTAAAACTGATTATTCATCTTAATTATGTGATAAGCCATCTCTCCTGATGTCACTTGTTTTTGTTGAAAATAAGCCCAGACCCATGTGTATATTACTTTCAATATGATATGCTAATTATTTTTCAAATACATTTCATCGACTTATTTGAGCGATAAAACGTGCTACTGTCCCTTTAAAAGAGGTAAATGCCCAACATCCGGGTTATACATAGTTTATATATGTTACAGAAACATACATGTTAACACGGTGATATAACCAGACAAAGAAGCTGAACAAGAAACGAAACGAATATAAACCATTCCCAACATGACGCTGCGGCGTGAGACACATCTATATTACAACACTTAAATACGTTTTACCGAAGACAAATTAAATCTTCATATATATCAGAGAGCTCTGCATTCTCTGAATGGATAAGGTAACATAAAACATGCTGAATTAGTGCCTGTGTATTGAGCGTACGTTTTAGTAGTTTGTCATTCTGAAGAGAATAACGGGGTATGTTTATAGCTATAGTTCCCTGAATTATGAATGTCTAACGATCTAACACTGCAGTCTGCTGAAAAAGGCAGGTTTTATTACCATTGGAAAATACTGCAATGTAACATTTATACTGCAATATTAAACCAGTGCAATACCGCTGCAAGTATGACGACACACTAATGTGCAATTCTGACGTTACAAGGATCGTACCGTCATCGCAAGGTCATATGACTCATGTCAACTTTAGTTGCACCAAACTGACGGCAATTTAATTTATGTTGGCAATTAAGAAACTGAATGTTATACTTCATTTCAAAGAATACCATTTCTATTAAACTCGTTTAATTAATTAATATATATCATCTTTATTTCCTCCGAAATAGGAAGATTGTTGCAAATCACAGCAATATAAGAAGTTAGATATACAGTGATTCAATGAACAATGAATTTTAAAAATCGATATATTCGTCAATCGTGAGTGACGGAAAGTCATAAAGTCAAACACAAGTATCATTGCCTTCTCCCATTATGTCATATTTAATTTCCCAGTGATGTACAGGAACCACCAAACAAATCAACAATAATTTCACCATCATCATCATTTTCCAAAATTCAACAAAATCATATATTGAAATGATATCGCAAAGCTACCATTCCACATATACACTATCCGGATTCAATCCTTTTTACAGCCAACATAAATACTAGGGGAGATATTAATATTAATGTATTCCTATTTATTACAGCAAGCTCCCTGAATGTGCTGGGGCCATGGCTCTCGGATTAGTTTGTTTAAAGGGGCTGTAGTACGTTTTGTGCAAATTTTCGATTTATAATGATAGTTTATGCCATGTATATTCACTTTAGAGGGTAAACCATCTTATTATACAAACCAATTATCCTTAGTGTTAATAACGGTGTTGCGTATAAAGCAAAAATTGCATGGCGGCCATTTTAATGTGAACACATTTTATTATTTCGAATTACAGAAACGATTCCCATGGCTTTACCGAACCATGTACACTCATTTTCTAACTTCATTTTCCGAAGAGAGAAGGATGTTTTACTATTGGTGACATTATTTTTCAAATACATTCATCGACGTATTTGAGCGACAAAATGTGCTACTGCCGCTTCCATTACAATTATATTAAATAGAAGGTTAATGTGATAAATATGTAATTAGTTAATCCAGAAATAGTATGTTATATAGTTTGTGAGTTCAATAAAAGTTCAAGTTGCGAACATACACGATTTTTCGTAGTAAATACTTGTCAATGAATAAACCTACCTTGTTATAATATACATGTATATTCCATCTGGTGAGGCAATAGCTATATACTCCGAAACGTTCTGTATCTTCACAATCAAGAAGTTGTTATCCAGAAGATTATTTTGAATTATCAAGTATAAAACATGATAAAAACATCATTAATTTTGATTACGTGGACAATTGTGAGCTGACAAGAAGTGAAAATCGTTTTTTCTAGGAAATAAGTTGATATCAAATTACTACTTCATAACAACAATAATAGCCTATCGAACAAGTTTTCACTCAATATAGCCGGAGGTGCTACTTGAGAAGAAAGAGATCAATCGATCTACTTGTGGATATTGATAATGGTCTGAATGCAGGGGTTCCAAACTTGCTGATTCATACATACCTATTGAGAAAGATATTAATTTCTGACAAAAAGCGACATATGAGATATAATTTTGTCAATATTCAATAATATGTGAAGTGTGTCCCATAAGCCAATACCATAATACACAAAGTGGGTTGACAGGTCATACGGGTCAGCACGATAATACACAATATGGGTTGACAGATCACACCGGTCAATTAAATTACTCAATGCGATTGTTCTCTTGCTTAATTGATGGACAATTGCAGACCACATCATTTTTTTTTCTATTTTTTAATTGAACTTTAATTTCTCTAAATTGGTAAATTAAATTTGATGAAACAGCAAAATACTTTGAGTCTGACATTTGTCAATTTAACTCTTATTTCCTTAAACATATTAGGGCTCGGCCTTGGTAACAATATGTTTAAGGAATGAACAATTATTCAGACAATTATTATGCCTATATAATAATACTGTTACTATAATAAGGGAAGGCACATAACAATAAGATGTACCACGACGTGCAGCCCTGAATGTTTTATGCTACCTGCTTTGTTTTATTCTACGATAAAGCACAACAACGACTCTTCTGTTTCTTATATGAGATGCCCTCAAATAGTTTTTATATAAAAACCGTGAAAATATTATGTTGTTTGTATAAACTATATTTTGAAAATGTTAATGTCTTCCTTCGTAGAACACAATCACTAGCATTGAAGAATATAAGTGACGTATTATATTACGTCATTCGCTAAGCATGTTTTATTGTCTCATAAATCAAACTGTCGGTCCCTTTAACCGCCTGTGTTTTAATGCCGTGGTGTTTTTTATTATCTGATAATCATTTGATAATAATAAGGTTGTACATAAATATAACCAATTGCTTTGGATATTTATAATTGGTGTAAAAGAACAAATGTAAAACAGTAGTTTAGCATTATCAATACTAAATTAAACAGATAATTCTTACAGATGTGATGCTTTGGGTGAACATCGTGGATGGAACGATCACTATATGGATTACGACTATATCTGATGTTCTGGCGTAGTCTACTGCTTAGAATCAAAGTACTAAAATGGTATATTAAGGCATCTATACTTTAATTTTGTTGACTGAAACGTTGCATTATTCGAAATTGTGTATCATTTATTTACTAAAGAGAATCGAGGGAGTTCAGGGATGATAATGTGAAACCATATGCTCCATTTATTATGAAGTCTCTTGGCTGTTCACTTTGCCATTGAAATGATTCCTGCAGTGGAGAAGATTTGATAGTCATTCATAATGAGTTTCACCTGTGAATATTTAAAGTGATCTCATGTATTATGCCACAGTTAGTACCAGGTTTGATCAAGAATAGCGTGATTGTTTTACTGTTAATCCAAGTTGTGTCTTCACCAGTGCCTCAAGGGATTGGTTAGATGTTGACGTGATTACTCATATTGATTGTGTGTACATGACCTGCGAACTTGTTATAGTTTACTCGTGTAACGAAAGTACCACAAATACTGCCATAAGGACTGGGCAAGCTCTGGAGGTAGAACCCCACTCATCAACCATAAGGCACAGGTTCGGTTCCAAGCCTCGTCTACCAGACCTCCTTAATACATGGGAGGGTTTACGTCCTGCGAGGCCCACAGAACAACCTGTGACTGACGCTTCTCTGCGGTTTCCCAGGTGCAGAATGCACACATCAATTTGTCCGATGTTAAGCAATATCCTTTTTGAAAGTGACCACCATCTGTTTTCAAACAGATATTGATATCTGGTTAGTCTGACCAAATATAAATCAAACATACGGTTTTCCCTAATTATGATATACAGAAAATGCTCAAATCTGATTTCTGTTTATTTTGAGGAAATCCTATCGTCGTTTTATACCCCTTAAAGTAGGTTGTTATTCACGAAATTCAACAGCACACCCCACACCGGCTCTACCAAGGCAGATTCTTAAGATAGTATGTAGAACGGAGTGATGATCAATGTTTTTATGAGATTGTTCATCTAATATTATGAGCCACACGTCCATTCAATCTTTGTTGTCTTCAGATCCCAGATGTCCAAAAAAGCAAACATCCCTAAACTTGATTGATGGAATTTAATAACAACAATGAGACAGTTATGAAATTGTAACTTGACTCAAGCTTATAGATAAAAGAATCACATCTAGACATTTAAACTGCTCGCTGATATTTGATTCAAATGATTATTTTATGCATCTTTATTTCACTGTAATTTAAAATGGAAGTCAAACCGTATGTCGCACTACGAATAAAATACCATGTTCATAAAATGTTAACTAATGTTAATAAAATATTATTTTTTTTATTCGCCTAATGTCAAGGAAGCAACTAATTTTCGTCTATTTCCCGCTCAACGTTACTGCTTCAAAGGTTTGAGCAGTAGAGTGCCCGTCCATAAAATCAATGCCGGGTTGCATGTTTTTCGCTATGATTAGAGTATTTCAATGTGTGTACATTTGCGACGTTATTAAAATAATGAATATTTATACCGCCCATTTGTCCATGCACTAAAGCTTGTTCAAGGTGCCACACCTGAAGGTATTGTACTTACGTTGCCGCTGGTAAGCGCTCCACGCATCTGAATTACCCTTATAGTGTCAATCTGTTCAGTATAGTTACATTATTAAGATGTTTAGTCATGATTATGATCGAAAACCGGACAATGTGCGCGGGTGGCGCGCGTCAAGTGTTCAAATATAATTTTTAAAACTTATATGTTACAGACGAGGGGACAGATATTGGGTGGTACTGTTCAAGGGAACATATAACTGGTATAGATGTAAATTGAGCACATGAATTCGGCTTCTCATCGTGAATTAAGCCACTGCTTGAGTTTAATTGAAAACAAGTTATTGTCAAATATTTGGCGTTAGGGGATACATATGCAAGTCGAGTGAGATGACTTGGACGTAAATCAGGACATTTGCTATTTTTGTGTGCATCGAATCTAAATAACATTTCATGAAAAACACGTAGTGTCCCTTTAATGTAAGTGTGCAAATGCATGCAAAAATCAAACTAGAGAGATGAAGAATATGATGTTCTAATCATTAACAGCTTCTTTATTGCAGTGAGTTTGAATGATTTACGACTTATATATTATAGTGAGTACCATATAGATACTAACATTGTCGACGTCATAAAGCAAATAAATAAGGTTTAAATCGATAGATCTTACTTTCTTCTTTGTATATTGTTATTAATTTCTTCTGTTGTATTAGCATGGGAATCAAAGTGCGTACCATTTGTCAAGACAAAAGAGTGACTGCAGCTCTTTAACATATCATGAAGATAGTAATATATATTCAAGGCTACTATTGAATTATTGTCAGTGCATAAGAGATAAATATTAGTTTTCATGTTATGTAATAATACTCTAAATTATTGTGCAATCGAATTGTTTATATTCAATTTAGTTTACAGAATGTTGTCAAATGTATATTTATATCTACTTTAAGCTACTGCTTAAATACAACTTTAATTAGTAAGCATTTTGAACTATAGATTGTTATCATTGTTATATGTGTGAATTTGGATTGAGCGAAAAGGATAACCCTGGCATTTGAAAAATTTCGCCCGTTCTGGTTTTACTTAATTGAGAAAACTTAACAAAGATACCATAAAATGGCATGCGTGGTGTGCAACCTGTAGCGACTAGGAGACCTTGTTAAGAGGGCCTAAGAGTAATTGAAGGGTCCCAATGACGGGGTGTCTAAAATAGCCATAAAATGCAACCAAAATTGCTCAGAAGAGGTTTTTCTGATAGCTGAAATAATTATCTATAGCATGATATATAACATGATATCTCTGAATTTGGTTGCAGATTATAACTTCACATGGAAATCGGGTCATTTCTGAATTTGGTTGCAGTCTCTATAGGCAACTAAACCATCAAAATACATGTTTTCATTAAACAGAACAGCCTTGACTTGACAGAATTTGGTTGCAGAATGATCTGACGAATGTTGGAACTTACCTTGCCTTTTATTTCAATATTTACAGTAAGAGGAAACCTCTTAGCGATCGTTATCGAGTCCGGTGTTCGATCATGTCATATTATCAAGTTGCTGTCATTTCTAATGCTATAGATAGAAACTACTCACTAACCTTGTTTAATTTAACATTTCCTACAATAAGGCATGTCTTGGTAGGTACTTTTGACACATTTTGTCAAAATTTAAGCATTAATTTACGTTTTTGTTTACAACCAGCTGACAACGTGGCCGCGAGATGAATTCGAATTGTTGTCAAATCTTATCACAATTCTGATTGGTTGTCAAAGATATCTTTGATTGCTAAATTAGTTTTATAGGAAATAAACAGCAATAAGTTATTTTAATGAATAGTTTCTATCTAGAAACGTGAATAAAAGCAACCAGAATTAATAAACATGATTTTTTTATTTTTTTTTAGAAATGATTGATACGGAATGAGCCAATGGGAGGATGCGTTACATACATTGGTCATCACTTAGCGAGAGAGAACTTGCCGAAATGATTCAGAAAATGTCATCGTGTTTTTGTCAAATTTAGTAAATTTGAAAACCTCTGCAACCAAACTAATCCTATGTCAACGCACTATTTTTTTCTCTGCAACCAAATATTTTTTGGCCAAGGTAGGAATAATGATGAATAATTGCTGTAAATAAATTTGGTTGCAGATCCCTATAGGGGACTACAACCAAAATCACTAAATACGATGTTTCAAGTACATTTCTGTCCTGCACCCAAATTTACTGATGTCAGATATGATATGTCATGTTATACAAAATCATCTCTGCTATTTTTATCACTTTGTATGATCAGTTTCTCTTATTTCAGTAGCATTTAAACATCATTATGGAGCCCCCGTCATTTGGACCCTTCAATTACTCTTAGGCCGTTCAGAGTAATACTGGTGATAAAGGAGGCGTTTAAAAAATTGTAATGACTAAACTGAAGGGATACACATGGATATCAACGCATTTACGCCATAGAATCAATAATATATACAGTTGTTATCCACATGTGCATCTTCATTTTTTTTCGTAACCACATAAAAGTAACAACTCCAAAGTAGTTATTTATACATTTAATGATCATTGAAAAAGACACACGCTTGAGATGAAGTACTGTTACTGTATAGGAAAGACATTTACCCTGTTGGTTGAACAAATCACCGAAGTTGAAAATCAACATTGAAGCAAAATAAAATAGACGATTTGTGAGAATTTTAACAATGCCAAGCATGTTGTGAAATATGATCCGAGAGGCATTTTATGCCCCTTCATAAAATAACACCTGTACAAAATAACTTTTCCATTCCGTGCAAAGCATCGTCAGCTTTCAATGAGATAAAGATATGCTGTCCAATACATTACATTCAACAAGATGAAGGTGCTGGGGAACAGGAATCGGGCAATTCGATCTATTCTGTTCACATTGTTGCCAGGCTCCTCGCCATCAATTGAGTCCTTTTTAGTTCGAACATCCAAACTTCCAAACAAACAACGCCAGAAGTTATTCCTGTAGCGCCGTGTTCCCATGTCGATACACGCATCTCCCTCTATCAGAATCTCTCTCTCCCGCTCGTCAGCCTCGTTCACGTAGATTGCCTTGTGTTGCGGGGGGAGGACCTGTATGCAGAGAAACATGTGTATGAAACATACTGATTTGGGAATGAGGAATCAAATCATTGTGAGCTGGATAGTGGCGCTATACACATGTTAACACAAAATGTACCAGGTATGTAAATGTGTTTTACATTTGATGTCAATGTCAAAGGTACAATATCGTGTACATTCGTTTAACATTAAGTAATGGTTTTAGTCAGTGCAATATCATTTAAATTAGATCGAACGTAACACTCGCGAGTTCGCGAGAAGTGTTCAGGTGTCCTTTTACTCCAGCCAATCGGCGACAAGGCTAGAAAGCCTGACTGACGTTGACATACAAATGTATGAAACGCCATAGCTGATGCCATGCCACATAGGCCTCTGATTGGCTGAAGGTGAACGGTCACAGTGGAGATCATCTGATTTAACCTCTACGGGGCAATACTCAGATCGGCGAGTGTAACTTTCGATCTTGTTTAACTGATATGGTAAACAAGTAGTTGTCACTAAGGTGACATGATCCCCCGCCGCAAATTAATACTTCAAAATTGAAAAATAATGTCAACATCAGCAAATTCGACTGTCAAACATGTCTGAAAAGTCAAAGCTCCACTGTGACCTTGAGAATAATGTCAATGTCACCAAAATCTAATCAGCGCTTTGTCTTCCCTAGGAGGTGCTTTGTGTAAGAAATGATGGAATTCCAATTAATGGTTCTTGAGATATCCCGTTGAAAAGCTTTACATGTACATTATCATGTTGAAAAAATCACAGTTCCGCTGTGACCTTGAAAATAATGTCATGGTGACCAATATCTAATCAGCCCTTTGTCTTCCCTTTGGAGAAGCTATGTGTAAAATAGGAAGAGAATCCAGCGAATGGTTCTTGAGATATCCCACTGACAGGGGTAAAATGACAAAGTCTCGTTGTGACCTTGGAATGAAGGTCAAGGTCACAAACCTCTGTAGGAACATTACTCTTCCTATGATGAACCCATATGCCAAATATGAAAAGGATCCAGTGAATAGTATTTGAGTTATTCCATTTCGTACGGACGTACGGTCGGACGTAAGGACGGACGCAGCCGAATACTATATCCCCCGCTTTACGCTTAACGCGCGGCGGGGGATAACAATGTAATAGAAAAGTACACTAGTAAGGTAGCGTTAATTCAACAAATCAAAGTTCAATTAAAGTATTATGCCAATTTCAAGTTTCTGAATTATTATACCCACGACCAACTGTCCGGGTATATAGTGATACTAACGAATATGTCCGTCCAGAGACAGTTCTGTCCGCCCGATGCTATTCATCTTATTCGTTGAAATTGTCCACTTGTCTCCCACACTACTACTTCTATTTAAGATAGAGAACCACAAACCAAGCGATTCAATGAATTACTGAAATCCTTCTCTATCTTTTACATAGTAATTTTCAGATATCTGATTCGGACCGATTGCAGAAATAATTATATATCTGATTCTTTTGAAATAAATCGCACGTTTTCTACATTACTAGAACATATGTGGTGCTGAAAAAATATTGTTGTTTTGTATTTGCTTTTTACAAAGTACTGTATTTTATAATTATACATTTACCCAACTGAATGCAAGGAGATGAGTAGTTTTCGTTTTGACTTTGTAAAATCCAAATCTTTCTCCTAAATTTAAAATGTACTTATGTCCTTAAGCTACACGTCATTGGTTATCATATTTCAAACAATTTTGTGGGAAGGTTGTCCCCTTTTGGGATATGTTATTTTAAACAGTTTTTAGGGAGGGTGTCCCCTTTTGAGATACCATAAGTCTCAAAAACCAGAACAAGAGTAATAACTGGAGACAAACTATCGCAAGCTTCTCATCATCTCATCAATGTATCAAATAATATATTCGATTATCCATTCTTAAATAGTTTCAGAGAAAAACTTCCCTTTTATCACAGACGGACACGCGATCGCTATCTGAATGGCGGACGGACGTACGGAGCTTAAACCTATATCACCCTTACACTTCGTGGCTGGGGATCGTTAATGCTATCAAGACATAACTTTGTCAATTTTACTTACTATTTCCTCCTCGTCCAATTCTGCAGCTGCGATTTCTTTAGCACCTTGTGTCAAGCAGTAGTTGACAAGAGCGTACTCCATGAGGGCTGCCATCTCGTATACAACGATGACGTTAAGGAATATATCCAGAGCTGTAGCATACGGAACCCGTGGTAAACCTTCCCTCATCGATATACCGATGGCTGCAGTGCTGAGGATGGTCGTGACACCTATGTAGAGAGTTGAGGGTTTAGGACCAAGGCAGTAGAACATTGAATGTTATTACAACTCAAGGAGGACAGGTTCTGTGGATGTACAACTTCTTTATTGCAGGAATGGGACGCTTCGGTGTAGATTATATATTAAAATACCGTCATCACGCAAGTGATACTGGACATGACTACAAGATGAATATATGAACGATTGAATAGGTTGATGTGTTCAGGTATATGATAAGTACACACAGGTGATTAGGTTGATGTACAAGGTAATTGAATTGGTTGTTACAGTACACAATGCATAAAGGAAGCCAGATGGTAGCAATATAGAAGTTGTTTATCCATAGAACTTGTTCTCCGTCATCTAACCAAACTATAATGCCATTAAAAATAAAATTTATTACAAATTAACTCAAATTCAAAGTTTATACATACTGCTGTACCGTTAATACTTTTCGACATTTCAGCATACACATTAAATTTGAATACCACTTTAACTAAACCCTTAAATCACATGTAGATTATATATATTCATGCTGTAGACTATTGCCTTTTTTTCACATTATGAAAGCAATACGACGTCCAACCTGAAGACTGAAGAAATAAAAGTTGTATTCGAGTTCTTATTACTTTAATTGAAGTATGACATCAATAAAGGTGTACGTTTTTGTAAAACTAATTCCTTGCTAACGACTGATGTGAGTGTCAACTTCGAAAATGAAACCTCAATAATCGAGTAGATATCTAATTCCCTGATTAATTTGAATTTAATATGAGTTTGAAATATTAAGGAGCCATTTGGTCTTTATGTTTTTCCGCCTGGATAATCTAATTATGAAGATGACAAGGATAACATATGACACCATGTCTACATTACAAGGATAACATATGACACTGTGTCTACATTACTAATATCAACTTGATTCGCCTTCTGACAAATTAATTGTATGAGTATAAATATGATATTTATGTGGATAACTTGAACAGGTTATATTGCTTTGTTTGTTTCAATCCTGTTTTATATCTCAGATACAAATAGATAATATTTTCCGTGTATCTCAGATTGATATCAATTATTAGCAACAGAGCTATCAACATAAGTCAACATATCAAAATAGGTTTAACCTACAGGCACATGATGTATTTATTTAAGACTAATATCCCTAAGATAATTATTGTATACAGGGGATAGTACATCAGTGGTATATGAATGATTATTACGAGGTGAATTCAGATGAATTCAAACCTGCTTCCTGGAGTATTTCTATTATATATAGAGCAAATAATGTATGGCACCTGACTGATCGTCGATGAAGCCTTTCACCTAAACCTACTGCAATTTAAAACAAATATATTATCTTGTAAACCGTTCATGGGATTCGAACCCCAGACCAATTGATCCAAGGTTTAACGTGAGGCCCCATGTATTATCCTGACCCTGTTGTCGTAACACGCTGTTCTAATACACGAACACGCTGTGATACAGAGTCTCTATGTATTCCATTTAGGATGCGAGTTAATAATGTGAAAATTGTAAACTTCATAACTGTCAGTCAATATACCTGAAACGGACATAATCCGGGGAGACTATGTGGAAACCACGTGAAAGGATTAATGAAATAAATGAATTTCTTGTGTGGAGCGCCATGTAATTTATTATTATGAAACAGTCGATAATAGTTGTTCCTGGAGTTGTCTGCAATATTAGTTAGGAAATACCTCAATAGATAACTGTATCGTATGAGGGAAACTAAGACAAAATTACAAGTCATCTATGTGGATTAAAATGGATATAGTGTATCTTTAGTGTTGATATTGTTGGAAGATAATGACTAAGAACGTTTATCATTTCAAACCAGCATTTAACGTTTTCTGGAATGATTAACTTGGATACCATTTAGACAATAACTAACGAGTGACGTGGAATGACAGATTATCTTTTCCGAGTTGTATGAATTGCGTAATTCACGAGCCTTTTAAATGGGTCAAGTGATTTCGTTTTCTGCACATGTATAAGACCGTTGCTTGATTTCATTGGAAAACAAAGTATTGCCATCTATTTGGTGATTGGGTATGCATGTCGAGTGAAATTATGTCAACTTAAAAAATCAGTCTGATTAAAATCGACGGTTTTCCGTGGAATAAAAAATGCAAAATAGTGCATCTACCGGGATACGAACTCGCTCGTGGGTTTCCACGCCAAACCGTCTGAAAGCACCCCGTACACTAGCGTGTTCGGGCGCAATTCAGCTAGCCAATCAAAAGATGCCCAACAAATGCTTTCGGTGCGAGAAACTAGGGGCAGATAACTCCAAACAGCTATCCTTTTGTCTGTTCCGAATGCTTTCAAAACCGCAACCGTTTAAATACTATGATGTGATTGGTCAGCTATTTGACTGGGTTTTGGGTGCGCTAAACTGGTTCTGAACACACGTCTATACGGGGTGTTCTCAGACCTTGTGGCGAGGAATCTACAGAACCTGTTCGTATCCCGGCAGATGCAAAATTTTGCAAATTGTATTCCTCGGAACAAGGTCGATTTTAATCAGACTGCTTAAAAAATAACCATGTGTTATTTAGACATCTGGAAACAGAAGCCAACACCTAGCGGAACTCAGGTCAGTGAAGCGTCACTTTTGTGCGTAACTGATAGAATTATATTCACTACAAAATTACGTTATCACAACTTAGCATATCGACCATGCAGTCGTCCACTTGTTTTCCTTTTCGAAATGTAAAGGGTTAATTAAGAGGCAAAACTTAATTGGAGAAAACTAAAATCAAGTAAAATACATAGCAGATCCCAGTTTCAGTATGAAAAGGGTTAATATATATATAAATGCTTTAGGGTTAATAGATCAAACAACGATATACTTCACCTACAGCATTTAAGAGTTTTAATATATAATATACTTAATAACATAGAGAGACTGTCTGTGCAAACTCGTAGTTGATCCAGATGATCAACCATCCACACGTTTCACATGTTTCAATCTCAGTAAGTAAAGGGCTAATTCACCAAGCAGCATGCAAACTGAGTAAAACTTCAATCAATGAGAATACCTAGCAGAACTCTGGCTGGTGCAGCATCACTGTTGATCCAGAAGGAGATCCAGGAGAGCGAGCAGATCAGATAACAAGGGAGGTAAGTCTGTAAGACGTAGAAGCCGATATGCCGATGCAAGTCGATGTTCACTCCAAGAACTGAAAAGTTTCCTGCAAAGGGAAAGTAATGTATATATACAATAATTCGTGTGTTCATGTTCATGTGCCTCACAATCTGGTCATGTGCCGGTCAATTGTCAAAGGTAATTGGTCCATTTTTAACATTTTAAAAAGCTTCACTGACATTGTGCGGCATTTTCCCTAGGATATACTACATAGTGCTTCCTGTATGAGAAATACATTTAAACAACGTCAATGCACTATATCCCCTGCCAACGGATAACTATAATATTTGACAGGGAAGCAAGGTCATGAGTATAGACCAATATAATGCTATTGATAATGATATTATCTGAAGTTGTATGTTTATTCACTTTATGAAAGGGGGGAATTATATTTTACTTACAAATCGTGAGATATGCTGTCTCCATTTAAGTTGACATAACACATATAAGATACATGAACATACATACATAGTTCATTATGTATCTTCTTACCTAAAGTATTCGTTACAAAAGTACTGTAGGATTGTATTTCACCAAGCTCAAATGTTGACATCGTCAAACCCTCGTACGTGTCAACTGACGTTGTATCCTCGTACTTCCAGTGATATAACATATCCTCGGTAGTGTATCCAACTGAAAATATATACAGGAGTCAAGTTATAGATCAATGCTACATTTTCAAAAAGCAATGAGATCCGTTTCAGTTGAAATTTTACTGTGTTACGAGGTGTTCGTGTTTTATTTTTAGATTGAATTAGGTCTATACTCTAATTTCAATGTAGCCTTTGTGGCTTCATTAAATGTGTATACTTACTTCTATTTCATATTATAGTTGCCTGTTTGCGATACCGAGTTTTATAAGGTGTTTTAACATATTGATTATTGACAAATAATTTGGTCTCAAAAGTTTCATATCATGAGCATCCACAACTGACATGCTATATTCATATGACGCATTAACGTGCTATGCCAATGTACAACTACTTGTTCTGGATTGAAAACTTGAATATCTCCCTTAATGAATTAGAAGCATAAATGTTTTCAAGAAGACAAAACACCTTGCTATGCCGACTATCTGGTTATTTATACTGATTATGTTTATGACACTGTCAAAAGAGAAGCGGATACGCGAACGACATTTAAGATGAAATGACATAAATTGACATCACTGTCAGCCTAGTTTGCAAATAATAGTATGAAGTCAATTGAAACTTTTCACATTTATCGAAATTCCCTCAACTTGTCAAGTTTTGAAAGGAACTTACGAAATACTTACAGCTTCCCAATTGTAGTGGGCATTTCACCTGTCCCATTGGGTATTTATGAAGATGCATTGGGCACCGCGCATTCACAGTCAGCCTGAAACATATCAGTTGTCATGTTTTGAATCATGTTGAATTAGATATGCTCAATCAATAATTTTGTATAGAAAATGAATGTATTGAATTCTATTCAATTTTAACAGGAAGGTGGCTACAGATTTGTTCAACATGTTTCAGTATTTATCTTTACCTGAGGTTGAATTGCAATTCAGAAAGATTTTATTTGACTGCAAATTTCTTTACAAACTTCTCGTCTCATGTTAATTATATAGCAATGAAGACCATTATGCAAGTTAAAAGATTGAGTAACATAGGGTTATAACGGGGTCACTGATGTTTTAGTTAACAAGTGTATGTCAAATATGTCAACCCAAACCACTTTGTTTGAGAATATTTATCGTTTATTTGAGATATGTTAATAATGTAAAAATAAATCATGTATGTCACGTTATCTCCGTTATCTCCAATGATTTAAATATCTCCATGTCAAGTAAACAGCATCACAGAAAATGTTAGTATCGTCAGAAGTGACTTAACATTCATGTTGACATGTATATCGCATTTCACATTCCCATTACCATGATTATCAATAAGCACGATGCTATGCATTATAGTAATTACTAAGATGAATACAATAGCTTTGATGATAATGTAACAGACACTTACCTTCGTGACATATACAAATGGCCATCATTTCGAATTCTAACAAATGCATTGGGGACCGTGATGTTATGTGCCTTTGAGTTTTTGCCGTTGAGGAAATAAGTGTTTGGTTTCCATATAGATTGAAGAAACTTGTTGCTGAGGGTAAACTCTGTCACGTTGTCCACGTGGAACCGTAACCTGTCATCATGCCATCTTTGTCGTAGATAACATTGGAAGGAATAATCCTGAAATGTACAATGAAGAGTTCAGCAAATATTGACTCGAATATCTAATAAAAACGATGTCAAGGACAAGTGAGTTTTGACACATGGTGAACTAGAAGACTGACAACTATGTCCTATCGGCCAACTACAACTGTTTCAAACATACTTCAGATGCCATATCGTTGGTGCCAAAACGAAATACTTCGGAGCATATGCTTACTCTATCATCAAGCATTTATAAGTCTCATGTAGGTAATGCACTGAGTTTAGTTTCATGTTATTATAAGTTTTACGACTCAATGTAAATATCAATGAGTTTCTCATCCATGCTTATAAAGACTTGATAATGGACAAAGTTTGAACAAAATATCTGATCTAATACGTTTGATCGTAGAGTATATGAATACACTCACTCGATATGTAAGGAACAGTGTCAAAATTCAAGAAGCAACAGTGTATTTTGGATGGATTTGATAATTGACAAAATAATAGGAATATATACCAACCTATATTTCGTATGTAGGAATATAAACATTACGATAAAAATTAGTTTCCTGAAATAAATCAACATGAAAAATAAATGATTTTAAACTTTTCAAGATGGATATGAATGCATCGTATGATTCGTCAATCGCTACTGATAGAAGAAATTCATAAGTGAAAGATGTATATTTTGCTAAATCTTAGGTCAGATTCAACACTTGACATGTTTCACATGTGTGTAAAATAACAAATGAACTTTTATTAAGTATTCGTTACAACTGACATGATAGGATATTGCTTTTTTTAAACGTGTAAAATGTACTTTGCCATACCTCATCAACTTACCATTTCTAATTCAGACACTTTTCCAAAACTTCGAATGGAGACATGTGTTTCAATATGAACCGGTTGTTCTGTAAATATATAAAGTAAATTGTAACAATCAAATGCATGAAGTTTAATATGGAACGATAAAGACTCTCTTTGTTACAAAATGTTAATATCTGGGTATTGCTATTGACTAGCAGGTCAATGTTTGTATCATAGGAAAATGCAAAATGCAAACACGTCAATACATGAACATGTATTTAAAAAGACTTTAAGTTTCCTTGCATTTCATAGAATACTTCATCTGTTTACATTGAGATACATTGAAAATTGATGTCTGTGAGATATATTCAACAGAAAAGAGCCTGTCGATCACCTGTTTTCGATTATTTCTTAAGAAATAAGCTTCGACTTTGAAGCAGATATTCTAAATACACAGAACATTTGAATAGTACATGGAACCATGTTATTTTCAAATGTTAATCCAACTGTACATATTCAAATCATTAAATCAGCTTCATCGCAAAATTTTTAAAACATTCACAAAGCATTCAACCATTCATCTTTAAGCTTCACATTCACAAGCCAATCTATTGCATATTCATGGGCAGCCCTGTAAATGGCTAGAAGTAGGGTCGTCTCTGAAGCTGTGGACATAAAAGTAATCCACACCGCAGCACTTTATGCTTGGGCAGGAAGATATACAAGCACTCGAGATATAAACGGCATTCTTTACGCTCTACAGTGTAGATAAAGGCTCGTGTTTGGAGGACAGGGGAGAATGAATGGTTCAGTGAAAGTATCAGGCATTTTGATCGATGATTGTCTGGTGCAGAAATCCCTGTTCGTTAGATATGTTCCTGGTGTTTAACGTTTAGTTTATTGAATGCTTACAGTGAATTTTTCACTTGCTGACTGTTGTAACATAGTCTGAGAATAATACTATTATATAATTTGTGAAACTCCTTTGGTGTTTACCATTTATTTTTAAATGTTGGGAACTTACATGTATTCAAATGTTATTTCGTTATGTCTAATCAAGGAATCATCATAGATTATGTTTCAATTCTTCGATAAACAGTATAAAAAGACATTGAGCTTATATTAATATTTCAGGACGTTTGGGGTTCATAGTCTTGTGATGTCACACTCTTGTCCATGTGTACAACCCACGTTTAATTGTCAATTTAGCTGTGATAATCCATATCATGACTCTGACTTTAAGAGACTGTTTGTCATTGTCATATGTAACTAATTCCTCCATACTTACAATGATATACCTCCATGTAATCGTGGAAAATATCAATTGCATATATTTTACAAGTGTTTAGCATTGGTACATTTGTATGTGCTATTGAGATAACAGGGTTAACGGATCAGTGTAAGTATGATCGGTTCTTCCCAGGTGCAGCCTTTTTTGTTAGAAATATTCATAATATTCACATATTCACAGTTCAGTTCATACATGTACCACACGGGCAAAATAACGTTTGCCATTGACACGTGTGTTTGTCTTCTGCACCGTTAGGTGTCTGATCTAAGCAAAGTAAGATATTCAATGTCTATGTATTGGGATAATAGACTTCCAATGGGAATATTTATTTTACTTAGTAAATTGTTATTTATGATAGTAAAGCAACGTTTTGTATCAATAATTTATACATTATTGTATTTGATATATTTGAATGTGGACTTGTCTTTTTGTAAACAGAAGTAGTTTGTTAAAACACTGGCACTCTCCTACATTGAACTGAAATTGAAAGCAAGTAATTTAGACAATCTTGCATTCTTGTATATTTACAACCGTTTCAACTTTTTAATAATTCAGATGCTTAGTACATGTATAAAGCCGAGATGAAAATACTTTGTACTTGGAAGTTAGAACGTCAGTTATTTGTTGCCATCTTGATTTTTAACCATGGAAATTAAAGATCAGAAGTGGTTAATATGTTGAAAGTGATGAAATAAACATTACTGAATTCGTTTGCTTAGAATACAGGTGGTAGTTATGGTTGCGTCTTTGTGGCTTGATTATGTCTTGTCTCTCTGTACAAGCCGCTGTAATTGAGGTTTTAGGGCATTGGACTAAAAAATCACTTTCTCCTTTGTTTGCACACTGTGTATGTGTGTACCAAATGAGGGCCTTGGAAATACGAAATTCGATTAATGAAATTTGATGACAGCCTCCGGCTTCTAATGGGCAATTACTATGAACGACCAACAAAAAGGACCAAAACAGTATGCTCGCTTTATAAGGTTAAAGAAATAGATCGAAAGTGTTGAGGGAAACTTCGATAAAATCAATGAAGTTGACAAAGCTGTTAGCATCACGAATATGCCTCTTCCCAAGTCTACAAAGGCAAATCAAGTAAATTCACTGTTTAAACATACTGTAACGCAGCAGTATTTTACTCAACAACATCATTTAGATCGGGAACCGCCCAAAAGACTTTATAAGAAAATTTCCACCCTTTAAGATGTGCCATAGAATCAAAGATCATGACAAATTTATGCCGGAGGGAACAGAACGATTGCGAGAGATCATCAATAGTCCTCCCAATTGCTCGCTTGTTCAGTTTTTCTATGACACTTTGAATGCCAAATTGTTCATTGAACTTTTTCAGATTTGTTTGTCTTGCTCGAAAACCTCATTTTGGCTCAATCTAAGTTTGATTTTCTTTAAATAACTTTTTCAACAACAACTTTTATAAAGTAATCAATCTTTAAAACTATGAGCGTCATTGCATCGACGAACTTTTATTTATCATAAATACCCTTCCCATTTGATAAAATATAAATTGTTTTAAATGAGCAGAGCTTAATCTTTTAAAAAAAGATGTACATGAAATATTATATTCATAATTCAATATTTATCAGTGCTAAATAATAAAAACGATTATGATTTAGTGTATAAACATGATATAAGTTATAAACATGAATTAAGGACTTATCTTGAGCATAGACTCGAAAGTATATTAACGATCATTCTTTATTTAATATCCGTTTAGTCGTAAAACAGTTATAAAAGACTCACGCGATGACGTTGAGGACACCAGCATTTAGTGAAACACTGGTGAGATTGCCTATTAAACAACAAATATAAGTAAATTTGGCATATTTGCTTAAATGACAAGCATACCTCCAAACCCCGGTCGCACGTCTTTGTTGTATTTGTAGAGAAGCTTATCAAGCGTTGCAGATACATCCGCAGTGACCGATGACTGGAGTGAGAAGGCCTCTCTGAAGAAACAAACATGATGATATAGGTATATTTGTCATTACTTCAAATCAATAGTTCAGTGAGATAAGTAAAAGGTTTAGAATTTGTACGGATTTAATTGTGCCATTATCCACAAGGGTTTATATTACGTAATATGATTCTGTACACGTTTAATTATTATAAAACACGCATATTCATCTTGATAGTTGTTTTACTTTTTTGACAAATACTGACAAATATCAGGCGACTGTAAAGCGCTGGCGTTTTAGTGTTTAAGTTATTTTTCAATATATTCACTTGTATTCATGTTATTCCCACAAAAATATGCTTTGTCCATTTGTGAAATTTGTACTCAACGGCTGTAGTTGTTTTGTCTATATTTGAAATAAGTCAGAACTGTGAAAAACAGCGGAATATTTTAATAAAAGATGTATTTTTGGCCAACTTTTAAGTGGAAAGAAAATGAGAACATTTCGAAGGTGTCAAAACAATTAGTTGCGTGGTTACAGTTATTAAATGATTTAATAAACATCCGTTACGCTTTTGGCATTTGCAGGAGAAAATCTCCTAATAAAATAAACCCTGCCATTGTCGAAAAAGCTCGACATGGCTATGCATTTACAACTTGATCATATTGCCAGAAGCTGTTACCAGTAAGAGAAAAAATCTTTCCTGGCTTTGTTTGACAGATGAGCCCGATGGCAAAATCGACACAACAAAAAGTCTGTGGCATGGCGTGTAGCTAAGATTGATCGCACCAGATAAGCATGAAAATGCTCCTATGTTTTGGAAGGTGAGAAAAAGAGCGATTAGTTTTTATAACAAGAAAATATGCATTTTATGAGTATTGACATGAACGATACCACAAGCATGTCACAAGTATTGGCTTTAACATATTCCACTAGGTTTTGAAAGTCAATTTCTAATTTTGTCTTCATCAGGAACTGATATTGATTACATATGAGAATTTAATGCCTTTTGAAGACTCTTTTAGAGTTGAAAACTAAATAGAATGCAAGTGTCTAATATTAACATGCAAATAAGCATTACGTGTTGCAGGGATGGAAGATCGAAGGATGAAGTGAGTGAAGCGAGAACAGATTGTTTTGATGTTCTGGCCCATCAAATGTTTCAATTAACATTGAGATTTTCTCATTACTGTGTATTTCACTTCACTGGTGATGCAAATTGATGTCTTGATTTCTTCACTGAAGTTTTTAATTGTAATTGTAAACAAGTAATGGATTAAAAACTCTCCAGCATAAACTTTCTTAAAATTATACATAACATTCTCCTTATTGACGTTTCCAAATTTGGGAGGGTTTTTACATTTGGCATAACATCAGGTAACTGTAATTTCGATAGGAAGGGACAGATCAATATACAGTGGAATGTAAAACTTGATTCATATATATAACTGTCAACACTATAAAGGACTAACACACCTTAACTGATAGCACTCCTTACATTATACCTATCATACCACTTAATATGTATAATTGAGAACAAAATCGAAATTGTGTTTCATGTCCAATACGGAAATCTACTCTTATTAATTATGTGATGCCTAATCTCCAAGACCAAGCAAAAACATACGTACATGTTATTCCCGTCTAAAGTCATATTTATTGTTACATTACATCGTTTTAAACAACTCTTTCATGAGAGAAAAATATTAAAAACTGTAAGCATCATTACGTGGTTTCTAAATAAGTGTTATGTACATTTACTACTCGAGTTGGACAGGAAGAAGTGAAACAATATGAAATAGCAAAACTTCTAGACTAAAATATGTAAAAAATGTACTTGATTTACGTGAATAGTCAACTCTTCATTTTCAGATGTTATTATGTAAGCGTGTTTTTCGAGCGATCTGATTTGTCGAAAGGCGATCCCGTGACTGTCTACAGAAAAGCATATTGACTCCAGCACGAGTCCGACAAAAAGCCATTTTGACTTGAGTGACGTCAAACGATTGTTGCATGACGTCAAACGATGGTTGCATGACGTCATGCTATTGTAATCATGACGCCATGTGACCGTAGCCCCAGCTGTTCAAACCAAATTGCGTTTGGACTGTATTTCATTGTTTTTCTTTCGTTTCCGTATTGAATACATAATAAAACAATTATGGACTGGTGAATTCGGTCAATATCTGTTTTATGGATCCGAGAAAACAATATTGACCGCGGACTTCGTCCTTGGTCAATATTGTTTTCTCGGGTCCATAAAAACAGGTATTGACCTTATCACCAGTCTATAATTGTATAATATTGAACGATACCAAATTTTGTTATTGCTACCACTGATGATACTAGACATTAAAAAAGTAAAGTAAAGAATATAATTGTTGCTCAAAACGAAAATGAAAAGAATGTTCATAAACATTAAAACTTGCCACCGATCAAGTAAAATATGTTTTAACGGTGTTCTTATACAGTGACATTGGGTTCGATTACCATGAGGTACCATGAAGCCGTTAAAACAGCCTTAATTTGAAATATGTGGAAGAAGCTTGCATATTGGTGTTTAATTTCTCAAGCTATATTTACAAAATCCATTTGATTCAAGTAATGTTGACTTCAAAGGTATCGTATCTTCAATCTTCCACTAACGTTTCATGAAACAAGTCCACGCTAAGAACAAGGTCACAGAATGCAATTACTGCAAATTAAAGTGTAACAGGAGGACATACAGGGTCCTCGTCTTTGACTAGTGCTATTTGGTATAAGATATCCTTTATGAAAAGAAATGACATTTATAAGAAACTGCTGTGGAAGACTTCTGTTTCAGTACTCTCATTTCATCTTCACTAAGTTTTTGATACCAGACAGAGAGTGAACCTACTTCTTGTAAAAGCATTATACAGCTGCATACCAAAAGTGTGTTCATCTCTTTGTTTAATCCAGTGCAAATATCATATGATTTGGTTTGTCTTTGGAGCATGTTATCAGCGCGAAAACCGAACCGATCACTGTGCATTATAAGACGACAATTGAAAGTTCTATAACACAATATGATTTGATACCTCATAGTAATCAGTTACAAGTTTGGCAACTAGGACTCGAACTTTTAAAAACTACAGTCAATTTACTTAATATTGTAAAGTAAATTCGAAAATGCCAAAACTCTAGAAATAATATGATTGTACTATACTAGGTTGTGTATATGACTATAGTCTGCGCTTTGATCTTCCAATTCGTGATTGAGTTTTGGGCTTATGAAAAGGATAGATTATGAAGAATATCAAATGATGTAACTTTTAGTTTTGGAATAGTGTTACGGTGAGCTTAGCCAAGGAGAAAAGGACAAGTTATATTATTGTTTCAATGCTGATACCATGTTGTTTAAGTATGAGTATATGTAAGCGCATTATACGAAGCTTCATGCACATTCGAAGGAAAACGACTTTATACAAGGATATCTACGCATGTACAGGGAATAATACAATTAGGGTAGGCAGACATTTATACCAAGATACTTAAAACTATCTGACAAACATACATAATAA
The DNA here is from genome assembly GCA_936450465.1 of Gibbula magus. Taxonomy (NCBI): domain Eukaryota; kingdom Metazoa; phylum Mollusca; class Gastropoda; order Trochida; family Trochidae; genus Gibbula; species Gibbula magus. The sequence goes on from OW388294.1 coordinate 26,528,076, forward strand.
ACTAATTGGATTGATATGTACACTTTGGTGTATACAATAATAGTACGCGCTCTGGAGCAGTCTAGGTACATGTGTGGTAGCCACCTTAAACTGATGGAACACAAATAAAATAACTCTCAATGGGTTCTCTATTCATTACCCATCTCCAATTCTCACAAATCCTTAATTATGTCCCGTCTTCCAGGTCAATACGTCTGATACAAATGAGGCCATATGAAGCGAGTAGTGAGGAAGCAGTAATAAAAACGTTCTTAAGGGTTCAAACTATAGCATATTTAATGCCATTCCGTCTGTTATGTTAACCTTAATACTAGAGTTGGGCAGGAATGGCGTGAGTGTTTGGCATCTGCTACACATTTCTCCCTCAATGATATCAATATCACTCCCAAAAGACCAATATGGAGATGAATCGATGGCATATAATGTTGTAATGTGGATTACGTGAGCCCAAGTTGGGTCTAGGCATTTCGGTCTCACGTCCAGACTTGCCAATATGACTCCCAATCAATATCAGGGCCATGAAGTGCCCCAGACTACATGTGTAACCCTAAGCTTCCACAAACATTGGTTTGTAGCACCGCATCGTAACCCTGATTTCATGTTCTTTTGTGAAGTGGAGTAGGGACGTAGGGAGCAAAGCGAGCGAAAGTAAATGGAAGGTTCTTCTGCAGTCTCCAGCGTGCTACTGACCACGAGGAAGTGTTTGCACAAGGAGTCTCGCCACTCAATCACAAGCATTCAGTCAGAGACGACAAACTTACTCCGTACCTTTGGGTGTGACCCTGTATAATATTCCTGACAATTTGGATAGGATAAAACGCTGTAAGCTGGAACTCATCAAAGGAAGAATAAACCGAAGAATGATTCAAGAATGCTGATTTGGCTGCATTTCAGAATTTGTCTCCGTTTGCAATCATGCAAATGATCTCTGACTATTGATTGGGAGTTTTGAAAGGATCAGGGCATGGCTATTGCTCTGTAAGCAATTTGCAGATTTGACTTTTGATAGGTGGAGTTGTTTTGCATAATGATTAGACAAATATCGACTTTGGACTCAATAATGTTTCATTCAATACTTGATGAATGTTTCATCCCAGGCTTCATTTATTTTCTTTAAACACTTTATGAATACTTAATAAGACCATTTGTGTTTCCGAAGACACTTGAGGAATGTTTAATCAATTGTTTTATTGATTATTTAACCAACGATTGAGGAATATGCAGTCAACGCTTCATTTATTCACCATGCAGCTATGTTTAATTGTAGTCCATGCGACCCATTCATAAAGTCATCGTTATCATCATAAGTACACAGAAAAAGGAATTCAAACAATACAAAAGTGAGCAATGCGCACATACCCTCGCTGTAGGTCCATTGAACAGTATAGCTGTTAATGGCACTACGTTTAAATACAGATTCAAGGATAAATTCGTCAAAGATAAATTGGAACTGGCTTTCAAACTCGTTGCAAAATTCATTCTCCTAGTTTCTGAGAAAATATGTCCCCGGCGAATCATCACAGTGATTATTCATAATAAGGATACAACTTTAAATATGTATTTAATGCATTGCCGAGTAAAATTAATCTGTATAAAAGTATAGACGTTCTTATGTAATAGGTTGTTATCATATGCATCAATTGGACAACTTTTGCATGACGTACGTGAGCCTATTTTATTTGATGTTTCAGAGGTTATGATATGGTTGCTACATTATGGAGATTGATTTTTCAATCAATTTCCTTCCTCATATGCAAGGGCTAATCTCCTAATATACTTACTAGATCCAACCGAAATATATCAATAATCATACAAGAACACCGCAATGCAAAGCTTTCAACTATATTACAACTTTTGAGAGTTAAAAAGCCTGAATGTGTGAAGGAGACAATTAAAGTAGATGTTCAAATCCGATATAACGTAACGAAAATAACATTAAGATCAGATGGATCTAGGTGGGTTTGTATAAGCTCGGATATCCAGTGCGTTTAGCAGGGAAAGAAAGTGGTAAATTCAAAGACTTATAATTTGTAAAGGTAATTGATTTGACATAAATGACGATTAATAAAGAGGACAGATCTCCATTTGTTCTTAAATCATGCTAACACTAATATGACACTGCTACATGTAGGGTGCTCTGTTGATCTCTTACATTACCATGTAAAAACGATCATGTACAACCATTTGTGTTTTTTAAGAAAAGATTTTTTGAATCTTGACAACAATGAACAATGGAAATGGATATCTGGTCTGACTGGCTAGTCTCGAAACATTCGCAGATCTACGGACTTCTTAAGCCTATTCTTAACCCTTGTGCTACGATCAATGTTACGAATTCTTTAAGTTACGAAGGTTTCGATAACAAGGGCCCAGGACATATTCAAAGGGACACACCTTGTGTAATGTGTCAAAATCAATTACAGGAAAATGAGAAGGAATTACTGAACAGCTATTTCAATAACTACAATGGAATACAATTGGTTATACATTTGTGAAGGCTGTCTATGATACAATGTCTATGATTAAGTATGTTTGTGTGTGAAGTGTAGCATGTCACTTAACGCAGACATAACCACAACAAACCTACACAAATAATCAGTCCCTTGGGATAGGAAAGCACAAACCGGAACCATATGATTAATTAAAGTGAATGGGAGAAAAACAAACAAGAAACCACATCAACCATGTCACTGAAGGAAGCTATTGTCAGAAGTGCATTCCAAAAACGTGGATGCCATCTCGGGATACTTTTCTCGACGTGAGGCAATAAATAAAAGATGAACAGTAACACAACAAATGTACCCAAGCAAATAGTGAAAAATAATTGACAAGCTATTGTTATGACAATATATATATTTTAAATGTGGCGTTCAGTCCAAAAACATTTATTCTTCCCAGGGAGTCCTTTATTATGATCAAAACGTCGACAGTAATAATTATGACTATAACAAGCCTATGTCACATTGACATAACAATCTACACAATCTGTAAAATCATGAACCATATCAAAGGACAGTACATAAAGATCTCATGCCAATGGCATGGACTCTTTCAACCCTCTTTTTTGCCTGCTGAGAGTTATTAAACAAATTGATAGTAATATCATTACTGGTCCTAACGTGGCCCCCTGGGTAATCTATCTGACTCGGTCACACTGGTCCCTGACATGCTTCACGTTCCAAGATGTTATCATGTGATGAGTCTGGGAATTGTCAACATACCATCATGACAGCGTGCTTCTGAACCTAGATCAATACAAGCTCATGTAATACAATAACATTTGAAGTCATAAAACAATGCTATATAATGCAATGCTAGCTTGTATTAGTCGTTGTTATTCTGTATCTGACATCTGTCATAAACATTTACATCGCTACCAATAAAACATATTGTTTTAACAAGATTTGCAGTTTGAAAACATGAATGCAATGAAATGTGAATTTAGTTCTTGTTGATCTTGGTACGGTGGTCATTGGAAGCGTCTTCTCAATATACTGCTATAGACAACGCTTCCAGAGCATGTTTATGTCCATTTAATGCAATATGATTTAAAGTCATAAAACACAATAATGCAATGTTTTAATGCTCGTTATAGCTCGTTTATGTTTTGTTTGTAAAATCGATTTTTTAACTTCTTAAATGGATTCTGCAGAACATATGACCAATTGATGTAATGTTTTCATGAAACAAAAAAGATACAATGTAATTGAATGAGAGTTAAAATCCTTCTTTGATTTCAATAATCCAATTCATTGTTAAAATACTATTACATCAACATCTTTTTCTTTCTTGTAATTTTATTGTTCAACGGATGTCCATTCAATACCATTACCTGAAAAATGGTGTAAGAAAAACGCAAGCACGTCACTGTTATATCAAAGTTGTTGATATGCGTTAACTTATTATTTGTTAACAATCCTAAATGTAATTGAGGCGTATTTAAGTCAAAGTATACGACTAATAAGTAAAAATTGGCATGTATTTGAAGGACAATGATTTCTTTCATCAGTTCAAATGGTCACTGCCAAACCAAAACTATAGCACGAGGACCTGAGTCTATGTGTCTGTTTCCAGAGTTATAGGTACAATGATTTAGAGTGTTTAAGGTTGTCGCTATTAGATAAAGAAAGTCAATATAATAAACTCTGTATAACAATGCTTTTGGGGAATTCTCATCTAACTTCCGCCTTAAGTATCAATTGTACTGATGACAAATGGAAAGTGATTTCAACATATTTCTATCGATTTAGTGATCAATATAAATATATGTAATAACATGAAACAGGTACTCATGACACTGGGTAAATACTGGCTGTCCACATTGTATCTGGTCAATATATTCCGCACTACTTGTTCTTCCATATCAGTAATTGTTACTGTAAACATAGGCATATATTGATAAACACTCACTGATAATGGTTCTTACTTTGTTAATAATATACAATTCCCTTTTAGTTTCTTTGAGAGCAAAGGATAAAGAGATGAAAAGGTGACCAAACGATAAAAAAAAGAGCCATTGGCTCTGTAGCTCATTAGGATCTGTATTGTTTGCAAAACCAAGATAAATTGTTCTCAACTTGTTCTAGAGCTTTTCATACTGGAAAAGAAATCGATACAATTGAGAATCCCCATTGGCCATGGAATCTGCACAGAACATTTCAGCTCTCGAGACCTAGTGGTTTTGGAGAAGAAGATTAAAAGAGGCTTTTTAGACCTTTTGGAACTGGAGAAGGAGATGAAAATAGTTTTCATTGTTATGACCCCTGCGACCCCATTTGGGGTAACGAGGTCACAAAATCTACCATTTAAAATCCCCATTAGCCAAGGAGTGTGGACAAAAATGTTCAGCTTCCTAGACCTTTTCGAACTGGAGTAGAAGATGAAAATAGGTTTTCAATGTTGTGACTCCTGTGACCCCATTTGAGGTCATGGGGTCTGGAAATCTACAATTTAGAATCCCCATTAGCCAAGGAGTCTGCATACAAGTTTTCAGCTCTCTAGACCTTTTGGAACTGGAGAAGAAGATACAAATAGGTTTTTAAGGATGTGACTCCTGTGACCCCATTTGGCCCATTGGTCAAGGAGTCTGCATACAAGTTTTCAGCTCTCTAGACCTTTTTGGAACTGGAGAAGAAGATACAAATAGGTTTTTAAGGATGTGACTCCTGTGACCCCATTTGGCCCATTGGTCAAGGAGTCTGCACATAGAATTTCAGCTCTCTAGTGTTATTGGTTCTGGAGGAGAAGTCGAAAAAGCGAAAAGTTTATGGACGGATGAACGGACGGACGCCGGACACCATGCCATGCCATAAGCCCATCGGGCCTTTCAGGCCTGATGAGCTAAAATCTAACGCCTAGTTTTTTTATTATTGAAAACTGGGTTTTGTAATAAAGAAATTGAAATTTTAGACCATCCGATCAAAGTGGGTATAAATGTTACTTAAAAACTTAAAGACTAACAAAACTAGCTGTCAATATATTCCAACTTCCTAGGTTTCTTTTATGTAGTTTAGCTAGTTATTGTATTCATGTTACCATGTTACTTTGTCCCTTAGCTTTGTTATTACCTTAATGTTTTGTAAAAGGAAGTCCTGTTTTTAATGGAAATCATAAAACAGAAACTTTTGACCTTACAATACATGAACATTCAATACGATGGTTCTCTTTTAACATAATAGAAGATACAATTTAGGTCGTCATGTCCATTTACTGTAACAAATGAGCCTTTAAAATGGTCCCGAAGCCATTTTAGTAAAACCCAATTTTGTTTCAGTATACGACATTTTAATGACTCATATTCTGTTAACTGCAAATGACTTGAAACCAACAAAGTGATAATTCTTCCCGCGTGTTTGCACTTTGGACAGCTTGAGGTAGAATAACTTGACCCAGATACTAAAAGTACAGTACTATAATGTAGAGTGTCAATCTTGATCAATCTTGATCACAGAAAGATTAGGTAATCAGTTTGTGTAGTTGTGTATATTAACGTCTTCGTCCTTCATCACCATCCTCGACAGGGCCATGTAGATGGTACACTAATGATACAACACATAGAAAACTAACTTTCTGCTCAGCTCCAATATCATATCATGTTTGTCTTTTAGACCATTATATGTATAGAATAGTCATTAGCAAGCATGAGATAAAATGACAATCCACTCATGTAATCAATATAAGAGCAATGTAACTAATAGAATAATATTTTGTGGCAACTATATATATCCACTCCTTAACAAAAGTTTTAACAATTATCGATTATATAGTATTTCGATGATAGAAAAATGTAAATTGTGTGCACGTAAACCTTAAATTATAATTTCTAACTTCCTCTATGTAAGTATCGGAGAGGTAATAGTGGAATCAATGCACAAATAATGTTATAATCCTCTTAACAAACTCGATAAAGCTATAACAACATGATCGAGTTTATAGGCACTAATATAACTGTATCTTTAACACCCTATATTATTGCAGACAGTCTGCTTTTGCGATTTGCACGGCTGTATGCTTAGTATCTGTATATGTATCGTTGACAAACTAGTGTCTCAAATACTACATAATGTAATGATAATGTTCTGACGTTATATTCCTCCTTAACAACATTATTGGCATTCTACTAATCCTGTCTTAGAGTCACATCCCTCTCGTTACATGTTTTCAAAAACGATCACATCTTGTCGGGCACTCACTGAACACTGCACATACAAACGAAGGTGAGAAAGCTATAAAAACAGCTTCTCTGTCAGACAAATCGCAAAATGTATTGATCATAAACTCACACAATCCACACTTCCGTCTACACTAATGAACTGACGTTATTTTTTTCAAAACATCTATTTCGAATTGCAGACCCTTCATGTAAAACTTTTTTTATAGAAAAAAATACGTGTGTGCAAATTTCAATTTCTTAAGTAAAGGTTTTATATTTTCTCCGATATGTTCCCCTTCTTATGCAGTTTCAATCCATCCCATGTGTCTTAAAATATAGAAAGCTTCAGTATTGATTTGTGTCGTTTTAGAAATGTGTGTACATAGGAGAGCTTTTCCTTTCGTTAAATAATTTCAGGTTATATAAATATCAATTTAAGTCTGGATGTTCCTAAAATGTTTTTACATCTTATTTCCTAAATCATTAATGTTATTACTCAATGCGAGAATTTTCCCTCTCTACTTTAATGACTTTAAGTATTTATAGAAGGTTTGAAAGTATAACATGTTTAAAATTGTTTCGGATGAAGTTAAAGGCAGTATTTTTTTTATTAACATGTGTTCACAAAGCAATGGTAGTTAGGAATATTCTACGATGGGTAAAGATTTGGAAATTTCGTCAGAGGTACAAACATAATAGGGTTCATATCTCATGTGTGGACACAGCTCCATATAGCTAAATGTATCTGTTTGGTAATCAAGCTTTCAAAGTCTCCGATAAGCTAGTAATAAAGCAGGTCACCCATCCAGTAGACGCATCACCAAACGTTGCTGAACACCCGTTAATTAATGTATACATTTCGTAATTTTATAACATTTGAACATTGAATGCACGCTGACGATAATGCTAATGATTATGATAAATGTTAAGCCTACACAATCGTTGATTGAACAGTATGTTAACCACGAACATTGAAATACGATTCGAACAAATTGCCTCTTTGTATTCTGAATCACCTTGTCCAAAGACTTGTAAGAGTATAACCATTAAGACTAATAGCCTATTACTTCCAAAGCACCGATACTTTCTGTATGTATAAATCTTGTTGGGTGTAATCAATGGGTCACTGCTTCACGCCGAACGGGAAAGTATCATATCAGTTCCATACACAGCGTTATACTTAATCTTTGATACACTGATATCCCCATTAGAACTGATTGTGTGCGATAAAGACAACAGGCTTTCTTTAAAGAGTTATCGAGCCGACCGTACGCTCGAGATCATTTATCTTTTGTTGCAAGAATTATTCACAAACGAGCCTTATAATGTCGTATTGATGGAGAAACATTTGCAAATATTTCCCATTAGGAAGAGATCTGTATTTCCATGCTCCCTTTATTTTGAGAAGTTCCGGTCAAGCAGCGGTCAATCAAACTGTCGGGTCTATAGCAGTTTGATGGATGACCCTTACAGTGTCCACTAATCGAATACGCAGCCAGATGTGTTACTTTGCCTGGGAACTTCCACTGTTGCATGGACATTCCTCAGCAAAACATATAGTAACACACACATTTCTGCTTTTAGAATAATGTTTGAATTTTATCTCATATATCTCAGATCTTTATATGCAGGAGAATTAGTGGCTGTCCATCAAAAGTATAAACAGAGAATACTTTGTGTTTCAGTGTGATATCACTGATCTCTCATCGAGTGACGGGGTATAGCAGGTATATTCAATAGTGGCGCAGCCGAGAGTGAAAATATAGGCTTTATCTCGTCACTAGATACTACACCGAAAACACAAATATGATGTGTTGTATGGCTCTGTGGTCGGAAATGTGGTAGTTTTAAGTCCAAAACTTGGAACGAGTTCTTGCTACGTCATTCCATTGCTGTACTGTGACTTGGCATAGGCGATGACGTTGCGTTGATTGTAGACGTAAGGTGAGGTGAGGTGAGGTGATTGGGGTTTAACACCGCTTTCAAGAGTATTTCACTTATATCACGGCTGCTAGTATTATGGCAGGGAGAAAGCCCGCGACGCAATGTGGCTATGCATTGCGGTGAAACATGCGAGCAACGGCTGAACTAGCGAACCATGGGTGGTACTGTAGACGTGACGTCATATCATTTAAAACATGATATTCTCCACTGTGATATTATTTTGAGAGTGAGATATCAAATTGCAAATGTGATAATATACCGTGTAAATATATTAATAGCTCATCTTGAAACTTCCAGAATTTTTGCAATATAGATTTACCATTCAAATCATTATAAAATCCTCAAAGTTTCAACCACAAAGTACGCCATATCATTCATCAATCATCTCAAAGGATATGGCCACAAACAGTAACATGTGATTCAACAACCGTGCCAATGCACAGAACCAAAGGAACTCTGAGCAGCACAGTGCAACATATGATTTAATAATCAGTTAATTGAATAACGTAATAAAACTTAGCCTCGGGAGTCACATTAACAGCTTCATTACATCACTGCTCTCTCTCTGCTGAGACTTCTACCGCATTATCAGTGTTAAAGATGAAATTTATAGTGACTCGAGGCCAGAAGATTTCTTGGGGTGAGAAAGACGAAGCCAATTAGAATGTGTAGACTGACAAGACCATCGCTAATGCTTTTAACATTGGTCTCACTGGCGGGAGCTTCTGACAGTCTAACAGACTGAAATCCGACATTTTAGACACTGTGAGGACAAGAATGTGGTTAACGTCGGCAAAATCGAATTTTCGTCGACTTCAAATACCAGAATAGAGCCGCACGAGGCAAGTTTGCAACTTTAGGTAACATATCATGACAGGGGAGAAAATCGGAGTTGGCTTGTTGTTTAACAAGTTTATCAGTTGATATGTATGTGTTGACGTTAATATGAAAAGGTTATAGACAGTATGAGTAATCAAGTTTGTCAAATACTTGTTGATTTCATAAGGTGTCGTGCCTTTAGTAAATTATAAACTTAATTCATGTTATTAAATGACAACAACTTGGTATTTGATAACTTCAGTCAGCTTTCTTCCTAGTATATAGCTGTAGTAACTGCATTTAATTCAAGAGTGCCTTCATTGCTCACACAGCGGAAAGTGGTTGCAGCTAATCGCAGTGCAGCGAGAAAGCATAGTGGTTATACATTGCGGTGAAACCTGCGAGCATCGACTGAAACTAGCGAACCATGGATTGTACTACACTGACATTCGGTGTGATACTGCATGTAGAACAGTTTTCCTCAGCCGAGCCCCTGGAGGGATTCGAACCCCGGACCTCTTGATTCGAAACCGAACGCGCTAACCACTAACCATAACTGTAGCTTGATAGATAGAATAACTTTATGGCTGATTATTAACAAATATGTGGTGATATGTGTCTTGAAACCTTATGTTCGAGGAATGATTGTAAATGTGATGGTTGAATGTGAACATTGTAATTTTTTAATTGAGCTATCTGCAATAGTGCACCTTAATGTAATGTACTCGTTTGAGACGAGTTCCTTTCTGGTTTGATAAACCCTTAACCTTAACATACCTTTGTGGCTGACATAGTGTTTGTAACGAAGTTTTATCTATCAGTTAATTTGGGTCTGTTGACATTAACGCGACAAGTCTGTAAAACTACTGCAGTTTACATAAGTTCTGTATGGCAGTTGGCAAATACGTGTGCATTTTGAATCTAAATACGAACATTCATTAAGTATTATGTCACTTCATTGACAGCTGCTGACGTCAATAATTATGCATGCTTACAGGCTTTACGTGTTCGACACTAATACATGAGATGGTCGAAACGAATACATTTGTGACGTATTGTCAGTTGAATCTAGTCCCTTGACTTGTATGTATCACGATTAGTATTGTTACAACATAGCACTATGTACTGAATACACTAGAGATGTTTTAAAGTTTAAATCTGTGTCTCTTGACTTATCCATCAGTTGAAAGTATATGTCTGTCGTGACTGTGACAGGACAATATAGGATTACAAATCTTAACGGATGAATGAATGCACAAGACATGGAACAAGAACAGTTACAGAATAGTTATCATTTTAGGTGTCTTTTTAAAGCTTTTTGGGACATAAGTTGTTATCGTTTCTGCTTTTACCTTTGTATATGACAGTAAGACCTTAACGTATAAGGAAAACAATTATGCAAGCACAATAGAATAAACTATGGTCTCTTTTCAGCATTTTATTAACAATCATATAATTCTGCAACCACAGCAACACATTGTGATAACGTCCTGTTTAACGATAACACATTTACTGTTTGATTTGCGGTAGGAAGGGATTGCCGGTGTATAAACCTTTAAACAACCCCCCCCCCCCCCCCCCCCCCCCCCCCTTCATCTTGAGAAGAAGAGGAGTAGGACTCAAGTCGCTATAGACTCGGATGTAAAAATAAAGAGTAATGTTCACTCTCTTTGAAATGTTTATTTACTTCCATATGAAAACTGTTTAACAACTGATTAACGTGAACCGTGTTTCATATGTTGTAATATATTATGCCATGATTTTTCAAATTTTAAATGTCATCATAAATCAAACTGAAAACTGTATTAACATTATTCATTCATAGACAGCACAGACATATTTCATAAGTTTGCAACTTAGCAACATATCATGTAGACTAGACTATATATTGACATTTCATATGGCATGTAGTAATTTCATAATAATTTTAAAATCTGATTAGAATATCTTGATATAAACATGAAAGAATTCTCGTTTAATCTGAAGTTATGATATATACACCACGTCTTGGCATTTGTCTATTTATCACATAACATGAGCATCACTAATATAAGCGCGATATTACTCAAATCTTGCCGTCCATTAATTCCCACTTCTATATGGATCGTCATGATCTTATACGTCTCCACTCCTCTCTGTTAATCAAACCTATTAAGTACTTAAATATATGTGTATATGATGATGTATAACTAGAGATGTACGTTTAACCTTTTTGTGCAGTATATCTTTCCACACATGGATTGCAATAACCATATGGGTATCATATACTCGACTTCATAATACAAAATTATTAAATATTGGCCAACGTTTATAATTACATCTCAAGTCTTGCCTTCTTTCGTATCCATAGCTTTCCCGTAGACTATCTTTACACTCATTTAATACTTCCATGTATATTAACATAGTAGAACATTTGAGGGACATAATTCAAACTTCATCGTTCATGTCTTTGAAAGGCATTTAGAAGTGACAAACATACATGTAAGAACAGAAATATTGTCTTCACAACAACTTCTTTAATGTGAATATACATAATTCAACCTGATGAAGGAGTAACCATATGCCCCATATTTTCACATTAAAGGAGTTGTTTTCCAGAAATTATTCCTGTCCTTCATCATTCATTAAAGTACTACAGTAGCAGTCCTGGTATACAATGTAGTTAAAGCAGCTCGTGGCTGACGGTTTCGTTGTGTAACATTTGAAACAGTTCTGGGCATACTATACTTAATTGCAAAATACATCTATTTCTTATCCACACAGAGCATGCATATTTGAACTCCTTTAACAATATGTTCACCAACATAAACGTTAGTGAAACAAAAGTTGGCGTTGATTTGAAATCGGCGGTCAGGGTAAATTCTATTGGCGTCGTGATACTATTGGTTTTTTTATGGCACTAACCATTTTTCCATGACGTCCCTCACAAACAGTACATCAATACTGAATATAGGCTTTCAGCGTGGTTCATCTGGACCTTGTAAAAGTCCCTTATTCGTCTCTGTGTATTACCAATACATTAACTATTTAAACACCTTTTACTAACGATCAGAATATCGCTTAGCTACAATGAACATTTCCAATGTTGAGAATGAGTAGGATGTGTCAGTAAATACGAATATGTGGAAATCAAAAGCTGTCTCATTGTGTTTCAGAAGAACGTCGTGTAGAAGGCGTAAGCTGACTCGCACTATTTTGAGACGTTAATAGAAACATTTGTTTATGGCCATGTCCACAAAGCATCGGTCTACTTACCCGCTCAGCTTACACTGCTGATCAAGCACGCAATAAGGCCGTTACCACATTAAACACTTACATGAAATCTGACACATTAACATCGTTAATATATTAGCTTATCTTCAATATTAGCGACAATGTACTTGCATTTATTCACTGTGTACAATCCTATATTAATTTCCAATTTCACAAAAACATATTCCTTAAAAACATTCAATGTCGTGCACAACGTAGTCTTACACTCATAATCTAAACAAGGTATTTATATAATATTGAAAAAGAGCCTATGAGAAATGGGATTTTCAAAGAAAAGCGGTTCCTTTCTAAGAAAATGATATTTTCAGAATAAATACTTTTTTCAGCGTCTAAGTGTTCGACTACACAATACGTTGAACTTCCCATATGATCTATGTTAGAATACGTCCCTTCTGCTTGCTCTTACAGGATATGGGCTCATATATTGTTATGACATAAAAAAAACATCTCCGCAAACACTTAATATTACAACATGCATTTATTTGTGTATACCACACGTTGATAAGAAAGAGCCAGTGATCCGTCACAGCACAGCGTTTTACCAAATATAAACGCTCTATGACATACACGACTACCGATTATACATTTTTAGACAAAATATGACATCCTTTTTTACATATTCATGAATACATGTATGACATCCCAAGTGTATATTCCCGTCATTAGATGCAAATGTAATAGCCGATGGTACACATGTCAGCTAAGGACATTTCACATTTCAATATCCATGACGGTAGCATATATTTCTAATATCGTTCCCTATCTCAGCCAATATCCCATATTAATATGTCAGCATGTGACAGTTCTGAATATGATATTTCGCATGTCATATACGCAAAACTAATTCCTACTCAATGTGTTGTACATTTCTACAATATTGCTAAGACATCATATGCTCTGATATTAATTGCTGCAAATTTGACAGTAAATATTAGCTATGAATATGACACTTCACCATTTATTATTGACGTTGCTATGACGTGCGCTCACAATTAGCAATCGCTATGACACCTTACTCCGTTTATCGGTATTGATTAGTAACAACCTCTGTCGTCGTATTACCGTCTACTATTGACAGGTTACAAGTATATAACTGTCACTGACATGGTGACACATGGTATTGAAAGAAACTGAGAGATAATGCAATCCGAAAGTGTAAAAATGAATCTCTGTTATTCCCGCATTACTGACGAGATCTTGAACTATTCCCGCAATACCTTTAAACAATGATAACTTCAGTTTTGGGAAAGATTTCGATTTAACCAATCGTTGTTTGTATAAAGTACACTGTCGAATGGTAAGTAACAGCGTCCGTTTCTTTACGATCGGGCTTTATATCCCCTTTGCCTGTTAGAAGCATACAGCTATATATTGTAGATTCATTGTTTGGTATTCGTTAAAGGGATATCAGCAACTTTAATTACTTAGATTGACAACATATTGTCATGAAATAAATATCGTAATTATCTGTTGTCACCTCAGCCCAGCGTCGTAACGGATATAGAACCAACATGCTTTTTGGTTTTTATTTCATATTTTTTATTGAAAATAAAAGTTTTTTTTGCAAAATACTAATTGCCGAAATCAGAACACGGTCATATATGCATAATACATGTTCAATAAATAATATATTCCATGTACCTGTGTCATATCGTAATAGATAAATATGTTTTTGAGATTTATTACCTTAAATTGGTGGACCTTAAAACGTAGACAAGTTCGCCGTAATTGTCGATTGCGCAGTTGCAAGGCATATCAACATCTCTTATAATTAAAGTTAATTGTCACTCTTATCATTCACTGTCCATTCTGAAGTAAGTTTAAGCATGGTCCTACTATGCTGCCAAGTATGCCTTCATTGTCATTGAAATTAATTGTAAGTAATTGTGCAATTCAAACAAAATGCCAAGTTCGGAAAACATAGTTATTTCAACATCCGCTTAGTCAAATACATTAATCGAGTAATAAATATATACATATGCATAAAACCCATTACAAAATTATTTCTTTGACTTGTTTACCGACACATATTTGACTTTCAAAATTGAAAAACGCCATTTAACAATAAGTTGAATTTCAGTTTCATATTAAATTTTGGTTTGGAAATTACAAGAAGAATGTAAGCGATAGAGCTTTACATGTATGCAATCGTCCTGCTAGTTGTATCCATCTGATATTAAATACGTAAGAATGAATGCAAAAATATGATCTATCATATGGAATTTGAAATTCCGATTTGATAGAGAGTTTGAAGCTCATCTATCAATTGACTAAATGCACTTCGAATATCTCAGATTTCCATCGTGATGGATGCAGGCATTAAGAACATCATTTGATTTATGATAGATCCGTTTTCAACGATATTTGAAGACGAAATCATCATTCTCCTGAATTTGAAAGATCAGAAGGGTATAATTCTAAGAATAATATAAATTTTTCAATTTTAAACAAACTTCAGATGACAAAGTATCAAAACTTTCAATCTGAAATATTACTTTTATTCTACGGAGGACTTACTTTTAACACTCTCACGCACCCAATATTAAAATATGCTGACTCAACAAAAAAATGCAAACGAGCTCATAGCACCGACCATTATACAAGGTAATCTTTGTAGACAGTGAATTCTTGGAAACAAGTAATAGAAAATGATTTATCTATATCATCTGTTGAGCATAACTATCTATCTTAAAGAACGAATTAGCATAGATTTAAACTTGGATGGCTTAACTGAAGTTGACTTAGAACAAAATAATGACAAACTATGCCAAATATAACAGAATGATCCATCTATAAAACTGGGATGAGCACAACTGCTTAAACCACTCGGAATTGAATGTCATAAAATGCTCACAAACGCGGCAGGCACAACTATCAAAGGGCCCCAGAGACCAAATGCTATAAAGCACAGAACTCAATGTTATAAACTGATAAACCCACAAAGCATGGCATGGACAACAGCAAGGGACTTTCAAGGACCTATCAATATAAATATCAGTCCTCACTATTATACAATGGTAGATCCACACAAACATATCAATCACTGCCGGAGACGTCTTATGGCTGAATACTACGACAGACTGCACCTAATCTCATTAAATGGTAAATCTCTCGGAATGAAATACCATGGACTGCTTACAAACGTCGTAGACACATATACCGAATAGCGCAGGGGACCAAATGATATAAAACTGAGATCCACAATTTTAAATTCCACATAAACATGATAACCCCTAGAACCACAGTGCTCTACGACATCACTGATATTAGATGGGGAAACAGAGGACTATCAAAATGCCAAGAATCGGCCCCTGTGACCTGCCCTGTTAGATAAAACTGTCCGAACGCTGGCAAATTCGGCTATCGATCATGGGACCATTAACACCTCATACCGCAAAATCTTTCTCTCTTTATCTGACTGAATACCCTGCCAGAAACGTTTTTTTCCGAGAAAATTTCGGATCCGAAATAGAGTAGCTCCTGCGCTGGAATCAATAGACCTTTGTAAAATTATCCAATAAGTTGCCAATCTATCATATCAGATCATCCCATCAATCTGAGAGACGTGAGAATAAATTTACACCAATTGACCATATTTTGTTGACTGCCATTTGACAAGCATTCGCTGAGACGGCAAACTAACAAGAATGGCGTTCAGTGGAAATTAAGTCATTGTGAGGGAGATAATGATTATTGAGTACTCACGTTGATTGCTGTCTTTGATATCTTAGTCATATTTGCTGTGTGAAGACTGATAGGATCAGAAATGTCCTGAAGAGACCTTAAAGTGATCTGATTGCCTCTAAATAGGGCTAAGAATGATGCGCTGTCAGAATAGAATGTTCAGCCTGAAATTGTTATCAATGTTGCCCAATTACAATGGAATACTGGAAGCAGAAATAGGGAGATGCTTTAACAGATTCTATAGGAGACGAACTAGCTATTCATTTTGATATAACATGTACGTGATGTCTAAGCGGGAAGGTAGGATAGATGCATATAGTTACGTTTTGCTTGGATATAGCAGAGATGGTTAGATGTATAATATAGAATAGAATATGGGATCCATATATATGTGATTTTATAATGACAAGCATTTTATGTCTAACTGGCAATAAATGAAGAAAATAGATAGATGCTACGCGGGAATATAAATGTGTATAAGTACCTAGGCGGGAATATAAAATGCATAATCGTTGTGCTTTTGACATAAAAGGAACTTTATGACCAGACGCGATGATTGAAATCTTATAAATGTGCCTTGACAATCAGTTTACTTGATAGCTGGGAGGGAATATAACAAAAGTAAAAGTATTTGTCAAAAAATAAATAAAAAAATAACAGAAAATCAAGATTTGAGTTTTTTAAACCTTATCTTAATTTGGATCACACTATTTGCAACAGTACACATTCTTGAATTTAATCGTCATGGCATGTATGTATGAAAGCGTATGTGGTAAGGAGGGAATATTGGATAGAAAATTAGTTTTGAAGTAGAGGGTTTTTTTTCCCTAAAGAGGAGATAATAAACGTAGAGACTACAAAATGAGTTTTTAATAGGCGTGCAGTTTTAAATGTCAATGAGCGTCTATATACGAAATATAAAAATGTCTTTATATTTATATGTATATTTATATTGCTATTTTCGAGGGAAGCTCTAATAAAACAACCATATATGAGAGTCGAACCGGTCCAAAACAATATAACTAAGTCCACGAGATGTGTATCATTATCCCAATACTAAATTAACTCGTAAAAGAAATAATAGGATGTGCCACTGTTTTAGTTGACATGGTAGGTTTATCAATTTGAAAAACTCATTCTGGCCTGACCGGTTGATGGCAAGTGTTAGCAGGATTTCAGCGGGCTGACAGCGGATCATGACACGTACTACCGCCGTGTTTGCCTAACTCAGGGAGTAATAACAGCATGGGGCGATTGATTTTCCCAATACTCTGTGTAAGACATCGCCTTGTACATAGCAGGACCTTCATGTCTTCAGTACGAACACGATGACTTACAACACAATCAATTTCACGTAGTTGCATGTTCATTTCACAAAAGGCTATATACATATCGGGTTCATTTCATTGACCTTTCGAACACTCAGAATGGATCATGTCGTTGAATTAAGCAGAATGGTTTGAAGTAGAGCACGTTTCATTAAAAAGAAGTACTAAAAGGTTCTACAATTACTGAGACTTCTTACCTGCATCATAAAGGGTTTGTTTGGTGGCACATTTAATCAGAACGGATTGCTGAAAGGAGGGGTTATTGAAGTGTCTGACGTCTTACCTGAAATTGATGAACAGAGCTAGAAGTACGGCCAGGAGGTCCATTATCCTTAATGAAATCAATCGAAACGAATCGGGCTTCCTATGGTGCCGGTTGCTTTATATGTGTTCAGTATTTGTTGATTGCATCCACATCTCTTTAAGAGAACACCGTTGCCAGGTGCTGTTTGGTGTCCATTGCCGTCACTCAGGCAGAGGCACACTGAAGCATACACCGTGACTCCTACTCTTTTATTGTAGATAGCATGTCGATAGCGTCCAGGATAAATTCCGGGGATCTGATGAGGATAATTGCCAAGGAAGGCCTTGAGGCGAGGCTGAATGCCTCAGTCCGAGCTCCCATAGAGAAGCCTAAGCACATGCAACTTGTGGCACGTGCTTATATGAAACAAGAAGCCTCATTGGTTCCCATAGTGTACCTTGAATCACGTGACGCGGAAGTGAAGCATTCTGACATCAATCACGGGTGCTGGCACCTTCCCATCAATCTTGCTCTCCCGATCAACCAATTGTCAACAACGAATTCCTGAAGGCACAAATTCAAGCCCATGACTTGGACGGTCTCACAGAAAGTGAAGAGCACAGTTGATTGACTAGAGAAGAAAAGCGTAGAACGTCCCGTCAAATCAAGATATTTGATCCAGCACCAATTAATTTGTGGAGGTTCACTGAGGGAGAGTATTAAAAGTTAGAAGGAAATTTGATTTATGGTAGAATAGTATTGCAATGCGAAGATTCCAGTGGAAAGGGGGTATTTTTTATCCTCCTGTTAAGTTCCTCTTTCACGAAATTAGCTCAACTGTACTGTTCGCCCGGCGCTTTCAATCTGACTGGTCTTCCTCCTACCACAGTAGCGAGACGATGCAACCAATCAATTGGACTGAGTCGCTCTAAGCGAGCTAAGCATAGAACAAGGGTTGGCGTAGCTTCATTCTGTAAAACAGTACCAGAAACGTATGCGGTATTGAACCATTCTCAGTAAGTAAGATTCAACAGAAAATGTAAGAAAATGTAAACACTTATCAAGTACAGGTGACTTTAATTGTATTACATAGTTCGCATTTGACACTTAAGTATAAAACGTGCCTGGAAACTGTCCGAAAATGTAAATAGAATTACACAAGTTCTAGACAAAGTATAAGAAATGTTTGTCTTATAACAGTCATTATATACGTGAGTGAGTGACATGGATGCAACAGGCTCATAGGGGACATGTGTTATTCGGTGAAACATTAGGGAACGTTTAAAACAAAACTTGAAAAGTCACTGTGTATGCCTTTCAATCACACATGTTATTTAATTATATAATACGATCTTAAATAAAGCATAAAACAGAGGATGTAGCAGACATATGTTCCCAGTGACATTCAGACAGATCCATCTAAATATGTTTTCCTCGACCGTTAATTATATTACCACTGACCATTTGAGATCAAACATAGATTAAAAAAGTGGATTTCTAACAAAATGACTATTACGTTACCGTTGGCTTATTCAAAATAGCCGCACAGTACGTCTCTCTGGTAGGATGCCTTCACTTAATTCATGTATATTCATTAAAAACACAGCATTAGATCAACTGCCGTTAAGATAATGCATAGAGCAAGTTTGGTTGAATTGTTCACAAATTAAAGCTTTTAATCATATATAAACATGTATCACTACCTTCAGTTCAATTCAAGTCTAGAAAAAAAACTTAACAATAATCATCCTTAAAAACAATTTTTTTTTTAATTCGTATAAAATCAACTAAACTTAAAATACATTAATGATTTTATCAATAATAATAAGCAAAATATCATATCCAACTATCACTTGTTTCCCAGTGGTAAACCTACTAAAACCCTTTAAGCTTGGAACCTTATGTTTACAATGTACTTAAGACCGATCGCTCGCTGTAGTAGCGTTGTCCGTTTAAGCGCTTCCAGTAGTCGCTTTACAGGCTTGTTCTCGGCCCGCTTAATACATGTACAAACAGAGAGGCTGAATCAAAGATGTTTTATGTTACAGTGTTAAGAGATAGTAATGGGAATAACTCCATATCAAACATATTCTAGTTATATCAGTTATCATATAGCATCGAGCGATTACGAATGAATGCATAAAACGATGAAAATAGTAATTATAGGAATATATACATTTGTATCATGACGAATATGTATTATATTAAAAGACATGTATTGTTGCACGAAGGACTCGGCTAACTGTTTTACACCGGTACGGGTTTAGTGCAAGACTACACTTAATTTCAGAGCAGTACTAGCGATGGTTCGATAGTTTCAGCATATGCTCGCAGGTTTCACCGCATCACATAACCACAAAGGCCGTGATATAAGTGACATTACTCTTTAAAGTGGCTATAAACCCGACACAGAGAGGTAATAACTGCTTAAAGAGTGTTATGATAAGACGATGCATTATATAAATGGCTAATTAAAGACATGAAGAAATGAAGGAATAAGTACCTGTGAGAGATACCCACCTGGCACTATTTATTGTTAAGAGGGTTGATTGAAGGTGATTACTATTAAAGGAGGGAATGAGCGAATATCTCCTGCAAAAAGTAATTGTATCATTCATTAGAAAAACGCTTCATGTGTAAAGTTACCAAAAGAAATAAGAAAACTACTAGCCTGTATATATCGTTTTGGTAAGGTACTTTAAATACTTCGTATCATTTGACAGGTTGAGATATGTCCTGTTACAGAATGAAAAGAGTACGTATGCATACTCTCATGAACTACGTATGATGGAATATTTGGTGTTTAATTACAGTGAACATAAGTGCAAAGTGTTATGGTAATGACTTCATTCTAAAAAGGCGTCTATAAGTCTCTGTTATCTTTTATTAAGAGTAAATGTTGTTAAAATTCAAATGTTTGGATAGGGAAAATTGGGTTTGTATACATTTCACTATAACGATATTGATATTTCAACTTTTGTGCTAATCATTTATGCATAACTTCTAGCTATAGGAGATGCATATTGATTCAATAATTCTGAGAGAAAGATGTTTTATGACTGCTAAGGCGAGACAAATATTATTTTGCATTTTATTAAGTTTCTATTGACAAACAGTAACGATGAAATAACTGCTTATTCAGTCGATAAATATATTGATTTGTGGATAGGAAACTTTCTTTGAATATATGTTTCTTGAAGCAGAGTTTAATGTGTGAAGATTATGCTTAATGGGAAGTTTTTTTCATTTATGGAAACTAAGGAAATGAATTGATTTCCCTTAATTTGAATTTATACATTTTTTTCAGTGAGCTATCAATTTCAAATCAACTAAACTAGTTTTTAAATTCCAAATTCACCATCACGCATTGGCAGTTCGGCCAATTCATAGGATGCAAATTACGAATATGATCGGTTTATTTAACGGTATACAATCAATTCATGTTTAAAAGATTTAAATATAAAAAGACGATAATGAGATACATTTAGTTTTTGATGACAGCTCATCGATTCCGAGCATCCAGAATTTACACAAACGACGTGAAAGTAACGGTTTGAAATTCAGAAGGATTGAAAAGATTCAACACGTCATGAGTGAAGATGTTTCCGGAGAAATAAATTTTCTAAATGACAGGAAATTCGCTCTGTTGGACGAATCTCAACTTTCATGTTCTTTATCAACTCTCTTGAAAGTGAAGGAAGCAACGGCATTCGTTAGTGTAGCTTTTCGATTTAATTTGGGAATCTGAAGCAGTTTTGTCTTCAACTGATGGATGTTTTGACTGATGATGCATAAACCGAAGCACCAAGTCACCCACAGAACTCTTGTGAAAACATGTCATTAGATTAATGCCCACTTACCGAACACTCCTAACATAAAGTTTATATGAAGATGTACTAATGAGGTATTATATAAAAGCCTCTCGACGACATCAAGCCTCAAAGGATAAAACAGTAGGAGTTTTTTGGTTAGAAAACGAAAATGCCCTTGGGGTGCAATTAGTGCAATGGAAGCATACGAGGTTCTCTCTTGTAAATGTACAGCTCAGAGTACCATCTAAACCACAGAGGGACCTTCTACACATGCAAGAAATGTCATTTTGACGCAATGTTGCAAAGGTGACGCCTGTCAGTATATGGAGGAGATTTTGAATTGCAAATGTAATGTAGTTGTGCGCGTTTAGAAGATGTTGATATGGGGCTTGAGTTTTTCCTCTTGTCAATTACTGTCCTAGGGTTGGGAGTAATGAAATTACTTCTGATCATCGAGGTAAACCCCTGCGGTATACCATAACATTAGGCATTCTGTGCCAGAAGCGTGTTGATTTAAAGGTAATATTCAATATGCTCCATGGCTCTGGCACGTCCTTATTGACGCTCTCAGAGTGACATATTGTGGGTTTATGTCATTAACATTTATATTCAGGGCACACTGAAGAGGAATATGATAACAAAACGCTGCTTGATGCAGAGATGTGGTCTCTCGAGAAAAAACCTAGAGACAAAAAGTGTTTAGTTGGAGTCGAGTGTGATCATAAAATACGTTTGATGACTCCCGGGTGTTTATTATCATTTCATAATTGTTTCCCGGGAAACAAAACACCTCAAAATATTTCTCTATGGTAGATTCCAACCTCTTCCCCAAATTAAATTGTTTTTAACTGTCACGACAGCTGCAGGGGTGATACACGTGATTGGTACGTTGTAATAAATATTCTACATTACATTTTAGATTTTAACATTTACAAAAATGATTGATATTTGTTGCTAATATGATATCAACTAACATAAAATTATTTAAATTGCAAACATGAGTTATATTCTCAAATTTTATTTTGACTTTTCTATCAAATCACCAGATGAAAAATGATTTTAAAATTTGCAAATTGTTCTAAGTTTCTCTTTATTCTAAATCTAAACTCTCAAAAGCATGAATCTCCTTCAGGATTCCTTCCATTCATATTTCATGCAGCCTATGGTGTATTTCACTTCATCTTAACGATGCTTCTCATTTCCATCGGAAGGCAATTAAGAAGCTAACGCAGCCTTCATTACTGATTAATGTCCGCCATATGGTCTTATTAGGAGCTTAGTGATTCTAATGTTTTGCTTTTTTCCATTTATTGCCGGATATGATTGTCACATTATTGCGGTCTAGACATAGGGCCTAACCTTTCTCCCATTGTCCTCCGCCATCGTTCATCCAGCTTCTTACTTGAAATGCTAAACGATACCAGCCCTGCATAATATAAAAACCGAACTTTGTCACTTCTCAGACTAGGAAATGTGAGCAATAGATACATTCACTTGTTAATATATTCCTCTCTCCCCTTCATCCTAAATCCCGCGTCTCGAATGTAAAACTACCAAAGATTTCATTGAGCTTGAGGTGATTTAATCAAAAACAAAATTCATGAAGTGATTTAATTATTCTCACGACTCTCTCGACGATTGTTGTCAGTGAGTATTCCCGTTGAGTCATTTTGCGGCTTGTCAATCGCAGTGTTTGGTCCTCAGCAGTTCCTTCCGACTATTCATAAAGGGAGGCAACTCATGTCGTGCTA
The DNA here is from genome assembly GCA_936450465.1 of Gibbula magus. Taxonomy (NCBI): domain Eukaryota; kingdom Metazoa; phylum Mollusca; class Gastropoda; order Trochida; family Trochidae; genus Gibbula; species Gibbula magus. The sequence goes on from OW388294.1 coordinate 26,551,583, forward strand.
ATTGCATCTGGGACTGAAGCTCCGAGTGTCCCTGTCGGGTTAGAAGCGAGTCGCTTTCTCCAGTCGCTGTTTAGTATTCAATGCGATAAGTTGAGTCCTATTACTTAGCAGACATCGCATACAGCGGCGGAAATGACACGAGAAGCTGAACTACTTAAAGAATAGTGGCGAAAATCTTTTGTTTCATTGGCAAAAATAAATTGTCCTCTTTCTTGTTGGTCACAATCATGAGTTTTATGACCACCGGCTGATTTGAATATTATAGGCCATATGACTGAATGAGTTTATAAAAATATTATACATGTATGTTTAGAGATTCGTTGAAACTAATGCTTATTTCGTTTGTTGTCCTGAAATTATCCTGATGTTGTCATAATGAGTTAAATTTACCGGTTGATCTTAAATATGTTGTGTGTGAATACCAGCTTGTCAAAACACAAACACATGTAGGAATTTGTGTTTAGTAATTATAATGCATAAATGATTGACCATGTTGAATTTGATTTAATAGTTATAACGTTTGTGAAATGTATTGTCGTATATACATTTCATTTACTACAATTATGTATCATACTATGTATAAACTATTATCCGACTTAACTTTTCATTTGTATGATCTCGATATTGATATTGCAAAAAGAACATCAAATTCAAAAGTGATAATGACGTATGGTTAAGTGAACCATAATTTTCAATATTAAGTTATTTTTATTTTATCTGTTATTTTTAAAAGAGTTGATACAAACAACATGTGGGAGGAGATATTAAAAGGACGTTCTGTTTCGTAGATGTCGAAGAGGCGCCAATGCTATTTAAGCTTTAAATCAGTTTAGTTTGAGTTTTAGTATGAGAGGAAATAAAGAGGGTTTCAAAAACTTTGCAAACATTGACTGATAGAGATGTGAAATAGGTTTAGATTTCTTCTATTTGAAAGAAGACATTGGAAAAAAGTTATTTTCGATAACATCAAACCCAACATCCAAACGATCTCCGTTTTCAAGTATGACTCTTAACAAGCAATTTGACAGCATCGTGTCGTTATCACGCCGATTCTAAAAACGTTTCCCGAAAACCAAAGGTCGATTACAAACATTTTTAAACAAGAAGTGGAAATCAAATTCTCCATTTCTCCATTGAACATCCTTTATGGAAAATGAAAATGCAATTGCAATGAGGATTGGGAATACAAGCTCCTCACAGTTCCCACTTCATACAAAGCGACGCCAAACCTACTCTCACATACAAAGTTATGGGGCAGCATTTTCCGCTCTATGCCTGCGTTTGAGAGCAAAAAACAATGAAAGCAAAGCGGTATCATCTCGCTCAATGTTGAGAGCTCACGCTTCAACAGAACGCCATTTACATCGTCGATGAAGAAGCTTTTGAAAGCTTCGATCAAGCCTGGCTGTTCCCTTGGCGAGGACTCGTTTGATCGCTCAACTTTTGATGTGAAACAGTGAACCCATTCAGTTTTACTACCAAAGCAAAACAAAATGAAATTTGATTTTGATGCGAATCGAGGATGGACATGTGGTGTTGATGGAGCTGTCGTGTGAACTGATAACAATAAAACATGGTATTATCTAGTTCCATTGTGCAGATACCATCTTGTGCAATTTCACGTTAAAACCATAAAACTGTTGCGTGAAATGTATTGTTCTGACTGAGGGATTTAGTTATTAAGTCCAACGAGTATTTCTCTGTTCTTTTATGCTCTTTTCAATCCAACATCCTTTTCCCCATAAAGAAGTACATTGTTTATGCATTAATGTGTCAAACATCGATTACCATACCCACTGATCTGCAGTCCCCCCTCGGGACTCTATTGGAAGCGTTGGTCGCTTGGGACTAGCAAATCCCAAAGGTCATGCAAGAGATCACAGTTGTCTTTTAATGAGTTTCCTCTTTCATGAAATATACATGGTGTTGTAATTACATTTGTCTTATCATGTGAAATAAACACGTATAGACCTGTGACTAGAGTGAATTTAACCGTGATCCGGTGGGCGCTTTACTATTCGGCTGTGACATGTACATGGTGATGCTCTTTTCAAATAGTCTGGAATTAAATTCAATGAGAGATGCTGAGTTGCAGTTTTCGATGCCTGTCCTTCAATTCTCACACTGGTTCAAAGGGAAGTCATGCGCTTGATGTAATAACGTTGTTATAATGGCTTTAACTTGTTGATAAAAAACGGGCATTGTGGCTAAATATTAGAATATGTGAGCTGTTTATTAAGATTATTGTTGAGGTTGGCATGGCGTGAATGGCACTACTGATGCAATATTATGTTTAATTTTTAATCAAATTTGAAAAAAAACCAATAAAAATTAGTTTTGTTTTAATATTAACTATTTAGCAATCAAAATCGATTACCTTGTGCAATAAGGTTTTGATATTCGAAAATGCTTTTACTTGGAAAATGGTGGAGCACTTTCGCCATGTGCTCAAACGTCTCAAAATATATATTTTATGTATTAAGTTCCATTATTTTTTAGTAAATGAAAATTTACTTGCTTTTTTTACCATGGTGAAATTGGGCCATACATGTAATAACGTCCGAAAGAAAATCTTAAATGATAACTATCCTGCAGCAAGGCTTCCTAGTAAATATATAGACCCTGTGATCCGGATAGTTATCATTTTAGCGTTTTTCTTAAGTTTGCTGGGCAGTAATATGATACAAGCAATGATACCCTGTCTGGAGAGTTATGTGTTACCTGTGATTAAGCATGGCTTGAAAGTAGAATATTTTAAAACTATTAATTGATAGGCCCCTATGAATAGGGTAATGAAGCAGACGATGCTGTGTTAAAAGGGCAGTAGCATGTTTCCCCCCTTAAATAAGACTATGAAATGTATTTGAAAAATAATATCACCAACAGTAAAGCACCCTTCTCTCCTCGGAAAATCAAGTTAAAAATTAAGTGTACATTGTCAGGTAAAGTCATGGAATTGTTTTTGTATTTTGAAATAATAAAAAGGTGTTCACATTAAAATGGCCGCCATGCAATTTTCATCACCGTTATATCCACTGCGAATAATTGGTAATTACATGTTTAACCCTCTAAAAGTAAATATAAATGACATTTAATATCATTATAAACGGGAAATTTGAAAAAATAAAATTTGACAAAAACGTGCTACTGCCTCTTAAAAAACAATGAGTGCTTACCCTTTCCCATTTTCATTTTGATTACAATTTACCCTTGATCTACACGTAAGATCCAGAATTGGGAACATGAGAATGCTCTTACCCGCAAAGTTGTAAATTTTACACAATAAAATTACTGTTCCTACATATTTCTTGTTTGTCACGAAAACAAATCCACAAATCATATCTGTGCATCAACAGATTGTGTTTTAGTTATAAGTTTAATCTAATTAGGGACCCGTGACTCGGAAATGTCTAATTGTGAGATTTCGCAAGGAAGAAATTGCCAGGAAAGACCTCTTGCAAGATGACAAATTGTTTCCATTTTGTAAGAAAGTTTGTCGCTGTAATCCCTATGGAAATTGAAACTCCGGTAATTGCGAAAAAGATGAGATTACGGAAAAAATTCAACAGCTTCTCTTTGACTAGAAGCTTACAAAAGACAGTTTATTTTTCACTGCGTGACTGATTGAAAAGGTTATAAAAGTTTTAATGAAATTAATTACGATTAACTCTGCTAAAGAATTCAGTTTTTGTCTGACTTTAAAAACATGCAACATCAATCTTTGTTCGTTTTTGTAGCAGCTCAGGCCGAAACAGAGGAAAGTGTTTCTTCCGTTCTGAATATTTCACCTTGATTCTCGATCCTTGAAATGGATCAGTGAAAGACATTAGATGTACAACGTTCAAAGTTCGTTGATAATTCAGGGACATAAAGAATGTATATAGAATACTAAACGACACCCCGTTTAATGCCATTTTTATAAAGCGCCTGAATGGTTTGAAATTTTACGAGCAAAAGTTAACAATTATATTCATGGGTTAACATTAACATATTATTAAAGCATTGTATTTATTACTCGCAGGTTTATATCAAGCCATATTGCAAAGCAGTCATGGATTAACATGAACATGTTATTAAAGCATTGGATTTATAACTCTCAGAATTAAATCAAGCCATATTGCAAAGCAATCATTACAGTGACACCCTCATGTAAGACACTTACGTTTGTGGCGACGTCGCTACAATTGTGACGTCACTTCAATTGGTTGCATGATATGTGTAATTCATTAAGTTGCGACGTTTGAAACGGGCGAGGAATAAATGTGTTCCATTAAATCCTGCAGTTTCATTTATTTTATCTATTCATAAATGTTCGAATTTATAGCTAAATGAGACTTATACTCTCAGGCATGTTTAAACTTTGTTAATATACACGCGTATGTTGTATTTACAAACTATACACGTCAACAATACATGTCTATATTCTACTTTTAAATTTCACAAGATGATGACAAACATATTCATATCAAAATCACAAATTTCGTTTTCACTTCGTTAACTGTTGAACATGTTCTTCTTTCCACGAAAATACTTGGTCCAAATAGACACGTGTTCGGTGTTCATAAATCATCAATACATCGATGCATTGACACCCATCGTGCAACAAACCTACGTTGTTGTCCATCAGCATTAATAATGTATGACGTAAAACGCTAATTTGCCACCCAGAAATATCATACATCCCGCTTTCTGTAATAGGCACCAGCATATTGTAATAACATTGTGTCAAAAACTCGTAATTACATTTCTCTCATAGCGCCTATACTGTACAAAATGAAGTGGTTTAGTATACATGAGTGTAAATTCATTAACACTTTCACTCAGTTTTACAAGGACACAGCTGTTTAAGGAAGGAAATCTGAGATCAAATTAACAAGATTCAGGCCGAATGATTGGAACAAGCGCCTGGAAAATCTCCTGGTTGAAAACGTACACTGCTCCGATCAGAGGAAGCTCATTGCAGATATGCATCCACTGCTTGAGGTACATCTTGAACCTTAATGCATTTAGGGAGATGAATGATGGACGCTGTGGACTTGTGTGAATACCTGGCAATTTGAAGAATATGCATGTTGAATCTAATTAAAGATTCATGTTGAGTCCCATGGAGCAGAGCCTAATCAATCAATTTGTTAGAGAGGCATTCGACCACAGAACGAGTATTTGTGAGTTAAGATTCATATACTGTTTATATTAGATTAAAATGGAATAATGTAGTTACATTGTATGTAATGATGGGGGGTTAACATTTGCATATTGATTATTATAATAACATTTTTTTTTATAAATTCATCCTGAGGTAACTTTAGCTGAATCATGATATTTTCCTGATAGTAGTTGACAAAACAATGACAGTCTTGATTCTATCAGACTCCGTTTGAATATATCATAGAATAAACGGTCTGATTGAATACAACTACATTGGCTTTTCAGATCCAAGGTAACATTCTGTTTATGTTAATCAGTATACAAGCCATTTGCACTAGGTTGTGGTCATATATGGTTAAAATATGAACAGTTATGGTGTAGTAATGATGTACGTATATAACATGGTTATGTCGGGTATCACGATAAAAGTAGCCGTTATTTTTACGCATTTAGTCGGACTCGAACTCACGCTCTCATTCTAACAATGGAGCCGACTCCAAGCAGTGTAAAACGCTGTACTACTGAAGACTATATGATCGTAATGTTACATTTTCCCGCTATGTAAATTGCATACATTTTTAATGTCCACAAAGTTGGAGTGTTTAAAACATGTTTGACTTTAAAATCAGATGATTCCCATAATCACTACAATAGTCTTTGACAAAAGTTAGAACATTCATTTACTGTGAGTTATGGTGTCGATACTCCATACTAATTGGAAAGTTATTTGTATGTGCCGTTTTGGCTTAGATTTGCTTTCACCTTCGTGTGAATGGATACAACGCAAAATGATAATCAAGCGCTGTTAGCTATCCAGGAATTGCATTTATCTTAAATAATGGCATTGGTACTCCATGCTCAGTGGAACTCTGTATGAGCGGTCAGGGATTAGGTTTCTAATTTGGTTTCCCTCTATGTGATTTAATAAAGCGTCTTTTGTGTATCATACTCTACTGTAGTTTCAGCTTACATTTTGTTTTATATTGGTTTTAAAATATGTAGTCCGAGAATGATTTTGATTTTGACTCCCGCATTGAGATATGATACATTGTATACCCCATTTAGTGTTTCATAAATCACTGATTTGTTTTATAAAGAATGTCTATATTCTTGGGCAATAAGGAACGTAATTAGTTGGTGGACAAATATAACATTGTTACAGTTGGGAGTTGCCTGATTCTGAGGGTGTGGGTTGGTTCGAATCCTGCAAAGGGCCTAGGCCCGAATAAGGACAATAATGTGTACTATTGAAGGTATAGTTTTCCCAAATATAACACCGTTAGTGCAAAGTTCATTTAATAAATGATATTTAAACGAGGGAAAACATTTAGGCAATATGGCTTTTTGATCCCACGTTGGAGTCCGCCCAAAGAAGTAAATTTTTCAATGGCATTTTGGAAATTTGAAATCAAACACGGACTGGTATTTGAATATGTCATCTAGTATCATTTTCAATAATGATTATGATTTGATGTAGGTGTGTGAATACCTTGAGTGTTTTAAACTAACCATTTTATTTTTGTGGTAGTATTTTGTCCCGTTCATATTGTATCGACAACATGTATGTCTATATTTGTTTTATTACACTCTCGTAGATGATACTACTGTTGTGAAACATCGAAATGTTATTCAACACTCTTGTGAAACATTGCACGTGAAAGCGATCGCAGTCGGAACTACTTTCCAGTAGTCACATGGCCCTTGGGATCGCACTGGATTTCTTGGGACATGTTTTTTCATACAACGTCGTTTTGATTAATATTGTACGGACGCTTCTATCACAATTTACCGTCAATCAGTATCACTTGGTTGATTCAGAGTTAGTTCCCTTGACATGTAATCTCGTTACGGCTTTCTCGATTTGACCGCCATTTTGATTCGTCATGCAACTTGACGTAGCCTTAGTTTATGTAAATTCACAAGGGATAAACTTCATGTTGAACCCACGTATCCTGTGACAGTCGTCAGTTGAGTACTATCGCGACTACATTGTAATCCTTATAGGTACATTTTGATATGTTCTTTTCCTTTTGAGGAGGTTTTTTGGTTGTTTAGAATGTAAAAAAATTAGCTTCGTGTCGACATGTTAGTTTTCCAGGTTGTGGAGGCATTGTTCATGTCTGTGTGTTGTTACAGAAGATACCATACCAAGATAAATGAATAAAAATGCTTCAAGGTAAGTATCAGTGCTGATATTAAATGTTAACGTTTGCTAAAAATTTCGGAACTCCAATATATTTGCCGACAATGTCAACTTCATCGCCAACAAGGACAATGCTCCTCACAATTTCACTAGATCAAACTAGCTGCAGATATGTATGGAACCTTTCTTCCCAGTAGCATTGTCGTCAGGGTGTTACAGAGCCTATTTTAGCAAAGCATTAGTAACTGCAGCTACGTACAGCTAAAACTAGCCTAACTGAATCGCGCTTGAAAACAGTCGCATTCCGATGACGTCACAATCACCTGACATCATTCATAAGATCTAGTTACATTAAAACGATGTTTTTGTTTACTCGCCAATTTGCGCTTGCTATAGTTTCAACATAAAGACAATGAAATGAGTGTTTAGAAATTGTATTGTTCAAAACAGAAACTTGATCTATTTTTGTTGTTTAGTGAGATGGCGTTATGCGTCCATGGCAAGAGATGTATCCCTACGTGAATATTAAGAGTGAACGTAAATTACATATTTCATTAATTTAGAGTGTGTAATAAATAAAATACTAAACTCGATCCCGTTTGATAACATATTTATGAAACTCGTGGGTTGTATTGGTATCTAACTCGATACCAAAAGCATCCACCCGTTTCATAAATATGTTATTAAACGGGACGTCGTTTAGTATTCTCTATATTCATCATTGGTTTGTGATAATATATACAAAAAAAGGTTTACGGTTAAAGGACTTTCGATCGTGAACCCTATGAACTTAATCAGTATAAAGTTCTGATTTGTACCACCATTGCAAAACTCATTCTCCAACTCGTGGGTTGTATTGGTATCTAACTCGCTTTCGCTCGTTAGATACCAAAAACATCCACCCGTTTCATAAATATGTTATTAAACGGGACGTCGTTTAGTATTCTCTATATTCATCATTGGTTTGTGATAATATATACAAAAAAAGGACTTTCGATCGTGAACCCTATGAACTTAATCAGTATAAAGTTCTGATTTGTACCACCATTGCAAAACTCATTCTCCTTTAAAGATCCCCTCCATTTCTACATCCTCCTTAAAAAAAATCAATTTAGTTTTTTTTTTCAATGTAAAAACAAGTAGAATTGTTTGTGTTAAGGGACTTTAAATCAAATTAAATCCCCCGAAATGCCTCCAGTGTTTTCCTAATAAATTCCTAATGTCAAATTCAGGTGCGCAACTTACAAAAAAACATGATTCCAGCCATCTTCTTTTCACAGCCTACAGTAATTCCGAACACTAATGTGTGTGTATCCGTTCTAATTTATTTGTAGGCTTTTTCTGTTTGTTTCCCATTCTATTGGGACGTAGAAGATTGAAATGCGCTCCTCCGTCACGCAATAATACAGGCGACTTGGTACATCCGTGCTTACACTGTAATATCAGTAAGGTCATTTTTTGGAGGCTCAAAGTTCAAAGCTGTAAAATTATATATACAATCCGATATAGTAACAAGATATTTCAGGTATGTATTGTAACAATTGTAACAACATCTGTACTGATATGTTGAGATCGAAATCATCAGTTTCATCAACTGTTATTAAGAAGCTGTAATCATCATTACCTGACTGATGGAATGATTCACCAGTTAAGATGAAAGCTTTTAAAGGTTATACGTTTATTAAAGATGGTATTGAGAGTAGTCAGGATTAGTCTACTAGCGGTTAACTGTATGACGAAGGAAAGACTGTATTCGCAGGGAATGCGACGGGTTTCGTTCGAAGGCTTTGACGTCAAAGGCACATACGGCTAGAACGTCAGATAGTCGACACTAACGTCACAGGGATGTTCGATTTGAACGGATTTCCAATTCGCTGACCTCTGATATAAATAACGGATAAAGTAAACATTAGAGCCACAACCCACGCGTATGGCTATGGGGAATCACCTCCTTTAAAACTATAAAAAATATTGCACTGTAACATTATATTAATATTATGGGTAAAAAAACAATAACCAACTCGCGACCGAGAATAACATGTTTTCTACCCCAATATTATTATATTAATTGTGAAAATCCCTCGTCTAGGCTCAATAATGACGTAATTGATATGAATCGGGAAAGATAATCTGTCATTATAAGTGACTTGTTAATTATTGACATGTATAAATATCGAATACAATTCCAAATATTGGAATAATGAGAAATTTACGGTCAATCAAATAATTATAAACCACGAACGGGCGAACACGTCTAAAATGATTTCACACGTGCATCTTTATTACAAAGGTGTAATATAATCGTAACCACACATCAAGGTAATTTCACGAGCGAGTAAAACTATTATAGAAAGCATATTTGACAGCACTGTCGCATATGATAAGATAATCCTACCCATACAGAGCATCACAACCCGAAGAATGCTGTATAAAATAATTATGGCGACATCAACATCCAATAATGAGAGTTTTCTCGCAAATTCAATTCGATGAATCAATATCATGCATTCGTGGTAAAACTAATAATAAACCTCTGGTGCCATTCAAGGCCAGCACAGCCATTCCTCCATGTTATCACGCATTCTAGAAGCCAGTCTTGGTGTACTATATGGGATGATAAATACAAGACCAACCGACTGCTTCAATGCAGAATCGGTAATAAATGGTATGCGTTCTTTGAAGCAATAGTGTAATAAAAAAGTACTTTAAGACGCAATGGTCTTGAGAAATTGTTTGTCAGTACAGAAGGGAGAGGCTATAACCTAGTAAATGCTATACTGTATTGACCGCCTCAACACACTATGCATGCTGTGCAAGTGGTTTGGTTCCAGAACAACGTTATCAGAGGGTTTGGAATTTATGACCACTGTTTCGGTTCCTCAGATGCAACGTAAAAGTCGATGTGTCTTACTATAATGAAAAATATCGCTCTGCTAACTTAAGGGTAATAGCCCATGTAAAATAAGCTTCACTTTTTAGGGACACAAAAGGACCATAGATCGTCCTGTTGCAATAAATCAACTTTTTTAGTTTGCTTTCGCTTTTTAAAGAACACTTCGCTCCTATTGTGTTTGTTGGTTTAATGTTAAAGTTTGAATGTACTGCTCTTGTAATGGTATAAGAGTACCGTTCCTACGGCAACAGTAAAATCCAATTTTGTAAGATGTATATTTCCGCGTCATAAAATGTATAATATAACTTTCATGTTTCCAACTTGACTTGAGTACTGTTCAAAAGAGGAAAGTAAAGATTCTGTTTGGTATAGATTATTCGTCCCGAGATAGAGGGTGATGTAAAATAACAAAAATGCAAGATAGCTTGATTCATGAATGATAAATACGACTGAAACACAGTAAGGTGTTGTCTCCAAAAACCAAGAAACCGACATTTTCCATTTTTGAAACATATAATTATGATTCTGACCAACACACCTCGTCGTTTTGAAATCTTTAAAAAGGCATATTATGAGAGTGAAATATGACTTTTTTGCTTGTTTTATGATATTCGTAATGATGCGTAAACGAATGTCCAGGAAGCTCCATTACGTCTATAATTAAGTTCCATATCTTTATTTTTTAAAACTTAAATGATTCCAATTCTGTCCAAAAGCACCCTAGAAATAGCTTTTTCAGCACCCCATCGGTGTTTGAACAGGGCTAAAAAATACAGAAGCGTACCATGATGATTGAATTGTTTTAATACTACGAAACAAATACTTCTAAAAGACTTTCAACATCGACATTGTCCGGTGGCAATATTTTGTTTTTGATTAACGCTGGTTTATCAAACAGCAGATACTCGTGGTACTATTATACATAAATGTTGCGATTTAGAGTTTTTCTTGAATTTTCAATAACATATTAAGTTTAGATTCCACATACGTTTACCAACTAGTTTGCCGGTCACTGATGCCAGATTGGTAGAACTGGATCTGAGTCCTCTTCCAAGATTCCTAGAGTGTTCGAACAATCTGCAGATTGTGATAATTCCTAGATTGCACGGAACCTACACTGACGCGTCTTGGTGAAGAAAAATCCCACAGCGATGTCGGCCTCGGCATTTCTCCTTGAATGACTGGCGCACCTGCAGAAACATATCATAATATTCTCAATGCATGAATGTCCAATTCGACAGGTAGTCAATACGTCCCTATAACTGATGTCATAGTTTCTTGGGGATTCTGGTGGCTTTCAATTGTATTGTCTATGAAAATGTGGCCAACAAAAACAATTTTTGGGACCATCTTCGACATGCCTTGGACAAATGACGTGACGTGACGTGATTTATGAATCCCTTTGGCTTGTTGTTGATGACGACCTCACGCTGGAATATAATTCACCAATATCCTGATGGTTGTAATAAAAGGTGAAATCTTCTCATAAACGGCAGCCAATGGCTTTTCAACCTGTTTTGCAATCTGACAATCAACGAAAACTTTACTTGTGCTCCAGAACTCAGTTTTATCCATTTGTCAACTCTCTGTAGTAACTCAACTTAACCTTTGCAGCCAGAAACTTAATAAGTAATACGTTGAAGATGTCGAGCATTTTAATGTCAAACCATCAAACTTGTGCGAGGCTCAAAACTTTTTTATATCCCCTATCAGTCCAGACATTTCCTACATGGTATCATTTAACCTTTACTCCACAGTCACTCCACTGAAGTCATCTGAGTGTATACGGTTAGAGCATGGTGGAATTTGTTTGATACAGAAAGTACAGGTTACAAGTGTGAGACATTCATTAAAATTGCATATCAAATACACGTGTCAACGATAATTGAATTGTCGTGGCTCCATAGAAACGATGCAGTGTAATTTGATTACATTCAAATGGAAATTAGACGACAATAAGGTGCATCATATTTTATTCATATTTGTCTAATTGCATTGAGAATTAGTCTATCTGCTTCCAACTGTTTACTGTGATGTCGGGTCTAAATCGGGACACGGACAAAATGTAATATTATTAATGGAAATAATGTCAAGTTTGTTTCACGAACTGCACGGTTTTCTGTAATGTTTAATTATGCTGAGCTGTTGAATATTATTCTCGTTTTTGACATGTACATCAATAATCCTCGTAAAAATAGTTCTTCATTTCTTACAAGTACAGGACAAAACGGTTGCCGGATCCTTCCGGATTCTTCCCGCTTCTTCAGGATCCGACAATATTTGGCAGAATCCGGAAGGATCCGGCAAATGGATTCCACCACTTTTTGTCCTGTGAAGTGTCATGAATTTTGATCGTGCTTAAGGTAGGACAAAACATATCTGTTAGTTTTGGGGAAATTGTTATCATCTTTATCTTTTATAATGATTTTTTAAACTCACTTTCTTATTGGAGTATATATGTTTTAGTTGTATGTGACTGCACGTGATCCTTTGTATATTTCAGTTTATTATTGACAGGGAAGTTAACCAGCAACGAACGTGACTGCCGAACAAATAACCCTCACTGCCCTACACTGGGATATAACTTGAGAGACGTGTGTCAACTTTGGCAAGACCCTGATTCAAAAGTGAACCTGTATTTACCCAACAGTACAATTGGTACCTTGGTTAACGTAATCTTAGTGTGTCCTTCAATCACTATATATCACAGCGTTGATTAGATCAGGATTAATTGTGAGTGCTGTCTTGTGGGTGCATTCATGAATTCACGCTGTGAAACAGATGAGACGACTCATTTGATATCTACCTTTTTTAAGGAAGTCATGAGATCCTGAATGAATGTTGGTTGAGCACACACAGTTGTAAGGTCATATTCTTTATAATAGTGAATTTGAAACAACTAAATGTATTCTTTTGAACTTAACCTCATATTTCCTGTTTCTAACCAATGGTATGGGCTAAGCAATACTAAGCATATATATATATATATATATATATATATATTATTTCCTGTGGAAGCCAGTGTAAACATAAAAATCACATGGCACACTTTTGAGTGTAGTAATTTCTGCATTACCCATTCTATTCGGTTTGGTACGCGTAGAAAAGCCAGGAAACTTCCTACTATTCTTGCTACGGCAAACAACGGTGACATCAAGAACAATTGGTATATGACGTCACAGAGGACGAAATATTGGAACCCGCGTTGAAACAATGGGTGCTAGGCAAACGTGATATGTGCACACGTGGTCGTATCGATAATATTCACTCGGTTATTTTAAACCATATGGGTAATAAATGTGCTTCGCAAACTTCATGATCCTTCGACCTGGTGACAGAAGGGTTAACTTTCACATTTAGTAAATTTTTGGGGTATGTCATCTTGTGACGATTTCAATCAAAATAATGTATCAACTATTACCCATGTCAACACAATTGCGCAAATATAGTTCAATGAAATGCTCAAATCTGTAAAGTGTATTTGCAAGAGCATGCTCAAAAGCCCGTTTGAGCCTCTGGGCAGAATTTCTGCAGTCACAATCCACTGCCGAAGACAAAGGATACGAACAATTTGTTTATAATAAGAATGCTACCGATCTGTGTTATTGTCCATGTCCGCTTGGTATAGATTATTATGGACACATAAAACATGTCAGAAGTTTATTTGTAGATTGATTATGACAACGGCATCGACCATTCCATCTTATCAAATATGTATAAACCAAATAAGAACCTGTAGTGGCTAGGTCATGCAGAGACGTATGAACTATACCGTCATTTCAGGTACTCACAAAGGTAAGCATTTGCTTACATTCCACTGCTCTTTTATACTGTAATACGGCAACCATCGATAGAGCCTTTGTGTAAATATGTTCACCGCAATTAAACTTTAATGCTAAAAGAAAGGATGTTAAACACTTAAGGTTTTTAATCAAAAGGTGTATGGCTTTTTTTATGGAGCAAAACTATTTAAATGTTTGATTGGTCGAGTGTAAAAACCAACGATTAAGGTTAACATTGTTCTTACCTTTTAAGAACATTTATTCTACAAATATGCCGAAGGGTTTAAACTCTTCAGACGTGGAAATCGTACGTGTAAGGTTTCTGGAACAAATGAAATATTGAAATGTCAAATACTCTATTGTTCCAATGTACACAGACACACGTTTATGGTAAATATTGTAGTTACTTTTACGACAATTGATCTTCAAAATCGAAATTTAAGATGTCAGAAAGGATGATGAAGAAAATAAAATAGGCGTTGAGATCGATCGGAATGCGATTTTTTTTTAAAATGTTAAAATGTTCAATGCTTGACTGTTCAAGTGTACAAAGTCAAAGAAACATATGTCAAACTTTCGACTGTTTTGAATTTACTGACAAACGATAATGGCAAACACCATTCTAAATTTTGTTTATACCTTTTGTCTTTAGGTTTCATTTAGGTCTCTAATCTAAATACAACATGACGGCGTCTAGATGAGGAATGTATGATGTACACGTACCTTACATATCAAACGAACCTCGACAACAGCTTGACTGGATGTGAATCTCGCAAGTGAATAATGCCGAAAAAGTAAAGGTACTATTTCGGATAGTGTAATCAGAAATATAACACTGTTACACTTGTTCACTATATAAATGGCATGTACATGTATCTTTAATTATCATATAATGGAGGGTGTTATTGATGCAATAAAGCAATCTGATAAACTTGGTATCCAAATCTGATAAATATGCAAAACAGGTCAAAGGTCAAATACACGAACTACTTTCCACTCTTTTCATGCGAATCCTAAAACTGTTACGTATTATTGAAAAGCGTAACCGGGAGTTAACCCGAGTATTTCCGCTTGAAAGAATGCCAATGGATCTATTCGAAAACACGAAATCATCTGATATGGTACACTATGTGCATTTATAGTGTTAACAAAGTCAAAGTAATTGTAGATTTGTTTTAAAAATCATTCAAATCTTCAGTGCGCTAACCAACAGCATCAGCAAGTAGCTGCAGTGTCCTGTGTACAAAATGAATCTTGATGTGTCAGTGTGTGACCTACCGACGCGCCTCGTCGATCGCACTAGCATTTTGGCAGTTCTTGAGGGCTGAGCATACGGTATTGGGTACATTAATAGGTACTTATTGTCATAAACAAAGGAAACAGCCCCACCTCACAAATAATTACCGTTTTAGTGCGAAAGATACTGTTATGCAGCAATCAGAAACGACCCGGCAACGCAGCTTCCAAAACGTTGAAACTAGAGTTACTTCCCTTGTTCTAGCAACGTGACCAAATTATTTATGAGTGCTTTAGATAGATGCTTATGAACTGATTGAAAATATCTCCATGAACAAGAAACAAGGGACCAAATGTTGATTTTTTAAAGAATCGCGCACATGTGTTTTTAAATTGTTTTAATTAAGAACTATTTAGGCACGTCACAGCCGATGTCTTGACCATCACTTTGATGTACCGTCTGTGATATTACTCCGCTAAAACTAGGTCAATTCTCTTTCCACTTTTACTACAAAATACGCTTATTTTAATAATGACATATATGATAAAGAGATTATTAACCTCGTGTGTTTCCGTATCATTAATATCATATATTTGGAATAAAAAATAATGTATTATGCTCGCCAGAGGCTCGCATAATACAATTTGTATTCCAAAAATATGATATTAATGATACGGAAACACACTTGGTTAATAATCTCTATTTATACTTACATTGATATGTTTGCAACTATTTTGTCGCAGATTATTTATATTTATACGATATGACTGAATGCTAGAAAGCATCGAAATCCACAGGAGGTTAAATCCTAGCTTCCCAACAACAAGTAATGGGATCAAAGCTGTTGGTTTTCAGACTACAAAATAAATTGAAATGATGTATCAAAACAAGTCGCAATATTCAACCTTAATCTACATGACCAATCCGAACGCCATATCAAATGACAATGTTCATCTTTAATCTACATGACCAATTCGAATGACATATCAAATGACAATGTTCAACTTTAATCTACGCGACCAATTCGAATGTCATATCGAATCACAAAGTTCAACTTCAGACTACACGACCAATTCGATGGTCATATCCTTAAGGAACTCTTACATTTAATGATCATGGCCTCTGACAAATATATGCCAGGAGCCATAACGTCTACCAACAGTCTCCAGGAAGGCAATATACAGGCAAATACATTGTTTCAGCACCCCCTAGTCCTCTGTGATACGTGTTGACTAGAAATGGTACTCGAGTGACGCACACAGATATTGACAAGTCTGCTAGGGCTGTTTAACTGTATACTCTCAAAGTGTCGGATTCACCACCAGACGTTATATTAAGCCACCTCGCCGCCCTCAGTCAATGCGTAACCAAACGACCGGCCTTTGTAGGTTTGTATTCTGAACGACTGTTGCAGTTCTTCAATAGTGAGTTACATTAGTAGAACGGGATAGCTGTTGATGGGACGAAATTTAGGAAGCATTCCCACCAGTGCGTGTACGTTATCAATAGTCGTTAAAATAACATCCTAACCAGATTCTTTCTAATTGAATGTATCACGTATTATCACTAACAAACAATTTCGTTTCCAAATTGTTACCTTCTTGTATAGCCCCTTCAAATTCACACAAATGTTATTGACATTTTGATGTTTTTCTCTAAAGATACGTTAGAGATTTTCATTCAAATTTCCACTTGTATAGCATATATTAACACAACAGTTCTGTCTTGTAATGATTAAGCGTTAACCAATATATTGGGAGACACAATGGGTGACAGGTTTCACAATGTTGGTATCATGTTATTCAAGATAT
Organism: Gibbula magus; assembly: GCA_936450465.1. Lineage (NCBI taxonomy): Eukaryota > Metazoa > Mollusca > Gastropoda > Trochida > Trochidae > Gibbula > Gibbula magus. The sequence goes on from OW388294.1 coordinate 26,568,597, forward strand.
ATGTTTCATGAAATGTGGATCTGCCATTTGAAAAGTAAATATGTAGCGTCAGCAAGGTCACGCGCCGGCGACGACCAAACTTTGATATCCGACTGTTTCCAATACATGATATATGTTCATATATATGCTTCATCACACTATCTGTAATAAACAAGTCTGGTAGTCTTATACGGACGAGTCCATTGAGGGATACCATTTCATTTCCATTAAACCCGTTACATTTAACAAAAACTCAATCGAAAAATGCATTCACCATTTTATTTCATCATAAGTGATATGACGTAACGAAACGGAAGTGTGTATTTTATGATTTTAAAAGTTGATTGCAATAAGTACGTAAATCATTGTAAATATTGTATACGTCGGTAAGAGAGAGACTCTAGATTGTCGAAACTCTCAAATACAGAGAAAACCGTAATCGTACCTTGATGAATGGAGAGGTTTGTAAATATACGTCCTGGGCGTCGTGGCACAAAACGACCTTAACACTAAGGTTAACCTCAGTGCCATATATTAACATTGTACTAAACCTACCTTACTGACTTTCAGTTACCTTAAAGTTTCGTGCAACGGGGCCCTGAACCTTTAAATTATTGGGAATTGTAAGCAAACTCCTCCATACGTTCATTGGAACATGCTAAAACACATCTAAATGGTGTATGGATTAGGTTTTGGACACACTGATACTACAAGCTATTAAGACAAAGGATATCTGCAGATTCAAGATCTTCGTGTGTTGAATGTTTGTCATTAAGGCATTGGGAATGGATGAAATGCAGGCTCTTCCGTTCCTTAGAATGTTAAGTTTGCATGCAGAAGCGCCACTATCTCCGCATCCTCTGCCAGATTTATATCTTGCTCTCCGACTCAACTTTGTACAGGTTAATGTAACGTTACCTCACTTCTATAATTTACCAGGAAACCAATTCGGCAAACAATTTTTTTCCAAAGGTTCCGTCTCCCGTGTAAGACTAGCTGTTTCAAGTTTAGAATGAGATATCTGACATTCTCGATGGCTTGAATGTTCCGATCCTATACACATATCATCCCTGGGATTTTCAACATGCGAACCAATGGAAATGCGACTTACAACCAGTTGAAGTCAGTCGTTTAAGATGTTCTGTTTGCCATCCTTACTTCAAGCTCAGGTGTAACCGGGCATATCTATAATCAAATCAGCTTTGCAATTCTCAACTTCTTATGCCATACCTTTACTTCGGTTAATGTCTCATAACAATTAGGACAGGTGAGCTATCTACAATCTAAGAGCGAATTTCCTAATGGAAATCATTATTATGTTCCTTATAAATCAACAGTTAGAGGCAATAACTTGTAAATACGTGTACGAAGAAAAATATTCACCACTCTGATGCTTCAATTTGCAGCTGAATATATCAACGATAAGTCGAGGGCTATTAACGGGGCCTAGCGTGTTTCAAAATGGCAAAATGGACAAATCCGAAATGATTATAGGTGATAAATGTGTACAAATACAGAAAACAGACAAATAGTAATTTCACATATGAGTACTTATATATGTGTCAAATAATGGGCATACGCCTTTCGACGACCCACATTTTATATATTGCAAATAATAATGTTAAATATTTAATAATAATCGTTCATGCGAAGACAATAATTATGGCCTCCTCGTCAGATCCATGTCGCAGAAACTGTTCCCTCGCAAAGTCAATATTCATGTAAAGACTTCTCTTCATCAAAACGGGATACTTCTAGTTTTCAGTGTCAGGGTTTGCAAATCAGATTGTTAGGGCAAATAGTTAACCATCTAACATGGATCTGAACTGCGACATGCACTTTTCAAAATGGTATTAATGTTATCCATACAATAGGTTATAACATATGAAGTCTGATAAATCCTTCATTAACATGCCCGGTTTATTCACAGTCGACCGCTTCATGTCAACCTCTGTATGAACCATGTAGTTCATACTTTCACTAGGTAAAAGTTCACGTGTCGTTATCATCTATATGATATACCCTTTTTGTCATGTACTATTCCCTGAAAAGTTTGCACAATGAGTGCTAACGATTAAGTAGGGTACTATGTACTATTTCCCACACACCTAGTGACATCACTGGAATACAGTAATTCCCTTAGGACCCCTTTAAAACAGCCACGTCACGTCCCTACTGTTTTATGTAACCATCATCTTTCTCACGTATAGCTCACGTGTTACTCATGTGTTACTCACGTGCTACTCCAGTTCTCTACCAGTTTATACTCAAATATGGCCTTAGTTATCCGCTTTTCTCTTTGCCTGTTCATGCGTACAGTGTATACGTGTATATGTTTCTACTCCGATATGTCTGCGTGTCTGTCTCTATTTAATACCAGTGTGTCTGCAAGCAGTTATGTATGTCTGCTAAGTATTATGTGTATATTGTATAACAAATTATATGCAAGAGTAGCTGCCCTAAGCTTACAAAAACTGCAATACTCAATAGCGACACATTGATATTGTACTTATAGCTTAAACATTAATGCACACGTGAATATTTTGAAATCCAAACTAGATATATCGTGGTATGTATAGCTTACATTCATACTGTTGCATTTATCAACTCATCATTCGCTTGGTCATCCCTGCAATCGAGGTTGAAACAGTCAAATACATATCTGCACATTTTGAGAGTAAAAGATGGATCAAATTAAAATAAAAGAATTTCCTGAAAACAACACTTCAGCATCTGCAACGGTTGTTTTAATACAGATAAACCTATAACTCAAACGTTAATGATACGGAATGACAGTACTGGCGAGTTATTGCCGAACCCAAATTCGATACTGCCGATTTCGGTTTGACATTCACTGCAAACATTCAAGCGTATTAATACACCGATGAATTAAGCCATAGGAATATTTCTAATTGCTTCTATATTTAAAAAAATAACTACTTTGGTACATGTAGATTGGTACATGTACATGGTGTTCGGGAATTATGAATCTATCGCAAGGAGTTTTGAACATGTTTCCAATTATCTGTTATATATATATATATATATGCATCATATTTATATCAAATACTACGAAGACCAATTTATCAAATGTCAACAAATTTCGAATTTTGAGGATGTGAATAATAAGACGAATTTTATATAACATTGTGAAATCCAATACGTGAAGAACATCGAATTTGCACATTGCACAAAGACGCAAACAATGTATGTATAATCAACATGTAAACAACATTCAATTAGGTTTTTTTTTCTCAAAAAGATCAACCAGAGTATCCCATGACATTAAAGGAGACGTGTGTAACATAGTGTCGTTTTACCACAATCTATTAAATTAAGCTTTGCGTGGGGCATGAATAACCGCACAATCCTTAACCACTAAAACTGTGTTCGCTTGGGTAGATGGATTTCATTAAGATTCTACAAATTGTGTGCATATTTTATCCCTGCCCCATCTGATCGGTGACCAAAAGCAATCAGCAAGCCTTCAGAAGCAATGGTTTAGCTTGATGGGAACAGGGTCTATAAAAGCTTGCAACTGGTCTTCTACCAGATTAATTTTTCGAGCTGATTACTAAAGGAGCAAATTCTGAGGGATGCCCTTGGTTAAATATGGACTCTTCTAGCGCTGCCTGCGTGTACAGTAGAATGGACGAACGGTCGATGGGTTTACTTGGTCGGCAGTATTGATCAGCGCAACACTTGTACAGAATCAATCTCGAATTCCACTGGTATATCCGCCACCTAGCGGCGGCAAGATGAACTAGCGGGAAGACGGGGAGCATGCGCTGTTGGGGACGAGGTTTTCTCTCACAGTGTGATATATTTATTTCAAACACATGTAGTGGTGAAATGATAATTGTTGAACATTCTGTCAAGCTATGGCTTTTCTAACAGAGATTTGGCTTCTGCTTCTACTGGCCTTGCAAGTATCTCGGTAGGTATACACATGTTAATATGTGTGAGTTGTAGATCGTCCCGATCTCCTATTACTTTCATGTCCGTTAATATTTCAACGTTGCAGTGCTTCCATATCAGGCGAGAGGTTCAAGAACGTTACGGATACAATTGAAGGGTTGCTGGAAGGCTATGATGTCAGATTACGGCCGAGTTTTGGAGGTAAGCCATGTTTAATTCCATCATCTGTTGTCCGACTGTCATGGAAGTAAATTCAACGACATTGATCGAGTATGGATTTAGTACTGTCATGAAGGCTATTAATGCAATGTTACAAACTGGATTCGCCTTATATCTGTTGCGTTTATATGTCACACGTGTTCTTTAGTAGCGCAACTTCTATTTGTAGAAGCCGCCTGTCTCAATTCATTATATCAGGTCATGTTTTTATAATAAAAAAACACTAAGCCGCAATCATTCCAAATTTTCTTCCGTTTTACATCTGTCAGATGAAAAAGCGAACTTTTTAAACGAGCTTGTCAAAACGTTATTTTTTCTACGCATCTTTCTTTGCGTCTGTCATGCTGAGGTTAAATAAGGTTTTGATTTGAATGTTTTGGCGCCTGAGAATTCAATGATCAGCTCAATTGGACAAAATGTATTTAATAAAAATCGCTGAAGAATCTGAAGAAGGATTGAATGTTTTTGTTCCTTAACGAGGCGTGTTTCTTGTAGGAGGCTATAAACACGCAATGATGCAATCAAAGGGATTTGGAAGTCCTTCAATTATGTGAATACAGGGCTGAAAGTGGTAGTCTATGGCATGATGGATGGAAATCTGATGACTAGTGAATACCAATCGTTTCGTCAATGTTTTCAATAACATTCATATTACGACTCCAATCTTTTAAAGGGGTCGTCAAAACGGAAATATCATTAAGTGACTTGTTCGCGAAACGTTTACTGAGAAATAATAAACCTTAATCTTCAGAGAGAATTTCAAATATCAATTTTATATTGTAGCCATAATAGCTAATACCATTACCGCATTACCCCGTTGACTAGGTTTCTATAGAATCTATTTGGACCATTAAATGTGTGTTATAAAAGAATATATTCATAATTTTTACAACGCAAAATAGATGTGTCTAAGGGCTTTTTTATTATGTTATCACGACACATTATCGGGTAAACTTATCGCACGTTATATATCTATTATGTGGCTAGTACTTTTTCTCAGACAAATCAACTTCTTATCGGGTTATCGATAACATTTGTTTTTATTTGAAATTTTAATTTGCATTTGAAAGCCATCTCGTTATAATTGATAACAAATAGAAGTAAAACACGATTTGAACTCTGAAGTTTACTACATTTCCCTCTGTAGAATCAAAAGCGTTGTGGTACTTGATAGTTTTAAGTAATGAATAACTTTCAGGAAATGATATCACCATTTAAGATTAAATTGTACATGTAACTGTATAAATATATTTTTTTACGATAGGCGATACACGTTTTCTCATGTGAAAAGTAAACATTTATTAATTACTTGATCCAAATAATGATGGTGATACAAGGAGACAAGTACATGCATGAGTAGATGAGGAACCAAATCACCCTTCCTTATAGAATGCAGAGAAATACCTTAACATGCATAATTGACAGTTTTCACGCAGGAAAGCAACTCACACCCCTATGTGACCCCTTGATATGTGTTAATACAATGTATGGACATTACATTACACTCTCTCTCTCTCTGTCTCCCTGTCTCTCTGTCTCTCTCTCTCTCTCTCTCTCTCTCTCTCTCTCTCTCTCTCTCTCTCTCTCTCTCTCTCTCTCTCTCTCTCTCTCTCTCTCAGTCACCTTTTCTCTTCACTTATCATACCTCTTTGTGATGCCATGTAGCATGACACTATGTACGGCTCCCCTATGATTCAAGACTCTATTTCTCCCCTACCGACCTGTTTCCCACTCTACATGTATCTCTCTTTCTTCCTTTATTCCCTGACTCTTATGAGGAAGCATACCACACCTCGTTGTGTATTCCTGTCATGCAATGTGGTAATAGAACTTTTTGCACCAGGCCTAATGTCAGAAATGAATCATTGAAAAGGTTATTACTTGGGTTCAAATCTTCAGCGACTGCAATGACATTCCAATCTGTCTCCCGTCTCCCCGGTGCTCCGGTAATAATTTCCATCAGTTTGCCACTGTCCCTGTCATTAGCGATCATTTGTTCTCACCACTGCTCGCAGCTATTTTAAAACTGCAATCGGCCATGTGAAAGATATCCGCCTCTTTATGCTCCCACCGTACCAACTTGGCTCATCGGAATACATGACATTGATCACCATGACCAGATATCTAGATCACCCTTCTGAGATACACGGATTCCTTAAATGGGCATTTAACATGCGTCGTATTATATTGACATCCCTGTTAAGATGTATGATATCTGGCGATATATTTGATTTGTTGCGATGCTTCTGATATAATACTTAAGCCTCATATGGACACTTATTGTGATGATCTTTCTACTACTTATGGACATTTAATGTACTATGGTGATCCTGCGCAGATCCGTTGTATTCTCTGGCACACAAACTTAATGTAGTATGATTATGCGGGATTTTTCTTATGTATTTTGGTTATCCTGGTAAAATTCCCGGAATTATTGATAAGGACAATTACTATATACCGTATTACATAGGGTTCTTGCTTGCGACTCTTTAACCATGCTTAATATCTTCTCAGGATTTTGATATGTTAATTAGTTATCCTGCATTCTGACATTGTGTTCTATTATGGTGATCCTGTTAAGATACTTTAAATTATCTGATACGGATATTGAACGCATAATGATGATCTGATAAAGAAATGTAAGGCATATTGGTATCTGCTAAGATATGTACGTGTCTGTGCGACGGACGTTTACCTGATGTATCATGATTATTATTTTTTCTGCTTGGACCATTTAAATTCTATGATGAACAAAAGAAATATATTAGATGAATATACTTTATGATTATTTATACTATATACTATGAATATAAAGTAACTTAAACCTCCCTTGACATTTAACTGAAGCATTCGATCGTTGCTAGGTAAAATTGTTATGCGCACATGTGTACATTTCGAAAATTCGACACATCTTTTGTTTGCCTATATGGACAATACAGGCCTCGGTAGATTGACCACGCATTGGTTAAACCATTTTGTACATTGCCTGACATTAACAATATGAAATCACATTCCTATGATGTCAAACCTGATGACAGTATGATGTTTCTGTGTAAAATTGTATGACGTCACTTAACTTCACATCGCTTCACTTTAGGTCAAATGGCTTTGCTGGATTCGGAGATTTTCTATGTCAAATATACAAGTATATAAAATAAATAAATTCTCTGCTTATAAGTAATTTATGTGTTTGTAAGATGTATTGACAATCATGCATACATCAGTTACCATGCATTTATAAGCATCAGTTACCATGATGATAAATTAAATGGATTATTGACTTACTTATATTTCATTATACAGAAATGAAAAATGAAATATGATTGATATATTCAATTTAAAATTCTGAATGTCATGCTTCTTTTCACCAATCACATTGAAATGATGTTACATGAGAACTTTAACAATCCATCACCACTTTTGCTCTTAGAATACACGTTTTAAACATATGTGTACATTTAAACATTAAACAGAGACATTGTGTCTGGAGGGAGTAGCTACAAAAGAAATACGAATGTAATGTGCACTCGCCATTCATCGTACATGTATATTTAGAAAAATAGCCAAATCTCTAAAAAGAAATCCAAGAGAATTACATTCATTTTTTAAAAAGCTGAAAGAATAAGAAACGTAAGCTATTTCTGGAAAACTGTTGGAGAATTATAGATCTGAACAGGAAGTCAGGGCTCAGTCGGAAGATTAGTTTAAAAAACATATTTCTGGTTTTGTCTTTCCACGACATGAATCTCCAACATGGAGATAACATCTGGGGGTTATTTTAAGGGCTCACATAAACTTTTTCTCAGAACTGGTAAAGATGTCGTTAAATAAAGTGTCCAATCAATCATTATTGCATTAAATGATGTAGTTATCTATATAAGGTATTGCCCTTCATCGTTGAATTCTATGATTACATGTTCGTCAAATTCACACACTGGAATATCATATCGATTTGTGATGCATGGTATTTGAAATTTAAACTAATTTACATTATTAATCAAGTACATGATGCATACGCAGCATCTTTATATTTGAAGTTACAATCAGTGTTTACAAGTCAATAAGGTCAACAGGTGCATTAGTTCACGCGCAAATGATAAGGTTAGTATAATTATAGGCATCTGCCTTACTGCTGATGATTAGTAGCTAGCCAATCAGAAGATTGGACCTTCCGGCGTATGGAATCCGGTGTTCCTGTTGGTTTCGTGTTGAAGTCAGTTCATCATCCATTGTTGTCAGCGGAACCTTACATAAACGGGTTGAATTTGAATATTTTAAAGTTGTCAATTTAAATTGTTTGGGGCACTTATATTGTACATAGCAATTTAGATAGTTTAGAATTAGCTATGTATGATAACTTTAACGCCTACTATCCAGCACAATTGCTGATGTACATGATAACCCTGAAGGAAATCTACCAATACCTCCAGTCGACAATATAAATCCGTACCACCTTTGTTTACTACATGTACTTCATGAACTAATATAAGGTAAATGAATGAAACATTCAACCACATTCAAACACAAACAAGGTACCGAACTAAGGTATCTTTCTCGTGAGTACTGACAACATGATAAATAAAGTAATATACACGTAATCAACAGTCTAATGTAGATATATTTGAAAGATAACATGATTTCTATGATATCAGATTTGTGAGACTTTGTGCATATTTGAAATGAATCATGCTAATGTTATCCACACTGACATAAAATTTCAAAGCATTATAACATATGTAAGTATGTATGTAAGTACCTCCATGTTTTTTTTCATTATGAGGTTAAGTATTGGATGATTATCAAATGATGTATACTAATGGCGCCTATGTACATTGAAATGAACATGTACTGACGTGGCATGAACTGTTATATCCATGTGAGTAAAGAATTGAAAACAAAAAATCTTTTGAAAATTATTGCAAATAAAAGACACGTTTGACGCTTAACAAGAATCAATAAACGATAATGTTACTGGGTTTGATTTAAAAGAGAATATTTAAATTGAATTACATTTCAAATTGAAACAACTAGAGCTCCTTTGAAACACTTTCCGATCAATGTTTTTAAATCGATAACATGCAAGCTGTCACCAGCAGCTGCATTGTCAGTTTTTGGAGCAGTTAACATCACATACATGAATACTTCATTTCACAACAACAACGTAAACGTGACAAAATAGAAAGATGCTTTTAGTTTTGTAAAGCAACGGCATATGTTGACATGTTGTTAGAGCAATTATAACCACGCACATTTCCAATTTACTGTTGGTTTATAACTGCATAATTAGACAAAACAGAATGTTAGTTTTACGAGCTATCGTACGCTAAATAGTTCACGTCCCAAAGTGACAGAAACACAACGAGTAGTAGACGCCAAGTGCTTCAATTAGATCGATCAAAATTGTCATACCTTCACATGCTTACATCACGGATTAGAGGCTATTACAAAGAACAAATCAAATTCAATTGTTTCAAGTCTCAAGGGACTGATCATTACACACTAAGACACATTAGACACATCATTACAAAATATATTAACACATATATATATATATATATATATATATAGTAACAAGCTTTATTACCTGAAAACCTAAATTTGACCACCAATATCCGACTGCAAACTACAACCAAGCATCAATTAGTTCAGTATTTGCTTTACTGCGACTACAAGACATGTATCATAGAGTCGAAACAAACACAAGACCCCGATATTCCCGGACTAAAAACGTTCTTGGCAATACAGACTTGTATTAAGATCATCAATAGCCCAGAAGGATGAAATAAAACAGAACACAACAAGGGAGTCGTGGATTGATAACTATGACAAGCTTCATTTAAAGTCGACTGAAAACTCTCAAACCAGCCTCAAATATGTGCACAACAGTTGTTCATAGAACAGAAATAATAATTTGCATATGTACAGATGACTCGGAACCATCAGCAACATCTCAAGAGGAGTCAGAGATCTTTGTCAGAAGTCGATTAAAAGCAATTTACTGTAGTCCATGTACAGAGAGCAGAAGAAGACGTATGTCCAACAGTGACAAATATTTCCCATTTCCCATACTAGAAGCTGCATATGAGGCCACAATAAGATGAGCAACAAACACTGTATGGATAATTGTCATTGGACGACAAACAAACAATGACCAACTCAAAAGTATTTGTAGAAGTACATCATCCTGAACATCAAAGGTGATATCATCGTGACAGTATAACTTAGCCAAAACAATAGTCCGCAAAAACTCATATTTGATGTAGAGTCTTTGTAAGAGGATAACACAACACAATTTGCAAAGAACAATCACCAACACAATGGCCTCCGAAGTAATTGCACCTTGCGTTGAGTCAAAACAAATAAGAAGTAGTTTCATCGCTAACTGTAACTTCTCTTTATAAAATAGACTCAGTCAGGTTCCCAGGGATTCGTGTTTGATTGTAGTCTTTGATAAGGACAACAAACACATAAATTGCAAAGAACAATCACAAATGCAATAGTCTCCGAAGTTACATGTTTTGAAAGTTGACACTTACAAGTCTTAAATGCGTATGTTATCTCTTACAACATTCTCCGTAACAAATAGTTTAACAGGAGGTCATATAAAACGTTCAGTGTTGATGGCAAGTCAACAAACACATTCATTGCAGAGGGCCACCATCAACTAGATAGACAGGAGCCTTTAGAAGTCAACGATTCAAAGCAATTACTAGTTCTAAACATCGTCCCTTTCAAGTCGTCTAAAAACTACACAATTAGCCACAAAAGGTACAAAGTATACATAGTCTGGACACGAGTAATAAAGAAAAACGAGGCCCGAGATGGAAGCAATGCTGTACTGTTGCTTGGTGATTATTCCCATAGGTTCAAATACAAGTAGACATGTTCCCTCGTCTCATCAAGGCTCACCTCAGGCGCCACCTCTAATCGTTGTATTTGTCGATTCTCCATTGTTCCTAATTGCAGTGGTGAGATAGACTCTTCGGTCACCACTGTTTGCTAAACTTGACAAAGTGGTCTATGTTTATCACACTGGTTTTCAGCTTTTACTATGCTATATTTGTTCAAATGTCTAACTATCACGCGAGCTATCTTTATTATGATGTTGAAGGGTTCACCTGAGTTCTGTTTTACCCAGTTTCAAGTGTGCAACATAGCTCTTTTTCTTGCACTGTTCTTGCACAACCGTTCACTTGAAATCTGTTTCTTGCACTGTTGAAACTGTTCACTCTTCACCTTTTTCTTGCAACGTGAACTATATATTGTCTTTATATCGTTGTAGTGCCCGAAAGACGCGTATCTATTTAGCTTTTCGTGACGATCAGGGATATATTTGATAATCTTCTGTCAACATTGTTTGTTATTCAGTTTTATCTGTCACCTTGTTGTAGATGTTTAAGCATGTTTGTTACATGTTTAATGTCTATGCTAGTCTCTGTAAAGCAAACTCTATACTACAAAAGGTCACGAAACGTAACTACTTATGTTGGCTAACAAATGGACGTTCGTATGAAAGTACATGTAAATTTTTTAAGTACATTTTAACAGTATTTTAACCGACATCTTAACTCAAAGTGCACTGCACAAATATGAGTAAAATAATATTGCACATTATAGCAAAATAGGAAAGCCTTTTTTTAAAAACTGTTTCGGAAGGAGCTCAATGCCAGCTAAATGGCACAGATGTGTGGTTGATAGAAGGAAAATGCACAAAAACACACCCACTATCTTACTTATTGTTAAATTAATAATTTCTCCCTATATCGTTCTTTTCTTGTTATATGCAATATACTAACATTTACGCTTTCTTTTTCTCTCTATCCATATCCCTTCTCTCTTACTCCCTTTTCCCCAACTTGTCTCTCTTCATCATTTAACCTTGCTTGTTGTCTCTCTCATTCTTTGTTATTCCCATGCTTACTTTCCCTTTCTCTCCATCCATACCCCTTCTCTCTATCACTCTCTCTCTCTAAGCTTCTCTCTCCTTATCCTTTTCCACTGCACGATCTCTCTCTCTCTCTCTCTCTCTCTCTCTCTCTCTCTCTCTCTCTCTCTCTCTCTCTCTCTCTCTCTCTCTCTCTCTCTCTCTCTCTCGCTCTCTCTCTCTCGCTTTGTCTCTCTGACCCACCCTTAGCTTCCTGTCGCAGCTGTATCTTGTTCTGCCGTCTCCCTCTCTTTATTTACCTTTCCTTATATCACCCTCTTTCTCTCAGTGTCTCTCATCACATCCTTCTCTGTAACACCCCCTCCCAATATCTATCATGTTCCAGAGTGTTAAATTAAGAAGTCTGTTAGAGTATTTTCACATTTTCGATCATCTACTTCTCCACGGCGTAATTTCTTACTTGTCAACTTGATCTGATAACTATAAAACTGGAACGCCGTCTATTGATGGTGTTATGTTTTAATATACCTGTCAGTATTTTTGGGATTTTCTTTATGTGTAATGGTAAAATTGCTTTCCTTTTTTATGTTGACATTTGAAGATGTTTCAATTGGCGAGTTGCCTAGATATTCTAAAATATAATATGAAAAATGGCTTGACATTTCAGTCCATATGTTATTTACATTCGATTTTTACATAGTTTTAAAACGAGACTTGCTAAACACTGAAATATTGTGCAAAAAGCTGCGAGTGGTTGAACGTACAAATGGTAAATGATACCCAGAAGGTAATCATAATCAATGGCATAATTATAACGCTATTAAATCAATATTCTGATGACATTAGAGTATGGTAATGTCATACATTGTACTTATTCATGACGTTACACGTTTTGTCTGTTCAGATAGTTCTTATAGTAAAAAGTTTATCAACTAGTTTTGAACAGGCGGTAATTGACTAAAAACTTTTTGTTTGGACAAAATCAAATCCAAGATTACTATGGATGAACATGTCTGCCATTGGTCGAGCTTACTCGGTGCATATGAAGGTCATCTACAAAACTCAAGGTCACGATTACATACTTCAGAAATTTGGTTTTAAATCAAATTTCACTTTTCTCACAACATAAACAATTTCTAGAACATAAACTATTTTGAAATTAGATTTCGAGGGCTATTTGGCGGAAAGTCTCTTAAATGTCTGATTTACGAGATTCCCCACACATGTGACCAGAGCGTTACGTTACGTTGGTATTGGCCTTGCCTTCAAATTAAATTGGATTCTATTTTTGTTTCATTACACTTAACACATCAACGCACATCCCTTGCAAATGATATTATCGATTTTAAGAGGCAGGATAATTTCATTACACCATTGTGCCAGGTGGGACCGGCATATATATATATATATGTATGTATTTGTGCATGTATTGATATATACCGCAGCAGTAGGTGTCAGTAAGTAGAACCATTGAATGACGTCTTAACATTTAGGCAACACTTTATACTCCAGACTAATAGATATAACGAATTTATAGAGTGGCCATTGCAACATATTACCTTTGCACTTCGAAATTATCTGAAGTTAATTAACGAAATGAGTTTCAGTTAGTTCTGTTCAGTAAGTTCAGATTGTGCATTCATTGAGAATAGAATTGTGTTAATGATAACAATGACAGAAATGAAAGAATTAAAACATTGTTCCATTGAGATTATGGAAAACGATTTTATTTATACTTGTATGTGTAATTAGAATGTGTTTCCTGCAATAGAGTAACTTTACATAACATAACTTTCGCCAGACTCTATCGCTGGATAATTAAGTGTCGCTGCACTTCGTCTGTTGTTGCAGTGCCAGGGTACATTGTGTTACACCTGGACTTAATTGTGCAATAAGAAATAAACCAGTGATGGAGTCTAGCAAGAGTTGTATGGGGAAGTTTGAACAGAGATGCGGTCTAATTGTAAAGTTTCTTCTTTAACTAAATTTTGCTAAATAACCACTCGATGAACGCCTATTTGCTTATGAATGACCATGACCTACGCCTGACAAAATATGTTATAATCAATTATTAATATATTCGTTATCGTAGATTCTTCATCAATCATGTTTTGCAATTATATATTATTCATTATATAATTGTATAACTATTCAAATACTCGTATAAGGATTTATGCAAGAATGGATTCTACGTCATGGTACATGACGCTAGGAAGAAAATGCAAAACCATTAGTCAGCTATTTCTTTTGTTGCCATTATAACGCGCTGACATATGCAGACGATACACTGTGTATATTGTTTTAGCGAAGGTATTTGTAAATATTAATCTCAGGTTTTCAAGTACAATACCATTATATGTCAAACCACAAGGTAGCAACTGTCCCATTGAGCTATTATGAATACTAAACATACTTAAGAGAGTAAAGGTGATTCCGTAAAACATACAAACCTGTATTTTCAAATCTCTAGATAGTAGTTGTTATGATTGACAATGTATAAGCTTGGTTTACGGATATATGATAAAAACACTTCCATGTACATTCAGCATGTTATAAACACGTATATTCCTTGGAAACATACATGTCTTTGTTTTCATATCCATCGAGATCAGGAGTGACGTCATTATGTATGCGTTCCTTTTTTCAGTGCATGTTTAAGCTTTGTATTTCATAGTAACATAAACACAGTGCTTCGTTTTCTAATCCTTGGAGGTTATCATTGACGAACGTATTTCTTTAAACGTTTTTATATAGGCTTACACGTTGTCAGTAAGTGCGTTTCTGGAAACATTTCCTTGCTTTGGACATTATATCTAACACGTTTCACGTACAGTTGACTGTATGAAACTATTTTATGGGAACAATTAAAACGTACATGACATGATTCCGCTTTTCTTGTTCCATATTAAAGGATGAACCGTTTGATTCTGGGTTATCATCAATATATGCAATCAGATTTGAAAGTAACCAGTCCATTATATATTATTATATTATCGTATTATATATGTGTATATTAATGCAAAATTAAAGTGAAAACTACAAAAGTTGCCTCTCTGGAAACAAAATTGTGGCGGACAGGCCTTATTACATAACCTGCTCTGATCTATATCGAAAGGGATGTGAAAATATGTGAGCCAAACCGAAAACAACTATGATGAGATTGATGTAGTTGTGCACGCAATCAGGACATATCATTTTAATCATAAACACGTCTATTATCGTTAAAGTCCAATAATCAATACCCTGAGATAAATAATTCACGAATGTTATGTCAAAAAATACATATTAACACGTCTCACATACTCGACTAACAGTGACTGACATGCAATAACACAATCTCGTATGTTTATGACCGATTACAGGTCTATAACTTATTAGTTGTCTAACTTTACAAATTAGACCCATCCATGTGTATATTACATGTATCACTCATAAATCAATTCCGTCTTCTTTGACATGGTAATCGTAAATGGTGTTTCTAACAAAACGATAAGACTTGGAGGATGTCGTATATTATGTAAAGGTTAAAGAATGAAGTCAAACGTTTATTCTTGGACAGTGAACGATAAAGGGTCCAGCTAGTATCCTTGCAATACGCAATCTCAACATAGCAGTTACAAGAACATTGACATGCAATGCATCACTTGGGTATATTGATAGATCAATGAGATAAAATCACCTACAGACACACTTATCAGGCTATCAGATAGGGGAATTGTTATTTCAAACTACCAAATGTCTTTTCTGTTACATTATCGTATATTACATCTATAAGATGGTAAGGTGTTTTATAACTATAAGTGTTAAATTAGGTCATGGATTATCAATTTGTTAACGCTATAACAATGTCCATGTTAAATCGTCGTTTTCGTGAAGGGAATCGACAAAATATGCATTGGTGCATGCAATAAAGAAATCAGGAACGATTATGATACTTTTTAGTGGAATAAAAAGCATATTTTAAAATAAGTTGGTAAACATGACATGGCTCCTACAATGAAACTACACAATTGTACATGCAATGAAAGACTGATGTATGGTTTGGGAATGTAATGAAAAACTTTGAGTGCTAAAGACAATTCAGAGAACAATTAGATGCTGCAAGTTATAAAACACCCGTGAATATTTATGATCGTCTACAGTTGGATAGATGAGTAAATTTATCAACCTGTAAAAAGCAATTAGGCATTGCCATGACCTGGATCTTCACGAATGACGTCAATGATTTACTGCTGTGACGTCAGGATGTTAGTATCATTGTTAGTTGACCTGGGCAGACTTGAGAACTTGATTGCGGTTCGGCTTATGTCTATTCATTTCGTGATTTACAAACATATACCACGCACCTCCCGTATAATAACATTTGTATTAGACTTGTATTACTCTCTCTTTCGCTCCATTGGTTTCAAATTAGTTTATCTTTAAATAAAAATGTTGTTATTAATGGATGATCTGAGCGAGTTTAAGATCTTATACTGTTACATACTACGAGAGCGTTAGCGTGTCACCTGCAGCAATGGATTTTATTGAATATGTCTCTGTTACCTCGATAGACCATTTTGAACCTGGTTTGAAGTGAATACATTATAAAAATTAACCGGTCTTACAAAGGTCAGCTATACTTAAACTTATACTTATATACCCAGGGAGTCGATAATTTAATGGACAGATATTTTCCCTACATCATGATCAGAGTAATGATTCTCACATTACAAGATCGCATTGAAGACAGCAGTGGCTGTTATAAAGCCCAGTGGGTTGATAATGAAATGGAAATATATTTTCCCTACATCAGAGTAATGATGCATAACGCCGTGAATTGTGCTTAAACTCTTTTGATGTAATCATCTAAAATAATATGACATGCCATAAAACAATCATGTAATTTTATGATCGTCTGTAGACCTGTGTGAGAGCAAATTTCAGAAACAGAAACAAGAAATGGTTATAATCCTTTTGTACATTTCGGAGAGTGCTAATTCCTTTGTGATGTTCCAAACACATCCTCTTCAGCAATTTGCCCAAGAACCAGCGCACCACTAACAATCTGGCAGAGATTTCCTTCTCTTTGTAGTCAATTGCAGCCTGTTGCAATACATCACTGTCGGGCGTAGATAGGATATAATATGATATAGACAGACGAAAGACTATGATTTATGTCTCCTATAACCATTGGGTTTAGCACGACGATGAAGAAGAATTACAAATCGCCGCATTTCGAGGTTTTGTGTGATGAAGCTTTTAATGAAAGAGGGGAATCTGAACCTGGGATTTTAGCCTTGACATGGTGGGGAGTTCTTTTGCAATATGACTGATTGTTGAAGATCAACAGAGCACGTGACGTGTTTCTTACAAATTTAATCACAGAGATGTTTAAGCAATCTTTCTGTATTTGTCATCGACTCACTCTGGCGAGCTTATATGCTAATATTTGTGGACGATTTGTGGATAAGATATTGTCATTTGATCGGCATCGGATCTATGTCCAATACTACTGATATGTAAGTAAATATAGTTTGATAATGACTTTCTATATTATATCATAATATCTGTTGAAGATCCAATGCAAGGAATTTGTTTCTTAAATAAGTTAGCGATGCTGAGATATTATTTTATAACGCCACAGAACTTAACTAGAACATGATATAACTACACCATATCATTAGATTGAAATTCATGTAATATCTTCCCCCATTTCAATTAACATTCTAGCAGCGTTACCTACCAGATTATACCTTCAACCCGGCATGAAGTGAAACGCAAGAAGCATTAACTATTTATCAGTTGAAAACCTCGGCGTTTAAAGTTGATGCTAACCTTTTACGCAGTGATTAAGGTACATATAACCGCATTATTTTTTAATTGCAGACCTTTGTTTTATTCCATTAGCACAATGATACATTTAGTCGTAAGCCAATGTTAACTTTTTAGACTTAACTATGAGAGAGTTATAACAATCAAAGTCAGTACTACCAGGGATCTTAACAAATGTAACATCATAAGCTTCATCACATGCCAGTTCGTGAACGATTCATGACAAAGAATAGGAACGGTGTGCTACCGTTAAAATTGATACTCTAGCTTGCAAAAGGACGGGGTTACGCATGGCATGTACTGGTTCGTTTTGAATCACAACCAAATGTCATTGTTTTGAATAATAAGATTAGCGTACAATGATACATTGTATTCCAACGCAGTACCACCAGGTTTCGCACGTTTGACAGTGACAGAGTTTAGTTTTGCGGGCATTATGTTGGAGAAATACTCTTGAAAACGACGAAAAACCTCGATTAATATCATATGCTGTGCAAAGAGCTAACATAATCAAAATTGGAATATATGCCTTATCATTTATACTGTCATCAAACAAGACTGATTTAAAGGAACTGCATGTGCTTCAAATCGATAGCCTTTCGTTAAGTTAATTGTTCACAACGCAAACTTTATTTAAAAAATCGTGAAAACAATCGTCAGCTTTTTTATTTTTGAAAACCTGATTAGATTACTGTAACGTGTTGAAGCTGTTAGAAGCAATGGAATTCATCACCTCAGGAATCATGGGATATTCATTCAACTGAGGTCGAGGGAAATATCTAATTGTTCCTTTGGACACTGTGGCACATGCTCTATAACCACTTTATCATTCATTAATTGGAAATTAATTCCTCTTGCCGTTTAGTGGGGTTTCATGGCGTGATATTTCTCTTGATGATGGCATGTGGTTGAGTGAATTATTAGCATAGTACACATCTTGTGTCTCGATTTATGTATTCATGCAATGGAGAATTGATATAAAAGAGTTATAAGTGGCTCACACCTACCACTGGCAAGTAATGATAACACCTAGAGGGTTCCATATAAATATTTAATGGCATGGGATAGTACTACAGGGACATCGCATCCAGAACACGAGTGCGTCGTGTACTGAAGGAGAATATGCCTTTGTTGATTAAATGTACCAATTGTCAGTCATCAGTGCCCATATGGATACAATACAAACATATATTTTCATTTTACGTTGTGCACACAGATATTTACCACTCTATATCTGTATTGATCGTAGTATCCGTAATCATGCCTGCGACACATTCATTATTGACGCTAGATCCTAATTAAGGGAGAAGAGAGAATTGGCTCAATTAACGTAGTTCTGAATGGGTTGGAGTTATTGTGAACATCGACATTGAGGAAGATTCTTGATCTTGGATAGTTGTATAGTGTGATAAGTTTGGATTCAAGATATTCAGAAAAACCAACATGCTACCATAGATGTATTCATGTTATGATCATCGTTGGGGCAAATAAGGATAATCACATAGTCATCGGTAGTTTGCGGCTGTTTTGAAGATTGCCTCCCAAAATGTCTACATGCAAAAACTTCTATTCCAAAACTTCTACATGTCATAACTTCTATGTGCCAAAATATCACCTACAAGAGCATCAAATCGGTTAGTACAAATTAATGATCTCAATGTGATGCCAAAACAAAATGTTCAAGAATTGACAGATAATATCATAGTTTTAGCTTGCTATTACTGCATGGCATCAATGTTGCTAAATATATTGACTTGAATATTCACTAACCCTTCCAAACGAATGTATATCTGCATAAGTAGGATGTAAGAATGTTGGCGTGGATTAGAGATTATATTATCCATGCATTCAAATAAAACATTTTATTTTCACAATATGATAACGTGTTGCGCAATCTATATATAGCATTTCCAAGGGTACCATATCGCCTGTCAATAGTGTTTTTACATCAAACACGACCACGTTGTTTCAAGCACTGACGAGCACATCGGATAATCACGTAAAGTGGTCAAGATGATCCAAGGCATACCCGATAACATTCATATTAGGATTGTTAGCAGGCCAGGGTACTCAATAGCATCTGTCTGAAAGAATTCGCCTGCTTCCCGAGCTCGATGTGCAGGTGTTTTTCCGTCTTGCAACAACAATTATTTCTATAAAATACACGAATGGTTCTTCCATTTAAATGAATTCCAGTCCATACGTAATCATAACCCCACCAAAGACCATTCTACGCTGGAAGATGTCAACATTGAGTCTAAGACGTTGGGTACGGATTCTTCGGTCAACCATGTAAAGTTGAAAATGGAACTCATCCGTAATTATGACGTGCCACCAACGAGACAGACAGTAGTTACGATGGCACTGAGCCCAGACTAGGCCTGCATGGCAATGTTCAAGGGTCTTAACGGGTACTATGACAGGTCCTCTGGCCTTTAGCCGTGCTATAATTCACAGTCTGCCTGGAAATTGGCATGTTAATGACGCCCCGGTCTCATCTTTCCTGTAGAGTCAACGGGGACAAACGCCGATGGCGTCGAGCCAAACATGATCACCTGTAGATTTCCTTGGCACCTCGTCTCGATGTGAGCGAAACTAAATGTCGTCACGATTCAGATGAAATAGAGAATAATACAAACATTGTAAAACCCATCAACTGACATTGATTTGGTTTATGTGTGAGCATGCATTTCATGCAATATGTAAAGTATGGCGTAAAGGAATTGGAAGCTTTGTATGGAAATCCAAGCATACATTAGGTAAAAATAATGATTGCAAAAGTCAATTTTGACTCCAGAAAATAAATTGGCATTCTTGTTCTGGAGCTTCTGAATTGACTGGTTATCGTCACTTTGAAGAAGTTACCAATTGAAGATTGAAACATCTACATGTGTATGTATTATATAGCTTTTTGCCCGGATATTTGGTCGTATTTGATAAATGTAAACTTTCGCATTTAATAGCGTCTCTATTACTCATTTCACTCCATTTCAATAACGAAAGCATGGTTAAAACAGCCTCATCTTGCAACGGCCTGTAATGGTCACGATGAATTGTGTATGACGTCATATACGACACTACACTAGAACCTCAGGAAAGAGTATGATTGCTCAGACAAACACTGGCTTCCATATTTGTAATAAAACATATTATTCTTTAATATCTGATTTAAATGACAGCATCAAAATCATTAAGAATGTATGCCTTCATCTGCCATACTTAATGAGAAAAGTTTATGTTGAACCATGCAGGGATGTATGACTTATATCCAGTTAACGTTAAACGTAAAGGATTTAATGTTTAAGGCCCCGATGATTCACTTAATGAAATCTATTGTATATATTTGTTAACATACAAGTAAATCAAAGCGAAGGGGATTCTCTGCTTCATGCACACTTATTAGAGGCAAAGTCAGACTCGTTGAAGATATATTTTTCCCTCTGTAAACACATGAACGCCAGTTAGCGCCTCTCAAACTGTTGATTAGTTTGCTGGCACAAAACGGGCATCACTTTGTCACTAAATGTCTAGAAACTAATGCCATTAAGTCCACGATTTTGGACCAAAAGCAATCTACAACACCACGGCTCTGTCAGCTTCAATTCTGGAGGTGGAAATAGTGAAGGTTTCAAATTACACACGCCATGTCATGAAAGGATAATTATACCGTAGGTTTCGAAACTACAGTGGTCAAACAATCAATAAGCGCCTAATCTGTTCTTGGTACCAAGGATTCCATTAAAACGGTCCCATTCACAAGGCCGCACCATTTGTATTAGTCTACATCGATTCAGTGTGGCGGTAACGCTTCTTACCGACACCGAGGAGTTGTTAAGATTACACTGCACCAGTATTCAAACAAGTAATCATTCATCAGCATATTATTTGTATTATCAGATTTATGTAATTATTAATGCGGATGGAATCAAATGGTGTAGTATTGACATGAACTGAACTGAACTGAACTTTAAAACAATGATTTCAAGATGATGAGATAATGTCTTAAGTGTAAGTGTAGGTGTAGCTGTAGGTGTGGTAGGTGTAAACTATTGGGTTAAAGATAAGTAAGATATATGCTGAACACATTTGAAAGAAGAGTTTGAATTTATGGTGACGATTAGGGTAGATATGAATATTATAAAAGGGACCTTATTTAAGAAGAAAGACATGAAAGCTAAGCTAAAGGGATAACTATCTCATAAGCTCGAGATAGAACTGTGTGGTTTATCATGGTTGATATAGAAGGCAGTGTGACAAGGATAGAGGAGAATGAGAATGGTAGGCTTGAAACTTGATATAAACAAAACAGTTAGCTTGATAAAGATAAGATAGGATAGATTGATAAATCGATGCAGGTAAATTTGGTGAGGCCAGGTGGTCATCAAATGAGCTTAGATGGGATTGATTGGGATGGTTGCAGAGTTTGAGATGAAAATGGAATGCGTTTCCCAGGGATAAATTGGTCTGTGGATATAATGATTAATGCTGAATTAAAGGCATAAAAGAGGCAAGTGTTGAGAGCAATGTTGACTTGTTAGGCAATGCGTGGGTTGTGCTACCGACTGAGACAATCCCTCCCCTGGTTCTGTCTATCTAGTTCTCGTCTATGACAAGCCGGTGGTAATTTATCGATATCATCATTCATAACATTATCTCTTTACTTTACGATATGAGTTATTATTATCGTGTTTAATTACATGTACATGTTTCATTTGAAGTTAGATTTCTATTAACATAACGTTGAGTTAAGTCACTAACTAGTCATATTTCTTCTTTGCTAAGCCTAGCTCATCAGGCTTGAAAGACCCGATGAGCTCATGACATGGCATAGCATGGTGTCCGACTTTTCGCATTACTCTTGGGTAATTAGAATAATAAATTGTAGTTTTTTAACTATGACCCCTAAAAAGGTCCAAGTTTCGTCTAAGTTGGACTTGACTCGATAAATAGAGATTATTACCCGAGGAAGTGTGTCATATGACTTTTACGAAACGAGTGTGAATTTTTGTATTGCCCGAGCGAGAGCGAGGGTTATACATAAATTTACACGAGTTTCGTAAAAGTCATATGGCACACTTTCGAGTGTAATAATTTCTTTATTGCCCATTCTACTCCATTTGATTCGCGTTAAATTAGCCAGGAAATGGCCCACTTTCTTTACGACGGCAAGCTACAGTGACGTCACGAACAATCGTTTTATGACGTCACAGACGGCGAAATACGGGCAGCCGCGGTGAAACAATCGTTGCTAGGCAAACGTGATATGTGCACATGTGCTCATATCAATAATATTAACTCGGTTATTTTCAACCATATGGGTAATAAAGGGTAATATTAAATGTGTGATACCTATAAAACGTACGTTTAATGTATATCTTAACCTTTATATATTTTACATGAGGATTGATAAAATGCAGAGCCACTGGCCCTTTTTCTCACTTTATTGCTTTTGGCAGCCTTCTATTTTCTGTCCTGATCATAATTGGATAGACACCTCAAGTGTACATATTCTTTGTTTTGTTATGATAAAATCTCCTTCATAACGTCAAACTGTCGTTCAGTTGCCATATCTTATTGAAAAGAATAATATGACATGGTGATTTTCTTACCGAACATCTACTTACTTGTAAGTACAAAAAAGCAAAAGAGGTTCGTTATAGATTTTCTCGCTGAATGAGGAGTGTTGGTGATGTGACCTTGCTATATGTGGTTCATAGTAGGCTGTTATTGTTCACTGGTAGGAAGCAGTGATGGACATATCCGTTGTGTATACGGTTCCAGTGAATGGCACCTTTCGTGAGGGGCGCCCATGTGCCTGAACCAATCTCCCTTTAAGTCCAAAAGGGTCTCTCTGAAATGTAAACCGCCCTACATTGTCCATTTTCAAGTCTTAACTCGGTAACGTAACAATGGTTTACAGTTGTGTATCTTTTGTAAATACATAGTTCATTGCCGTGCAGATTGTTGTTCTTGGAGGCATTTCTTTGAATTGATAAATTTCACTCAAAATTCACTTTTTCAAAGTCGATAAATTGTTATTTGACCTCTGTATAAATACCGGTCTGTATGTTCCACCATTCAAGTTATTTTTCAATCTTAACTTGTAACCAAATTTGGACTCATCATTTAAGTGTTTTTTCAACTATTCAAGGAACACAAAGTATATATTTGAAAGGGTATTGTAGTATTGAAAAAGCCTCCCCGTTAATGTCTGCATATTCTATGTTGTTGTCAGACTACAACGCCGCATTCTGGTGCATGTACATTGAAGGCAACTTACTTTCAGTTCCTGTCTGCATCATCTGTTATAGATATGATGGTGATTAACCTAATATCATAATGACGTAAGTAGACGTTAAACCAAGGTTCGATTTTTTATTAATCAGTTCTCCATTGTAGGTTTTACGGCGTCAAAAATATCCTGTGTGGGGAAAAGTAAATCTTTCTTTCCTGTGCAGAGATCAAAACTGGAGAATGAAAGACCATCTATGGATGCCGATTTTAATATCATTAGTTATTAAGAATCTCGTTAGCAAGTTTGTCACGGGCACCCAAATAGCATGGTCAGTTCGGAAAATGTTATCCTTGGAAATCCTATTACTGCTCCACTCTAACTGGCAAGGGGATCAATTGATTCGGCGAGCTTTTGTTGTTTACTCATAATTACTGTGTCTAAGCGAATCAGCCAACAGTCTGACTCGTTACTGTACCACTGAGAAGAAGAGCACAACCGGCTTTATAGATTCAACACGTATTTTCACTTTGGCACTCTTCACTTAATCATATCGTTATGCCACAGGATAACATTTTATTGCTGAGGTTTGGAATTAGGTTATTGCTAATATTACCATTGCCTGGTCAACACGATGCTTATCAGTATGAATTAATTTGCTGGCGTTTTTAGAAAATTATAGACATATTTCATCGAAATGTTTATGCTGTTTTCATATGGAATTTGTCAATGGACTCTTGTCATTCATGTATTCATTTATTCATTAAATAACAAAAAAATTACTTCTCTCCTATAGCTACATGAAGGCAGACTTAATCTTCCCTTTTTTATCAAGAATACCATTTCAACCCAATGAAGTTGGGAAGAAAACATTTTTGATATAATACAAGATAAGACACTTCAGTAATAGTCTTTCCATGCCTCGATTTCCAAGCCTTCTATTTGGTACAGAATTCCCAAGTATAGGAGTAAAATTGATCCCGTCTTATCGATTCTACAGTGCTGATGTTTCAAATTGCCGGGCAAACAAATCCCTTTAAATTAACGATACAGTGTAAGGATTGGGTCTTGCGCCAAATCGAGACGTAGCCTTCACTGTGGATGAGTTCATTCCAAGATAAATAAAAGGCCCTGTCGTTGATGAAATAGGAAGGTTTTATGTCCGATTCAAGAAATCCTTTTCAATGAACTGTGGTTGGCATTCAACAAGTGACTGACAAGTTTGAAAGTACTATATTTGATTAAATGTCTGCTCTTACTAAATTCAATGAAAACGGAAATCGACTTTCAGAAGGAGCAAATATATACGTTGTGGTAAGATTTCAAAACAGCATCACTTCATCATCAAAATCTGTCATAACACGTGCCAAGATGGAATAAAAAGCTGAAAAAGATGAAGTCGTTGATGGGTTTACGGAAGATTGTAAGAAAACGAAGAAGAACATAAAAAGAGTTTCTTCAATGTGTTTGGTGATTGATTTGTTCCAAGAAGTAAATCCTGTATTGTTCTCTCACAATAATGACCATAGTGACAATAATGATTGCAATATACACTTCCGTCACATAAGTAAACGTCTTTTACATTTTAAAAGGGCAGTAGCAGGTGTTTTTGCTCAAATATGTTGATTAAATGCATTTGAAATATAATGTCACCAATAGAAAACGCCCCTTTTTCTTCGGAGTATCAAGTTTAAAAATAAGCGTACATGGTTCGGTAAAGCCATAATTGTTTTTGTAATTCGAAATAATAAAAGGTGTTCACATTAAAATGGTCGCCATGCAAATTATGCTTTATAATCAACACCGTTATTACCACTATGGATAAATGGTTTGTGTAATAACGTAAAATGTGTTACCCTCTGAGGTCAATATAAATGACATACATTATCATTATAGATGGGGAATTTGAACAAATAAAATTTGCAAAAAAATTGCTGCAACCCCTTTAATTAAGGTTTGTGTATTTCAAATGTTTTGATGATTACAGAGATATACATGTACCTCCACTAACTTTGAACAGATATGATAGGAAGGAACTGTGCATATGATATTAATTTGGGTAAAAAGATGGTACATGTATTTGAAGGATATTTTGTTTTAATTATCCTGGTTGCTTGCTGGGATTGTTTTCTTTGAAGGACATTTAGAAGTGCCATACGTAAGAACAAATATGCAAATACTCGACGTTTCGGAGTATACACTCACTTCTTTATCAGCTGGAAGGATGACGGAGTGAGTATGTACACCGAAACGTCGTGTACTTTTACATTAAAGAAGTTGTCATCCTGACAATCTTCCTGTTGAATTTTACTCAATACGTTCAACTGAAGCGCGTATGAAATCGTGGCTGGCATTTTTTCCGATGAAGATCGAAGATTACAAGCTTTTTTTCTTTCTTTTTATTTCTTATAAAAGTGCAACTTTTTGTTATATAGGCCACGATGTCTACAGCATTATAATCTATTCCGAGACATTCTTGATTCTGAAGTGATGTTATAACTTTACACGTCGTGTCTCTAATAAATAGAACATTGACTTGAAGAAACTACACTAGGCCGAGAATGAAAATTTCAAATCCTAAATGACTTCTTATTCCTGTTTGGTAAAAAAGTTAAAGCATTGTAGTAACTGTGAATAAGATGATCATATAATGAAATCAACAATTGCCCCAAGGAATAGTTATGTATTTTCAGCTTACACAAACTAAACTTAGCTTCTTTCTGCCTGATACCTTTGCTAAACATGTAAATAGTTTCCCTTGGGTTTTTGTTATAACAGGACATATCAAGGATAATCGTTTCGTAAACAAATTTACGTCAACGAGATTGTCTTAATACATTCAGTATATTCCATATAATGCTTTGTTAGTGATACATATGCTGTCATGTTCCCATTTGATTGTCATCGGTTAATAGGTTATATTACGGGTGTTCGTATTTAGAAACACCTTTTTATGACAAGGAGTTATGAAAATACATTGTAAATCCTATGACGCCTTGTTAACACTGCACATTCCACCTCATACCAGCTTGATTGCTGACCTTTAGAGATACTTTACGCAAATTACGCTGCTGTAGCGATACTGATTTTTTCATAGGACAAGTTTTAATGAAAACACTGCATGTCTTCGTTTGATCGAGGCCATCATCCAGATGTTACGAGGTGCATCAAAGAAAAGATGCATGTATCTTGTAAAACATTCATAAGATCGCCAAGATAACAAGCCTTGTTTATTTTGAGAAAAAATATCGTTGCATTAACGACGAAACAAGAGGGCACGCATCCATGTCCATAGACGAATTATCGATGTTCAGGAACCATAAGACAATGTTCTGAGATGCCTGATTTGACACTGTGTAGTTTATGTTATTTTATATGATTATTTAATTCAGTGAATTAATAGCTCTGTATCATGTGTGGTGCGGTGTTAACCTTAGTGTGGTAACATCATGTTATCGCTTTGATGTTATGATAGGCAAGGCATGAAACTTGTTGGGCAGAGAACGGTGTTCTGGATAACAAGTTCTTTAATGTGAAAATACACGACGTTTCGGAGTATATGTTTCTGTGAAAAGTGATCTTTTTATGAACAGATAATAACAAGAAATGCAATATACGTGTAGTTATATCTGGTTGTCATTTATGTGTTCCTTATGTCCGCCATTACACCTAGAGAATAACTGATTGAGGTTGTGTTCAGCTGATTTTTGCCGAACTTTGAGCAATAAGAAATGAGTGAAGCCGGGTATCATCTTTCAAACAATCACAGGTACGCTTCTTTAACAAATTGGGATGCGTTTGATTTGCGGATTCGAGTGTCGCGTTTGCAAAGGAAACGCCCATAAGGGCCAACTTGACTTGAGTGGAATGAAGAGCGTAACTCCCAAATTTTGAGAGAACAACACGAGTTGTGACGTCATATGCATTATCGATAGTGCTGATTACATTCATAATGAGTCAAACATATACATTATGAATTACATTAAATTGTGATACAAAGAAACTAGTATATATTTATTCATATTTTAAACCGAAAATTAAATTACTTTTTTGTATATAGTTGAGGCGAATTTTGATATTGTGAGTCAACACTCTTGTCGCGTTGGATGTGTTTTATTAGATATGTCAACATGCATAGGTCGACTCTACTCTCGTTATCGATGATAACAAGAATACATGCCTCACTCTGTAAATCTCGCAAAGAAATATCCTCAAATATATAAAACAAATTTTATATAAAATATACCCTCTTACATTTGCATCGCCTTAAATATCGTTTGAAGAAATTCATGTCATAGTTTACAAAGCAAACAACTTACAAACAAGCAATACATCTGTAGAACTCAACTTCGAATTCAGTAATGCAATATATAAAAGTCACATGATACATATCTTATATGTAGGATATATTTTACAACATAACTTACTGTATCTATTAGACATCGTCTCATGAACAATAAATGTCATTTAATGTCAAGCAACAACGATTAACATTAAGCAATCAGTGGACTGACAACACTCAATAAGTTTCACTAGTATTGCAAAGGAAATTAAAGTTGATATAATTGTAAAAGTGTCTGCCACAATGTGATGAGATCTGTTATTGCCTTGGAATGGTATTGACAACTGACCCATTGTCTATCGGCCGCAACCTTTATGTGAAAGACATCCAGCAACACATATAAATGGCGTCTCCCCCGGTTTCCGATTGACTTTGAATTAAATACAAATGTATCTTAGCGTCTAGACGTTTGGTCTACTGCGTCTTTTAGTTAAAGATGTTCACATGAGAGGGCGAGTTTGCTGAAACGAAGGCAAATTAATTGAAGCAGACAAAATATACAAGGGATGCGCATAGTTAGGACTTCGGACCATGGTAAATGTCATCTGAAAAGTAATCTGAAAAACAGTGAACAGTCTTCTCTCATCTTAGAGGGCGGTATAGCGCAGTGGTTAGCACGTGGGGCTTCGGATCAAGAGGTCCGAGGTTGTTTGAATGCCCCCAGGGGCTCGGCAACTTTGAATTATGAAGAGAACTGTTCTAAATGAAGTAAGGTTTGGGTGCAATGTTACACTGAATTTCAGCACAGTTTCACCCATGGTTCGCTAGTTAAAGCTAATGCTGGCAGGTTTCACCGCAATGCAAAACCACCACCTGAAATGATTTGATATAAGTGCAATACTCTTGAAAGTGTTAAACCCCAACTCGCCTCACCTCGCTAAACTTTTAAGCTCCTTTCGCAGCAGAGTATGCAGAGTAAGTTGTGACGTGTCTAATATATGATACGTGGTTACTATCAGCAAATGTTGAAAATTGAGGCCAGATTTCTGGGTCATTCTGATTAATAAGCACGCTTATACTCAGAGCTGACATGTATGTTCTCAATAGAGATGTACAAAGACTTAAATACCTGTTCGTGTATGAAATCACTGAACGGTGACCCGTTGTACAATTGGATACAAGTTTTGTTACTTTTAGGTGTTCAGCAATTAAACCTGCTAGCTGGTCGGATGCTATGATAAAGGAAATAGCCATGCCGTGTTAAAATACTTTATTACATACGTGTTCTGAATATCGTTATGAGATAATTTTGGTTATTTGAAACAAGTGTTGTGTAACCAGTTGAAAGTTATTCAACGAGTGTTATATCACCAAAAGAAGTTAATCAACGATAGTAACGTCATAATGCCGTACTACTTTCGCCATCAGCTGATCGAGTACAGTCGAACCCACTCGCCACTTTTCAATTCAGCATATCTTTTTCCTGAACGTATTTGTGTCTATTAATAAACTTGCACCATTGCAAAAATAGATGTGCAAAATTAAAAATAGAGAATTCTGGTTCTGATCTCGAATATTTCATAATTAGATCACAATAATATTTTGCTTCAATTTAGTCCACTTTTGTTTACAACGGCCGTGTTTTTGTCAACACGAATTCCTTGTTTTAGGAGTAAAATAATAAAGTTTATAAATGATTGCGTTTAGAACCGGCATGCATAATCAGTTTTTGATGTCATCAACGTCTAGATATACACGAATGAAGTTCAAAATAAGAAACTTGCATGTAGAAACGTTCAGCAAGGACGTTTGTATGAAAACAGCCGGTCAAGGAATGACGACCTCCGTCGAGGTCAACAGCGTTAGTGTATGCTATTAAAGTGCTTCTTGATATCTTGATTTAGGACATTGATGTCGACAAACATTGTGATAATGATTGAGTTCATATGATATTTTATGTAGATGAGAGCGAGAGCGTAACGGAAATCGGGACTTCATTTTTTACTGTTTTACTGCTTGACTCCACCTAGATTAATTACCCATTATTATTATTATTACGCGGTAATGTCGCGCATAGTTGCTTTCACTCGTGAATAAATCACAACTTTTAAAAAATATCTCGTTGGAATATTTTCGCACACTCATCCGTTACGTAATCTCTATTTACATTACCAGGATAGTTTTTAAGGTGTTTTGGTGATAACAAGATAATGATATTTCCCCGTGAATTTGTTTAAGGTACGCTGTAAAACATACTGATTTAAATAACTTATCAAGGAATTTAGATGGATAGGAAAGTAAAATTTAGATTGTTACACTGTTGGCTCCCCTGACATCACTGAATAACGTTTTGAACCCTCTCCCTTACGTATTGATAAGACATGTATGTAAAATATCTCGAGGGTTATATTATTATTACCAAATACTGCATCAAACATTATTCATGTAACACATTCTAATGAGTAATAATGGCTTTGTTTTGACCTTTATTATTCCAACAACCAAAACAATGACTGTCATTGGTTCCCCTCAGGCTGAAAAGTCAACGTTTCTATACTAATGCTGAAAGCTCGAAAGCTCTTTACTTGACAGTCCTGCAAATTACCAACCATCTTATCGCCTAGGCTGTAAAAAACATGCATGACCATGATCTCCTATCATTATGGCTATTTGGACTCGTATAGATCGGTTATATTCGGGAATTGGCAAGGCAGTGTTTTCCTGTACGCCTGTTTATCTGGAGATCTCGATCATGTCGGTGCTACAACGCAGAACTTTGACACGTTATCTTGTTCCATCGTGTCCTGTTGATAGACATGGTTGATGTTCTAATAATGCATTTGGTATTTAGGAATGGATTTTGGAATTACCTGATAATGTTCCGTCAACCATTAGAACGTTGTGACTTTTGCAGAGGACCGTCACAATGTTTCAAGATCAAAATCTCTTGAAATGTTCACATGAGCTTGTACGTTGAGTTGAGTTTAGTCGGATATTGGTGCGATACAAATGTGTGTATAGTGGTATATCAAAAGTTGAGTGTCTATTCTAACATTACAAAAGCCTGATCCATCCAAGAGTTTGGCATGTATGTTTTGTAGTTGCGGGTGTACAATTATATTTACTGTAATACGTATTCAATCTTAATCCTTTAACTGGTCAATAGACGCCGTCGTTTGTGTCACCTTCTGTTATGGTCACAATTGGCTTATTACCAGATATCATAAAGTATGCAAAGATAATGGTTGTTAGACATAAGATAACGATTTTCTATATTTGGACAGAAAATACCCCTACTTATCAGGAAATCGGATTAAGAAACGATCTAATCTAAAACTGGAGCTCAAGATTATTTTGAAATAAGGAGTGTATGTTGACCAAAACAAGTTTCAAAAACTCAAATAAACCCTTATATATATATCAGAACTTGTTGGCAGAATATCAACCTCAGCCACATCAGATTAAGAGCATGTAGCAGTCACAACATCATCCATCATTGGCATCTGCACTTCCGTTAGCTGGGGTCATTGCATGGCTAGTGCCAGACTACAGATAGATCAGTGGTATTATAGTCTGACCAAAGGTCAACTCCAGCGTCGTGGTCTTAAGAAATGGTTTCATTGGTGTGAGCGAGTTAATCCATTTATTAGCAACCTGCATTATGTATGAGCTCTAGTGGTTACAGCGTACTGGTGTTTTGACGTGCACGATGGATATTGGCTTTGGTGGTTAAAACATATGGTTACAGTGACGGTTACAAGGAAAATATGTAAAATTATATAGGCGGTTACAGTGGATGTTGACTGTGATAGTTCTCTTACACATATCGTTAGTGAGACTGTTACAGTGAATGTCTTAAGACTGATAATAGTGCTAGATGTTATGGTCAAGTTTGCAGTTCATCCAGCCAAACATTTGCATATCCCATTGAATCCATGAACTCGAGTTGAGCTATTCTGGTATGTCTCGTCTGAGAAAAGAGTGTCATCCAATGTACTTTTAAAGCAGATGAAATCCCTTTGATAAAACCAAAAAGAGGTTTTCAGTTGATCATTTTCAAAAAAGGAAAATCTGTGCAACCTAGTGAGCAATACATCTGCTTGTTAACTACCTTTGAGATGTCTTAATGGCATTCACTCCTACTATGAAGACAGTTTGATAATACGCCACACACGTTTGATGTTCTCTTTATATGCATTCATGCGTTTGTAAGAAGGCTTATTTATGTTTAACGGTTCAATGTTAAGTGAAGCAATAGAATTAATTGAAGGCTGCCCAATGGCCTTAATTTAATTCTTTTAATAACTCAAATGTGAAAATCGGATCCCTGAGGAAATGTAGCTGACTGCAGATATGAACTATTCTATAAAATAAACTGATATTGAATTTGATAACGGGATGATGATGTTGCAAACATTACCATTGTTATGACAGTATGTTATATATTTATAACGTTATATCTGTTGCTGCATCAGCTTTAATCATTATCATTATCTTTGTTCTCAATTATGAAAACATTTGATTGAACGCTACGCCTTCTCGTGAAGTCAACATAGTAAACTTTTACTTTTAAAAAATCACGTCATTTTAATTTTGAAAATATATCGATTTAACCCCATTTTGTAAATTCAAGGTTAACTATTATTAAAAATCAAGAATGGCTTCATAACGATATGGCTTTAGAAAATATACATCTTATCTTAGTACATCGGGGTCACATATTGGTTACATAATACTTACTGAAGTAACCCGATATTTGTAGCGTCTGGGTCAAACTCTTCTTGGAAATGAGGACAAATGCCCTCCAAAAATAATACTTATTTTTTTTCTGGAATGATTGGCTCTCAACGATAAGAACTAATGGAAGACATAGCAACAGTCTCTACACTATATTAAGGATTATATAATATGTATAGATCTAGGGCAGGAATTGATCAAGTTAACTGATTTGAAAAAGTTATTCTTTCTAACAATGGTTAAAAGTTTCAAAACTAAGGGATTGGACTAGGATCGAACAATGTAAAGACAGTTCAACATTTCTTAATAACTTTTTAATTTATATGACTATGAAATGTGTAGAGAAACAAAACTTAGATCAAGCAACTCAGTTATTGTTATTTCTTTCAAACTATCCCTCAATCATTTGATACAACAATTGATATTTTATTTCAGAATATGTTTCATGTTGACATTTGTTTGAACGTCATGGAAATGGGATACCCACTGGAATCGTAACGTGTTTTCATATCCTGTATTGCATAGCATCAGTACGAAATGGAGACGCAAATTAGATTTGTCTTGCCAGAGATACATTTCTTTCTCACGTTGGTAAAGAAAGACGATGAATGGGCATAAAGGCCCAAGAGGGAAGCAGGATATTATACACTCCGTGTCTTGACAGTTTCAACAGACAGGAAGTATGTACGTCGTGCTTGTCCCACCTAATGGTAGATCTAGTAACTACTCGAGGGAGAAGCTCGTCATATCCTGGGACTATTTATCACTTTATAAACTAAATTAGCGTGTGACTAATATGCTTTTGCGGGGCAAGTGAAAGTATAGGAATTGATGTTTGAGACATATGTACACATCCGTGTTGTAATTGGAAATAGACCATATAATTTGAGCAATTCTTTCAAGTGCTGCTTTGTTTAGCAGTTTGTGTGGAAGATTATTGATATAGAATACCATAAATTACTTAAAAGATGCAAAACGTACTTTTAAAGAAACACTGACTTGTTACATTAAGGATTCGTGTACTAAAAATGTTTTTGTTTTGTTTCAGAATCACCTCTTATTATACGAATAGAAGTTATAGTAGCCAGTTTTGACAGTATATCAGAAGTCAACATGGTAAGTACACCATTACATACTCCACCAAGAAGCTGCTGTCCTCTTCATTATGCTTATGTAATAAGCATCTTTTCACAGTTATTGATAAATGAAATTTGTATTCACTTTTCAAAGTTATTGTTGAAATGCATAAGTTAATTCTGTTCCTAATGGAATAATGATTAAATGCATTTTCGAAAATGTAAGTTAAATATTGACTCGTTCTAGATTTAATTAGTTTTTTGTCCAATGTTATTACGTGATTAACAGTTTCTTTTGAAAATAAGAAGTTTCTATTTTCGTTTTGCTGTAGTTGAGAGTTATTTCCCCCGTATATTCATAGTAACTGGAGTCATGTTTTGATTGAATATATTTATATATCTATGGTATTGTTTGTAGTTGGGAATTTATTATGTATTGGGAATTTACTATAAAATACGTCAGTCTTATTTGTTAAAATCCTGATATTTTAAGATTCTTTAAAGTACTGATGAAACAATTTTTTGTTTAACTTGTTGTATATCTGAAATGAAATATGAGCATATAATACTTTGTTACTTTTTTGTATACTTTGTTTTTTACATTGTGTCTTAAAACAATGTTTCAGAATTATTTCATTTCAATACTGATATATCATCATCAAAAGAGGCGTTTTACTTTAGAAAAAACATTTTATTGACTGAATTTATATATTTACTTTCAATACAGGGCGCCACAAGCGGATTTTAATTGTTGAACAAAAACTGTTATTTGTAGGAACTTACAAGATAATTCCAGAAAATAAAATACAAGCAAAACATAATATTTCATCAGTCGCCCTTGTCTGGAAACACGAATAGCCATGGGCATAAATTAAGTTGTGTTCGCCTAAAATCGGTCAACGACAGGAAATGTCTGTAAAACGAAGTCCAGAGTTTAATAATGAACCGAAAGCCTGGACTCTATCTATATAGACTCTTAGCCAGCAAGTCTCGACTAATTACTGCAAATCAATATCGCCTTCAGACGTACAGTTTTGCCATTAGTGGTAAACCAAACTTTTCAGTGGTCAAGAGTTATTTAAAGTGACCATTGGTCATCACGAGACTTGGGTCAACATTGGGTTTACAAATAAAAGGAATTCTAATATTCAGATTTCTGACCGAGATCTTAGGGCAGTTAAGAAACCCTCAATCTCAGTTCATGATATAGCTGAGATGCTGTGTTATCAGTTTTACATTTGACATTTTGATTGATATTATTGCATTCTTCAATGAAAGGTGTCAATATGTTGTATATACTTATACTTAATATTGACCCTCATTCTCATATACCAGTTGACGCCGTACCATCATTGGCTTAGATACACATCGGAGTTAAACATAGGTGGCTTGAAACATTAAACAATTTCATCTTCATAACAATTATACACTATTTTTGGATATTAAATATAAAGTATTATATTCGAACGTGTACGTTTTCTTAAGTTCCAAATTTGGGATTTTGTCGAACAATTTATTTCACAAGAAATGTGATCTCGCCAATTATGACATTCTGGAGAGAATACAATATCAACGTTATCCAGATCAATAGCGGTCAGTGGTTCAAGTAGAATTCAAATATGGATTGAACGATTGTCTAAAGTGTATACTAATTGTCTCATCTGTTATCACTTGCACTTCGTAAATTCGAAATCCACTAAAGAATAACTATTCATATCATACGAAAAGAATGTTCAGTTCTATTCGTGCAAATATATAATGTGACTACAGATGATTAAGCTAGAAACCTAATAACTAATGGAATTGTTGTTTGTCGAACATTGAATTTCGAACTTATGAGTATCTTAAATATCTAAATCCAAGAGAACTAATCACTTTTGAATTTATCAATTTTTGAAATTAGTTTTCAAATGAACAATATGTCTAATATTGTTTACAACTTGAATATGTCCAATTAGTCCTCAGCCATTTCCAAATTCTAAGGATGCGTGATGGAATTATTTCTCAAAATTAAGAATTCTAAAGTTTCAATCGATGACAGACAGCGAACACAATTGGATGATACGAGTAAACATGTATTTGCAATTTAAGTGACAACGTTTCCCTATTGTTTATTCATTGAATAACAAACACCATCAGCCCGTTCCTAATGGGAAAATAATAAGGCAGGGACTTTGCATCCTGTTTGCTCTGTACAAAAAGTTCAACCGTCCGTCTCGCATTTATCTAACGAAATGTCAAAATGTGAAGACATTGATCAAAACACGCCTGATAATGGCATCCAAATTTGCAACCTCGAAAAGCAATGTTTATATCAGTTTTAAGGTTCATGGCAACATTCCCCTCTCCCAGACATATTTCCATCAGTGGAATTACCTTATCGACTTGTATGCTTCTGTAGATTGTCCAGCACGTCTGATAGTCGCTCTGGTACCTTTTGTCGCCATGTAGTGCTTTCGTCTCTCCAGCTGAAAGCTGATGACCAATATTGGTACTGTCGTGGTGGGATTACAGACGCTAGATCATTGTCAGACCCTGTGGCCATCGCGTTTGTAGTCTGGGTACTTGAACGGGACAAAGATGTCTTCCTTGAAGAGATTAAGAACTTTGATTTTTCTCTAGGGAGGTGTTATTTGCACCACACAAAATTACTCGACGTATGGTG
The DNA here is from genome assembly GCA_936450465.1 of Gibbula magus. Classification (NCBI taxonomy): domain Eukaryota; kingdom Metazoa; phylum Mollusca; class Gastropoda; order Trochida; family Trochidae; genus Gibbula; species Gibbula magus. Next base: position 26,605,404 of record OW388294.1, read on the forward strand.
TTTTGGAGGTGGACCGATCCTATGAACTCTTGCTTGTTATAAGATATAATTAAATCGTTCAATGTTTCATAATGAAGTCTTGTCTTCATGGTGGTGGTATTGGCAACTTTGGTGTGTCTTCAGAGAGGTTTTGCACCAACTGAAAACACTTGAGTTAATAGCATAGCTTTGTGTGTTGTGTTTGACGCTAGTGTTTTACACCGCACTGTTGCTTTCTTGGTCAACATCTATGCATCATCATTGTTGTTAACAGTGTATACCTGATGGTAGTAAAGATATTTTAATGATTCTGGACAATCATATGATATTTTACTTTGAGAGGTATGTTGACACTAGATGCAGATCTCTTGAACTGCGATATGTGGACATAACGAATTCGAAATTATTTCTCATTTCAGTGGTCATTTGTCATTGTTGCAGTGACTGATTTACACTTAGCAAACACATTGAAGATTCGTTTACAAAAGGATTTTCTAGTATATTGGCTATTGATGATGGGTCAAAAGGGTAGGATCCAGTTTGAAGCGACTCATTAAGATATGGCGTTAATTGTTAACCGAAACAATGACGCGATGGCCATGGAGATACGTGTAACTTATGTGTGATAATGTTGTATCTGAATAACAGTCAACGATTGTGTTTTGGCGAATGGTGACCAAGGTTTGTCTCTGGTCACACAGCTTCATACGAGTTAATTAGTTCTTGGCAAATCTAATAATATGTGGTTGTTTTCATATGCCACGTTGTTTCGACCGGGCAGACCAATATCAAGAGATGCAGCCTAAAGATTATCTTGTCCGAAGTTTGATCCAGGTTTCCGCTCCTCGACTCATACAGGCTTCTTGAAATACAACATACCTGTATTTCTAAGCATAAACATTGCATCTGCCTAATGAAAGTATTAGCTCTTTTTTTAAAGATATAAATTGAGGTCTTTCACATTAACAAGTTTAGTAAAGATCAACTAGGTTTTCGACCAAATGAGATCTTATCTTAGTGGTAGGACTGTATTGGTTGAGAGTTGCTTCGTTTTATCTTTCAGGTGAAGTGTTTTGGGGATTAACACCGTTTTCAAGTAGTTTTATTTGCATAATGACGACTGCTAGAATTGCAGCTAAAACTCGCAACTTCACTGTGGCTTTGTCTTACGGTGAATCCCGCGAGCATCGGCTGGAACTTGTGCATCCAGAGTTTACTGTATATAACAGTTCTCTACAGTAGACAAAGTTGCCAAGCCCCTGGCGGATTTCGAATTCGAGGACTCCTTGATCAGAAGCCGCATCCGAAATCACGGCTCTCTCTTTGATGTTTATAGCATGCAGAAAACAACAATTATGGTATGAGTTTTTGACAGTGCTGTCTTCCTTCAATCGATTTCCTGTCATGAAAATCCTTGGTCCAGTGATCGGGGACTGTTGGGCCTTGGTTAAAAGATTAAATCTATAACTGTGCAAATGTCGGTGAAAGTTCAAAAGAAACGTGGCGATCTTGTAAAATGAAGTGATTGACAATTGTCTTTTCCCATATGACCATTGAGTCGCAAAACAGCACCTTGATGGTGAGCTGATCTCTCTCTGTTTGAAAGATGATTCCTCTCAACGTTCAGTCTGTGTGGTATGAAACGTGGAATATGTTATTATATGAAGTTTTTGACAACACAGTTTCCCCTTATGATCTCAAGTCGGCAATAGAACACAATTATCTAGATTAAATTGTCAGTGTTCAAACATGGAAGGAATTTGAAATGTCATGTTAAAAACGTGGCCTATGGTGTATAGTGTTTGACAGCCCAAATTTCCTAATGATGACTGTGTTGCAACAACATTAGTTATGGTAACATGAGAGTCCTCAGTGACTGTGTTTTATTAAAGTTGATGACTATCTTAGATAATCTTGAACTTTCAGTTTTCTGGTAGGAGTTCTTTTTTAGGTTATACGTAGGTCGCAAAATCACCAGTTATGATGATATCGGCTCCTTCGGTGAATAGAAATTGTCAAAGATTATTAAGATTTCACCTGGTATGTACCAGTAATAATAAACCTAATGTGGATCCTTATAAAGCACACTTACCCACGCCGAACACATGTTCCCTACATTGTTCTTATCATATCTATCAATTAAACGTTCCCTCCTACACACCGGCTCACCTGGTAGCCACTTGTACTTGTACTGCGCGCAGTGAATAGAGAGGAACAGTTTAAATCTGTCTGTTATCCAAAGTGATATCACAAGACTCGTTTTAAAGGAAATTAAGATTTTCTGGCGCCAATCGCTCCTTCTATATGCATACTCCCACTATTCTCCTATACTCCCACTATGATTCCCATATGCTTCCACTATGATTTCCCTATGTTCCCACTATGATTCCCCTATGTGTCCACTATGATTCCCCTATGCTTCAACTCTGATACCCCTGTGTTTCCACTATGATTCCCCTTGGTTTCAACTATGATTCCCATATGTTTCCACTATGATTCCCCTGTGTTTCCAATATGATTCCCCTATGCTTCCACTATGATTCCCCAATGTTTTAACTATGATTCCCCTATGCTTCCACTATGATTCCCCTATACTTCCACTATGATTCCCCTATGATTCCCCTGTGTTTCCACTATGATTCCGCTATGCTTCCACTATGAGTCCCTATACTTCCACTATGAATCCCCTATGAGTCCACTGTAATGCTTCTTCCACTGTGATAATCTTGTGCTTCGACTATGATTCTCCTATGTCCCTACATGATTCGCCAATGTCCAATGTTGATTTCCCTATTCCCCACTGTAATTCCCTTATGCCCTGATTATCCTATGTTCTCACTTCGATTTTCCCTAGCCCCCATTATGATTCTTCTATTCTTCCAATATGATTACCCTATGCCCCCACCATGATTCGCTTTATGCTCTTACCCTGGTTCGCGTATTCTTCCACAATGATTGCAATTTCTGTGATGGTCCCACTATGAGCTTTCACTATGATTCATCTATGCTTCAACTATGCTTCTCATATGTTCCATCTTTTTTTATTATCATATACCCCCACTGTGCTTCCCGTACGCCTCAACTATCTATATGATTTGTCTTCACTATGATTCTGCTATGCCTCCAATGATACACGGTTTTGAAATCGCTATTTATTGATAGCGTTGGAATTCATATATTCTCAGATACAAGCGCAATCATAGCTGTCGTGCTGAGCAAACCTCAATTGTATGAATAGCTTGTCTGTAGTTTCTGATTTCCTTGTTCACAGATATATTTTTGACACCAAATGTGATAAAATGTTGTGATTTTTTGGGAAACAAAATAGGAAAACTGAGACATTGATACAATATTGGGATTACATATTAGATGTTCACGTAAAAATATCTTCTGTCAAGCTTAGCCTAGCTTTTGTAAAAAGTGCAAAGAACGGCCGCTATATGTGATAGTGTTATGAACTTGTTGAAAATTCAAAGCATACATATTGATACCCTTGATTACGTTTTACTAATATTGGAAATCGAAGGCACGTATCTGATACCCTTTTAAAAGGATAGTTGGTGTGGTTTTAAAGGTTAATATTAGTTAGAAGTGAGGCTGATGGTGAAGGCAGGAGTGTAGTTATTTCATAGTTCACGGTGTATAAATATTTGCATTAATTGGATTGTGTTTACTATTTTGCTTTAAAATAATCAAGTACACAATCGACAGATGCTTACAGTAGTATCCACTTAGTACATGTAAGTAAACATTCTGAGGTAAGGGTTGAACGTTTTACAGAAATAGAAAATCTGACCCATCCGCATCAGACGTGCTGAATTCTCATATTTCGTTACAATTGTGTAGTTTAAAAGTGAATTATTACAATACTTCTCTCAAGGTGGTGGAGGAGGTCGGATATACCTGCCAAGAGGGTTTGACAATGTCCCTCAGGGAATTCGGTGTAAACGTAGTTTTGACCGATCTGTGCTCAGTACGAGAATGTAGATCTAATATTTGATTTTGTGAAGTTTGGCCTTAGCGTGTGGAGCCAAATCAAATCTTGAATAACATCCATGATGATTTCAAGTCGAAGGCAAGCCACAATTATATTTGTGGGGACTCATTGTCATTCAGGACTTGTTTCCCGTCTAGACCTTTGGGCACTACCAGGGAAAGTTAGGTGCGCAGCGCAACATCACGAAGGAACTAGAGTGGCATATTAAGTGCTGCCCTATTAGCTCTAGACGGAAGTCAGCCGAAAAGGGGTCGTCGGCAGCAATGGTCGGTGAAACCGATTTTGATGCTGTAGGCGCTACATTGCTAACAGGAATATCATTTCCACCCTTGATATTAAATCTTCACACTGTCATAAATCGGATGATGGCCTATCAGACAATATCCACTGAATATTTATGAGAATAGAGATTTAGTAGTCCTACTAGTTATAGCAAGTAATTGGTCATAGATTCCTCAGATGAGCACTGTATCGTCTAGGAATATTGATTCCCTGAACGCTGAACCAGTTGTCTTACAATAGGCAATATAATAAAGCTTTTTAATAAAAGCTGAACAATTAAGGTTCAATTTTAAAATTAAAAAAATATTAGCTTTACCCCTGAAAGAAATAAAACAGCAAGATTAAATTCTAAAAATACACTTTCAACTAAGTTTCTAAACATGATTTAAAAAATTTAAAAAGTTCTTGCCAACTTTATCTGTCGAGTGGGTACTTGCCTAATTTGCATACAGCAATGACGTCATATCCTAACCCTTGTCTAACGATCTGTGTCGCTACGTCCTGTTTTAGGTTTAGTCTGTAAGCATTCCCCCTTCATCAATCACCCGCGTTTTATGGTGCCGAAAAGTGTAGGCGGTAGCCCTATGAAGACTGAAGGCCCTCATTCAAAGCAAATATAATCCCAAAAACAGTCATTTAATACTCAAAACATTGCAATTTTATATTCCTAGCACTTAAGCCAACATAATTGATGTACATGAATGTAAGTACAATTGGTAAATGTGTACGTAATGAAACGAAGTCAATAGACAAAAAAGAAATTGCATTATTCCAGGGCTAACGACCTCTGAATAAGAAATTAAAGAGTAAAAACAAAGTCTTACTAACATTGTTACGAAACAGATCTGGCTAAATGCTTGTCAAATGATGATGTCCTGTTCCGTATCCACAAGGCTCCTACACTACCCTGATTGTCGAAATAGCTTTTACCTGGTAACGTTGACGACGGTTACTTATCGCTATTTATAGCATGTAAGTTTTCAAACAATGAAATGTTGTGATTTTAAACTTTGATGGTCGGCAAGCCACGAGATGAAATCTATGACTTTTCTGTTTCAAGAGATGAGATACATATGGAATTTGTCCGACTTTTTATTTTCCTTGCATCTACGCAACTACAACGTTTTCCGGTTAAGCTGCGGACACGAAGAGTCCGTCGCAACAGTTACAATGTGACGTCAATAGATAATTCGCTACGTCAGACGATTTTCTTATGACGTCAATATTTTGAACTTTTAACCTTTAAGAAGTGATAAATTTGTCACTGGTCACATGTATCTTCACTGTAGCATGATGGACGACTTATTGTACTGATACATTCCAGTATTTAATTGATTGTTATACGATAAACTGGTCTACTTTTGTGCATTTACGTTATCAATACGCAAAATTGACCACAGGATGTGTTGTATAGGATGTGGTGTTGATGATCATCAAGAACATAAATGTTATGATGGAGCATTTCGTCTCCGCAAACACAACTAGCAATACCGTCCCTTTAAGGGGTGATACGTGACGTACATTTCTTCATCAATCAGTTATGCTATAGTCAGTTTTAGAACGAAAGAGCCATGATAGCTGGAGGTCCAAGTGAAAACCTGAAATTAAAATCGATATTTTGGCTCAACACATCCATAGAGTTAAAGAATTTGTGATAAATTTAACTGATATAGATATAAATACGTACATTAAAAACTGTTTTCAAATTGTATATTGGAGTAGCATGTGTCTGCTTTCAAGAAAAAAATCGCAATGTTATGTTTTTAAAAGTCAGTTAACATTTTCTGTTTAAAATGTCCTCATTTTTTACATATATCAACATTTTAAACTCGGATTCGGATATAGATATAAACAAACGGGCAAACGAAAGTATAAACCTCACTTGTTTTCGATTAATTCAATATTTTAAAGAAATGAGACGCATTTGATTATGGCACGACTGTTTTATTGTTTAATTAGTATATCATTTTTCTAAAGTAGACAAAGTAGGAAATGAAATGTACACCAACCAGACCCCTACAATGTTTAAAATGTTGTAAATCTGTGCAGGACGAGGCACATTTATTGAATTTCACATACAGTAAGTCAATTAACAGTTATGTTTTATCAAAATTAAGTTTGGGGAAATTTAAAATTTAAATGTTTGGACTAATTTCCCACACTATTCAGTTTTTGAATACGACGCCGAAAAGTTGAGAAATTTGACATTGAAATTTTTATATATGATAAACACAACTGAGTGAGACAATTTATTTTGCCCGTCAGTTTAGTATAAGAGATATCTTATTTCCATTCATTTTTATATCAAAACAAAGTAAAAGTTTAAATAAGCTCCAGAATTGAACCCATCTGTCTTGTCTACTTGTCACACGCTAGTGTTTTTATGAAGTAACTTATATATCATAGTGTCTGCAGAATACAAATGTTTAATCGATTAGCTCGTGTGTTGTGTTGTGTTTTTGTATAACGGTTGGTCATAACACTAAGATAACAAACCTTAAGCTTGTACGAGTCACGGATATCCCCCGAGCTGCTGAAATATCCTCTAGCATCTCTGTATTAAGTCACGGGACCAGACATCCTAATCTCTTAAAGTTCGGCTTACAATATGTTGACATAGACATAGTTGACATAGTAAATCTGTTTGTATTAACGATTTTATTTGATACGTTTCAAAATACCATATGTGCAGATTTGAATTCAACTTACTTGCATATTCATCCTCATATGCAAAAATATGATATTTAATACTTTTGAATGACAATTTTAAAAAAAAGGCATTATATATGTGTAGAAGCGGAAATCACACATCCCATTTACAGGTATTCTGGTCACGTGAAATGTTTAACACTACCAACCTAAATCTGTCCTTGTTTCTACTTTAGAAAAGTTTCAAAAACACGCTCGACTGCATGCCGCAGTACATTTTCCTGTTTTCGATAGTAAATCACTACATTACACTTTATAGTGTCACTAGACAGAATTTTATTAGCTTTAAAATGATAGTTTCCAGTAATACTCAGTAACACTCGATGGCACAATATATTTGATAACGTTTAGCATATGTGACTGACGGGGGAAAAGTGGCACTTTAAATTCACAACAAATAAATCGTGTCAACTAATTGATAGGTCTTTGAAGGGCATTTAGAAGTGGTATACACTCCCCCTCATGTTTGTATTGCAAATCCTCATTGTATACCATTCTCATGCTTCACCCCCACCATGTTTGTATTACAAATCCCCATTTTATACCATGCTCATGCATGTTAATCTCCCTGATTGAGTTTCCTCACTATTGTTTTGTTTGCTATATAAATGTACCATATATTGTTATTTCCTTACATTCCACCTGATGAAGGAGTGAGTATGTACTCCGAAACGTCGTGTATTTTCACATTAAAGAAGTTGTTATCCAGAAAATCTTCCTGTTCTTAACTAATTGATAGTTGGCATAACGTTGCATTTGATAATGCTATATATGCAAACCATTCCTGATTCTGATTCTGCAGAGATAATCATAAACAGAGATAGCATCAGACAAAGATGTCCCTCGAGATGGTATAACACCCTCCAGCGTCCCTCTAATAAGTCCAGAACCGGAGGCCTCGATCTCATACTGACCTAATGTCCAGTAGGACCAAAACAAACCATCTCCTGTAGTAACCTGTCTAGTTGGACCAGGATTAGCTATCTCATTGATCGAAATATGTTCTTAGGGTATCCGCTATAACTACTAATTACACGCTCCCGTCGCATGACCAGCGAATCAATGGAACTTTGGACTATTGGTCAGTCCTCATTTTGGCAACATCGAAGACAAATTTCTGTGTCTGAATCGCGAAATTGTCTGAAATTATTCTGGACCACTCTTTGAGTCGGGCTGACCTTTTCTTACTCTCCACGGTGGCCAGCATTAGTTTGGATCCTCCTCCGGCCTTCGTAAACACAGGCCTGCAATCTCGCATAGGGATCATAAATTTAGTCCTTGCTGTTTACGAAAAGGCTTGATTTAGATGGTGTAGCGTTTCCAGTTATTGGTAAGCCAGTAAATCAGCCAAAATGTCTGTCAGTAGAATGGAAATATGGCGGACCGATTGGAGGGCTGACGTGTAATTCTCTAACCATAGTACAAAAATGGATTATTGTGAAGTCAGGAGGTGCCGGACACCACAGCAACACTTAATTAGACTCTGGGTAAAGATTATTTATGATGTAAAGTTGAAATTGTTAACTTGAACACTCCCCGTGCGGTGTATCTAGCTGTAGGTGGAGAGTGTTTTGTGTTCGAATTAGCCTGTGTTGTGTGCTTACAAAAACTAAGGATGTTTAGAAACTGGATACTTATGTTGAAGCATTATATCTTAATCTAGTTAAAACCTAGCCTTAGCGTTACGTCATGTACATAGTCATTCAACATAGAATCAAGAGAAATGTTAAAGGGGTCCGGTCACTCTAAGTAAGCATGTGGAAAATGCGACAGTGTGGTCGTTTATGGTTATATTGCACTAAAGGGAAGATTGGTTGTCGTTATACACATTAACATGATAAGTTGCTAGCACATTTATGTTACTTTGGATTTAAGAGCAGTACCACACATGGTTTCCTAGTTCCAGCCGATGCTCGCAGGTTCCACCGCAAATGCATAGCTACCGTCTTTTTCCTGCAATAATACCAGCAGCCGTGATATAAGTGAAATACTCACGCAAACCCCAACACCACCTATGTAATAATAACCAAATCACTTTAGAAAGGGACGTAACACAATGTCAAGATAACTAAACAATGTCAACCTGACAAAACGACATTTGGATACATTCTGAAATCAAAATGATACAAACTCATCTAAGAAAAATCGCTATGCTCAGAAAAGGTTTATTTTCACAAAGGATCTATGTTCGACATCGACGATCGCACTTACCCTGCAGCAAAGTTGTAATAACATTGTTATTAGTGGTCATCTCAATACAATCATGTAATGTTAATACGTAATGATATTTGATCCAATTTTTACATGTATATACCTTTTTGTTTAGATATGTATTCAATATAAATAATTCAATGATCATTAATATATACTTCAAATTTGAAATTACACGCGATATTTGGATGAAAGTAAGAACTATTTAGTTGTCAAAGCTAAATATGAAAATCAAATGGGAAATTAGACTGTTCAAGTTTCGTAAATTCACCTTCTTTATCTAACAATACGACGGCCTTCTTTATTTACAAATCAAAGTTAATGCTCGCTGCCTGTCAATAAAAAAATCTTCAGATAGAACTAGGACTTTAGCAGTTCTTATCATCCACGGTTTGTTTCAACTATCTTCAGACTGTGATACCTCCCAGATTGTGCGTAACAACTGCATGTCAAACAGGACCTCTCCTTTGCATTGGAAATTTCTTTAGGACAGAGAAGGTCGGGAAAGATGACACCAAATTGGAGACTCTTTTTTTAAAATGTTTTTCAAATCCCTAGGAAGACGCTGTACTTGATTCAATTTGACACGAAGTAGAGAAGAGTTTGAAACCGATCCCCATCTAACCGTTGAATCATGTCCCACGAGAAATCTGTGTGTTTGTTCTACAGAATCGCCGTGTCGATTTGACAAATTGAAGCAGAGATTACAAAACGTCATGCCGTGATTTTTCCCAAGGCTTGCACGTTTTTTACCGTACGAATAATGTGGCCGTGACCTTTTATGGATGTCCACCTAACAGCTTTTCCATTAATGCACCAAAAGTACAAGAGTGGAGAAAAAAGTAAATTTAATCACTGCTGTTGTCAGGCGGTGCTGCGTCCATATTAAGTGCAGATTCCTTGGGGATTTTTACAAGAGGTTTTAACAGACTTTACTCCCTTATGAATCTTTTACACCTTGTAGAGACACCCGTTGATGGTGGAACATAATGAAAAAATGGCCCGGCGGCTGAATCATGAACGTATTAGACGTTATCTAGTTTACATGACGAGAATGCAGATAAATATAAAATCCTCTTGTATAAAGTACACAATGTGGAAAATAGATTAATTTGAATCGCACTTGGGCTTAGATTTTCTGTCTCCTCTGTCGACAAGATGCGCCCATGGGAAGAAAAAGGCAATGAAAAATACCTTCATAAAACCACGGACCTGTAAGTGGGAGTAATAGCTCACACTCGGGATTGGTAACGTTCTATGTAGATACTAGCCATAATGCTCTCGTTTGATTCAATAGGCAAGATATAGCTACGAGAACGGTACTGGCACGGAATGAAGCTCTTTGGTTGGTTATTTTAGTCATAAGAGCAATGGGAACGGGGGTGTTTGCGTTTCATTTGGTTAAGTGGGAAGAACCATAAAAGACGAAAGGATTGCTCTGTAAAGACAAACTGTGTCAAAAACAAAGTCCTGATAGATCACCGTTACGTGATGTCATATAGTTTAATGTGTTGGAGGGAATTCATGATTGACTTCTTTCTAGTTTTCAAGGTTTTGTTTACGTTATGGAAGTGTTCTTGGTGAGATTATTTCATCGAAACCTAACGTGTCAAGACATTTAAATTTGATTATTTATACATTTATCTCAACTACAAAAGCTGATAGTACATAAATTTACATATCAGCATCCAGGTCAGCTATCACGAAGTGTAATTTATACAGCACTGGACACGTGCATAAACTATACACACAGAAAAGTCGTTCAGAATTGGAATACAACATAGCAAATACAAAGTGAGGAATACGCCTTAAAGGCTGAACCATTGAAACAAAATGTAAAAATAAACATGTGATGATGTCAGAAGGTCTGAGGTCACAAGGTGAAGCCACGGAGTCAGCAACAGGTATTCCCTCAGTGTGCGTGAAACGCATCACAACTGCAACGATGCATACAGTCTACCAAAAAAGCAAAGATGGCCAGTGAAACGACCTACCATATACTCTGCAAATATTGTGCCAAATCACGAAGGGTATCTGGAGGATATGGTAGACGGCGTAGATCCGAGTGGGTGAATTTGCAGACTACGACAGGAACCTGTAAGTCTTGTGGAGTAAATCCACTGCACCAGTAGCACGCAAGGACGCACAGTGTCCTGTTGATGTTGACGGTTGTATCGATGACGTAGTGAGAGCATGAGTTGTATGGCAGTGCGTCATCGTTGAATCCCAAATTGACGTTTACTACGGTTCATTGCAGTGTCAGGGTGAACACGGTCCAGTCGAGGAATACAGGAGTCTAGGATATACAACATAGACAACGGTGACAGGATAGAGCAGTGGTTAGTGCGTTCGGCTTCGGATCAAGGGGTCCGAGGTTCGAATCCCGCCTGGGGCACGGCAATTTTGTTTGCAGTAGAGAACCGTTCTACACAAAATAAAGTTTGGGTGCAATGCTACACTGAATTCCAGCGTAGTACCACCGATGGTTCGCTAGTTCAAGCCGATGCCCGCAAGTTTCACCGCAATGCATAGCCACCTGGCGTTGCGGGTTTTCTCCCTGCCATAATACTAGCAGCCGCGATATAAGTGAAATACTCTTGAAAGCGGCGTTAAACCCCAACTCACCTCACCTCACCTCACCTCACCTCACCTCCAACAGCAGGTGGGATTTACATAATGTACGTACAGTTGAATGTTGATTTAAACTAAACTTATTTAAAAAATACATGACTGCTTAATTGACGAAGAAAATAGTTCATATTTATCCAAAGGGCATAACAACATTTGAACAAAAACGAAGTATGTATTCAGACGCGAAGCAGTAGTACAACTGTATATGCAATATCATACCAAAACGTGTATCATTCATCTCAATAGGACTTTCATACAATGCAATTGATATCAGGGTATAGGAAGAAGGCACTTTATTCATGCTGTGGTAAAAGCTATTTACAAAACGGCATCTGATAAATGGTCAAATAAGTGATCCAAGGGGGAAAAATCGTTATCATATCCATTATCATTTTCAGCATACACTGTACATTTATCAATAAGAAATTATCATTATCCATTTATAATGAAAGCAATCCTTCGGTCATTACCCGATAATTGTGGTGCAAAATATGAATAGTTTTTGTTATAATTCATCCTTAAAAATCTCAATATTGTTGCCATATGATTGACGATTAATTCCAGTATTATTTCATAATGTTCATTAATACCGCGTTTATTTTATGATCAATCTTTGTGAGCATTAGGTATTAGACAGTCCTTTTAACGTATAAGCGATTGGGATATTGAACTGTCCATTGGTCTTGTACGATTTGTAGCAACGACGTGAATGATAAACATGAGTTGAACTGCTAGAATACTGTAGAAGTCTTGTTCTTAGGATGCATCTTGGTTGCATTTGAATTGACGGAAGTTTATACGGATACGGAAAGATGTATGCTACTGTAGTAGTTAGGGTCTATAACGGTTGCTGTCCTTATCATAAATTATGCATGTGTAGCAAACTGATTATATAATTTCGTCCGTGTAACCCATAAGACAGTGTCAGTTCATTGTGTTTTATTTTCGAATTTGTCTTAGGTGTTACTTTTTGTCCTTTGTCCTGGTGACTATAAGTCTAGAATTATTTAAATGCGGTGTACTTTTACAATTCGTACACTCAAAACCATCAATATTTAAATATGAATACTTGAGAAAACATTTAAAGCATTTAATCTTAATTTAAAGTTACATATTTTATATATTTGAAGGTTATTCCAAAAACATTTGCAGATAAGTTTTTGGTAAATATTATTGGGATTCCTTTGTCATCACCTGTTACTATGAACTAAGTAATATATGAATTAATTACAAGTATATGCAAAGACATTATTTACAATGTTTACGTTTAGTCATATTTACGGTTTTATTTATTAAGGAAACTATAGAGCAAACATGAGTGACACGCTTTCCAGATGAACCTTTATATCAGGAAAAAATAGTATTTGAGATATGAAGATAAATGTCATTAATTGGTTTTTGTTATCAATTCATGGCTAATATTTCACAATCCTTATGAAATATAAATGTGACGCCGAAGATATGATATTAAACGTGAATTTCATTTTTACGAATGATAATTGCTTTGGAAATAAACAACATTGACACTTTAAAAGATGACGATACGATATCTTATTCTGCTCATGTATGTGTATCTCGTACATCGTTGAATTCAGGTATCACGGCATCTTATGGAGAACAACTTATATTCTGACATTAAAGTTGATTCCAGAATCTTGAGAGTTTTATCGTGTTTTGACTTCAAAATGAGATTTAACATAGACGTTCGAAACTGAGCATGAGTTATGATCATGATATAGCTGCCATAAACATGCTATTGTGTTCAGAAACAACGACGTTATCTCGCTGTGTCCTGTTGAACTTACTTGAATCAACCCAATGAATTTAATATTTTACTCCGAGAACACCCATGCTCATATGTACCGTATTGAATGCACCACCTCTACATACCTATATTGTATGAATGTATATATGTTTTATTCACATTTTATGCTGCAGTTTGCGGCCTGAGTTTAAAAAAAAAGTTCACTTCATTTAACACTGAACATCATTATTACCGTTAGCAACATCATGATCTTATATAAGACTGAGAACAACGATTATGTTTCATATTTGTGTGGGCTCAAGATTGGGTAAATTCAACATGACCCAGTTGCATTTGAAATCTTCTTTCAACCATACTGTATATTTCTGCAGTGACTGTGTTCATCGTCATCCTAATATCACCTTTGAAAAGGCTTAACTTGCCCTTCGTCCTTGGTCCATTGACCTCTCTTATATAAAACAGGGGTCAATCAATGATTTAGTATTGCCAGGTGAGATATCTGCTGAAATGTGGTGTAGTGAATTGATATTAAGTGAGATGAAGAGATGGGATGAGGGGTCAGCGGCGTTGTAGAAATAACTTCGCGTTTACACTTATACTTATATTACAATGTTCAGTTTCATTGCAAGGACAAATTGTCACATGTTGTTTAGTGTCCGTTCTACAATTTCATAGCCCCAATACATATATAATATAAATAAAACCTCCAACTTTCAAAACGTCAATCTACACATTTTGTAATTCATTATTTAAAAGCCAAACGGTTCAAATTCAGAATCCAATCTTCGATATAAGAAGCTTGGCCTCATAACACCTCTGTGGTTTCAGAAAACCTAAATCTCGTCATGCGAATTCGGAAGTAGTCAAATTAGTTCTCTGCCCTTTCATCAGGGGGTACTCTTCTGTCATTAGATACAATCTTTATTATACTTATTATACTTGAAAATGAAAATCCTAATTGCAGGTTATCTGAGGGTGTAGACCATTGACATACTTATATAGAACTTTTGGGCAGCTAGAGCGAACAGTTGATTGATTATTATGAGATTCCGACGACACTAAATGCACATTATCTGTGAGAGATGAGTTTTATCATTGAGTTGATCACTAATAGAAAAATTCAGTCACACACGATATTTCACTTATACTTGATCGAGTGGGTATAATTTAATATAGAGAAAGTCATAAGTAAACGTTTGATTGCAACACGTTTATCAAATGCTGGTTTAAACATATCTTAGTCTATGAGAAAAGTATAGGGAACATACTATCCAGCTTCGACTAGATATTCATATATGAACACATAGTTTCAGTTTTATATGTAGATACAATGGGGAAATAATTTCATAGATTAGGTTGAATGGTATATTCATTTATACGTTATAAACAAGTATACCTTTGATCATGATCGCAAAGGAGCACAGTGGTATAGTGGCTAGCATGCTGGCATCTCACGCCAACGACCCGGGTTCGAATCTCGGTGGAGGCACCTACAATTTGTAACCTGGGTCTCTTTCTGTGTTGTGTCATCTTGCACTCAGTCCACCCAGCTGTACAATTGGGTACCTGAATTAACGAGTGGTTTCATGTAGTGTTTATGGCTGCTCCGAAAGTACAATTCCGTCAGGGTAATAATGTCAGCGCCTTGAGAAACTGCTGAGTAATTTAATAAGAGCGCTATACAAGATGACATATTATTATTAAAGTATTTCAAGTCTGTTCACACGTTATGAGCAGCTGAGGGTATAAAGAGTAAAATAAATCATGTTCTCTAAACTATATTTTAAAACTTATATTTATAAAACTTATTATTATAAAGTGTTATTTGTCACCATTTCTGTATGTTTTTCTCCAGATTTATCATTAAAATAAAGTCACAAATACTGACCAAGTTGGCTGTTGAAGATGCCTTAAACATACAACAGGTACAAGTATAAGTACAAGTACAAAGTATTTGTTTAGACATAGATGAACCCTTTTTCATACGACCTATAATGTTCTTTTATCAATACACCTTCACGCTGTCATCTTTATTTTACTTCAGAATTAATATCAGAATCTACAGCAGTAAGAATCCAGCGGGGATGTGGGTTGAAAACATGTCTTTACGCCTCTTCTCATGGCTGTAGTTCAAATTAAGTATTTATCAAACAAATCAATTATCACAATATAATGACTATACATTAGTATAGCTCCGTTAAGCCACGACATATGTTCACCATTCATTCTATTACGGTATACATGCTACAAAATATAATGGCTTTCCCCCCGCTAACCTTTATGTTTAAATACATGCTGTCACAAATGGGATGTGTGGGTGCCGTTGAATACACTCTTTAAGCAGATGGTTGCTCACAGGTATGTCTTCTTTCTTGTTTCAAAGCATTGTCTATTTTATTATGAAAGTGTCGTGTGAGTAATCCATGCCACAATTGATAATCCATTTGGGGATACTTATTCCTTGTAGGAGCTATATTCGTTTCCTGACCTTTCAAAGTAACTGTGGGCTTTGCAATTTTACAATTATATGGCCCAATTGGCGGATTTGGATGTGGTAACCATGTTGAATAATCTACCCAATTTTTTATCCCTTCAACTCGCGCATGTAGCCTGATATAATCAGTTGATACGGATTCGATGTGATCTAACACGACTAGATAGAGCAGAGTAATTTGTCGAGGAAGCAAAATCGATAGAGATCCCACACTCAAACTAATAGTGCTTCACATCTCTCGTTTTTCTTTGCGTTTTCAAATTGCTTCTTGCGCAATTGTATGGATACATCTGTGACGTCACAAGCAGCACATACATGCAATCGTCGATGAATCCTGAAGCAGGGGTGTCACGTTTAAATTGGAGCTGCAAGAGGCCGTTTTGCCGGTTATTCTATGTTTAGGTCATGGTCACATGGGGTTTTGAACCTCACGGTGTACCAATTATATGTACTCCTATACTGTACAAGAGCCCCGCTCCTCGACTCGGTGTCACATTACAGTCAGGTGGCCTTATAAAATAACGCACGCGATGTACAGAGTTTGCAAAAAGTTCCATAGGTTGCGCTTAGAATTTATTAGTAGCATAGTAAACATGTTCTGCATTAATTGCGATAAAATTACAAATTTTTGTTCTTGCACATTCAATTGAATTTTTTTTAACCCACCTTAAACTGTTTGATATTACTATTTGTAGGAATACGCTTTAAGAGTTATACCATTCCAGTGGAGACGGGTGACTCTATTTTCATTATATTTAGTGTCAAAGGCTTTTTATCCATGTCGAGCTTCAAAATAAAATGATTACACGTACACTATATATATGAAATTGACATGACATCAAGATATCTCCGGTATATTCTTTTCCCGTACGTAAAAACGATCTCATTTGCCCTGTGTGTTGCAATTGAACCCGTCCCTTTCAGTCTCGAGTGTTACTGCGAACCATATGGGAAACATATGACATATCCTGTTACGATTTTTACACCGTGATAAGTGTCGATACCAATACTCTTTTGCTATTATTTACACACGTAAGTAAATATAACTTTCTATTTTCAGGATTACACAATTACGATGTACTTAAATCAGTACTGGAGGGACGACAGATTGGAGTTTTCCGAGAACGGAAGTGAGAGCATGACCTTAACTGGAGAATTTGCAGAGAAGATTTGGGTGCCTGACACATTTCTAGCCAATGACAAAAACTCATATCTTCATGACGTCACTGAGAAAAATAAAATGATCCGTCTATATGGCAACGGATCGATTGTTTACGGAATGAGGTGAGATATAAGACTAAGATAATATAACTGTTCTTCTACCTCAGATAGTTTGTTTTCATAGATAACTTAATTCATCATTTTTGTGATGATATGATATTCTCGCTGAAACGTTTTTTGATAAATTGGTTTGGTTTACCATAACTTGTTCTGCGGCCTTTAAATATTCCGCCAGAGTTCCCGAGAATGATTTATTATCTCGTTTTGGATTAGAAATATATATTGTTGAAGCCCAGACGCAAAAGGCAATGCGATCCAGATATCAGTTTTTAATTTTAACTGCTTTCACAGAGGACGTTCTTGCAGTTCTGGATATTCTGGAAGCACATCATCTTCAAACATGCAGCATGTCCTGGATGATTTAATCCAACCTCTTTCCTTTAATTCAAATCGATATGATATCCTCTTCTGCTTCCCAAAAAATTACGAGTGCTTTGCTCAGCCGCAAATATTTTCTTTGATGTTAAATCACGTTAAAAGTGAGGTCTTGAAAAAGTAATCGATTTCGTTGAAATGATCGAAAAGTTTGCAAACTTTTGTCGTCACAATATGGTCGTTCCAAGAAGTGGATGTTGATTTAATGGATCAAAGATTGCGCCAAAGGGTTACGGTTAGAGTAGCCAAAATAAGACTTCGATTGATATGAACATGTAACGTTTGTTTATTGAAGTAAGTGAACATATTAGGTCAAACTGACCTAGTGGCGATTAGTGTGAGCAAATTATTTACCAAACTTGTCTTTTCCAAAATCAATGAAGAAAAATATGTTTTGATTGTTACGGTCGTTTTAACTGCACATCAAAGGGTATCGGTACATTTACCGAACTTGTCCGTATGGAAATCTATGCATTTTAGTGTACTTAATATGGTCATATGACGAAGAATACATGAATGGAAATAGTGATTAGATTACATTATTTACATAATTATATAAGGGGTTTCAGGGTTCTTTTAAAAGTTATTGACTTTATTCGTCCATCGTACGTTTCATGTACCTGGAATACGTGCTCGTTTAATAATCAATTAAAAAATGAAACGATAACTTTACGATGTTCATGTTAATTATAAATCACACTTATACTAAATATCGGGAACAACGTCAACTTATAAACCAATGTGTTCTGTTTAATAAACAATTTTGAGGTTCTAAACAAATTTAAAAACTGTCCCATTTTTAGAAGACACACATTTAACACATTAAGAATTCAAAGGCGTGATGTGATTGAAATCCATCTAATTCCGTTATTGCAAGATGATAAATGAGCTGTCTTCAAACAACGTGGTCGGAGTAATAGACTCCCATCAAAGGTAGAAGTGTCATGAAGAGCAGACAGCATTGTCCAAGCTTGATCCTCAAAATTTAATTAGGAATAAGTTTGCTTTGAAATCTCTCCAAAAAGAAGGATTAATTGTTGATTGGTAATGTCACGATATTGAAACAGACACCAAATATAAATTGCAGAACGGTGACCATTTGTAGAAGCACCTCGCCAGAGAAGCCTGCTGAGGTTTATGTTTTGGCGCAGTCCGTCCGTCTGTCTGTTCCGAAAAGGGCCAATCAACTCCTTCCACAGTTTCCGATCTGTTTTCCTAAAACGTAACAAATGCTTTGGATATACATCAGTGATGCTCGTATAGGAAGTTCGGAGTGATTCGAATTAGAGCTGTGGCCCTTGGTAAATCAACACCTCCCATGGTTTATCATCAATCATCCTTTAAAATTTGTCAATGAAATTCAGCAGTGATGCACTTATCGAAATTTAATTCGACGAAAGTTTTGAGAGTTATGACCCTTGAATAACAAGTTCTGACTAGTTACAAACATTAACCTTGGTTCAAGGTTTTGATTAGTCAGGGATACACATTTGATACCTAAGAATAACAGAGTAAAATAAGTGTTGCATTTACATTACAGTCAGATCCCGTTTAAGCGGACTTAGTTTATCCGGAATCCCCGCTATCCGCACGATATTCAAATGAAACGAATATTTTGTTAAGATATGTTACCCCGTTATCAACATCCGGTCGAAATTATTTGAAGTCGTTTCAATGTATACCTTAAATATGATGCTATGGCAATGTTAGAATAAATTGATTGAATTGAACGCTGACAACAAAAAGATAAGATATGTTGTGACTAATTTATTTAAAGAAACATTATTCATGTTGACATTGTATGAAATTACGACCGAAGTAGCAAAGTAACCAAAAATAAACGATTGTTCCTGTGTTAAAACTACACGATTTACATTGGGTTTCAAAGGATTAAACAAAATTGTTATTTTTGTTGACTTAATTATCAAAACATCTTTTGTCATTTAAAATGTGGAAGCGACTGGTTCTTGAAATATCATACCCTTTTTCAGCAATAACTGACAATAAGTGACGAAAAGGTAATATCATAGGATTTTTAAGTAATCTGAGATCTTTTGGAGTTCAATTCGTTAATCAATGATTCATCATGATTCAGAGGTGTCATTACAGTAAAACAAACCACATTTCGTTAGTAAACAACTTATTCTTACAGTGTGTCTTTTTAAAAAAACCTCGATTTTTAAGATTTCTGCTGCTGTAACTTGTGACTGTTTAAAGACAGTTACTAAAGTTTCATCAGTTTACTTGAAAGAATGGAATTACTCACATTACAACAACAAATATTGTCATTTTCAATGTATGAATGCTTTTTCCTTGAACCCAGAATTTTATGAATGCGAATATCGCAAAAGAGCGAAACGTTATATGCATGAAATTGGCTTTAATAAAGTGTTAGACAATGCTTCTGTCAAACATTTGCTTCTTCTGAAACTTTCTGACATTTTTTACTGGTCAAAAAAACTTTGGCTGAAACACTTTGTTACTATGTATTGAACTGGAAAACTTGGCCTTAGTGCTGGACATTTCTTGGGAAAAATCCATTGCCATTACTGCTTAACGGTCACTGATGGATCTTCCATACATGACATGTATCATGTTACCAGAGGATGAGGTCATTATCTTCAAACTATTCATAGACCACCCAATGTTCAATGGAGACTAAGTTTACTTTTCATAAAGAATATTATAAGACACAGTATGTATAATATTTTATCAGAGTCCCACATGTTTGCACGTAAAGTTGTATATTTGTACAAAGTTGTCTAGTAAAATGGTATTTCCATTTCCTTTATGATTACCTTGAGCCTAATCATATCTTGCTAAAAGTACATTGCAGAGATTAGTATAATGATCGTGATATCATTGAAGTGACTTCTACAATTTCATGTACTTTACAAATGCCCAACACATTGGCAGTTTATTAATTTTATATTTACAACATCAAGTCAAAATCGAGTGTATTCATAATTCCTTTGTAAATTGAATTTGAAATTTAACAAAGTCAAATTTGAAAAAAATATTTTAAATCCAGATTTGAATGGATTACTAATCGAAAAAACACAAATCCATTTAATAGTTTTTAAAATGATAAAATCATCTGAGAAATCAATAACTTTTCAGTTCACGTCTATCTCTGTTATCTCTCAATATCTATTAATACAATTGATATAATTCAGATTTACCACCACGCTGGCGTGCATGATGGATTTACACAACTACCCGTTGGACCGACAGAAATGTTCCGTGGAAATAGAAAGTTGTAAGTATACCAAATTGAGCGATCACCGTGCCACTTCTAATCTCTTTAGGGTGAATCTGTAGCGAAATATTGTATTATATACTGCATTGGATGTCTCGTTCATCTTGGCTTTACAAGTCAATCGTCTGGAGAATGTATTACACAAATCTGGTTATTGCATTCACATACATACTCTCCCAATGTTATAGACATCCATTTATTGAAAGTTCAGTTCCTTGCGGGCTGGAATTCATCCAAGATGTCAGATTTGATGTGCAAAACGTATTCATTTCTCTTAGCTCAAAACCCGAAGTCAACTTCATGTAAGAGCATTAAATGGAATTACAAGTTTAATACATTATGCGCTCATCCTATGTGCATCAGTAACAATTTTCACTTCTATACATTGAAATTCAAGTTTTTACGAACTCAGGACACATCATGAAATGTCGGAATTTAAGTATGAATCACATTTGATTCTCTTCCATCAAAAATAGAGTACATGGAGCTTATATTCGCCAAGTTTTTAACAATTTTAAAGTTATGCCATTAACTGTTTCATTTTAGATCTAAAATAAGATTAGAGATAGGTTTCAATCTGAAATTGATCAAGAAATATGAGGTTTTAAATGTAGGAATAAAGTTACTTGTCAAGTGCAGTTCATCATAAATGCCACTTCTGAGTGTGAAACGTAATCATATATCGTAGACAAAATTCATTGTAATTATCATGTTATGGCCTTAAATGTTGCCTACTTAATGTTATGTATGCTCAAGATTGTGTTACTTTCTTATATTTCAAATCCAAGACAGTGGTAATGTGGGATAAGAATGGTACCTAACCATAACACCCGTATTAAAAGCGGGTATAACTTAATCTTAACTTTTATATTACTTTCAGTAACTGGGGATGGTATAAGATGTTATGTCAAGACACTCAATCACGTAGCTCACTACAATACATGAATTCAATTGCATCACGATATTAGTTACACATTCAATTGGTAACTTGAACACAACATACACATTTATTGAATAAAGAATAGAGACAATTTAATGGATGTACAATCTTTTTACTTTTTGAGGGCGACGTTCCACATAGGTTATAATGTCGTTGTCAAGCAAATGCCACTAGAAATTATGGCAAAACGTCGCCTTCAAGGATAAAGAAGTTGTATATCCATAAACGTGTCTCTATTCTTCAACACTTATAGAATGCCAATCACAGAAGTCATGATCATTTATTGAATAGAAAATAAAATATGTAAGATATGTAAAACTTCAACGATACAAAATGATAGTTATAGAAAGTGATATTTGCAACTGTTGTTGTGTAAACCATGAAAGTTTTGATAATATTACCTAATTTAAATCCATTACTAATTCGGAATATGCACTGTATTACTAGCATCACTTTACAGAGGTTTTTTTTAAGTTGACAGAGTTATTTTCCTTTGTACCGTTCCTTTAAGGAACACCGATCTCTTCACATTAAAAATATACATGTACTTTCTGGTGATATTGTGAGGAATGGATTCTAAACGTCAAATAGGATAAAACATTTTAAACGGTTTGCTTAATTCCCCCCGGTACTGTCTGTACCAAACTTGCTACAGTTGTATGTTTTGTCACTGGAAGTGTCAATATGTAAGCGGTCACAGCTGTCTGTCAATACAATACAAGTATTCATAGACAACATTAGCGATAATTTGAAAAATGCTGTTATTTGATGCTTCAGTAACTCTATCTAGTAGATAGTCAGGTGTTTATTCAGTACGACCAAGTTACGAGTAACTAGGTGCAGTGTACTCATGTGGATATGATTTACATTCGATTCCCATATTCCTATTCAACGTAATGAACATATCGATGTTTCCAAGCATTGCTGCTGTTCATGTCACAACGTATTACTCGAAGAGAGACATTATAGGAATAGTGTACTGACAAATGTCCCCTTTAAATCTACCGAGATGGCCATCTATCTATCTATCTATCTATCTATCTATCTATCTATCTATATATATATATATATATATATATATATATATATATATATATATATATATATATATATATATAATGTGCATTGTATATATAATTGCATCTCTCAATTGAATCTGGTTTTCCCTTCATTACTTTTTTGATGAAAGGGTAATCCGTTTTGTCTATTACAAATCTAAATCTACCGAGATGGCCATCTATCTATCTATCTATCTATCTATCTATCTCTATATATATATATATACCATATGTGCATTGTATATATAATTTCATCTCTCAATTGAATCTGGTTTTCCCTTCTTTACTTTTTTGATGAAAGGGTAATCCGTGTTGTCTATTACAACAGATCCTATTAAATCAGGTCCTAATCCTTTCTTCATTGACTAAACTTTACCTAATGTCTCATGCATACCAATCCTTATTTCACGATGATATATATTTTACTATTGGTTTCTTGAAAACGCTTGGATTTGGCTGTAGATGAACTCGTGTGCACTAACCGCTGTTGACTGAACATGTTATAGTTTAAGTGACAGTCAGAATGTTGGTGGTACATGTTTGTGTATGAGGTGACTATTCTATTCATTCGTAGATTGTTGAGGTTTCACAATCTGCAGATTGTTAAACAATCTAGGAATGGTGAAACATTCCTAGATTGTCCACAAATCTGCAGATTGTGAGCTCACAATCTGCAGATTGTGTTGATTGCTAGATTGCAAAGAACAACTACACTTACTGAATTACGTCTTTCTTTTTTTAAATTTACACACACGTAAATTACGATTTCAATGGTGTATTTTTCACAGCGTATACTTTCCTTCTCTCCCTTCAGTAGCTACTCAAGTAATTAATTTCAACGTTGCCTGTGTTCTAATCCCTAACCCTGTCGTCCCTACACAGAGGGCAGAATACTTTTTAGGGGTGTGGTGTCTCAGTGGTGAAATCACTTGCAAATGTGTTTAAATTCATGCCGTTCACACTCCCTTGTCACTCGCAAGTTGCGCAACCACAATATATGTCTATCTCTCAAGGATCACTTGTAACACATTCTACAGATTATACCACTCAAATCGTACAAATCGCTCCAACTTATAATTATTGAAGAACGCAACACACAGCCAGAACAGTAATATGGAAGATACAGATATTTGAAATAATATCTTACAATAACCTTATTCTCATTTGTCGTTTGCACTTTTATCCCGTCTCACCCTTCACATTCATCTGTATTAGAAAGTCGTTCGTTATCTTGTAATGAGAATGTGGGCGTTACGGATGACGTTAATAAGAACGTAGAGTCACCATGGTTCAAGGTCGTTCAACAGAGGTGGTAATCCATGGCCTAGTAAACTTGACCCGAAGTAAATGAGTGATTCATTGAAGTACCTTGGTTTAAATGTGGTATTTTAACCAGTGATCTGAATGAGACCAATTCTCCCACAGTAAACACTGGACATATGTCCGTCTGAATTCGTTTAAATTAACACAAATACAATTACTTCAAAGACATACATTGTTGAATCAGCACTAAAACCATACAATGTAGGTATGTTTTGACAAATGTAAAAATTCTCTCGTAAGGTAGAAAACAGTATATTATGTACATTTACTAACACGTTGGTTTATAATAGTTATCTATCGATATTCGACATTCATATATGGTGTTTGTCAAAGAACGACCTATTTCCTTATTATTCGGTTATATTCTTTGTTAAGTTCTACCTTAAGTTTAAATCAGATTACAAACTATTTCTATTGCTATACTATTTACTAACTATGTATATTTTTATAATCTACATAAAATCTAAGCCCTCGGGTTCGTCGAAGTTTCGTAAATACCGTCTTCAGTGATATGTTTGCAATCGTCGTTTTCCGAAATTACCAGAACACGTTTCTTCACTTAAGTGGAGAAATATATTTCGAAATGATCACCCATGTCAGTTTTGTGTGGACAAATCGATTGTAGATTACTCCCCAACCGTGAATACTAATGTCTGGAAGATACACGTGGCTTTACACTCAGGGCTACGAAACTAACTCCTTTGTGACAATCAAATCTTGGTATTGCTGAAGATTGTTTGCTGATGTCAATAATATAAACACTTGGGCTGCTGTGGGCATGGACATAATTATCCAATTGAGCAGTATCCAAAAGATGATTAGTCGTAAATGATGTACATTTAAATACTTATTGACATCATTGCATGCATTGCTATGGGGGAACAACAAATTACTTCAATTTAGGCATGTTTATCCCGTTAATTACTATCTTTATAATAAGAAACAATATAATTGTGTAAAATCCTAATTTGTCAAATGACCTATGTAATATTTTCGATTGTTAACATGTCCTTGTGCAAACTATCTAATTATTACAATTATAGAGGGAATATATCGGTAATTTAGAATCACACCCGACAAAAAAAGATTGTATGGTATTTATTATTGATGCTAGAAATCCATTATTGGATGGGACCACCCTCATGGATTTACTATAATGTTCTACAAACACTTCAACTTGTCGTCTTTGCTATGGGCATACAGAACCTTATCAATAATGCCTTACTCGATACCCTGTCAGCAATAACGAGCACATACAACACTGAGACACGAGATACGTTTTTGAAAGATCATATTTATAGACATATGAATAGTTGAAATTACAAGTTATATTATTATTCGTTATATTAATTAAATTAATATTAACTTTGAAAATTCATATGAATGAAACATGTAATATAATAATAGGTAAAATATGTGTTGTTGATATAAGGTCTATAAGGATGTATAACCATAAGGCAAACGGAACACAAAATATGCATATAACTTTCAGTCCTTGGGAAAGATCTGCATGATGAAAACATGGTGTTAAGCAATGTAAACATTTCATTATTACAAAAACTGTTTCTATACTACAATATACTATTCGGTTGGGAATACAGTGTGCTTCCAACAATAACCATGTTTACCTATACCTTCACCGGTGACTTTGATCTGACAAACGGTACTATTTTATTTTACCCTATACATGATCCTAAGTTACGTCTAATTCCTAGAAAGTTTATTCAACATATCCATCAATCACGATATACGAAGGTTGTATGCGATAAAGCATATTAAATCTAGTACTCCCTTTATACATTCAACGCATTTGTAATCTATACGTTTGCGTACAAGAAAAACAGTAACACCCGAACTCATCTCACATTCGTTTATCATCAGGTTAAACAGAGGTAAAAAGTTTATAAAATGCACCAAATCCATAAAGGACAGGACATTGACCATAATGAATTAATACACTAACAAAACTAGCATCGGTGCAATCTGAAAGCGTTGCTGGCATTAACTGTATATCCCTTAAATTCAATCCATTGTAAACGACATTGTTCCATAGTCAACGTCCTCTAGAAATTGCTGAGCCATGTTAACTTACAAAGTTTATGGACAACGAATCGCTTTATTTTCACTGTCATGCCAGAAATACAAATGCATATACTTCCCTCCCAACGAAAATACTTATTTGTGTAGTTTGACATTATCAAACGCGGTAAGCTGAATGATGTGAAGAACATCCAGACAAATACAATCAGATCTCAAGGGATCTTTCAGAAATTTGTCCAATGTATTTTGTTATATGGTATACACTAAAGACATTATTGTACTGTAGACGGGAAAGCTTCTGACGAAAGTAAACATCATATACAAAACAATCAGACAGATTGTTTTTGCCATGTCAGGTATGCGAAGGTAAAGCTTGATAAATCAAGCAACAGAAAATCAACGTCTAGGTTTTTCTAGTACTGAAATATGTGTGTATACAGCCAGTGAGGCTTGACTCTTACTGTTTACAGACTATGCTTTTACTACGCCTACTAATAAGCATATGATTTTTATCTAATATGTTGTTTTGTCGTTACGTATAGTCATAATTTGTAAAATCATTCTTTGTAATTACGGCATCGTACATTTGAACAATTTAATGTGCTACATAACTCTGCATTGTATTTGGATAAGTCTTAATGATTTTGATAAAATTACACATTGAACCTAATGTAGATAGTATGTCAAAATGTTATGTTATTGATCACGCTGTCTGCAAAAGTACACATTCTGTATCTTTTTGTTAGGAGTTCAATACAAGATTCGTACCTACACCCTGAGAGGCAGATACCTAAACCAACACTGAATATCCCATTAAATTAACCATTTGAACAAACGGATTTCGTTTAGAGTTTTGGTTTAAACTCGTCCAATAGATATATAGGACTTTCACAGATAGTGTGATCGCATATAAATCATATGATAAATTAGTGCAACATAGAAATCACATGAATTTGTAACTATTAATATTTTTTTCTTAAATCTACGATAAATGAAGTACAAACAGAATAAAAAAAATTACAAACTATGCAAAGAAAAGATCAAAGGAAGTTAATGTAAACTGTGTTGTAAATGTTGTCAACTCCATTTAACCGAAAAGGCGTTTTACATAAATCTTTTGTACAGACATTTGGCAGTCATACTTGTGTCTCACATTGTAGTCCTTGATATCAAAGATCGTAAACCTTCAAGGATAACATTTTGAGAAACTTTTTATAAACACGAAACGACAGAACACTCTATCTTATGAAATAAAAACCCTCCACTGGAATGGGAAAACATTGTTTGCAGGGCATAACATGTTTTCAGTAACTAACGGTTACGTATCACAAGACAAACAACATTAACCATTTGGAAATTGTTATAATAAGAATGTTTACAGTTACAGTTTACTCTCTTGTCCTGTGTTATGTACATTATACTATAGTCATTTAATTGTCAAATCTAACTAATATTCTAAAACTGTACCAAGAAGTCTTGTGTTTAATGTTTGATGTCTCCTGGAAAGGTAAAGGTAAAGTTTAAGTTGCTCCTGTAGAGACCATTTACCACACTATAAATGACTCATATCCCAAAGTTAATTGTAGTGCTAATGATAGTTTGTTGAATTGACCATGATTCAAAATTTCGACTAAGTGAACTGATTGAATCAAATTATAGTTGCATGTTACCTTATTGGACAAATGTTATGCAAACTTGTTCATTCTCTTCACATGTCCAATTTAATGTTTCAATGAAAGTAAATTAGATTTTGTAAATGAACACCTGTGAAATATGAGGGAGCTCATTGCATCCTGCTCCATTGATGTAGTTGTATCCACTATGCTACTGCAAAACCCCCGAGTCCCTGAAACCAGTAATTCACCTGTTGTTATAAGTTGGTTACTCCTCTCTAAATAAAGTATAATGTAATGTTTCAGTCAAAGAAATGTGATTTTAAATGTTGACGATCGTTCGATGGTCATCTCATTCAGGGACTACATCTATTTCTGAATTCAAGTTGTTTCATTGGCTGGTTATTTATAGTACAATTGAAAATTTTAGTTACATAGGGAATCAGGGTATTGTAGTTGGGTAGTGGATACAAATACACTGACGTAGCACGGCGGTTCTTGTTGCATGCTTGCTGTTATCCTAACTAAATTTTAAATTAAAAATACAAATTTTAAAAATTTAAACGTGATTACCTGAACTTATGGAACACAGCTCCGCTTGAAGTGATGCAATAGAAAGAAGAAATGTAAAGACATAAAGATATTGTAAAATGACATAAGACACATACGTTAACTAGAATCTCAGCACAACTTCTTATACCACTATTTGTATTGAAAGCAATGGAAACTTTCACTATAGCCACCAGACAAGTGTTTTTCTTATAACTGCATTTCTATGGAAAGCTTTTTAAAATGGTCTCGTGTACATTAACTCTTACAATCAACATCATCGTCTAGCACATAGTGTATTGACAAAAATGACACGTTTGAATGAATTTAACAGGCAAATGCTTTAATTAATTATCTTTACCAGAGATAATTATAGACATAAACATCAGATGTCTTATTACAATCAAATGTTTTCACTACAACTTCACATTGACAAAATGATTACTTTTACTAGATAACAAAAGACCGATGGTCTTCTTTCCTGCCTTTGCAAAGATGATTTACTGATAAACAGTTTACAGTCAATGTTTGCATTATAACTTCTTAATCACATCACATCACAGTAAGATAATAAAAAAGACCGCTGTTCTTCTTACATGCCTTTGCAGGTTATTTACTGATTACTTCTTACACTCAATGCTTTCAATATAAAATCTTAAATTCAAGGTGATGGAGGAGTTCTGCATTAACAAGATATATGGTTTAATTGATAGTTTTAATCCAAGATAGGTTACAGATTTATCCCATGAAGACACGCTGTTTATTTCATAGATAACAACCTCTCGCAATAACTTAAATTCACAGTGATGACATATCAAAGATGTATGCCATAAAGACATTTTATTTTCAATCACAAAACTTCTTTAATTCAAAGTGACGTAAGGTTTTACTTGATAAAAGCCAGATGGTCAACTTTACTGCCTTCATGACAGATAACCTACAAAACATTTCACGAATACAAGATGGTGTGTTTACTACAGCTTCGTAAATTCAAAGTGATGAAGGTTCTCCTGGATAAAACAGTCAGATGGTCAACTTTACTGCCTTCATGACAGATAACCTACAAAACATTTCACGAATACAAGATGGTGTGTTTACTACAGCTTCGTAAATTCAAAGTGATGAAGGTTCTCCTGGATAAAACAGTCAGATGGTCAAATTTACCACCTTCATAAAAGATAACTTTCACATTCATCTCACGAAGATAACAGTGTGTGTACAATCAATGTGTTCACAACAACTTCGTAAATTCACAGTGATGGAGGAGTTACTGGATCAAACAGACAGCTGGTCTAAATAAGTGTTCATCCATAGTGAAACAAGTAATCAGGACCCAACTCAGCTGGCGAGTCCAGATTCTCAGCAACGTCTCATTTATTTTTCTCACATAAATTTGGCATTGATTCGGATCCAGAAAGACATGGATTCAATAAAAGCGTTTTAGGATTTTGATGACAGTGATTTCATTATCAGACCATAGATTACAACATAAAACACAATCTCGCGATCTAATTTTTTTCCGGCCGGGCTAGTGGGAGAGCTATCTTTCACTCTGTAGTTGGACTTTATTATGACATTCTCACGGCCACTGCTGTGAAAACGATCGGCAAAAATTGATTTTGCTTCAGGTTGCTCGTTAAGAATAGTTTGTGTTTACTTGCTATTTTTTGCAAACACATTCTGCAGTGATTTTGTGGAGCATTTAAGAAAGTTTTAATACATTTTGGCATGGAATCTATTGAGGTCTCAGGGGGACAGATGTGGCCCATTATATTTGACATCCTTGTCATGTGGAATTACGTTTATTTCATGGGAACAGGATTGTAAATTCAATCTGTGCATACCTCGTGCTATACAAATATACTGCTTACCAAAAGAAAGAGTACATGAGTTTCGTATGAGACAAATTAAACAATTTAAATGAAATGTGAAACTAAATTAAAGTGATGTTCACCCATTTAAGCTTTAATGAAAACTTTTACTGAAATTGTAAATGAATTAAATTGAATTTCCCAATTGAAAGTATTTGTGAAATTATTGATTTCGAAAGTGTAAACATACATTACAAATTACTTTGCAGTACATGTTATCCTTTGCATTAGATAAGATTAGATCTCCATTTCAGCAAATCCTACAGTCACTGACTTTTTCAGAGTAGCCAATTAGAAATGAACAATTCATGACGTCATGATACAAATAGCCTGATTTCCAGGACGATAGAAAACATGCATTTGTAATTATGATATTCATGAACATTGTGTTTGAAAGTATCCCCCAGTTTATGGCATCCGAGTTGATGGTTTGCTGATTGTGTGTATCTGATGTCATCACTGTTGGACATTATGTTATCGTGGATACTCATTATTTCATTAATCAACGTTTCTAAGTCTGATAGTCGATTTCAAATTTGTGTAAGACGCTGTCACCCATAAGGCATACATGTAGTGAACTAGGAAGTGATTACATCATTTATCCTGGTTATTTTTTGTATAATCCATGCCTCTCAAATTGAGTGCTATAGTTTAAACAATTTATTGGAGTCATCTGCCTTACATTCCCAACTATATTTGATTTTAACTTCCTTCAGGGGCAGTTTAGACGTTGTGGAGATAGAACAACCCACGATATATTGACAGTAAACTTCCATATTGCAACCAAGAAGTAAACTGTCTATATAGCTTGGTTTCCATAACGCGGAAAAGATATTTTCAGATTTTTTCTAAAACTCATCGAAGAAGACATATACAAATTCGTCATCCTGTGTGTTATTTAAATCCGGCTGTATATAAAAATACGTCCGAATCGATATGGATACTTATTTCATGAACACAAGTGTAGGAAACCTATTTGCATAAAGCTTCCTGTCCAAATATGTAGCATGAAATGGAATTAATCAAATTTCTACTTGCCGTTGCATAAATGACATCTCTGTTTGATGGGATTACGTAACAGGCTCCTGTCGTGCTTCGTATTGACCCACAGACATTCCAATATATTGGAAACCAATCAGAATTCCTCAACTACAGGCGATTCCTCTTGTAAGAGAAGAGAAATAAAGAACTGTCTCATGCCATGTTGAATCAATACTTCTTTTTATGGCCCATCGTCTAATTTTCTCATAACTAGAGAAAACTCGAACCAGGAGAATTTTGATGGTCGAGGTCCCGAATCAAGGGGACTAATGCAATATTACTGTCGCTGCTGAAGTTATTACGGCAATTTGATTGACCCATGGCGTCCAACTGATGAAATTCGGTTTCTGAAGATTTTTTGATTGGCAAATGAGAATTTAAAAAGATAACTCTTATCATCAGCGCAGTTTCTCATTATTCAAACAATTACATTTTGCCTGATGAGAAATGCATAAGATTTTTGCCTCTATGAATCACTTTTTTAGGATGTAATAATAAATAAATTCTCATAATTTTATCAGGCGATTTGAATAATTTCGAAGTAATTGAGTTATGGGGGACGAGTACTGTGTACTGGGTTATTTCATGTGCATATGGTGATGTGGGGGGAAAGGGGGAATTTATCAAAAATAACAAGTTCATGACTGCAATAGCAGCTTCTCGTTTATTGTATGTTTACAGATGCGAATCTTGTTCGAACTAGTCTATTAAAGGCGCTGTAGCACGTTTTTTGCAAAATTTATTATTTCAAATTTCCCATTTGTAATGATAGTTAGGGTCATTTAGATTCACTTTAGAGGGTAAGTCATCTTATTACACAAACCAGTTATCTGAAGTTGTAATAACTGTGTTGCGGATAAAGCAAAAATTGCATGGCGGCCATTTTATTGTGAACACATTTTATTATTTCGAATTACAAAAAAAGATTCCCACGACTTTACTGAGTCATGTACACTCATTTTAAACTTGATTTTCCGAAAAGAGAAGGGTGTTTGACTATTGGTGAAATTATTTTTCAAATACATTTCATCGACTTATTTGAACGAAAAAACGTGCTACTGCCCCTTTAAAGGCGCTGTAGCACGTTTTTAACAAGTTTACTTTTCTCAAATTGTCCATTTATCATCACAAATTATACAATATATTGTAACGTTAGAGGGTAAAACATTTCATTACACGACCCGACGAACCGTATCGTTTGAAAATTGTTACCCGTACTGGAAGAAAATGGCCCGGCGTATAAAGCGACAGTTATGTGGCCCTCTTCAGTGGGAGAGGTAGAATTGTAGGTCTGATGTGAATTTGAGAGCTCAGGCAGCAAGATGATTGACCATTCCATCATGGTGCCATAATTAAAACTCTTGAACTACACTGGAGCTGCCATTTTAATGTGAAAACATTAAAATGACCACTCGAAGGGAAATGAACTCGCATGGCCTAACCGAACCATGTACATTTGTTTTAGAACACTCTTTATTGATTGAGGAGTATTATCTATTCAAAAGTTACACTTATTTACTTTTTCGTGAGATCAATTTATTTCAGTAAGCATAACGTGCTACGGCGCCTTTAATACCGACGAAGTTTTTTTTGAAAATGTGGCAGCGGTACAAACTACAAATTACAGGGAAATGATCTACAAACCCATGTGTAGATCGATCCGTATTGGAAGTGTGAATCAACACATATGTTAACGCCAGAAAATGAACACACTTCTAATACCTGTTGAACCGAATTTATACATGCGTAATATTTAACCAAATACAACATGTCCCAACCAAGCATATTATATCGACTACTTATTTCCCAAATTCCTGACAAATTGTTTTGGATACTAACTAAGAACTCATTTATTTGGTTTAAAACACTAGGTGTGGTGAAGGCAGATTTGCATTTACCTGATCAGTATGTCGAATAGATGTACACTCTCAAAAACGTTTGTTATATTTTTGATAATTCGATCATTGTAGTGAGTGAAGATAACGATGGTATGTATCCAGAATGTGTCAAACGTTATTGTGGTCAATTGATCAACATTCCCTTACTTAATGTGACCTTTACTGATAGCTTGTTTAAATGTTTAAGGCTCATAGAGCAATGATAGTTTATGTATTTGGATTGGACTCGAGGCTTGCAAGTCTAGTCTCCATAGAATATTGTCTGGTGTTATTGAAGCGCCCGAGTTCCTTGCTAACATCTCCAGACCTAGAGACTGCGATAATCAAACACGTTCACAATCGGGCAACACTTCCGGGTATTAAGAGAGACAAGGAAGTGATTTTATGCTCTGATGGGTCAGGAAGTGGTTATATATTCTATGCGATGCATGAAGTTGTCCCGCTGCGAGCTTTTCTACTTGACATATCAATACTTTTGAAAATATAGATGTTTTAATGGATAAATCGCGTGAATTATATTGACTGGATATTACTTTGTACCTTTACTTAATTACATACGTGTAAGAGGAAAGAAAACAGTCGATTGAAGTTAAGCACAAGTTGAGATTTTCTAACACCAGCGTATACGCTAATAAAACATATGCTCTTTAAAAGTGTCTATAAACCATTTGATCAACATCTTAAGAATCAATTGGTCTACAAATGTACGTTCACCTGTGTAGTCTCTCAACATAAGTTTGTAATGTATGTTACTATGGATACAATAGCTTACCTGAAGAACAGTGTACCAAGCTGTTGGATATCTCTCAACTTTGTCGTCAAACAACTGACGTTCATTCTTAGAAACTTAAACTCCTTCAGCAAAGGTTTAAATGGGCAGTAGCACGTTTTTGTCACTGAAATAAGTCGATGAAATTCGGCCTGGAATATTTAAGTGCATAAATACCGTGCGATCCTGCTCACAAAAATTGATGGAATAAGCTAGCTTGCACATAAATGTATGCTGATTTTGAACAAAACCTCGAATACAGTGTAACATGATGGAAACTAACGTAGACATTTGCTTATAATGTTAATACTTTGCAAATAAGTTTTTTCGTTGGAAAAAAGTTTTAATGGTCTTAGTTTATGATCTTATAACAGGTGTACGATTTTGGAAGCATATTGATCAACTGGGAACCCGTCCACATATACCCAAGGTGGATGTCAATGCGACTCGCCTATGTAGCTTTAAAACAGTGATAAATGAGTGGGGGTAAAGTAAGTAAAAAGTAGGTAAGTGTAAACAGTTGCGTTTCTAAAAAGAATGATCTTTCAAAACGGTTCTTTAAATGTCGATGCAACAGGAGAATGCGAAAGTGACATGTTTGATAATAAGATGTTTTCTGAAACTTGTCTATTTGTTTCATTCATGGATTTTTAGATCATAATAGACAGACAAAAGAAAAGGTGGTTAATTCAGCATAGGTCTATATCGTTCGTGACTATATATATTACACAATATAACACGTACATAACTTGCTTTGTATCATAAACGGTAGACGAGGGAACATGTTGATGCAATGCAAAGTAAACAAAGTAAAGGCTTATTCAGCAGATGCTTTTTTCTGTTTTTCGCTGTAACATGGAGAACACTTCTAGCCGTATCTGTCTAGAAGTATGTGAAGTGACAGTGTGTTGATGAACGATCCCAGTCAGAATTGGCAGTGTGAATTTATCGATAATACTCGTATGTCGGGTTGTTGTATCAAAATAAGATGTTTCTGAAACTTGTATCAATTCCCAAAAATAACAGCAGGAGAAAGGAAGTAGGAAAGAAAGATGTATTCTGCTAAACGAATTCCTTCATTCATGTACATTTGTTTCTTTCAAAGCATTTGACGTTCCACTATAAAGTCGTATCTCTTCAAACTAGATCTCCAAGACCCGTATTTTCGAAACTGTCTTAGCACTAAGATAGACGCAAGTCAATGTTAATGTATGGTACTTACGACTATCTTAGCGCTAAGAGAGCTTCGAAAATATGGGCCCAGCAGAATACAGAAGAATAAGAACTGGCGAGAATGCGTTTATGGCCCGGACACATATTTATATTATATTTTGTAAGTATTTAATGATAACATCAACGCTGGTAAACTGTCTGTGTTGCTTACTGTGGTGACAAAACACCATACATATGATCAAGGACTCTCGAGATTTCTTGGGAACGTAATAGAAACAAATGTATGAACTTCCGACTTCATGGCTGTTAAAAAGTAGCATGGGTTGTTTGAGCAACAGAAGACGCTCGCTTGTGAAGATATTGATGTATTAAAATTGGACGCGGCGTCTTCTTCTCATAAACAGTGTTTTTGTTTCGAAACATGCTAATGAACGATAAAACACAACACGACTAAATTTGCATTTCTCACTAAACTATGTTCATCCGCATAAGATGTAGTGTTGCACCGTTCTCAGTATTCAATTTAATTTAAAAAAGTAATGCATCATTTCTATTCCTGTAAATTTCATTAGCATGTCCCTTCTTGTGAGGTAACTGCGTTCAAGGCATGTTCAGTACTCAGAATATGCATGGATATGTCGGTATCATTGGTATCGAGAAGATTACATGCATTTAGCCTCTTCTAAGAAGGAAGGACAGATGGAGGATATAAATACAGTCCCTGCCAGTTCTACAAGGAAGTTCACACAAACTTATAATGCACAATGAAATCCATTGTTAACTAACACATTATTTTAATGTAGACGTTGAATAATAATTTACTTTATCAAATGATTACATGTACATGTATAGGTTAAACCATTAAGTCGTTATACATGTCATGTATTTCATGTTGCTTCTATTCGTAAAATGGTTTTATGATCATTTCTTAGATAATGGAAACCAATGTATTATATGTACATAATTATTGCAAAATACTAATAAAGAAGGATGACGGCATTATTATCAAGCACCTCAACTTATAGAATGACAATCAAAGACGTCATCCGCCATCTACATCTGTACAGAATAAAGAAATTGTTTATCCAATTATCCTCATTCGTCATCAACTCAACTTTCAGAATATCAACCAATGGAATTATTTCCATACTGTCATTAGAAAAAAATGTGGAAGAAATCTAGTCCTTATACTTGAAAGACAGGTTGGCTTGTTGGTGGTGAGAACAAAAAGCGGTTGAAGCTTACACAGCTTGTTGTGACAATTGAACGTGTATGAGATCTGTGGGTCCATAATCAACACCCTAACAATAATCCCATAAATTAGGTAAAAATCTAGAACATTGTTACGTTTGGATCAAAATTAAGACATCTCGAACGCTTCCGAGAATATGTACTTTGTAACGTATTGAGAAGTGTGACCTTATTTGAGATCTTGCACATTTAATGTCTCTGCATTTGACAAGCAAATCCCAATGGTAAGTTTACATTACATTGAATATCGGTGATAAGGCCAATACGCTGGTGGTTAGACGTGTACACTCGGTAACCTGTCCGTTACTCTGTAAGGTTACGACCTATGTTCAAATGTACTCTATTACACACTGTAATTGTCAGGCAAATCCAAATAGCAAATGTGAATTTGAAAGCGATAAGAAAACCTATATTCCTGATGTAACTCATGTATAAACCTACCCTTTCCCTTACAACATTTGACCTGATGTTATAATTTACAAAGCTTAAACACTTTACATTTGACATGTAAAGCTTTTGGGGGATTTGGCACATGGTAAGCGAGGTTTATGCCTTTCATTACATTCATCATTCCTACATGTACGTATTGCCACTCATTCAACATAACGTGATTTGTTTGATTTTAAACTAATCGATTTCTTGACATTATATTGTTGTTTCGAATCAACGAATACATAAACGTCATTGTGATAGGTAATACACTAACTAGTCTAAGAAGTATACATCCATCTGTTTACAGATTTTCTCAGCGTTCAAGAAAGCCGACATGCCATTACTTGTTAATCCTATATACCCTCTCATAATTAATGATTGCTCTCTGTGATTGAGTTTTGTAACAATTGTTAACATGTTTTCTTGTTGTGCAGTAATGTGTAAGAATACCGTGTTCGTAACCCCTAAATCAACCGAATTAGGAGTATGCTTACACTATGCTCTAAACCGTCGTGTATGTTCACAATATAGACGATGCTTTCCAGAAAAGTTTTTCGTAAGACTACGCCAATGAACCCACGTCTTGTCTGTTCTTCTCTTTGTATCAGTAATCATATCCCATAGCAAAAAGGTGCAACGCTTCTGTAAGAGATAACATGTTTAAATATGGAAAAATCCGATGATGTGTGTTTATTCCCTAAAATCAGATTATCCGTGAACGTTACTCATACATTTTCCTTTGTATGGATATCTACTATTGTATTCATGTTGAGAGAACACAGATTTTGTGGACAGTTAACTTCATTATCTTCTGACTTTGAATTGTGCTTTTTGAAAACGATATCACAGTATATGCATGTACCATAACGTCCCTATAGTGAACACAATGAAGTTGATCATGAAGAAATCTCGCTTCAATATATTGCGCGTTAAATTATATTTTATCTTTGAAAGGCATTTAGGAGTGACATACAAACTTACATGTGAAAAGATTAAACGTCTTTAATGTCAATATACACAACTATTCGAAAAAAAACTTACTTCTTCATCCTTCCGCCTGATGAAGGAGTAAGTAAAAACTCCGAAACGTCTTGTACTTTGTGAAGGATTAAGTATACTCTCGGAAACGTCCACTTTTTTCACATTACAGAAACTGTTATCCACAAATCTTCCTGTTCGTGGTTTTATTGTGTTCAGTGGTCTCCGTGTTATCTATCAACCTTATTTGATTACCTTACAGATGGCTATGCAGAAGCTGATGTGGATCTGCGATGGCTCAACAACAAAACCGCTGTATCCGGAGTGGAACACATCGAGCTGCCCCAGTTCTCTATAGTGGACTATACAACTGTAGTCTGGGTGGAGAAGCTTCTCACAGGTGCGTGGTAGTTGTTGAATCCAAGCAGTGAAATATACTTGAAAAGTTTCCACTCATCCCTTGAGAGATTACAGGAGTCAACCCATGTAGGTATTGGTCAGATTATTCTGTGTGTTACAATCGTTGTTTTATGCCATTCCTTTGGAGATATCTTGCACGTGCATCAAATGATATCTTTGACAATACGCCTTCAGAAAGAAATGTATCCCAAACCGTGCTTTGTGAATGTTTTATAAACATCTTTACATATATCGTGACTTACTGACATGAGTCGTCAATTTGTTCTTGCTAACTCTGATATGTGTGAGGTAAAGTTCAATAAGATAGAGGATGTTATATGAGTGTCTATGTCATACTATGTGTACGGAACGAGTGCCTGAATATTAGTATTTTCCGAGCGAGATCGAGGGATATACCGATATTCAGGCACGGGTGTCGTAAATATCGTATGACATTGACACTAATTAACATTAATGAACACACGATAAATTCCATTTTCTACC
Organism: Gibbula magus; assembly: GCA_936450465.1. Lineage (NCBI taxonomy): Eukaryota > Metazoa > Mollusca > Gastropoda > Trochida > Trochidae > Gibbula > Gibbula magus. The sequence continues at coordinate 26,644,226 of OW388294.1, forward strand.
ATAGGCTGGCGACGCGCCATTGGTAGTTTTTGCGTTGATACGATGCCAAATTACTTGATAATTGCACTAAAACGTTCAGTCCGAAGCTGTATGTTACAAACAATCTAGGTTTCTTATGTAAATATTGAACTTAAAATCTGCAGATTCTGGCAATCTTGTTTCACGGACGAAGTAAAATGTGTGACAAAGATCAAATTATTATAGGCCACATCCGCACGTAGGATGACATTTATATCACGTGATGTCTTTTAGGAATGTTGTCATATGTTTATATTTATATAACGGGGATGTAGCTCAGTTGGTAGAGTGTCCGCTCATCACCGCGTCATACCAAAATACGTTAAAAGATGGGAGTTGTTGCTGCCTTGCTTGACACTCAGCATATAAGGATAGAACAACGCTTGAACTGGCGCTGCACTGTGGCTGCCGGGTGCTTTTTTGCACACAAAGAATTTCCTATGTACATTGTATTACGGACAATAAAGAGTTATTATTAATATTATTATTATCTTTCAGTCACTTATTTTCATACAATTATAACTGAAATAACATATGCCTTATTTCAATAAGTACTGTATATTTTCCTGAGAAATGCATAAACTATTCCGCAATTGTATGTACATTGAGTACAAGGACAGTGACATGAATGTATCGTTTTACGGTACATGCGCAGTCTGATTAAAATCGACCTTGTTCCGAGGAATAAAATTTGCAAAATTTTGCATCTGCCGGGATACGAACAGGTTCTGTAGATTCCTCGCCACAAGGTCTGAGAACACCCCGTATAGGCGTGTGTTCAGAACCAGTTTAGCGCGGCCAAAACCCAGTCAAATAGCTGACCAATCACATCATAGTATTTAAACGGTTGCGGTTTTGAAAGCATTCGGAACAGACAAAAGGATAGCTGTTGGAGTTATCTGCCCCTAGTTTCTCGCACCGAAAGCATTTGTTGGGCATCTTTTGATTGGCTAGATGAATTGTGCCCGAACACGCTAGTGTACGGGGTGCTTTCAGACGGTTTGGCGTGGAAACCCACGAACGAGTTCGTATCCCGGTAGATGCACTATTTTGCAATTTTTATTCCACGAAAAACCGTCGATTTTAATCAGACTGGGTACATGCGCGCCCCACAACGTATCACCACCTCAGGACAATTATTAGTTATTAATTATCAAGTATCAATTATTTATTAAGTCAGACGATGAGTCACCCACGTGTCGTGCTGTGTCTTCTCTAGACGACTATCTTCAAGTAATTAATTGGTATTTACTACATATACACATTTACAGTTACATAGTTTAGCTACTAGCTAATAACATAAAACATGTGGATATACAAACTGAAGAAGTGATGACATATTAAAGTACTTGGCGTAGTCCACTGTTCAGATAAAGTAAACAATGTTCAGGTACAGGGATGGTATTCTTTTAAATAGAAGTATCACACACTTTTATTTAATTATATACGTTTTACTCGTATTACTTAATTGTACATTGAACATATTATCTTGACTACAATCGATTTGAAAACTAGACTTTTCATGACATTGAGAACAAAAGAACAATGTTCGACCGATAACGATTATAAGTATGACCGGTAATTTTGCAAATTTACACGAATGTTTACTTACATTAAGCAAGCCCACATCTATCTGTTAATACATTTTCAAATGCTAACTTATTTATAGCTCACTGTATATGTTAGACACAAAAACTCACTTCATCTCGAATTGCCTTTATTTTTTGTTCATTGTATACTACCGCTCTTGGCAAAGTTAATGAAACTTTATGGACGATCGCTGAAAGGTTTAGGAAATGAGGACTCTTGGTGCATGTTACTAAAAGTAATCAGTCCTAGAATTTATTTCAATTTGCCACAAAAATTGTTCTCCTTGTGTAAAAAATATATTGTCTGGAAGGGACATCCGCACTTCCCTAGCATGCCAAAGTCATTCTGGCAAGTTGGTATTTTACTAGAATACGTGTATTGTACATTAGTATATGTATTCGGTCTCTTTAGTCAAAACATCATGCAAATTAGATATTTCCTTTTTTTCTTAAATGTGTTCAGGCGAACTGTTAGCTGATAAAATTGCAAACGTGTTAAAGGTACATGTTGTATGTAACTCAACAGCGGTGCTCAATTTCATATTTACACTCACATACGAATTGGTTATTAAAAAAAATGGTACGGCAAATAGTGAACGGGTATGACAATATTATAAAGGAATGACTTGAATGATGTATTGGCCAGGCCACATTCCGCAACTCCCACATAATGTATAGTTGCTGAGCAGGAGTAAAGCATGTTCTTTGTATTTACAGAATGTGTATATTACACAATAAAACGTGTCATACGACCTAAATTTAAATGTCTGTACTGTGCACAAAGGTTAAAGCTGTTGTATGATTGCATCAATGCAACACGAATCATTATGGTCTTTGAAGGGCACGACGTTTCGGAGTATATGCTCATTACTTAATCAGATTAAAGTTCCTACACAACGTTTCGGAGTATATGTTCATTACTTAATCAGATTAAAGTTCCTACACAACGTTTCGGAGTATATGCTCATTCCTTAATCAGATTAAAGTTCCTACACAATTTAACGTTTCGGAGTATATGCTCATTCCTTAATCAGATTAAAGTTCCTACACAACGTTTCGGAGTATATGCTCATTCCTTAATCAGATTAAAGTTCCTACACAACGTTTCGGAGTATATGCTCATTCCTTAATCAGATTAAAGTTCCTACACAACGTTTCGGAGTACATGCTCATTCCTTAATCAGATTAAAGTTCCAACACAACGTTTCGGAGTATATGCTCATTCCTTAATCAGATTAAAGTTCCGACACAACGTTTCGGAGTATATGCTCATTCCTTAATCAGATTAAAGTTCCTACACAACGTTTCGGAGTATATGCTCATTCCTTAATCAGATTAAAGTTCCTACACAACGTTTCGGAGTATATGCTCATTCCTTAATCAGATTAAAGTTCGTACACAACGTTTCGGAGTATATGCTCATTTCTTAATCAGATTAAGGTTCCTACACAACGTTTCGGAGTATATGCTCATTCCTTAATCAGATTAAGGTTCCTACACAACGTTTCGGAGTATATGCTCATTCCTTAATCAGATTAAAGTTCCTACACAACGTTTCCGAGTATATGCTCATTCCTTAATCAGATTAAAGTTCCTACACAACGTTTCGGAGTATATGCTCATTCCATAATCAAATTAAAGTTCCTACACAACGTTTCCGAGTATATGCTCATTACTTAATCAGATGAAACGTGCAATACCACCTGATGAAGGAGTGAGCTATACTGCGAAATGTCATGTATTTTCACATTAAAAGAGTAGTTATGCAGAACATATTCCCGTTCTTATGAATCATTACCATAAGGGTGATAAGTGGCATTACTCTGCATTTCTACTTTTAGGCAAGTTATAAGTGAACAAAATAACGGAAAGACGAAAAAAAGAAAATTTATTTCAAAATCTTTCTGAAAGCCCTCCAGTAATACAGAGGATCTCAAGAATAAGGTTATCTCTGAATGGAGTGATTGGCAAGACAGACAGGAATGTAAACTTCTATAACCAATCGATTCCTATCGTTCCAACTCAACAATAGCTAGGAATGGAGAGACCCCCAATCCACTCAGCTTGGCATTCTGAAGATGCCAGGGTTATATTACACGAATACACACTAGGGCATACTGTAGTTACTTATTACAATCTTGAGTAACTTCTCTACCGTTTGTGGATTCTCGGAAGTTTAAAGCAAAATGTAAAAAGTAAATGCTAATGTTTGTGTTACTCACTATTCTTTACAAACAGATTCGAATTTAAAGTTAGTTAAATATTTTATGGTACAAATTTGATGCTAGGTACATATATCTTCATTACTGAAGAATAATCGGTCAGATGTGAAGCTTAGAAAACACAAATTGTCGAGATCCATTTTTTTGTTAAAGTGAAAACAATTTTAAAAAACATAGATAATAACATTTCCTTTTTTCCCTACCTCACTGATTATGATCCTGAAAACACTTAAATATAGCAGTTTGTCTGGAAGGGAAATGCGTTCTGCTTTACATTTAGGAGCGTAATCGTCCTTAAAATTGTTATTTCAAGTTAAATTTTCTTCTGCGAATTCCGTGACTGATCGCTCGTTTCGTGCAACTGCTGTCGTCTTTCAGTTTACAGAGCCGAGTCTTTAAAATTGAAGTTTAAAGAGATAAACTCAAACTGCCACGATGATAGAGACTTTAGCTGTCTGCCAGTCATAGCAAAAACAGCAATCCCAAAAATCAATGGCATTTGGTCAAGATACGATCTCGATTTGGGTAAATGTAACGATTTCAAGGCGGGCGTGTGTTTAAATGAAAATACGACTGCAAACTAAGTGCTGAGTAGTAACGATAGCCACGTGGATCAATACCGGAGAAGAGAGAACTGGACTACTTCCGAAACCTCTTGTAACCTATGATAACAATGAAAATGCAATTACGCGCAATGCTTGTTCTTTAGCTGGTTTTTAAGTATTCGATACGAGTTTTACCAAGGAAGGTTCTAGTTCTTCCTCAGAGCTTCCGTTGTAATATTGACATTTACCAAACAACACACAAAAGGGTTCTTTTTTACTTTGCCATCTCGCAACATGGATGTTGATCTTTTCAATTGCAGTTCCTTTCATGGGCGAGACTAATTTCGCATGTATGGTACATTTATTGATTATTGGTACAAGAAAAATCTTGTTACGAATTTAGAGAGCTTGTTCTCGATCTTGTTAAAGACCTTGGCAAGGATTCGTCAATACATGTCTGCTCATGCAAAAACATGTAAACGAAAGGAATGAAAAACACAAACGACATTTCTTTGAAGTTACTGCAAGCTTTCTGCGGCCACGATTCATTTCATTTAGCTCGTTTCGTTAAGTATTAGTGCTCAGTATGACCCAACGTATTTTGGGGTTCTGAAATGTATTTAACAAGACCCTAGGCATTTTGGTGAAAACTCTTTGATCGAATGTACCAATGCCGTCGGCTTTAAAAGTTTCCCTGTAATAACTTTTCTTGTAACTTCAGACTGCAAAAGGTATATTTGTTCGTTTTATCAGAATATTCGGTCCTGTATTCTTACCCGTCGGCCATAATGAATTGAACAAACCGAGCCGCGAATGAAATAAATTGATAAAAAGGGTAATTTTTTATTGAATCACCACCTCTTTTGTGAAGTTATGATTGGCTCCTGTGCTTTCGTTTCAAGTCCAAAAATGTCATTTCTATTTCTATCATTTCGTTTCTAAATTGGAATAAAATGGTCAACCGCATTAACGAATCGATAATATAATAATATGGTATAAAGAACTTCAACGAACATTCACCAGGATTACATGAACCTCAATTTATAAAAGGTCGAGAACTGACCTAAATTCGAGACAAGCTTTCAAAAGCTCAATCAAATAAAGATGTCTTTATTAACTCATCTCTGGGTCATATATTTAAACGATGAAACACTTACATGTCAATATATTCGTGTAGCTTCATTACACACATTAGTTACAAAATAAATCTGATGTAATCAAATAAGATGAAAATGGCTGGTGTTTCTCTTATCGACCTAAAAGCAATATAGTTCACTCTATGTAGTGGTGGTTGATGCCCCAACGAGAACGATATATTGGCCATAACGTTAACAATACCGAACTTCCCCGCAAGGTAATACAAGTCTGGTACCACTCTCTATCTGACTATTTCAAGTATTGCTGAATTTTCACGTGGTTGTGACACAAATAAAAAAAAGGCGAGGACATGCAGAAATGCTTAAACTAGCCAATGATAGAGATTGTTACCCGATTACCCGCTACATTGCTGAATTAACTAAGTTTGAGACATAAGATGAAAGACTTATGGTGGTATGTGACTTTATTCAACGTTTGCCTGTGTTCACCCAGCAGTAAGTGGGTACCTGGTGTAAGTTGTGAACGGAGGTGAACTTTGAGCGCTACGGCAGCCCAGTTTAGACCAGGATAATAATGTCGGAAGCGCCCCGAGTCCACAAAGTGGGGTTTGGGCGCTATATAAAAACCATCCAGTATTTATTGTTGTTTATCATCAAATTATATGTTGCAGGAAACTACAAAAGGCTGTCTCTCCACTTCAATCTGCAAAGAAACATTGGATACTTCATCTTCCAAACCTACCTTCCTTCCATCCTGATCGTTATGCTGTCCTGGGTCTCCTTCTGGATCAACCATGAAGCAACCTCGGCCAGAGTTGCTCTCGGTAATGTCATCCTGATTTTGACTAATTCATTATTAGAATGTCTATTATCGTTTTCTTTGAGAGACATTTTAGAAGTTGAAATGACGAAAAACCCAGATGGACAATCAATGTCTTTATTGAAATGTTTGCGAGGTTTTGGGGTAGATATTTTGTCTATTATCCGTCGAAAATCAAACAATCTTGGCAAGTGCTTCTCACGTCAACGTAAATTCACCGTACATTAAGTAATTTACTATTACCTTTTGAAGCATCAATCAAATAATGTTGGCAAATTTAATTTTAACAAATTTAGGATGACCTTCACTACTATGGGTCAAAATTGGCGAGAGCTGGTCACGTCAATGTGATTTTAATGAATGTATCCTTCATTAATTTGTCTTCTATTGGCCTTAATGCAATTTGAAATAAATTGTCAAGCGTCCAACAAAGTAGGAAAAATATGTTCTCGTTAATGTCAACGTGATTTTATTTCATTTCTATTTATATATATTATTTTATCGTCATCGTGGACTACGATTGGCTATACAGTAATGTACTAGTTACTTGAGAACTAAGAAACCATGGCAGGATTTGCCTACGGTACAGTGTACATTGTTTTAACTTAATTACAATTAATTTAGTATTCTATGGACATTAACAAGTTTCTATTACTGTATACCATTCATATATCTAAAGTGAACATGCATATGATTGTAACTGATGTACATGTATAATTATATTATTGTTAGTCATTTGACAAGGGTTGCTCACAACATCCCTTTCACGATTCTCTCTGTAAATATTATTATAGTATTAAACATGTACACTGTTGTTACATTTTTTTGGGGGCGGAATTCGAATTAAGCCCTGCTCGATTATCAGATGGATTATCATGTTTACAACGTGTAGGAATAACGCTATTACGACTCTAGCCTATAATCACAGAATCAGATATCTTAACCAAATTTGTATTTCAAATGTGAAGCCAGATTGCTTACGTTAACGAAACCCTCATTATAGATTCCAATAGATATGTGAACAGAGTTTCAAAGATATTGAGGGTAAAAGTACCTGCTGTGGAACGACGTTATGGGTATTCGCGCCCACTGTTACAGCATCAGATACCATGTCGCTATCGCTGATTATTGTATATATCGTATACGTCTTCTCATCACCAAATGCTTTATGTTTAGACACGAATATATTCCTCAGTAAAAAGTCTAGAAGTTCTCAAATATCTAAGAACTCTTTTCTGGCCATAGATTTTATAAATTAGTGTTATGAGGTAATAATATAGTTGATCTGAAATGAAGTTTGATAAAAATTTGGTTGAACAGGTGAATACTATGTCTTTGACCATTCAACATAAATACTATGAGTACAAACATAGCCAAAAGAAAAAGTCGTTGTAAGTCGAGTTACATGTACCTGCGGTTATATTTACATGGATGAATGGGTGTATATAATAATTGTCCGTGCATGAATGATGCTTTACGATATAGTGGTCATTGGTGTTTGCAATGGGAGTCCTTATATCAAGCATGTAAACTATTAAATCTGCGTCCCGGGTCAACTTTATTAAATATTATAATCCTCATCATCCTTTGACCATTACATATTCTGTGTTTTTATGACTTATCTTGACTTGGGATACCTGAGGTCAAAATCAATAAAATCGTTCATTCTATTGGATGTCATTTGGACACATGATTGGAGGTTTCTTGTCTTAAGTCGATATCAATAGTGCCGCATTATCGTTTCATATTTAACCCTCAGCGACAAAAAATAGTATTCATTCCCCTCTTCTGTTTTAATGTGGCATATGTCAAAAATCTTCATCTTAAATTACAGTTCATTGAAATATCATCTCTTTATCTGTCAGGCTTTTAAAGATGCTGATGAATTAGATTCGAATATAAATTAGTTATTTCTGAATTTATTCCTAATAGGTTCCTGAATTAATGGGAATAAAAGAATATTTACATTTTTACATTTTTCTTTTTTATAAATCAAATAACTTTAGGTCTTTTGTAATCTTGATATTAAAGTATCATTCGTCTTAATTTAGTTCTCAACATTTGACCTATAGTTATATAGTGTCTTAAGGGAAAACATGTCTTAATTTTCCAGTTCTGGTATATATGTTCAACATATATGCCCGTTAAAGAAAACTCGGAAGGCAATTTTTCTAAAATTTAACTAGTTTGCAAGAGAAAATATAAGTTTTAACAACTTTTCATTCAATTAACTTTGTTTTGCAGTTCTCGCTCTTACATCATTCGCAATGTTATTAGAATTGATTCACTAAATATAATATCAAAGCAATGTGTAACGAGATTGCATGAGAACACACACTTTTAATTCATGTATAATGTTTATGTATATCGACAAACATTACTTTGCAGGTATCATTACGAAATTATAAATATAATTTCGTAATGTCCCTTGAATTGATTTAACAAACAAGATTGAATGAGCCAATACATTATTTATCGTGTTTACTCATTTCACTTTCTGTTACAAGTACCGCTAAAGATCCAAATCACATCATACAAAGATGTAAATACGCGGGATGAAATGTCTATACATCACAACATGATCTTTACTTTGCAGGAATCACTACCGTGCTGACGATGACGACAATAAACAACGGCGTGAGGTCATCGTTACCACGTATATCGTACGTCAAGGCTATCGACATTTACCTTGTCATGTGTTTTGTGTTCGTATTCGCTGCTCTACTCGAGTACGCAGCAGTCAACTACACGTACTGGGGAGCTCGAGCCAAGAGGAAAGCCAAGAGGCTGAGAGAGCGATCCTTCAGGCAGAAGAATGATGGGGACCCTATGGTACGTGTCGGGAATCTTAAATATACTAGTGAAAGTAATGGTACCAAAGCTGTTAAGATATGTGTTGAAGCCTATTGTGGGAATCTTGAATGTACTGGTGAAAGTAACGGTACCAAAGCTGTTAAGATATGTGTTGAAGCCTATTGTGGGAATACTTTCTATGTACATGTATTGATAATATCGGGGAATTGAGGAATCTATGTTCAAACATTTAGGACGCGCCGTTACAGCATTGAGATTTTAGCATCACCATTACTAAGAGATAGCTTTCCTCTGGACATCGTGTGAAAAATATATACCCGATTGCTCTTGTACATGTAGGTAATAAAAATAAATAAAAAGTAAAAACAATCCATGTTACATACATTGAACATAAATACATGTAGTTAACTAAAATAGGTGTAAAGTATATAGCAAATATGGGAGAAGGAAAGGAACGCATGGATTCGATATGGTTATTGTTTTAAAAGTGGTAAACTCCTGTTATATGAATATTGTAATTCTATAATATGTGGTAAAACTTATAATATGAATAAGCGTAATCCAAAATAGCAGGAAGATTTTTCTGGATGACAGTTTCTTTAATGTGATTTTCACATTAAAGAAGTTGTTATCCAGAAAATCTTCCTGTTCTTATGTATAACACTGCTAACTGCCCTTCAAAGACCTTCATCTAACATAGTTTGTTACATGTAAACGCAGTGTCCGTATATGGTGTGTGGTAAAATCGAGATTAAGAGTAAGATTGTGAGTATTTGAAAAACTATGACACGAAGACGGGTTATATGAAATTGATATGATGAATACAAAAGAACAGTTATACTAATATACGACATTGTATATACACGATCAAACCATTGGTTCAAGTTCAGACCGCACTCAATAAACGATCAATATTAGTTAGAACACACAAGTCCTACAAATTGTAGAATGAATTGCTAGGGAATAGATTCTAAGAGCAAAATCCATTATTCAGCCACATCTATTTTATTTACATAGTTTGTTACCATGCCTCAAAATGCCACATGAAGTGGTCAGCATTTAATACAGAATCGAATCGAGAATCGAGATACCTGAATATTAACATTAACTCGTAGATCTAAACAATAAAAAGAGTTCTAAAACGAATGTACACAGTTCGGTTAAGCCACGGGAGTCCATTTCCCTTTGACCCCATTTTAATGTGTTCATTTTAAAATTGCCGCTCGAAGGTAGTTGAAGTGGTCTGACTGATGTAGCGATACCTGAACACTCAGAGTAAAGTTTTGAATATGGCACCATGATGGAATTAATGGTCAACCATCTTGCTGTCAGAACTCTCAAATTTTCATGAGACCTACAGATCTACCTCTCACACTGAAGAGTTCCACACCACTGTTGCTTTATACGTCGCACCATTTTCTTCGAATACGGATCAACGAATAAACGTTGTCTATTGATATGGCCTATCGGGTCGTGTAATGAGTTGTTTTACATATTAACGTAGACATATATTGTATAATCTATAATATAATCTCAAATTTGAGAACAAAATAATATGCAAAGAAGGTGTTACAGCGCCTCTAACGTTTAACATTACATAAGTAGTTTAATGATGAAGCTGCAATGAGATTGCAAATGATACTGATTACTAACATGGTAAAACAACAAGGAAATATAATTTATATCATTTGACATGAATAAAGCTATGTATTAATGTAATAATAATATATACATATTACATGTGCATGAATAAATTTAAAACATGTTGTCTGTTTTAATTCCATTGTCATTCCAATTCTTACCATCAACACGAATTGTTTTCTTCATGAAAAGATTAATTATACCACTATAAATTTACATTGTGATTAAGTCTGGAGTTGAGAAGATTGGTAAAATCGATAGTTTATATTATCATGCTCAATTTGTAAGGTTATTTTAATTCGAACTTGATGAGTATTGGTTTAATAAACACGTTATATGAGAGTCATTCAGGTAATTGACTGTGAAATCTTGTCTTTCTAATGGGAATTTAACCTAATTCCAATTTTAGACTGCCTAATTAAACTGATGGAATGGATTATTTGCTTTCAAACGTGACTGATTAATGGTATTTTAATGAATTAGCAAATATCCTATTTTAACAAACTTCAAAGAAAATGTTCATTTACAGTTTGGCAGATCAAAGTAAAATTAAATCGGAAGGGATAACGATTTTGCTCGCAAAAATAAGCTATCAGTTCACAAACATTTGAAATAAAAGTACATTACGGTTTTAAGTATTCATTAGCTAGGATAGGATCGTTTCTCTCTATGATCACAAGGAAATTTAAAATGAACAAAATATGGCTTTTGTGGCTATATAATTCACACAATCATCATATTCACTTCGATATTTTGGAAAAACATTCATGGCAACGTCTTTATACCATAATTGGTACAGTATAATAGTATATGGATCAAGAGCATTTTTGATGAAGCATTTGTAAAAATAATTATCATTAATTGTATAAAGTGATTTCTTATCAGCATCTACTTTGAGACTTATTAAATCTGTAATCATACCATCACTTTATATGTTTAGGGAAGGTATGATACTGGTATATTAGCTACCTGAAATATCCTTTACGTAGTAACAAATGCAAGCCTAATTGATCAAAATATGCTTTGGATAATGAGATCATCACCGAAGAACAAAATACATTCTAAGTAAAAGGGACTTGAAATGGATTGTTCTGTTTAACGTTGACCCACTTGAGATTCCGTTGTCAAATAGGTGTTAAACATACATGTTGAAACATCTGTGACACATTACGGAATTATGATAGATTGATATGTAATCAAAAGTCGATGTGTTTTGATCATCACTTATACTTACATCGTCAACTATATTCTTTGAACAACATGTTAAATGGATAATATAACTTTATCATTTTATGAATGTTATATTGTTGACAATTGGTCTTTTTAGTTGTAAGTCGTAAATGCGAATTGAAATATGATAGTTTGAGAGAACAAGATTGCTAGTAGCCACGGTGACCTTTCAAAATAAGGAGTACGGATTCCATCGGTCAGTTAATGCTCCTCAACGTTTCTGATCCTTTAAGGGGGTGTAGTCATAGTCAATAGCAGTAGGAGCAGATGGCCGTCGTCAATAACTGAGCATAAACGACATACATACTATAAACTTTCACTCTTGAAAACCAAAATGTCTCAGTTTTCAATTTACATGACACCAACACACTACTGAGTCAAATCTCACTGTCACAGGGTGATAATGGTGTAATGGGATTCGGACTCCTCAAGATTTTGTCGTTTGTGTTACTGAAATACACGTGATGCGTTATACAAGCAGCAAAATAATACCACTGTTGTTAAATTGATGTAACGTAGCAACAGAGTTAAAATTAAAACATGATATACATGAGAAATGTGAAATTAAAACTCTACTCTTGTCTGTTTCAGAACAACACGTATGATGCTATGGAACTGAAAGAGATACGGATGTCTCCTGTGATGGGCATTAGAAACAATCAGAACTTTAACACTGACGTTGAGATGGAAGGAGCTGAACCCCCCAATGTACGCATGACACCCTCTATTCCACGGACCTATGTTTCCCATGGCTATCTCCCTAGCAACATGGTCCGAAGACGCAATAGTAACTCACAGCCCAAACGAAGACGACTGTTTTCCAATTTCAAGCAAAAGGCAAAGTCAATCAAAGTCAAAATTCCACGAGTGCAAGACGTGAACACCATTGACAAATATTCACGACTTATGTTTCCGTTGTTGTTTTTAATTTTCAACGCGGCGTACTGGGTAGTGTATCTCTTCGTGTGAGACAATCAACTGAGGAGAAACCGATCTTATTCCACGGTGAAAAAAAAATGGTGTAATGAATACTTATTTTCCGTTGGAACCAAAACGATGGCTCATTACGTACTGAACATATTCGTTTGAAACTGGTCCCCTCCACGGTGAAGCAACACTTTCTGTAATGACATCGTTTTCATTGATGGTACTTGATAATGAACTTCATACTGTGGAACAATCGCCATTTGATGGGTATGTTGTCCACCGTGAACTAACAGAGGGTATAATGACATCCTCTTCATCGATTGTACTTGGTAGTGTACTTCTTCTTTAAGAACAATCACTATTTGAGAAGCATCTTTTCATCGTGAACTAACAAAGGGTGTAATGACAACTTCTTCATCGATGGTCTTGGTGGACCATCAACCACAGGGCTGATCGCCTACTACTGTTTACCGTGTGTCAATTCCTTGGGAAAAAGTCGATGTCAATATGCCAATCACAGTTTTCACAAATATACTCTACTGTTCTTCAGATGCAAGATTCTGTTTATCAAGATCAATTGGTTGTCAGCATCTGAAAGCCTTCTTCAATCTTTCGACAATCTATAAAAACGTTACTAGGGGAACATTCCGATTTGGCTAAAACGTTTGCGTTTTGGTAAACTCGTGTCATCTTGTGTATTTAAAGTCATAGGTTGAGACCTTTAGAATCGCATTTATATTAAATTGAAGGTAGAATTGTATAAAGCTAGGGTAGAATCGAATTCAAAGTTAAGTTAAGATTATGGAATGTTTTAATCATAGTTGTGGTGTAGAAACAATATAAAAGAAAAGTAAAAGTTAATGGAAATGAATTACAAAATACATAACAACATCAAAATTATACAAATGTCAAGTCAAAATCGAATACAGAAGAGGGGATTTGAGTAAATTTGAATTGATATGCTTGTGAAATACCAACGATGTGAAACTAAATATCGATGTCAATTTCAGGGACATAAACAGCAAATCCTTAAGAGTGATATGTCTGCAATAACAATGTTATTTAATGTTCCAACACAAAATGCACTTTGTAGATTTTTAAATTTTATGACATTTATTCATTAACGGTCAAGTTTAACCAATGTTCTTCAGTGAATATACATGTCTACACATTGCATTTACAACTATATAGAATATATTGTAGTCACTATAATTAGCTTACATTTGCCGCGATAGTAATTTTGATAAAATAATTAATATCAGTATTTCCTAGAAATTTCTACCCATCAAGAATTGTTTATAATATTTTATCAAGTCATCCTGCCACCGTTTTGAACGAATGCAATAAAATTGTTTAAACGTATTTCACACTTAAATGACTACTTTGTTAACTAATTTATCTTGATGTATTTGATATGTACAGTAGTGTTATCAGAATGTAAGTTTCGGAGACAAATTTGAAGCATCTGTACATTATCATGAAACTCAATCCAATATCATGTTTTGTATTATACAACTGTGTTAGATGATCTACAAAGAGATCATTTCGATGTCCCCTGCTTTGTTGACATACCAATTCCACATGTACCTGTAAATATGTAATAACCATTGATTGGACAGCTGCATCCAAATACGGCGTTCACCTACATGCGTTTGTACAAGAATATGCGTAGTGTTTCCTTCGTAATGTCAATGATGAAATACTAAATGGCAGAAGGTGAATTCATCATCATTCTTTGAGAGACATGTCTCCTAATGTGCTATATGATTTTTGAAATGTTGAAACTGCTTGTGAATTTTTACATGAAACTGAATCAGAGTTTTCTTACTAAAATCAGTTATAAATCCATGTACCTTGTCGAAATTTCGAAATTTACATTTGATTGTCCCCTTATATGTTAACGAAATTTTCAAAACAGGTGTTAGACCATAGTTATTGACACAACGTAAACTCACAACGTGCAAATTACATGTGAAATGATGTCTTAGTAGGTGAATTTTGTATTAGGATCCAGATGCACGCGTCTGTACCAAACAACGACTGGAAACTCACAAGTCATCCTCCCCTGCGAAGTTTGAGGTATTTTAGATGTGCCCATCATGAGTAATACTGCTCTCGCTATTGATGTCGTGTTCCATTTGCCACTGGTCTTTGCCATGCCTGTGTAAATAATTAAGTGTGTGCATCGTAAAAGGACAGGTAATTTTGTTTAATAAAAGTTATGAAATTGTACATCTGGTTATTCCCAAGTCATTCTGTCAGGAGTACGACCTTTAATATGTTTTCATATTTTTTCATGTAATGTAATATTCGAATGAGTTAGTTTTCATACTTCATTACACTTCTTTGTAATAACTGGTTTGATTATTTTGGTCCATTATCCAAGAGTGGGCAAACACATTATTTGAATCTAATATATTTAATTTATACTAATCACTTAATCTTACCACTGATCTTGAGGCAATGATACGTAGAGTGCCATCGTTTTGGACCTGGTATTTGCCAACTTTTTTTTATGTTTGTGAATAAGTCAGATCCCCCAATCCTCTAAGTGTGTAAGTGTTTTATCCACTGATTTAGGGAATGCACATTAGGATGAGTTCGTTTGACCAATGGATGGCCGACGAGTCATAGCAATTCAGGCGAGTTCGCACATGCGCAACAATGATGTGACTACGACTGATGCCCAGCTCAGTTACGAAAACAAACAAAATAGCCCGACCATACCTCTGCAGATAGTTTAACTACAGTCAGACTATAGTCCCACTATCCAGCGTCCGACTTGCTACTTAACTTAGCAATTCAAAGAAGCCGAACTCGTCCGCAAACAGTTTTGTTACAGACATACAATGAATTCGTACATAAATAAGCTCACAATTGTTGTAATAAATAACATGGTCGTAACCATTACTCATGTCCTTTAGTAAAACATCATGTAGCAGACGTTTGCAAAAACGTCTGTATTTTTAATTTGTTTGCCATATGGATATGAATTTTTTTATTTGATTGTTAGAATTGATATGTTGATATGTATTTATTTCGATTTAATTGCAAGAATTGCTATGTCACGTGTATTTGATTGCTCATGGTGGTATACTATTGCGTTATAGCGCGTGTTGTCTCAGTGCTGAACATACTGCTATGTCTATTTACATGGATAAGACAATTAGATCTTATCAATGTAGTCGTTTATTTCAAACTCAAAAGATTCAATAAATATTTTTATGAAAAATACTTCAGTTTATGTTGTGTTTTTCTTGAAGATCAATGCAGACACATTTGTAGACAGTGGCGGAGTGATCTTAAAGGCGCTGTAGAACGTTTTTCTTATTGAAATAATATGATCTCACAAAAAGATAAATAAGTTAATAATGTTCATGCGAGTCCCTTTCCCTTCGAGCGGTCATTTGAAGGTGTTCACATTAAAATGGCCACTTGAAGATTGGTCAAGTGAGTTGACTGATGTAGCGATACCTGAACACTCAGAATAGAGATTTAAGTATGGTACCATCATATAATGGTCAACATTATTGATGTCTGAACTATCACATTCACCTGAGACCCATAAATCTACCCCTCACGTTGAGGAGTACCACACCACTGTCATTTTATACGTCGCACCATTTTCTTTCCATTCGATATCCTTGGTGTGTGATTATAGCTTCTCGTATCGTGTAATGACGTGTTTTACACTCTAACATAATAATATAGTGTATAAACCTTAATAATAAATAGCAAATTTGAGAAAACAAAATATGCAAAAAAACGTGCTACAGCGCCTTTAAGTATAAACAACGGTTATAATATGTATCATATATGTTTGTGTGTATGTTGCTATACTCTCCATGTGATGAGAACTGTTTAAAGCTTATTGATAGTATTTAGGTTATGATATAGTTCATTGATCCATCGGCTTTGCGCCTCGGTCAATACGGAAAGTTGATTAATCAACATGTTAATATTGTATTTACACCATAGTAAAGAGTTGATTTCCATTAAACAAACAACGGTGGTATCGGTCAGTTCGTCGCGTATTGACCAGTCTCCAGTTTGATATAGGCAGTACAGTACATCATCTGTAGTTCTCACATCGTGGGACATAACGTTGCCTTATTCTTCAGATGTGGACATCTACACGTATAACCGTTGAGTAGCAACTGTTGTTTCTACTCGAATATCGATAGTGTACTTAATGTCAATGTAACACAGTAGCATTGTACATGTAAGTTATATATATATATATATATATATATATATATATATATATATATATATATATATATATGTATATGTATATACAATATAGGAAGAGAAAAGTAAAGTCCAATGCATTGTTCGAAATGAGCTCATGGTAGCTCGAGTCAAAACCATTAAATGTTTACTCTTTTATATATATATAAAACAGTATGTGAACATTCATACTTGAAAAAACCAATAGTCCGGTCGAAATGAGCTCATCGAATTAAAGAAGATTGATCCAGTCAAAACTATCTGATTAGAGAAAGAAATTATAGATGTTATTCCTACATACGAAATATTTCAAACGTACATAGTTATAGAAACATCTAAAAAATTATGAAAACTTCTTGAAATTCTCGTCTTTTTAATTTCCCATTTCCCTGAGGTGATACAATATCAACAGTCAAATGATGTCTTGGATTTCTTGAAAACATGTGAAAAAGGTTATTCGTAGCCACAGGGCATTGTTTTCAAGGAAAGTATTTGAAAAATCACAAAATAAATTTAAGTTCTCATAATTATTTGCGAGTCGGGATGAAAACATATACAGTAAATTAAAAAGTTATATTGCTTTGCGAAACTTTTTATTTGATAATTGACTTCAACAGTGATACATGTGTCGCAATGTCGCTAACATAATAATTGAACAGAGTTTCATGTTTCAAACGTACATTTGCGGTATTTTTAAGGAAGGTGCAAAATAATTGACACATGCACTTAGATCAATTAAACGAGCATATATATGTATGTCATATGGCTTTAAAAAAATGTGTAACTGTTTATCTGTTATGTCTTACCTATTTTCGAATACTAAGTAAACCTCTCTGAACAAGTCTTTCGGGATTTTCGAAAGGTTTTACGGAGATAACGTTGGTAAACTTGATGATCTATGCTATTCTTGTTACTAAAGTGACTAAATAGGGTACAAATGATAGAATGGTCAACCATCTTGTTGTCTCAAAATTGCATATGACCTACACATCTACAAATGTACCTCTTACACTGAAGAGTTCCTCAAAATTGTCGCTTTATACGTCGCTCCATTTTTAGCTCATCAGGCCTGAAAGGCTCGATGACCTTATGGCATGGCATGGTGTCCGGCGTCCGTCGGTCCGTCCGTCTTTAAACCTTTCGCATTTTCATCTTCTTCTCCAGAACCACTTGGTTTAGGGAGCTGAAATTTTGTGTGCAGACTCCTTGGCTAATGGGGATTCTAAATTGTAAATGGAGTCACAGGGGTCACATCCTAAAAAAACCTATTTTCATTTTCTTCTCCAGTTTCAAAAGGTCTAGAGAGCTGAGAAGTTGTTTGCAGACTCCTTGGCCAATGTGGATTCTAAATTGTAGATTTCGTGACCCTGTGACCCCAATCTAGGTCACAGGTCATGACCCAAAAACCTATTTTCATCTTTATCTCAAATATGTAAAGCTCTAGAAAGGTGAAATGTTGCGTAGAGACTCTTTGGTCAAAGGATATTCTTAATTGTAGGATTGGCGAAGCTGTGACTCCAAATGTGGGTCACAGGGGTCATGATCTAAAAAAAACTAGTTTTTGCTTAACAATGTATTACTTGAGATAACTAAGATATTCAACCTTATCCTGATGAGCTACAGAACCCATGGCTCTATTTTTTTTAACAATATCGAATACCGTTTTCCGTGTTTACGGCTTCTCGGGTTGTGTAATAAGTATTTAATCCTCTGATGAAACACTATATTGTGTAAAATATTGTGTATATTGTGTATTCACTCAGGAGTACAAGTGAGTGTCTGGTATGGAAGTGAAGGCTTTTGAGAGATAACATTAAAATGGGCCGTGGATGATAGCTATAGGTAAACCCCCAGTAAGTTGAGAAGGAAAAAGGAACGCTGTTGGTCCTCACACAAGGGTAGTAATGTGTACCAGCTGTGAGCTGATCCCTTAGTGATGGTTTATCACCATCATACATTTGTATATGGCATGAATAAGTGGTATGAGCACCACAGAGAGCAACAAGACTCGATTTACAACAGACTGTGCATGGACATTTTACAGATATTATATATTATACATTCAAAAATATCTGTCTCTTTTTTGGGGATAAGAATATAAATTTGCCTAGACTTATTATAATAAAGACTACATAAGTTTAGGCTGATACCTTAGTGATGTGGCGTTCAGCGCTGTATAAGTATCCTCTCTATTATTCATAACTGGAAATAGGAAGTCGTCATTTCTTTCTTCGCGAAATATACATAGGAAAATCAGACATTAAAACTATCACAAATTGAATATACATGTACATATATGTTTGCACATTTTCACTACTCGGCGAGTTCTTTTAGAATCCAGTGATATGAACGAAATAGAACAGATGGATATTTTAAATAATTTAACTGAAGAACCTCTTTGCAGAGAGAATACAATGTTTTGTGTTCAACATTTTTATTACAATCACTAAGTCTTGTACCCGCGAAAATAGAGAGAGCATATCCAGTTAATCATGTAATTCAAAGGACGTCGGTTGTTGCTCTTAAGTAGACCAATCGCAGAAACGAAATATCTGTCTCTTTCAAGATTAAGTTTGTAGGATTATATGAAAAACATCACTTTATTAAGTGTGCAACAGTGACATCCTCACATATGTATTTATTGATTTAACACTTTGTGGGAGATTAATACATATTCGGAGATTTATAATGTGTATGTAATTATGCTATTCGCCAGAGAATGTGATAATTAAAGCTACAAGGAAACTTGCAACCATTAAACAAAAATATATGCAATTTGATTACTCAATGCTATATCCATAACGAGTGTGCCATATCGAAGCGTCCGTAAATGACACCATGCTTATCGTCGATCGGGCAATGTGATTTGGACGCAGCAAGTGATAATATATAAGCATCTTTGCCAGATGGCTTTGTAATCGTGTGTGTGTGTGTGTGTGTGTGTTTCTAGTACTTCTGTTTACTATATTAACAAAGGATCAACATAAAAGCTTATATATTTCTTATCAAATTTATTATTTATATAAGTATGTAAGCCTTCAATACATCGAGAATTCCTTTCGAAAATTGTACAAGGATATATTTTAAAAGAGTAAATGTATCCTGTATCCTAAGTGCTTAGTGTATCTCGATTTGATTAAAAGCTACGTGAGTCTTTTAGCAAAAGGTTGAAGGTTCACAAAAATCGATCTTCTGTCGATATACATTTTCGTAGCATTTCGCGACATACTTATCTGAGTAGAGTGGCGATGTGCTTTTAAATGCTTCCTGAAGCTGACACCTGGAACGTGTTCATGTCCATTAACTCACAGCAGTGGCCTACGCTCCAATACGAACGGAAGCACTACAATTTCTTCCAAAACGGCAACTAACAAGGGTCGAGGAGGCCACCTTGTCAATGCTACACATATGATATAAATATGAATATGTGGTACTTACATGTATCATACCAGAAGAGAGAAGGTTGTATGGAGTGATGCAGCGCTGTTTCAATTTCACTAATTACTGAATGTACAACGTGCACTATCCATGAACACACTTACAATCATATAACTCCTTTCAAATCCCATATGATGATGCATTGATGTTTATATTGTAAAACTAAACTTAAGTTGGAGACACAAGAATGAAATCCGTTTTAATAAATCCATATTTATATTAAAACCGGAAGGCGTGCACGTTTTTTATTCAATTCAAATGTAACTTTGACGTAATTATCATAATGAAGACGCGTTAAAACTAAGAACACACTTATTTGAAAACAATTATCAGTTGATTATACATACGAATAAATGAATTCAGTATGTTTATGTAAATGAAATTTTTCAAGAATATTAACATACTTACCGCAAGCGATTATAGGTGACGATAACGTCATACGGCATGTCGTGAATGCACATTAAAAGGCATGACGGAAAATTCAACACTCAGTACTTCACGACAAAAATTAACACCATCGATAACGTTTGCCATATGTAGCCCCCCAACTACACAAAGGTACACAAACACAAACTGTAACCAAAATCCTAATTACGACCTCAGACAAAAGAAAATATATTTTTTAAAAGAAAAGAGACTACATCCATGTTGAGCGTTGGTTCATTCAATTAATTTCTTTTTTGTTTTTTTGTGATGGACTGTACTTTTATTGTCTAAACCTGATTTCACCTTCTTCCTGTAGCTTAGAACATTGATTTTAGAATGAGAATTTAAAGAGAAAATCTTGACATATAAAAACACAGAGCATCTGAATAACATCGGTCGAATCCTTAAAAAGTATTGAGCAGACACATACATCATTCATTGACATATCGGCTTAGGGGAATGCTATTTTTTCAGCATGGGGAACGCTAATGAATTTATTGAAGAAATTTGAAGTTTTTGCTATGTCAATTTCGATTTTCAGTAACAACTGTCATCATGAAACATCATAATTGAAAGGGCTAGTTTTGTGTAAAAGAAAGCAATAAGGCGTGATATTTCTTTATCATTGTACATTTATCCTAACAAATCTCATAAAACAGAATGCAAATCAATATGTTTACGATGAACATCGTTAAACTTTACATTACACACGTACAACATAAATTCACAATGAGTCACATCTTCACAATTTGACAATTTCATTAAGATTAGCGTTCATCCATTTCAAAAATAAAAATAATTAAAGGTACATCCATTATGTTGATTGGGGTAAAATATTCCAAACGTTATACATGGTGTTTCTTTATCGAGAAGTAGCGACTGTTACCGAAAGCTGCCAATTTGATGATAGTTGAAGGAAAAAGTAGTGACTTCTGATCGAAAACCGGACAATGCATCGCGATTGACGCGCACCAATGAGTAAAACGTAATTTAAAAATAAAAAACAGAAACAAAATTGGTTTGATAATGTTTAATGAGTTATGTAACTAATGTGAATGTAAATGGGACGTGCAGTTTCGGTTTCTGCACATGCATAAAGATGTTACTCGATTTTCATTGGAAACTATTAATTATGATATATTTGGCGATTGGGGATGAATATGCAAGCTCAATGAATTTGTTTGTACTGTAAACAGCACATATGGTGAGTTGGGACGTATTTAAGCCAAATACCAGTTTATGAAATACAATGGATGCACCTTTAAAAGTGAAGCCATTCATTGGCGCTCCGAGCATGGAAGAGGCCGCTACGGCGTAACAAGACATTTTTGATTATCCTAATGATAAACTATGTGACTTAGTAGATATTTAATCAATGTTTTTGTTTTAATACTTAAAGTTGGCACATTAGTCACGTTACAGCGTGTGTTTCATGTAATGCACAAACACAAAATGGTGGATATTTTAGATAGAACCATCTGTTTAAGTTGTGTCTGCAGTAGGTGATCTCTTATTTTGATAGTGTAAAGACGTTTAGAGTCATACAGCATGATTCACTACTGACCCACATTATCACTCAACATAGAATTGAGCCACATTAATAACCTAGTCCTCATTAACTAATTATAATTTGAAATGACACTAAGTTAACATTCAATTAAATTTTTGGAAATAGTTGATTTTTTGTGGTGTTACACCTTTAATGTACGTGTTGGAATATTTAATGCTTAACTATTTTGGTACACGTTAGATACTGTTGTGTAAATATATTCTTTCAAAAGCATTGGGGCAAAATTCAAAATAAAAACAATAACACGATGTCAGCAAGCAACATGTACCTATCGCTCGAAGGTCATTTTCTCTTATTTACAAAGAACTCAGGTGTAAGAAATTCAGGATAAAACATTTGGGATCTGCAATTGTAATAGTTTCTTCACACCAAGTTACGGGTTCGAATCCAGGTGGAAACACCAAACATTTGTGACCTTGGTCTCATACAGTGTTGTGTCACTGGGTAAGACATGTCATCAACATTACACTCAGTCCACCCAGCTGTTTAAAAGGATACATGGACACAGGAAATAATGTATTTAATGTACCACAAATGAACAGCATTGCGTTGGTTTTAAGCGTTACAATTAGCATTGTTTATCATTAATATTACTAAGTACAGTTCGAGATTGAAACCGACAGGCACACAACCCCCTTGCTAAAACGAAGGTCAGTTAAAATTCAGTATCTCGGAGTTAAAGTGATTCCAACTATAACAAATGATCGACAGTATGTTCAAAAAAATAGACTACAACTATAACCTTCACTTCACAGATTTGGATAATATGTTATGTTATATTCGATTAATTAACATCAAAGAAGCCAGTCCTTCTCAAAGTAGAGTTATGCTATCAATAAGAGAATGCTAATTCAACGTTGATGAGAAGGAAGGAATATCAAATAAAATAGGATTTACTTTGAAGTTATAATTTGCCCTCAAGCAAGTTGAATTACGTTTTTGACCACAAGCATAATAAATTATTAAATTAAATATATTACCAAAGGTTTATGAACATTGAAATGTATAATCAGTTTTGTTCAGGAAGGTAACTTCAAAGTGTACTGATTACAGTCCGCATGAGCTAAGCGTATAAATAAGTTCAACTTCTGGATCCAAATTGGAATGCATTTTATCTGCTAAATACACGTTATAATTGAATAAGAGACGAGTTTAATAATAACAATGGTATTGAGTTATTATATAGCAATTATGACGAATGATAATGTGAGGACAGCATAGCAGAACTTGCCTCTAGCACCCACTATACAAACATGTGCAATGTTTGGCAGCAATGCTAAGTATAAACTGCCAGGCAAAATAAAGTAGTCACTTTTGTAGATTTTATTATGTGTGATTTTCAATTGAAAATATCTAAATTGTTCGATGTCATAATCTACAATTTTAAAATACAGGTGTTAAGTCAGTAGTCAAAGAATACTTCTACATGTTTTGTTTTTTTTATTTTGAAAGAAAATTAAATATTAAACTTTCAATTTCTGCAAAATATAGTTTTCATGATACACAACCATTTATCGACATATAAGACATATTATATGTGACATTTAATCAATATGCCTGATTCTGAAAACATGTAGAACATTTTAAACATGGTTGGTCAAAATAATTATACTATCATCAAGATGGACTCGCAATGTGTGCTATGACCCCATGGTAGTAACATGTTCTTATTGTAATTAATTTTACACGTCAAAGCAATATTAAGTCCAATGTAGAGAACGTTGTCTGAGGCATTATTTCACTTAAACATATTAAACTAACTCCCACCTCAAGTCTATAAACGTCAACATGGTTAAGGACTGTTTCCTCATCGCCCTCATGTCTAGAACTACAGGAAATAGATCAGACAATCCTTTGAAAATGTGGGTGGCCATAAAGTCCTATGGCAGAGAAGTAATATAGTATATCTATTTCACATATCTGATAAATGTCACTGTATCTGTGAAAGAAGTGTTGAGGGCAATTTCAAAGAAAAAATATTTCGATTATGAAATTTTGTAGAAGAAAATATAAATTCATTTTTAAAGTTCAAAGATGACAAGGGAATCACACTCAAATTTTGAAATTATATATGAAGTTTAGTAAAGTATTATTTTTGGACGTCATCTTAAAGGCACTGTAACACGTTTTTATGTATATTTTATTTTCTCAAATTTGCTAATAGTTATTTAAGTTGATACAATATAGTGGTGTGTTACAGGGTAAAGCATCTCATTACACGACCCTATAAGCCGTGTCCATAGAAAACGGTTATCCGTATAAAAAGAAAATGGTGCGACGTAAAAAGCGACAGCGGTATGGAACTTTTCAGTGTGCGTTGCAGATTTGTAGGTCTCATGTGAGACTTCAGACAGCAAGATGGTCGACCATCCTATCATGGTATCATCTTTAAAACTCTACTTTGAGTGGTTAGGTATTGCTGACATCAGTCAAATAACTTGAACTACTTTCGAGCGGCCATTTTAATGTGAACACAATAATTGAATTGATTGAAATTGTATTCTTCAATACTGGTCTCTACCTTAAGAAAGTGTTAACCACTTGAAATATAAAAAAAACGTTCTCAACTATTAGAAAATACATGTGTTGGCATGATGTCAAATAATAGGTACTTACATAGGCCAAAGGCAGACGAGTTCTTGTTTTGACGCCTAAGCTGAACTACGTTAAACTAGATAGTGATCGAAATGACATGTACATACTTTAAAATAAATCACTCTTATCAAAGTTATTTTCAGCTAGCTTCGATGTACATTTTGTTTTTTTCTCGCTCATACTTTTCATTATAGTCATCTGTCTTGCTTTAAATTTAGGTTAAACAACCTTTTTTTCAGGTAACTCAAAGTAGACAAACATTGGGAACTGAAGCCTGGTATATTACCGAAACCGACGCCCGGACTTTGGGACTTGGTAAATGCCTATATGTTCGTTGAACAAACAAAAACATACGAAAAAGACTGAATTAGATTTAAATTAGATTATTTGCATGTTTTTGCAGTTGGAATGATTTAAAACAACATAAGACTTTGGGAAGTGTCTAGACTGCTTAGATTACATCTAGAATGAATCAGATGAAGGTTTTTTTATGCTGTAAAGCTCATCAATGATGGGTTCTTTCCTTCACAATACAGTCTTTTCTAATGCTACACATTTGTGTTCAGGGGCATGTGGTTGAAACTTTATATAGGGAAGATTGAATTCACTCTAATAACATTCAATAATGCTATTTAAACGTCTTTCATTTGAGCTTCAAAGAATTTTGATTTAAGTTCTATGAAATTGTAGCTCCTAAGTCTTTGTTAATTAGACTTACATACTAGTATATTAGAACACTGTCTATAAGAGAAATGACATATGTACTAGTATGGAATTTATCAAAGTTATGTAGGAAACTCAATGCTAAAATAGAATCTGACAACAGCCTTTGCCATTTCTTGACACGTATAACTCTTCAAAAGCCCTGACATAACCCCTCACCTAACCCCTGATCTATGATCTTGCAAGGCCGTGAAACTCAGTTACATAAGATTAAAACACACGCTGTAATGGGTTAACAGGACCTTCATATAACAACTGAAACAGACACAATGACAGAATTACAGTGTTTATATCCGACAGGCATTAAAAAAGTTGTTTTTGATATTAATTACTTTTTAATCATCATTGACATAATCCCCGTTCCTTGATCTAGGAAAATCAGGAAATTTAAATAAAACATACTCTTATTCCTGACGATATTACGAGCACACAATTGAATTTTCGTTTTCAATTTTGTCAAGCGTGAATTCAAGATAACTAATGCATGTTTTATTCTGACAAGGTGGTAAAATCATTTGAAATAACCATTTCAAATTGATTGCATTCAGTTTCAGGCCACATTTTACAAAGAAGTATTGAATGAGAAAATTATCCATAATTTAAGAGATGACTGTTATTATGCTCTTTGTTTTATATTGCACTGTGTCAAATGTTTGATGTTCTACATTAATATCTTTAGAATTTGCCATTTATGTCAAAAACAAAAGGGAAATAATAGTTCTCCCTGTACAACTTCCACCAATCACCTGAAGCATCGCTTAAGGCAAACGTTTCAATTTGTTTCTTCTCAATATTATGCCGATATAACCTTATTTTGATCAGAGAACAAAATCCATAATAAGCATACAATTAGTACTTCTATCATTTCTAATTTATCATCTACTTTTAAGTTTTATTCTTGGTTTTGTTTGTGATATAAACCTAACAACACTCACAATTAGAGCTCTTCATGTATCTCATGTCATGTTTTGCTCAAATGAACAATTTAAGATTAACTGATTTTTTTCCAAAAAATATTATGTTAACAGCGTAAGAATGTTTGCATCTTTGCAATGTTCCCCATTAGATACAAGATGTACACAAACAGTGTACTGAAGTATATTAAATCATTTAATCACTAGGGAGGCATGAATTTCGATTTTTATATAGCAAACATTTTATGTACGCCAAATTCACACATAAATATACGCATATATTTGAAATTGACATGCGTTCTTTATTTTCAATAAAATTGCCACGTTAATATTTATGGTGTGCCTCGCTCCTCAGAATGTATCCTCACATGGATGGTCTGCCATTCAACCAATATACCAAGTGAATCCGGCTCCATCCTTGCCCTAGCTGACAGTGAACCCATAAAATCTTCCCCCGATCGGTCTGCCATGCATCAACCCATAGACTCAACCCTCAAACAGTCTAATATTCAACCTATATAATCTTCCCTCGTTCGGTCTAGCATTCAACCAATAGACTCTTCCCTCGTTCTGTCTAGCATTCAACAATAGACTCTTCCCACGTAGGTCTAGGATCAACAATAGACTCTTCTCACGTAGGTCTAGCATTCAACCCATAGACTCTTCCCTCGTAGGTATATCATTCAACCCATAGACCAAGCGCGTCTGGCTGCACCCTCGAGTTGCCTGTCATTCAACCCATACAATCTCCCCCATACGATCTTTTCTCGTACAGTCTGTCATTGAACCCGGATCAAGAGCGCCTCCGCCCACGAGCTGCCTGCCATAGAATCGTCCGTTGAATGGTCTGAATTCGGCTCATAGATCAGGGGCGTTGGGCCACCTGCCATTCAACCTATAGACTTTTGAGACAACTATGGATGATATTGTCGTGGCAGCAGCTGTTTCCATATACTTGATGTATTACGAACAGATTAAAGGAAATACCATCCGTTGGATAATCAATTTATCACAATTGGTAGAACATCAATCATGACAGAAACAATGACAACCTAATGGAACATTCATATCAATCACTATCACCAAACAAAGTTGACGCACACTGAGCAGGTGATGTGTTTTTCTTGATACACTATACACTCTTGTAAGTGTTTGGTATCCTTCTTCCGTCATGGTTATTATTGTAAAAACCAAGGAAAATAAGTATTACAAATCTGTGTTTTCTTGCCTTGAATAATTAATGATGACAATTCTATGTATACTTATACCCATGCCTCAACACCGTTCCATATATAGACAATATACACAAGGTTAAAGTTGATAACAATCATAACAAGAAATAACAAACAGACATGCAAGTATTTATTTATATATATATATATATATATATATATATATATATATATATATATATATATAAGCAAAATACAAAAACAAGAAAGGTTTTTTGCAGTTTGACCTTATAAGGATGAAGAGTGCTCGACATTTATAAAAATGGAACTGGATGCCATGCAGTATGAAACAAATTTGTAGTGATCATTGATATTGTAGCAAAACTACTTTTGCAACAAAATATATATATATATATATATATTGAAATAGGTATGTAAACGTGGAGAGGTGTATAAGTAAATTTAGATAATACACTTACGACGTATATCAACTTTCATGAGCAATACTTTATAAACCAATATGCATATTTCTGCTTCATCAGGGAATAATTATTTGAAGCACAGCGGTAGTCTTAGAGTCTATGTACAAATGGTCTGCCTTGGCAACACAGATTGCTAATAACGTCAAAGCAATCAACAAACGTCTTTGAGAGTTATCCCAACTATAATCTGATTGGTCTTAATTGGCCGTGATAGGATTAGGGATTACATGTATGGTGTTAACTGCTGTTTAAGGAAGGGGAAAATTTTGAAATGAAATACTGTTCTTTTGTTACTAATTGTGTCGTAATGTCACCTCCATTATTGTATAATTCGTAAAAAGGAAATACTTTGAATGTACCTTAACTACATTGAGTTATATGTTTGCTAACTTTTAAGTGTCTTAAACCTTGTATCTCTTATTTGCTGTTTATGCACTGTAATTCTTTTTGAAGGTTATTAGTTTGTCCGTTGTATGTGAGATCACACTTTTCACAAGAAATGACATAAATCACGTTTTTCGATTTGCATGACATGTTACTCTTAACATGGAAGTCTTTGCCATTTTCAAAAGTAACTGATGAACCCTCCTTGAGATAAGGACACGTTCCACATCTTTTATCCAAAAATTGTTTGACACTTGGAAAATTGCGGTTGTTTGTAAATTTTGCTCATGTCAGTATCTTTTTCAAGTTTTTGGATTGACGCATACCTTTTATTATTTTAGTTTTCTTTAGCATTTGTGCGAAACGGTCATCATAATGTCTAAATTGCTCTGTACTTTCGGGAAGACTTCCATGTCGTTTGGGTTAAGCAGACATATGCATATTGGAATATAAAGCATTGATTATGAAAGTTGATATACGTCTTCAGTGTATTAATTAAATTTACTTATAGGAATCTGCTGCCATGTAACCAGTAAGGCGTGTTCAAGTTCTTGGAGAGTAGCTGGTGGGTTGGGACGGTTCCTTAAACCTCTACCAAGATCATCCAATAGGTGCTCTATGGGAGACAGATCAGGTGAACGTGCTGGCCAGGGAAATACGTTGACGTTGGCGTTGTTTAGGTAGTCCTGAGTGATCCTGGCTGTATGGGGAGGTGCAATGTCCTGCCTGTAGGAATGGCACATCTACTGGCCTCAGAACTTCATCCACAAACCGTTGTGCATTCATGTTGCCAAATTTCGCCGCAAACCATGATACCACCTCCGCCTTGTTGATGGACCTCTTGAACACAATCAAGAGCTGCTCTTTCATGTAAATGACGATATACTCGTACTCTCCAATCTGCAGTGAAAAGGTTAAACTTACTCTCGTCGTTAAACAGCACCTATTGCTATTCGCGTCGCTGCCAGCGTCGTACACGTTGTGCCCATCGAACTCTGGCAAGAGGTTAGTGCCATCCCACGAAGAGGTCGGTAGGCTCTGATACAAGAATGACGTAATCGTCTTCGTACTGTGTGTCGACTAGTCCGACGACCGAGTGCCGTTGCTGCCGATTCCGTCTCTCTCGTGATGTGATCCCCATCGAGCTGATTTTTTTAAACTTACAGTATGTTAAAACATAATGTGAAGGTGACTCCGGGAAGGTAAACTGAGTAAATATGAATGAAGAAACAACAATTGTATTTGATTCTAGTAGTTCAGTATTAACTTCGGGAAGTAAAACATGACTTACATTTACCATAAAGTAATGACAAAGTATCACTCCTTTAATAAACCTTTGAAAAGCGAAACAATACATTAAAACAGAAACATATAATGAGTGTGAAACAATATGAAATACACTAGCAAAACCTAAACCAATTAATCAGCATGGGGTTGACGCCTCAACCCATAAATCATGACTTGGTATTCAAAAGGAGACGACAGTTTCACATTTGATATTCAGAACAGACAGTTCCCCATTACCATCTAGCCTTAGGGTAAGGAAAGATAAAAGACTGCAATATCCAACATAATCTAAAAGACATTTTAACAAACGTGTGGGTGAAATATTTTCTTCAAGTTATACATTTTAAATTGCATGAGAAACTGTGCATTACTAGTTTCAAATTTCATGATATCACAAGAAAACCAGCAAACTATAATTGCAATTTCTTTACGAAAAGGTACATTCAGTCTCGATCTAACCAACGTTTCTCTGTGGTAATGAAAATACCCTTTTCCAATTAATCTGTTTCCATACCTTATTGTCTGTCAATTGCGTGAACAACGAACGAGTTTTATCACCGGATTGTCATGCGCTTCATTGATTCTCTGAGACTTTGAAGGGCTGTCTTCGGTGTCTCTGAACTGTGTTGAAACTTATGATATCATATAAGGTGTCTTTGTTACTAATAGCTTGCAAGGTTATGGTACGCGAAGATGAACATTCGCATGGGATAGACATGGGGAAGGTTCCATATATGGCTAACACCGTTCAGTGGAATTGTTGACGAGGATGAACGGTTACCTCAATCCTAAATATTCACAATATTCATTCACACATCTTATTTTTGTCAAGATATCTTCTTCTGGCGCCATAAACAGAATAGACAATCCAGTGATATTAAGGTTGAGCAGTGCATCTCAAAAAGGATATGGCAATGTTTTAGTTACATGTTGGCATCTATGTATAGTTCATCAGGGCATCGATGCTCTCTATCACTCAAATTTGTATTTCAACGTGCCTGTTCTCTTCAACATTATTTATTCTAAGGACGTCAAGTACACCAAGGGGCAATGTTGTATGATACTTCATATTTTATATTTGTTAAAACACATATGGGTGTTCAAATTTATATTTCAAGGGGGTTTTCTTGACATAATGTTTGGTATTTAAAGTTAACATTATGAAATATGGAAATTATGTTACATGTTATCGATATTGACACATCACTCCAGTACGAAAATGTATTGAAACGTATGTTTCTCATAAATATGAACAGATAATGTTTTGAACTTTTAAATTGAGTTTCGTTGGCTTCAAAAGAAATGGTGTGATTCTAACTCAGTCCTATTTATCGCTCACGGATTGAAATATCTTGTATTTTATATGGTATCGTTTCTTGTGCCCTGGGTGAATGTCATGTTGTCTGTAGAGGGACAGTACAGTGGTATCTGTCGTCCAATCTTAATATCTGCAACAAAAAACTTAATCACATCTTCTGCGCCACGGGTGAAATATCTACTTATCTAACTTATATTATTTTCATTACATCATTAACTTGTGTGTGTTATTATCCCCCGCCACGAAGTGGAAGGGGGATATAGGTTTGGGCTCCGTCCGTCCGTCCGTCCGTGCGTCCGTCCGTGCGTCCGTCCGTCCGCTATAATGGGGACACTTTTTCTCAGAAACTATTTAAGATAGGACAACCAAATTTGGTGTGTGGCTTGTGGACATAAATACCTCGATGGAGTTCGAAAATAAGAACGATGTGATTATTTTTTCCGGAGTTATTGCCCTTGTTCCGTATTTTTCGACTCTGTTCATGGTATCTCCAAAGGGGACAGCTTTTCTGAGAAACTGTTAAAGATAGGATTTCCAAATTTGGTGTGTGGCTTGTGGACATAAATACCTCGATTGAGTTCGAAAATAAGAACCGTGTGATTATTTTTTCCGGAGTTATTGCCCTTGTTCCGTATTTTTGGACTCTGTTCATGGTATCTCCAAAGGGGACAGCTTTTCTCAGAAACTGTTTAGGATAGAGTTTTCAAATTTGGTGTGTGGCTTGTGGACATAAATACCTCGATGGAGTTCGAAAATAAGAACCGTGTGATTATTTTTTCCGGAGTTATTGCCCTTGTTCCGTATTTTTGGACTCTGTTCATGGTATCTCCAAAGGGGACAACTTTTCTCAGAAACTGTTTAGGATAGAGTTTTCAAATTTGGTGTGTGGCTTGTGGACATAAATACCTTGATGGAGTTCGAAAATAAGAACCGTGTGATTATTTTTTCCGGAGTTATTGCCCTTGTTCCGTATGTTTTGACTCGGTTCATGCTATCTCTAAAGGGGACAGCTTTTCTCAGAGACTATTTAAGATAGGATTACCCAATTTGGTGGATGGCTTGAGGGGATAAGTACCTTGATGGAGTTCGAAAATGAGAAGCACACACTTAATCTTTGCGGAGTTATTGCCCTTGTTCTGTACATTTGGACTCTGTTCAAGGTATCACCAAAGGGGACAGCTTTTCTCAGAAACTATTTAAGATAGGATACCCAAATTTGGTGTGTACTTTAAGGCCATCGATACCTTGACGGAATTTGAAAAAAAGAAGCATGTGATTATTTTTTTCCGGAGTTATTCCCCTTGTTCCGCTTTTTCGACTCTGTTTCAAGTATCCAAGGATATAGCTTTTCTCAGACATTGTTTAACATCAAATCAGTTGTGTGGCTTGAGGATATCGTTACCTTAATGGAAAGAAAATGAGCAGCGCACAATTATTTCTTCTTGAATTATTGCCCTTGTTCTCATTGCTTGTGTCTGGCGGGGGATGTTGATGACTATGTCTTCTTGTTTTGAAATTGCGTGATATCAACGGCAAACCTATAGCCTTCGCAAGCTGCAACTATGACGTCTTAACATCGTCTGCAAGGTTATCGCCACTCAGTAGAGTAACGATAAAAGGTTATCGCCACTGTAGTATCCCACTCCAAAACATACAAGCGGGGAAAAGTTTAGGATATTGATTCAACGGAGACAGAGACAATTAAAAAAATAATGAAGCAAATACCTAAACTAAACACATCTCCACATGGTGATCGATCCTCACAATAATTCTGAGCTATGCCTGGCGGTTTCCGAGTTCAGCTCCGGAAACAAAAGTCCAAGTTGTGTTTCATTGAAAATGGATAAAAATAAAAATGTGAAGAAGTTGAAAATACCAAAAGCCGCATGTACATAAAATGGCTGCTCCACAGATTAAGTTTCTTTGAGTTAAGCGTCGCAGTTTTGGAGTTCTGCTCCAAAAACGACTTAGGGATAGGCAAATGGACGGATTAACAAGCGAATGAACGGACCGAAGGACAGAGCCCATTTCAATTCCCCCCGCCTAACTAAGTTTTGAATGTATATACTACATATCGATGGTTTCCTACTTTTCAATTAGCGGCTTCTTCAAAGTATTGTATGCAATGCTTCGCATGTTTTCAAGAATATTACACTGTCTCCCAAAACATATATGTGTAGATTCTTGATGATGAAACCACGACACATTGTGATAAGCAATTATATTGACTTGGAATTATATGAGATCAGTGTGTCAGCTCATGCACACTGGAAATTGGAATAAGCAGATCGGGTTTGGAAGGTGTCTAGACTATGTAGACTGTCCTATCAACTATATTCCTCCTGATAATTGGTGTGTGGATACAGGTCCTGCTTAAACTTATGCAGTTACCATGAGTAAATTCTCATTCAATGTTCTATATTGAGGACTTTTCTGAAAGAAGAAGATTCGTTGTATTAAAACTGAACTAACAGTGTTCTCGATGTATGATACCTTAAGCCTAATCAACGACCATTTTACTACATCAGTTTTATCGTGATTTCTGTATTATGTGAAACATGAACGATATGCTTAGAAGACAAAGAAAATTGTACACACTAGTATCTAAGGATGTTGTACCATTATCACAGATATTAGTCGTTTCATTAACAAAAATAATAAACCCAGGTTTTGATATGCATTTTTTGTTTTGTTTAAAAAACACGAAATAAAAATTCAGTGTATAGCACATAGATTGTTAACTTTTCTCAACTCAACTTTGATACATGTCTATGCAAGATCTTGAATAGTAGATATACGTTTTAAATATGTCCACACGTTTCATAGTCAACGAATGTCAATTAAACTGTTGTTTCCTCGTTTTGACAGATTGTAATATTCTGAAAAGATCACACTTGCATGTTTTGAAACGTTGATGTCGTTAAATCACTTCAAAGGATTGTAGATAAGAGATTGTTAAACAGGACACACCTTCGTACATCGTGCATACACATAAGCTCCTAAAATAAGTATGAAAAGGGAGCTAGTAAATTTATAAAATTTAAGTTGTAAACGATTCGCAAACATGATTATTAAAATTTCAAAAATAAGTATATTAGTCACCATGATCAATTGCATCTTCAGTGTGTCTGTTGATAATGAGATATACAGCATTAAGA
Source organism: Gibbula magus (assembly GCA_936450465.1). Lineage (NCBI taxonomy): Eukaryota > Metazoa > Mollusca > Gastropoda > Trochida > Trochidae > Gibbula > Gibbula magus. The sequence continues at coordinate 26,678,826 of OW388294.1, forward strand.
AAGTAATTTGAAATGTATGTATGTATGTATGTATGTATGTATGTAATGTATGTTTCAATGATGACTTCCTGGTAATGTATGCTGAAGAACAAAACATGAGAATAGAGAGAACAAAACCTAGTATTTAATAACCCGATTATGCTAACATGTGGAACTGAGATGTTAACAATATCAGACATAAAATCAATGAAAATCCGTTGTAACAAACATCGGACCCTACTGAAATTGACAAAGAGAAGGAATGGCTTAATGGATGACAATTACGGACAATAACTAAGCAGTTTTATTTTATAGTTCACAGAATCAGTTTTCACATGATTGAATTTATTAAAAGGCCAGATCGTATCAGACCTCTCTTGTAGGGACACTTGATACGAACGAAATACATAGAAAATTACATTAACAAATGCAACTGCTGGTAATTTTGTGCATCTTCAAATCTGAAAACAACATTTATTATGACTGTGTGATTGTCAGGGACTTAACTAGAAGGTATGCATGGCAATTGCAAATACACACTTGGAGCTCCGAGTGATTTGCATTTTGTCCTGTTAATTCACGTTCATCCCATGTTTCTCCCATGCTAAAAATTGTAACTTAGTTTCTTTACATTTTAATAATATATAAACATTACAAAAGAACATATTGACACATGCAGACACCAACAAACTACAGTTTATTATGATCATTTATGTCAATGTGTTGTCAAAAGATCAACATCTAATTGGCAGAGTACTGCTTATTTGAAAAAAAACTTCTGTTTGGAAAAACTTTAAGTGAAAATTAACCAAAACAGTATAATCTTCCTCATGTATGGATGTTGCCTCCTGTTCCTAAGTATACTTCTTTGTGATAGATAGTTTCCAACTTGAAATGAAAATTGAATATCTAGAATTTGATCTATGATCAAGCATTTTGTGGGAAGTCCCTACACAATTTGAATGAGCTTCACCACTCCCTTTCAATAACAGGACAGAACGTTCTTGTGATAAAATATAACTCGAAATATATATATCAAGATACCAAAGAAATATAACATGCATTCAAACAAAGGATCAATCTCCTTTTTATCAAAATTCACCAATTGATAAAACAAGGCAAAACCGAGCGCAGCTCACATACCCCCGCCGTAAAAGACCCGTAAAAGGCACAACAGCACCATATAGGTTACTTCCATACCAAAGTTGAAGTTTCCAAGTCAAACAGGTTTTAAGATATGCTCCGGAAACGATTTCTGACGGACGGACGGACACGCTAAGCGCTGTATACCCCTGACTACGGGGTTATTAATAAACCTTTTGTCAGATTCAGTTCAAATATTAAGATGCAACCTTTGGACAAACTGAATCGTTCCTGCTTAGGCAGAGCCGGTATATTTTCCTACAGACTAGGCCTGCGTCTTTATGTAATGCATATGCAATACTGACATGTGGCGAGACGGGAGCATTGTGGTTGATCCTAATGTAGGTTGTCCAAGGGACTAAATGTGAACCTTTCTATATGTGTGTGTTCTAAATCTGCCTCAGGAATGGTAAAAAAGGACATAAAACAGCGAATGTATATGTATTACATACATATGGCGAGACTAGAGTATCGTGTGTGATCAATTAGGTGCTTTGTATTCATTGATGGATACTGGAAAAAACTTACTGAAACACAAATCATTTTAAATGTAAGTTTGGCATTTGACTTTTGAAGTGCAATAGGCAAGAGTAATAAACCAGTCTAGCATATTTGTTGTACAAAGTTCGTCATTTGGCGTATATCATAGTAAATGTACTTCAAAATTACTTTTAATACGACGTTTTTCAGGTGATTCATGCACGTTTCTCTAGAATGATCATATTCGTTTTAGTGAAGGGTGTTTGTTAAAATATATCACTGCTTGTATTACACCCATAGCACCAAGTATGATCTAGAGATATTTACTGGCCAGACATAAAATGAGGAAAACTGATATAAAACGGAAATACTTATTCAGTACAGTAATTATTGATGTGTAGCATGGAATAAGTATCTGAACACATTCACATATACCCCTTTCATTTGGCATTGAGTTTAATCTTTGTTTTGAAAAGATGAGACTTATTTGAGAATTGCATTATCATGTATCATTTATTCAAGTGAAACGGTTTCTTGTTTAAAATTTACTCAATGCTTTGTATTAAGATAGATACTAGGCTCTCTGATTATACCAACATTGTATATTAATTTAACATAGTTACGTATACACAAATCAGATACATGCCATTAATATGTCTTTTTTATGATATTACAAACAGAATCAGGTTGAAGAAGATAAACATGTATGTAATCAAACTGTATCCTTCTACCGTAATTCCGGATTTATTATGGTTTTCTTGAATGACCTCAGACACACTGTTTCAGTGTACTTGTAACATTATGTGCATTTACCATAATTCAAAATACAAGAAATGAACTTTATATGTCTACTTTACGGAACTTCAAACACGATCACAAAGTGGAAGATAAAACTGTTGTCAAATTGTATTTATTATAGCCATTAATCTGAATCAGTCATCCCGTAGAGAACATCTCATCACGTTAGGGAAACGAATCCTTAGACAATTGAATCTCATTACACTAACACTCCTACTCCCTCTCTGGTTAATCGTGTATAACATGTTTGTTTTGTCTGCGATTTTTAGGGTCTCTGGTAGTGATGATTGTGAGTTGTATGTATTGTTTTTTCCGCAAGAGACCGATTTACCATTACGTTCAGGATATGCAATGCATTTGTCTATTATGGCACATGACCAGCCTACAGGAATAAATAAGTCCAATAATCATTTCATGATATTTCGAACAAGAAACATATCTATTTTAAAAAAGGAAATGTCCATTAAAGTTAAAATACTGAAATGGATCAACTGAATGACGTTAAGGTGTTCTGGTCCAAAAAAATATACTACCCATCAAATGTTTAGATTCACTGGTGTAACTGTGGTCAGTCACTCTACTCAGCAGTTTCAAACTGCATTATGCCAATTTGTGTTTAACATTTTTACAGATACTGTCAGTGTATGACCTTAAATCAAACATGTAGCATCGGAAAGGTTAGAGTTTGGGTTCACTGGATAATAACACTGAGTGAAATTATGTTAATCTTGATCCAAACTTCACACCAAAACGCAGCTGTTCACAAGAACGATAATGCACGTGCACGTTTGCAGCTAATTTGGCTCTCAATAATTAGTGAAAAATTGTCTTTGATGCAAGCATGGTTAGAGCGAGAAGACGTGACACTGCCCCAAAACGGAGTTGAATTATTGAAAGCGTTCCAAGAAGTTTGAGACAAACTTGTGGGATACACAATGATGTCTGTCAATATACCATTGTGATCTTCCATCTTGGATCAGTGTCATGGATTTTTCTTTTTAGTACAGTTTCAGAACATGCACACTGTTAATGACGATATTATTCTGAGGTCCCTTTGTAAAAACGTTAGGTGAAATGATTGTACTTAGTGTGATGAATTTGGTTTTGATTTGCCAACAAAATGTCTTTTCATACACAAAGCTTTGGATTATAAAGTAGGAACTTCATGTCAAATTAGTTCAAGGAAAATAATTCCATTTAATAAATTATTATATTTTGATATTCAAAGAAAAGAGGTATTCAAAATGTAATTTGTTTTCATTTCTTTGAAGTGTTTCTTGACATCTTGCTTTTGATGATTGACCTTTCAAAAGATAAATTGTGAACTTTAACAAACTAATTAAACAGTATTTTAAGCATAATAAGGTGATCTCATTTTAATTATTTTCAAAGGACGTTCTGTTGATTTATCTTTTTCCTAATTAATATTATAAACGTTTTGAAAGGAAATAACTTCTTCATATAATCATATCATGACTTTGATGTTTCTTTGAGCATTTTTTTGATTGACACTGAAATGTCGCATTCAGTCCAATAAGTTTGCAATACATAGAACCTGAGTTCCAAAAATGCAAATATTATATTATATTATTAATGCACTATTTTTCCTTCCGTCACTATATCAGCTGCATTATGAAAATAGGTATAACCAGTTTGCATTTAACGTTTAAAAAAAGTCCACAAAATCAGAGTTGATTCTACCCTGAAACCTTCTACTCATGTTTAAATGGATGTGTCTGGTCATGACCCGAATCAATCTTGAAGTAGAGTGAACCTGACGTTGAACGTCAATGTCTCAACAACTAGACAAGACAAGCTGGTCATGTTACCATGTTCAACATTTTAAAAGTGTCCAAAGGGATTAATTAACAGCGAGAATTTAAAAAAACAAAACATTTCTTTTGGTGAGGAATGGCTTCATGAAATGAAAATGTAAGTATGAGAATTGCCCTGAGCTGTCTTTAGGCCAACCAGTGGAACATCTACAAGTTTGCCTAAAGATAAAATTTCAAACATCTATAAAATTGCTTTTTGTAAACTGGTCCCTATACAATGAATCAAATGAAATTGTTTGTCTTTACTTTAACAAGTTCAAGAAAGCATAAGATTCTGTATATTTGTTTTTTATTGTGTCTATGTTTTTTTGATCAACCCTTGCATAGACGACAATCCTCTACAGCAAAGATAAAGTAGTAGTTATTTGGTCTTGCAAGTAGGTTTATTGTGACTAATGACACGATCGAATGCTTCAAGCGATAAGTTCCAATACACATATCTGCCTTTGATCTTTACCTCTTTCTTGAGAGCGTCCACTGCAGACGGATTTAGTCTTTTATATATTATTGACAATGCCCGTCTCCAAGGAAAACCTGTTTATTGATGTCATGAAATAAATCATCCCATTTGTAATGCCAAATTCCCCTACTTCTTTCCACAGAGGGTATGAAATATTTGAGATATTAATATAACTTTTGTATGTTTATACTTAAGATTAAACTTAAAAGTTTTGGTCAATAGATATTGTTTATTGAGGTCATCAATTACTCCCTTTGAAATATAAATCCTCTCAGTGAAGTGTATATGGTTCTAGACATCCACTTCCACAGTATAAAAATCCAGACAACATATTATTGTTAATATACATGTACAAGGCCGTTTGGAATATATGATTACTACTTCCATTTGATGAATGACTAATCTGTTACTCCGAAATACCATGCCTGTTCACGACAAAACATTTCTTTTCCATGAACTCTTGGTTTAATGTTTTCTAAATTCCCTTGAAAGACTTCAAATAAACAATATATACATGTTAAGATGCAAACCCGCGTGCCTTACTCCCGTGATTATTACATGGTTGTGTGACAGTCAAAACATATGTGGTTATATAGACTTGATGTGTATATTTGTGTCTGTGTCTTACAGAAAGTCGTTAGTGTTGTCCTGGAGACTAAGTGTGTGTCTTTATATCTTTGTATGTTCAATTACCTTCTCGTGAACTGTACAAGATCACCAAGAACAGTGAAAGTATACAGAATATATACATAAGGCGAGACAGAAGTATTGTGTTTGACACTGATGAAGGCCCTTTGTATTCATTGATCAATACAAACCCTTTCAGAAGAGATCGTACCACGAAATCGAACTAACATACAATAACATTCTGCAACATGTTATATCGTGATATTTAGTGTAAATAAAATAACTGATAATAGACGTTTCCGTAAGGCCTATTTAACGCTTATTAAATTTTATTTTTCTATTAAAACACAATGTCAGTGAGTTATACATTTATATTGCCTTGCTATAGTTCTACTCTGCAATGCTAATTTAATACTTTTGTTAATTGATAATTATGTGGTTGCTTCAATTGATAAAACTGAAGTGACTTATATATTTTGGATTGATAGAAGTATTTTATGAAAAAGAGTTCAAGCGATGACCATTTATCATTATTTCAGAATTCAATTTGTTATTAAACTTTGCACATCCTATTGCATTTAAGCAATATCTAAAATGCTTGTATCAAATGAATACATGAAAACCGGTGATGAAAATAACTTCATCTTATGAAAAACAGCTTAATTTCATTTGAGTCCTCTAACATTGTCATTTGCTTTTAAGATATCAGCTGTCTATACAAGCATCTGAAAGGATTTCGCGTTCATTGAAAAAGCACTTTAACTAAACAGGCAAAATCAGTAAAAAAAGAACGTAATTTGTTGATGACTGTATTGTTAATAACGCTGATAACTTTTTAAACGGTTCGATGATTTCTGATTTATTTTACATGTTTGCATTTCTGAAACGAATTCTAAACAAATCGCGTTACAAAACCAACACCTGTGTTTTCTTTTATGTTTGTCTGAAGTTTTTATAGTGATTAATTTTCAGGATGCCATTATTGGTTAAAAATAATTACTTCAAATGTGACCTTCTTCTACATAATACAACAGCATGTATTTTTGTTCAGAGATATGTGCATAAGAGTTAAGATGAAGTCGTTATTAGATCTAGAAAATTGGTGCTGACCTTTGACATTTTGATCAATTTAATGTTTTGAAGAACAGAAAGAACAGCTGACTCAAATACCCACAGGTTCCACAGGAGATATCGCTTGTATGAGATCAAGCGATATCTCCTAGGAGATATCGTTTTGACCGTAGATTTTGAACAATGCCCTGTTGCCGTCAGCTACATGACATCACACTGAGTTTGCAACATCAAGTAATGACATCACAATACTATGACGTCATAATCAGGATGACGTCACAGTGCTATGACATCACTGCACTTGAAGCCAAATAGTCAGACAGAATGGTGAAATGATTGTGCACTTTGGGTGAAAAGTACCAAACTTTGCACAAAGATAGCTTATGGTATTTCGATTAAAATTAGTCTGAGGGCCAAGTCAATTTCGATCCAAGATGGCCGCCAAATTCAAAATGGCCGCCACTGTTTAAAACGTATCTACTTTTACAGTTTCTGCATATTTAGTTCATCCATTCATGCTATTTTATTGTTATTTATACTAGCTTAGAACCCCAGAAATACAAGGATTGATACTGTATTGATAAATCCCTTGTTGACGATGGTACAAATGATCCAGAAGTAAAAATAAATTAAAATGGCGGCCAATTTTGTGACCCAAATTGTTTAATCTTTTTGTACGTTTCAGCGTGTTTATATCATTCAACGTCATTGTGAATCTGGCTTGTTAAGACTTGAAATATTATGAGTTGCAATTTATTGGTAATCCCGTTATTGACAATAGCAAAACATAATCCAAAATGGCGGCCAATTGTTGCTGAATAGTTTTCCATCGATCATCTAGAATTGATTTTCTTTAATCTTGTTATGGTTTAGATGGTATTGTTAGCTTATGGTCTTCATATAATTATAGTCCAACTTGTCAAATTAATTTCCTTCCAAGATGGCCGCCAAATTAAAAATGGCCGCCACTGTCAACCTTGTCTCTTTCGGCATGTTTATGCATATTAACAATGATCCAACAACGCGTTTTATTGTTATCCGTGCTTATTCTAAACATAATGGTCTGTTCTATATTTTGCAAGGGATTGATTGGCTTTTGCAAGGGAATTCCTTGCTACTATTCATTAAGGTTGGTTCTCTTAGTGCCCAAAAAAGTCCTTCAACATAAGAACACAATCAATTAAAATGTATTCAATTAATTCAATGAAAGAAACTGCAAAATACCGATTTCATTGAAAGTAATAGACATGATGCTCAACAAATATTTTCCACCAAAAGCCAAGATATATAGAACTAGTTCTATCAGAAATAACATAATGCACTAGGTTCGAGTCGCAAACTGTAAACTGTGGTTGTAACAACAGACGGGCAATATATCTAAAAACATCATTAATTGATTGCACTGTCAATAAGAATATAAGTGGTTTGTTTTGTTACATTTCTTTTATGCGACTGTCACCTCTTGGCAAACTTGAAACACTGAACAAATGCTTCATCTCATTTTTAGCGTATCTAGAATATTGTCACTGGTATCACGACTCTCACACCAAGATATCATCATATCACCCCTGTTCAGACCTCAACTCATAACCAATACAATGCAAGATACACACTCTGTACCTACAATCAGTGCAGGATAAACAAAGATCCAGCTATCTCTCAGAACTATTTATGCTCTTTCGCCTACCAGATGAAGTACAATTACCCGATGTAATGAGTTACCTCTCATTACCAGTCATCACCAGTGCTCCCACGGGAGTTTAATTGTCTGTCTAACATGAGGGCAAACACATATTTTTAAAATAAATAACAAAAATCAGTTTCTCAAGAGTTGAAAAAAAGTTCTACAACGTCAGGGAAGATTTTGCCTGCTTCTTTCATTTGTCTCAAAAGATCACAACCGATAGGTATGAATCTACTATCCAAAGATCTTGGTAAATGTATTTGCTGGTATGAAGCTGTGATTGTTTCCAATAGTATGTACTAGCTTGAACAGTGTCTGCGTCCATAGTGAGCAACAATACGCTTTGGTGTCCTTGATTATCACTGGATTGCATGAAGCAAAAACCTGCAATCAAATTTTTCACGAGTGCAAGATGTTTTGCAACGTATTCGCCTTCTAGGAGATATCATTATCAGCAATGTCAACGTACCTAGAGTAGAGATAAAGTATGATGACCATTGCACCCCAGTAATTGCTACTGATTGATCAGTAAGAAAGGCAAAACCGTGGTATATTGGTGTTTGCATACACATAAACTCTTACACATACACATAAGCGCTCTTGTAATCGTTATTTACATATAAATTCATAAGTTCATCAGACACAGTGTTTCAAGGAGAGCAGTATACCAAACAGGACAGACCTGTTGAAACGTGTTTGTAGTAATTCAAACAGAGGATGTCATTGTGGATGCTCTTTTTCAACCTTTTTTCGAGGTACCATGTGTTCTCTCTGTAAATATGAGCGATATGACTTCAACTGATATGAAATGTATACTGTATACATAATAAAAACCTAAAAGAATGATAGCAAAATGAAAGAATAATATTATCTGGAGAATCAAAGGATTAACTTAAAGTGATTGTGGCATCTTAGCACTGTCCAGTTCACATTGTGTAATTTCAAATATTGCATAGTGGTATACTACTGTGTATTATGAATGTATCTTATAAATTACTGAACTGAGCGATGTAAGTTTATTCCTTTATTAGTCAATTCCTGCAAAATAATAAACATTATCTTCAAAACAAGTTAGAATAATAATACAATTGGGTTTTAAATCATTTGATTTGATATGCGTAAATATACCAAAATAGATAAATACATGTTAACTGTGGCGGCCATTCATCTAGCTTGGAAGGGAAATAATGTGACCCCTTGGAGTATATTTATTTGAAGACCAAAGGCTAAGAATACCAACCTAAATGAATAGTAAGAAGATTAGGGGAAACAATTCAATTCTAGCTTATCGTAGGATGCCTTCAGTGACAAATTGGTCGCCATTTTGGATGATGTTTGCTATTGTCAACAACAGGATACCAATAAATTACCAGTCATGATATTTCTAGTCTAAACAGGCCAGATTCACAATCAAATTGGATCATATAAACACGTAGAAACTTACAAAAAAATAAATCAAATTCGGTCACAAAATTGGCCACCATTTTGTTTTTTTCGGCTTCTGTCGATCATGTGTACTATTGTCAACAATACAATATCAATCCTTGTATTTCTAGGGTTCTAAGCAAGCATAAATAGCAATAAAATAGCATCAAAGTATCATTACATATACATACACACGTAAAAGCAGATACGTTTTAACAGTGGCGGCCATTTTGAATTTGGCGGCCATCTTGGATCGAAATTGACTTGGCCCTCAGACCAAATTTAATCAAAATACCATAAGCTATCTTTGTGCAAAGTTTGGTACTTTTCACCCAAAGTGCACAATAGTCCTGATTTTCTGCACCATTCTGCCTGACTAAAATGCTAGTTTTGTGTTCAGATATGTTAATTTATCATTACAAACTAATGAAGAATGATTTGGATGATAAATAGAATCTCACCCTCGTGTCTTCGGATATCAAACATATCAACACTTGTTGATAAAAATCAAAATATCCTCGGCAAGCCTTGGATATTTGTAACTTGTATCAACTCGTGTTGATATATTTGATATCCGAAGACACGAGGGTGAGATTCTCTATGTATATCCCTTCGTATGAACATATCGCTGCAGTTCATCCAATTCTACAGATAACACTTATTATTTGATCAAAACAATAAAACCATAATTCAGATCTAGGTCTAATGATTGAATTGTATATACATTTTCAGGAAGCTAACCTTTTTAATGGTTCAGATATCATTTCACGTCATGTTTCCATAATTCAGGTTTTAGGAACAAGAGGCTCATTGTGACATCCTGGCTGACATTTCTGACATATTGGTGGCAAAAAAACAAAAGGCAGATCTACAGAGCTTGGTGATTATATGTGTCAAATAAAATTGATGCTACTTCTAATTTAGTCATTAGTGTTTATTTTAGGGTGCCATGGTTACATTTGCCAAATGTTATCAATGAAGTTAGTTTATCGAGAATTGTTGCTGAAAAAAATACTGCTCATCTTAATCGGTTTATTACAGTGACAATATGAGTTATTGTGTATCGAAAACTGGGATACAGTTAATTAAACATTATTCTGGAAACTTATCTCAAGTGTACCGAAAGACAGATTTGGGTTTTATTGATTAAAAGTTTATAATAACTATTATACTTCTGTCAATTGCGATTTCGGCTTCTCATATAGATAATGCCTACTTCTCGATTTTCATTGTTTCATTCCTACTTGATGGTCATAAACCGAGTTAGGGGTTTTCAATTTAATTTATATTTGTGCACATTATAATGTCATGAAAACTGATTGAAACATCTCTTAAGTGCCTCTCCAAATTAGCCTAATGCACTAAGTGTAATAACTAAATGCATCACCGTAGTTAAGTTCAGGGTGTAGTGATTTATAAGAAGGTATTCCCTTGATGTTATTGAGCATGAAGAAGATACTCGTTTTAATTTGACAATTGATTAAAATAATTAATATGCATGTCACCTTTGGTGTCTACCCCTTTATGGAATCTGGAGAATATTGATTTTCCCTTAAAAAACGAACAGGTTGTTTTGTTTAGAACATATTGGGCTGCAGATAAATAATGTTTTTGTTCTTATGAATTAACTAAATGCTGCAAATGTGCATGATTGTAATTCCAGTTTCTGTAAAATGTGAACACAAAAACTTTCAAATTTGATTTCAAATTGATATTATCTTATGTTCGATTATTATGTCGCATTTATTAGATTTTATTGTTTTGATCTAACCTGAGACTAAACATGAGCAGCGTTCATGAATATGAACAATTATATCCTGAAACCTGTATCATTTAACATCTATGTCATTTTGTTGAGAACTGTTCTTATTAAAGTTTATTTTTGGTTAAATTCCTAACATTCTCTATCGTATTGCGTTTTAAAGTAGAGAAAGATATTAATATTATCAAAAAACTCAATACCAAAAACATTAATCCAATAGGATATCAGAGACACTATTATATACTTCTATTGGTCACTTTTTTATATTATAAAGTGAGACAATAAACAACATGATGAATAGGTTCAACTCATTCCAAATCAATCCTTCTGATACCAATCTCGTATTGCAAGGGACATCTTATTATTCTCTTAGCTCATTACAATGAATTGTAATTGTCTTTTGGACATTTAGTTCCATTTACTAACTGAACAACTACAATTGGTTGCGTTCCATTATTTTCTTACAAGCAAAAATTTATCGAGGTATAATTACATTAGTGCCACTAATTTGTGATCACTTTGCATTGTTTATAATTGTGTTCATAGTCGATTGAAATACTGATATATTAATAGTTTCTAATATTTTGACAATAAACGTTGGATGACAAATCTATCATGGTGGTTCCAATAGTTCAAATATTATACAAGATACTAGTGATGTTTTGAGATTGGCATCGATAACACTGATACAGCAAATAATACCAAGTCTTGAATTATCACTGGTTTGTGCACGTTAAGGATTTTCATAATATGAGATAAGATAGTGTGAAGTAAATGTGTCAGTTTCGATCAAGCTTCAGAAACGAAACAATAAGGAACATTTGATACAATTTAGTACAACCCAATGGTTAAAAATACGTTGGATATTAAAATAAGATGTTTCCTCTCACAACATTTTCTCAGTAGTATTAACAAGTTTTCCCAAAACCCATTTATTCATAGAAAAAAAAACATTACCACAGAGACACAATAGCAATTCCTTCTGTCTAGACCGTGTTCCGTCTTTTCCATTGTCAGGTACATATGATGAGACGTTTATTTTCCCAAGTGGCAGGTCATAATTTGTCCGAAGGATGAGTCTTAGATTTGATTTGTATGCTTAAATGTCTTCTAGATGCGTCTCTGAGGATATCATTGTGTGTGGTCTTTTTAAGTGTTTGAGGTTTTATGCGTTTGCGTGATATATTATTCAGTAATGTCTTTATTTATTCTGTCAATGTGAAATGATCAACACCTCGTGTTAGTTGATTTATTGTCAATCTTTCAAGTTAAGCTCATCAGGCCTGTACGGCCAGATGGGCTTATGACATTGGCCATTGTGTATTATAAATTGTAAATTTGGTAACTGTTCGTTCAATAATATAGGCTACAACCAAATGAGGTAAAGGGACAATTTTCAAGGAAAATTGGAATTAAAATATAGACCAAATAAATCCAAAAGAGATGTAATAAATGGTATAAACTGGCATCCATGGTCAGGAAATGATACTACACTTGAAGCATATGTGAATTAAGATAGTGGATGCATTTTCACAAAGTTTTCACTGATAAGCTCTTCACATTTTCAGTAAATTCAATTCACTTTTAACCCGTTCATCTATTATCACTTTAAATGATGGGACATAAGCCATAACAAAAACTGATTTCTCCAAAGTATTAAATCTAATCCATCACACATGTGCTTTGAACTCGCCTTTATAATTCAAACTTGGCATTGTAATGCACTTTGAAGACTGAATAATGAAAACAAAAAAATAAAACTGAAAGCCAACGACAATAAAGACTTTTGCAAAATTGTAATTGATTTTCATCTTTTGTGATGATGGCGTTAGAAAGTGGCGTTTCTAGGTGTTCGATATTTGCTTCTCGAGGATTTAAATGATTGACATATAAAGCAAATCCTTTTAAAAGTGTAGTACTCACTAGTAAAAATGTCAACAAATAACTATATTTGTATTATTTTTTCGAAAATATTACTTAATATAATTATGTCATAGCAATAACTGTGGTTGTGCAAATTTAAAAAGAAATTGTTTATGTTTGTTTAGCCTGTGTTTGTAGCAGCATTAGGGATAATCACTATGTCTTTAGCTCGCCAAGGCTCGAAAAATACAAAGTTTATTCCAAATGCAGGATTCCCAAAACACACTCTTATGATACCCTTTATACATCTAAAATATAATTGTGCGCTTCTCATTTTCATTCCATCAAGGTATCGATTCTGCGAGGCCACACAACTGATTTGTTCATAAACAGTGTCTGAAAAAGCTATGCCCTCTGAAGATACCTGAAACGGAGTCGAAAAAAACAAAACAAGGACAATAACTCTGGAAACAAATAATTGAGCGCTTCTCATTTTCGAACTCAAACAAGGTATGTATGTCCTCAAGCCACACACCAAAATTTGGTTATCCTATCTTAAATAGTTTCCGAGAAAAGCTTTCCCATTTATCGCGGACTTCGGGACAGGGGATACTAACATAAACCTTTTTGCAATAAAATAAATGGTTTGAACTGCAAATGTTGAGGAACAAGACTGCACGAATATACAAATTAATTGGTGACAACAAAGGGTTTGCAAAAACAACGGTAATAGTGCAAATGTTGTACTGATCAACGAAGATTGCTGCAATAAAAAGGATCAATTTTAAGTGAGTCTGACAACGTGTTATTGGCAGTTCACTCATTAATACAAATACAAACAAAAGGATGAAACCAACATTTCTCCTTTTTTTGACAAAAAATGTATAATTAAGAGGTATTCCATGGTTTTCTGTGACATCGAACATGTTAAACTTCCAAGTGTTTTGACAAGGAAAAGTTATTGATTGAAACCACAACTACCACTGTGATTTTCTAAGGAATTGTTCACTTTACTAAAGGAACAGCGAGAAACGGTAATCACTGTCAATCGCTAAGACATGTGTAATCTTATACATTCAGTAATGTCAATATTTAACGCAAATATGTGTCCTAATAGCTTGTTGTAACATTACACTATACATTATATAAGATTAGTGAGCTGGATGTCTTGATATCTTGTATGCAAAATGAGCTGAAGGAATTAGTCATTTACTCTAGTTTTAAACCCCTTTCATAAATATATTTCTTCTTCTGTAAGGTTGTTAAAAGCTAGCTCTTTCCGTGAACATGGTAGGTAATTTTGAATGTCTGCATAAACATGTTTGAGTCCCCAACATAGAAATGCAAAGAGAATTGAGAACCAACCATAACTGATTCGAGGAACCAGTTTCTATCATCAGTTTTCATAATAGTGTGAATTTCGCTAAATTATGTTAAAGCTTGTGCAACCCAGGGGATAAACAGGTTATGTGGTCCAGATTCGTTTCCATTGTAATGTACAATGAAAGTGTTGCAAAACCAATTATGGCTATCCTTAAAATATAAAATTGTGTACATCAATTCAAAACGAAGTTATCATAACCATAAGTATTTCCGAAAATTTCAATCTTCAGAAAAAGAAAAATCAGAATGTTGAAAATCTGAATATTTCTGTCTATTTCATCTTAAAGGTACATCGATTTGATGGGGGTCACATATTCCTAACGTTATACATGGTGTTACTTTATCGAGAAGTACCGACTGTTACCGAAAACTACCATGCATGTTGATGATAGTCGACTTAGTATATTGACTATATGGAGGTTAAAGTAGTGATTTCTGATCGAAAACCGGACAGTGCATCGCGATTGACGCGCCAATGAGTCAAGCGTAATTTGGAATATTATTTAAAACAGACAAAATAAAAAATTTGGGTTGATAATGTGTAATGGGTAATAAAACTACTGTGCACATTAATGGGACGTGCAGTTTCTGTTTCTGCTCATGCTTAATGACGTCACTCGATTTTAATTGGAAACTGGTAAATAATGATATATTTGGCGATTGGGGATAAATACGCAAGCTGAGTGAATTTCTTTATATTGTAAACAGCACATAGGGTGAGTTGGAGCGTATTAAAACCAAATACAATTTTATGAGCCAATGGATGCACCTTTCAGAAAGTTGAAAAACTTGGAGCGCTGACCTGGTGATCACATAGGTATGGTAATAAAATTATGGACAAAGCTGCAGTTTGAGTAATGCAAATGCAGTCGGTCAAATTCAAAATAACATGATGTTTGCACTCGGATACACCCGTAAGCGAGGAGCAGCTGTATATAATTATTGCCCTTTCTGTGTCCAGTACACTTCAGTCAATGTATTGTGAATAGTGTGCATGAAGCAGAAAGTCTCCAGACTTCTGGTCCCCGTACTTCTGCTGAGGATTCAGGACAATAATTGAAAAATATACCTTTTGTTATGAGACAAGAAGCAGACTCCAGCTGAAAAGAAATTGTAATTCGTTAGAAGGGTTGGCTGTACCGTCAAAATAACTAATGGTAAATCAAAGTATACTTAATACACATATTATATCTTTTATTTTGTATACTATTTCACATAAAACACAGTCTCTACTTCTTGGCCACATATTACTCATTTATATAATGCATGTTATTATCCCATTTAATTACATTTAGTTTACCATGCATATTGAAAAACTGGAATTATCTTTTTTGGGAACTTATACATTTGATAGATGAGCATTAAAGGTTTAGCAGGACCTGTCACTTTTACCTGAAGACCATTCAGTGGTTGATTAAAAGTTTATTTCTCAGTGAGTGTGATGTGCTTAACCTAAAATTCCTTGATTTAAAATGGTTCATCAACTTTATTTTTCTTACCTTTTTCTTCCCTTTTGAACTTCTATGACATCTATTTTGGCTGGAAACCAAATATAACTGACGCCAAATAAATACTTTATTGCACCACGGTGCACAGTCAGAGACAGAGTGATGTTAATTTATTTTGATTCTCAATATATATATCAGAATAATATACTCAAGTAAGCTCCTTCCTATTTGTCTCTAGTTCAATTTAAAAATTATTTTAACATAAAGTAGGGCACTAAAGAAGAACATCCGGACAAGACATTCAATGAATTTTACTACTACCTCTTACAAGAGTAGGGTTACAGCTTGTCTCGTGATATAAATTTGCAGAAGAGAATGGAAACGAATTTGACAAAGTTGGTAATAATAAACCATATTTTCCTAATCTTAACATAATGTTATACTAAAGATTTTATGACCAAATGATCCACATGAATGAAATGAAATGTTCCTATCAATGTACCATTTGAGGCATATAAAGATTGGTTTATAAGGTTCTTATGTCTGTCAGTTTGAATATTTTCATTAGCACATTCATATTTTTAATTCCCTTTGATTCTATTGAAACTCAGCCGTTGCTCGCAGGTTTCACCGCAATGCATAGCCACACGGTGTTGCGGGTTTTCTCCCTGCCATACTACTAGCAGCCGTGATATAAGTGAAATACCCTTGAAAGCGGCGTTAAACTCCAAAATCAACTCAACTCTATTGAAACTAAAACAGATCATAAACAGAATCGTGTTTAGCAAATTTGTTGAAGATGCTATTAGAAGAAAGTATAAGGTAATATAGTCGTTATTCGTGGTCGGTTAAAATATATTTAAGTTCTTTCCATTTATCTTTCTCTAACATAGCAACTCTCACAAGACTACATCAAAGAAGATTTATACAACTACTGGTTACAAGAGTAGAATCCAACATGTTATCGTAATTGATCTCTTTTGTCTGAGATGACTTTTATCTGAAGATTTGTTTCATTGAAGAAACACTATTGTCTCTTTCAGGTTTCATTGAAGTGAATAGTCACAATCAATGGTCTGCAAAACTTAACTTTGGACTCTGTATAAATGCTAAAATCCATAACCAAATTGACGAAAACAATGATGTTTTAACTATACATGTATTATATAACGTGCATAGTAATTGATTTACAAAGTAAAGGTTTATACGTCTGTATAATATGTATTCTCTCTGTGAAAGGTTCTATTTCATTAAACAAAATTGGATCAACTTTCCCTAAAATACTTACATTGTAAGTAAATACACAGGACACAGTGAATACCCTCATTTTTTTGTTTTTTGAGTGTGGATATTTTACATAACATAGATTAACTTAAATCAAAGAATCTAGTCTTTTCTCACAATATATGTTTAATTGAACGACTGCGAATCTATGAATGTGTATATCTATGCCTCGAAATTCATTTGGACAAATGGACACAATAAACGATATTTGTGTCTGCAAAACTCAATTTGGACTTTATAATCATGATTTTTGTGAATATATCGTACATAATATTATCTCAAACCTGACATTCTCTGTATATTATGTCGAGTGTATAGTGATTGAGTTACACAGGAGAAGTGTCTACTAACTTAAACTGACGATAAAAAGAAAGTATTCATAAGTAAATACACCGATGCATTGATTTCTTAAAGCGGACATATTGAAGTGGATGTTTAGGGTGGCTTTTAAGATAGTGGTGACAACATTTACGGTAATATTAGATGTCCTTATGGTAATGGCAATAGGACCTGATCATTTATGCGGCTCAAACTCCTTGTTCATTTTGTTGTAGAGCCATTGAGTTTGTTAATCTTTTAAATAAAGAATTATCTTTGTAAGACATCTACAACTGCTAGAGCAATCTTTTATCTACAACATGACATGTGATAAATATTTGTCACATAAAGACAATGAAATTTGGTTTCAAATACAAGTAACTCTTTGATTAAAACGCGTCACAGAATCTGACGTATATAAACAGTTTTCTCACGTTTGCATTCTCCATAGTACACAAGCGTTTCTGAGGCACACAGGCTTGTCGATTTCACAAGTCGCCAAGGCAACTCACATATATTACTAATTAATATGTAAAAAGACTTGATCTATATTCCGACTGGAAAACAGCTCTACTAATTTAGGTTATTCGCTTGTTTTGGGTCAAACAAATATGCAAAACATTAAGTGTATATATTTCAATGAGATAGATTTGTCTATATGTCTATCAACTTACTCGATAGCTCTTTAAGGAACTCCAAAATACAATTGGAATACCTTGGTCCGACTTTGATTATTGTGTTATCGTCGTCTCCATGACATGAACAGACGTCTAATGAAGACACGAGGAATGTTATTGTTCACATCTAACACGGCCAGTCGTAGATGATTTAATTTAATTATTTAATTTGATGAGATAATCCACTGGAATAAGGTCCGCATTCAGAGCTGGACAATTCATTGTCTGGATGTTGTCAGCCAGAGATTGTTATGCGAGGCATTGGCATTATCGTTCTTTGGAGTCAGCTGAGGTCAAGCAGCACACAATGGGATAACAACAGGTCTGACAACTTCATCCATATATGCTATGATACATGCGCCACGACCTAGGCTATTGTTTGAAAGATAGCAGGTGGTACTCGTCTGCTGATTACATCCCACAGAATGATGGACGTCCACCCCGGCGGTCAGTCTCCAAAACACAAGGATCTCGGAACCTTTCAATTTGACGTTACACTCTTACACATGAACACCGAATTCCTATGGTTTGATTGGCTGTTGATGTTGCTGTAAATGTGAAATGTTGATGTAAATTTCTGGTCGGTGAGAAGCCACTCTTGGCCACTCTCGACCACTTCGGGGACGTTCACTGACTGTGTTGCTATGATTATGGTGATTAACAAGTCGAAAGATGATTGAACTCAAAGCTGTTGTGCAACAAATGGCAACATGTTATCCATCATCAAATATTCCTAAGGCATGCAATCTCAATTCATTAGTCAATTATGGCGTTTTTTAACAAATGATCATGGCGACTTTAAATCTGTATACACGTGATAGTCAGATTCAGTTCATGTGTTTAGATGTAGCCTGGCTTTGCCCAAACTTAATTTCCCTGCTTAGGCAGAGCCGTTATGTTTTCCTACAGACTAAGTGTGTGTCTTCATATGTATGTGCACTATAACAGTCTCCGGAATTGTAAAAAGAACATTGAAACATCGAATGTATATGCAAAACTTACATGAGGCGAGACGGGAGTATTGTGGATGAGACTAATGTCAGTGCTTTGTATTCATTGATGGATACTAAAGAAACTTACTGAAACACAAATCATTTTAAATGTAAAAACAGCTTTGGCTTTCGACTTTTGAAGTGAAATAAACCAGTGAAACAGGCGATTTTACCATTTATATACAAAGTGTGACGTTCGTCATTTGGGGTACATAAAATTAAATGTACTTCGACGTTTTTAACTTTTTAAACTTTTAATACAGCATTTTCAAGGTGACTCATGCACGTTTCCCTAGAATGATCATATTTATTTTGGTGAAGGATGTTTTCTTCAAATATGTTGCTGCTTATAAAAACTTCCATAGCATCAAGTATATCCAAGAGATATCTGCGGTTCTCAATTAAAATGATAGGAAATATTAGTTCAGTCAGTAACGAACATATTGGTGTGTAGCATGATAAACTTATTTGAATATGTTCACGAATACTGCTTCCATTTTGTATACAGCATCTTCTCTATTTTGAAAATAAGAGATTTATTTAAGAATTACTTTATGTGTCATGTGTCATTTGTTCAAATGAAAAGGTTTCCTGTTTCAATTCTCTTAATTTACAAAGATACAGGACTACCGATAGGTTATTTGACTTGGCATAATTGCGTATAGACATATCAGACACACATAATTAATTTGTCTTTTTTTATGATACTAAAACAGAATGAGGTTGAAGAAGATAAACATGTATGAAATCAAATTGTATTTGTCTACGGTAGTACGTATTTATTACGGTTTTGGTGTAGTTATATCTAACATTATGTGCATTTACCATAATTTAAGATACCAGAAACTTTATTTGTCTGCTCCCCCGAACTTCAAACAGAATCACATAATAGAAGATACACATGTATGTACTCAAACCGTATTATGTTATATAATCTGAATCAGTCTTCCCACAGAGAACATCTCATCACATTAGGGAAACAAATCCTTAGACAATTCAATTTCAATACACTAACTCTCATTCTCAGGAAAATATTGTAATGCAGGTTATTGTCTGCGTTCTAGACAAAATGGTAAACTGTTATATATTATCTGTATATTTTCATATTTGATATACTTTATCCCAATAAGGAAACTAGAAATCATTCAGTTATTAGTTTTAATGTGATATAGCTGTAGAAGTGCTAACAAATAAGATTAAATATAACAATCATTCCATTATTAAGTTCGTTTATTTATTCTCAGTTACTTCCTTTGAAGTAGTAAGTCTCCCAGTTAAATCCACCAAGATGTAGTCATTCAGCTAAACAATATATACCTTCAGCAAACTGTACATTCCTTCCTTGATTGATCCATGTGTATTGCAATTCTTTTCAATCTAAGTCTCATTTGGTTACCTAGCATTTTCCTACAGACTAAGCAGTGTGTTTTTATATCTCTTTATGTCTTAAAACCCTCTCATGAATTGTAAAAATATAAAAGTTGAAGTATGAAAAATACATAATGGAAGAGACAAGCGTATTAAGAATGGATATTATAGATACTATTTATTATTTATGAATAAACTGCAACAAATTGCACAAAGTTTCGAAGTAATATCAATGCCTGAAGACACAAACTGCTCCAATCTATCTGCAAGATCTTCTTCAATCCCGCAAGTGCCATCGAACCCTACGCTCAAATGATCTTGACCTGCTTGATATGCCAAGGACAAACATTGTCAGAGGAGAGCGCAGGTTCAAGTTTGCAGCCTCTAAGCTCTGTGGAATTCACTGCCACACAGCATAAGAATCCTACCAACTGTTCAACAATTGAAAATGACTCTCAAAACCCATCTTTTCAGCCTCTCCTATCAATAGCCATCCATGATTGTAAAGCGCCTGTGAACAGCTTAGCTGAAACTCGGCGCTATATAAGTTGATTATTATTATTATCATTATTAACATACTATTGATACGTTTATGTAGATCTTATTGTGAAATTGGTAGTTGATGACTTGAGAGTTTACAGTAAATGTAACTCAAATTCAAAGTTTAAGGACTCATTCACGTCGAAACCTCAAGAATTGACCAGAGTTGTCCCTCATGACCTGAAATTTAAAAGGAACTGATATTAAGTACATGTAGGCTATAAAAGATCTTTGAAGGGCATTTAGAAGTGATATACATAAGAGCAGGAAGATTTTGTGGATAACAGCTTCTTTAATGTGAAATTACACGACGTTTCGGAGTATATGCTCACTCCTTCATCAATTGAAATTTAAGAAAATAACAAATGTAACATATCTTGTTGTTATCCAGAACGTCTACCTGTTTTGAGGTTATAATAGTTTCTTGACGTAAATATCTTAAGATATAACATAATTTGATGAGCAAATTTAAATGTGTTTAACATCTAATATGTTGTGTTATATACATGAGTCCCTTTTCATTGAACTAAATGAAATTGGTTTGTTTTTACTTCAACAAGTTCACGAAGCATTAGATTATACATTTGCATTTTATTTTTAATAATTTTATCTGAATCTATCCTTTCATGGACACAAGTCCTCTACACCAAAGATGAAGAAGTAGTTATTTGGTATTGCACGGATGTTTAGTACGAGTAATGACAAGACCCCACAGAACGTATGGTTCTAGTGGTAAGGTCCAATACAATATCTGCCTTAGATCTTATCATTGTGTCCTACGAGCAACTCTGTCTTGAGAACCTACACTGCAGAGAGATTTCGTCTGTATATATTATTGACAGTGCATGTCTGGACTTAAAACCTTTTTATTGTGTCATGAAATAAATCAATGCCAAAGCTCCCGCTTTTTCTTCTAATGGTGGACGTGAAATATTTCTGCTTATCTATTAAAATTAAATGTAACATTTTTTGTCAATGGTAAGGTGTAGGTCATTTCCCCTTGCGTCTACATGACGCGAGACAGAAGTATTGTGATTGACACTGATGAAGGCCTTTATATTCAATGATCTATACAAACCCTACAAACTTAAAATAACATTCTGAAACATTTTATAATGTGATATTTATGTAGATGAATGTATTAATTTTGTTGGAGTGTAGACTTAACAACAGATAAATTAACAGACTGAAAAATTAACCATAAGACCTATTTATCGGCCATTTGATACTTCAATTAAAAACATATTGCCAATGAGTGATTTTTAATTTGTACAATCAGCTGATAGTTCCACCCTGCATTGATAGTTTGATACATGTTTGATAATTACATGATAGTCTGAATTGTTAAAAACTGAAGTGACTTAATAAAGTATTAATAAAGTTTAAATCTGTCGATAATTCCCGAATTTTAAAAATATTTTGGATAGAAGACCTGCTACTTTAAAAAACATAAACGAATTCTAAAACAAAACATCTAACAAAGACAACACCTGTATTTTCTTTTATTTATGTAATTGACATATTCCAATTTCGTACATGATTCCAATTTCGGTGAAAAATAATTACTTCAAGTGTGACCTATCTTCTATGTAATACCATAAAATCTATTATTGTTCAGAGATATGTGAAATAGAGTAAAATTGAAGTCGTTATTAGATCTAGAAAATTACTTATTGCAGTAATGTTCAGCTGACCTTTGACAGAGTTTGATTAACCAATGATGTGAGGGACAGAGAGTCAACGTCAACTTCAACTTTACAACAGTATTAATGAGCACAGCTGCCGACACATATAGCCCATCCTCCAACATTTGTCAAAGAAAAAGTTTCAAAATACTAGGCACATAAATGTATGAACATTTCGTATGAACATTTATGAAAGCATAATTTGATGTTTAAATAGAGACATACGTATAGCTAGAAGCGACAATATTCAATTCTAAAGAAATCAGAAATCAACAGATAAAAAAAATAAATTCATATTTAGGTGTCATGGTTGCATTGTGTGTCCATTCTCATGAAGCTAACATCTTATTAGAGCAGATATTCTTCACTCATAATGATTTCACTATAAAGTCACTGTCAAACAGTAACTCCATACAAGTCTAACCCACAAAAGACACATCTGGGAATCAAAGTTGACACATTTGGTGTTATAAGTATGGGATCATAGAGACAATAATTGAAGGATTTTATTAATGAAGTAAAAAATAACGGTCCGAAAAAAAATGTATGTATAACATAATAACGATGGTGTTTATATTTTTCTCATTAAAAGTGCTGTAGCACGTTTTTTTGCAAATTTTGTTTTCTCAAATTTGCTATATATATTATTAAAGCTTATATAATATATTGTTACGTTAGAGGGTAATCATTACACGAGCCGTTAAGCCACATCCATATATATATAAAACGGTCAACGGTATTTCGGGGATTACCAAGGGTCCTTGTCCTGTATTTTTCCAAGCATGTAAATGCTCGACTTAAAAATATTGAACATTTATAAAAAATAATATGTCAAAATTATACTGGTCTTAACGTATATGTGATCTATTTGTATTGTATATACTTGTGAAGTTTCTGATAAACCTAAAATTTATGAAGGTACAACTTCAGTTGAAATAATACTAATATAAGTCCAAATTTAATATAAAGACTAAAAATATGATTAATAAGTAATGTGCCACATTGTATTAAGCTTCAGAAACTAAGAAATAGAGTAAAGTGTCATACAATTGTTGAAACACCATGGCCAAAACATGTTAAAAGCATAAATCAAACTATTAGTTTGGCATTACAATAATAATTCTCTCATGGCATTTACTCACAAGTATACAGTTTACTAAAATGTTAATAAAATAAATAACCAACCTTCATCACATTTGTTTTGCACCGCTTTGGTTACTGAGCATGAACAGTCACAGTGGTGGTTTCATTTCGCTTTATATAATTCCGTATCGCTAAATTGCAATGCGATTTCGTCTCAAAATATGTACGTTTCGCTGCTTATTGATGCAATTCTATTTGTTTCTTTGTTAGGACACTTTGACAAATAGCGTAACACTAAAGCATTACTTTATTAATAGTGTTAATGTATATTCCAAAATACAAGTACGGAGAAAAGGTGACCGCTTTTACATCAGAGTTGGCGTATTGCTAAGTGTCCTGTATGTTTCTACAAAATATTGTTAAATCTCGTGCTATCCAGATAATTAAAGTTATATGTCCCATTGTCTGTTCAAATGTTATCTACATCTACCTCATTTTACATTTTACGTATATGGCTTAATGTTTTGAAAGTATTGAAATTCCACCATCCCTTGGACTTCTCTTCTCTAATTTGAATGAATGCCATACATTTATGTGTTCCCTAAAATCGTTTAGTCTTGTACACAATTTAAATAAGACTTAGACATACATACTTCGTAAAGGGATTTCATAACACCATTAAGTAATTTGAGTGGTGAATGGTGACCTTTGACACTGCCTGGACTACTTTATTCATTCATAAAATGAATAGTCGTCATGTGAAGCAGCAACGTGTCTATTACACCGGTGACGTCACGTAATCATTCGTGTTCGGTTCACGCAGCAGGCAAGACGCCATTTTCTTGTGGCATGATGTCAGATTCGCCTGACAAAAAAATTCTGGATCTAGTTAGAAAAGTTTCTGACGACAGTGAAGATATAAAAGCGCGAGTCGCTGTGCTTGAGAGCGAGTCTTGTCGCCAAAGGAGCGAGTATGGTGAGGAACTGTCAACCCGGACCCGACGCGGGATTGAACGCCCCTGTCGACGTGTAATATGGCAGGGATGGGCATTATGTAATACAATTGTGTGAAATTTTATCACGAGTTGTGTGCTTCACTATGACAGATATTTGTTTAGACGTTAATTCATGAAATTGCAAGAAGATTTTATATTGCGTACGCTTGCTTCAAATAGACCAAAGCAACTGATTTCGCTTAACCGAACATCACGAATTATGGGATGGTTTGATTTTAGAAGTTTGAATATTTAACGTCGCAATATTATGTACTTAGATACTGTGAGAAGGTTGGTATTACTCCGCTGTTCCGTTCCTTTATAGGGACAACACAAATATATTTTAAAACCCAATAAATCGTTGGAATACAAGTTGGTTATAAATAGGGTACATAACTCCTTCCCCTTTCATGTCAAGTTTATGTCCCTCGTGAAATAATTTTGGTTTGTCCCCAGTCAAGGCTCGAGAGAAAACAAACTTATTTCATATGAAAGGGGAAGCTCGTTAGATATCCTATGTCTTTCCAGAAACTTTCTGGTGGACAGTCGAAGGCATTAACCAGATAAGAAAAATCATTAACCAACATTTACTCTATAATTTGATAAAGAAGCAGTTTTTTTATTTAAGAATAAATCTCCCTGGTCATATATTATAATGTTATTAATTAAGTATATCCGTATTGGCCCAGTTACAGGTCCGTTGTATTGGCCCGAGGACCTGTAACTGGGCCAATACGGAAATAGTTAATTAATGACAATTTTATTAATTAACTTCTTTTCATTCTATTTGCACAACACTAGACATCTCATTTATATTGAAATAATAATTATGAACAAGATTGATGAACAAATAGCACGGGTCAAAGTTGTGAAGCGATAGCTTCGGGCTTTCCCCAAATGTGCAACTGCGCCTGCTCAGACTCATATTGGTCCAGTTTGTCTCGTATTGGCCAGGATTATCCCAGTTTCCCCGTATTGGCCCAGTTGTCGAATCATATGGTCTAGGCCGTAAACGCCGTATACATGCCATACATTGATAGTTAATTAATAACACTCACTAATGTACCCCATTAAATGACGGCAGGCTGAAGTTAGCAAGTTATTAGTTATTAGTTATTCGAATAATGAATAACTAACTGGTTAGTTATTCGTTATTCGAATAATGAATAACTAACTGGCACGTTATTCGTTTTTCGAATAATGAATAACTAACTGGCACGTTATTCGTTTTTCGAATATGCTGCTGGCTGCTTATTCATTCTTCACAGTTGAACAAAGAAGTAAATATAGATATATATTAAGGGTGGAAACTTACAATACGGGGTGGGGAACCTCGTTCATCGATTACACTCAGTAAGCACTGGCTAGCTATTCAGTAATCGAATAACGAATAACTAACTAGCTAGTTATTCGTTTTTCGAATAATGAATAACTAACTGGCACGTTATTCGTTTTTCGAATATGCTGCTGGCTGCTTATTCATTCTTCACAGTTGAACAAAGAAGTAAATATAGATATATATTAAGGGTGGAAACTGAAAATATGGGGTGGGGAACCTCGTTCATCGATTACACTCAGTAAGCACTGCCTACCTATTCAATATTCGAATAACGAATAACTAACTGGCACGTTATTCGTTTTTCGAATAATGAATAACTAACTGGCATGTTATTCGTTTTTCGAATATGCTGCTGGCTGCTTATTCATTCTTCACAGTTGAACAAAGAAGTAAATATAGATATATATTAAGGGTGGAAACTTACAATACGGGGTGGGGAACCTCGTTCATCGATTACACTCAGTAAGCACTGGCTAGCTATTCAGTAATCGAATAACGAATAACTAACTGGCACGTTACTCGTTTTTCGAATAATGAATAACTAACTGGCACGTTACTCGTTTTTCGAATAATGAATAACTAACTGGCACGTTATTCGTTTTTCGAATATGCTGCTGGCTGCTTATTCATTCTTCACAGTTGAACAAAGAAGTAAATATAGATATATATTAAGGGTGGAAACTGAAAATATGGGGTGGGGAACCTCGTTCATCGATTACACTCAGTAAGCACTGGCTAGCTATTCAACATTCGAATAACGAATAACTAACTGGCACGTTATTCGTTTTTCGAATAATTAATAACTAACTGGCACGTTATTCGTTTTTTGAATATCATGCTGGCTGCTTATTCATTCTTCAGAGATGAACAAAGAAGTAAATATAGATATATATTAAGGATGGAAACTGACAATATGGGTTGGGGAACTTCGTTCATCGATTACATTCAGTAAGCACTGGCTTGCTGTTCAATATTCGAATAATGAATAACTAACTGGCACGTTATTCGTTTTTCGAATATGCTGCTGACTGTAAGGCCGCGAGCCTTGTGGGCTCGTAATAGGTCAATCCATTGCCAAGTTAGTTACTTGTTCGATATTGGTGATTTATGCAGGATACATAGGTTTATATTTAATTAGTAATTGTTAGGTCTTTCCCGGTTATATCGCAGCTGTAACAATGTTCTATGTATGGCTGCGAACGTGCATTATGGGCCGGGCTCGTTAAAAGGTCAATGTGAATCCTTTGCTGAGAGTGTGAAGTTAGTGACTTATTCGATATTGACTGTTTCAGAATACATACTTTAGGTTTATCCTAGAATAAGCACATAATCAAAAATTTTG
The DNA here is from genome assembly GCA_936450465.1 of Gibbula magus. NCBI lineage: Eukaryota > Metazoa > Mollusca > Gastropoda > Trochida > Trochidae > Gibbula > Gibbula magus. The sequence goes on from OW388294.1 coordinate 26,706,407, forward strand.
TCTCAAGGGTAAATCTCAGCTACAACAACTGTTTATAAACGGCTACGCAAGTGCAATGTGGGATCTTCAAACTGAATCCGTTCCTATGGTTTTCAAGTTCTTTACTTATTCAAAATTGTATTCTTGTGTATGGATCACGTCGCTGACAACGTTTCAGATTATATTGGTTCATAATGAAATTAGAATTACTTTAGGTCCTACCGTAGGTACAAACATCAATCCATACATTCATTTATATAAACATATATACATAATGGTCTCCAGTTTATCTTTGGAAATCCGGTCGAGTCCGAAGTTTGTCGCGACAAAAAAGTACATCGATAAATATTTTTTTCGCTTATGCAGTTAACTTTTGGCACACTGGTGTTATAGTCTATGAAATAAATAAAATAAATTATATATATATATATATGCATACATTCATTTGAAATTTGCGAGTGTGCATGCGTATATACGTGGGTACATGCGTACAACCTTGCGTGCGTCCATAGGCAACGTGCAACGGTGTATAAACAGACGTACATGAATATACTTACATGCATGCGTGCATATGTGCGTCTGTTCATGTATCAGCATACGTACATGCGTACACATTCATACATGGGTATGCATACGCACATGCGTACTCATTCGTACATGCCTTCTCATTCGTATATGCGTATGCTTACAGGCTTGCATGCGAAAGCAGATGTACCTGTGTACGATAACTTAATGAGTAAGTGCATACGCTTTTTAAGGTGAGCGTGCGTAGTAGATACATAAAACACACATGTGTAAATTTTTATGTGCGTCCATGAGTGCGTTTGTTCATATTTGTGTGCGTGCGTGCATACACATGCGTTCGTTTTGACTTGTTTACATGCCTGCGTATTAGCATGTGTATATGCGCATATGTGCATGCGTGTATAACAATTGTAGATCCGAACACATATGTGTATGCAAATATAAGCATACATAGGTACTCACGTACACGTACATGCGTGCGTAAGCATATGTTTGTGCATACGTGTATAAAGGTGCGTTTACTCTTGCACGAATTTTCCATCCGGATTTCAAGACCTCAGTGCATGCCAATGCGTGAAGCATTGATTATATAATTTGTTTACATAACAATGCGCACACCTCCGCATTATTCGCCTGACAATACACCTAATGTATATGTTGCACATTTGACGCGCAAAATTGTACACACAGTGCCACGACTATGTTGCGTTCTGTGCACGATTATATTGCGTCTATGATCCGATGAAGTTGCGTTTTGGTACGAATTGCAGTGCAGGCTCAGGCACGACTAAATAATGTATGCTTGTCAAGATCGTGACCTTTTTAGTAACGCTTGGTACAGCGTACGGTACTGCCTGCATTGGAGGTATCTATAAAGGCAGTACCCCATCTTTAATTAGTTCATCCTCTACTTTCACAAAGTGAACACCATGAACAACTCACAAGATATCGTCATTATTGAAGAGAAGAATTAGGGCTCATGTATCTGACATCGGCTGCACTTCTACTTCTTGGAGAAGAAGAACTAATACAGGAAGCAAGAAGATGTTGCAACTTCACCTCGGAAGAGGAAAGCTAGAACATTTTGGTTTGGGAATTATTGACCAGAAGACACTCTTTCGGATACTATGAACATTTACTCACTTCACCGTAAAGAAACAAAATGTTTCTTCGTAGGACCTTTAACCCAGGAATGGTTGATAAGTTAACTCCTCACCTGGAGAAGAAATAGACTTTCGTGAGAGAACCACTTGAGGTTGGACTAAAACTAGCAGACACATTCCGCTTCCTTGCCACTGGTGATAGCCACACAAGTCTACAATACAACTTCAGAAGTATTGTTTGTAGAGTCTGCAAGTTTCTACCCGGGGTTTGCAGAGTCTTCATTGATATGTTCAAGGTGGAGGTACTAAGATGCCCCAGAACCCCACATGAAGATATAAAGTGTTTCATGGTTACAGTTCGAGGTGAAACTACCACAAATGCTGGGGAGCTTTGAATGGAAAAATGTTGCCATGAAGAAGCCGGCCAGTGCTGGCTCCTTCTACTACAAATACAAGGGATTCCACAGCATTGTAATTATGGCCCTTTAAGATTATGTCTACAAATTCTTATATGTAGGGTGTTGGGGGATTGATCTTGTTGTCCATTCCTGGGACACCTATTTACACGGGGGTGCACGATGCATGCTCATTTCTGATTGGTTCGGCAGTGCGAGACTGAGTACTGAAAATGCGTGAAACATCATTGAAGTGCTTTTACTGGTAAGATGATATTCGTGTCATTAGCACGGAAAAATACTCACGAATGTTGTCAATTCCCTGAATTGCGAGCCAATTGCTTGACATGCTCAATCCAGTCTTGCCTTTATCGTGACACAAGAAAACTGTGCACGCATTACACGACACCACGGGAATAAGATACAAACAAGTTGATACAAGTTCACGAGTAGATTGCGCAATTGGCACGCACTGGAGTGCGTGAATGAATAACAAAACATATGGTTATTTCTTTACGCATGGGTACTTACTCACGAACAGTTAATGAATTATGTACGCCGGTTTGCAATGAAGATACGCATTGCCACGAATTAATGCGTACACATACGTACATGTGTATGTTTTCGCAAGTGCTTACGCATATGCGATTGATAAAGTGCATGGTACACAAATGTGCATATGCACACGTACGCGGTACGCATAGGTCATTGTTTGTATATGCATTTGTGTGTGTGTGTGTGCTGTGATACGAGTATGCTCACGTGTGGTTGCATACATACTTTCAAAATTAAATACGCATGCATGCCGACAAGCATGTACCTATGTACAGAATCAAACAGAAAGTGATGCGTCGATGTACGCAAGGACGTTTGTTTAATGCAAACAACATAAACACGCATTTTCGCAAGTATCCAAGCTAGCAAACGTGCATGCACACCCACTTCTGTACACCGCTCGAAAGCATGCACTCACGCACGAGCATAACTACACATGTCTTTGCATATGCATGAATCCACGAATGCAAACGTACTTGCATGCACATATGCACTTATGTCCGTAAGCGTATGTATGTCTGTATATGCGTACGCATGTGACTATACACGCACGCACATATATAGTCTTTTTAAAGCACGCACAAACATATACTTACTTACGCCAGTATGTTTCCTTATGCAGGCATGAATGTATGTGTCTGCAAGTACGTATGCTTACATATGCATGTATGCAAGTACAAACGAATGAATTCGTAGGCAAGCAAGGCTGCATGTACGCATATACTCAACTTAAGTAACCTTATGCAAGTACGTAAGCGTACACAGGTACATAATTGTACGCACGTACATCCTCTTACGCACACATGCACGTAGGCATCGGATGTGCGTATGCATACCCATGTACGTATCCGTAGCATTGTAGTAGCTGTGATATACCCCAGAGACAGACCTAACATGTGCTTATATACCTATGTATTCTGAAACGGGTGTCAGTAACGTTTTCTATGCATACATCACCAATAATGAATAAGTAATTAACTTCACACTCTCAGCAACCTATACATATTGACCAACATGAGCCCACCATGCACGTTTACGGCCGTATATAAAGCAGTATCATAGCTGAGATACACCGCAAAGAAAGACCTAACATGTGCTAATTCAAATATGAACCTATATTTTTTTAACGGACGCCCATGCATAAATCGCCAATTTCGAATAAGTAGTTAACTTCACACTCTCAGCAAATTATTCAGATTAACCTATGACACAATGCACGTTCGAGGCCATAACTAAAACTTTATTATAGCTAAGATGAACCCTAGAGACAAAGCTAATATGTGCTGATTCAATATAAACCCAAGAATTCTGAACGGGTGCCAGCGACGTATCCTATGCATAAATCGACATTATCGTAAAAGTAACCAACTTCACACTCTAACAGACGGATTCAAACTGACCTATAATTATGTTCGCGGAGCATGTTCTCCCATCCCATATTGTCAGTTTCCTACCTTAATATACATCTATATTTACTTCTTTGTTCAACTATGAAGAATGAATAAGCAGCCAGCATGATATTCGAAAAACGAATAACGCGCCAGTTAGTTATTCATTATTCGAATATTGAAATGCTAGCCAGTGCTTACTGAATGTAATCGATGAACGAGGTTCCCCACCCCATATTGTCAGTTTCCACCCTTAATATATATCTATATTTACTTCTTTGTTCAACTGTGAAGAATGAATAAGCAGCCAGCAGCATATTCGAAAAACGAATAACGTGCCAGTTAGTTATTAATTATTCGAAAAACGAATAACGTGCCAGTTAGTTATTCGTTATTCGAATGTTGAATAGCTAGCCAGTGCTTACTGAGTGTAATCGATGAACGAGGTTCCCCACCCCATATTTTCAGTTTCCACCCTTAATATATATCTATATTTACTTATTTGTTCAACTGTGAAGAATGAATAAGCAGCCAGCAGCATATTCGAAAAACGAATAACGTGCCAGTTAGTTATTCATTATTCGAAAAACGAATAACCTGCCAGTTAGTTATTCGTTTTTCGAATATTCAATAGCTAGCCAGTGCTTACTGAGTGTAATCGATGAACGAGGTTCCCCACCCCATATTTTCAGTTTCCACCCTTAATATATATCTATATTTACTTCTTTGTTCAACTGTGAAGAATGAATAAGCAGCCAGCAGCATATTCGAAAAACGAATAACGTGCCAGTTAGTTATTCATTATTCGAAAAACGAATAACGTGCCAGTTAGTTATTCGTTATTCGATTACTGAATAGCTAGCCAGTGCTTACTGAGTGTAATCGATGAACGAGGTTCCCAAACCCATATTGTCAGTTTCCACCCTTAATATATATCTATATTTACTTCTTTGTTCAACTGTGAAGAATGAATAAGCAGCCAGCAGCATATTCGAAAAACGAATAACGTGCCAGTTAGTTATTCATTATTCGAAAAACGAATAACGTGCCAGTTAGTTATTCGTTATTCGAATGTTGAATAGCTAGCCAGTGCTTACTGAGTGTAATCGATGAACGAGGTTCCCCACCCCATATTGTCAGTTTCCACCCTTAATATATATCTATATTTACTTCTTTGTTCAACTGTGAAGAATGAATAAGCAGCCAGCAGCATATTCGAAAAACGAATAACGTGCCAGTTAGTTATTCATTATTCGAAAAACGAATAACTAGCTAGTTAGTTATTCGTTATTCGATTACTGAATAGCTAGCCAGTGCTTACTGAGTGTAATCGATGAACGAGGTTCCCCACTCCGTATTATAGTTTCCACCCTTAATATATATCTATATTTACTTCTTTGTTCAACTGTGAAGAATGAATAAGCAGCCAGCAGCATATTCGAAAAACGAATAACGTGCCAGTTAGTTATTCATTATTCGAAAAACGAATAACGTGCCAGTTAGTTATTCGTTATTCGATTACTGAATAGCTAGCCAGTGCTTACTGAGTGTAATCGATGAACGAGGTTCCCCACCCCATATTGTCAGTTTCCACCCTTAATATATATCTATATTTACTTCTTTGTTCAACTGTGAAGAATGAATAAGCAGCCAGCAGCATATTCGAAAAACGAATAACGTGCCAGTTAGTTATTCATTATTCGAAAAACGAATAACGTGCCAGTTAGTTATTCGTTATTCGAATGTTGAATAGCTAGCCAGTGCTTACTGAGTGTAATCGATGAACGAGGTTCCCCACCCCATATTTTCAGTTTCCACCCTTAATATATATCTATATTTACTTCTTTGTTCAACTGTGAAGAATGAATAAGCAGCCAGCAGCATATTCGAAAAACGAATAACGTGCCAGTTAGTTATTCATTATTCGAAAAACGAATAACGTGCCAGTTATTTATTCATTATTCGAATAACGAATAACTAACCAGTTAGTTATTCATTATTCGAATAACGAATAACTAATAACTAATAACTTGCTAACTTCAGCCTGCCATAAATGACATTAACTTTCCAAAGGTTGAGCAGAAATGGCTGATCATTTTGTGAAAACCTGATGTTATCACATTTCTTCAGTGGCATATCCAGTTTGTTTATTTAATTTGCACTTAGACGTGCTTTGCATTCTATTTTGGCAGGTAAGTAAATGTTAAGAAAAGATTAAAAATCATTTCAATTTTCATTCGTATTGAATTTGGCTTTTGATGTTCTTTGCGATCTATTTTAGCAGTCACGTTTATATGAATTACACCAATTAAATACTTCCTTGCCCGTTCTGCATCATGCAGTCAAAAATAGAAGGATATTAATAACTTTTTTCCTAGAAGGTTTTGAGAACTCATATACATAACTTCTTTTAATTACTTATGTCCCTTGGGAATTGTTTTGACATGTTCATTTTCAAGGTCACGAGTTCTGAAATCGCTAAAAAAAATCGTTGTAAACACGATAACTTGAAAAATATTTGTGCTGTCAGGCTCTTTATAGCTAGGTCACAACTTCAGCATGATTTTGCGAAAATGTCTTATTTCAACTATTAACACTTTTTATCATTACATGATTGTGATACACAATGAAAAGTGATCACTGATTGTGTGACCTTACATTTTAAAGGTCAAGGTCACCAGTTCTGAAATCACTATATAACTTTTTTCCAAGGAAGTTTCAATACCTCATATACATAGCTTCTTTCTTATACACCTTGGGAATTATTTTGACATGCCCTCATTCAAGGTCAAAGGTCAAGGTCATGAGTTCTGAAATCACTTCAAAAATCCTTTTAAACACGATAACTTCAAAAACTTTTGTGCTTTCAGGCGCTCTTGGTATATATCAACTATGAGGAAAGACCGAGATTTGAAAAGGTTTTCGCTCAAATCTGTCAAAGGTCAAGGTCACAACTTAAGCATGCATTTGCGAACATGCCTTATTTCAACTATAACACTTTGAATCATTACATGATTGTTATACACAATGAAAATTGATCATTGACTGTGTGACCTTGAAGATCAAAGGTCAAGGTCACGAGATGTGGTCATGATTACCAGTTCTGACATCACTAAATAACTTTTCCAAGAAGGTATTAACACCTCAGATACATAGCATTTTTCTTAGAAACCTGGTGAATGATTTTGACAGGTTCACATTCAAGGGTCAAGGTCATGAGTTCTGAAATCACTACAACAATCCTAGTAATCACGATAACTTCAAACATTTTTTGTGCTGTCGGGCTCTTATTTGGTATACATTAACTATGGAGAAAGACAAAGATTTGAAAACGTTTTCGCTAAAATATGTTAACGGTCAAGGTCACAACTTAAGCATGCTATTCTGAATATATGCCTTATGTTATGAACATAATTGTTATACACAATGAAAAGTAATCATTGATGGTGTGACCTTGAAGGTCAAATGTCAAGGTCATGAGATATTGGTTAAGGCCATGTTAATCCTATGATCCAATTTTGAAATAAGAAATATGTTTTAAGAACAAACTTGTGAAAAATGACCCCAGTGATGATTCAACTTGTAAGAATGACTTGAATAATTAACACACTTTTGTCAAAAAAGATTCCCATTTTATTTATGCTGACGAGAAGGCGGAACAGGGAAACGCGAGACCCAAAGTTTCGGGGCTGCTCTGCTTTTGCGGTGTCCCGCAAACGCTCATCTAGTTTCAATTTAGTAAATCTTACAACATAAACTAGGGTACTGAAGGCCACATAATGCTTGTTACTACTACCTCTTACAAGAGTAGAATCTTAATTTGTCTCGAAATATCTATTGTCACTACAGAATAACAACGAATTAGAATGTTTATAACAGGGGAGATATTGGAAATATGATAGTGACACGTCATGTCAGAATAAACCGTTGTTTCCGCATTGTCAACTTAATTTTATCCTGTGGACTTGAGATCAATATGACGAGTGACTCACCAAAAGAACTCCTGAATTATATCATTTGATGCATTTAGAGGTTGGTTTGCATGAAACAAAATTCTACACATTAGTCAATGTGATCTTTATTTAAGGGTATTTTTCTCTAAGAACAAAGATCTTTAAGATTTGAAATTTTCCATCAGTATATTTACTTCAACTGAAAGTAAATCAGATCAAAAACGCCTTGAAACATGCATGAATTGTGTTGTGCATGTAAATTTGTTTTAGTTGTTATCAGAAGAACATGAAAGGAAATACAGGCGTTTTATTTGTCTATTATATGTACTGTGTGTCCTTTTACCTTCAAACATAAAGTAGGAAACAACTTTGAGGTAACAACCCTCACAAGACTACATCAAAGAAGAGCTCTACAACTACTGGTTACATGAGTAGGATCCAGCATTTTCACGTAATTGATCTATTTTGTCTGAGTAGACGACTTTGATTTAAGGTTTTACTGCAGGGAAAATCTCGTCTACTCCACGTTTCATTGAAGTAAATGGTCACAATCAATGGTGTGCAAAACTGTACTTGTTTTTGTTGATCCTGTATAGGTTTGGAGATTCCTAACGAAATCCACAAAAACTATGACGTTTCCATTATATTACTGAACTTGCGATGTGAATACTTTACAAATGATGCCCTAATTGTGTAAAGAAGATTATACTCTGTGTGTAAGGTTATATTTATCAACACAAAATGGGATCGCCTTTCCCGAAAAAAAATAAGACCATTTAGGTGAATGAAACCTTTCACCATGAATTGCATCTTAACTACACACCATAAAAGAAAATAAACCCCAGAATAAATATATTGAATGTTGGTTTATTTACTAAACTGTACTCAAGTTAGCCATAGCCTTAATACGAAACGAACTAACAATGCACAGCAGAGGAATATCAATTGCAAAAATATCTTCTTTATTGATTTCTTGAGGAGGAATACATGGAATAGATCGTTGATATATATCTGGGGTTGGATTTTGCATAGAGGTGAGTGTTTCTGAAGTGAATGTACGGATTTAAGCAGGACCCGATCAAAGACATCATAGCCATTTCTAGAAATATCCATTGGACTCAATCGAATGACTACTATTCAGGATTTTATCCGGTCAACTAGAAATTTATTGAGACAAATGGACACCATAAACAGTATTTGTGTCTTGTTCTTTTGTATATATATTTTACAAACTAGATTATCGTTTGCGGGAAACCATAAGCAGAGCTGTCCAGAAACTAAGGGTTTCACTTTGGACTGGACAGCCTTCTCCATAGCCAAAATAAGATGGGCATTTATTTATATACATACACCACAAATGAACGTTAAACTCAATGAATGGTGACCTTGACCGTGAATGTGAACACGTGAAAAGAATTTCCATAGAGTATAATTAACAAGTTATTAATGTGAGTTCTAATAACCATTTCTTAATTTGATCAAAGGATATAAAATATCTCGCGACCTTGACCTTTCCAAATCTTGGTAATTCTCTAAAGTCGATATATCAAGCCTAGTCTTGACTGCTTAGGATACCCACAGACGCGGCATTTACTGTACATTATTAGAGTGTAATACGACACCCTTATGGTGATGTCATCTACTTGCTAATGACTTAAACTTCCTGCACAGTTAATGTATTGCTTTAGGATTAACGAACTTCAAAATAATGTGTAATGACTGGATTCCTACGGCATATATATCAACATATTAAACACAAATGTAAACATCCTTTTGGTCGTCAGTTTACAATCTGAAACTCTCCAAAAAAATTTGAAAAACTTTTCTTAATTTTGTGAATTTGACAAATTAAAATTTCAAAACGTTCTAATCCAACGAAAACGACTTATTCTCCCATGAGTCATAACGTCATCCATGAGCATAGCAGTATAGACTCCTTAGCAACCAATTATCGAGTATAATGCAGTGTTTGACATTAACTTTTTTAGCAGGTAGCAACTACTTACCTGGTTTTAAAATGGGTAGCAAACCTCCCTTACCTGGTAGCAACTTTTGAAGATTTCTTGAACTTGAATAAACAGTCAAATTGTATGTTTATTTAGTCTTTTAGGTTTACCTAGGACTTTTTTTGGGTGGATCCATGCCCCACCTCAGTCCTGGTCATGGTGGGCCTTTTTAGAATGTGTCCGAGTGTGTTTGAATTATCAGAATAACTGGTTTGAATAAACTGTTACACATTAACTTAAGTTTTGCGTTTTATCACACAAAAACCTCAACAGATCACAACTCTTAAGGCAATTGGAAGATCAAAGGGGTAGATCCAGGCAGCGTTCCTTAATATATTGAAACATGGTATTTTATTGACTAACGAAATGTAAACAGAGCAGCATAAACAAGCAAGCTAATAGTTTTCGTTTCTCCAATGTAGGAATATTTTTTAACTATTCTTGTGTATTAACGTAACTTGCAGTAAAAAAGGAATTCCAAATATTAGTGTTTTGTAACACTGTTTCATTAAAAATCTTTCTTATTACACAGCACAGAAGCATGTAATCAAAGACTGCCAGCACATCAGTTTTCACTGTTGGCTCACAGACAATCTTGCATGTGTTGTGGTGTCATGCGTCAACTCATGATCAATTTCAGCCGTAGATTTGTAACCAGTCCTCACAATATTACGTAGTGTATTTTTATCTCGACGATGAAATAGAGGAAGAAAGTTTATAGTTTTCAAATTAAATGTACACTCTAAGTTAACCTCTTGTTAAAATTGGCATATATGTTTGCACTGCACACATTGTTGAATTCTGTGACAGCATGATCCGTGCCCATGTGGCGTGAAATTGTAATAAGCATCACGATTATGTTTGGCATAGCTATACATGAAAAGCTAACACCAACTAACCTGCCTATAACGACATCCATTTTCTTTAGTGGTTTGTCTCAAACCAAAACATTTAAGATGTTCATCGTTTCTTATTTTACTTTCAATATCATCATACATATTCCAAAACATTAGTTGGTGCCATTATGTATCACACGTATGGGAGCGAGGGTAAGATAGCCTAGCTACTGACGGAATTTTAACAGAGCTCTGTGAAACTGGCAGGGGAAGCGCGTTATTGTTCACCTGGACACTCCCGTGTGTGCAAACTAAATAGATAGGGGTTTTCTAGAAAGTACACAATTCGTGTTTCAGGAGTATATAAAAGCCTATACAGGTTTGAAAAGAAGGGCCTTGAGGCCATCGAACTGTGGTTACACTCTATCTCAAATCACTGGTACTGTTGTGCCTAAGCAGACTTTGGAGGAAATTTGGACCTTCGGCTTGTGATGATGCATAACGGTACGAAAGAGCAGAGTGTAGATCTACTTTGTTTACATTCAGTTACTGGAAATACGGTGTTCCTTTCTAGATTTAGGCTGTATATATGGGTATGTAGATTTCTATTATCTTAAAATGTGCTTTTAAATACATTTATATTTGTATCGTTAGCTCGTGCACAATTTAGCGGACGATATTGTTTGACGACAAAATGGATGCCCCGAAAAAAGGAAACAGAAAACCTGGACAAGTCTTGTTCGGTTAGTGTACTGGAAACTATTAGGGATGTTAAAAGGGACAATGTTTCCTCACGGATAAACATAGGGGCAGAAGAAAAGGACATGGCTGTCAATTACAGGAGGATAGCCACATGGCGGGATAATACTAGCAGCCGTGATATATAAGTGAAACTGTGAAATACTCTTGAAAGCGACGTTAAACGGCTCATCTCAATTACAGACTCTATAAACGCTCGTTCAACCGATGACAGAAGTCCAGGCAGGGATATTTCAAACTACCGGCGAAGATTGACAGGAACCGGTGGGTCATAATTTAAAACAACTGTTTGTGTCCATGTAATCAACAGTACACTATAACAATAAAAGAAAGCCATAAATCAGTTGAAAATATGCATACAAAGTCAATAATGTATTTACGCCAAATTAAAAAATATTAGCAGGTCCATTCTCTGTTCCGTCTTCTCCAAAGCCACCAAAAAAATGGGAAAATGTTTCTTTTATCTTCATTGAAGTTATTACTTGCAATTTGAATCCCAATTCGGGATTATAAATACAGTAGGACAAAACCATGTGGATCAATACAGACTCTTGTAGAAATTTGAAATGAAATGTTCATATTGTGGTAGTTTTAGAAAATCGTCAACCAGTCATTACCCAGAAACCCTTAATATTGTCTATAGACATGTTGTAATGCTCTGCTCCTTAAAATATCCTTTTTAGAATAACTGGTTGAAAACTATTCATATAACTTTGATGTTAAATGCTGTTGTACTTGTTGGTAATATACAACGTAAAGTCTCCTCTACTTACTGATTTTCTTTTCTCATCTTATATTCTTTTTTTATTCACATTCTCAGTTTCAATGCTAAAACAAAAGTGCACGGGTTATAATTAAGGTATAACTTCTTATTGACCTACCAGAGAAATGATTGAAATAACTACAGTAAATAAGAACTGTATCTCTTCCTATGCGAGGTTCGAACTCAGAAAGCAGTGTATCTTTAATTCAACCATGTTGCTGACCCATACGAAGGAATATGGGACAAGTTCTTTATGAGAATGGTTTATTTACTCACATGTTATGAGTTGCTTCATCCTCAATCATTGTAGAGAAAACAAACTACCACCTCTGTCTTCCTGATGTTCCTGACAATTTAATTATCTATGCTAAAAAAAGAAGGTTCAGTTTAATCATTATGTTATGACATCTTGCTGACCTTTGATAAAAGAAGTGTGAGGTAGTTACAGTCAATAAGAGAAATGACATTCTCTCCTTGCAAAACGTGCTCTGAGAAGGCAGGATATATAGAGATTATTACCCGAGGAAGTGTGTCATATGACTTTTAGGAAACGAGTGTGAATTTTTGTATTGCCCGAGCGAGAGCGAGGGTTATACAGAAATTTGTACGAGTTTCGTATAAGTCATATGACACACTTTCGAGTGTAATAATTTCTTTATTACCCGTTCTTTTCCATTTGATTTTGTGTAGAAATAGTCAGGAAACAGCCCACTTCTCTCACGACGGCAACAACAGTGACGTCACGAACAATCGTTTTATGACGTCATAGACGGCAAAATACGGGAAGCCGCGGAGAAACAAATGTTGCTAGGCAAACGTGATATGTGCACATGTGCTCATATCAAAAATATTAACTCGGTTATTTTCAACCATATGGGTAATCGGTTAGTTTCAACCATATGGGTAATAAATGTAAATATCACCACGTTACGGAACCATACACGAAGGACATAGGTGAGTGTATTTACCCACCTGTTCTTGGACACATCATTTTCATCCTTTGTGTAAGGCAAAAGTGATTTTCATCTTTTCCAGTACAAAAAGCTCTAGGAATCTGAAATGTTGTCAACAGACTCCTTGGCAATTTGGGATTTTCTGTTTTTGTTGTCATGACCCTGTAACCCCAAATATTGGTCATACGGGTCACAACCTAAAAACATATTCATCTTCTCCATTATATTAACATTATATTAGCATTAAAAACTATTTAGTACTTTTAAAAAAAGTTCTGACCAGATGTTAATTTACAACAGGGTATAATGTAACACTGACTTCTTTCATCAAAATTATTTTTAAATTTAATGTATTTGAAAAGTTGGGACAATCTACATTATTTAACCGGGGTTTCAGGATTATTGATACAGTAGGACAAAACCGCGTGGATCAATAAACAGACTCTTGTAGAAATTTGATGTTCATATTGTGATAGTTAGCAGCTCCGACTAAGTCGGAGCTGCTATCAGTTTTTGTGCAGTTTCCATCGCCGCCGCCGCCACAGCCGGCGCGTTTTGTATTGGCTATAACTTTTTTCCTTATTAGGTTTTGAGAACTCATATACATAACTTCTTACTTATACCCCTGGGGAATTTTGTTGACATGTTCACATTCAAGGTCAAAGGTCAAGGTCACGAGTTCTGAAATCGCTAAAAAAATCCTTGTAAACACGATAACTTGAAAAATATTTGTGCTATCAGGCTCTTCTTTGGTGTATATCAACTATGGAGAAAGGCCAAGATTTGAATAGGTTTTCGCTAAAATCCGTCAAAGGTCAAGGTCATAGTGAGGTCACAACTTAAGCATGCTTTTGCAAAAATGTCTTATTTCAACTATTAACACTTTGAATCATTACATGATTGTGATACACAATGAAAAGTGATCACTGATTGTGTGACCTTGAATTTTATAGTTCAAGGTCACGAGATAGGGTCTTGGTCACCAGTTCTGAAATCACTAAATAACTTCTTTCCAAGGAGGTATCAACACCTCATATACATAACTTCTTACTTATGCCCCTGGGGAATTATTTTGACATGTTCATATTCAAGGTCAAAGGTCAAGGTCACAAGTTCTGAAATTGCTAAAACAGTCCTTGTAAACACAATAACTTGTAAAATATTTGTGCTATCAGGCTCTTATTTGGTATATATCAACTATGGAGAAAGGCCAAGATTTGAAAAGGTTTTCGCTAACATCCGTCAAAGGTCAAGGTCATAGCAAGGTCACAACCTAAGCATGCTTTTGCAAAAATGTCTTATTTCAACTATTAACACTTTGAATCATTACATGATTGTGATACACAATGAAAAGTGATCACTGATTGTGTGACCTTGAATTTTAAAGGTCAAGGTCACGGGATATGGTCATGCTGACCAGTTCTGAAATCACTAAGTAACTTTTTTCCATGAAGATATTTACACCTCATATAGATAGCTTAATTTCTTTCTTATACACCTGGTGAATGATTTTGACATGTTCACATTCAAAGTCAAAGGTCAAGGTCATGAGTTCTGAAATCACTACAACAATCCTTGTAAACATGAGAACTTCAAACTTTTTTTGTGCTATTAGGCTCTTATTTGGTATATATGAACTATGGAGAAAGACCAAGATTTGAAAACGTTTTCGCTAAAATCTGTCACAGGTCAAGGTCACAGTGAGGTCAAAACTTAAGCATGCTTTTGTGAATATGCCGTATTTTAACTATGAACAATTTGAGTCATTGCATGATTATTATACGCGATGAAAAGTGATCATTGATGGTGTGACCTTGAAGGTCAAGGTCATGATATTTGTTAAGGCCACGTTAATCCTTTGATACAATTTTGAAAGAAGAAATAGGTTTTCAGAACAAACTTGTGAAAAGTGACCCCAGTGATGATTAGTAATAACTCGATTAATGAACAAACTTTTGTTAAAAAGAATTCCCATTTTATTGATGCTGACGAGAAGGCGGAACAGGGAAAGGCGAGACCCTAAGTTTCGGAGCTGTTCTGCTTTTGCGGTGTCCCGCAAACGCTAATCTAGTTTTAAAAGAAAATCGTCAACCAGTCAATACCCCGAAACCCTCAATATTGTGACAAGACATTTAGTGATGCTCTGCTCCTTGAAAGATCCTAATCTCCGGCCGATTCTTGAGAACTGGTAAAAACTATTTATATTCACTTTGATGTCAGTTCATAAGTAGGGTACACTCCCTGCAATGCATTGTGAAGTGGTTGCCATTTAATACAATGGACATTGATAGTTAGAACCGTTCTCGGGTCACCAATGAGATAAAGATTGCACAATATATTTCAACAATCGAATATGGCATATCTCGCAGTGGAGTCCTATGATTTGGTTTTACTTGATGACAAGACAGCTAAAATAATATAATTTCCTATGCTAGAAAATAGAAACATAGACTCGTTTGAAATGATAGAGATATGACTCATCCTATTGAGATGCTAACTTTGAGGTTGAATGGTGTTTTTTAAGATTACAAAAGAACCGAATATTTAAATACTTTCAGACAAGAACTGTAACTCTTCCTATGCGAGGTTCGAACCCTGAAAGCAGTGTATCATTAACTCAACCATGTTGCTGACTCATACGAAGGAATATGGGAAAAGTTCTTAATGAGAATGGTTTATTTACTCACATGTTATGAGTTGCTTCATCCTCAATGATTGTAGAGAAAACAAACACCTCTGTCTTCCTGATGTTCCTGGCAATTCAATTCTCTATAATAAAAACAAAGAAAGTTCAGGTTAATAATAATTTTATAACATCTTACTCACCTTAAAAGAAGTTTATAGTGGTTACAGTCAGTAAGATAAATGACATTCTCTCCTTGCAAAACGTGCTCTCAGAAGGCAGGATAAATGTAAATATCACCACGTTACGGGACCATACACAAAGGACATAGGTGAGTGTATATGGGGTATTTACCCACCTGTTCTGGGACAACTCATTTTCATCCTTTGTGTAAGGCAAAAGTGATTTTCATCTTTTCCAGTACAAAAAGCTCTAGGAATCTGAAATGTTGTCAACAGACTCCTTGGCAATTTGGGATTTTCTATTTTTGTTGTCATGACCCTGTAACACCAAATATTGGTCATACGGGTCACGACCTAAAAACATATTCATCTTCTCCATTATATTAGCATTATATTAGCATTAAATACTATTTAGTACTTTTAAAAAAGTTCTGACCAGATGTTAATTTACAACAGGGTATAATGTAACACTGACTTCTTTCATCAAAATTATTTTGAAATTTTAATGTATTTGAAAAGTTGGGAAATCTACATTATTTAACCGGGGTTTCGGGATTATTGATACAGTAGGACAAAACCGCGTGGATCAATAAACAGACTCTTGTAGAAATTTGATGTTCATAGTGTGATAGTTTTAAAAGAAAATCGTCAACCAGTCAATACCCCGAAACCCTCAATATTGTCACAAGACATTTAGTGATGCTTTGTTCCTTGAACGATCCTAATCTCCGGCCGATTCTTGAGAACTGGTGAAAACTATTTATATTCACTTTGATGTCAGTTCATAAGTAGGGTACACTCACTGCAATGGATTGTAAAGTGGTTGCCATTTAATACAATGGATATTGATAGTTAGAACCGTTCTCGGGTCACCAATGAGATAAAGATTGCACAATATATTTCAACAATCGAATATAGGATATCTCGCAGTGGAGTTCTATGATTTGGTTGTACTTGATGACAAGACAGCTAAAATAATATAATTTCCTATGCCAGAAAATAGAAACATAGACTCGTTTGAAATGATAGAGATACGGTTTTTTATTACTCATCATAGTGAGATGTTAACTTTGGGCTTGAATGGTTTTTTTTAGATTGGTGTGTGTTATTATTAAATTGTTTTCTTTTTATATAAAGAGTTTCTATGTAAATAGAGTGGGTCGATAGTGAAACTATCTGGCTTGTCAATGCTGCTTGTACTTGTTGGTTATATCAAACATAGTCCCCTTAACTTACTGCTTTTGTTCTCTTTACGTTTTCCGGCCTCTACGTTTTCCGGCCTCTATTTCAAAATCTATCAAGTATGTCTTTAGGAAACTTGGTATGTGGTTAGACCTAGTGGTGGAGTGGTGCTTTTGCTATTTTGGTTATTCTGATTTTTTTTGATTTTTTCTGGTTTCCATGGAAACAATTTGAACTTAGTGCATATTGGGGGTAGGGACCTTTTCCGGCCTCTATCTCCAAAACCGTTCAATATTGTTTCACCAAATTTGGTATTTGCTTAGACCTAGTGATAGAGTGGTGCCTTTTGCTACTTTGGCTTTTCTGAATTTTTTATTTCTCGTTATTTATGCAGTATTGAACTTAGTGCTTAGCATAAGTGAAAAATAAGGGTCATAAGACTAGGTTGTATTGAAAGTTTGAGCGGGGGACATCACAGTGCACATATTTCTAGTTTTATAACATCTTACTGACCTTTGATAAAAGAAGTGTTGGGTGGTTACAGTCAGTAAGATAAATGGCATTCTCTCCTTGCAAAACGTGCTCTCAGAAGGCAGGATATATGTAAATATTACAGAACCACACAGAAAGGACATAGGTGAGTGTATGTGGGGTATTAACCCACCTGTTCTTGGACACCTCAACTTCAATTCTTTGTGTAAGGAAAATCCTTGTATCCTCCAGGTCAATGCTGCAAACGAAGACCAGTTTATCATTTATTGACCTTTTTACCTTATGATTTTCATCTTTTCCAGTACGAAAAGCTCTAGGAATCTGAAATGTTGTCAACAGACTCCTTGGGAATTTTCTATTTTTGTTATGACCCTGTAAACCCCAAATATTGGTCGTAAAACATGTTCATTTTCACAATTATATATATGACTCGTAACTCTTGATTATTAGCTTACCGTTAGCTAGCTTAGACTAGTGATGTTGCTACGGTGGAATTTACTGTTTTCTAGTTTGAAAAATTCATTGGTTACTGCCTTGATGAACGATTCTAAGCTGTAATCATTGCTGTGAGGGGGTTCCATTTCTTTTTGTAACAAACGTTTTGTTTAACACCGGTGTGGTATTGTTATTTTGTATATCATGAAAAAAGTGTGTTATTTTAATTTTTCTAAAAAACGATTTTGGGTCTGAAAAAGTTTGACTTTTATAACCTATTGCCTTTTGTGTGACTAGAAGTTCGGCCTATCTTATACCCCCGCTACGAAGTAAGCAGGGGTATATAGCGGTCATTCCATCCGTCCGTCCAGTCAATTTTCCTCAAAAACCGTCAAAGGTACATCAACCAAACTTTGTAAGTTGTTAATCATGTTCTTCCGATTGCGCACAGACAATTTTCACTTTTCGGAGATTTAAATTTTGTGTCGTTTCCATGGAAACGTCACTTTTTGAACTTAGTTTTATTGTGTTCAATGGGGACAATTTTTCTCGAATACTATTCAACCTAGGTGAATGAAATTTTGGTTGTGAGTACTCATGACCATACTCTTTATCGAGTTCGAAAACCATTATATATAAATATTATGTTCTACTTTTATACTTTGTATATGATCATAATATACGTATTACTTAATACCAAACACATCAACTACATTAAGGAACTAATCCACAAATATACTTTGTACATGAGAATAATATACGTATTACTTAATACCAAATACATCACCTACATTAAGGAACTAATCCACAAATATACTTTGTACATGAGAGACATACACTGTTTACTTAATGCCAAACACATCACCTACATTAAATAACTAATCCACAAATATACTTTGTACATATGTCTCTCATGTACAAAGTATATTTGTGGATTAGTTCCTTAATGTAGGTGAGGTGTTTGGTATTAAGTAATACGTAAATTATTCTCATGTACAAAGTATATTTGTCGATTAGTACCTTAATGTAGGTGATGTGTTTGGTATTAAGTAAAAAGTATATGTCTCTTATGTATAGAGTATATTTGTGGATTAGTTCCGTAATGTAGGTGATGTGTTTGGTATTAAGTAATACGTATATGTCTCTCATGTACAAAGTATATGTGTAGATTAGTTCCTTAACGTAAGTGATGTGTTTGGTATTAAGTAATACGTATATGTCGCTCATGTACAAAGTATATTTGTGGATTAGTTCCGTAATGTAGGTGATGTGTTTGGTATTAAGTAATAAGTATATGTCTCTGGTGTAGAAGGTATATTTGTTGATTAGTTCCTTAATGTAGGTGAAGTGTTTGGTATTAAGTAATACGTATATGTCTCTCATGTACAAATAATATTTGTGGATTAGTTCCTTAATGTAGGTGATGTGTTTGGTATTAAGTAATAAGTATTTGTCTCTCATGTGCAGAGTATATTTTTGGATTAGTTCAGTAATGTAGGTGATGTGTTTGGTATTAAGTAATACGTATATGTCTCTCATGTACAAATAATATTTGTGGATTAGTTCCTTAATGTAGGTGATGTTTTTGGTATTAAGTAATAAGTATATGTCTCTCCTGTACTAAGTATATCTGTGGATTAGTTCCTTTATGTAGGTGATATGTTTGGTATTAATTAATACGTATATTATTCTCATATACAACGTTTATTTGTGCATTAGTTCCTTAATGTAGGTGAGGTGTTTGGTATTAAGTAAAAAGTATATGTCTCTTATGTACAAAGTATATTTGTGGATTAGTTCCGTAATGTAAATGATGTGTTTGGTATTAAGTAATACGTATATTATTATCAAATACAAAGTATATTTGTCGATAAGTTCCTTAATGTAGGTGATGTGTTTGGTATGAAGTAAAAAGTATATGTCTCTTATGTACAAAGTGTATTTGTGGATTAGTTCCGTAATGTAAATGATGTGTTTGGTATTAAGTAATACGTATATTATTATCAAATACAAAGTATATTTGTCGATAAGTTCCTTAATGTAGGTGATGTGTTTGGTATTAAGTAAAAAAGTATATGTCTCTTATGTAAAAAGTATATTTGTGGATTAGTTCCGTCATGTAAATGATGTGTTTGGTATTAAGTAATACGAATATTATTCTCATATGCAAAGTATATTTGTGGATTAGTTCCTTAATGTAGGTGATGTGTTTGGTATGAAGTAAAAAGTATATGTCTCTTATGTACAAAGTTTATTTGTGGATTAGTTCTGTAATGTAGGTGATGTGTTTGGTTTTAAGCAATACGTATATGTCTCTCATGTACAAAATATATTTGTGGATTAGTTCCTTAATGTAGTTGATGTGTTTGGTTTTAAGCAATACGTATATGTCTCTCATGTACAAAGTATATTTGTGGATTAGTTCCTTAATGTAGGTGATGTGTTTGGTATGAAGTAAAAAGTATATGTCTCTTATGTACAAAGTATATTTGTGGATTAGTTCCGTAATGTAGGTGATGTGTTTGGTTTTAAGCAATACGTATAGGTCTCTCATGTACAAAGTATATTTGTGGATTAGTTCTGTAATGTAGGTGAAGTGTTTGGTATTAAGTAATACGTATATGTCTCTCATGCAGCGTTCGAATTAATCGCCAGCCCGGAGGCCCGGGGCCGGCTGTAATCACGTCGGGCCGGCAGTTTCAAATATCTACAGGCCCTTATGGCCGTCTGTAAATTATTTCTTTACTGGCTGTTTTTTTTACATTTTAATTTTGATTTATTCTCCATTTAAAATCATGTTTGCTAATAATAGCGATCCCAAAAGTAAATTTAACTTAGTTTCACTTTTGTTCACCGCGCACGTTAATGGAAACACCAGTTGAAAGAAGGGAATCTTAACTGTGTTATAGGCTTCGCTATTAGTCATCATACTTGACAACAGACAAGCCTAGTAATGCTGTGAGCTTTGAAAATGAAACTCTACTCTGCGTCGTAGGCTTCGCTTTTAACGTATCAGACAGTCTGGTGATGTTAGGAGCTTTTCTTTCGTTTCAAAATGAGGCGGTACTTCGAAGGTGCTGTTCCACCGGCCAAAAAATCAAAACAAACACATGAAGAAATGAAAAATAAACAAAAAGAGTATGACCATTCATGCAGAACAAGATCATTTCAGAGTAAGTGGGAACACGAATTTAAGGATTGGCTGTTATTTGATGGAAAACAGATGTTTTGTCGGCCGTGCCGATCGGCGTATGGCCAGCTGTCTATTGACCGACTTCCAGACCAGGGTGCCTACAAGCAGTACTCTAAAGGACCTTTCATAACAGGATGTTCGAATTTCAAACATTATGCACTGAAAACTCATGCTTCGTCTGAAGGGCATAAAATTGCAGTAGCTCATGTGATAAGCCGTCACGCCCCAGCAGGTACAAGCAAGGCTGAGCAGTCAATTCAGAAACTGAATGCTTCGGTTTTTAACAAACTATCTTTGTTATTTAGAAATGCCCATGCCGTTGCGAAACACAACAGGCCCTTTTCAGATTTCGCTTGGTTAACTGAACTTGATGCCAAGAAAGGTTTAGATGTTGGCGAAACCTACAGGAACGACAAATCATGTAAATAATTTATTTCATCTATTAGTGCAGTTGAAAGGGAGAGAATTTGTGAAGAATTTGCAGAACACAAATTTGTTACCATTCTCAGTGATGGATCTACTGATGTCTCAACAACTGAAAATGAAATAGTATACTGCAGATCAGCTCACAGAGGGGACATTAGCATTGTGTTTTGCTCCATGAAAGCTATGGGGAAAGCTGACAGTGAGGGTGTTTATGAGGCTTGCACTCAAAGCATATGTGAAACTTTGGGGAGTGACACTTTAGACAAAGTAGTGGCCTTTGCAGCTGATGGGGCATCAGTAAACACAGGGCATGTGAACGGTGTTATTGCCAAACTCAGAGACAGATTATCTCCTTCAATTATAATGATACGATGTCTTGCACATCGCATGGAACTTGCTTTTCAAACTGCTGTCAAAAGCAAGGCCTTCGATGCTTTCACACAACTGCTTTCTCAGCTCTACAGAATGTACAAGTCCCCTCTTCAAAGGCATAATCTGAAAGTATCTTTTGATGCTTTGAATATGAGGCATTCTATGCCAACAAGAATTGGTGGAACCAGGTGGTTAAGCCACACACTTACAGCGATTCAGAAGTTGCGTGGAGGTTACAGGGGTTTCGTACATCATCTTCGACAGGTTCGTGATTTTTCAAATCTTAAATTTCATATAGTTAGGATTCTTGGTGACAGTGATGGTAGTCTATACAAAAACTTTTTACAGATAAAGACATTGTTAAGTTATACGACAAACTCGTTTTTTTTTGTTTTTTTTAACAGCTGGCAGATGACAGAACACAGGGGCTGAAGGCAAAAGCACTGTTGAAGTTGATGTCATCCAAGTCTGTTATCCTGTACATGCTGTTCCTTCAGGACATCCTCACCGTCTTATCCGCTTTCTCCAGAGCATTGCAGAATGCCCAGTCAAGCATCTACTTGGTACATGAACAGCTGCAGTCAGCAATGGTGTCACTGGGCAAACTTGAAGAAAGGTAACTATTGTGTTTTGAAGCTTTGTACTGTGTCATAGACTCATATTACAGAATTATTTACATATCTGCTTCAATCTGAAATATTGATCTAGATGAGGGATGCATATTCTTAATAAGTGTTGAACTAGATCGAATAAAATTGACTTTGTAAGTTTTTGTAGCGAAGGTTACATTTCATATTGGTACTATAAGGAACTGTTAACATGTTTAAATAATCACTGAAATGAGCTATCAGGGATTAGGAAGGACAGGGGCCATGGGCCATTTGCACATTTTCTGAAAAAATGGCTCATTACAATTTTGAAGTTTACTATTGATATAATGACATTGGACCTTTTAAAATGCCACATATGCCATGAAAATGGCCCATTGTCAAGTGTCCTTCCCAATCACTGAACTATGGAAAATGTGTATGACTTTTGTTGACTGCGTTCATTGTGATTGAACATTACATCAAATTCAACAGGCCTGGGCATTTCCTATCAGAAGTGTACCAACTTGATATGGCTGACAAGTGTTGCTATGAAGGTGACGAACTCAAAGGAAATTGTGTGTACCCGTCTATAATTGTGAAAAAAATTATGGACTGTATGCAAAACAGATTTTCTGACATCAGCTCAGGTTTGCTGAAAAGTACCCAGATTGTAGACATGACATCTTGGCCAACTAGCTATTCTGTTGGTGGGTTGTGAATTCAAAGTTCTGAAAATTATACTCACTGTATTAGTGCATTGTGTTATATTCACGTATTGTATTTTTATTTATATACTTTCAGTTGGTTAGGAGGGTTATCATAAAAGGATATCTTTGTTAAAACAAAGTTTTAGATTAATTAGATTAAATCATTGATACAGTATAAAAACTCTTGTAAAGTTTCTACCCTTCAAAAAGAAAAATATTTATTTACTTCAAGTAAACATGCTTTATTTAATCTTGTCTTAAGATAACTTTTATGAAAATAATTCTTAATACTTCAGTAATTGTGTTATTGACAATTATATTTAGGTATATTTTCTTCCAAAATAAAAACTGATAACCCTCCCTTTATCCTTTTTGAATAACCTTTACATGTTTGCTACTTATTATTCTTGTGTTTTCTTTCAAGATTCTTACATTTTATGTACAGAGTTTGGATTATTCATACTAACTTTCAAGGTTAAAATTCCTTTATATTTCAATTTCATGTAGTTCAATGACATAAAAGAATTCTTGATAAATGTGGACAGTTGCTTTTGTAAAGTGAAGTACATCTGCTACATCAATAATGGTTTTGATTTGAGATGTTGATATCTTATTACTTTCTGAGACTGATATTCATAATTAATGTGTTGCAGAATTTGGAGATGATGCAGTCCGTAACTTGACTTCCCACTTCAAGACAGTTTTGAAGAAACAAGGGTGTCAAGTAGAAACAGTTTCCTCAGAATGGGATCTTCTGAAACAGCTTTTGTATGACAGGTTAGTATTTAGGTGTATAGTTACTCTAGATAATATAGTTAACTATCATGCATTCAATATTTTCCAAATCATTCCAAATTTGCTTTAACATTGAAATTGAAATCAATATTTTGAGCAATAATGTCCTGTAAATTTTCTTTACATTCTAAGTCCAAGACTTACTATTTCGTAATTCTTTCAGTGAGAAGATATATGAGCTGACATGGCCTGACATCAACAAGAAGTATGTCAGCAAAGTTCCAAACTTCCTCATGCTTGTGGATCTAGTTTTGACTCTGCCAGCAAGCTCTGCAGAGTGTGAGCGTGGGTTTTCAGCTATGAAAATGCTGAAAACTGACTATAGGAACAGATTATCCAGCTCATCTATGACAGAGCTCCTGAGAGTTAAGATGCACTCTGCTGACCTCTCTGACTTTGACCCTACTGCAGCCATTCACTATTGGAATGGCTCCAGAAGAACCAACAGAAGACCAGTCAGAGCCAAACAGACCCAGAGCTTTGTTGAAGTGATCCCTGAAGATGATGAAGCAGAGGTGGTGGCAGGAGCAGCAGTTGCAGACCAGAGGGAACAGGGGGCTGCTGTGTCTGACTCTGTTCAGGATGACTTGGTGTTGAATGACTCAGACTTTGAGGACTGTGGGTCAGATTATGACTCAGATACTCTTGATGACCAGGAACTGTTTGACTTGGCATACTCACAGTCACTGTAATACTCCCTCTAATTACTCTCCAGTCCAGTCCAGCTAGTGTACGAACTAATTTCAACTAAACATTGTTAAATTGTCTTTTCTTTGTTGATTTATTTCTAGAACTTGGGCCTGCAGATGTTACTAAGGGCCTGCAGATGTTATTACCTGCAGGCCCTGACGGCCAACTGGCAATTTTTTTAATTCAAACACTGCTCTCATGTACAAAGTATATCTGTGGATTAGTTCCGTAATGTAGGTGATGTGTTTGGTATTAAGTAATAAGTATATGTCTCTCTTATGTACAAAGTATATTTGTGGATTAGTTATTTAATGTAGGTGATGTGTTTGGTATTAAGTAATAAGTATATGTCTCTCATGTACACAGAATATGTGTGGAATAGTTCCTTTATGTAGGTGAAGTGTTTGGTATTAGGTGATAAGTATTTGTCTCTCATGTACAAAGAATATTTGTGGATTAGTTCCTAAATGTAGGTGATGTGTTTGGTATTAAGTAATAAGTATATGTCTCTCATGTACAAAGAATATTTGTGGATTAGTTCCTTAATGTAGGTGAAGTGTTTGGTATTAAGTAATACATATATGTCTCTCATGTACAAAGTATATTTGTGGATTAGTTCCGTAATGTAAATGATGTGTTTGGTATTAAGTAATACGAATGTTAGTCTCAAATGCAAAGTATATTTGTTGATTAGTTCCTTAATGTAGGTGATGTGTTTGGTTTTAAGCAATACGTATATTGTACATAAGATACATATAGTTTTTACTTCATACCAAACACATCACCTACATTAAGGAACTAATCCACAAATATACTTTGCATATGAGAATACTATTCGTATTACTTAATACCAAACACATCATTTACATTACGGAACTAATCCACAAATATACTTTTTACATAAGAGACATATACTTTTTTACTTAATACCAAACACCTCACCTACATTAAGGAACTAATGCACAAATATACTTTGTATATGAGAATAATATACGTATTACTTAATACCAAACATATCACCTACATAAAGGAACTAATCCACAGATATACTTTGTACAGGAGAGACATATACTTATTACTTAATACCAAAAACATCACCTACATTAAGGAACTAATCCACAAATATTATTTGTACATGAGAGACATATACGTATTACTTAATACCAAACACATCACCTACATTACTGAACTAATCCAAAAATATACTCTGCACATGAGAGACAAATACTTATTACTTAATACCAAACACATCACCTACATTAAGGAACTAATCCACAAATATTATTTGTACATGAGAGACATATACGTATTACTTAATACCAAACACATCACCTACATTACGGAACTGATCCAAAAATATACTCTGCACATGAGAGACAAATACTTATCACCTAATACCAAACACTTCACCTACATTAAGGAACTAATCAACAAATATACCTTCTACACCAGAGACATATACTTATTACTTAAAACCAAACACATCACCTACATTACGGAACTAATCCACAAATATACTTTGTACATGAGCGACATATACGTATTACTTAATACCAAACACATCACTTACGTTAAGGAACTAATCTTCACATATACTTTGTACATGAGAGACATATACGTATTACTTAATACCAAACACATCACCTACATTACGGAACTAATCCACAAATATACTTTGTACATAAGAGACATATACTTTTTACTTAATACCAAACACATCACCTACATTAAGGTACTAATCGACGAATATACTTTGTACATGAGAATAATTTACGTATTACTTTATACCAAACACCTCACCTACATTAAGGAACTAATCCACAAATATACTTTGTACATGAGAGACATATACTGTTTACTTAATACCAAACACATCACCTACATTAAGGAACTAATCCACAAATATACTGTGAACATGAGAGACATATACGTATTACTTAATACCAAACACATCACCTACATTAAGGAACTAATCCAAAAATATACTCTTTACATGAGCGATATATACTTAATGCTTAATACAAAACACATCAGCTACATTACGAAACTTATCGACAAATATACATTGTATATGAGAATAATATACGTATTACTTAATACCAAACACATCACCTACATTACGGAACTAATCCACAAATATACTCTGTACATGAGAGAAATATACTTTTTACTTAATACCAAACACATCACCTACATTTAGGAACTAATCCATAAATATACTTTGTACATGAGAGACATATACGTATTACTTAATACCAAACACATCATCTACATTACTGAACTAATCCACAAATATACTGTGTACATGAGACACGTATACTTATTACTTAATACCAAACACAACACCTACATTACGGAACTAATCCACAAATATACTTTGTACATAAGCGACATATACGTATTACTTAATACCAAACACATCACTTACGTTAAGGAACTAATCTTCACATATACTTTGTACATGAGAGACATATACGTATTACTTAATACCTAACACATCACCTGCATTACGGAACTAATCCACAAATATACTTTGTACATAAGAGACATATACTTTTTACTTAATGCCAAACACATCACCTACATTAAGGTACTAATCGACAAATATACTTTGTACATGAGAATAATTTACGTATTACTTAATACCAAACACCTCACCTACATTAAGGAACTAATCCACACATATACTTTGTACATGAGAGACATATACTGTTTACTTAATACCAAACACATCACCTACATTAAGGAACTAATCCACAAATATACTGTGAACATGAGAGACATATACGTATTACTTAATACCAAACACATCACCTACATTAAGGAACTAATCCAAAAATATACTCTATACATGAGCAATATATACTTAATGCTTAATACAAAACACATCAGCTACATTACGAAACTAATCGACAAATATACGTTGTATATGAGAATAATATACGCATTACTTAATACCAAACACATCACCTACATTAGGGAACTAATCCACAAATATACTCTGTACATGAAAGAAATATACTTATTACTTAATACCAAACACATCACCTACATTTAGGAACTAATCCATAAATATACTTTGTACATGAGAGACATATACGTATTACTTAATACCAAACACATCATCTACATTACTGAACTAATCGACAAATATACTTTGTACATGAGAGACGTATACTTATTACTTAATTCCAAACACATCACCTACATTTAGGAACTAATCCATGAATATACTCTGTACATGAGAGACGTAGACTTATTACTTAATACCAAACACATCACCTACATTTAGAAACTAATCCACAAATATACTCTGTACATGAGAGACGTATACTTATTACTAAATACAAAACACATCATCTATATTACTGAACTAATCCACAAATATACTCTGTACATGAGAGAAATATACGTATTACTTAATACCAAACACATCACCTACATTACGGAACTAATCCACAAATATACTCTGTACATGAGAGAAATATACGTATTATTAATGCCAAACACATCACCTACATTTAGGAACTAATCCACAAATATACTTTGTACATGAGACACGTATACTTATTAAATATATACCAAAGACATCACCTACATTACGGAACTAATCAACAAATATACTCTGTACATGAGAGACATAGACGTATTACTTAAAACCAAACACATCACCTACATTTAGGAACTATTCCACAAATATACTTTGTACATGAGAGACGTATACTTATTACTTAATACCAAACACATCATCTACATTTAGGAACTAATCCACAAATATACTTTGTACATGAGAGACGTATACTTATTACTTAATACCAAACACATCACCTACATTTAGGAACTAATCCACAAATATACTCTGTACATGAGAGACGTATACTTATTACTTAATACCAAACAAATCACCTACATTTAGGAACCAATCAACAAATATACTCTGTACATGAGAGAAATATACGAATTACTTAATACCAAACACATCACCTACATTTAGGAACTAATCCAGAAATAAACTTTGTACGTGAGAGACATATACGTATTACTTAATACCAAACACATCACCTACATTTAGAAACTAATCCACAAATATACTTTGTACATGAGAGATATATACTTTTCACTTTATACCAAACACATCACCTGCATTCAGGAACTAATCCACAAATATACTTTGTACATGAGAGACGTATACTTATTACTTAATACCAAACACACCACCTACATTTAGGAACTAATCCACAAATATACTTTGTATCTGAGAGAAATATACGTATTACTTAATACCAAACACATCACCTACATTTGGGAACTAATCCATGAATATCCTTTGTACATGAGAGACGTGTACTTATTAATCAATACCAAACACATCACCTACATTTAGGAACTAATCCACAAATATACTCTGTACATGAGAGACGTATACTTATTACTTAATACCAAACACATCACCTACATTACGGAACTAATCCACAAATATACTTTGTACATGAGAGACGTATACTTATTACTTAATACCAAACACATCACCTACATTTAGGAACTAATCCACAAATATACTCTGTACATGAGAGACGTATACTTATTACTTAATACCAAACACATCACCTTCATTTAGGAACTAATCCATGAATATACTCTGTACATGAGAGACGTATACTTATTACTTAATACCAAACACATCACCTACATTTAGGAACTAATCCACAAATATACTTTGTACATGAGAGACGTATACTTATTACTTAATACCAAACACATCATCTACATTACGGAACTAATCAACAAATATACTCTGTACATGAGAGACGTATACTTATTACTTAATACCAAACACATCACCTACATTTAGGAACTAATCCACAAATATACTTTGTACATGAGAGACGTATTCTTATTACTTAATACCAAACACATCACCTACATTTAGGAACTAATCCACAAATATACTTTGTACATGAGAGACGTATACTTATTACTTAATACCAAACACATCACCTACATTTAGGAACTAATCCACAAATATTCGTTGTACATGAGAGACGTATACTTATTACTTAATACCAAACACATCACCTACATTTAGGAACTAATCCACAAATATTCTATGTACATGAGAGACGTATACTTATTACTTAATACCAAACACGTCACCTACATTTAGGAACTAATCCACAAATATACTCTGTACATGAGAGACGTATACTTATTACTTAATACCAAACACATCACCTACATTTAGGAACTAATCCACAAATATACTCTGTACATGAGAGACGTATACTTATTATTTAATACCAAACACATCACCTACATTTAGGAACTAATCCACAAATATACTCTGTACATGAGAGAAGTATACGTATTACTTAATACCAAACACATCATCTACATTTAGGAACCAATCAACAAATATACTCTGTACATGAGAGACGTATACTTATTACTTAATACCAAACACATCACCTACATAACGGAACTAATCCACAAATATACTTTGTACATGAGAGACGTATACTTATTACTTAATACCAAACATATCACCTACATTTAGGAACTAATCCACAAATATACTTTGTACATGAGAGACGTATACTTATTACTTAATACCAAACACGTCACCTACATTTAGGAACCAATCAACAAATATACTCTGTACATGAGAGACGTATACTTATTACTTAATACCAAACACATCACCTACATTACGGAACTAATCCGCAAATATACTTTGTACATGAGAGACGTATACTTATTACTTAATACCAAACACATCACCTACATTTAGGAACTAATCCACAAATATACTTTGTACATGAGAGACGTATACTTATTACTTAGTACCAAACACATCACCTACAATACGGAACTACTCCACAAATATACTCTGTACATGAGAGACGTATACTTATTACTTACTACCAAACACATCACCTACATTTAGGAACTAATCCACAAATATTCTTTGTACATGACAGACGTATACTTATTACTTAATACCAAACACATCACCTACATTTAGGAATTAATCCACAAATATTCTTTGTACATGAGAGACGTATACTTATTACTTAATACCAAACACATCACCTACATTTAGGAACTAATCCACAAATATACTCTGTACATGGGAGACGTATACTTATTACTTAATACCAAACACATCACCTACATTTAGGAACTCATCCACAAATATACTCTGTACATGAGAGACGTATACTTATTATTTAATACCAAACACATCACCTACATTTAGGAACTAATTCACAAATATACTCTGTACATGAGAGACGTATACTTATTATTTAATACCAAACACATCACCTACATTTAGGAACTAATCCACAAATATACTTTGTACATGAGAGACGTATACTTATTACTTAATACCAAACACATCACCTACATTTAGGAACTAATCCACAAATATACTTTGTACATGAGAGACGTATACTTATTACTTAATACCAAACACATCATCTACATTACTGAACTAATCGACAAATATACTCTGTACATGAGAGACGTATACTTATTACTTAATACCAAACACATCACCTACATTACGGAACTAATCCACAAATATACTTTGTACATGAGAGACGTTTACTTATTACTTAATACCAAACACATCACCTACATTTAGGAACTAATCCACACATATTCTATGTACATGAGAGACGTATACTTATTACTTAATACCAAACACATCACCTACATTTAGGAACTAATCCACAAATATACTTTGTACATGAGAGACGTATACTTATTACTTAATACCAAACACGTCATCTACATTTAGGAACCAATCAACAAATATACTCTGTACATGAGAGACGTATACTTATTACATAATACCAAACACATCACCTATATTACGGAACTGATCCACAAATATACTTTGTACATGAGAGACGTATACTTATTACTTAATACCAAACACATCACCTACATTTAGGAACTAATCCACAAATATACTTTGTACATGAGAGACGTATACTTATTACTTAGTACCAAACACATCACCTACATTTAGGAACTAATCCACAAATATACTCTGTACATGAGAGACGTATACTTATTACTTACTACCAAACACATCACCTACATTTAGGAACTAATCCACAAATATACTTTGTACATGAGAGACGTATACTTATTACTTAATACCAAACACATCATCTACATTACGGAACTAATCAACAAATATACTCTGTACATGAGAGACGTATACTTATTACTTAATACCAAACACATCACCTACATTTAGGAACTAATCCACAAATATTCTTTTTACATGACAGACGTATACTTATTACTTAATACCAAACACATCACCTACATTTAGGAACTAATCCACACATATTCTTTGTACATGAGAGACGTATACTTATTACTTAATACCAAACACATCACCTACATTTAGGAACTAATCCACAAATATACTCTGTACATGGGAGACGTATACTTATTACTTAATACCAAACACATCACCTACATTTAGGAACTCATCCACAAATATACTCTGTACATGAGAGACGTATACTTATTATTTAATACCAAACACATCACCTACATTTAGGAACTCATTCACAAATATACTATGTACATGAGAGACGTATACTTATTACTTAATACCAAACACATCACCTACATTTAGGAACTAATCCACAAATATACTCTGTACATGAGAGACGTATACTTATTATTTAATACCAAACACATCACCTACATTTAGGAACTAATCCACAAATATACTCTGTACATGAGAGAAGTATACGTATTACTTAATACCAAACACATCATCTACATTTAGGAACCAATCAACAAATATACTCTGTACATGAGAGACGTATACTTATTACTTAATACCAAACACATCACCTACATAACGGAACTAATCCACAAATATACTTTGTACATGAGAGACGTATACTTATTACTTAATACCAAACATATCACCTACATTTAGGAACTAATCCACAAATATACTTTGTACATGAGAGACGTATACTTATTACTTAATACCAAACACGTCACCTACATTTAGGAACCAATCAACAAATATACTCTGTACATGAGAGACGTATACTTATTACTTAATACCAAACACATCACCTACATTACGGAACTAATCCGCAAATATACTTTGTACATGAGAGACGTATACTTATTACTTAATACCAAACACATCACCTACATTTAGGAACTAATCCACAAATATACTTTGTACATGAGAGACGTATACTTATTACTTAGTACCAAACACATCACCTACAATACGGAACTAATCCACAAATATACTCTGTACATGAGAGACGTATACTTATTACTTACTACCAAACACATCACCTACATTTAGGAACTAATCCACAAATATTCTTTGTACATGAGAGACGTATACTTATTACTTAATACCAAACACATCACCTACATTTAGGAACTAATCCACAAATATACTCTGTACATGGGAGACGTATACTTATTACTTAATACCAAACACATCACCTACATTTAGGAACTCATCCACAAATATACTCTGTACATGAGAGACGTATACTTATTATTTAATACCAAACACATCACCTACATTTAGGAACTCATTCACAAATATACTCTGTACATGAGAGACGTATACTTATTATTTAATACCAAACACATCACCTACATTTAGGAACTAATCCACAAATATACTTTGTACATGAGAGACGTATACTTATTACTTAATACCAAACACATCACCTACATTTAGGAACTAATCCACAAATATACTTTGTACATGAGAGACGTATACTTATTACTTAATACCAAACACATCATCTACATTACTGAACTAATCGACAAATATACTCTGTACATGAGAGACGTATACTTATTACTTAATACCAAACACATCACCTACATTACGGAACTAATCCACAAATATACTTTGTACATGAGAGACGTTTACTTATTACTTAATACCAAACACATCACCTACATTTAGGAACTAATCCACACATATTCTATGTACATGAGAGACGTATACTTATTACTTAATACCAAACACATCACCTACATTTAGGAACTAATCCACAAATATACTTTGTACATGAGAGACGTATACTTATTACTTAATACCAAACACGTCATCTACATTTAGGAACCAATCAACAAATATACTCTGTACATGAGAGACGTATACTTATTACTTAATACCAAACACATCACCTATATTACGGAACTGATCCACAAATATACTTTGTACATGAGAGACGTATACTTATTACTTAATACCAAACACATCACCTACATTTAGGAACTAATCCACAAATATACTTTGTACATGAGAGACGTATACTTATTACTTAGTACCAAACACATCACCTACATTTAGGAACTAATCCACAAATATACTCTGTACATGAGAGACGTATACTTATTACTTACTACCAAACACATCACCTACATTTAGGAACTAATCCACAAATATACTTTGTACATGAGAGACGTATACTTATTACTTAATACCAAACACATCATCTACATTACGGAACTAATCAACAAATATACTCTGTACATGAGAGACGTATACTTATTACTTAATACCAAACACATCACCTACATTTAGGAACTAATCCACAAATATTCTTTTTACATGACAGACGTATACTTATTACTTAATACCAAACACATCACCTACATTTAGGAACTAATCCACACATATTCTTTGTACATGAGAGACGTATACTTATTACTTAATACCAAACACATCACCTACATTTAGGAACTAATCCACAAATATACTCTGTACATGGGAGACGTATACTTATTACTTAATACCAAACACATCACCTACATTTAGGAACTCATCCACAAATATACTCTGTACATGAGAGACGTATACTTATTATTTAATACCAAACACATCACCTACATTTAGGAACTCATTCACAAATATACTATGTACATGAGAGACGTATACTTATTATTTAATACCAAACACATCACCTACATTTAGGAACTAATCCACAAATATACTCTGTACATTAGAGACGTATACGTATTACTTAATACCAAACACATCATCTACATTTAGGAACCAATCAACAACTATACTCTGTACATGAGAGACGTATACTTATTACTTAATACCAAACACATCACCTACATTACGGAACTAATCCACAAATATACTTTGTACATGAGAGACGTATACTTATTACTTAATACCAAACACATCACCTACATTTAGGAACTAATCCACAAATATACTTTGTACATGAGAGACGTATACTTATTACTTAATACCAAACACGTCATCTACATTTAGGAACCAATCAACAAATATACTCTGTACATGAGAGACGTATACTTATTACTTAATACCAAACACATCACCTACATTACGGAACTAATCCACAAATATACTTTGTACATGAGAGACGTATACTTATTACTTAATACCAAACACATCACCTACATTTAGGAACTAATCCACAAATATACTTTGTACATGAGAGACGTATACTTATTACTTAGTACCAAACACATCACCTACATTTAGGAACTAATCCACAAATATACTCTGTACATGAGAGACGTATACTTATTACTTACTACCAAACACATCACCTACATTTAGGAACTAATCCACAAATATACTTTGTACATGAGAGACGTATACTTATTACTTAATACCAAACACATCATCTACATTACGGAACTAATCAACAAATATACTCTGTACATGAGAGACGTATACTTATTACTTAATACCAAACACATCACCTACATTTAGGAACTAATCCACAAATGTTCTTTGTACATGAGAGACGTATACTTATTACTTAATACCAAACACATCACCTACATTAAGGAACTAATCCACACATATTCTTTGTACATGAGAGACGTATACTTATTACTTAATACCAAACACATCACCTACATTTAGGAACTAATCCACAAATATACTCTGTACATGGGAGACGTATACTTATTACTTAATACCAAACACATCACCTACATTTAGGAACTCATCCACAAATATACTCTGTACATGAGAGACGTATACTTATTATTTAATACCAAACACATCACCTACATTTAGGAACTCATTCACAAATATACTCTGTACATGAGAGACGTATACTTATTATTTAATACCAAACACATCACCTACATTTAGGAACTAATCCACAAATATACTCTGTACATGAGAGACGTATACGTATTACTTAATACCAAACACATCATCTACATTTAGGAACCAATCAACAAATATACTCTGTACATGAGAGACGTATACTTAATACTTAATACCAAACACATCACCTACATTACGGAACTAATCCACAAATATACTTTGTACATGAGAGACGTATACTTATTACTTAATACCAAACACATCACCTACATTACGGAACTAATCCACAAATATACTTTGTACATGAGAGACGTATACTTATTACTTAATACCAAACACGTCATCTACATTTAGGAACCAATCAACAAATATACTCTGTACATGAGAGACGTATACTTATTACTTAATACCAAACTCATCACCTACATTACGGAACTAATCCACAAATATACTTTGTACATGAGAGACGTATACTTATTACTTAGTACCAAACACATCACCTACATTTAGGAACTAATCCACAAATATACTCTGTACATGAGAGACGTATACTTATTACTTACTACCAAACACATCACCTATATTTAGGAACTAATCCACAAATATACTTTGTACATGAGAGACGTATACTTATTACTTAATACCAAACACATCATCTACATTACGGAACTAATCGACAAATATACTCTGTACATGAGAGACGTATACTTATTACTTAATACCAAACACATCACCTACATTTAGGAACTAATCCACAAATATTCTTTGTACATGAGAGACGTATACTTATTACTTAATACCAAACACATCACCTACATTTAGGAACTAATCCACAAATATACTCTGTACATGAGAGACGTATACTTATTACTTAATACCAAACACATCACCTACATTTAGGAACTCATCCACAAATATACTCTGTACATGAGAGACGTATACTTATTATTTAATACCAAACACATCACCTACATTTAGGAACTCATTCACAAATATACTCTGTACATGAGAGACGTATACTTATTATTTAATACCAAACACATCACCTACATTTAGGAACTAATCCACAAATATACTCTGTACATGAGAGACGTATACTTATTACTTAATACCAAACACATCACCTACATTACGGAACTAATCCACAAATATACTCTGTACATGAGAGACGTATACTTATTACTTAATACCAAACACATCACCTACATTTAGGAACTAATCCACAAATATACTTTGTACATGAGAGACGTATACTTATTACTTAATACCAAACACGTCATCTACATTTAGGAACCAATCAACAAATATACTCTGTACATGAGAGACGTATACTTATTACTTAATACCAAACACATCACCTACATTACGGAACTAATCCACAAATATACTTTGTACATGAGAGATGTATACTTATTACTTAATACCAAACACATCACCTACATTTAGGAACTAATCCACAAATATAATTTGTACATGAGAGACGTATACTTATTACTTAGTACCAAACACATCACCTACATTTAGGAACTAATCCACAAATATACTCTGTACATGAGAGACGTATACTTATTACTTACTACCAAACACATCACCTACATTTAGGAACTAATCCACAAATATACTTTGTACATGAGAGACGTATACTTATTACTTAATACCAAACACATCATCTACATTACGGAACTAATCAAAAAATATACTCTGTACATGAGAGACGTATACTTATTACTTAATACCAAACACATCACCTACATTTAGGAACTAATCCACAAATATTCTTTGTACATGAGAGACGTATACTTATTACTTAATACCAAACACATCACCTACATTTAGGAACTAATCCACAAATATACTCTGTACATGGGAGACGTATACTTATTACTTAATACCAAACACATCACCTACATTTAGGAACTCATCCACAAATATACTCTGTACATGAGAGACGTATACTTATTATTTAATACCAAACACATCACCTACATTTAGGAACTCATTCACAAATATACTCTGTACATGAGAGACGTATACTTATTATTTAATACCAAACACATCACCTACATTTAGGAACTAATCCACAAATATACTCTGTACATGAGAGACGTATACGTATTACTTAATACCAAACACATCATCTACATTTAGGAACCAATCAACAAATATACTCTGTACATGAGAGACGTATACTTATTACTTAATACCAAAAACATCACCTACATTACGGAACTAATCCACAAATATACTTTGTACATGAGAGACGTATACTTATTACTTAGTACCAAACACATCACCTACATTTAGGAACTAATCCACAAATATACTCTGTACATGAGAGACGTATACTTATTACTTACTACCAAACACATCACCTATATTTAGGAACTAATCCACAAATATACTTTGTACATGAGAGACGTATACTTATTACTTAATACCAAACACATCATCTACATTACGGAACTAATCGACAAATATACTCTGTACATGAGAGACGTATACTTATTACTTAATACCAAACACATCACCTACATTTAGGAACTAATCCACAAATATTCTTTGTACATGAGAGACGTATACTTATTACTTAATACCAAACACATCACCTACATTTAGGAACTAATCCACAAATATACTCTGTACATGGGAGACGTATACTTATTACTTAATACCAAACACATCACCTACATTTAGGAACTCATCCACAAATATACTCTGTACATGAGAGACGTATACTTATTATTTAATACCAAACACATCACCTACATTTAGGAACTCATTCACAAATATACTCTGTACATGAGAGACGTATACTTATTATTTAATACCAAACACATCACCTACATTTAGGAACTAATCCACAAATATACTCTGTACATGAGAGACGTATACTTATTACTTAATACCAAACACATCACCTACATTACGGAACTAATCCACAAATATACTCTGTACATGAGAGACGTATACTTATTACTTAATACCAAACACATCACCTACATTTAGGAACTAATCCACAAATATACTTTGTACATGAGAGACGTATACTTATTACTTAATACCAAACACGTCATCTACATTTAGGAACCAATCAACAAATATACTCTGTACATGAGAGACGTATACTTATTACTTAATACCAAACACATCACCTACATTACGGAACTAATCCACAAATATACTTTGTACATGAGAGATGTATACTTATTACTTAATACCAAACACATCACCTACATTTAGGAACTAATCCACAAATATAATTTGTACATGAGAGACGTATACTTATTACTTAGTACCAAACACATCACCTACATTTAGGAACTAATCCACAAATATACTCTGTACATGAGAGACGTATACTTATTACTTACTACCAAACACATCACCTACATTTAGGAACTAATCCACAAATATACTTTGTACATGAGAGACGTATACTTATTACTTAATACCAAACACATCATCTACATTACGGAACTAATCAAAAAATATACTCTGTACATGAGAGACGTATACTTATTACTTAATACCAAACACATCACCTACATTTAGGAACTAATCCACAAATATTCTTTGTACATGAGAGACGTATACTTATTACTTAATACCAAACACATCACCTACATTTAGGAACTAATCCACAAATATACTCTGTACATGGGAGACGTATACTTATTACTTAATACCAAACACATCACCTACATTTAGGAACTCATCCACAAATATACTCTGTACATGAGAGACGTATACTTATTATTTAATACCAAACACATCACCTACATTTAGGAACTCATTCACAAATATACTCTGTACATGAGAGACGTATACTTATTATTTAATACCAAACACATCACCTACATTTAGGAACTAATCCACAAATATACTCTGTACATGAGAGACGTATACGTATTACTTAATACCAAACACATCATCTACATTTAGGAACCAATCAACAAATATACTCTGTACATGAGAGACGTATACTTATTACTTAATACCAAAAACATCACCTACATTACGGAACTAATCCACAAATATACTTTGTACATGAGAGACGTATACTTATTACTTAATACCAAACACATCACCTACATTTAGAAACTAATCCACAAATATACTTTGTACATGAGAGACGTATACTTATTACTTAATACCAAACACATCATCTACATTACTGAACTAATCGACAAATATACTCTGTACATGAGAGACGTATACTTATTACTTAATACCAAACACATCACCTACATTACGGAACTAATCCACAAATATACTTTGTACATGAGAGACGTATACTTATTACTTAATACCAAACACATCACCTACATTTAGGAACTAATCCACAAATATACTTTGTACATGAGAGACGTATACTTATTACTTAATACCAAACACATCATCTACATTACGGAACTAATCAAAAAATATACTCTGTACATGAGAGACGTATACTTATTACTTAATACCAAACACATCACCTACATTTAGGAACTAATCCACAAATATACTTTGTACATGAGAGACGTATACTTATTACTTAATACCAAACACATCACCTACATTTAGGAACTTATCCACAAATATACTTTGTACAGGAGAGACGTATACTTATAACTTAATACAAAACACATCACCTACATTTAGGAACTAATCCACAAATATTCTTTGTACATGAGAGACGTATACTTATTACTTAATACCAAACACATCACCTACATTTAGGAACTAATCAACAAATATTCTTTGTACATGAGAGACGTATACTTATTACTTAATACCAAACACATCACCTACATTTAGGAACTAATCCACAAATATACTCTGTACATGAGAGACGTATACTTATTACTTAATACCAAACATATCACCAACATTTAGGAACTCATCCACAAATATACTCTGTACATGAGAGACGTATACTTATTATTTGATACCAAACACATCACCTACATTTAGGAACTAATCCACAAATATACTCTGTACATGAGAGACGTATACGTATTACTTAATACCAAACACATCATCTACATTTAGGAACCAATCAACAAATATACTCTGTACATGAGAGACGTATACTTATTACTTAATACCAAACACATCACCTACATTTAGGAACTAATCCACAAATATTCTTTGTACATGAGAGACGTATACTTATTACTTAATACCAAACACATCACCTACATTTAGGAACTAATCCACAAATATACTCTGTACATGGGAGACGTATACTTATTACTTAATACCAAACACATCACCTACATTTAGGAACTCATCCACAAATATACTCTGTACATGAGAGACGTATACTTATTATTTAATACCAAACACATCACCTACATTTAGGAACTCATTCACAAATATACTCTGTACATGAGAGACGTATACTTATTATTTAATACCAAACACATCACCTACATTTAGGAACTAATCCACAAATATACTCTGTACATGAGAGACGTATACGTATTACTTAATACCAAACACATCATCTACATTTAGGAACCAATCAACAAATATACTCTGTACATGAGAGACGTATACTTATTACTTAATACCAAAAACATCACCTACATTACGGAACTAATCCACAAATATACTTTGTACATGAGAGACGTATACTTATTACTTAATACCAAACACATCACCTACATTTAGAAACTAATCCACAAATATACTTTGTACATGAGAGACGTATACTTATTACTTAATACCAAACACATCATCTACATTACTGAACTAATCGACAAATATACTCTGTACATGAGAGACGTATACTTATTACTTAATACCAAACACATCACCTACATTACGGAACTAATCCACAAATATACTTTGTACATGAGAGACGTATACTTATTACTTAATACCAAACACATCACCTACATTTAGGAACTAATCCACAAATATACTTTGTACATGAGAGACGTATACTTATTACTTAATACCAAACACATCATCTACATTACGGAACTAATCAAAAAATATACTCTGTACATGAGAGACGTATACTTATTACTTAATACCAAACACATCACCTACATTTAGGAACTAATCCACAAATATACTTTGTACATGAGAGACGTATACTTATTACTTAATACCAAACACATCACCTACATTTAGGAACTTATCCACAAATATACTTTGTACAGGAGAGACGTATACTTATAACTTAATACAAAACACATCACCTACATTTAGGAACTAATCCACAAATATTCTTTGTACATGAGAGACGTATACTTATTACTTAATACCAAACACATCACCTACATTTAGGAACTAATCAACAAATATTCTTTGTACATGAGAGACGTATACTTATTACTTAATACCAAACACATCACCTACATTTAGGAACTAATCCACAAATATACTCTGTACATGAGAGACGTATACTTATTACTTAATACCAAACATATCACCAACATTTAGGAACGCATCCACAAATATACTCTGTACATGAGAGACGTATACTTATTATTTGATACCAAACACATCACCTACATTAAGGAACTAATCCACAAATATACTCTGTACATGAGAGACGTATACGTATTACTTAATACCAAACACATCATCTACATTTAGGAACCAATCAACAAATATACTCTGTACATGAGAGACGTATACTTATTACTTAATACCAAACACATCACCTACATTACGGAACTAATCCACAAATATACTTTGTACATGAGCGACGTATACTTATTACTTAATACCAA
Source organism: Gibbula magus (assembly GCA_936450465.1). Taxonomy (NCBI): domain Eukaryota; kingdom Metazoa; phylum Mollusca; class Gastropoda; order Trochida; family Trochidae; genus Gibbula; species Gibbula magus. The sequence continues at coordinate 26,749,168 of OW388294.1, forward strand.
ACACATCACCTACATTTAGGAACTAATCCACAAATATACTTTGTACATGAGAGACGTATACTTATTACTTAATACCAAACACATCATCTACATTACTGAACTAATCGACAAATATACTTTGTACATGAGAGACATATACGTATTACTTAATACCAAACACATCACCTACATTTAGGAACTAATCCACAAATATACTTTGTACATGAGTAATATATACTTAATGCTTAATACAAAACACATCAGCTACATTAAGGAATTAATCCACAAATATACTTTGTACATGAGAGACGTATACTTATTACTTAATACCAAACACATCACCTACATTAAGGAACTAATCCACAAATATACTTTGTACATGAGAGACGTATTCTTATTACTTAATACCAAACACATCACCTACATTACGGAACTAATACTCAAATATATTCTGTACATGAGAGACGTATACTTATTACTTAATACCAAAAACATCACCTACATTTAGGAACTAATCCACAAATATACTTTGTACATGAGAGACATATACTTATTACTTAATACCAAACACATCACCTACATTAAGGAACTAATCCACAAATATACTTTGTACATGAGCGACGTATACTTATTACTTAATACCAAACACATCACCTACATTTAGGAACTAATCCACAAATATACTCTGTACATGAGAGACGTATTCTTAATGCTTAATACAAAACACATCACCTACATTAAGGAACTAATCCACAAATATACAGTGTACATGGGAGACGTATACGTATTACTTAATACCAAACACATCACCTACATTTAGGAACTAATCCACAGATATACTTTGTACATGAGAGACGTATACTTATTACTTAATACCAAACACATCACCTACATTTAGGAACTAATCCACAGATATACTTTGTACATGAGAGACGTATACTTATTACTTAATACCAAACACATCACCTACATTTAGGAACTAATCCACAAATATACTCTGTACATGAGAGACGTATACTTATTACTTAATACCAAACACATCATCTACATTTAGGAACTAATCCACAAATGTACTTTGTACATGAGAGACGTATACTTATTACTTAATACCAAACACATCACCTACTTACTGAACTAATGCATAAATATACTTTGTATATGAGATAAATATACGTATTACTTAATACCAAACACATCACCTACATTTAGGAACTAATCCATAAATATACTTTGTACATGAGAGACATATACGTATTACTTAATACCAAACACATCACTTACATTACGAAACTAATCCACACATGTACTTTGTTAATAGACAGTACAACAGGAACAGTGTGACCCTTCTCCGGATGTTAAATAAAACAAATAGAATCAGAGCTGTCATATGTTTGTCATTTACCTAATTAACTAATCCCTTATATAAGCTATGAATAACGTAAAATCCGATGTCAAATTTTGGAAGTCGCTTAGGTTATGTCAGTCAGGAAAAAAAGCATAAAAGTATAAAGCTAAATATAATTTATACCTTTTCATCGAAATAATTCACATGTCAACAAAGAGCGAGGATATATTTTGGTATGTTCTTGTGCAATGTCATGTTAGCCCAAAAGGCCTGGTATGCCAGATGAATGTCAAAATAGCATCACAGTTACATTGACATGCTAAACTTTGTGATTGTGTTTGAAAGTGATTGACTTCTATTATTATAGTGCATCACTGCAGTTTCATTTCGTGGTAAATTGATTTGAGAAATCTTATCAATAACTTACAATGGAAGGAAATACCACGGCACAATTGCCTAAAGATAACTGAAAATGTTTAAGACATTAAGTTCTGTATCTAAGCAACAATTTATCAGCAACAAGATTTGTGCTAAGATGGTCTAGACACTTTCTGGCGAGCTGCTGAGTTCAATTATAGTACTTTTGGATAATCATGAGCCATCAACCTGATCTAATTAAAGTCCAATTCAGTCTAATTTATATCACATTGTGTGTCCCAGTTTTCTTTTCACGGAGATATACACCATAGAGTCTTGTAATTTGAAATATACATCTGTTGATAATTGGAAAATGTGATGGCTTGAATTTTCTAAATAACTGTACGGAAACTAATCATGTGTTATCGACTACAGGAGTTGTAATTTTTTAAATGTAATATTCAATTATGTTCCCCCTATGTAACGTGAAATACATTTACATCTTCAGGGATAGGTGTAATTTGATTCAATCGTCAATTTACATTACATGTAGCAAGTTGTGTTCTAAATGTAAAACAAGCGATTCCTTAAAGTATACTTATTTCTTCACTTCCCAAGAATAGGCAGGAATAAATAACTGCTAACAGCGCTTCATGGGTACAAGTTGGCACGATCAGTCAGAAAATGTAAACAAACTTCTTCAAACATGTTAAATGTGTGTAATGACAAACAGAGAGACGGATAGCTGGACAGGTGAACATCAAATCCTTGGAGGCATAGGATGTAATAAAATTTGGGTTCCATCAAATGATGTAAAGAGTTATCACCATTGATACAAATGCTGTCGTCATTTCAATTACCTTTTGAAGAGAAAACCAATGATTACCATAATCTTTTTAATGCCCAACAGGAGTTTATCGTTATATAGACATAGAAGATGTGATATGATGCACCGTTGAATACCTCTTAAGTTTCACCGACCGTTTTATTAACAAGTATTTAAGAAATGTATTATATTTGAATGATGCACATAGGAACATACAGTAGGTGTCATCAGGAATTCATTCATAAACGTTCTTACTGTATGATCCTTGGGAATTGAATCGGCAAATACACCCTCATAACCATATGCATCACGTTCTCTAATCAATTCAAATAATCCTGGATTTGCTCTCTCTCTACAACAACTTAAAACAAGCATGACACCAGTGCACTTGCACTAAAACCGCATTGTAAAAAGAAAGTGTCTTTCCAAACGAGGGAAATATTCTATTGTGAGCTAAGAACTTCATTTTGCAAACTCTTACAAAGCTTTTCGGAATTTGTCCAATACCTGTGTATTATATCCCTGACAGTTAAGTGATATTGCCGGACGTCGACAGTCCCTCTTAATTTTGTCCATTCCTGAAGTTGGTTAAGTGTTCATTACTTTAAATAGTTAAATTTTGTGCAAATTTAATACGACTTTAATTATGTGCTTAAACAATATGGGAATTCTGTTTGTATTTAACAGTATCATTTAGAAACGATAATAGCTTTGAATCCTTTTCGAAATGATCACTCTATTTTCCCTGTTAATGCCCAATCTCTTTCAATGCGATTGCTTTCAGCTTAGAGAAGAATAAGCTGTTAATACATGATGAAAGTATTTTGAAATAAAAGAGCTTTCTAAGGTTTCATTCGAAACGCAATAAATATTTCAACACAAACTAGTTGGTGTAGAGGTGACCGAACTTGCAGAGACGATATATCGGTTCACCCTCAGTCACAGGGCTGAATATTGCAAATACCTTCACACATCACCCCTGGGGAATACTTTCAGATGCATTTAATATCATGTGGGGTGTAATGAAACTGTATATTTTGAACATTTAACAACATTTGGAGAAACAAATTTAAACAAGTACTTGCCACTAACATGGCAATATCCCCCGGCACTAACGTTGAATCACGTAAGACACATTTTCTAAATGTGGTTCTTCTTGTATTGCATTTCTTTGAAAAAATGTAATTATGACATCAAATGTGAAGACATTGAGTGCTTAGGTGCACTGAAAGTTGACTGATGTCTGCATAATTCCCTAATGTCTGTTGTCACCAAATTTAAAGACAATGGATTCTAAGGGTTAATAACAATAGGCTGAAAGCCGGTCAAAGCGCCGTGGTGACCTTGAAAGGTCACCCAATTCGACTGGTGTCTGCATAGTCACCCATTGTAGCCTGGTACAAACATTGAAGACTTTGGGGGGGGGGGGGGGGGGGGGGGGGGGGGTTCTTAGTTTAAACACCTTATCTTACCTAAGAAAATACAAAGTTTGAATAGGTTATCATTTTCAATCATAGTTAAAAGGTAAATCAGTTTGTAAATACATGGTTATGGCAATATGATGGAAGATATTTAATTCGCAAGTTTGTATATGCTGGACATACCAGGATGACATGCAGTACATCGACAAGCTGTGCTTTACAATATGAACAAGAAAGTCTGATTTTTTATATAAGTATTCATACTGAAACCATGTATATTACAGCGTAATTTTGCAAGGCATCTACGTAATCCTGCATTATTGATGGATAAAAATTTCTCAGGAAAGTAGTCATGTTTTATCAAAGAATATAACTTAATTCTGTCAATGATAATAGTTAGAAACACTTTACTGATAATAACAAACCAGATAAAGTAAAACGATCTCAAATAATATGTGATAAAGAAGATGGTGGAATAAAATGCCCAAAAATAAGAGAAATGATTTATGCTCAGAAAATAACTATGATAAAAGGCGCGTTTGCATCAAAGTCAAAATGGCGTAATTTATTCTTTAAACATACCCCAATAATCAAAGAATACAGTGTATATGAAATAATGAGTTAAGATCATGAAATGCATATACTTTCTTCTGTAAGCAATCCGTTTTACAGAGATCTTGTAAAATGCTGGTGGATGTTCATAGATGGACTAAACAAAGATGAATTAACTAACAACGATATAATGTCTCAACCAGTCTGGTTTAATGATAACGTAAAGGTGGGTAAGAGAGTGGTTTTTATGAAAAAACTCTTTCACAAAGGCATACGATCCGTAAATGATTTGATTGATGACAGAGGTCGATTTTACGAGCACAAAGAGTTCTGTATGACATACCCCTCTGATATCAATTTCTTAGACTATCTTGGCAGTATACACGCTATCAAAAAATAATGCCGCAAACAGAACATTTCCAAAATGAACAAACTTACCAATCAATTGGTTCCCTTTCCAATATCCCAATTGTGAAAATCTCGAAAAGGATCCCAACATTTCTATCGAATACTGTTACAAAAAAACATAACGAGTAATCAACATTTTGTAAAATGGGAACATACATTCGGTCATGACATCTGTGAAAGTGAACGCGCAAGTTATAATTTAGTAGCATTTAAAAGCACCAATGCTACCAAATTTCAATGGTTCAAATATCAGATAATATTTTACCAACAAACTCACGCTTATATAAAATGGGATATGTTGACAGTGATTTATGTTCTTATTGTTTGAAAGAAAAAGAGTCTGTTGTTCACCTAATCTGTGAATGCACCTGTGTACGCCCCGTTTGGAATGAATTGAAAAACTGGTTGTTCTCTGAAGCTCAGATAAATATAAACATATCCGAGGAAATTGTGCTTCTTGGCTACACCCAAAGAAACAATAATCCTCTCAGCATTATTCTGACCATAACAAAATATCACATATTTAACAGGAGGACACAGGCAGAACACCAGATTTCAAAGATATCAAACGGGAGCTTGTAGAGTACTATAAGTTAACATGATATGCAGCAACTTTAAATTCAAATGTTAATATGTTTAATAAGTTTTGGTCAAGTTGTCACCTGCTTTTTAGATGATCTACTGATAAATGGCCTATGAATGCACAGTTTATGCGCAACTCATGTAAAATGCAACACAAGTAAAAAATTATTTTAAAAAAAACAACTTTACTGATAACATCAAGTAGTGCGATTCCTCTATAGTTTCTGGGGTCAGATTTTGATCCTGACTTATGTAGAGGTATGATTAACCATACACTCCAAGATGATGGAAATGAACCAGTTTCTAGGATTCTGTTAAACAACTTGGTCAATGCACATCTAGTTGCGAACCACCTGCCTTGTGTCTCTTCATATGGGTCATTATTAGTTGCATGATTGATGTACCTGTTCAATCTGCACTTTTGTAAATATTTGATTGACGAGCTATGCTGGCAATTTACAAATCTATATGATAAACAGATACACATGTAAAGGTAGAAACATTATATACTAATGAAATATATCCCTTATATATGTATTACATGACATACCTTATTGTTTTCATTTTCATTCGTTTTGAAATGAATAAAGTTGTCCAAAATTAAGAAAAGTGATTCTCAGATTCTGTATCACTTAATGAGTAGAAACTTTATTTCAACGAGTGTCATGGCGAAGTCAAAAGTGAATATCAACATTGACTCAGTATGTACCATTCGTCTAAATGAATGTCGAGTTCACAGGATAAAAGCCTAGAATAGCAGCCATTGATTTAGCATAATAGATATAACATCACATGACTAGACTCTGTGTAAGAAGCAGTTAAATAAGTCTTACTTTGATCTGGTCCCGCAGAGTTCTTTCTTTACTTTAAAGTTCTCTGCTGGAAAGAATTGTAGAAAAGATTAATGAAATCCATCAATATCAAATAACAATGAACATCACAACATAGGTACATATCATCTGATAATACAGATATAGATTCTATTTCTTCGAAAATTATAAGGTTATACAGACAGTATAAATGGTTAACAAGCAAAGACGTTCACTTTGTAAACACTATGGAAGTTCAATAATATACTGGAAATGTCATTTTTGTCCGACACTCTGGTCATGAATATCTGTCCAGGGTCCACAAAAACACATTGAGTCTTGTTTACTATGATAATTTACCTAACTGAAGCTTATAGTGAACAATATTCTCCCTGCATTACGTCACTCAGTCAGACAAAATAGCTTCATTGTGAGCACATGCTAGACCCCACTTGTAAGCAGTAGCTTTAAAATATCCTTTGACCTACTTTCGAGGCACATGGACTTGATATCGTAATTAAAACGTAGGTAAAACATTACAACATAGAGTAAAGGAGAAAGGGCAGCCATTTTGCCGATCTAAGGGTCCATTCAACATTAGGTCAAAAGTTATGGTAAGAATTGGTGACATTCACAAATGAACAAACGTACCTATCAATTATACATTTCTTCGCAAAAACCGGCTGATTTTCACCATATGTCACCCATAAGATAATTGACCACAAAAACCTCTCCCTTGAACTTTATCCCGCAGTACATACCCCTTCGGACGATCTGATTGGTCCGTTGACTTTAACTAAAACTGAATCAGACCATCGGGATAGCACAGTGGTTAGCGCGTTCGGCTTCGGATCAAGACGTCCGGAGTTCGAATCCTGCCAGGAGCACGGCAACTTTGTCTGCAGTAGAGAACTGTTCTATACGCAGTAAGGTTTGGGTGCAATGATACGCTCAATTTCAGTGTAGTACCACCCATGGTTCGCTTGTTCCAGCTGCTGCTCGCAGGTTTCACTGCGATGCATATCCACATGGCGTTGCGGGCTTTCTCCCTGCCATAATACTAGCAGCCGCGATATAAGTGAAATACTCTAGAAAGCAGCGTTAAACACCAACTCACCTCACCTCACCTCACCTCCATGTACACAAACATGGTTTAGAACTGTAGACAAAATGTGTTTTATGAACATCGTTTATGAATGCATCTTCGTAGGATTGCATTAGCCGTTGTGTAATGTGTAAAAAAGTATCTTGCCATTTTCCTTTGCTTATTCAGGTGGAGTGTTATGAATAATGAACAATGTTATTTATGATCTCATCTAACCTGAAACTCTGTCATGTGTATATGTTATTTGAAACTAGGAATATGTATTACTCAATCCAATTGTTTTAAACGAGCCCTCAATTGTAGCTGCTGTAAATATTGAACTCCACTGACATGACCTGTACGAGAGGCTGGGGAGGTCGCAACATTCAGGCATACTGATCGACTCGTCTGAGTTAGCTGTCAACTTCAGTCATCATACACAACTAGACTAAGCTAGAAATAGCTGAATTTGTATTATCAACCTACCAGCCATATAACGTGATACTTGAAACGACCCTTCTAAACCGTATCACCCGGTACGAAGGACTTACAACCTTGAAATTCCCTCCAGTTTACAGAGACAGTTGTAAACCCTTTTAGGAGGAATTATAATGATTGTAAACCCTGATATATTTGTTAAGATGACGGCTTGAAAGTAAAGATCTGAAGAAACTAACTTAGACTAATTTTGAAAAAATTCTTAAATTTACGACATGTACAGCAATTCTTTGCAGAAAGTGCGTCTCGAACCCGTATCCACTATCACCTGCAGTAACTGAGTCAGCACTTTTGACTGCTGAGCTACGAGGACAGACAATAATTGACGGTACAAAAGAAACTCATATAGCGCGGCTGTTAACAGGCTGACATCACCGAGGGATCCTCAATATAACGCCAGGGATCCGCAAGATCCTCAATATAACGCGATTACAAGTAAAATGCCTGTTTTACACTTAAAAACGGTTGATAATATAGATAACCCATTCTACCTCGGATATGGTACGGTTGTAGACCCTGATAGTCAGGAAAAACCTTCGGATGCTTCGCATCCTCGGGGTTTTCCTTCCTATCAGGGTCCACAACCGTACCATATCCTCGGTATCATGGGTTATCCATATATTATCCTTCAGCCATTGAAACTGAACAGCATGTTCAATCCACCTGGATAACATATACAATGATTCGACCAGTAACATCATTCTGGACCGAGCCTGTCGTCTAGATAGGCTGATAAGTATACTTTTATAATTACAAAAATGAATATTGTCCTGTTTACTGATATTGAACATTCTTCTGAACATGTTACACATAGTCGCCTGGTGGAAAAAAATATTTGTCTTTTATCGGAATGAATGTATCAAAATCCTGCCAATGTTATCAGCCTCAAAATTACATGATGACGACCATTAGTTAACATAACAAATACTACTCTCAAAAGTAAATATATTGCTACATTAAGGAACTAATCCACGCTTTGTAAATGAAAGATTACTCAAGAACAGCCTGACCCTTCATCATATTTCCTCAACATATTTAGCTCAATGTAATATTATATTTAGTTTCTGTCATAGCTGAGATATATAGGTTATCTTGAAAACGAAGAATCCTTAAAATAACACGTGAATGTCAGTGAATCCTGTATCAATCTATTAGAAGAACAGATTATGGCTGGCAGAACAAAATCAAAGGTCATCCTGATCCTGACTTTATACAATTTCATTGGAAATATTTAAATAGTTCGAGACCTAGTGACTGTTAGAGAAATCGCTATTACTATTTTGATAATTAAGAAACAGACCTGCTTTGAACTGTATCTTTATTGCACTCAAACATCACTATTCCGTTTATATCAGCTGGACTGACTTTTATAAAGGGAAGAAAACCTGTGTCCCAAATCAGCAGACCTCGAAGCCAAATATGGAAGACCTTCCAACCTTAATAGCTCCAAAACTGCTCAAGATGTATTAAAAAAACCTGCACCATAAAATTGGCAAGAACATTCGATTATCCCAAGTGCAAAATATGTGCAACATATGTTTGCTATTCGGCAATATTTGTTAAATTATGCTGATTTGAAAGCTGTTATTCATATGAATCTGTCAACCTTACCTGTATATTAAACCATTTACGGATTAAAAGAGGACTTCAACGCTTGACATTCAATTGGACATGACTCGGTAGAATCCATTGATTCCAATTCTGTTTATTGCCGCCTAACATCATGTGTAGTATATCGATTCTACTTCACAACGTTATTACTTAAAACCTGAAAGTTAAATGGATATCTAAAATGCTGGTCCGTAGTTGCTACGGAGAAGTACAAATTCCAAAAATATAGTGTAACAAGATTCAGAGCAGGAATGATGAAGACCTACATTATTGACTCGTCAATCCTAGTTTTATATCTGTTTTTATTGGTTTCCAAAAAATACTGCTGTTATGTAAATAATCAGTTATGGTTAATTGGTCTTTGCCTTTTCCTGTTCCTGGCAAAATATAAACCTCTTGAAATAGTTGGCATGGAAATGAAAGTTGGCATTTTAAAGATGTCTTAATATCTGCAACTAGAAATTACATTTTATTTATGATCTGTAAACAACAAAGTCAAATACTCAATCTGCAAAATCCTTTCCTTTTTATTTCTTAAGGTAAAAACGATAGTTTACTCACATGTTTCGTTGCATGGGTGTTTACAATTTCACAATTTTAATAATAACAGGGACATGTATAATTTTTAATGTTATATCTACATGATGTCCATCTGTCAAATTTCATTTCATATTTCATATCTTCATAGGAACGTTTATAGTTACAGCTTACTCCAAATGAGTTGTTTTGTCACAATACTCCTCATGTGCATAATATAAATGCACAATTGAATAACAGACAGGGCCACAATTTCCTCAAGATAAGTGAAAATGTTGAAGACATGGTCCCTATGTACGCAACATTTACCATGAATAAGACTGATGATAGGATAGTCTAGACACCTTCCAACCCAACTCTGTTGATTCCTATTACCATAGTACTTCCACCGTACCACGAACCGTCACCCTGATCTAATTAAAGTCAATCTCATTGATATCACGTCGTGTGTCCTAGTTTCCTTTGCTTGGGACACAGCCACCATAGAATCTGCTAATCCGAAATATGCATCAGTTGATAATTGGAAAATGTGATGGCCTGCAATTTCGAAATAGTTGTTATCTGAACAATGTCTCTCATAACAGTTCTATTCTAGAGAAAGTTCCCGGAAACTACACACTGAATATTCAGCAAAGTGGACAATAAATAAATGTTCTAGATTTGTTTTTCAATTAAACAATTCTCAATGACTTCAGATTATATTATATTAAATGTCATACATTATTATTTCATGATATATATACAACTTAACACATATATTACACATAGGTATATTTTGACTGTTCAATTTCACAGAAAAAATTACAGCTAATGATAAAAAAGTTGATCCATAGCAAGAGATGACATCGCATATTAAGGAGCGCAAACAAAATGTGATTTTTCCTTTCGATTTTGCGTACATAAATAAATGTGCACTTTCAATGAATAAACTTCAAAATGATATCTGACTATTTCATTAACACACTAAAATGTAAAGAAAGTTTATATATTTTACAAATTATGACAATAATAAAAGTAATGAATTTAAACAAAATAAAACAGAAGCAGTAGTTTCTATCATCGTTTTCTAATTATGCAATAGAACAATAGAGACAGTCATTTAAGATTTTGAAAATGTAAAATCAGTTGAATAAACATTCAGATAAAACATTTGCAGTTTTCATGACGATAACTTTTGGTTTTGTAAAAAAAAAAGTCAAATCATTTAAAAACCATTTTAAATGAATCATGTAGAGACAAGAACATTTATAATAATAGTATATTTATAATGCGCACATATCCATGCACAATGCATGCTCAAGGCGCTACACAATTATTACCCTGAAGGAATTATACTTTCGGTGCTGCCTATGAAGCGCTTCGCGCGACCGTATAGGTCCATACATTCCAATTTCCAGGTACCCATTTGTACAGCTGGGTGAACTGAGTGCAATGTGGATGAAGTGCCTTGCCCAAGGACACAACATAGTATAAAACCCAGGTCACAAATGTTTGATGTCTCCACCGGGATTCGAACCCTATCATTCACACATAATCTGGTAATTATGTAAAAGGATATAGCAATTTATCTCATAAGTTATGAGTCAGTAAGGTATATGTTTTGAAAAAGGGTTTTCCCCTGTATAAATTTTATTCAACTTTTAACTGTCAGATGTAATTGTTATTGACGTTTCAATTAATTATCTTACTGTCAGTTACATAATATGAACGTGAGTCTCAATCGTAAAAACGTAAAGCTTAGCAGAACAAACAGTAACTGTTGTGTGTAATATCTATCACTGCCAATAAGAAAACAACACACATGAGATCGTTGAATGTGTTACAAAACACAACATATCACTGTCATGACATAATCTCACGTCTTTTTCGGTATGTTTGACATTTTGTCTTACACATTTTGTCTTGCTACATAATTAATAATGAGTACCACAGATAGGTTGGTCGTTCTTACTATTTATACAGTGATTCGGTACAGATTTTGTAACAGGGTTATGGTTTATTCTTGATTCTAAATTGGTTAATTTGAAAACCTACCCAATGTTGATTGATAAACTGAGGTACAAGAACAGGCTTACATCTCAGTTGAATTTATCATATGTTTGATTTTCAATTACAAATATCTTATGTTTTCGAAGTCGTACTCTAAAACTGAAAACTGAAAACTGAAAATTTAAATTCATAAATTCTTCCAAAATTAATTTGGATAATAAACAACTGTTCATCTACATATTAGACATCTGCTAAGTGAATATCAATAAATGTGCCTCATTCTGCACACATTTACAACATTATAAACATGGTAGGGGTCATGTCAGTGTTAAAATGTTTTTATACCGCTTGACTCTAACTCTGCATGTTTGAAAATGATTGTTTGCCGAATCAGTCAACATTGAACATTAAATAATATTCCGGTACTATCATAATTAATTAGGTCTTCCAGACGTATACTAGGTCTTCAAGACGTATGTCTGGAAGACCTATTGTTCTTATCCGGATTTTGCATGAGATTTTCAGGCCTGGTAGCCTGTGACAAAAACTAGCCCTCTATGTCGGCCGATTTTTTATTTTCGACTTCTTTCTTGAGTTATCTCCCCTTGAAGTCAAAACTTTAAACCTTAATAGCTCGAAAACTGATCAATATATTTTCATAAAACTTTCACCAAAATGTGGGCAACAACATTCCCCATTGGATATGCCTATAGCGGCTGTAATAATATATTTTTTTTCTATTTCGAAAAAACTGAAAATTGTGTGTACTTTCGCAGTTTTGAGGGTACGCGTATTCAAAAATCTTCTCCTAAATCACGGCAATACATACAGCTATGTGTGATAGCTCATCTGAAAGCTAAATGAATTAAGAAAAAAAAGTGATCTCGCCCGAATTTTGAAGTATGGCCTCGAATTTCAGTAATGTGTCCTTGAATATGGACCTTTTTGAAAATGGCGTTTTTCGGATGCATGTTCAAGGAGACATAATTCTGTTATGCATGAATTTATGTCAAAGTTATTTATTGTCATCTATTTCTAATAGCTTGCTGAAAAATTCCATAACATATCACTATCGTATAAAAGTTGATAGTTTGGGCACAATTTGGACATATTTCCAAGAAAGTAAAATTTTGTGATTTTGAATATTTTCGAGGGGTCTATCGTTTGGAGAATTATTGGTCGTATACTACTGAAGATAGGAAGACGCTTAATAGCTTATTTGGAATTAGAAACGTCATTCATGAATGACATAGAATGCCAAGCATTTATGTGTCATAGTTTACATATGACAAGTCACAGAAGATTGTCATTTTTCGAAAATCGCCTTTTTCAGCAAAGTTGAAAGGTTCATAACTATTGAAATTTTACATACACCCACGTATGCACAATTTCAAGAAGAAAAACTTTTATGTTGACCGCTTTCATCAAAAAATTGATAGTTAAGCCTCGAACATTGCGAACGATGTCTAGGGGTACGAAAATGAGCATTTTTGAGTATTTTCCTGAATATTCAGAACAACATAACGTAGTAATTATGTATGCAATCTTAATGATGATATCATCTTCTTACGTGCAAATTAAAATATAACATCTCCTATGTTACACCTTATTATGATAATGTTGACCGTTTTGTCTTAATCGTGAGAAAGATCATGTAGTGGTCCATTAATACGTGATTTTTCCATGTTCAGAGGGTCATTGTCTTTGGAGAATTTTTGTAAAATCGTTTTTAAGCAGAGAAATTGATGAATAACCGAGAGTCCGACATGGAGTTCAAGGTCAAGCAGAATTCTTGAAGACCTACATGTAAGTATTGCCTGTGGCAATCCTAGTTTGTTTTGTTATTGTTACTGTATAAGTGAAACAATAGGGTGTAAAGTTTCCTTTGTACCTCAGTATATTTGAAATCCTGCAAATAAGCTGGGATGATTCACTGTGAAAGTACACATCATGTTCACTGGGATTGGGCCATTTCCATTTTTTTAGTTTTTCATTCGGCCTTACGGAAATCTGACAGGTGTCGAAGCCATGTTCTGTGTGTAGCACAATGGCCACAATATACTCTTGATATAAATAACTTTTGAAAAATTCAATTGGATCAAATTAACTGACTTGTTTTATGCATCAGGTTTCTTCCTAAAGTCATTCCGATGTTGCCGAACAGGAAGATAGATTATAACTCTGTAAATAGATACGGGACATACAGTTAAACTTCGCAGCAATGTACAAAATGTCTATTTTGTTGTTATTCTGTACACTGCATCAGTATTCACAATTGATTTGACCTGTCTGCACCTCTAACAAAAAATGAACCGGCATTTAAAGTCTGCTTCACTCAAAAACTACACAATAACAATGTTCTTCATAAAACTCTTCCTAACTAATGTCCATGTTACAAATATCGATTAAAAACTGCATTAATAAACGTTTCGTGGTTCATTGCAAATTGACATGCTTATTTTTTTATAATTAAACTGAATTCATTATAATCTTCACTTGAAAAGGAAATGTGACTTTATTTATGTGCTAAAGCAATTTGACAGTATCATTTAGAACCAATTATAGCACGGAATCCTTTTCGAAAATGACACTTTAATTTTGCCTTTAAGCCCACTCTGTTTCTATGAGATTGCTTTCTGCTTAGCACAGTATAAACCATTTATAAAAGATTAAAGTTATTGAGAATGATAGAACTTCTTCAATATTTCATTTAAAACACAATAAACTATTTCAACACAAAAGAGGGGAGAAGAGGGTTCACCCAGGGCTGAATGTTCTTATAAGCTTCACTATTCTTCCACATATATGTAAATAATGTAACTGTACAACTGTATTATTGACTTTTGCTTTCGAAGGAGAAGTAACACGATTATTTTAAAGGCGTGACCTTTATTGTTTTGTCTTAAGACCTTGAATACTTCACACACGGCACACAGTCAGACGTCCTAAAGGAGTCCTTAGAAGCAGCTTGAAAAATGATATTCCCATGACCATTTTATACGTTCTCCAATTCACTTTGCCTTGTTTAGAGGTGAATGTCATTAATCTACCAACATACAGTAGGGTAACTTAAATGGTAAAAAGATTGCAGAGGACAAGATCAAAAGAGTAAGTTTATGTAATTGCTGTGAGGAGAGTCTAGCCATTTGACGTTATATCTATTGAGCTAAATCAAGTGACTACGATTCTAGGCTTTTATCCTGTCAACTCGAAATTCATTGAGACAGATGGATACAATAAATAATATGTGTGTCTGCTCAACTCAATTTGTTTTTTATACTCTAGGTTGGTGTGGATGTAACTTACAAAACATCCCCTCGAAATCAGCATTTTCTATACAAGGTGTAAAGGGACAGTTTACAAACTTTTTTATATTTCTACTCGATAAAGCGATATATAATCTGAATTTCTCCCCCCTCTCTCTCTAAAGAAAATACGATGATAGTTTTATCGTCATAATATAAAACTAACATGTAAACTAGAAATCAATAAAAAAAAGTTTGTCTGAGATAATATTTTGTTACACTCCACAGGAAACGTTATTGTTTTAAATTAGCTTTGCACTCAAATTGTTTCCTGTTCTTCATAATCTTATTGTTAGTTACATCTTAAAGGGGCAGTAGCACGTTTTTTCGCTGAAAAAAGTCGATAAAATGTTTTTGAAAAATGATGTCACCGATAGAAAAAACACCCTTCTTTCTTCAGAAATTCAAGTTAAAAAATGAGTGTACATGGTTCCATAAAGCAATGGTTATCGTTTTCATCATTCGAAATAATAAAATGTGTTCACAATAAATTGGCCGCTGTGCAATTTTTGCTTTATATGCAACACCGTTATTACCACTAAGATTAATTGGCTTGTGTAATAAGATGTTTTAACTTCTAAAGAAAATATAAATGACACAAACTATCATTTTGAATGGGAAAATTTGAAAAAATAAAATTTGAAATAAAACGTGCTACTGCCCCTTTAAAGTCGTTAATTTATCAATCAAGTATTTACTGGCATGAATATTGAACAGATACGCCAATCCATCAACTAAACATGACCTATATCTAGACACAAGGCAAGTATATTGTCAACTATATATGCAGTGACCACCTCCTGTAGGAGTAAAAATAACTCACTTGCCTCAAGTTCTACACATCAGAGACATTCAACCTCAAAGATGGATCCATGTTTAGAACATAATAGATAGAATAACATGTGTTTCAAAACCATAGGAACAGAGTGATATTAATATGTCAAAAGAATAAATAGTGTATATACAAAATTATTTTACGAGGGACATAAACTTGTATTTCATACGATTTATTGTATTTAAAAAAATATATTTGTGCTGTACCTATAAAGGAACGGAACAGCGGAGTAGTATAAACTCTGTCACAGCATCTGTAAGTTCATAATATTGAGACGATAAATATTCACACTTTTAAAATCGAACCAGTCTATAATTCCTGATGTTCGCTATGGCAAAACCATTTGCACTAGTCAATCTGAAAGAGGCGTATGCAATATAACATCTCCCTGCTCCAGGACAGGAGATGAGAGTTATCCGTCCTTTGAATAATGTCATGTTATGGCGGCCTCCATTCCCATGTTTGTCATCGTCGGAATGTGTAAAAAAGTTAAAACAACCTCATTAAATGTAAGTTTTAGATTAACATCGCCGTTGAAATCTCTTTCCTTCCGCTTATTTTTGTTTCCTGAGTATAACGTCACAGTGTACCGTTACAAGCATGTTGTTTTCTTAGAGAGACTGAGAATAGCGTATCATTGCAATGTCAATCCCACAGACAAAAACTCTTGCTGCATTCTCAACTTTGTGCTTATTTGCTCTACTCTAGTCATGATCACAGCAAAAATGAGCTGGTTTCCAGAACACTGAAACTAACAGGATACCCAATGGAAACCATTATTTCCAGTTGGTATCCAGACAGTTTTTAACAGTTTCCATGTGGTTTCCAGCAACACTGAAACTGAATTTTGCACCAGTATCCGGATGGTATCCAGTGCGAATAATTACCCACTCCTCCAAGTGGTATCCATCTGGTTTCCATGAATAACTTTCTTGTAGGTTTCAACTCAGTTTCCATGTGATAGTTTCCACTTGGTTTCCACTTGGTTTCCATATTTCTTAGTTTACACTTGGTTTCAACTTGGTTTCCATGTTCAGGTTTACTGTAGGTTTCAGTCTGGTTTCCATGTTTAGGTTTATTGTAGGTTTCAGTCTGGTTTCCATGTTACGGTTTACTGTAGGTTTCAGCCTAGTTTCCATGTTGAGGTTTACTGTAGGTTTCAG
The DNA here is from genome assembly GCA_936450465.1 of Gibbula magus. NCBI lineage: Eukaryota > Metazoa > Mollusca > Gastropoda > Trochida > Trochidae > Gibbula > Gibbula magus. Next base: position 26,766,469 of record OW388294.1, read on the forward strand.
TGTGGTTTTAGTATAACGGTTAACTGTAGGTTTCAGTGTGGTTTCAGTGTAATGGTTTACTGTAGGTTTCAGCGTGGTTTCAGTGTGATTTCCGTGTAATGGTTTACTGTAGGTTTCAGTCTGGTTTCCATGTTAAGGTTCAATGTAGGTTTCAGTGTAATGGTTTACTGTAGGTTTCAACCTGGTGTCCATGGTTGACATTTGCATGTTGTGCTTAACACGCATAACACGCATGTTATGATTTAAATGAATACAGTGTTAACACCTACAGCATCAACTGCTATCTTCATCAAGAGCAATAATGCTTTGGAGAAAATAATTCTAGTAATGACAAAAATAATTGTACTTTGTTATAAAGTTTATTACATAAAGTGCCCATAGCAAAGTCAATCTTGGAATGTTATTTTAACTAATTGCAAAACAAGAAAATACAGTTTGCCTGTTGTACTAGTAATACAAAACAAGTGTGTTGCATTATGAAGTTTATTACGTAAGTGTCAATTGCAGAGCAAATACTTGACTAGGAGATGACATCTGACAATCAAATCTAAGGAATGTATTCAAATGATATCAAGTACACAATACCATATAGTAATCTTCTTTATGAAGATCCTAGATATACATTTTCAAATTGCATTACTTAAAATTACTTCATAAATCATCCAGCAAAATGCCATAACTGGATGACGAGGTAAAATAACAGGGCATTGCTGCTGATTAAGAAAGAGGATCACTGATAATTCTGTGGTTATATTCTCGATTTATACTGTGCTGCCGGCCATTACTATTCAATATATGTTAGGAACAGGTGGTTTTATTTTCCTCGGGTAAACGGCCCGGGGTTAATTACATCACTAATCCTCCGGGGTGATTTCACTCTTCAGCTTAATACTTTCTGTGTCCTCAATGGGAATGATATTTCGACCAAATGGTATGCTCATCTTCAAGTCTTTGACCAACCACATGGTTCCTTCGTGTTCGTCTAGGCTGTAAAAGTAAAACGAACATAAAAATGATATTAATGACCAACATAAATCGAAATTGGTACAACCTCAGTTTTACTCATTTGGAGTGATTTAGTAAGATAGACAGTCAAACATTCTGATTTGCCAGATATTATTATTTTGTATACTGCAATTATTACGTTAGTTCTTAGGCTAAGTTTTGAAACACATATACCTGTTATAGGCTAAGGTGAGAGGTCATATATCGCCTTCTTCAAGTTTCCCATATGCAGGAATGCTGAAATGTTATAAAAGTATCACATTAATAAAAGAAACATGAATATCAAAGGGGTATTTCATATCCTAACTAAATATAAATTTAATAATATTTTATTTTATTTTATTTTTTTATTTTCCATATACAGGTCATAATAAGATATTCAAAAATATACATCAGTACAACAACTCTTGAATGTAATTGTTATGTATTCGTATGTTATAATGAATCAAGAAAGAAGAGACTGTTTGTCTTGATACAATAAACATTGACATCGTTTCATAATAAATTAAAAAAATTCCATTATGCTTTCATAACAAACATCACAACAAAATCTGTCTGATATATCATGCGGCATAGTAAATATAAAGACACGTTCTACATAATGATATTTGTATAATTTAGTTAAATGGTACATATTCTCATATATAATGTATTTGAAGTCTGTTAATTCTGAACGTCGTATTGTATTTACGTTCTAACATATTCCCTTGTCCCTATATTTGTTATCAATTTGAAAGATACGTGATGTTGTTTTGAATAATACATTTTAATAAATAATAAATACTTACAGATGAATAGTGTGAATTTTAGTTTCAAAACTTTAGAAAAAAGTCTATTGTCCAAAATCAATGAGGTTGTCTATATAGAGTTATGCCGTATGTGTATTACTTTTGATTTTTATTCTCATGGTTAACGTTTTAAAAATAACTTTAGGTCTTCTTCAGTTTTGCAAGTTTTGATTTATTTTATTCTGTAAGTATGAAAACGTTTCATACAGGGTGTGCCCTGACTGCTTTCAGAAACACAATTACTTTATTTTCAATGTTACAATATTTCGAAGATATTTGATCAACTTTATTTAATTAGTTATTCAATCATTAGCATATTGGACACACACAATAAGAAAAAACATGAACTGTAAGTATTACATGAAATGCGCACTGTACCTGCATTCAGTTGTAGAAATATCATGTTTTGCCCTCCCTGAATGACAACAGTTGCTGCCACTGAAGTTCACGTACACCCGGCAGATAAGATTATGTTTCTTCAATCAGTCACGGGTTATACTGGCAATTTAATCGCGCCAAAATGTGGATGATGAACAAAGCTCTTTGTCTGAGAGAACACATGGTGTGGGTATTATATAACACCATATGGTGGACAGCGAGCGTTCGGCGATACGGCCGACCCATACATTTGACCTCCATCTAATTAATAAATTAAGGCTCACTAAATGTTAGGGTTTGTAATTGACAGTATTGTTTAGATGTTAAATAGTAAGTCCAACATTACACACGCAATACAATGAATAATACAGTAAAAACATATCATGGTTGATATAAGTTATAGCATTGTCGAAATGAAAAGGAATATGGTACATATCATATCATATCAATCAAGGGTTTCAGTCATTTAGTTGTTTATATAAATATAACATTTGCAAGACTTTATTTTTCTCAAAAGTATAGTTAACCATTCTTTGTTAAAGCTTCATCTGAAAAATTTATTTGAACATGTTTATCATAATAATTGATATTGAATTACTTTGCTTTGAATACATGTGCAATTTGAAATATTGGATAACTAATTTGGTTTCTATGGGTCTTTTGATTTGAACAAATTGTTAACAAATGGATACAAGGGTTATTAATTATTTCATTATCTGTTTCCATTACACTACATAACACTACATAACACTTAATAGTTTCATGTTGGTGTCCAATTAATGGAATCAGTAATTGTAAATTTCAGGTAATGAAACCAACATTAAACTATACTTGATTGTTTCATGTTGGTTTCAATTTTCGGGAAACAATAATTGTAAATTTACATTAATGGAAACCAACATGAAACTGCACATTATAGTTCGAAACCAGGTTGCCAAGTTTCAGTAATATGATAGCAAGTGGATACCCCTATTACCAAGTTAACAGTTGGTTTCCCGATTTCAGGATACTCAGTCATGTTTGCTGTGGTAGTTTCATGTTGGTTTCAATTTAACGGAATCTTTCAATGAAGATTTCCAGGAATGGAAATCAACATGAAACTTCACTTGATAGTTTCATGTTGGTTTCCATTTTCTGGAAACAATGATTGCAATTTACATGAATGGAAACTAACATGAAACTTCATATTGTGGTTTCATGTTGATTTCCATTTCATGGAAACATTGATTGCAATTTCCAGGAATGGAAACCAACATGAAACACATAATCAATGTTTCCAGTTGGTTTCCATCACGGAAATAACAATGTTATAGAATCCAAAATGGATTCTAGTTGGAAACCAGGTTACCAAGTTTCAGCAGATGGATACCAAGTGGATACTCCTATTACCCAGTTTCCAGTTGGTATCCAGATTGCAGGATACTCAGTCATTTTTGCTGTGGATGTTTTTGTTAATTATTCAATAAAATCAATCATTGTGGTGAGTATGAGTTCATGAGTAAACTGAAGAATGAGATACATATTTATTATAACTGCTATCGTAACTTACTTGCAATTTTATAAATGAATTCACGTTCGTTTTATGAAGGAATAACGTAGTCAACGCAGTGTCAAAGTTCATTGTTGGCCAATCAAAATAATTGAATGTGAAATGACACATATGTGTCATAACAGATTGTTATGAAACGCCTTTACGAAGTACCACGTGGGTAATATATTATATTATATTATATTATATTATATTATATTATATTATATTATATTATTTAAATACGTATCTGTTGACCAGACCTACTTGCCTTACCTCCTATGCTGTTTCAACCTTAACACAGACGAACTTGAAAGTGAAGTCAGGGGTGCGTAAAATCCCTATCCAAGGGCAGGTAAGTCTGCCTGGTCTCGTGACGTCACTACCGGAATAAGTCACTCTCATTATCTTTGGAGACAGACGTGTTTTGTTCTGTGACTGGGTTTTTGTTAGCGCTTTGTTGCTATTGCTATTTTATCTTCTTATTCATTTAAGAGATACTTTTCACGCCTTTACTACGTTCGTCGGTTGCAGGCTGCAGGTTGTTAGACAATCTTTGTGTATTCAGGTGTTGAGTTACAAGAGGCCTTGTTGACATGTGCTATGTGTGTGCTGCCTGGAGGGGTGGTTGCATGCTTTGCACGTGCAAGTCGTGTCCCTTGTTTTTCTTTCACCTGCGTCGGGTCTCTGCTTGGTTCCCACGACCTAAGCGGACCCTCCGCCTGTATCCTGGTTCACCTGGGGTTTTTGACTCGCTTCGTCTCGTGTAGGGACAGCCTTGACTCGCCTTAGGGTTCATCTACTTGACTACGCGTTGTCTTGCGAAGGGTTCGCCAGTTCTAGCTTCGCCAGTCACTTGCTTCGCCAGCTATTCACCTAAGGAGGCCTTAGGTGGAAAGCAGCTTAGGCTGGCATCTTCTCGCTTGTGACTTGTGTTGTTAGTGACTGGTTTACCTGTCGTTCATCTTTGGCTCGATTCTACTTGACTTGCATCATCTCGCCAGTGGCTTGCAAGGTCACTCGCTTCAGCTTGTCGATCGCCTTAGGTTCGACACTCGCGTAGGCTCCGCCTGTCATTGCTTCGCGAAGCTTTCGTCAAGCATTCGTCAAGCATTCGCTTCGCTAGTCATTCGCCTTAGGTTCGATTCTACTTGGCTTGCATCAACTCGCCAGTGGCTTGCAAAGGTCACTCGCCTCAGCTTGTCCATCACCTTAGGCCTGACTTTTGCGGAGGGTTCGCCTGTCGTGCTTCGCTAAGCATTCGCAGCGCGTAGGGTTCGCCAGTTCTAGCTTCGCCAGTCACTTGCTTCGCCAGCTATTCACCTAAGGAGGCCTTAGGTGGAAAGCAGCCCTCAGGCTGGCATCTTCTCGCTTGTGACTTGTGTTGTTATTGACTGGTTTACCTGTCGTTCATCTTTGGCTCGATTCTACTTGACTTGCATCATCTCGCCAGTGGCTTGCAAGGTCACTCGATTCAGCTTGTCCATCGCCTTACGCCCGGCTATTGCAGAGGGTTCGCCTGTCGTCCTTCGCTAAGCATTCCTTAGTCTTAGTCTTAAGCTTGGGTCCTTTTGACTGGCTTGTTCTTTGACATTGACTTCGTTCTCTTCGAGTTCGGAGCCTCTGCTTTCTGCTGGTTGACTTGTGTACATTCACTTTAGAGCTTTTAGTCTGCGTTTTCCTGTGAGTCTACCTTGTTGGTAGTTAGCTTTCGGACAGGTGGTTCGCCTTCGCTACGGTTCTTGGTCACTTACCTGCTCGCAGTTTAGTGATTCTCCTACTCCGTCATGTACTCCGCTTTTTGTACCAATTGTGGGGGTAGGAAATCTGCGATCAAGGACCGCACCTTTTGTGAAGGAAGTGTAAGGACATTTGCGAGGTAGATTATCGTTGCGACAAGTGTGCTCCTCTCTCCGCCGCTGACTTCCAAGCGTATGTCGCGGCTATTTGTAAGTACGTCGCCGATAGAGTTGCGTCTCAGAAACGTTTCGCTTCAACGAGTAAGGGTCGGGAGGTCTCTCCCATTCATCACCCGTCTCCAGAGGAGAGGGTAGACATTGTCCTTACGGAACGGACGGATGAGTTCGACTGGGAATTGTCGGGTTTGTCTGACGCCGTTTCGCGTTCGCGTTCTCGTCCGCAGACTCGTCTCCACCTCACACCTGGGTGCAGTTGGGGTTAGACCCATTCGTATGTCGGATTCTGGGTCAGGGGTTCCGCATTCCCGTCTCGTCACCTCCGCCTCTTACCTGTACTCCAACGGAGCGTCCCTTAGCAAAGGATCGGCGCCTATTGACGTTGGAACAGGTGGAGATTTTAATCTCCAAAAGGGCGGTGGAGGAGGTCCTGACCCCGCATCTAACGCCCGAGTTTTACTCCCCGGTATTTGTCATACCCAAAAGGAATTTGAAAAAATGGCGGCTCATTCATGATTTGAAGGTGTTCAAACGCTCCTAACTCGTTCGGCCGCCATATTTTCGACTATTGACGCTTCCCTCTGTGATGCGATCTCTGGAGCGCTCAACTGCATGGTGTCTCTCGACCTCTAGGATGCGTACCTGCACGTTCCGATTCACTATCGGGATTGCAGGTACCTCCGTTTCATTCTGGACGGGAGACACTTTCAGTGGAATGTTTTACCGTTCGGGATATTGTCCGCCCCCTGGCTATTCACACGGGTGACTCAGCCCATCGTCCAATTCCTGCACCAGTGCGACATTCAGTTCCTTATGTATTTGGACGATCGGCTCGCTCACGACCGTTCTCCTGTCTTGCTCGAGGCGCAGCTCAGGTTCACAATAAACCTGTTCCGTCGTCTGGGGTGGTTAGTGAACTTAGAGAAGTCGGACTTGGTTCTGGCGACTCGCCTGAAGTTCCTAGGGGCCATCCTAGACACTCAGCTGTTCCGCGGGTTCGTCACGAGGGAGCGGATGGCACGTTACGATCATCTGATGTATCGCGCGCTCAACGCATCGCTCTCCCTTCGCCAGTGGCAAAGAGTGTTGGGGTGGCTAACGTCTGCTCAGGACCCGACCCGCAGGGGGAGGCTGTTCCTTCGCCCGTTACAGGTGTTCCTGAAACCCAACATCAGGGAAACCTGTTGCCGTCATGCCATAGCGTTAACCCCAGATCTCCATCGGTTCCTGGCTTGGTGGCGGGTGGACGAGAGTGTGTTCGCAGGAGTTCCACTTCGCCCTCGTCCCCCCTCAGCTCACCTGTTTGTGGACGCCTCCACCCAGGGGTGGGGGGTGCACATGGGTCAAGAGCAAGTCGCGGGGGTCTGGTCTCAATCGGACCAGAACCAGCACATCAACGTCCCCGAGTTAGACGCAGTTCGTCTGGCTATTCAGCACTGGCAGACACGCTTGCGCGGTCAGTGTCTGCTAGTCCACATGGACAGTTCAGCAGCTGCTTGGTCGATCAACAAGCAGGGGTCCACCAAGGCAGAGTCTCTGCTACGCGTGTCGATCCAGCTGTTCGAACTGGTGGACGAGGTGGATCTGGACAATCGAACAGTCCACATTCCAGGTGCCAAAAACATCTTGGCGGACGCACTGTCGCGACCGGATGCCCCTGCCCCGACGGAGTGGCAACTGAATCCGGTGGTTTTCAAGGGGTTGTGCCTTCAATTCGGCACTTCTCTGATAGACCTGTTCGCAACATGTCTAAACCACCAGTTACCGACCTATGTTTCTCCAGTTCCAGACCCTCTTGCCATGGGACTAGACGCGCTCTCGTTAGAGTGGGAGGGGATGGACGCCTATGCTTTTCCGCCGCCGGCCATCCTCTCCCAGGTTGTAGCCAAGATAGGGACAACTCGGGTCCTTCGTCCTCTTCTGGTCGCCCCGTGGTGGCCAGCCCGACCGTGGTTCGTTCCTCTCCGGCGACTCTGTCTTCAGGAACCTGTGCCGATTCAGTCGCGGAGGGATCTGCTCCTCAGCAGGCCAAGCAGAATGTTACACGAGAACCCTCAGGTGTTCTGCCTTCACGCTTGGCTTGTATTAAAAGAGGGCTAAGGAGCAGTGGTTACTCAAGATGTGTCGCCAATGCCATAGCCACCTCCCATAGGAAGACCACTAGGAAACTCTATGATTTCCAGTGGCAGGCCTTCACCTCATTCTGTGCTCAGAGGAATTTCATCCCGGCGGAGGCCTCAGTTCCTCAGGTGGCGGAGTATATGGTTTACCTACAAAACTCCAGGCATCTTAAGGCGTCATCTATTAATACCAACATGTCTGCTGTCCTCTCCGTACTCAGGAAGAGGTCACCAGGGTTGGATGTGTCAGTACTCAAAGACCTCATCAAAACTTTCCGTTCTGTGGACGGCAGGACCAAGCTTTGTCAACCTGAGTGGGACTTAGCAATTGTCCTCGACCATCTACGCTCCGATACGTATGAACCGCTGTTAGACGTACCCCTCCTCCCTCTCACCATCAAGGTCATTTTTCTGGTGGCCATGGCCTCCGCGGCGCGGATTTCTGAGATCCATGCCTTACAGGCGGACCTTCTGCGTTTTGAGGTCAGGGAGGGAGGCTCAGCCTTACTTGGTTTAGCTCCTGATTTTGTTTGCAAAAACCAGGCGGCTGATGAAGCGGGCCGTACTTTCTCTATCCAGGCTCTGGGTTCTGACTCAGATGAGGTTGATCTCTCTCTGTGTCCAGTAAGGGCCCTAAGGGTGTACGTTCAACGTACGCGCAGGTTGAGAGATGGCAGGCGGCGTCTGTTTCTGCCTCATTCGCCGAGAAGTGCTAAGGAGCTAGATAAGCGAGCGTTTGAGGTGTACCTGAGGTCGGCGGTCATCGACGCGTACAAGGCCGCTGACCTACCTCCCCCTTCGCGGTCAAACCCTCATGAGATCCGGGCAGTGTCAGCCACAATGGCGTACCACTGTAACCTCGTGGTTTCGGATGGCATGGCGGGGTGTTTTTGGCGTTCGTCAGAGGTCTTCGCCAACCATTACCTACGGGATGTCTCCACGGCTGATCTGGAGGGCATCTCTAGGCTGGGGCCACAAGTGTTCGCTCGGGCGAGGGTGGTGCCCCCAACCAGACCAAGAAGGGTTCAACCCTCTGAGAAGCTGAAGGTTCATTGTAAATTAACTTGTTCATGTTCCTAGCTCCTTGTCTGTTGTTGTTTTTTCTTTAGCTTCGCTTACACCCCCTCCCTGTTGGGGTTGGGGGGAAATGTGTTGATCTGAAGTTGAGTGGCTGGGTTGTCTCTTCGATCTGTTCAGCGGTAGAGATACAATCTCCCGGGCTGTACCTTGTCCCCATCACAAGATGGAGGACTCTTAGGTTAGCTTACACTCAGGGCTGTCTGCTGGTCCCGTCACTACCAAATATCTACTGACCCGCCTCCTTGCGGTGGGATTCTAGGCAAGTAGGTCTGGTCAACAGATAGGTATTTAAATAATAGTACGTTTTTGATTAAACGTAATTATTTATACTTACCTGTTGACCAGACCTACGCTCTAGGCCCTCCCATCCTCCCCACTTGGTCTGTCTTGCCCTTTGGGACTTTCGGAGAGTGGCTTATTCCGGTAGTGACGTCACGAGACCAGGCAGACTTACCTGCCCTTGGATAGGGATTTTACGCACCCCTGACTCCACTTTCAAGTTCGTCTGTGTTAAGGTTGAAATAGCATTACCTATAGGAGGTAAGGCAAGTAGGTCTGGTCAACAGGTAAGTATAAATAATTATGTTTAATCAAAAACGTACTATTATATTAAAATATTATATTATATTATATTATATTATATTATATTATATTATATTATATTATATTATGATGAAAGGAAATGTGTGTGCAAAGAAATATAATGTCGTACAAAATAGAAAGACTTCGACAGTGCAGTGATAGGAAAATGATAAATTATGCTACTTATATATAATGATAGGCGATAAGCGGCTTATGGTTAACTTAACTGAGTTAAAATTATGTTTTCTTTACAAAATTAAAAGCACATTTGGACATTAAACTTTCGTGGGCATAAACACGATTTTATAATAAATAAAATAAATGGAAAAAGATTCTCTTATCTGTAGAGTGGAAATACTCCTGAGTTGTAAACATGTTGGGACAATGATTGAGTGTAAAGAAGGTGTAGAAATGGAATCAATGAAATATCATGCACGATTCTAAGGCTACGATTGGACCTTGATTCAACATGTGGATGAATGATGTCACAAAGATAGATCGAGGCATTATCATTATGTGATTATTATAAACTAAATACGACTGACAATGTGTTTTCTCTGTCTGATATGCTCGTGAAGTGTATGAAGGCTGTAGAGTGACTATCTATATTTATCTAATTTGAACTCTGCTACACAACCATCCAAAAGGTCACAGGCTTAATCTAGATGTAGTATCAATGTAGGTCTCACACAGCGTCTCCTGCTTAACATACACTTTGTTTTCTCCACAGATGAAAGTTGTCTTTTCAATGCTATTTATGTGGATTTGTCATTGGCAAACACAAGAGGATATTATCCAAAAGTGAGCATGAGATGTTTCAAAACCTCCACCCAGGTTTTTTCTTAGTTTAATATCTAAAGACTCAAAGGAGTTAAAGCTTCCGAATTGGTCGGATCGTAGGCAACAACACATGAGTATAACTTTTGTCTGAATCTTCCATTAGCCAATGATCGATATATGACAATCCAATTGATGTCTCATCAGGAGACAAAATTAATTTTCATCACAATCTAGTCCCTCTGCAAAATCGTTTGCATATATATTCTATAAACAGAGAGAAACTACAAATCTCTTTTGAATTCACCATTTTGGCAACAAAACACCTGTGCCACATACGGTTGTGACTCATTGCAAAACACCATCTAAATCGCTCTTTTCGATCTAAGACATAGCAAATATTGTTATCTTCCCTTACAGTAAAATACTCGTTTCTGATTGGCTAACGGGCGTAACGTTTTTTCTTATGTACCCAGTCATTCTCACGGTGTACAAATTTCATGTACCCTTCTGTCATAGTAACAGATCGTAGCTAAAAGTAGGTGTCTCATTATGCTCTGATGACGTTATAAAATGATGCACTTGGTGTACAGAGTTTTCAACAGTTCGATCAGCTGTTTACGCGTCTATTAATTACAAACTTAGTTTCGCCATATTTGCTGCTTGGTTTGGAAACAAATCTTATTTTGCATTGCTTGCACATTCAATTAGACTAACATTAACTCATTTTAAGGCATTTAAAAGCCTCTAGTAATACGTAATACTACTTTTAACATTTCAGTCGAGACGGATGACGCCATTTTGTTTACGTTTAGGGTCAAGGTCATTCAAGTGATATCAGCTGATCAGTCACTCGCTGTCAAAACGCAATAACTATAATAGTACTAATTTTATTGACATGACGGAAAGTGAATACGTTGTAGACTTTTCCCTCGGGTAATACGGTCTCATGTACCATCTTTGTACCATCTTTACCCTCGTGAGAAGCATACTACTTATATTGTATAGCTCAAGCCTTTGATGAGTTTGCGAATCTCCAATTAGAAATACAGACTGATATATGTATTGCAATTAATTGGAAAGAAATTAACTGGATATTTTACTTTCAGACAATTCTTTAAATGTTTTCCCAAACACCTGACCAATGAAATGGGTCAGTTGCTACTTTTACTAAATTTATCTCCTTTTAGCTTGGCCAATAGGGATTCTAAATTGTAAATATGGTGATCCTGTGAGCCGAAATAAGGTCACAGGGATTAAGACCTTAAAAACCTATTTTCATATTCTCCAGTTCCAAAAGGTCCAGAAAGCTAAAATGTTGTGTACAGCCTCATTGTCCGATGGTGATTCTTAATTGTAGATTTGTTGACTCCGTGAAGCCAAATTTAGCTCATGACCTAAACAAATGTTTATCTTCATCCCAAGTACTTTAGTTTTGAAATTAATTTAGTTTATTGTTTAAAACCTGATGAGATACAGATATAGAGGCTCTTTTTTTGTAAAGCTGCACAAGATGTGTTTCTATGAATAACCCTATAATAAATTGTGATGAATGAACGACAAATGCCTGACAAAAGTCATTGATGCAAACTCCACTTCAGATTAAATTACATCAAATCAGATTCTCGAGGAATCCCAAAAATACTTAGTTGTTCTTTTTCCTTGTCAATTCCGTTGCCTCAGATGTTTATTACAATGACATTCTATTCATTATATGTCTGCTATTGTTAGACTCGCACTTCAATATGTCACCTTCATGCATGTTTAAATAATCACTTTTATTCCCAATTGTATCATATATTTTAATTTTGTTCTTTTAGATCCTCAATTCATTTGTTTTAAATGAATCCTCGAATATAGCTGATGTTTATATTGAATTGCAAAAGAATTCATGACCTGCACATGACACTGGACAGGTGGCAACTTTCAAGAATTGACCGATGTGACATTTATCATTGGAACACTGTCTGTCAACTAAAGATAGTTACATTTCTATATTTTATCGACCAGAAATACAGATTCCAGATTTTAACCAAGTAACACAATGAAGATGAATTTAAAAAAAAATATCTGCTGATTTTACTTCTGTTTATGTTCCTACACATTTACCTGGTCTCCAAATATATAGTTTATCTTCCTTGAAGTGTCAATATGTTGCAAAAAGTATTTCATCCACCCACAGTCATAATTACATAATGGCAATCATATAATAACCATACACATAATACTCTAAAAAGCAAACCTTTTATATATGAATTACATTAAGGACATATTCCACTCATAAAACCTGTCAATGGAGGTGTACAACAATGACGCTGTGATCATTTTGTGTATGTACATTAACCATTGTTAGCACTGTGTATTGATCTAAGTATTTAGTGTACCATTACTGATCAATAAACATAGAATCAAAGACAGTAACAGTTTGCTCTTAAGAAAAGTAATCAAAGTGATCCCAATAACCCATAACTTGAAATCAGATACCTGCATAACTTAAACTAAAACAACATGCCTTTTCAGAGATCTCATTTGTTTCCTTGCCGCAGATGTTTGTTATAGTGGTAATACATGTTATTTTTCTTATCATTTCCTACAAAACATGACAACTGAACAATAATATTACAACTTAATTATCAATAAAAGCAACCAAAAGTCATTGTATATGCATCACGTATATATGTTGCATTTAAGTGAACGCGCTAAGTTGGAGCTTTAACAGAAGTATGCTCTTACTTATTAACACTAAAAGCACTGAATCCATTTAGTTAAATTCCCATTTCTCTCAATACGAATAATTAATTTCTGTCATAGGATACAACTGAGTTATAAAATGGTTCACTGAAGCTTTTCCTCTGAAATGAATACTATATGGTGTACTGTCAGTCATAGGGTTTCTGTGAATCTTTGAAACTGATTATATTGAAATCTGAAAATTCCAATTAGTAATTATTATATTTCAACCGACAGGAGATGGCTCTTTAGGCCAGTGAGGGGTAATGCTTCGACCACAATCTAATGTCAAGCCCTTGAATTGAATTGAATTGATTAGGGACTCAAGGGCAAAACATTTAAGTGATTTTATTTCTAATGGATAGTTCCAGGGGTGAAATGTGAGGATTATTGGAACATTCAATTCTTCTAGGATTTGTGTCGACCACCGATAAATTAATAGAAATTATCTGTGGATGACTCCTTTTTTTCCAAAAACTTAAAATTTTAAACAATAAGAAAATTAGCATTTCCAATAATCGTTTTTAGTTTTTTTTTCATTGACATAGACATTTAAGATTTGTGAAAAGAGTCACTGACCTTTTTTCATCGCATATATCACGGCAGTTGTGAAAACTTAAGAGTGTATCATATAATTGATTCCCAATGCTGTTTCTAATGTATTTAATGTATTTATTTTTATTGATGCACATAAGTGTCATCATTGTTTCATTCGCAAACGTTCTTACTGTATTTTTAATATCCTTGCATCCTTGGACATTGAATTTGAAAATAAACCATAATAACTGCGTGGAAAGTAGCTTGGATTTGTTAGCTTTTTTCATAAACAGGTTTTACATGACACCAGTACACATGCACTGAAATCACTGTGTAAATAATGTTTCTATTACCAGGGAAATAATCTTTTTGAACTAAGAACTTAATTTTGCAAGCTCTTAAAAGGCTTTTTGGACTTTGTCCAATAATTGTGTATTGTATCCCTGACAGTAAGGACGTCATCAGTCCTGCTTCATTTTGTCCTTTCTTGATGTTGGTTTAATGTTCATTACTTTACATAATTAAATGTGACTTTAATCATGCGCTTAAACAATATGAGAAACCTGTTTGTATTTAACAGTATCATTTAGAACCGATAATAGCTTTGAATCCTTTTCGAAAAGATCACTCTATTTTCCCCGTTAATGCCCAATCTCTTTCAATGCGATTGCTTTCAGCTTAGAGAAGAATAAGCCTTTATAAAAGATAAAAGTATTTTGAAATAAAAGAGCTTTCTAAAGGTTTCATTCGAAACGCAATAAATATTTCAAAACAAACTAGTGGGTGTAGAGGTGACTGAGACGATCTCTCAGTTCACCCTCAGTCACAGGGCTGAGTAATACATATACCTTCACATATCATCACTCGGGAATCATTTCAGATATCGTGTGGGGATGTAATGAAACTGTATATTTTGTACATTTAGAATTTTTTGACAACATTTGGAGAAACAAAATTAAACAAGCAAACAGAGTCGACTTTATCCCCCTCCAATTAAGGAAAGTTTAAATATATTGAACAATGATTATGGAGCTTTATTCTTTAAAAAATCATAAATCACTCATTGGTAATAAATTCCTGGTACACAGCAACATATACTTCCAAAGATGCATTAATCTCAGTTTTCAAGATGTGTTCTGGAAGCAAAATTGGTAAAGCTTTTTGAGTTTTGTTCTGGAATCAAGAAAAAATATGTTTTCCGATGGAAATGGCTAAAAAAAAAAGGTCAGAACATTTCGAAAAATGATGATTGTGTCAAATACCATGTTTCAAAAAGTTGTCAAGTACTGTTTCAGAAACAAAATATGAAGGTACATTTCCATTGAAATGTCTAAAATGAAATTCCAAAGAATTTAAAAACCTCAAAAGGCACATAAACATGATTATTGTTACACACACCAATTTTCATTTGGCCGTGCAAGTTTCTTTTTCTGGTTCCGAGACAAAATGTTAAGTGAAGTAGTTGTAAACCCCAAAAAGCCAATATACACATGATTATTATTCCACACAGTATATTTCATTAAGCTAGGTCTTACAGATTTTACGTTCAGGGGAGGAAACAAAATGTTTTGTTTCTTTTGAAACGGCTAACATGCATAATACAAAATTATAAGGAAATTTAAAAGACACAAAAGACACATCTAAACATAATGATTGTTCCACATACCAAGTTTCATTGAACTGTGCTATATGACTTTTGAGTTCTGGTCAGCAAACAAAATCCAGACACACAGACGGAGGTCATTTCAATATCACCGACTACTTCGTTGTGGTGGGGTGATACTAAATCATTTGTAGTATCTTGTTTCCAATATTAATTTTTTTTTCCTACTGACGTAAGCTTTTTGAATATTGGATTACATCTAATATAATGTATTTAGTTCAAATATGTTTCATCACCATAACGTCACTAATATCTACCCATAGATTGATTACCAACGTCACTGCATTTTGTACTTTGACTGCCTATTGTGTAAATTTATTGAATACACCATCAAACTAGGGTATATTGCAGATCAACTGTAGGTTGATAACAATATCATGTAAATTCAACACTTACTAAAATACATGTATTTAATCTCTTTTGAATAATTGTCAATGTTCTCATCATCAAACTCTTTGCACATTTTATATCATCTTGTTTCCATGTATTTATAATAAATTAACATGTGTTACTTTGTATTTATGCTCACTAGGATATATATATATATATATATAAAACAAATTCCCCGACTGACAATAAACAATTATCTTACATTATTCGAATAAGGAACATAATACAACATTTTCAGAAATATAGGTGACATGACATGAAAATACCATAGAAAGGGATTAGAGTGAATTTAACCGAGTGTACAAATTAGCTTTGATTCCAAAAAAGTAATTCATACATTTTACATATACACAACAATAAAATGCTACAATGTTATATTTTTGGTCACATTATCTGCAATAGTACAAATTCTTGTACTTTTGTCTATTAGAAATTTGTACTATTGCAGATTGTGTGATCCCAAATAGTTCATTCTTTCTTTTTTGTTCATTCTAAATGGCACTTATTTCTAATAAAATGATGTTGCAACATGTATCACTCAGTTCGACTTCTAGTTAGCATCATCCTCCTCAAAATAGAAGAGTTTAATAGTTCCGTCTGATAAATATTGCTTGTTAGGGACATGGAAATTGATTCATCAATCGTAATGTGAAGATAAATTCATCACATATTGTTTCATGGAAAGACATTAACCTGCAGAATTACATTGATGTGATTAATCAATACATTTGATATATTTCATTTACAAATTCACGTTCTTGAATTCAACTTGCTTCAAACGAAATGTATGCACATCTTGAACAAAATCGCAACAATCAATCTGTTTGAGATTTTATAAGAAAAGTATTTGTTTTAAACGTTCTTACATGCAGTTTCATGTATCTTCCAGCCTAAAATGGGAAACATAGCGTGGCAGAACAAGCCCATGACACTAGATCAAAGGATATTTAACAGCTACTACTTACAATAGTAGAGTCTAGCATGTGCTCGCTATGTAGCTATTTTGTCTGACTGAGTAACTTATTGCAGGGAGAATATAGTCCACTATAAGCTTCAGTTAGGTAAATTATCACACTAAACAAGACTCAATGTGTTTTTGTGGACCCTGGAGAGATAAATTATGACCACATTGTCGGATGAAAATGACATTTCCAGTATGTTATTAAAATTCCATAGTGTTTACAAAGTGTACGTCTCTGCTTGTTAACCATTTATACTGTCTGTGTAACCTTATAATTCTCGAAGGAAATAGAATCTATTTCAGTATTATGAGATTATATGTACCATGGTGTTCATTGTTATTTGATTATTGATGGATTGTATTAATCTTTTCTACAATTATTTCAAGTAGAGAACTTTAAAGTAAAGAAAGAACTCTGCAGGACAAGATCAAAGTAAGACTTATTTTACTGCTTCTTACACAGAATCTAGCCATTTGATGTTATATCTATTGTGCTAAATCAATGGCTGCCATTGTAGGCTTTGATCCTGTGAACTTCTCGAAATTCATTGAGACAAATGGTAAATAATATGCGTGTCTGCTAAACTCAATTTTATGGTAAAGCGAGAAATGAAATATTCGGATTTAACCGTGAAATGAACTGTCTATCAAGCTACAATGGTAATATATTATATTTTTACTTAGACAAAAGCAATATAGTTTATCGACACTGACCAGTAGCCAGAACTATTTTGCACTATATAAACCAATGGGATACGTTGTGTTAAAGAATATTAATTACTTATGTTGTTAAGATTAGGAAATATATAGAATACTTAATGGAGATTGTCAAAAACTAGGTTTATGTCATATTATGACAAAGTCAAGATTGATATTCACTTATGGCTGCGCCATTACACTCGTCACTCGTTAAAATAAAGTTTCTACTCATTTAGTGATACAGAATCTGAGAATTGCTTTTCCTAATTTAGGTAACTTTATTCATTTGAAAACGAATGAAAATGAAAAATATAAGGTATGTCCTGTAAAACATATAAATATGACATATTTCGTTGGTATGCACTTTGTTTACCTTTACGTTTTTATCTGTACATTATTTAGTCATAATTCAGTTGTGTAAGTTGCCATCATATCTCACTAATCAAATATTTACAAAACTGCAGATTGACCAGGTACGTGAATCATGTAACCATTTACTACCCATATGAAGAGACACGAGGCAGATGGTTTGTCAACTAGATGTCCATTGACCAACCACTGTAGGAGTATAAATATACATTAAACCTCAAAGATAGAGACCCCAGGCACATATTTTAAGCTTTCCTACTCGTAAGTCAGTGTTAATGTAGGCACTCATTAAGATTTTCCTCGGTGTTTCACAAAACCTGCTATTGCACCTATCACGATGCCTATTAGATTTGAGCAGATCAACAGCTCCGACGTTATATTGCCACATTAGATTATTTATTTTACAAAATAATAATATGTCACTCCGACATTGACAAATGTTATCTTCCAAGACCTATTCAACAGATGCATTGCCCTTTGTCTTATATTGTTATTCTTACGAATAACTCAATTATTACTCGTAATGAATGAACTATCATAAAACCTGACGGACAGGAACCATTGTTCCAAACTAAGTCCACTTCAGATTCATTCAGGTGAAATCAGATTCTCAAGACACTAAAAAAAATATCATTCTTTGTATTTTCAGCGTCCTCATTTGTCATTTACCAAGTTGTTCCTTCTCTATGTCAAATCCGTTGCCTCAGATGTTTTTTACAATGACATTTTATTGATTTTATATCTGGTATTCTTCACCCACCATTTCAATATGTTACGTTCATCCGTGTTCAGATAATTGTTTCTGTTCTCAATTGTACCATTTATTCTGATTTAGTACATGTACATATACATGGTTAAGAACTGTAGACGAAATGTGTGTTAATCTTCAGATACAATATAAGATTGCATTAACTATAGTTTAAAATTCTTGTTTCAACATGCCTTGCAAATGGTTAGTTTGAAAGTTTTGACTTTATACATTTAATATTTCATGAAATTTCTAGATACGCTTATTCAGGTGGAGTGTTGTGAATAATGCACAGCGTCATTATCTCATCTCAATGAAAACTCTGTCGTTTGTACACGTAATTTGAAACTAGGAAGCCGAATATAAATTTAGGTTTTACTCAATCCAATTATTTTAAACGAACCCTCAGTTATAGCTGCTGTAAATATTGAACTCCGTAATAAAAGTTAACATGACCTGTACGAGACACTGGGGAGGTCGCAACATATAGGCACATTGATCGACTCGTCTGAGATAGCTGTCAACTTCAATCATTCAACACAACAAGCCTAGCCTAGCCTAGAAAAGCTGAATTTATCTTATCCTTAAGACATTGCAGCTGAACTGCATGTTCAATCAACCTGAATTACATATACAAGGATTTCAACCAGGAACATCGTCCTAGACCCAGACTGTTTAGATATCCGCTGATAAGTACACTCTTATTGAACATGAACATTGTCCTGGTAACGGTATACTAAATAACCTGACTGCGAAATGTCTGTCCTTATCTTCCTGACAGTATCACAGTGCTGCAAATACTATCACATGCACTCTCATAATTACATGATGACGACCATAAGATAACCATACAAATAAGACTCTCAAAAGTAAACATATCTCTACATTTAGGGACTAATCCACGCTTTGTAAACGAAAGATTAACGAAGAACATACTGTCCTTTCTTCGTATATCCTTGACATATTTGGCTCCATGTACTTTCTGTAATGTTTTCTAATGGAGAAATAGCTGAATTATTTATGTTATCTTGAAAAAGAATAAATGTGAATGTCGGTGAATCAGGTATCCATCTATTAGAAGAGGAGATTGTGGCTGTCAGAAAAAATAGAGTGTCTTGCTCATCAACTTTATACAGTTTCATTGAAAATATTAAAATAGTTCGACTGACAACTAGATACTGTTAGAGACCATACTGCATTGTGTATGAAATCGTTGTATCTCTAAGATTTCTACTTTGATATTTAAGAAACAGACCTGCTTTGAACTGTATCTTTACTGCACTCAAACATCACAATCCTGTTTATATTACCTGGACCAATTTTTGTCTTTAATGGAAATAAACCTGTGTACAAAAAAGCAGACCTTTTTTTAAAGTTTTAATTTAAAAAATACACTATAACACAAAATGGGGAAACCTTCAAACCTTAATATCTCAAAAACTACACAAGATATGTCGACAAAGCCTTCACCATACTATCGGCAAGAACATTCGAATATCCCAAGTGCAGAATATGTGCAACATATGTTTGCTATTTCGGCATTATATTCAAAATTATGCTCATTTGAAAGCTGAAAGACTGTTGCTTATATGAACCATTTTCGAATTACAGCAATCTGAAATTGAATCTTTTTAAAAACTGCAACGTTTGACATTCAGTTGGACATTACTCGGTAGAATCCATTGATTCCAATTCTGTTAATTGCTGCCTGCTCATCATTTGTAGTTTAACTGCTTCAAATCTCTTCCGTAGTTGTTACGGAGAAGTACAAAGTTCACACATATAGTGTACATAGAGTCCATGCTCCAAGTTCAGAGCAGGAATGCTGAAGATCTACACAATTGACTCGTCAATCCTAGTTTTATATCTGCTATTATTGGAAAGCTCACTTCCAAACAATACTGTTCTTCTGTAAATTAACAATGTGTTTTTTGGTCTATGCCTTTTCCTGTTCCTGACAAAAAAATAAAGCTCTTAAAATCGCCGTCATTGAAAGAAATATGGGCATATTACTTATTGATTTATATCTTTAACTAGAAATTACGTTTTGACTATGATCTGTTAACAACAAAGTCAAATGCTCAAACTGCAAACTCCTTTCGTTTTTTTATTTTATTTTACAATGATGTTTACAAACATATTTCGTAGCATGGGACAACAGGGACAACTGTATGTACAACGTTTTAATGTCATTTGCAATTGACGATATTCATCAGTTCTCTCCATCTGTCAAATTTAATTTCACATCTAAAATGATTTTAGAAATATTTCTCCATATGCATGGTTATAGCTACATTTTATTCCAACTTGGCTGTTCTATCACAATATTCTTTTTCTACATAATATACAATTCACAAGTGAATGACAGACAGAGCCTCAATTTCCTCAAGATAAGTGAAAATGTCGAAGACATGTTCCCTATCTACGCAACATTTACCATGAATAAGACTGATGATATGATAGTCTAGACACTTTCCAACCCAAAGCTGTTGATTCCTATTACCATAGTACTTTCACCGTACCACGTACCGTCACCCTGATCTAATTAAAGTCAATCTCACTGATATCACGTAGTGTGTCCTAGTTTCCTTTGCTTGGGACACAGCCACCATAGAATCTGCTAATCCGAAATCTGCATCAGTTGATAATTGGGAAATGTGATGGCCTGCAATTTCTAGATAATTGTTATTTGAACAATATCTCTCATAACGTTTGTATTACACAGATATTGTTACCGGATGGACACATATACCATGCTGAATATGTAGCAAAGAGGACAATATATAAATGTTTTTTTATTTTGTTAAAATCTATTCGACATTTCTCATTGAATTCAGATTGTATTATATTAAATATCATACGTTTGTATTACATGACTTAACATAACATATATAGGTATATTTTACTGTTCAATTTTACAGAAACAATGACAGCTAGTGATATAATGGCAAAGGTATATTACTTTATTAGTTTTCCAGAAAGTGCAAAATAAATATCAAAATAAACAATTCTGAAATAATATGATTGTCATTGCTTGTACATGCTTTGTAAATAGTTTGTACATGTATGTAACTGAATTATATGTTATTTATGTAATCTTTGATTTTGTAGGAATTCATTCTGTTAAAAAGCTAACTTTCGGGCCACAAGGTGGCAAAATCAGTCAGAAAAATTAGAATAAACTGCTGAAAACCAGAGATGACAACAGATGATTAACATTAAATTAAGTTTTAAAAAAACCTAAGGATACGCTCGTACCAACTTTATTGTGTATGTGATGAATAATGTTGGAAAAGTTGGTGCTGACCAAACAATTAATGATTAATCATTTATCATCCGAAGATGCCAGCATGCATAAAGAATAACCAAACAATGTGTTGGATAAAAGCGGGCGCAGTTTATTACAAACACAAGTGGGGCGGCAACCCCTCGACAAGACAAGCCCAAATGTTGCTTACCCCTAAGCTATATGAGAATAAATGAGTGCAAGGGGAGCCCACATAGACACACATTTATCTCGGCCAATGCGCCCGTAAAGGAAGCCGCCAGCTATCCTTAGCAAAATGACAGTGAAAGTAATTGAGTGCAAGGGGAGCCCACATAGACACAAAATACTCTCGGCCAAAACCCCCCGAATACAGCGACTTTGCTACCGAGGGAACGCCACATCGATAGCGAAGTGCTTGTATGTAACCCTTCCCTGGAAGTAATTGTATACACGGGGACCACAGTGATACAATAACCAATATATTTGCAATAACAATATTAGCATATGCCGAGAGGCTGCCGCCACAAATCGAGTATCTACGAGATTAATCCCACAATGCTAATCTTGATACTTATCTTGGAAATATTTGAAAAAGAGTTTCCTGAATGGAATTGAGGAACAGGGCCGTTCCTACGTCAGACAGATGTACATCGTCTGGTCTATATAGCCCGGGATCCCCAGAGACTATATCGTGCTTGACTGCTTTCCCACCAAGCTGTGACA
Organism: Gibbula magus; assembly: GCA_936450465.1. Classification (NCBI taxonomy): domain Eukaryota; kingdom Metazoa; phylum Mollusca; class Gastropoda; order Trochida; family Trochidae; genus Gibbula; species Gibbula magus. Next base: position 26,788,731 of record OW388294.1, read on the forward strand.
CTGTAAACGTAGCCCGCCGGTTCAGCCGTTTCCGCTTCCTTTCCACTCCCGCTGCGTTGTCGGCTCCCATCCAAGTCCGCCTGGGTAGAATATCTGACCAGACGAGGATAGTCTCCGGCATCAGGGCTTGAAGATTATGCAGGTCCTGAATGACTGCCTTGCCAAGAGCTGCTCCAGGCGTGCTGGTCAAGTCGTTGGACCCGAGATGGATCACGAGTGCCTTCGGTGGTGGACTACATCTCAGGTTGTTCCTTACCGTCGTTGCGAGCTCCGACCATTTCATGCCCCTCTTGGAAATCCAACGCAAGCTGACCCCCCGTTGCTCCATGCCAAGGTGAGGGCTGAATCCCAAGATCCTGGCTCTGCGCTGTGCCCAGTAGACGTAAGAGGAGCCGAGGAGCCACACTGCAAAGCTTCAACTTTGATTTTGCACATTCACTTAAGTTTATTCTAATATACTTCCTATAGACATCCGATTTCCACCGACCCCATTCTTTGATATTATCTATCGGCACACCCATTATAGCGGCAGTGGTTGCTGCTCCAATTCGAAAAGAATGAGTATTGTACCCAGGTTGTTGGAGGCCTATAAATTTTAGTGTTTTCCTTAAAACTGAGGAAAACTGAGATCTTGATACAGGTTTCCCGTTCATGTGAGAGAAAAGATAATCTGATTTTGGGGAAGTAGGACGTACTTTCAAGTAGGAGGAAATGGAAAGAACGGGGCAAATGCGCATGTCTCTTTTGCGATTAATATTGATAAAGTGTCCACGGCCGGACTGGTCAGTTTTGGAAAATCTTACTTTGACAGTTAAAGTGCTAGCTAGGGTAACATCCTGGAGCTGTAACCCTTTAGAGGGGCTTGAATCTGACTTGAGCAATTCACTAATCCTCAGGAAGGCAAAAAATGCTAATGTAAACATGCTACTGAAGAGTTTTGATTCAAAGTTGGAGTAGCAGACTGAAGGAAGGGCTTGCACTAGTCTAAGTAAAATGGGTATGGTGATAGGTAAGCGTCCGTCAGGTACCTGGGAAATGTTTCTCATACCTTGAATCATTTTCTTAATTAAGAAATTGTCTTTTCTATCTTCGCAAAGGTTTAACTTGTGTGCTCTGCTGATTGCCGCCAAATGTTGGGACACGGTTGATGGAGCCCGGCCTTGTAGTGACATATAACCGATGTATCTAAACAGATGCTCCGTTGGGACAGGCCACGAACGGGCGAGTTTGAATTTATCTCGAAAGGTTTCAAAAGAGGAAATACCTTGTGTATATGCACGTTTAGTATTATCTGACAATGAGGAGTCTAACAGTCGGAAAGCTTCCGCTTCAAATGCCGCCATATTATGTCGGGTATTTTGGTTGGGGACTTGTTGGCCTTTGGTGCTAGTCGGCGAAATTGCTGAAATTTAGAGCGAGATAAACAGTCAGCTATACTATTTAGTTTACCCGGGATATAAAGAGATTTGATGAGCAAATTAAGCTGCATACACCGCAATGTAAACCACCTTACGAGTACCATTAGTCTGGGAGAGGTGGATGAAAGTTTGTTTATGATGGCCACGACACCCTGGTTATCAGAGTTGAAAATTATTTTGGAATTTTTTAAACTTTCACCCCAGATGAGCACGGAGAGTAGTACAGGGAAGAACTCTAAGAAAGTAATGTCTGCTGTGTAGCCTTTACTGTGCCACTCGGGAGGCCACCGCCCATACGCCCACGCGCCGTTGTAGTAAAGCCCATAGCCACCTGACCTACCCCCAGCACTGTCTGTATACAGCTGAAGTGTATCACTGTCCTCCCACAAACTGTTTATAAAGATGGTGATACCGTTGTGATTTTTCATTAATGAAAGCCATGTTGAGAGATCTTTCTTAACAGTACTGTTAAGACGAATTCTGTGCGTTGGTTTGGTAGCACCCTTTGTGGTATCAATAAGCCTCCTGATGAATGGGCGCCCCATAGGAATAACCCGGCAAATAAAGTTGAGGAGACCGATCAAAGACTGAATTTCTTTTAACTGTATTTTCTTCCTCTTCAAAAAATTCTTAATCAGTTCGACACATTTGTTGATTTTTTCGCCTGGAATACGAGATTGCTGTTTGACAGTGTCGAGCTCTATACCTAAAAAAGTAAGTTTTGTTGTGGGATGTACCGTTTTGTCTTCAGCTACAGGGACGCCTAACTCCGCACAGACATTCATGAAAGTTTTGAGTGCTAAGTAGCACGAATTGGTACCTCTGGTTCCGCCAAATAGGAAATCATCTAGATAGTGGATAATATGAGCTGTGTATAGATTTTCACGTGTACACCATTCTAAAAAACTAGAAAACTTTTCAAATAACGCACAGCTCGTTCTGCATCCGAAAGGTAAGCACATGTCTATATAGTATTTTTCTTGAAAACAAATGCCAAGCAAATCGAAATCAGTTTTTCTCACTGGTATTAGCCGGAAAGCATTCTTTATATCTGCTTTAGCTATGAGGCCCGCACGCCCAATTCCCTGTAGCATGAAGATTGCATCATCAAATTTTGTGTAATTAACTGATGCATACTCATCACCAATAAAGTCGTTTACAGAGGAACCTTTTGGAAATGATAGGTGGTGAATTAATCGGAATTGGTCAGAGTCTTTTTTCGGCACCAGTCAAATAGGAGATATTCTCAAATTTGGTATAGGTGGGGCATTGAAAGGGCCCGCCATGCGACCATTAACAACTTCTTTCAACAGTTTTTGATTGACAATATCTGGATGTGATAAGCACGATTTAAGGTTTTTTGCCGATGTTGCCTTTCTCGGACCTTCATACATCACACTAAAGCCAAATGTAAAACCTTCTATCAGATGTAGACTTATTTCGGAATCTGGGTAATATTGCAGGAATGATTCTAAGATGTCAATCTTGATCGGCGACTTCCCTTTAAAGGGAAGATCCTTTACTGTAAAGGGTGATTTGTTTGGTTTACATTAGATACTTTGGCGCAGGATTTAGATGCGTGGGGACCACCGCATTTCATGCACGTGTGTGTGTATTTACATTGTGTACGTGAACAGGAGCGAAGGTTGAAATCCCAGCATGGAGACTTGAAGTGCCTAGTTGGTGGGAGACGTTTAGCTTGAAATCTGTTTATGGGTAGTTGGGTTACTCCCTGTGGCATGATATTGACAAGCCACAAATCATGATTGATTTTAGCCCAAGATGTAGAGGGGTATCTAGCCATTCTGATTCTGAACTGGGTATCGTACGCTCGCCAACCGAATCCTCTTGCTCGACGAGAAGCTAACCTGATAGTGCTGATGTACTTCAACATTTGCTGATGCTTAGAGGGATACCTCTCCAAGTAAATGCTAGTAAAAACTAAGAATGCGGTTGTCCAGTCGTCAATATTGTCAATTCTTGGTACTTTCTTTTTGCACAGTTCAAGACTGCCCTTTGAATTAAACGTGAAATTTATTTGCGAGTCATCATAATCATCTGAACTGTGTGCTTTAATGAGCAGACCCAAATCAATGTATTCGCCGTTATGAATTTTTTCCTTCAGGTTTTGTGAAACTAGGGAACCTAAACTGTCATCGGCGCATTCCGCGGCGTGAGGTAGGCCTACATCGAATGCTTCGTGTGAAGGTTTACAAGTAGATTGGATAAAGCCGTCTAGAGCACGTGGTTGCGGGTCGGCCACGCCTAAATTTCCCGAAATATCGTTAAAAGTCTCAAAGTCCCTAGCCCTGGGGGTTACCGCCATGGGTGATATGAAGGAGTCTTGAGAGGCGTCAACATTCACATTATTTGGATTGGGTATATCTGAAAATACAAACTCACCGTTTTCGTTGCTTTCTGGCCCCTCATCACGTCTCACGGTCTTGCTTGTATTGTTGTCGTCTGTTGACACCGCTCTCCTCTTCGTTCCCGCTTTCTTGGTCTTCTTTTTTACTCTAATGGGCCTAGCCCGGCCAGGGGTAGTACCACGTGGCATGATATCAAGGTGACGTGACGTTAGTTGAGTGTTGACGTGATGAGAGCGCGGCCAGAAAGGACGCGTTTACCGCTTGCGGGGGCTTTTATAACCTAACGTCACGTGACGTCAGTTTGCGAAAAGGAGAGTTAGCTCCCTTAGACCGTGCTCTCGGATAATAATGGGATTTATCTTTGAGATAGTGATAAATTCATATAATGATACATCCTCGATAATCCAGCGCTTGTGTGTAGATTTATCGGAACAATAGCGCTGGATTATCGAGGATGATAATGATAATGGTATGATAATGTTTATCAACAAACTGCGATTTTTCCTTTCGATTATGCGCACATAAATAAAATGTGGACTTTCAATTAATAAACTTCAAAATGATATCCGACGATTTCACGTACAACCGTAATGTATAGAGAGTTATATTATTAGTTTTAAAAAATGACAATGATGAAAGTAATGAATTTAAAGGAAACATTTTTAAAGAGAAGCAGCATTTCTATCATCGTTTTCTAATGATGCAATAGGATTTTTGTGAGACAATCATTTAAGATTTTGATAATGTAAACAATGAATTCAAAAATAACGTTAACATTTTGAGTTTTCATAACGATAACTTTCGGTTTTGAAAAAAACCCACTTCAATGGACAACAAGATCATAATTTACTTTTTGATTAAATCATTTGCATGTCATGTGTCATGGATATGTTTTAGGAATAGAAAGCTACTGCATTCATGTGAACCTGCTTAATCTGAGTTTTGAAAAAAAAGAGTGTGTAATTCTTATTTAACTTTTAACTGTCAGATGTCTTTGCTATTGACGTTTAATTCTTTTACTGTCAGTTATATAACATGAACATCTCACTCGTAAAAATGTAAAGATCAGCAAAACAAACAGCAACTGTCGTGTCTATTAACCAGCACTGCCAATAATAAAACAACAAAGATAAGAACGTTGAACGTGTTACAAAACACAACATAATATGACATATTCTCACAAACGTCTCTTTCGATATGCTTGACAGTTTTTCTTACACACTGGCACCTACAGTCTATTTGCTACAGTATTAATAATGTGTATCACCGATAGGTTGATCCCACTTTCTATCCATACAATGATTCGGCAAGTGTTTCCACATAAGTTAACATCCCGGAATAATTGTTATACATGTACACATATTATAACATGGTAATGATTTATTTTGAAAATACCCTATTGATATTTGAAATCTCGCAAATGAACTAGATGTGAATTACTTTTAAAACTTCAACTTGATAACGTTGCTCAAATTATGTATGTTATTTTAAAAAATATTAAATTATAAAATATGTTATTCTATACACTGCATCAAGAATTCCCATTGTCGTGACCTGACTGCACCTCAAAGACACACAAAACAGCCATATAAAGTCTGCTTGTACACAATATTAGAGAACTAAAACTTTTAAAACTTTATCTAATTCCCGTATTACAATATCGATGATTAGCTGCATTTATTAACTTTTCGGGGTTCATTGCAAATTCACATGTTTAATTAATTATAAAACTAAATTAATTACAATCTTCACTTGCAAAGGCAATGTGACTTTAATTATGGCCTGAAGCAATTTGATGGACCTGTTTGTATTATACAGTATAATTTCGAACAGCTTTAAAGCACGGAATCCTTTTCGATATTGACAGTATAGTGTTATGTTTAAGCACACTCTGTTTCAATGAGATTGCTTTCAGCTCAGTGCAGTTTAAACCATTTATAAAAGATTAAAGTTATTGAGAATGATAAAACGTCCTAAGCATTTCATTTAAAACACAATAAATATTTCAACACAAAAGAATGGGTGAAGAGGTTGAAGAGATTGTCGGTTCACTCTCAGCAGTCACCCAGGGCTAAATGTTCCAATAAGCTTCACATATCACCCCTCGGTAATTCTCCCACGTATATATTTAGATACTAGGGTACAACTGTATATTCTGCAAATAAGTGGAAAGTTTAGGAGACTTTGACTAATTAAGTACATTTTTAAGATACAAATGCATGTTTAACCAGATATTTCAGGATATCGCTAAAAACGTAATATGATATGTTCAGTTCAGGAAAGAAACTAATTCAAAAATGATAAAAGCAGTTAACCTTTTTCATTATTTCTAAAATTACCTACTTAAATGTTAATTAATGTCAGATGTTATACTGCAATTTTGTTCAATTCAAGTTTAATAGTGTAATCATGTAATGATTCTGAATACACTACCAAATTAAGATAGATATTTGACCAACTAGCAGTTATTTCATGGCAATTTAAGTTCATCACTCACTTAAGATACATGTTTCGATGTCATTCGAACAGCCACCATAAAATAACATTCACCACAAATATAGGTCACATGTCATGAAAGGGCCGTTAAAAAGTTAAATTTTAGTGCTTTCGCTTACTGCATGAATAAGTCTATATATTCTATATATTTTTAGGACTTGTTCCCAATAATACAAAGTTTATGCAAAAAGGTACCGCGAGTTGGTCTTTTGGGTATCATTTTCCTTTATTATTGTTCTTTAAACAAAATAATATATCCTATTTCTGTCAAAGTTATATTGCATGTTTTAAGACACATGGCAATTGATTAACCAACTTGTACAGATAAATCTTAATATTTAAATAAAAGATGACAATTAAGTTATCATCTGGCATTTGAAGTTGTTAATTTACACATTTACGTTCTTAAATTCACTTTATTTTAAATGAGAATGTAAAATAAATTGTTTTAACAGAATCACTTTAAAGGCGCTGTAGCACGTTTTTTCGCTCAAATGAGTCGATGAAATGTATTTTAAAAATAATGTCAACAATAGCAAAACACCCTTCTCTCTTCGGAAAATCAAGTTACAAATGAGTGTACATGGTTCCGTAAAGCCATGGGAATTGTTTTTGTCATCGAAATAATACGCATTACCGTTATTACCACTACGGATAATTGGTTTATGTAATAAGATGTTTTACCCTCTAAAATAAATATAAATGACATAAACTATCATTATAAATGAGAAATTTGAAAAAATAAAATTTGCCAAAAAACGTGCTACAGCTCCTTTTAGCGATTTTGTGATTGTATTTTAAGAAGTATTAAGACAATTGGTGTTACTTGTCTGTTACATGGTGTTTGTTCCCATGTGTTGCCCAACATTAAATAGAGAACATAACATGTAAGAAACATCACCCATAACACGAGATCACAAGAACAGAGCTTAGCATTTTCACCTTGATTATCTGTTTGCCTGAGTGAATTAGTTCGATTTTAAATTTTTGATTCAAGGATTTAACTTGTTCATTCGATGATTCATGAGTTACGTTATCTTGATCTTGTGAAACCTGGATAATTATGGATGTTCATAATCAAATTGATGACACCATCGGCATCTCCAATATCTTATTTATCGACCATTGTGATCAGTATTACATTATTTATTAGCTGTAATAAGACCAACATATCAAATAATAAGACATTGCCCAGTCATCAAATCTTCCATGTATAATTCACATTGGTAAAGGTATGTCAACACAACTTTTTTTTCATAGACTTTTGCATTCGAAGGAAGACGTGAAATATTTCAAAGCTGTACTCTCTATTGTTTTGTCTTAAAGGCGTGAACACTTCATACAAGGCACAAAGCAAGAAGTCCTTAAATAGCATTAGAAGCAGCTTGATATATGAAGGTGAAAGGTGAAGGAAACAGTTAAAAAGTTAAGACACCTATTTACACACCAAAAAATAAAGCGACTTTCAGAATGAAAAGTAAACTCACGGGCAAAAGAAATGCTACCACTTTAGATTTGAAATTACGAAAAAAATCAAACTCAGATTCAAACCCAACCATATGAAAACACATCACCCAAACACAACAATGATTGTTTCATAAATGAACTGTGGTATCAAAAGATGATTTTCCCAAATTGTGGTGTTTGCCTTTTTCATGCAAAGCAAACAAGACCCATGCCCGACGGGTATAAAACAAATGCGAATTGGTTGTTAGACACCTACTTTGTAAAAATACATTTGCAGAATGGCAAGATTAACTTCACAAGAACGTGAGCGAGCAATCGGGATGATTGAAATGGGAGCCACCAACACCCATGTTGCAAGAATGTTTTGCTGTCACCGCACAGCTGTCACAAGACTAATGAAGCGTTATCGTCATTCCGGACAGACCTCAGACAAGCCAAGATCACGCTGACCATTAGTCACAACCATCGAGGAGGACCGATACCTTCGCCCGTTACACCTCAGGAACCGCTTCTTGACTATGACGTCATCGGCGTCAAATGCCACCGGGCCACCGGGTAAGCAGACGCAGGCAGTGTCCAGACGGTTAAGGTCCCATGGCCTCAGGGCATACGGATCCTTCCGGGGACAGCGGTTGACAGCCGAACATCGCCAACGAAGACTGAGATGGGCAAGGAAGGTGTTACATTGGCAGCGACGTCAGTGGCAGAGGGTGCTTTTCTCTGACGGAAGTCGGTTCTGTCTCTTCAAAGCAGATGGAAGGGTACGTCTTTATCGCCTTTGGGCAGAGAGAACAGCTGCATGTTGCGGTCAGGAAGTGGTGCCCTACGGGGGGGGGGGGGGAAGTGTCATGGTTTGGGGAGGCATACTTGGTGAGGAGAAGACGCCACTGGTTATCGTGAATGGAAATTTAACAGCTAAGCGTTATGTCGATGACATTCTCCATCCCGTCGTCTGCCCCTTTATTCGACAACAGGCACAAGGCAACAAGACAATGCCAGACCGCACACAGCTCAAGTTACTCAACACTTTTTTGGCAACAGCATCAACGTTTTGCCGTGGCCAGCATGCTCGCCTGACATGTCACCGATCGAACATCTTTGGGACGCTATGGATCATCATATTCGCCAACGACGACCACCTCCACATAACCGCCTGCAACTTGTCCAAGCTCATCAAGAAGAATGGCAGCGCATTCCACATAATGACGTCAGGCGTTTGATTTTCTCTATGCTTCGGAGGGTCACTGTGCGTATCATGGCAAGGGGAGGCGATACACGTTATTAGTGTGAACTGTTTTCGTTACATTGAGCCTTGATTTCCCTGCACCGGCATCAGTCATAACCGTGAACTTGGACTGTTTGACCCCCGGACGAATATCGGAGACTGTGATGATGATACCGGAAACTGATTGGTTGCATTTTTTTATGAATATGATATCGGCACAGGTTCTTTTTGAATAAATATTTTGTTTTTTAAATCTGACTTCTTTATTTATTCTTCACTCTAGATTAAAATACCTGGTAGCGTTTCTTTTGCCCGTGAGTTTATAAAGTATGTTAATTCATTAAGGCCGGGTAACACTGTCCCGAATATGACAAAAGATGCCAAAACGAATTAGAAAATTCTCATTTTGCATGAATTTGGTTTCGATTTTGGTTAAAAACTAATCAAAATCCGGAGCAGGTACGATGCATTCAGAAGGCAATACGATGTAACACGATGTAATACGACGTAACACACGACTGCAATGCGAATGCAATGCGAATGTCGGGTCTCATTGGCCTAACATTATACAGTCTGTACGAATACAACACGATGACAGCATGATGTCAACACGACATCATATGAAGAGTTCGACGAGTATGCGATGAGAATGCGAAGATGAGCTTCGTGATACAAGCATCACGTGACATCCACATTATATAACCGTGTTGCTGTGATGGTTGGCCTCTCGGTGTCGGCCCAGGAAAGTTTAATTTCAAATGTTAGGAAGTACTGGAACAGCGTAATATAGACTTTGTTTTAGTATGGCAGAGAAAGCGTAAATCTGATTACTGCTATAAAAACAAGAGATTGCCGAAATGAGTTAAGCACACTTTTTTCTTTTGACTCTGATTACTCCTTTATACACCATGGAGAAGCATTTTAAAATATGTTATATTATATGCAAGGTGCTACATATCAAAGTAACATACAACATTAAATTAAAAGTGTTTTTCTCTAATTTAAAAGAGAAAGAACAAATTTCGAACCCCTGTATCCCAACTACCCCATTACCACTCTGGATACGCTTATGAGTTAATTTATATAATTAGGATGACTACTGAGAAATGGCGCAAACATATAGTCAATAAAGTTGCTGAAACCAGTCTAGCGTGAGTTGCCATGACAGCAGGAAATCACGTGACCCTTTCAATTCAATTCACCTTCGGTTGCACCATCGGCAGATGTGTTAAAAAACTTCCGAATCCGCGTGCGAATCTTCTTTTTCGTGGTCAGCCCGTGTCTCAATCTTTCCCTTCGCACGACCATCGAGATGCAATCTTGTTACTTCTTTTGATTACCGTACTATCATCGTCTGTCCATCGGTACCATCGCCAAAATATTAAACACTTTGCTCCTCGATTGTCACAAGAAGGCAACGCGACTATCTTCAATCCTTGTGATTACCTGCGTATAACCATCGTTTAGCATTACGATGCTATCACGATGGAACTATATTCATTACACACACACACACACACACACATAAATATATATATATATATATATATATATATATATATATATATATACGATACCTATATGAATACATTCATGTTTAATATAATGCATGCTTATATACATGTGCGTAATGAGTTTTTTTTCTAGTACAGATACATTTTCCAGATGCATGTATACCTAAGTGGTAAATATAAGGTACTATATATTTCATACTCATTGTGATATATAGAGGTATTGTTACATATATTACACAAGTTATAATATGTAATATATATATCATTACATGTCTCATATTGACATTGATGTAGTAAATGCCCTCGTAACCTAGTCAATACGACATGGTATAATCACCTTGTGCATTCTTGCAAGGTATGATCGCAGTCGCGTTGTCTTCTTATGACTTCGGTAATCTTCGTGTTACATTCGTATGGCCTTCGCTTGTGAAATATGCCCTATGATCCTGATGGACATGCAAAGGCAAATACGATGATGATACGAATCATACGATGTCATCTCGATAGACGTACGAAGGGCACGATGAGGACATGACTGCACCAGGAAACTAACATGTCAAATATTTTGCTCGCTCTCCCGATGTTGCTGCCGAAAAGAGAAGAATTCCGCCGATGACCAAACGAATGCTTAAGATGCGTTTACGAATGGCCCGATTGCTAACGATCTTTTGCGAATTTGAACATTTTCAAATTCGTGTTTTCATCTTTTGTCAAATTCGGCACGGTGTGAACTGGCCTTTAATATGTGTCATTACGAATTTACACGTTCGCAAACACTTTGCCTTGATATGAAACGAAAACACCATGCATAGCTGGAGGGTGAAAACTGTTTTGTTCATGGCTTTTATCTGAACTATATATACATGAAATAGATGCGTTGTCAGGTGTTTATTGCTGAATGTCATTAATCTTCCAACATAAAGTAGGGTAACTGAAAGGAAAGTAAGAATTCCAGCAGAACAAGATCAAAAGAGAAAGTTTGTGTAATTGCTCCTTACAAGTGTAGAGAGTCTAGCCATTTGACGTTATTTCTATTGAGCAAAATAAAGTGACTACGATTCTAGGCTTTTGTCCTGTCAACTCTAAATTCATTGAGACATATGGATACAATAATCAATAGCTGTGTCTGCAAAGCTCAATATTTTTTTTATACTCTGGGTTTATGTGGATGTACCTTTAAAGAAATACCCTGATGAGCATTTCCTTTACAAGGTGTATAGTTTTAAAATCCTTAAACTTCTACTTATCAAAGCGATATATAATCTGAATTTCTCCCTGTCTCTCTCTAAAGCAAATTAATGTAAGTTTGTCTTCATAAGATATTACTTACACGTAAATTAGAAATAAAAAGGGTACAAGCAGGTTTGAGATAATAAATCATTTCTTAATAGTCTACAAAAAACGTTTTTGCTTTAAATTAGCTTTACACTTTTTTCAAATCATACTGTTTCCTGGACAATATAATCTCCCTTGAGGTAGCATCTGTTAAATCTCAAAGTATGTGAATTCATCAATCAATTATTTAGACACAGAGACACGAGGCAGGTGACTTGTCAACTAGATGTGCATTGACCAACTGTAGGAGTATAAATAGATAGTTTTCAGTCCTTGAGACATTGATTCTAAACGTCAGAGACTTCAACCTAAAAAAATTAATAGATTTAAGCAAACGAATCTATTTAACAAAACCTTTTTTTTACTGTTATTTCTTCTGTGCTACACGTTTCTGACACAATACAAAACATCACACATTCTCTTTGATTGAAGACATTGAAGCAAATATTGTTATGTAGCTATACTAATTGATGCGTTTTAAAATCTCCAGTTTGGAATTGAAATTGATATGTATATTGCAATTCATTGTCAAGAAAGTAATTATATATTTACTTCAAGAAATTCTTCAAAGGTGTTTTCAAACAACTGACCAAGGGAATGGGTCGGTTGCCAATGTTACAAAATTTATCTAAAGCGGCATCAGATGTGCTTCTATGAATAGCTCTATTATAAATCATGATGAATAAACAACCATACAACTTGGCCCGACAAAAGTCATTGATGCAAACTCGACTTCAGATTCAATCACGTGAAATCAGATTCTCAAGAAACCAAAAAACACTAAGTTATTTCCAGCCACCTTATTTGTCATTTATCAAGTTGTTCTTTCTTTTTGTCAATTCCTTTTCCTGAGATGTTTGTTACAATGACATTCTATTGATTTTATGTCTGCTATTGTTCAACTCTCACTTCAATATGTTACCTTCATCCATGTTTAAATAATCACTTTTATTCCCAGTTGTATCATTTTGTTTATTTTCGTGTCTTTAGATCCTCAATCCAATTATTTTAAATGAATCCTCGAATATAGCTGCTGTAAATATTGAACTCAGAAATACAAGAATAATGACTGGCACGTGACACTAGGCAGGTGGCAATTTTCAAGCACATTGACCGACTCATCTGAATTGCCTGAAAAAATCCAAATGTTTTCAGTCCCTAAGGCATTGGTACTTACTACAGTTAAATGTGACATTTATCATTAGAACACACTATGTATTTTCAACTTCATACACCTTACACAAAGTCTAAATCTAGAAAGCTACATTTCTCCCATTCATTGAGACTAGGCTACTAAACGTAATGTTTAATCTACCTCAAATACAGATTCTAGATTGTAACCATGAAAACATTATCAAACATACATACTGTTATAAATACCTTCTGATTATGTATCTTTTATATTGTTGCACACAGTTGCCTGGTCCTTAAATATATGTCCTTCTCTTCATGGAAGTGTCACAATGTTGCAAAATCTACGTCATACACTATCATAATTACATGATGACAACCATAAACTAACCATAGTACCATTATCAAAAGCAATATCATTGCTACATTTAGCAACTAGTCAACACATGTAATCTGTAAATGAAGGCTTACAACAAGCATAGTATGTGTCTTTTGCGTGTATTTACTAACAATTGTATTGATCTAAGTATTTTATGTGATATTTTCATCATATCACTGATACAAATTTGGCAAATAACTAATAAATTAATTCTTTGAAATATACATCAGTTGATACTTGGAAAATGTGATGACGTTTATATGAACAATATCTCTTATAACAATTTACGGGAGTAACTGTTATCAGATGGACAAATGTACTACATATTTACCAAAATGTGGAACAATTAGAGTTCTAAATTTCTTAAAATCAAATATACGTTACTTATTGACTGATGATGTGTGGTTTTATTATTAATTGTCCCATTCAGTTAGTTAATCCCGTACATAAACATAACAAACATAAACCTTCAAAAAATGGTTTAAGTGATGACACCATATTTATGTTAACAAACTTCCTGAAATGTACGTGTTCATTATTTCCAAATTTTTAGAAAGTTTAGAAACGTAATCAATCGATATCAGAAAATGCACGGTGGAGAGCTGGGAAAGAAATCTCTTATTCTAGTTTTAAGAACATTTAGCAACCATCGAAACATTATAGCAAAGGGCTTCTTTAAATATAATGTCCTCAAATTGTGCCTTTTCTGTCTGATCTCGTATATTCAAATAAAGTGAGCACTTCAATATCTTAAAAAATCACATTAAATACACACCACTCCCATGAGGAAATGTAGTGCAAAATTCATATATATTTGAAAAAGGTACAATGTTAACAGTTATCAAATAAAATTAATCACTTTTCAAAGAGCCTTTTCTTTTATCATATTTCGCTTATTTAAAAGTAATATATGGGGTGCACTGAAACATTTGTCATCACTTTTGGTTATTTATTAAAAAATCCTACTAAAATGAACACTTCACAATAATATTATAACTTAATTATAAATCAAACAAATCATTTCAAAGTCATTTTATATGAATCATATATTATATGTTAATTAGATAACATATTTATTTGGCATTTAAGTGAACCCACTTTGTGAGAGCTCTCTTCGAGACCCTAATAGAATTGAATCCATAATGTTTAATCCCCATTTATTTTAATATGAATAATTCATTTATGTTATAGGTTACAAATTGAGTTCTAAAATATTGGTTCACTTGAGCATTTCCTCAGAAATAGAAAACTATATAGTGTCCGCTGACAGGATAACTATCAGACATAGGGTTTCGGGATAAATAAATTAATCATTGAAACTAAGTATATTGAAATTCAAACATTCCAATATGAATAAGTATATTTCAACAGACAGGAGTTTGCTGTTTTAGTCAGTGAGGGGTACTGCACAGACCACTATCTAATGCCAAATCCTTGGATTGATTAGTTTTTTTAAATGCAAGACTCATGGGCAAGACGTTTGGGTAATTTTATTTCTAATGGAAAGTTCCAGGGGTGAAATGTGAGGAGCATTAGAACATTCGGCAACAATCAATTCTTCTAGGATTTGTGGCGACTGTCGATAAATTAATATATATTATCTCTATTATAATGTGTTCATAGACTTACTAAAAAATTTAACTATGAAGTACATTGCCATTAAGATTTAATATAAGATTGAGAGCATTTGTTGTTATTCTGTATGATGTGTAATAACACTTCTTCTTTTAATACAATATGTTATGTTATATGTATATGTTATACTCTCAGAAACAAATTTACATTCATTGAATACAAGCACTTGTAAATTGATAAAGATAATAACGTTTCAAACAATGACTCTTGTGTTGACTCGTAATAAGTTCATTAAGCTAGTGATAAAATGTCGACTTCGGTCAAGTGAAAGTGAAATTGTTTTATTCTACATTGGCTGATGGCATACAAACGGAATAAACTTTATTCTAAAACAATATTGTATAATCAAACGTATCAAGAGTAACATGAACACATTCAAGTTAGTTATATATTTTTTCTCATTCACAAGAAAGGAGCTCAACAACAAATTGATGATATAAATTGCAACCTTTTTATTCATAAATGTAATTCCATTTTTCCTAAATCGTGAAATATGAAAGTGCATTGGAATGACAGAACTGCAATTAAGTGTTTTCTTTTGAACTTCCCCAAATTATGACTTTTGAAGTTTCAGGATATTCTAGAGGTTCAAAGATGAATTCGGCTTCAAAGTGATTTTTTTGAAAGACGTAATATAGATTGATGACCCTAAGGCCATTATTCTCCATCAATACAGGATTCATTGGTTTTATTTTAATCGTTTATATTAACGTCTCGAAGAAATTTGCAATTTTACTTTTCAATTTGTGAGATTTAAACCATGGTGCATGTCATCATCTTTCTAGAAATTGTTGCTTCAGATTATAACGATGACATTTCAATAAACTTTAATAGGTGATTTATATAATTCACTCATAGAAACCATTGTATTCAGACAGGTATTAAGTTTCAATAATAAATTTTCCAATTCGTGAAATAAAATCAGAATAAAACTGTTTTCAATGAACTTCTTTTATATTGCAGGTACCCAAAACAACAGGTTTCACGCGGGAGGTAATATGTAGCTATTGTGGTGTGAAAAACACAAGTAACCTCATCATTGCTGATCAATAAGGAAATATTAAAGGACCTATTTTAACACTTTTATTATACCCCCGACCAACGGTTGGGGGTATATAGTAATACTAACGATTCCGTCCGTCCTTCCGTCCGTCCTTCCGTCCGTCCTTCCGTCCGTCCGTCCGTCCTTCCGTCCGAAGATAATATTTGTCCGATCGATTACAGAAAAACTATTCATTTCATCCTTTTCAAAGTTGGTACATATCTTCTTTACCAATAGGAGAGGTGCAGTGCGATGTTTAAACCGAATTGGTGAATATTTTAATGTTTGGCAATTTTTTGTATTTTTTAACTTAGTCAAATTCTGAGCATTTTTTGTCCGATCGATTACAGAAAAACTATTCATCTCATCCTTTTCAAATTTGGCACATGTCTTCTTCACAACTAGGAGAGGTGCATTGCACAATCTAACACGATTTGGTGAATTTTCGAATTTTTGGCGATTTTATATATTTTTTTACTTTATCATAGCTAGAATGAATGAAGCTACTTCTGTGTTGTGATTTGTTGACTTCATCATTTTCTTTTTCATGTATCTTTCATCAAAAGCTACTTCTGTGTTCTTGTTGATTTTACTATTTTATATTTCCACTGGTTATATTTTGGGAAAAGTTAAATTTTCGTTCAGCCTTTCAGCCATAAACTGCTGTATATCTCTCACTGTGCCTTCAGGGGTGTGATTCCATGTACCTGTTGTTTAAAGTCACTCGAACGAATCATTATGATTGATTAATTTCCAAAATAAAGTTGAAATCAGTGGTAATAGCAGTAGTGTATTATGTTACCCATACCTTTTCAAGTTACTATTATTCCTATTTTGACTTAAACCACCTCTTTTACATGAAGATCGAGACTTGTCCTACCATTTTCACAAACAGTTTAATCTTAGCAATTACATTTCATAGCTTATCAATCCTTAGGTGTGCAGACACCTCTCTCTTTAAGTAAAATACAAATGTCAAACTTTAACAGTCGGGGGTATTAGTGAGCCACGCTCACTTTTTTGCTTGTTTAGCCTTGATATCCTTACTTGGATCTTTATGTCAAGGTAAACTGGTTCACGAGATATTATCCCTTCAAAATTCAAGGATAGTCTTGAGGATAATTAGGCATTAAGTCTTAAACATTTTGTATTTTAAATCCTGTTATAAAGACTTGAGTTTTGAAACCATGTATATTCCTTTTAGTTTAGGTTAGATCGAGGGAGACATACATTTGTCTGGGACATTCTTTAGTACCTTTCGCTACCATTTTTATTCTCGCATCAATTGAGTGAAGGAACATGAAATGTTGAAATTTCCAGAAAGATTGTATAATGGATGAATAGTCATTTCCATTGAAATATGTTGAAGTTACCTCATGTGAATGTACCAGTAATACATTTGAACCAGAAACAGTTAAAAATAGAAACGACAAATGTTGAATATTGAGTACATTTACAACAGGAATTGTATTCAACAAATATGATATTTTCAAGTTCAAAGTGTTGTTTTTTTAATACAACGTTTTATTATCTATTATGTTCACACGATTATCATTTTAAGCACTAATGTCTTTCACTATTGATGCAAGAAGAGATTTCTTCATTGGGTACTAATCACAAATTGGCAACGGGTGAAGGGAAGGGAAACAGATGTTATTTCTTCCCTGTCCTCAGCTCATTGCTTCAGTTAAAACATGTTTTCAATGTCTCAATGTTCCTACAATGTCATGAACGTGGAACATAATTGTATTTGTTCAGCATGGTTTAAAAAATTTCAGTAATATCAGAATACAAAATGTACTATTCTATTATGAAAAACAATGTTGATTTTACCACGTGAGCTATTAGGCTGGATACTGGGCAAAATACTCTTAACTGCTTCAAGCTATAAGACTTTTCTTGACTTATGAAACATTAGATTACTTCTTCACAATGCCAACTGTATAAAATCAGGCTACAATTACGAAAACAGTAATTGAAAGTTACATCCTTCAGAATGTGTGTATCGAGGACTATCACATCAATGTGATTACATTTGGACTGAAAGACGACAGGCCTTCAATTATGGTAATATCAGAAGTTCATTGTTTTTTTATACATCAATAGCTATGCATACATACATATTCAGTGGGTTTATTTCTCCTATGGTCGTATATTATGTTTTGGGAATGTTTCCTTCTTTGAAATCTTCATGGAAAGTGAATTACTTTTCCGAATATTTACGGGTTACTTGTTTGGTTCATTTTAATCTAATGAAAACAGTATTTATCAAAAAGAAAGTCTGAACGATGACGGAACCTTTTCTTCATAATTCAGAAATGTTTCAGCACATTTGAATTTGCCAGTTGTAAGCATAGCGGAAGAAACATATTGTCATGAAAAACAACGAGGAACTTTCAACAATAAAGTGTTTATTACATCTCACGTATCTGAATGTATCATAAACTTACATTTTTCAATTTGACGCCAACTATCCTTTTCCATTTTCTGTCATCTAATGTTTGCAGAATTTAATATTTATATCACTATAAGCAGGGTATTATTTCAGTTCTTACGTTTCTAAAGATTATCACATATCTATATCTTCATCATGTTGATTTGTTGTGTTTATGTATACAAGCTTGACCAACTATGCTTTTCAATTTTCTGTCATCTAATGTTTGCAGAATTTAATATTTATATCACTATAAGCAGGGCATTATTTCAAGTCCCACTTTTCTAAATATTATCGATGTCGTTCTTTAATGTTGGTATAATCTAATGTTCCAAAAGTTGATAATAAATGTAACTTTAGTTTTTGATTGAGGACACTGTCTTCAGTGTGTATGGTAACCTTTAGTTTAATCGAAGAAGTTTCAAGTGGTAATGAATTTAAATCTTCCACAGCTTCTGCTTCATTTCAATCTCCGAATTGTGGTATGAACGGAAACCAAGCAACTTTATTCATTGTCAATGTCTCACTATCTCTGAGATGTCCTTTGAGATTTGTCAACATAGAACATTCACGGAGCTTAGTAAATATTTGAAATACAGTTCATTCCATTGTGAATAGATAAACCTCAATGTTATGCATGGTCTAAGTATTGAATGTTTACCTCACAAAGAGTGTAGATATCACTGCATGTACTTATTAAGAGTTCCTTTTAACTGTCACAAAATATATTAGAAGTGATATTCGATTTGATTAGTGCATGTACATTCAATAGATAAGTTATCTAATGGGAATTAAATTTGTAATACATGATCATTGTCTTTTGAAAGATACCTTGCTAGGTTTCATATCCACAGTTTATCATCATAAGTATTACTTCAGTGATGATTCACATAGAAAGTCAATGAGATATACATTAATCGCACTAAATGAATGAAAATTTGTGAATTGTTTGATTAAATGTAAAGGCATATATTGTAAATTGTCAATGACAAATATAATGCATGATCATGTATTCCACATTAAAACAAGTGAAGAAAGTGAAACATAAAACACATATACTTTTGCATGTCATTATGTCAAATGCAAACATACCCTAGTCATAAAATCAAGCTAATTTTTTAGCCTTTCAAGTAACTGTTTCGTAACTTATGAAAGAGACAGAAAGAAGAATAAAATGTTGAAACCATAAGATCACTTCATACTCTCAAACATCGCATTCCTTCTCTAGCGACGACATTCCAAACAATCTAATGCTTCCAAAGTAGTTCCAAAATCGATGATGCCTTTGTTCTTACCTTACATAAGAATACTTGACTTGTACGTTGTTTCTGTCACTGAATATCAACACATCTCTTTCACTTTATGTATGTGATGGTAAACACTAGAAGAAATGTGGCGTCACTTCATCCACACATTGTTAATAGAATTGTAACGTCTATTAAACGTCGTATAAGGTTCTACAAGCCTGAAAAAAAGGTTGATACACTCACTATTGATGATGGATCTTTAATTAACTGAATCACGGAATAATAGGAACAGGATCGAATTTTGGGTAATTCCCCACTTGTTGCAATAATGTTCCCCATTCAAAATATCAGCATGAAGCTAGTTTCTTTTTAGTTTTGAAATTTTAAATTACAATAGTATAGAGACAATAGTATAGATGATGGAACTTGACTATAAAGTGAATTGTGGAATAACAGGAACATGATGGAAATATTGGCATTTTTCCACCCTTTACAAAACTGATCATCATCTCAATAACTGTAAGAACCTAGGTTGTTTTTATATAAGTTTAAAATACATTTGTATCTGTTAATACATTTTATATATAATAAATTATATATAATATATCTGTGTAAAGGATGAGAATATTAACACTCAGCAGGGGATAATAAAGCAATTCATATTGTTTGGAGTGCTATGTGTCAGCATTCATCACTAGGTTCCAATTTCACAGCAAGTCCATTTCCATAATTTCGAATAACAAATTAGACCCTCAGGACGTATTCAATTTGTCGAAATTCTTCCCTGTACCACAGTTGTGTGTATACCATTGATAGTACAGATAGGTTAGAACTGAATCAGTCTGTGGTCTCAACTAGACACGGTGCGTTGAGCTCTATCGGGGTAACTTTTCAAAACAGTTACATGTTGTCGCAATATGTCTATGTTGATAACTCCTATTCTTTAAGTATATTTTAGGATTTTTTAAACAAAGGTTTATGTACAATTTGTTTTTATTAACAATGATTGAATGAAAAAAATGTATCAACACAATTTGTTTTAGAACGGATTATGATATTAGTAAATTCAAGTGAAGATATGTCCTTTACCCACTTTACATATGTTCAATGGATGGAGTCGATCGTGTCACCTTACAGATACAGCTATTGTGTTGCTGGGGGTCACACATGCCAAACGTTATCAGGAAGTACCGACTGTTACCGAAAACTACCATATTGTTGATAGTTGACCGAGTATATTGACGATATAAAAGTAACAGGAGTGATTTCTGATGGAAAACCGGACAATGCGCCAATGAGTCAAACGTAATTTTGGAATGTTATTTATAACAGACAAAATGTCAAATTTGAGCTGATAATGTTAAATATGTCATATAACTACTGTGCATGTAACTCTGACGTAACACAATGGATGACCTTTGACTCTACCGGCTTCCCACTTTTGAGAGATGTTACACCGAACATTCTTGATACTCTCGAGGGTAAAGGAATTGATAAATATTCACTCATACAAAACTGCGATCAAGGGTTCCTCTGGATGACAAAATTTAGTAATTAATTACCCGGTTTTATCATCCAGTCAGGTAAACTACCAATCAAAACAATGTCATCCATCTCACTCATATCAAGGATGTACAATAGAAAAGTCTTCCATTGAATATATATTAGGACTATAATATGCTAATGAAGATTGATAATTATACAAGTGTTAAATACAGTGGTATAACCTTCATCCATGTTTAAATAATCACTTTTATTCCCAGTTGTATCATTTTGTTTATTTTCGTGTCTTTAGATCCTCAATCCAATTATTTTAAATGAATCCTCGAATATAGCTGCTGTAAATATTGAACTCAGAAATACAAGAATAATGACTGGCACGTGACACTAGGCAGGTGGCAATTTTCAAGCACATTGACCGACTCATCTGAATTGCCTGAAAAAATCCAAATGTTTTCAGTCCCTAAGGCATTGGTACTTACTACAGTTAAATGTGACATTTATCATTAGAACACACTATGTATTTTCAACTTCATACACCTTACACAAAGTCTAAATCTAGAAAGCTACATTTCTCCCATTCATTGAGACTAGGCTACTAAACGTAATGTTTAATCTACCTCAAATACAGATTCTAGATTGTAACCATGAAAACATTATCAAACATACATACTGTTATAAATACCTTCTGATTATGTATCTTTTATATTGTTGCACACAGTTGCCTGGTCCTTAAATATATGTCCTTCTCTTCATGGAAGTGTCACAATGTTGCAAAATCTACGTCATACACTATCATAATTACATGATGACAACCATAAACTAACCATAGTACCATTATCAAAAGCAATATCATTGCTACATTTAGCAACTAGTCAACACATGTAATCTGTAAATGAAGGCTTACAACAAGCATAGTATGTGTCTTTTGCGTGTATTTACTAACAATTGTATTGATCTAAGTATTTTATGTGATATTTTCATCATATCACTGATACAAATTTGGCAAATAACTAATAAATTAATTCTTTGAAATATACATCAGTTGATACTTGGAAAATGTGATGACGTTTATATGAACAATATCTCTTATAACAATTTACGGGAGTAACTGTTATCAGATGGACAAATGTACTACATATTTACCAAAATGTGGAACAATTAGAGTTCTAAATTTCTTAAAATCAAATATACGTTACTTATTGACTGATGATGTGTGGTTTTATTATTAATTGTCCCATTCAGTTAGTTAATCCCGTACATAAACATAACAAACATAAACCTTCAAAAAATGGTTTAAGTGATGACACCATATTTATGTTAACAAACTTCCTGAAATGTACGTGTTCATTATTTCCAAATTTTTAGAAAGTTTAGAAACGTAATCAATCGATATCAGAAAATGCACGGTGGAGAGCTGGGAAAGAAATCTCTTATTCTAGTTTTAAGAACATTTAGCAACCATCGAAACATTATAGCAAAGGGCTTCTTTAAATATAATGTCCTCAAATTGTGCCTTTTCTGTCTGATCTCGTATATTCAAATAAAGTGAGCACTTCAATATCTTAAAAAATCACATTAAATACACACCACTCCCATGAGGAAATGTAGTGCAAAATTCATATATATTTGAAAAAGGTACAATGTTAACAGTTATCAAATAAAATTAATCACTTTTCAAAGAGCCTTTTCTTTTATCATATTTCGCTTATTTAAAAGTAATATATGGGGTGCACTGAAACATTTGTCATCACTTTTGGTTATTTATTAAAAAATCCTACTAAAATGAACACTTCACAATAATATTATAACTTAATTATAAATCAAACAAATCATTTCAAAGTCATTTTATATGAATCATATATTATATGTTAATTAGATAACATATTTATTTGGCATTTAAGTGAACCCACTTTGTGAGAGCTCTCTTCGAGACCCTAATAGAATTGAATCCATAATGTTTAATCCCCATTTATTTTAATATGAATAATTCATTTATGTTATAGGTTACAAATTGAGTTCTAAAATATTGGTTCACTTGAGCATTTCCTCAGAAATAGAAAACTATATAGTGTCCGCTGACAGGATAACTATCAGACATAGGGTTTCGGGATAAATAAATTAATCATTGAAACTAAGTATATTGAAATTCAAACATTCCAATATGAATAAGTATATTTCAACAGACAGGAGTTTGCTGTTTTAGTCAGTGAGGGGTACTGCACAGACCACTATCTAATGCCAAATCCTTGGATTGATTAGTTTTTTTAAATGCAAGACTCATGGGCAAGACGTTTGGGTAATTTTATTTCTAATGGAAAGTTCCAGGGGTGAAATGTGAGGAGCATTAGAACATTCGGCAACAATCAATTCTTCTAGGATTTGTGGCGACTGTCGATAAATTAATATATATTATCTCTATTATAATGTGTTCATAGACTTACTAAAAAAATTAACTATGAAGTACATTGCCATTAAGATTTAATATAAGATTGAGAGCATTTGTTGTTATTCTGTATGATGTGTAATAACACTTCTTCTTTTAATACAATATGTTATGTTATATGTATATGTTATACTCTCAGAAACAAATTTACATTCATTGAATACAAGCACTTGTAAATTGATAAAGATAATAACGTTTCAAACAATGACTCTTGTGTTGACTCGTAATAAGTTCATTAAGCTAGTGATAAAATGTCGACTTCGGTCAAGTGAAAGTGAAATTGTTTTATTCTACATTGGCTGATGGCATACAAACGGAATAAACTTTATTCTAAAACAATATTATATAATCAAACGTATCAAGAGTAACATGAACACATTCAAGTTAGTTATATATTTTTTCTCATTCACAAGAAAGGAGCTCAACAACAAATTGATGATATAAATTGCAACCTTTTTATTCATAAATGTAATTCCATTTTTCCTCAATCGTGAAATATGAAAGTGCATTGGAATGACAGAACTGCAATTAAGTGTTTTCTTTTGAACTTCCCCAAATTATGACTTTTGAAGTTTCAGGATATTCTAGAGGTTCAAAGATGAATTCGGCTTCAAAGTGATTTTTTTGAAAGACGTAATATAGATTGATGACCCTAAGGCCATTATTCTCCATCAATACAGGATTCATTGGTTTTATTTTAATCGTTTATATTAACGTCTCGAAGAAATTTGCAATTTTACTTTTCAATTTGTGAGATTTAAACCATGGTGCATGTCATCATCTTTCTAGAAATTGTTGCTTCAGATTATAACGATGACATTTCAATAAACTTTAATAGGTGATTTATATAATTCACTCATAGAAACCATTGTATTCAGACAGGTATTAAGTTTCAATAATAAATTTTCCAATTCGTGAAATAAAATCAGAATAAAACTGTTTTCAATGAACTTCTTTTATATTGCAGGTACCCAAAACAACAGGTTTCACGCGGGAGGTAATATGTAGCTATTGTGGTGTGAAAAACACAAGTAACCTCATCATTGCTGATCAATAAGGAAATATTAAAGGACCTATTTTAACACTTTTATTATACCCCCGACCAACGGTTGGGGGTATATAGTAATACTAACGATTCCGTCCGTCCTTCCGTCCGTCCTTCCGTCCGTCCGTCCGTCCTTCCGTCCGAAGATAATATTTGTCCGATCGATTACAGAAAAACTATTCATTTCATCCTTTTCAAAGTTGGTACATATCTTCTTTACCAATAGGAGAGGTGCAGTGCGATGTTTAAACCGAATTGGTGAATATTTTAATGTTTGGCAATTTTTTGTATTTTTTAACTTAGTCAAATTCTGAGCATTTTTTGTCCGATCGATTACAGAAAAACTATTCATCTCATCCTTTTCAAATTTGGCACATGTCTTCTTCACAACTAGGAGAGGTGCATTGCACAATCTAACACGATTTGGTGAATTTTCGAATTTTTGGCGATTTTATATATTTTTTTACTTTATCATAGCTAGAATGAATGAAGCTACTTCTGTGTTGTGATTTGTTGACTTCATCATTTTCTTTTTCATGTATCTTTCATCAAAAGCTACTTCTGTGTTCTTGTTGATTTTACTATTTTATATTTCCACTGGTTATATTTTGGGAAAAGTTAAATTTTCGTTCAGCCTTTCAGCCATAAACTGCTGTATATCTCTCACTGTGCCTTCAGGGGTGTGATTCCATGTACCTGTTGTTTAAAGTCACTCGAACGAATCATTATGATTGATTAATTTCCAAAATAAAGTTGAAATCAGTGGTAATAGCAGTAGTGTATTATGTTACCCATACCTTTTCAAGTTACTATTATTCCTATTTTGACTTAAACCACCTCTTTTACATGAAGATCGAGACTTGTCCTACCATTTTCACAAACAGTTTAATCTTAGCAATTACATTTCATAGCTTATCAATCCTTAGGTGTGCAGACACCTCTCTCTTTAAGTAAAATACAAATGTCAAACTTTAACAGTCGGGGGTATTAGTGAGCCACGCTCACTTTTTTGCTTGTTTAGCCTTGATATCCTTACTTGGATCTTTATGTCAAGGTAAACTGGTTCACGAGATATTATCCCTTCAAAATTCAAGGATAGTCTTGAGGATAATTAGGCATTAAGTCTTAAACATTTTGTATTTTAAATCCTGTTATAAAGACTTGAGTTTTGAAACCATGTATATTCCTTTTAGTTTAGGTTAGATACGAGGGAGACATACATTTGTCTGGGACATTCTTTAGTACCTTTCGCTACCATTTTTATTCTCGCATCAATTGAGTGAAGGAACATGAAATGTTGAAATTTCCAGAAAGATTGTATAATGGATGAATAGTCATTTCCATTGAAATATGTTGAAGTTACCTCATGTGAATGTACCAGTAATACATTTGAACCAGAAACAGTTAAAAATAGAAACGACAAATGTTGAATATTGAGTACATTTACAACAGGAATTGTATTCAACAAATATGATATTTTCAAGTTCAAAGTGTTGTTTTTTTAATACAACGTTTTATTATCTATTATGTTCACACGATTATCATTTTAAGCACTAATGTCTTTCACTATTGATGCAAGAAGAGATTTCTTCATTGGGTACTAATCACAAATTGGCAACGGGTGAAGGGAAGGGAAACAGATGTTATTTCTTCCCTGTCCTCAGCTCATTGCTTCAGTTAAAACATGTTTTCAATGTCTCAATGTTCCTACAATGTCATGAACGTGGAACATAATTGTATTTGTTCAGCATGGTTTAAAAAATTTCAGTAATATCAGAATACAAAATGTACTATTCTATTATGAAAAACAATGTTGATTTTACCACGTGAGCTATTAGGCTGTATACTGGGCAAAATACTCTTAACTGCTTCAAGCTATAAGACTTTTCTTGACTTATGAAACATTAGATTACTTCTTCACAATGCCAACTGTATAAAATCAGGCTACAATTACGAAAACAGTAATTGAAAGTTACATCCTTCAGAATGTGTGTATCGAGGACTATCACATCAAGTCCATTTCCATAATTTCGAATAACAAATTAGACCCTCAGGACGTATTCAATTTGTCGAAATTCTTCCCTGTACCACAGTTGTGTGTATACCATTGATAGTACAGATAGGTTAGAACTGAATCAGTCTGTGGTCTCAACTAGACACGGTGCGTTGAGCTCTATCGGGGTAACTTTTCAAAACAGTTACATGTTGTCGCAATATGTCTATGTTGATAACTCCTATTCTTTAAGTATATTTTAGGATTTTTTAAACAAAGGTTTATGTACAATTTGTTTTTATTAACAATGATTGAATGAAAAAAATGTATCAACACAATTTGTTTTAGAACGGATTATGATATTAGTAAATTCAAGTGAAGATATGTCCTTTACCCACTTTACATATGTTCAATGGATGGAGTCGATCGTGTCACCTTACAGATACAGCTATTGTGTTGCTGGGGGTCACACATGCCAAACGTTATCAGGAAGTACCGACTGTTACCGAAAACTACCATATTGTTGATAGTTGACCGAGTATATTGACGATATAAAAGTAACAGGAGTGATTTCTGATGGAAAACCGGACAATGCGCCAATGAGTCAAACGTAATTTTGGAATGTTATTTATAACAGACAAAATGTCAAATTTGAGCTGATAATGTTAAATATGTCATATAACTACTGTGCATGTAACTCTGACGTAACACAATGGATGACCTTTGACTCTACCGGCTTCCCACTTTTGAGAGATGTTACACCGAACATTCTTGATACTCTCGAGGGTAAAGGAATTGATAAATATTCACTCATACAAAACTGCGATCAAGGGTTCCTCTGGATGACAAAATTTAGTAATTAATTACCCGGTTTTATCATCCAGTCAGGTAAACTACCAATCAAAACAATGTCATCCATCTCACTCATATCAAGGATGTACAATAGAAAAGTCTTCCATTGAATATATATTAGGACTATAATATGCTAATGAAGATTGATAATTATACAAGTGTTAAATACAGTGGTATAACACAGTCGGCACTATTATATATTTATTCCTAGATGCAGTAGAGCAGCAGAAGAAAATTTAAATCGTAGTGTCTATTAAACTACATTTTGTCAAATACTGGTTTTACAATCTGGATAGCTGTCAATTGCATTTGATTGGATGCAGTAAATGTGAACACTCTTGATAACTTTCATCAAATGACGCTCCTTATTCACATATTTCTCAATTTCTACTTACATGGAATAAGTGGGTTTGAATCAGAAATATATTGACCGAGGTTTTCAAACAGATTAAAGGCAATGAGAAGATTTAATGTAAATGGTTTCAGTGCAAATAGGTAGAGTGTCTGACTTTCCACCTGTCTATCTGCATCACTGAATTCTCACTAAAGTACTAATTTCTGATGCATGGCTGATGAGAGGCAATCTGCATTGCTGTAAATAGTGTTTGATTGTATGCAGAAAGAGGTCCACTCTACAGTGATATACAAATAGATCTTGGACTTTGGTGTATCGATCAGCATGTTTTTCATTGAAGTGAAACACTTTCCGCAACATAGAATGAAAACAAATATGTGATTTGAAGGAATGGATTTCCATTCTTGTGACCAATGTCTTACTTACATGCCAACTATCTTATTTCTATCTTTCGATATGACGTGAAAATATATATAAAATGTTTAAGTATATAAAATAGCAGAATGTCTAAATACATCTTCATTTTACAACAAAGGGTGACATATCGTAGTTGTGTAGCTTTGAGTAATGAGGTCCGGGTTCAAATCCCTGTGTCTGCAGTAGAGAAATAAACATAATTCAGTATGTTTGGGTGCAATGCTACACTACATTTCAGCTTGGTACAACCAATAGTTTCAGCCGATTCTCGCAGGTTTCACCACTATGCACAGCAACCCTGATGTCCAGGGATGTCTCCATGCAATAATACTGGAAGCCGTGATATAACTGAAAATGGCGTTACACCACTAAAACGCCTCACCTAACAGACTTTGCATCAAGTGTTAAATCGTTCAAACATGGTCGTTAACTCTTTCGAAAACAGCTAAACTGTTGTAAAAAGATCCAAATAGCTTTGTATGAGAATGTTTTATTCATGACATTGATAAAAGGCGGGAAGAGCTGCCATAGTACCCTTTAGGACCCTTTGGCACAGAGCCCCTTCATCATTCGTCTACCTCACTAGCTTCCTATTTACGTGTGTATACTGCTTTAAACTTTATAGGGTGAACCGAGAATGCGCCTATGCCATATGGTCGACAAGGATCAATGATGAATGTATCCAACTTTGAATGGCCCATGGACACCCGCATCGTTTGTTGTCACACTTGATTGCATCTGTGTTTCGTACTAATATCGTTCATTTATGCAGAAAATACACTGGTTTAGAGGTGAAATAAGTGAAATGTTTATCGAATGTACGATACAAAAATATGTTCTCATGTGTACGTTTCTCCAGTACATATTGTGTAGACAGTAAATTGTATTATTTGGAAACATGTATAGTAGAGTCGCCAGTAACAATTTATTGTGAACCCTGCCATTCCACAAGTTATTGAATGCATGAGACATTGTTAAGTTTCCAGCAAATAACGTCTGAAACATCAATTGTTTCTTGGCGTGTGGTTGAATATTATAATTGACGGAGCAAGAGAAAAGAAGGAACGGAGATGACAATATAGAGATACATATCAGTTGCAGGAAATACCTAATCAGTGGACCAGTTGTGTCAGCAAACGTTTTAAATGATTGATTTATGATATGTTCTAGACACGCAACATGTTTTATAAATTAATATTTAAAACTTAATTACTTTCTTTTTGCATACTTTAATATTCACTGATTTGGTTACATTGAGGCTGAAACTAAACTTATCATGCATCTATTAAATGAAGTTTATTACTCTAATCGATCCACACTATCAACACGTATACATTTTAAGCCAATATACTTCATTATTTCAATGTGGAACAAAGATGTGGCATGGTTTCACAAGAAGGTGTAACCAAGTGCTCCAAGGAGAATCAATACAAATCAAATTTGACTTGATGAGATTGTGACTGTGAACGAAGTACTGTCACGCATAAATTCAATCACAGATTTTGTATGGAGGACAACCTACTTTAAACGTCAATCAAATAATTTCCTCTGCTGCTTTAAACAGGGAACATACTGAGACATAACAGAGATCTTGACACCGTGTCGTGTAGGGTAATATAGGTTCTCACAAAGACAAGCGTGGATTAATATAGTTTTCCATTTGGTTCACTTTACTTTATATCATAGAATGTGTTATTTGGCTTTCATGTGTTACTCAATGGAACATTTAATACCTTACACAACAATACAATAACAAAGATTGTTCCTAAAGCTTAAAAACCTCAAATAGCAAGGAATCACATCACTTGGAATGTATATAAAGTCAAGCTACATTGTAATCTGTATAAGAGTCATTCTTAAACAGCGAATCTATACGGGACACAAAACAATTTAAAATTATCAACACATAATTTTCACAAATGATAAAACCATTACCTTCAAAAATAGGGAACACGTAAAGATGATTTGCGATTTGGGATATTATCCTCTCTGTTTAGATTTCAACTTATTTCTACTATCAATATTCGTATTTTAAGCATATACTTTCTTATAAGTTAAGTTTTAATAACCCTCCACGGAATCTCAGCTTTAAAAGATTCATATCTATTCATGATTGCTGATGAACCCGTATTGCATATTTTGGTATTTTTATTTTTGAAGTATTGCACATGAAAAGTATTCATTTTCGTTTTAGAGTTCATGTGAAGGTCTTGCAATTAAAATGTGATGATATCAGCATTCAGTTTTTATAGGAAATATTGTTACTTGAAATACAGTATGTCTCTTAAAAACTTAAATTAAATAACGTTATAGAAAGGACCTTTTGAAACCAAATAGTGTCCATACATGATCAGATGTTGAGGCTTTTGATACAACAAAACCATATTTTACACATAGTCATTTTATAACAATACGAAATAGACACGTACAGCTATAGAATAATAGGATGTACATTGTGTATCTGTAATTGAAATCTTTGTCAAGCTGAATTATTTTTCCTACCATCTGCATTCAAGTATATGGTTGACCTGGACTTTGACAGTGCAAATATACATTTTACTGACCGAGATATCCTATGCAGCAAGTACATCCAGTTGGATTACAAACACATTTCTTCAATACAACTCAACGCAGGGAAGAAGTCGCCTTTTGAGAGGCTCTCATGAAATAATTACGTGGTCGTTTTGGTTACCATATGCACATCAATGCAAATCGAGTGATTTGTTATTATCACCAACCATCTCCCCACGTAGAGGTTGTACACGCAGATCTACAGGTTGACCCAATCCAACTTAGTGGACAGCTGAAATGACTTCTTTGACGACTGTCCACTGCGCCCGTGAACTACCAATGCCTATACAGTGTATATTGACCGTTAGATAACAAACACAATCGCTGTAGAGAGAACTTGTGATTCAATAAAAGACTTCATTGTGTAATTAAATTGCAGGATATAGGTGAGTGTACCACGATATATCTGTTGTAAGTCAATTACGGTAACGGACCATAAGGGTATAGACCCCTCCTTTAAACATATAAACATGATTTTCATGCCCAATTGCTGTAATCATGCTTTAAGAGTGACCTAAATTGTATAACCATGAAGCAAAACCCTAGTCCTTCTAAAACCACATTGCATATTGATTTAAAAATAACTGAAATGATTTCGCCTGCAGGAACATTTTTTGAGAGGCAATGAATATGAATAATCTTTCGTCTGTTTAATGTGTGCCAGACAGTTTCATTGTGCAAATCATGATAATCGTATAAGTAATAACAAGTTTTTCCTTTCACCTATTTGCACTGATTTGTAATGTTCCCTTTAGGCCATTAAATTTACTTCGATGTGAAATGAAGTAATACATGTAAAATTGTTTGATAGTACATCAATTGATTCGAATAAAACGTGTCTCTTGAATTAGTCAGATGTTATTGTGAAATAATATACATTTGGCTGGTAAAGTAAAACCCATTATGCAGTGGTTGGAATGGACTGTTTTTAAAACAATGACACTATAGGAAAATGTCGACTGTTCATCCCTTGGATCAAGAGATACTGGTTCGAATTCCACCATCGGACAACTCTATCTGTTGACAAGTATTATGTGTGCACTAAGGTTTGTGTTCTTTCATAAATTACTGCATCATAGATTTCAAACAATTCATTCCAGCAATGGTATTATAGGCTCAATGCCATCTCTTTTATTATATATCACATTAACGGTGTCTTTTATTTGAAGAATGTAAGAAACAATTTAAAGAAAGTGTCCTCTTTCATACAGATCTCAAATTGTTCTATTTCTTTCGGATTTCATGTATTTGTCCTCGGGTTATCGTTGTTCATACGTTATATGTACTTGCACTATATAATTCCTAAGACTTTGTATTCGCAGAGGGAACCAATAATTACCTATTGTACATATAAATGTAACGATTTTGAATTGCCATCACATTAATACAAACTTCATTGTTCAAAACAATATAGTAGTATATTATCATTCATCAATAGTTTTACATTTCAAAAGTATTATACAACCTGTTTCTGTTGACTAACACATTTCTATAATTACTAAAACATATATACTTATGTTTTTCACGATGAACTACATTGCCATTAAGATGTAATATAAGATTTACAGCATTTATTGTTGTTCTGTATGATGTATTATAACTCAACTACTTTTAATATAATGGATATCTTATACTCTTAGTAAAAAATTTACATTCATGGAATACAAACACTTATAGATAGATAAAACTACTAATGTTTCAAGCGATGACAATTTTCTTGACTGGTGAACATTTTATTAAGCTAGTGATAAAATGTATCAGGAGCATGAACATAAAGTCCGTTATAAATGTTTTATCATTCACAAGAAAGAAGCTCAACCACAACTAGATGATAGAAATTGCCACCTTTTTTTCATAAATGTAATTTTATGTTCTCACATCAAATTTCCAGGTAGATTGTAATGAATGAAATATGTGAAATCTGAATGTATCAGTAATATATTTTGAACCAGAAACAGTTAAAAAGAGAAGGACATATTTTGTCTGTTAATCAAAACTGACAACGACATGATTATGTAAAATAAAAAGGTTGAATATTTAGTGAGCTGAAACAGTTTTTTAGAAAAATTCTAAAAGATGTTCAACGATTTTCACAGGATTATGATAGTAAAATTATATAAATTGCAGCCTTTTTGTTCATAAATGTAATTTCCTTTTCTGTAAATCACAAATTATGTAGTGCATTCAAATGATATAACTGATATGTTTTCTTTTCACCTTTCCACAGTTATGACTTTTGAAGTTTCAGGATATTCTAAAGGTTCAAAGATGATTTATGTGGTTATATTGAAAGACGTAATATAGATTGATAACCTTGAGGCCATTATTCTCCATCAGTACAGGATTCTTTGAAGTTGAATTTGATGGTTATATGAATGTCTCTAAGACATTTGCAATTTTCTTTTTAAATTTGTGAGATTTTAACCATGGTGCATATCATGATATTTCTAGAAATCGGTGGACGCACATCATAACGATAAACTTTCAATAAACTTTGATATGTGATTAGTATAATTCACTCATAGCAACCGTCGTAGTCAGACAGGTATACAATTTCATTAATCAAGTTTGCAATTTGTGAACATAATCTGAATAGAACTAGTTTCCAAACTACTTTTATATTCCAGGTACCTAAAATTACAGATGTGAAAAACACAAGTAACCTTAATAAAGATGTCATTATCTATAAGGAAATAAAATGAAAGTGAAATATTAGAGTACCTATTTTAACATTGTTATTTAGCTTCGATATCCTTATTTGGATCTTTGTGTCAAGGAAATTTGGTTCCTTTTCCCTGAGATGATATCATTACTTTCAAATTCAAGGAAAGTCTTAAGGATAATTAAACATTATTGAAGACAT
The DNA here is from genome assembly GCA_936450465.1 of Gibbula magus. NCBI lineage: Eukaryota > Metazoa > Mollusca > Gastropoda > Trochida > Trochidae > Gibbula > Gibbula magus. The sequence goes on from OW388294.1 coordinate 26,822,465, forward strand.
GATTGAATTCTGGAATATGGACATGTATATTCCTCTTAGTTTAGGTTAGAGAAGAGGGAGACTTTAAAAAATGAATTAGCCTTGGATATTCTTTACCTTTCCCTACTTTTTTACTCCCGCTTCAATTGCAAGAAGCACATCGTATTGAATTTCAAGATAGATTGGAGAATGAATGAATTGGAAATGATGATTTTACTATGTGAGCTATTAGACTGGACACTGGGCACTGGGCAATATACTCAACCTTAAATGCTTCAAGCTGTACGACTTTTGAAACATTAGAGATTTAATCTGAAGTGATTGGAACTTCTGCTCAATGTCATCTGTACTAAAATCAGGCTACAATCATGAAAACCGAGATTGAAACTTACATCTGTCAGAATGTGTATATATAATCGTGGACAACCATATCATAAAGAAAATACTATGTGATTACATTGTGACTGAAAAGCGACATGCCTTTAATTATGGTAATATCAGAAGTGCAATGTATTTTATACATCAATAGCTAAGCAAACTTAAAAACTCACTGGATTTAGTTTCGTACAATATGTTGTCAGAATAGTTCCTTCTTTTGAAGCTTCATGGAAAGTGAATTACTTTTTTCGAATATATACTGCTAAGCTGTTTCGTTCAAGACGTAGTTCATTTTAATCTAATAGAAAAACAGTATTTACCATATAGAGAGTCTGAACGATGAAAGCTGCCAATCTCCCCCACCTTCATATTATTCAGAAATGTTTCGGTACATTTGCAAATGAATTGCCTTCCTGTAAGAAGTTGCCAGTTGCTAGTATAGTTTAATCAACATATTGTAAAAAAAATACAACAAATACTCAAGCTTCAAACAAACAAAAATATGTTATTACATCTCACGTATCTGAATGTATCATGCATGTACTTGTTCAATGTGACGGCAACTACCCTTGTCCATTCTCTGTCCCCTTATGTTTGCAGAATTTAATCTTTATATCACTACAAGCAGGGCATTATTTCAGTTCTCCTTTTCCGAAATGATATCTTAGATTTACATCTTCGTCATGTTGATTTGTTGTGTTTATGTATTCAACCTTGACCAAGACGATTGCGTTCTTTATTGTTGGTATAATGTAATGTTCTAAAGCCATAAAGAATAAATGTAATCTTAGTTGCTTATTAACGACACTCAAAAAGTCTTCAGCGTTTAAAACAACATAAAGTTTAATCGACGATACAAGTTTCAAGTGGTTATGAATTTAAACCTTCAACAGCTTCTGATTCATTTCAATCTCCAAACAGTGTGATAAACGGTGTTCAGACAGCTTTATACATTGTCAAGGTCTCACTACCTCTTTGATGTCCTGTTAGATTTGTCAACATAAGTAAATACTTAAAATTAATTCATTTCATGGTGATTAGATAAATTCCAATGTTATACATGGTCGTAGCATTGAATGTTTACCTCACAATGCGTGTTGATATCACTACATGTACTTATCGAGTGACTTTTTCCAAAGGATCACTTCAAAGTTTCCTTGGCAATGATATGTCTTCCTAAACAATTTCAAAAACAAAAGTGTAAACGCTTTTGCAGTAGCAGTTGTCACTGTTCTTACCTTGTTTGGTTCAGTGAATGTCAACACATCTCTTTCAGTAATTCAGTCGACACTGCTGTGTCCAAACAGTGTATTTTCATGGCAGCCGCAGTGTAAGGATCTGTGACGTGTTTGTGGTATCCCAACGACCAAACTTTTGGTTTAAAATGATTGTAACGTTAATAACATGTCGTATCAGGGACTACAGATGTTCTAGAAGTTGATACACTCACTATTGATGATGGCTCTTTAACTGAATCATGGAATAACAGGAACAGGATTGAATTATACACAATCCATCTCCTGTTTAAACAAATGCTCACACCATTCACAACTACACCATGAACCGAGTTAGTATTTACGTAAATTTAAAATACATGTACAGTATAAACAACTGTATAGATAATGGAAAATGACTTTAAACTGAATTGTGGAACATGATAGCACCTCACCTGTAACAGAAATGCTCATCGTTCCCAATTACAGCCTGGATCTAGTTTTTATTGATGTAAGTCTAAAATACTACAATATCTGTTGAATACTTTATATTCTTGTATAGGATGAGAAGTTTAGAACTTTTTTTGTTGTTGTTGTTTTTTTTATTCCTAAGTTTACATTACCTAATACGAGCTAAACACCCGGCAGGGTACAACAAAGCAATCCATATTATGTTTAGAGTGCTGTGTGTTAGCATTCACAACTAGATTCCAATTTTCAAGTAATTCCATTTCCATAATTTCGGACAACAAATCAGGCCCCTAGGACGTATTCACTTCCTCGAAATTCTCCTTTGCACCACAATGGGAATGTTTGTCATTGGTAGTACAGACAGGTTAGAACTGAATCAGCCTGTGGTCTCAACTAGACACAGTTCGGTGCGTTGAGATTTATCACAGAAACTTGTCAAAACAACGTTTTTTTCTTGAATAACATGAATCATTTTAAATCAAGAGTGATTGGAGGAAGGGCACACACTTGAAAACATATACGAGGCCTCTCTTCATCAGTACAATGTTTGTTCTCACAATAATATATGTCTTTGTTAATAACTCATATTGTTTCAGCATTATTCTAATATAGGTTTATGAAAAAAAATTGTTATTAACAAAGATTTAATTTTAAAAAAGTGTTTTATCAAATGGATTGTACTAAAAGCTCGACTTCATGTATCCTCATTTTCAAGGAAAGAAATGTCTCTTACCAACTTTACATATGTAAAGTGGATGGAGTCGATCCTGTCACCTTAATATCATTGAACCGATGGCCTACCAAATCTGAGAGATAATACACCCTGTCCCGAACATCATCGATAATACTTCACTCATATCATGGAGTCGAGGGATCTGCGGAATAATTTATGCAGTAACTTAATCATCCGGTCTTTATCCAATCAGGTAATGTACCAATCCTCCCCTCCCATTCACTTCCGTACATACAAATGTATATCCCAGGAAATGTAAGTGATACAGCTAATAAATGTTTTCAGTTTAATATACACACTGTATAAGATGGCAATGGTAGGATATTGACGATAGATAAATTATACGAGTACGAGTTTGCCTGTTATGTGTAAAGACATTAACGATTTCTATTGAACTGTAATACTTGATTACTACATACAGTGGTATTACATATTCCAATTTTCCAGTAATTCCATTTCCATAATTTCGGACAACAAATCAGGCCCCTAGGACGTATTCACTTCCTCGAAATTCTCCTTTGCACCACAATGGGAATGTATGTCATTGGTAGTACAGACAGGTAAGAACTGAATCAGCCTGTGGTCTCAACTAGACACAGTTCGGTGCGTTGAGATTTATCACAGAAACTTGTCAAAACAACGTTTTTTTCTTGAATAACATGAATCATTTTAAATCAAGAGTGATTGGAGGAAGGGCACACACTTGAAAACATATACGAGGCCTCTCTTCATCAGTACAATGTTTGTTCTCATAATAATATATGTCTTTGTTAATAACTCATATTGTTTCAGCATTATTCTAATATAGGTTTATGAACAAAAATTGTTATTAACAAAGATTTAATTTAAAAAAAGTGTTTTATCAAATGGATTGTACTAAAAGCTCGACTTCATGTATCCTCATTTTCAAGGAAAGAAATGTCTCTTACCAACTTTACATATGTAAAGTGGATGGAGTCGATCCTGTCACCTTAATATCATTGAACCGATGGCCTACCAAATCTGAGAGATAATACACCCTGTCCCGAACATTATCGATAATACTTCACTCATATCATGGAGTCGAGGGATCTGCGGAATAATTTATGCAGTAACTTAATCATCCGGTCTTTATCCAATCAGGTAATGTACCAATCCTCCCCTCCCATTCACTTCCGTTCATACAAATGTATATCCCAGGAAATGTAAGTGATACAGCTAATAAATATTTTCCGTTTAATATACACACTGTATAAGAGGGCAATGGTAGGATATTGACGATAGATAAATTATACGAGTACGTGTTTGCCTGTTATGTGTAAAGACATTAACTATTTCTATTGAACTGTAATACTTGATTACTACATACATTGGTATTAAAGTCTGAAAATGTGGGCACTTTTGTTTCCTAGATGCAGCAGAGCAGCAGAAGAATGTGTAAATCGTTGTATCTATTCAAATACATTTTCAGATACTGGTTTTGAAATCTGGATCGCTGTCCATTGCACTAAAGTGGATCCTGAAAATGGGAACACTTTTGTGCCCAAATTGCTGTTAGTTTCATCAAATGAAGTTCCTCATTCACACAATTCTCAAATTCTACTCACATAATTGGATTCAGAAATATGACCGGTCAACAGGGGTATACAACTATACCTATACTATTGATCAGCAACTTACCTCAATACCGGATAAAGACAAACATGTGATTTGAAAGAAAAGATTTTCTATTTTTGTGACCCATTTCTTCCTTTTCTTTCTTCTTCCCTTAACATCAAAACATATATGTAAACCCATATGCATGACAAAATACATCTCACGATACGAGTTGTAAATAGATTTACTATTTTTGTGACCCATTTCTTCCTTTTCTTTCTTCTTCCCTTAACATCAAAACATATATGTAAACCCATATGCATGACAAAATACATCTCACGATACGAGTTGTAAACCTGTAGAATGTCTAGATAAATCTCCTTTATACAACAAGGGGTGAGATATCACAATCGTTAGCAATCGTTTAGGTGAATTATCATATGTTCTTGTACTTAATTTGTAAACAACTTGCTACACAGACTGATGTAAACAATCTTTAAAAGGAAGCCAAAGCCAGTTATTGCCGTTGCGAAAAATAGAGATGGTCAGCTAGTGTTGTATCTGAGTGCTGTTTCATTATGTAAAGACCTTGAAACTAGTTTCGGTAGCACCTCTTTTAAGATACGAAATGTTTTAGACAGTCAATATCTAAAGAAATTGATTACTTAATTTTGGCATATTTTAAGATTCTCTGAATTGGTAACATTGATTCTCAAACTGAATCTTATCATTCCACAATTAAATGGGGTTTATTACTCAAGTCAGTCCACATATAGTCTAGTATAGTTTATGCTTATATACTTGTATCGCATATCAATGTGGAACAAAGATGTGACATGGTTTCACAAGAAGCGAGCACACAAAGGAGAATCGATACAAATCAAATTGGACTTGATAAGATTGTGACTGTGAAAGAAGTACTGTCAGGCATATATTCATTTATAGGTTTATACAGAGGATAATCTACTTTAAACGTTACTCAAAGACTTTTTCTCACCTGTTTAGAACTAGGAACATACTAAGATTTACAAAGTTAATCTTACTGATTTTGACACCATGGTTGGAGGTAATATAGACTCCTACAAAAGACAGATTTGGGTGAATAAGTTTGTATTTGTTTCATTTAACTTTATAGCAAGGAATTTGTTATTTGTGTTTTTGGAGGCACCTTTGGGAAACACCTAAAACCTTACGCAATAGGGAATGAGGAACTCTTATCCTTCACAAACGAAGCAATGGAATACATGTATCATATAGAAAAGAATCACAACGCTGGGAAGTTGATAAAGTCATTCTCCGTGGTGCACTGTAAAAGAGAATGTTTCAGGACATAAACCAATAATGAAATGTTGTTAAAACATTTCTCAAATTTGCACACATTATCTTCACAAATGGGGTATAGGTAAAATGATGTTCTTGCTTGCCTAAATTAGACACAATTCCACAATATCAATATGTATTTAAACTTTTTGGGATGTGACTTTGTTGAAAACTTTTTTTTTTCTGAATAAAATTTACATCGAATTCTGATTTGTCATATTGATAGACGAACTATGACAGCCAATGCTTAGTTGATGAAATATCTCATTGTGATGACTATATATGCAAACTATTACAAGAATCGAGTGAATAGATATTGAGTTATTCCATTCTTATCTCTTACTTTAAAATTTCGTTTCCGGACCAGAACTCAAACACTACAAGGCCTAGCTCAGTTACACATGGTATATTAAACAGACATCATGTGTAGATGTGCCTTTTGGATTTAATAACTTCTTTGGAACTGTATTTTTGGCCGTTTCAATGGAAACATACTTTTAAAAAAATTCCGGGACAGATCTCAAAACCGAATTGCCTAGCTCAATGAACGGTCATCATGTGTAGATGTTGCCTTTTGGGGTTTTCGACTTCTTTGAACTGTTATTTTTAGCTATTTCCATGATAAGAACGCTAAACATTTTGTATATTAACAAGAATTCAAAACTAAGACCTAGTTAAATGAAACATGGTTTATGAAACAATCCATGTGTAGATCTTTTTAAACACCTTTGTGGAACTTTTATTTACAGCCGTTTCCATCGAAAAACATCGTCTGGATTTCGAAACAAAGCTCAAAATGCTTTTAACAATTTCACTTTAAGATAAGATCTTGAAAACTGATAGGCAGAGATAAATATATCTTAGGAAGTATATATTCTTGTGCAGCATGAATTTATATCGATGCCGAACACTGTATGCCCCACGTGGAATAATAATGATAGGTCTTCACTATTAACAGTGTTTGGTATTCACTGTAACATGTTTATGTCTTTCTTTGTAACGATGTTAGGTTCTTAATATAACAGTGAAGATCCTTACTGTTAAACTTATTTATTACCCACGTGGTACTTCGTAAACAACGACAACACTTATACTTAATATTTATCTCATTGTTCAGTTAATTCAGAAACTCGTACTCACCGCAATGATTGATTTAAATGAATAATTAACAAATACACCATGACAAGAGCAGAGCTAATAAGCACAACGTTAAGAATGCAGCAAGAGTTTTTGCTCTCAATCTTACCGTTGGGAATAACCTAGCACCAAACGCTCAGTATCTCGGTGAAAATATTGTGTTCGTAACGGTGCACAGTGAATTTATACTCACAAGGCAAAAAGGAAAGCCATTTTAACGGCGATGTTCATCTAAAACTTACATTTAATGAGGTTGTTTTAGCTTGTTTACACATTTCAACAACAAGAAACATGCGAAAGGCGGCCGCCATGACATGACGTCATTCAAAGGACGGATAACTCTTATCTCATGTCCTCATGCAGGGAGATGTTATATTACGTACGCTTCCTTCAGCATGACTAGTGCAACTGGTTTCGCCATACCGAACATCACAGATTATAGAATGGTTTGATTTTAAAGCGTGAATATTTAACGTCGTAATATTATGAACTTATAGATGCTGTGACAGGGTTGATATTACTCCGCTGTTCCGTTCCTTTATAGGGACAACAGAAATATATTTTAAAACACAATAAATCTGATGAAATACATGTTGGTAATAAATAGGATACATAACTCGTTCCCCTTCATATCAAGTTTATGTCCCTCGTGAAATAGTTTTGGTTTTTCTCTCGCCAAGGCTCGAGACAAAGCAAACTTATTTCACTCGGGACATAAACTTGATATGAAAGGGGAAGCTCGTTAGATATCCTATAAATGTATGATGCGTTAGTGTTTTTGGATCTTATTATATCTGTTTAGATTCCATATTATTTCTACTATCAATATTCGTATTGCTAATTTATGCATGTATTTTCTTAAAAATAGAGCCATGGGCTCTGTAGCTCATCAGGATTTCATTGATTTATTATCTAAGGTTGAATATCTAAGTTATCTCGAGTAATACATTGTTAACAAGCTAAATAATATGGGTTTTAGATCATGACCCCTGTGAGCCACATTTGGAGTCACAGGGTCACCAATCCTACAATTAAGAATCACCTTTGACCAAAGAATCTCTACACAACATTTCACCTTTCTAGAGCGTTACATATAAACTGGTGAAGAAGAAGAAAATAGGTTTTTGGGTCATGACCCGTGACCTAGATTGGGGTCACAGGGTCACAAAATCTACAATTAAGAATCCCAATTGGCCAAGGAGTCTGCACACAACTTTTCAGCTCTCTAGACCTTTTGACACTGGAGAAGAAGATGAAAATGGGTTTTTAAGGATGTGACCCCTGTGACCCCATTTTGGGTCATGGGGTCACGAAATCTACAATTTAGAATCCCCATTTGCAAAGGAGTCTGCACACAACTTTTCAGCTCTCTAGAACTGTTGGAACTGGAGAAGAAGATGGAAATAGTTTTTTTAGGGATGTGACCCCTGTGACCCCATTTGGGTCATGGGGGTCACGAAATCTACAATTTATATTCCCCATTGGCCAAGGAGTCTGCACATAAAATTTCAGCTCTGTGGAGTTATTGGTTCTGGAGGAGAAGTCGAAAAAGCGAAAAGTTTACGGACGGATGGACGGACGGACGGACGCCGGACGCCATCCCATGCCATAAGCCCATCGGGCCTTTCAGGCCTGATGAGCTAAAAAATTAAGTTTAAATAATTACATCCAGAGAATGTGCTGTAACTAATATATGTCTATTTCTGATGTACATGCATGGTATGTTTTTTAATTATATTTAGTTTTGAACATGAAACATATTCGTTTTATTTTAGAAATGTAACTTCATGCAAGTTATTGTAATCAAAATGGAAACAAAGGGTGGTGAAATGTCATTGATTGAATTCTTACCAGCCATTATATTCATGTTCAAAACATGTAGCAAAAAATATGCTAAAAAACATACCATGCATGTTCATCAGAAATAGACATATATTATTTACAGCACATTCTCTGGATGTAAGCTCTTATGAATGGCCGTTTTGGTTGCCATATACAAGTAAATTCAAGTCAGGTGATTTGTAATTATCATCAATGATCTTCACGTGGACTGTTATACAGACAACACCAAGAGGGTCTACACACAGGTTAAAAGGTGGGAGAACTGTTGTGCCCTGAATTGTAATAACAATCGCAAATTGTAATAAATGCCGCAATTGTAATAAAAAATTGTCCTGAAATATTAAATGACGAATTAATATTCTTTCAGAAAACATTGTTAAACTCACAATTTCACCAAAAACTGTTTTCTTAAAAAAAAACTATTGAAACATCAAACATTTTTTTACAAAGGGTTATTTCAACTTGAGACGATTTTATTACAATGTTTATATACATTGTTGGTACCCTTGCCCTGAATTGTAATAGATTTTTCAAAAGCCATTTTAAACTGACAATGTGAACAAGAATTATAATACATTTTTCAAAAACCATTATTTAACTGACAATTTGAACAAAAACTGTTTTTCCTCACAACATTCTTAAAAACTATTTAAACATAATTAATTTACAAAGGTTTATCTCAACTTGAGACGATTTGATTACAATTTGAGGCAATTGAATTGTAATACATTTTTCAGAAATCTGTTTCATTTCAAAAGTAGATTATAATGGGGGTTCTTGATCATCTCGAACACCGCTAAAATGGCCTGGATTAAGTGGTGATCAATTACGCCCAAGTATACCTTACCTACTTCTGCATGGTCCATATACATGTAAGAAGAATATTTCCACCAACATTTTAGTGATCTAAAAACGCCCCATTACAAAATAAAGAAAAAAATATATTATATAAACTATAGTTGCATTAGTGCACATTTGTTATACATACACTATTTGAAAAGCATTAAGGTCATACAACTGATGAAACTATTGGTATGTATAACTCCACATCAATAATAATGGTTTTAAAGGCAACACTCCTTTCTGAAGGTCTGAACATAATTTATCAAAACTATTCGATATATAACTTTCCTTGACAAGAATCCAACCCATCGATTGTCAGCACATTTGTTCCCCTTGTCTGGATTTGGAACCTGACAACATACAATTTGATAATCTGTGTTAATGTTAAATGCACAATATATGTACTGGTGCGTTATCAAGCTAAAAATATGATTATTCATACTTATTGGATGATGACTATTGATAGTATCGCTTCAAAACATGATAATTATAGAAGTTAAACATGTATCTTTCAAAGTTTTAACATACCAACAATCCCTCTCTAATTTTCCCAGAGCATCAACTTCACTAAACTAGATGAGCGTTTGCGGGACACCGCAAAAGCAGAGGAGCTCCGAAACTTAGGGTCTCGCCTTTCCGTGTTCCGCCTTCACGTCAGCATCGATAAAATGGGAATTATTTTTAACAACATTTTTTTCATTATTCGAGTTATTACTAATCATCACTGGGATCACTTTTCACAAGTTTGTTCTTAAAACCTATTTCTTATTTAAAACTTTGATCAAAGGATTAACGTCGCCTTAACAAATATCTAATGACTTGACCTTTGACCTTCAAAGTGTTAATAGTTGAAATAAATTCGCAAATGCATGCTTAAGTTGTTACCTCGCTGTGACCTTGACCTTTGACGGATGTTAGCGAAAACCTTTTCAAATCTTGGCCTTTCTCCATAGTTGATATAAACCAAATAAGAGCCAGATAGCACAAATATTTCTCTAGTTATCATGTTTACAAGGATTTTTTTTAGCAATTTCAGAACTCATGACCTTGACCTTTGACCTTGAATGTGAACATGTCAAAATCATTCACCAGGGGTATAAGTAATAAGTTATGTATATGAGTTCTCAAAACCTTCTAGGAAAAAAGTTATAGTCAATACAAAACGTGGCGGCGGCTGAAACTGCGCAAAAACTGATAGCAGCTCCGACTAAGTCGGAGCTGCTAATTAATTTCTTGTTCGCCAGTTTAAGAACAGATCTACCCAAGAGTGATGTGTAAGCCACTTGTATTGACACTTGAATAATACTATACATCGTTAAGTCCATTTAGTTATTAAAAATATGTCTTACTACTCACAAAGTGTAATGGGAGATGCATCATTGTTCCCAGTTGATATCCTGTCATCCACACATTGCTCGATAACACTGGGGTTACAGGTCGGATATTTCTCTTGAAAAGGTTTCTGCTTGCAAAGGTCATTGGTTTCTTTAGTTTTATATCCTCACAAACCAGCAGCAACATTATAGACTTCACATCTGCTCTTCCATCAGGCATAGTGATTCGTGTTTGAAGTATTAAGTTTCCAATATTCATGACCCTTTCTAACATATTGATTGGTTGGAGGAGACACATACTTCCATCCACATAACTGTCGACTGTGTTGTAATAATCGTAACTGTTAATGATGATTGCAACCAATATTCTCGCATTTGAATGTATCAGGTATGTCATATTGGAGTGAAGACGTTTGGTCACATGATGCCATTTGGGGACCGAAAAGGTAGGGACATTGCTTATCTTTACTTCAGTTTTACGATCAGGTGCAATCACTTTCAGATGAAAGAGACCATGGATTTTTGGTATTTTGGGAACTGTATAAAATGTCCCTAAAGCTGAGATCGGAAGCAGCTGTTCAACCATGTTATCTTTCCCCTGTTTTGGCCTTCCGTCACCGAAGTCAACGTTGGTTACGCCAGAAGCGACGAAGACTGCCACTGGATGGTCCGAGCTGATTCTGGTACCACTCATATCAAAACCACATTGTAGTTGAACTGTTTTGAATCTGTTGACTAAGAGTCTTAATTCATTTCCTCTCCTGTATTTAACATTTGCAAATATTATGATTCCAAACGCAAGTTTTAAATCGACCTTAACTCTGGTGTTGTCGACAGTTCCAACAATCATGATGATACAGACATTTGACTGGCAGTGGTTTACCGTTATATAAGATGTTCCCAATTCACGGACAGGAAGAGCAAGGAATCCCCCAATTGATAAATGTGCAGTATTGAAACCATTCACAACTATTGAGTCATTGCTAGTTATGTATACTGCTAAGTATTTTATTGAAGTGAACTCCTGAATGGCCTTCTCGGGAAGCTTCAATGCCATCATTGTCGTAATCACACTTGTATATGGCATCATCAGTCCTGGCGTCCCAGGCATAGAAATATTGACGCGAACTGGATCCCCATTGTAATTGATGACATTCAGGATTGGTAGTGATATTCCAATCGTGTGTTCACAAAACCCAATTATGAAATTCGTGCCTTCGTATTGAACACTCTCTAAAACAATTTTCATGAAACTTCCAATTAATCATACATCCTTGCTTTCTAAAAAAATAGTTTACAAAAGGAACAATTCTGGTCACTGTGTTAATTTAAAGTATTATTTCCCTTTGTCATCAAAGCTGAATGTTGTGTTAATCACATCACCACTTGAACATATTAACATATGATATGAGATCAAAAACATAATTAACCTCAGTCATCTAGTAGTTAATGTTCTGTACTTAGATAGCCCACCTCATGTACACAAAGGAGTTTTCCCCAGTAAATAGACGTGCCTTTCAAATAGATTACCAGGCAAAAGAAAGTATACACTTCTGTTGGTTTTCTCATGTGTATAATTTTCAATTGCAAGTGTCTTAAATTTTCGATGTCATACCATAAAACTGAATAGTGCAGGCGTTTAGTCAGCAGTCACAAAATAATGGATTTTTCAATTTGAAAATAGAGCCACTGTCTATACACATTATTTCAACTCTCTCGACCTTTTGGAACTGGAGAGGAAGATATGAAAATAAGTTTTGAAAGTTGTGACCCCTGTGAACCCATTTGGTCTACAATTGAGAATCCCCATTGGCAAAGGAGTCTGCACTTTTCAGCTCTTTAGACCTTTTGGAACTGGAGAAGAAGATGAACATAGTTTTTTAATTTCGTGACCCCTGTGACCCTATTTATGGTCACAGGGTCAAGAAATCTACAATTTAGAATTCCCATTGGCCAAGGAGTCTGCACATAACTTTTCAGCTTTTTTTAATAATCTATGTTATCTCAAGTAATACGTTGTTAACAAGCAAATCATAGGCTTTTAGATTGTGAGCCCTGTGATTCACAATTGGAGGTCACAGGGTCACCGAATCTACAATTTAGAATCCCTATTGGCCAAGGTGTCTGCATACACTTTTTTCAGCTCTCTAGACCTTTAGACCGAGAACTTTATGTACTGGAGAAGAAGATGAAACCTTTTGGAACTGGAGAAGAAGATGAAAATATGTTTTTAAGGTTGTGACCCCTGTGACCCCATTTGACCAAAAATAAACTTACCCACCTGCATGAGTTATGAACAGAAAAACAAGGAATATATAAATCTGCATCTGGAATAGATAAGATATGAATATGGGTTAGGTAGAACTCGACACTATTTTATACAACTTACTGTCGCCAATTTGGAGTTGTTGCTTACATAAAATACGGATGGAGGTATGACAGACAGACAGAAAATTGCATAAAGTACATGTACATGCACATAAGGTCATATATGATATATTTCAGAAGGCACCGTGGTGAATGATCATGGTATAGCGCTATTTCCATAATCTATTTTATCATATTTTCCCTGTTGAGACTGTGCCGATTTTGACCATAGATGGTAACATGAAATTAAAAATGTTCAAATTCGCAAAGCATTCGTGTGATTTTCTGCAACAAGATCGGATGGGCGAGCGACAAATTTGGCATGTTAGTTTCTTGGTGTATTCGGGTCCTTCGTACGGCTATCGAGAAGCCATCTTATGATTCGTATCATCATCGTATTTTTCTTTGTCTGTCAATCGGGACCATAGGGCACTTTTAACATGCGAAGGCCATACGAAAGTAAGAGAAGCTCAAGTCAAAAGAAGGCAACGCCACTGCGTTCAAGCCTCATGATACTTGCAAGTATACCGATTATTTATGTACGATTTCATGTTGACTAGGTGACAATGGCATTTGCTACACCAACAGCTTTTATATAAAATTGAGACACGTAATGATACATCATACATCTGAAAACTGCACTTGTACTAAATTACATGCATGTGTATAAGTGTGCACTATATTAAAACATGGAATGTATTCATATGCAAATGTAGAAAGATAAATATATAAATATATATATATATATATATATATATATATATATATATAGAAAAGAGTAAACATCAGATGGTTTTGACTGGATCAATCTTCTTTAATACGATACGATGAGCTCATTTCGACCAGTATATCGGTCTTTTCAGGTATGGTTAACATGTGGAAGATTGCATATTTATGTATGAACAATAGCATGTTGTTAAACTAAACTTCTTAACACGTCAGTGTATTGACACCAAAATCAGTCATTGTCTTTCAATCATGTTCGTGAATTGCCTCGAGGTCTTCAATTGGGTGTCACAATTGGTTAGCTTTGATGTAACATCACTTTACAGCAATATCCCACACGAACTAGGCATTGAAGCACTTGAATACTGGATTGATAAACACCCTGAAAATCTGAACGACGGATTTGATAAGTCATTTGTCCTTGAATCAGCAAAATTTATTTTTGAGCACCTATAAGACTAGAAACAGGGCGATATGAACAGTTACCCATGGAAGAAAGGATAAGCCCTATGTGTGAAAATTGTTGTGTTGAGAATGAATATCATGTTATTTTAAACTGTCCTGTGTATGATAATTTACGATATGCCCTTTTTAAAGAAGCAGACAACACATTCCAGTTCAATGAGGTCCCTTTCATACAAATTCTAGGTACAGCTATGGGAACAAAACTTGCACCTGTTTATGCAAACCTTGTTTTAGGATACCTTGAGGTAAAGTTATATCTACAACTGAAAGATATCTATGGTGATGATTTTGCAAATGACCTTATCTCAAATGGAAACGTTATTTAGATGACTGTTTTCTTTTATGGCAAACATCAAAGGGAGATATTCAAGATATTCTCCATATACTTCAGAATATGCATCCAAATATCAAATTTACTATAGAAACGGATAACAATAAGCTCCCGTTTCTAGATATTCTCATCATAAAAGAAGGTACTAAACTTTCTACTGACATTTACCATAAACCTACAGACACACAACTTTACCTTCATTTCAAAAGTTCTCATGAAAAACATGTTAAAACTAATTTACCTTATTGTTTAGCAGAGCGCATATGCACAATAATTAAGGATGGAAACTTAAGACAAAAAAGGTTAGAAGAGTTAAAATTTGCTCTGCTGAACGAGCCTTTCCTCAAAATATGATTGACAAAGGTATTGAAAAAGCAACCAATCACACCATTTCTGAATTGCGCCCACAAATAAAATAGTACCTTAACGTACTATAACATTTGTAACTACCCATAATCCAAACAATCCAAATGTGTTCCCTCTAATACGAGACAACTTAGACATACCAACACAAGACAAAAAGCTGAAAGCTATGTTTAATAGAACCACTATAATTAAGAGTAAACGGCAACCACATAAATTGAAAAAACTACTCACTAAAGCAAAATTCAGCAACAATGACAAACAAGCTGAAGTTTCAAAATGTCAAGATAAGAGATGTGGTACCTGTCAAATTATTATGGAAGGTCAAAAATTCCAATTTGAAAATGGGCAACATTTTATTGTTAAACACAACATGAATTGCAAATCTAAAAATGTAATTTACGCAATCTTCTGTCCGAAATGCAATCTCACTTATATTGGACACACTTCCAACCTTCAAGCTAGGGTACGTTTTCACAAACAGCAAATCAATAATCCTAATCTCCGTCACCTAAAAATTAGTAAGCATATAGCAGACTGCAACAATGGAAACTTTTTCCATTTTATAAATTTACCTTTAGAGACTAAATAAACATTTTTCATAAATAAATACTGCCCATCACTGATCAGTTAATTCACACGAGAAATTGATTGATTACGACTCTATTGTTTTACATGTAATCAAGAACACACAATGAATTCGTTTACCCTCAGAGACCCCATTGTCCTGGAGTGACACCAAATTGAAGACCTTTAGACAATTCACGAACAGACAGACAGACAGACAGACAGATATTTTACTAACGTCTCACCTTGCGTATACGTAACATACATACATAATTATATAAACAATAAAATATACACAAGCCATTCCATGGGAATTATGAGAGACAAAAATTGAGTGTTAATATACGATAAAACTTAAAATAAAATCATTGTGGCATTAAAAAGGTATAAAGTAAATATAGCAATATACAGATATAGAAATTGTATTACTTATATAAACACCATCTTCTTCTTCTTAAGATATTAAAACAGGCTTTGGCACACAACAGAGTTAAATCAACATGTGTAAAGAGCACTTCAAACTTTCCTGCGTCTGTTAAAACATTAAAATTTGGACATAAATAATCTGCTTCTTTAAAAAGGGCATATCGTAAATTATCATACACAGGACAGTTTAAAATAACATGATATTCATTCTCAACACAACAATTTTCACACATAGGGCTTATCCTTTCTTCCATGGGTAACTGTTCATATCGCCCTGTTTCTAGTCTTATAGGTGCTCAAAATAAATGTTGCTGATTCAAGGACAAATGACTTATCAAATCTGTCGTTCAGATTTTCAGGGTGTTTATCGAACCAGTATTCAAGTGCTTCAATGCCTAGTTCGTGTGGGATATTGCTGTAAAGTGATGTTACATCAAAGCTAACCAATTGTGACACCCAATTGAGGACCTCGAGGCAATTCACGAACATGATTGAAAGACAATGACTGATTTTGGTGTCAATACACTGACGTGTTAAGATGTTGAGCATTACAACATGATCTTGTTTTTGTTCATACATAAATATGCAATCTTCCATATGTTAACCATACTTAAAAAGACCGATATACTGGTCGAAATGAGCTCATCGTACTGCATTAAAGAAGATTGATCCAGTCAAAACCATCTGATGTTTACTCTTTTCTATATATAACCTTACTTCACGTGAGAAGCAACTATACATATTGGAAGTATTGAATATAGTATATGTAGTTCAATCATGAAAGCATTGTGATGCTAAACGATGGTTATACGCGGTTATCACGATGAGTGTAGATAGTCGTATTCTCTTCTTATACCAAACTGTCTCCATAGTGGGCGATGGTTTCGATACTACGATAATAACAAGAAGTAACAAGATGACATCACAATGACCGTGGGAAGGGAAAGATTGAAACACGTGCTAACGATTCGTAAGTAGGTTCGGAAGTTTGTTAACGTTCAAAGATGTTCGAACATCCGCCGATGGTGCAGCTGAAGCAAGAACAGTGAATTCGAATGATCCAGAGTGGAGATGGGGTAGTGGGGATTCAGGGTTCGAACTCTTTTTAAATGTTTGTTTTTTCTAAAGATTGACAATTATGTAAACATTCCTAATTTTTAAAAAATTCAGAAACCTTGTATTTAAATGTGATGAACCACCGTGCACCCCTTCGCCAATTTTCCAATATGTGCACTAGTGTTTTCCACAAATAGAAACATCTAAAAAGGCTAACAGGCTTAATATAAAACCTCTGACAGAACTCTTCGGATAATGACATGCAGACAAAACGATCATAGTACATAAATGCAAAAATAGAATAAAGATAAAATGAAAACATAAACGTCATCAACGTCCCTGACATAATGGTACTCACGAAAACGGGGAAAATAATTGACCTCAAATCTCAAAGGTTTCTGAAAAAACTATCTCGGACGTACGGATAGACGGGTGGACAGACGAAAATCAAAACTAATCCATATCTATTTTGTGACGGAAGATGATAATGCAATTGAATGATTTCTTGTTCATGATGAAAAATGTTTGATATTTACAATCCCAGATAGTTTTTTTTTAAATGTATCCTTGTTTTTCCACCGAATTACCTGGATCCCTTAATCCGGCAACCCGGCTATCCTCACAGACTTTTTAAAAATCGTCTCAATGCATGACTAGCTTTCCAGAAGATTAGACTGTAATTGAGTGTCATGCTGTTCCTACACATATTATTTTCATTTGCACCTTTAGATTCAGTCTGTTTCACCATCGTCAATCCTAAAGTTCACCCTACATGAGCTTGTTTAGCATCTAAATATGATGCTGTAACATAAACTCTTCTTTTCTCGTACTTACCATCAAGGAGCTTTCTGTCAGATCAAATATGCAACTGTACAGCGTAGACTTTATCTGTTGCTGTTGCAAGCTGTGTGTGAGCCAACCCACGTAGAAATCCAAGATGTATATCTACAGCATGTTCTTTGGTATGATATTTCGGTCTCTATGTAAATTTAAAGTGTGTCGTCATTGCTCGCACGTATAGATGACATTAAATATAAGTGGATTGTTTTCTCTCTTAAATATCCTGGCAGATTGTACAAAAACATAAACGCTATTAGCGGAGTCCCTTGGTGTCAAAATTGAAAATTTTGCCTATGATCCACATTTTTTTACCGCGGGAACCTGGTCATGTGACCTAAAATCGAAAATGGCCAACAAATTTCCGTTAAAATCCTATCTAAGTAAAATAAATAATTACATGCATGAATTTAGCAAGAGTTTTTAACATTTTAAGTGAACGTGTACAGATATATATATTTGGTTGTAGCCTTTTCATTGTTTTTTTTTCACTTTGTCTAATCTATGAACATTGTTGATACACAATATATTATATGTATTTGTTTAATATGTACAAATACTTTTCCCATGTTTATGTTTGAAAGTCAACGTCTGAATTTGTTTTGTTTCCATGACCTTAAATCCAAAATGGCCGCCAAATTTCCGTTAGTTCTTAGCCAAACAAAGAATTCACTTCATGTATTTACTAAGAAACTCTTTAAAATATTACATGAATATGTTCATATCAAATACAATGCATTTGCATTTCTAGTTTGTGCCAATTTTGACTATTTAAGTGCATATACACTCAACCGTAAAAGAAACGTCACCACATTTTCAACAGTGTAAACAACAAAATACTGCTGCCTGAGAAAGTAGATTTTGAATGTATTCGATAGACGCATGTTTCATAAAGAAATACTCACAATATCATGCATCAGAGTATGAGACTTTTATTATTATGAGAGTTCAAATACGCTTGCGGCGCTAAAATCGCTTTTCTCAAAATGGTTTTTGGCAAGATTGTTCGGCATTTAAG
This sequence comes from Gibbula magus, assembly GCA_936450465.1. Classification (NCBI taxonomy): domain Eukaryota; kingdom Metazoa; phylum Mollusca; class Gastropoda; order Trochida; family Trochidae; genus Gibbula; species Gibbula magus. The sequence continues at coordinate 26,841,447 of OW388294.1, forward strand.
TAAAAAATGTGTAAAATGTAGAAATGTAATTAATAAAACATGTCGACATAAATAACTTTCCTGAACTTAATACGGTGGCGTATCTTTACTGTAGGACAACATAAAACAAGCCAAAAAAGCCCTTTTTGACTCTCCTATCTCGTCTAGTTAAGGAGATTCGAAAATGACAATTTTAAAACGCGTGTTTCTCAAAATTATGAACAGCATAAACTTGGGTTGGTACTGGTTAGTTACTAGTATACATGTATTTCTGCCATTGCCCTCTGGAAGGCTCGTACTTTTGACATGAGAACGTGCCCATTTTTGAAAGACACATCTCTTCAAAAACATTAATTGGAGTGAAATTTACTTTTCATTCGTGTATAGCGCTTTGATTATAGCACCATAATTTATCAATGATTGGGACGTGGAACAGGTATACGGTTTGTGCTTAATGTTCATTAAAAACGTGTAATAGTCATGTATTTGGCATTTGGGGTGAAGGTAAGTCGAATAAAATTATTTGAACTTAAATTTGCAAATATGGTTGTTCAGGTATGCACATTCTCTCTCTTTTAAATGATAAAGCATTACATAAAATAATGTAACATCAATAAGATTCGGTCCAAACTAATTATAATATTTGGGGGATAACTAAACAATTTGATATTTTCTTCATTCAAATTGATCTCTCTTATTCACCAGTTTTGTTGGTACACCTAATCATGTCATCCACCACTTTACAAATTATATCTATATGCGTTCAACAACTGCGGTGTTATTTCAGGTAGAACATGTAACACGTTTCAGTTATGCTGCAGAGTCCCTTATCAATCTCATACTCTTCCTCTACTCGAGAGAAATAAGCTTATTTAAGCCACGAAAATATATCATTAAGATGTAGGTTAGCTTAACAAAAGAACCTTAGTCAATTCTTTTTGCGCAAATAAAATTATCATTATGCTACAATGAGTTTCGTCGATCAATCAATTACAACATGGTGACAATTTACTTGATCTTGACAATTGTCAAGATTGACATTGACGATGGCCTGACCCATTAAATTTTCATTAAAAAATTCCCGTTCTTTTTGTGGCATAGATATATTTAATATATTGGATATTTGAAAAAGACATTGAAATGAGGGATATATCCATAAAAATATACTGATTTCGGTACTCATGGGTTTCCATACAGGTTGCTATAGAAATAAAACACATTCAGGTATTAACTTTCAAACTTAAACATGGGAAAGTAACTGTAGATATTAAATAAATACATATTAGATATCGTATATACAAACTTCTGATATTCCATGGTGTGTATCAGCATGGCCAACATGCAAGAATGGTCATGGATCAGACAAAGTAAAAAAAACATTTAAAAAGCTATAGCCAAAAATCCATAAAAAACTGAAATTTTGCTTTTCTATCTACAAAATATACAATTTAATCAACTGTAAAAGGGATGTTGAGTGCTAAGTACATGTGGTCTTTACACAGTCACTTAGAATAAAAACAATTATTCCTCAATTCATGCATATTATTATTTGTTTGAGGTTTAGAACATATTTAATTTTGGATTTTAGGTCACGTGACCAGATTCCCGCGGTCAGAAAATATGGATCCTAGGCAAAATGAATATCTACATGCCTAATGATCATTCATGCCAAGTTTCATTAAGCCGATTTTTTTTCAATTGGCCCCAAATTTGACGCTAAGCTACTCATCTATATGTGATCTTGTCAAAAGAATTCATGTGTTCTATCAGCGGACATACATGAAACAGGAAACAAGAGCGCTGTTTACACGCGACTTTAAAGGAACACATTAAGTTCAAGCTATGTATCTTTGCGTATATATACGACGACTTTATTACGTAAAGCCAATTTATTGTGTAACAGATAAATTTGTGTTAATGTTGTTAACCACTGATTAATATATATTTTAATAAGGAACGTATATCATTCAGTAAAGTCATTTTATTTGGCATTCACTTTTCTTTGAAATGTCTTCCAAAGATATGTCACCATTTAAAAATGTTATGAGCTAAATATTCCTGTATCATATGGTGATGTTCCTCACCTCAGTTCTTCTATCGTAACCTCTGTTTAATTAAGTCTTTATTAAGTTCATTAATCTTACTTATGTTTTCCTTTAGTGACACTTGTGTAATAATTTATGAAACAAAATGCCCGTGTTTATGCTTGCCAGACAATTAATACGATCATAAAGAGCCATTTTAAAAATAAGATTTATTTATTAACGCATAGTGTATGATATTCACGTGAATACTGTATATATGAATATTTGAAATCTACATATGTCAATCAAGAAAATGATTACTTGATCGGTATTGCAAATCACCTATTAATGTTATAACAATTTCCCTACAAGGGGGCTATCTGCAGTCAGGATAGTTAAGCTTGTCATTATATTATCAGTTCGCTAGTTACTGCCTTGCTGTATAATGTTATTTTGAGTTAATTTATTTAATAAATGTCATTTACATTATATTAAAGTATCTTAGCGATCTTAGAAAGATTAAAGCTTATAACTATTTAAAGGTACATCCATTGTGTTGTTTGGGGTCACATATGCCAAACATTACAAAATGTGTTATTTTATCGAGAAGTATTGATATTTACCGAAAATTGCCGTTTTGATGACACTCGACTCAGTTTACCGGCGATATAAAGGTAAAAGTATAGATTTCTGATCGAAAACCGGACAATGCATCTTGTATGGCGCGCGTCAATTAGTCAAACGTAATTTTCAAAACTTAGTTACAACAGAGCAAAAGACAAATTTGGGTTGATAATGTTTAGTGGGTCTTATGACTACTGTGCATGTACATCGGGCGTGTACCGTCGGTTAAATATGTTGCTCGATTTTATTTTGAAAGTAGTAAGTATGATATATGACGATGGGAGATGAATATGCAAGCTGAGTGAAATTGTTTCAACTGAAATCAGCACATATCGTATGTTGGCACGTTTTAAAGGGAAATAGAATTTACTGAAACGCAATGGATGCCTCTTTAACATCAATAACCATTTTTTGCGATACAATTACTGATTATTTACTTTTGTTATTCTAAATGATAACGAAGACGGGTATAACTGACACAAGTTACCAGCAACGTTTCCTTCACAATCTTAGATTGCAAAATTTATTTTTTCAAAACTCGTCAATTCGAAATGACATATTGTCAATTTCTCTTTAAGATTCATATCAACGTCAAACACTCGGGAACGATGAGAAGATACCGAGTAATAAGACTTGAATTTCAGTTCTGAAAATAATTGTGCTTTGGGGACAGTTTATCAGTAGCAAAACACATGAGAAAGTAAATGTACTGATAATTTGTTTTACAGAATATTTCCTAAAGATAAACTTCAACTTCATTTATAAAAACACTCATATATATAAATGCGATTTTAGGTTTCTCATGCCTTTATCTTACTTTTATCTCATAAATATTGAAAGATTTTATCGTAGTAAAATTCACGTTGTGACATTTAGTTATATATTTTGCATTGACGTTTTGATACACATGTGCGTCTATATTTTGAAATATGACATGTCACAACGTAAAACGTTAAATAAATATTTTTGTCGTGATATTAAGCAAGACAAAGGCGATTCTTAAGAGATAAAGAATGACATTACACTTGAACATAATAAGCTAAATCTTGTATATATCTAGTTCCATTTGAAAGACGTTCGTATACTAATTCACATGCTTAGTAGGCAACACTAAGAACTTATTCACAGTAGTTCACTCACTTATATTGTGTAACTGTTAATGCTGACCAATTGAATGCGTGAATGTATTATAATATGACAAAATGTAAGTAATAATCTAAAACTAACCAAGTAGAGGAATGACTTGAAATAATAACTGAAGGCTGACTGAAGTTTATTATGTGCGCCGTTTAATGGAAAGTACATCTTGGACGGAATCATGGGAGAAGTGTAATATATAGCATTAGACTGAGTGCCAAATAGGGTAAAAGAGCAACACACATAGAGATTTATCTCACTCTCCCACCCCTCCTTCAGGGTAACCTCCTGCAAACTGCAGGTAAAATCACATTCCTGCAAGCTGCGGGTAACATGCAATCTGAGAGGGTCAACACATACATGTATACAAAATGCATTCTCCAATTAGATCACAAGCATAGCACTACAAATAGACCTAGAGAGGTGTGCAAGTACAATACCAATGACCATTCGATTTCTTAAGTTGACCTAAACCTGACAACATCCACCCCCAATACTGATCAGCGCCATATATATTTCCGTAAAATGTTCTGCCTGTAGAAACCTTGGATGCTTGCTGTGATATCATGACAAATCCTGTTACCCCTAACCTGCGAGAATTGAAAGGCGTTTCACTCTTTTCCGTTGTATTTCTATGGAAGCCGCACCTTGTCACACTCGCCATGGTAATATATCTGACCCAAATACCTTAACTGAGGGCATGGCATATCCTGAATAAGCAAATACTGTTGAATGTTTTGTAAAAGTCAAGACTACTTACAAGATCATTAGACCCTATGTGAAGGACTAATGACTGGGGTCGAGGTGATATCATCATCTGATGCTTCAGTCCTGGCAGTAGATCGGTCCATTGCATGCCCCTCTGTTACGACGTAAGTTGTAATAAACGCGGTAAGATGTAATAACTGCGGTAAATTGTAATAAAAACGCGGTAAGATGTAATACTGCGGTAAATTGTAATAAAAACGCGGTAAAATGTAATAAAGTTTACTGCGGTAAATTGTAATATGGGGTGCGGTAAAATGTTTCGATGAAAGGTGCGGTAAATTGTAATACGATGTGCGGTAAATTGTAATATTTTCTTTTATAGAAGTTGATGTTGATGAAAGTAAAATTCACCAATCAAAATGTCCGTCTGACAATTCGTCCGTCTGATTTTGTTTCACTAACAGCTCTGATACTAATTGATGATATGAACCTTACTTTACTTTACTTTACAAATTTAATCACTATGATTTGCAGATGTGCTGTTTCAAAACATGGTACCAACTATTAGAGGACGGAGTAAAGACGACATGGGCGTACTAAGAATTGTCTATCGTATTTGAAAACTTCTTCATAACAGTTAGCTGTCTCTGTCCCGTTCGAGGCCGTTTTACAAAATTTTTTGGAAGGAAAAGAACGTAGTAGGAACTTCTTTTGTGTGACGGAGGCATATGCTTTCGCCAACCAAATGCACACTACTGCAATAAAATCGATTTATCAGAAAAGAGACTACGTGATATCTATATGCTATTTCCACAGTTTAAAGGGTAGCACGTGTTTTTCTCTGAAATAAATCAATGTTATGAACTTGACAAATAATGTCGCCATTCGAAATACACCATTTTTCTTCGCAATATTAAAGTTAAAAAACATGTGCACATCTTTTGTAAAGCTATGGGAATCATTTTGTACTTGGCGGCCAGTCAAAGGTGTTCACCTTGAAAAGTCCGCCAGTGGTTTTCATTATGACCACTACACAAATTTCTGCGACTACGGATAGATGGTTCATGTAATGAGAACTATTACCCTCTAAAGTAATTATAAATTGCATAAATTTGTAATATAAATGGTAAAAAGGAAAGAATAAAATTGGCAAAAAACATGCTACAGCTCCTTTAAGCAAAATATTGTAAACATGTGTAAACGTCTCCCAATTGACGCATTTCCACCCTGGGATGTTGTGCAATGATACTAGCCATCATGACATAAGTGAAATCATTTTGAAAATGACATTAAACCCTAATAATAACACACATACGCACGCACAAACACGCACACACACACACATACATACACACATAATTATTTATGTTTTAAAATGTCTATCGAGAGTTTGGCTTGCCAGAATAGAGCAAAGGTACTAGCAGAAAATAATTTCAACTTGAAAAGTTTCCGCTATCAATTAGGTATGGAATTAAATTATGTTAAGCGTTGCATGTAACATATTTTTTTTTCTCATATCAACTGTAAAGTCATATACCCTAGGCTCATTTTGTTGGAATGGTAACACTTCATGACACCGGACTCAGCCTCCCTGGTTCGACCGACATTGTGAACAAGCAAAACGACTTAAATATAACCTCCTTAATAAGTTCAGAAAAACAAACACTGAAAACCACTGTAAACAATATCTACTAGCCAAGAAAGACTTTCGGGACCTATGTCGCAAACAAAAAAACAAATATGAACAAAGTGTTGTAAATGAAATAGTTAATGCTGCAAAACTCAAAGACTGCCAGTACTTTTGGAAAGCTATCAAACGATTCTGTTTCCGTAGGGATAACGTTGAACAGAACATAACAGTTGATGAATGGTATAATTATTTTAAAGAACTTCTCAATGATAAGACTGTTAATGTCGATGACCACTTTGGAGAACGGGTCTCAGATTACTTTAATTTCCATAATTCCCAAGAGTGTGAAGACTGCATTAACGCAGATAATTTTTTGGGAAGCAGTATAGATGATAGTGAAATTGAATGTGCTATTAATAGCTTGAAAAGCGGGAAATCACCTGGCGAAGATGGCATTCCCGTAGAAGTTTTTAAAGAAATTGCTTCATTGCTCTTGCCTTATATAAGTTGTTTATTTAACAACGTTTTAGAGAGTGGTGTGTTCCCAGATTCTTGGAATATTGGCTTAATTGTACCATTACATAAATCTGGCGATAAGAAAGATCCAAATATACAGGGGGATCGCTTTACTGAATACTTTAAACAAGATATTTACCACTGTTATAGACAATCGAATTAAATTGTGGATTTCTACCTATGAAGTATTATCAAAGCATCAAGCAGGTTTTAGAGAAGAACATTCTACCTTTGATCATATTTTTACTTTGCACAGTCTTGCACATAAATACTTGCGAAAGAAAGGAGGCAAGTTTTATTGTTTATTCATGGATTTCCACAAATCATTTGATTCTGTAAACATATCTAAACTTATCTTTGTCATGATGCAGTCTGGTATCCACGGGAAACTGCAACGTTTATTAAGAAACATGTACGATAACGTAAAAGCTTCCGTGAGAACTAGTAAACGTGAAATGACAGATATTTTTTATACGTACTCTGGCGTTAGACAAGGCTGCGTTTTGTCACCTATACTTTTCTTGTTATATATAGAAGAACTTGTAAAGGAAATGATGGCAAATGATTCAAGAGGCATATTCATTAATGAAACTATTCATGATATATCAATGTTACTATTTGCCGATGATGTTGCGATATTTGCGGATTCTGTGGTTAATTTACAGCGAAAGATTGATGTTTTAAAGGAATATTGTTTAAATTGGGGACTTGAAATAAACATTAAGAAAACGAAAATTATAGTATTCAAGAAAGGGGGTAGGATTGCAATATGTGAAAAATGGTTTATTGGCGATAACCAATTAGAGGTTGTATCTTACTATAAGTATCTAGGGTTTGTATTCTCATGCAGAAATATTTTCTCCAAAGCTTGCGAGACACTCGCCATGCAGGCAGAAAGAGCATTGCACGTTATAAAACGTTTTATTTGTAAATATAAATAGTTGCCCATTGAATCCTCACTCAAATTATTTGATGGAAAAATCCAACCAATATTTTTGTATGGATCTGAAGTTTGGGGTTTTAAAATTAATAAGAACATAGAAAAAGTTCACACTAAATTTTGCAAGTTTATTTTAAAATGTGGATATAAATCCTCAAATAAGATTATTCTGGCTGAATGTGGCCGTTTCCCTTTATTTATCAATGCCCGTTGTAGATCAATATCGTTCTGGATAAGATTAATAAGGCAACCCATGAACAGAATATCCCGATAGTTACGAACTTTTAAAGACTTTGGATGACAAAGGGGATACAAATTGGGTTTCAAATGTGCGTGAATTTCTGTTTCAACGCGGCTTTGGCCACGTTTGGATCGCACAGGATGTTGGCGACAGGAATTCATTTTTAAAATTGCTTAAGCAACGTTGTAAAGACATATACCAACAGGAATGGTACTGTGATGTTAGTTCGTCGACAAGTATTAGTTATTATGCTGAATTTAAAACATTTATTAAGCCTGAACTGTATTTATCCTCTTTATCTTCATTGCACCTACGTAGAATTGTTACTTTGTTCAGATGTAATGGTCATGCTTTTAAGGTAAAAGCAGCACGATTCTCAAAGGACCCAGATAATGAAAACTCCATCTGTAACTATTGTAACCTCACGGAGGATGAATATCATGTACTTCTGGAGTGTCCTCAATACACATGTTTAAGATATAAATATTTACCTTTATATTTCTGTAAATACCCAACTACAGAAAAGTTTATATCACTTTTAACTACAAACAATGTCCAGCTTTTGTACAGACTATCGCTAGTCCTATACCATATCAATCGTTATCGATCAAATCGACATCATTTGTAACCTCTTATTTTGTTAAAATATTATTTTGATGTTATGGTTGTCTATGATGGCCGAGAGGGGACATCGCTCTTTCGCCCTCTGGTATCAACACGACAAAGCGATAAAGCGATATAGTCACACGACAAAGCGATAAGGCTGCACGACACAGCGATAGAGCAACACGACAAAGCGATAACGCCGCACGACAAAGCGATAACGCCGCACGACAAAGCGATAGTGTCGCACGACAAAGCGATAGTGTCGCACGACAAAGCGATAACGCCGCACGACAAAGCGATATACCAACGCGCTTAAGCGATAATAACAGCACGATAAAGCGAAAGAGCGATAAAGCGAAAGAGCGATAAAGCGATAATAACAGCGCGATAAAGCGAAAGAGCGATAAAGCGAAAGAGCGATAAAGCGATAATAACAGCGCGATAAAGCGAAAGAGCGATAAAGCGAAAGAGCGATAGAGCGAAAGAGCGAAAGAGCGATATTGACATGTCGACCGTAATCTTTTACATAACAATAGAATACTGGTTTCATTCAATTTCTTTTCATTTCACTTGATATTTGATTCACATAACATAAGAATGATTTTGATAAATGATTCCACTTTAAATCCCCAAAGGTCGCTATTATATAAATATAATTAATACAAGTTTATTTTTTTATGAAGAATTTGAATAAACATATAATGAGATTTCTCTTTAAAACAACTTACGGTGAATAATTAAGAAATCCATGACAATTAAAACTATAATAGATTAATTCAAAAAGTTGACATCGTGTGTGTAAACCTGTACATAGATACTTCCTTAGACATACTTATGTGACTGAATATGATAGATTTAATCGAGCAAAGTAAAGTTTAAATAAATCGGCGCACTTTGATTACTTTTGATATATATTCATCAACATAATAAGGATGCAGGTTAGTAGGAAGTCTATGGTATCAACACTTGTATATTATTTAGCCATTCAATAAAAAATTAAAGGAAAGAATAAAATCATAATAAAAAAAACTTGTTTTACTTGGTTTTAATGTACACATCAACTTGAAGCAGTGTGCGAAGAGTATACTATATAAAAATATCACAGTAGAATATTTGTATGACACGGAAATAGTTCTAAAGGGAGAAAAGACGTTTTGGGAAAATTTACTAATAGTGAACTCAGCGCAATGTCATGAATCATTAGTATGACTATAATAGGATTAACGCCTTCAGTGTATGGAGCTTAGCTTACATTCGGATAAGTTAATGGGACTTACACAATCTTCCCTTTAAGACTTGAATGGTTTTGCTCATATTTATTAAATTTGAAAAGTAATTATTGTAGATTATTATAGATACATGTATGTACATCTTATTAGTTTATTAATAATATCACTGTGTAAACGTAGTTTAGCAACAATTTACCACTGATGAAATTAATTAACATATTTTAGCTCTTCAAGCCTAAAGGTTTGGGTGTGAGGGCGAAAGAGGAAGGGAGCTTTACTTGGTTTAGTTTAGTAGTAAATGTCTTTTTTCACTGTTTGTCTCATGATTTGAGAATATGCCTTCCCCATTTGCATTCGATAGGATTCACTTACTGTGAGAATGTGTTCAATCATCATTATATGTGTTCCATCTATTGAGTCTGGGAAATTAGTTAGTTTCCATTTGCCGTCATAGCCTATTATATATTTCGATATCATCTTGTTTTAACTTTTGAAACCGCAAACCATTATGCATGGCATGGTATGATTTGGTATAATTGTACCCTTCTCAGCACACGGATAGCCAACAGACTTCCAATGGTGAATAATAGGATCTGATTGAGGGAATAATACAAAAGGGGAATAACTAAAAGAATTAACATTAACCTTTCTGCATTTGAGTTTTTACACACTCTGCTAATCACTCACTCGCAAATTTGCTAAAACATACATGTTAAGATATGAGAGCAGCATGAGTAGACCCAGATTGTTAAAATGTGAAAATTTTAATTCTCTGTATCAAATCGTTTTGAAGAAGAAGTCTTTTAAAGATTTTAGGTTGGACCCCCTGTCACATCCATATTTGGTGAGGGGTCAGGACCAAATGAACAAATAAAATTTTATATGTAAAATCTAAAAATGTCATCTTCCTATGTCAACTGGTTCCGGAGAAGAAGTCGTTTAAAGGTTCTGTTAATAATGCCTGCCACGCCAATATTTGATGGGTGGCGAAGTTCAAATGAACAAACTTTGATCCCCTGTGTGCAAGGTACCTCAGCTTTGGGTGTGCTGCGGTTCATGAGGAGGAGTCGAAAATGTGAAAAGTTTATGGTTTGACGACGGATGACGGACGGACGCCGCACAACGGGTCATGTCACTTACAAGAGAGATCTGCAAATATTATCGATAATTGACAACGTTGACCCGGTGTGTTTATACCCGTACACGTAGATCCTCCCATAGACATACTTGTGTCAGCTCTCTTTTACCATTGTTTCATTGAAAGCATATTAATTTTTTATTTCCAATGGCGGCATGGTTCTTTGTCTCTAGTAAATAAGTATTTCGCTTAGAAGAAGTTCTTCTAACGCCAGTAAAATAGCAGTTTCGTTTACGACAAAATAGTTTTAAAATTATCCCTGAAGATTTCTGTTGATCCAGATGAATACGTCAAACTTTCTTCTCACTACCGCGTTTAAAAACCAATAAATTCAAAATACACCTATTCCTCCAGTATTCGTCCTTTAAATGATGTTGAAGTTGATCAAGTGTGATTGTTCTCTGTATACAATGTATGTGACTTCTATTTTCTTTATTGTAAACGAGGTTGTCGTGAAATGAATTCATTCGTGGTAAACACTTATTATAATTATTATTAAATGAGTTATAAGTTTTATTGCGCAAAGTTCAATGCAGTTTAAATAAAATAACGGTCTATGCAAAAATCAGAATATCTGACTACTCTTAATCAACATATGTTAATCAGAATAAGCAATGTTAAAGTGCAAGTGCGGACACTATTGTATCAACATTGGTATAATATATTTACCCATTCACTATTTTAACAATGTATTATCATCAATATAATATATATTTGTCTTACATGTTTAACTTATGTGAATGAAATTGATTCAGTTTTTGGAGTACAGTCAGGCCTCGATAATCCGAACGCTTCCGTTTTTCATCAAAAAAGTTCGGATAGTGAATTGTTCGGACTACTGAAATGAATTAAACAAGATGGAGTTGATAACCTTTGAATCTACAGACAGACGAGAACGTATTTAAAATATTAAATGAATTTGACACGCTGGATATTTATAACTATCGCACAAAATGAGAAATTCAATATATTACAATCACAAAGTACTGACACACAATGTAAAACATTACAATCTATTAAAATCACAAACTACTGACACGCTCAACTCCCGTGTCAATCCACTGTCATTGAAGTTTACCGATCCAATCAGTGTGATGATCGCTTGTCACCGGATTAATGAAGCAGAAATAGTTGTTATTAACTAATCCGTTACGGCTAATTGGCGTTCGGATTCGGAAACGGATTCAACGGATTAATGAATCAACATTTAATGAGTTTATATAGAGATTAGTTTGGTTACAGCTTGCTACCGTTCGGACACCGCAAGATTCGTATTATTGGTGGCCGGACTATCGCTGTTTGACTGTATATAAACAAGTATATCATAGTGGCATATTTGTGTGACATTGTTTATCGAAATATGCCTTGAAAATGGTTCTGAATGCCATGCTTAATGAAAATAAACATGTATTTGCATATGTACTAATAGAGTGTGAGTCACCATAAATTATTAGTGTCATGATAATTATATGTTCGCCTTCAGTTTACGTAGTTTACAATAGGATAAGTAAACGGAGGTTAAGAAATCTTTTCTTAAGCACTTAAATGACTCCATTCTGCTTACATTTATGAAACTGTAAGATTACTTGTTCAAATAATATGTCACTACATGTATGTCGAGACACCCATTTTGTTTCAAGATACTTTATTTGGCTTAAATACGTGCACGTGCTGAATACGATATATGCTGATTTCAGTTCAATTAATTTCACTTAACTTGCAAATAAACCCATATCGCCCAATATATATGATTACTAGTTATACCCCCGCTACGAAGTAGTCGGGGGTATATAGCGCTCAGCGCGTCCGTCCGTCCGTCCGTCCGTCCGTCCGGAACACGTTTGGTTCCGCTCATAACTCAAATACTACTTGTTCAATTGTTATGAAACTTTATACATGTACACTTTATGGTCCCTAGATGTGCCTTTTCTATGTTTCCCTCAGATTCCATGATTATTTTTTCAGATTTTCCACTTTTAAGCGTCTTTGTGTGCGCGTCTATGGTCACACTTTTGGTTCCGCTCATAACTCAAATACTACTTGTTCAATTGTTATGAAACTTTATACATGTACACTTTATGGTCCCTAGATGTGCCTTTTCTATGTTTCCCTCAGATTCCATGATTATTTTTTCAGATTTTCCACTTTTAAGCGTCTTTGTGTGCGCGTCTATGGTCACACTTTTGGTTCCGCTCATAACTCAAATACTACTTGTTTCCAAGAAGGTATTAACACCTAGCTTCTTTCTTATAAATCTGGTAAATGATTTTGACATGTTCACATTCAAGGTCAAAGGTCAAGGTCATGAGTGATTTAATTACTACAATAATCCTTGTAAACATGATAACTTCAAACGTTTTTGTGCTGTCAGGCTCTTATTTGGTATATATCAACTATGGAGATAGACCAAGATTTGAAAAAGTTTTCGCTAAAATCTGTCAAAGGTCAAGGTCACAGCAAGGTCACAACTTAAGCATGCTATTGTGAATATGCCTTATGTTAACAATGAACACTTTGAGTCATTGCATGATTGTTATACACAATGAAAAGTAATCGTTGATGGTGTGACCTTGAAGGTCTAAGGTCAAGGTCAAGGTCATAAGATATTGGTTCAGGCCATGTTAATCCTTTGATCCAATTTTGAAATGAGAAATAGGTTTTAAGAACAAACTTGTGAAAAGTGACCCCAGTGATGATTCAACTTGTTAGAATAACTTGAATAATGAACAAATTTTGGTCCAAAAAAATCCCATTTTATTTATGCTGAGGAGAAGGCGGAACAGGGAAAGGCGGGACCCAAAGTTTCGGAGCTGCTCTGCTTTTGCGGTGTCCCGCAAACGCTCTTCTAGTTGTTCAAATGTCGAAACCACTTTGACTTTTACTTCTAAAACATGCTTAGAGGTGTAATACTTACTCTGCTTTAATAATATATGTTATGGTCTTTTCATACAAAAGTTTAAACATTGATACCCTTTTGCTATTTTCAAACATTTCTCTTTCACCAATGTTAATGTAAAAGCGGGGGTATCATGAGTGAGCTTTGCTCACTAATTCTCTTGTTTCAAATGAAAGTCGAGCAACATCTGAAACCGAAATTTCACGTCGCATTTACATGCACAGATGACCCAGTAAACATTCTCAACCAAACTTTGTCCTATTGTCTGTTGTAAATAAGTTTCCAAAATGACATTTGACTGAATGACGGGCGTCAATCGCGGTGCATTGTCACGTCTTTTAACTTCACATAATTACATTGTTACGTTAATGAACCGATAAGCATTAACATTGTAATTTTCAACAACAGTACATGTACTTCAGGATTCAAATTGCTCGACATGTATTACAGTTTTCTGATACATTTCCGCATAAATAAAACAGCCATTTCTTTAAACTGTTTTACATATCAAGTAGCATCATTTGCTTCATATGTATGTAGACCATTATCGTTCTAACACTCATTATATATACCATAGAAGGAAGTATTATCTATGCAGTTAATAAATAATGGTAACGAGGAATTTTGTAAAACAGAGAAGGAAAATGTGATTCACAACTGTTATCAACTGGTGGTGTGTTAAACTATTTTGCATTAAACATACGAATCTTAGTATAACTTTGGATAACGGCCGTCTTCTCTTTTGGTTTTCTCAGGTCAAGATGTTAAACCACTCAATCGTACTGCGCACAATGCACACCTTTATAAGGGTTGCAATCCGGCAGAGCCACATGTAAGAAAATAAGGTTACATACAACTTGGCGCTCCCGGTTTTTGTGATCGTATGAATGTGACTCTCCCGGCAATGGTTGGGAGTGCTGGTCCATGTTACGGTATATAATAAACTATGATGTGTCTTGCAGTCTTTTTACTTTGTATTATCATATTGTAGGAAGGCACATGACAGGGGAGTTTCATATTTCATTGATGTTTTCACCCCATAGCAACATATCTTATTTTATGTAATGTACACGTATGTGTGTCATGTTTTATATGTTATTTGGTCAGATGTAATTTTATCGAATACTGAACGTTGCTGAAAATCATCATTTTAATGCTAACCACTTCAGAATAGTGACAGATATACAGTTGAAAAGTCGTGACCTAAAGAAAAACTACTACAACACTTTATTTAAAACTAAACAAACAAGATTAACTCCATATTCACTTTATAATAAGCTCATTATCTATCAATGGGTGGCGCTAATTTGATAAACGGTATCATCCCGAAATCAATCGTGGGCTTCGCGGCAACCTGGAGTTTACACGACGTGTGGCCCTCGCGACATTTTGTAGTTTTCTAGTGTGGCTTTCGCGGCAACGAGGAGTGTACATGTCGTGTGGCCCTCGCGACATTCTGTAGTTGGCTTTCTCGGCAACGAGGAGTTTACATGTCGTGTGGCCCTCGCGACATTCTGTAGTTTTCTAGTGTGGCTTTCGCGGCAACGAGGAGTGTACATGTCGTGTGGTCCTCGCGACATTTGTAGTTTTCTAGTGTGGTTTTCCCGAGCAGACAACCTTTCGAATAGCCAAACTCAATTCATTAACTTTATGTTAATAATCATAGAAACCATGTCAAGAATGAAAACCAAGATTACACGTACAATGCTAAAATATTGACACTATATTCCGAGATTATATAGACGGTTGAAGTACACTCAACATTTGCATTATTATGAGCATTTATGTAGAGTGTGTAAGTTTCTTGTGCAAGCTTTACTATGTAGATGAATAGTAATCTCAACAAGGTGACGTACAAACTTGGATATCTACTGAACAGCAAAATAACGCCAGTCCACTAAACAATTTCGTAATTACTGATAACGCTGTAATGAGAAAATTTATAACATCACAGCATTCCAATTTTGATGACATCATAATAATAACGTGTTGAACACATGCAGACGTAACGATAAGTCAATACTTGTATAGAACTTCTGGATAACATTATATTGTGCCATAATCAATCTCTGGGAAAATAGCCACATTTCTGTTCAGATGATGAAGGGCAAAATGAGCTTTTAAATGCAATTAGAACATGTGCAAACACTCCCGTGAAGTTGTTTGATGCAAAACCCCTGTCTTTGCTGATGTTGATTTGACGTTATGGCGTCATTTATGAATTTCATTCAGAATGGTTCTATTGGTCTCATTTTGGTAAAACTTCAAGGTATTGTATTCCTTGTCGGTACCAAGGTGTTCCACGAGCACATTTATAGTAATTGCAAACTGTACAGCATGCAGTTAGCCAATATCCCAGTTTCCGAAAAACATTCACTTTTATTTTGCAAAGCATTTACTTCTTAAACATTGAGGCAAGAGTCACAATTTTGAGTCTTTTCAAAGAGCAAATCTCGGATTACAGCACGAATAATTGATTTTTTCCCAGGCTCATGCAGATCATGTTACTATGACAACATGTGACGTGCAATTTCGCGAACTG
The DNA here is from genome assembly GCA_936450465.1 of Gibbula magus. Classification (NCBI taxonomy): domain Eukaryota; kingdom Metazoa; phylum Mollusca; class Gastropoda; order Trochida; family Trochidae; genus Gibbula; species Gibbula magus. The sequence continues at coordinate 26,857,657 of OW388294.1, forward strand.
ATACCATTTGACTTTGCAATGGTAACCAACTATACTCTACAGTATCAATAGCTCCACATGTTCTCTGACATTTACTAATGATATGAAAAACCATAGGTTTATATGCAAACAGAAACTATAATCAATATATTATAGATACGTAGTATGAAATTTGAATATTTATTTCACATACTTAATTACTTTATAGTGTGTCATGTTCTTAATACAGGTCAATACTGGTATTTTTGGTGATATGGTGATTTAACCATCAAAACTAAGTTACTCACACGAATTAAAATAAAATGGTTTCCGGTATTTAGTTATTCATTACTTGATAACGATATGTGAATCCACTAAATGCTGAAATATATACGCTTTTGGTTGAATAATCTTATATCCAAAAAACTTATTTACAGATAAAATGTAAAAATAATGCATATGGATAAAACATTTACTGTATGTTTTAAAGAGCCATTAAAAATTTATAGGAATATTTACTTTGCCTTCATGCATGCCGACAGACCAGATATTCTGATTTATTCTGAAGTACAAATAATTTCACTTGACTTGCATATTCATTCCCTAACGCCAAATGTATGCTAATCAAATAAAGTCGAGCAACAGCATTTTGTACGTGAAGAAGCCGAATTTATACGTTTCCTATATGTGCACAGTAGTTATATGACCAATTACATATTACCAACCCACATCTGACTGTCTATTAAAGGTAAGTTTCCAAACTTACATTTAACCAATTAACCCGCATCTTTGTCAAGTTTTCAATAATAAATCGTGACTTTCACCTTTATAATATCACTACTAAATGAACTAGCCTTAAATTGATAATGTTCATCAGCAATCAGTACTTTTCGATAAAATAACTTCATTTATTACGTTTGACATAATGTGACTCCAACAACATACTCAATGGGTTTTAAAAGGAACACTCAGTGTTGCATTGTAGTATTTTATCAAGAAGTATTGACTGTTATTGAAAATTAACCCTTAAGCGCCAATCACTAAATGATATTAATAAAGAGAATTATTTTGTTATAATGATTGACGTTCAATGTCCGCAATTATCATTGTGATGAACGTCACACCAAAAATATAATAAAATCCCTTTTCACGACAAGAATAATTGTTGAATTATGATGAAACGGGAAAATTACCCACGCTCGGATAAAACCCAAAGTACATGGGAATTGAAACACGTTTGACAGAAAAGTTAACAAAAAATAGAAGCTGACTCTTTGGTTGTTCCGTATTAATCAGTTTGCAAATTTATGTGTTTACAAGCACTACCGACAGGGTCAAAACGTCTCATTTTTATCAAGAACATATACTTTTCACTGAGTCAGAATACCCTTTTGTATTATTTATCCATTTCTCAATGTTTTAAGAAAGACTTTACCCATATATTACATTGAATTCCTGGTTATGAAAAATATATTCAATTGTTTAACTCTTTAGCGAAATAGATGTAAACAACTAGGATGTCCTCAACAGTCAGGAAAATGTATTTTATTACTATGCACTGTATAATGCCATGGGCCTCCTTTCTGATTAAAACTATCTCTTTATGTGAGCAGAATGAAGCCATTCAAGTGTGAAAGAGACGATTTTGTAACCTCAAATACGCATTCGAATGTCGCTGAGCTCCATGTACTGAAGGCGTACAACCTATTACCATCATACTAATGATTCATGGCGATGCGCGGAGTTCGCATTTTCAATAAATTTACCCAAAACGTGCTTTTTCATGAATCAGACCCTTTAGAATTATTCCTGTCGCACATATTAATACACAATGTCACACAAATATTCTACTGTGATATAGCCTAATAGTGTCTTATACGTCATGATGTGCACAATGTAACCCAGTAAACAAATTTACATATTTTATTTTGATAATGATATAGATTATTTTATCCTTTCCTTTGATTTGTTAGTGAATGTCTAAATAATATACCAGTGTTATTACAATATATTTCCAAACTTGTTTCTTACATTATGTTGATGAATATATATCAGAAGTTATCAATTTCAATTCTTTATTTCTGAAGTGTAGGCCATCGGCCCGTAACTACATATCGTATATATGACAAGACATGATGTGTACAGCAACAGTCATTCAATTAACATTTTTGGTACATGGCATGAAAAATAAAGCTTGCTAAATTACAAGTTTACAATTCGATATTGACATGAGGATTTTAAATTTAGTTTTATTTGGATTTGTACAAACAGTTTCCGGCAAATGATTCAGGCGGAGCTCTTTAAATTTGGAACACACAAGAAGGAAATGGTTTTCATCCTCAATTATAGCCGTCGTCGCATTGTAAACATAATCTATCATTTCTATCTATATTATAAAACCGACCCGTTTCAATTCTTAAATGAAAAACACGTAAATTGCCCGAATACTCTAAACATTTTAACAACAACCGCATTCAAATATATTTTTTTAGACAGTGAAGCTTTAAAATAAGAGTAAGATATGGAGTTGGTGCCGTTTTGAAGTGAACTATACCAATTCAGTTCATGAATACATTTTAGTCGACACAGAAATTTTGAGAAACACGAAGTAGGAAGATAAACAAATTGTTGGTCCCAATCAAAACCAAAGCCCAATTAGCCAATTAGCTAATTAGCCAGTTTGGAGACTGGCGCTAGTTAGGCCTTGCGTGGGAAGATGAAGCCCAAACTGTACAATAAATCTGGAAACTTCGAAGCCCAATTAACTTTATTATTTTCTATACCTTTTAACATCATATATAACATTTTTTGGGATGCCGAGTGTCAGACATATTTAATGATTTTAAGCTATATTTGACAGCTTTTTCAGTAAAAATATAGAGTAAGTAGAAGAAATCAGAGTGCGCCGATTTAAATTTATATAAACTTTGTTTTGCTCAATTAAATCAATAATAACCAGTCACATAAAGTATGTCTAAGAAAGTATTTATGTACAGGTTTACACACACCATGTCAGCGTTTTGAATTAATCTATTAGAGTTGCAGATGTCTGTTTTAATTAGCATGGATTTCTCAATTATTCACCGTAAGTTGTTTTATAGATGTTTATTCAAATTCTTAATACAAAATAAACTTGTATTAATCATATTTATATAATAGCGACCTTTGGGGATTTAAAGTGGAATCATTTATCAAAATCGTTCTTATGTTAAGTGAATCAAATATCAAGTGAAATGAAAAGAAATTGAATGAAACCAGTATTCTATTGTTATGTAAAAGATGAAGGTCGACATGTCAATATGGCTCTTTCGCTCTTTCGCTCTTTCGCTCTATCGCTCTATCGCTCTTTCGCTCTTTCGCTCTATCGCTCTTTCGCTCTATCGCTCTTTCGCTCTATCGCTCTTTCGCTCTATCGCTCTTTCGCTTTATCGTTCTTTCGCTTTATCGCTCTTTCGCTTTATCGCTTTATCGCTTTATCGCTCTTTCGCTTTATCGCTCTTTCGCTCTATCGCTTTATCGCTCTATCGCTTTATCGCTCTTTCGCTTTATCGCTCTTTCGCTTTATCGCTTTATCGCTCTATCGCTTTATCGCTCTTTCGCTCTTTCGCTTTATCGCGCTGTTATTATCGCTTTATCGCTCTTTCGCTTTATCGCTCTTTCGCTTTATCGCTTTATCGCTCTTTCGCTTTATCGCTCTTTCGCTTTATCGCTCTTTCGCTTTATCGCGCTGTTATTATCGCTTTATCGCTCTTTCGCTTTATCGCTCTTTCGCTTTATCGCTCTTTCGCTTTATCGCTCTTTCGCTTTATCGCGCTGTTATTATCGCTTTATCGCTCTTTCGCTTTATCGCTCTTTCGCTTTATCGCTCTTTCGCTTTATCGCTCTTTCGCTTTATCGTGCTGTTATTATCGCTTTAGCGCGTTGTTATATCGCTTTGTCGTGCGGCGTTATCGCTTTGTCGTGCGACACTATCGCTTTGTCGTGCGACACTATCGCTTTGTCGTGCGGCGTTATTGCTTTGTTGTGCGGCGTTATCGCTTTGTCGTGCGGCGTTATCGCTTTGTCGTGTTGCTCTATCGCTTTGTCGTGCAGCCTTATCGCTTTGTCGTGTGACTATATCGCTTTATCGCTTTGTCGTGTTGATACCAGAGGGCGAAAGAGCGATGTCCCCTCTCGGCCATCATAGTTGTCCTATTACATGGTAGCGCTGTTTATATTGTGAAATTCATTTACATTGTACTATTGGTCTCCGGGCCATATATACCAATAAAATATGTCTGTCTGTCTGTCATGACACCGGAAGTTACGAACATGTTACATGGAACCTTATACTTTAACAGTTCAAGACAATATGATTAACGTTACATAAAAATTCAAAAACTTGCAAAATGTAAATCTGTGGGTATGAATATGAATACAGTTTAATGAAGTGAAACATATGATAGTTTCAGCGATTCTGCAAAACAATGGAATATATATTCTTCCATTATACACATAAAGTCACTGTTTCGTTTCCATAGAAACTCAAACAAACACAAGAGTCATCAGAAGATAAAATATCCAAACGGTCCCCTATTAACTCAGAGTGCTTTATTAGCATGTATAATCGATCTTTGATATAAATGATGATAGACTTTTTAATTATGTTAGTGTATAATACATGACATGAATAGGTTTCAGAATGATATGATGAATGGTTATCAATCTCTTCTCAGGAAACAACCTATCTATCTGTAAACGTGAATAGAGTCAAATTCTCGTTTTTCATGAAAACAAACAAAAATAATAAAATTTTCAGAAATCTGAAAATATCAAGAGGCACCACTCCAGTAAATTTGAAATACATATGTAAAGTTTCAGACAGATTGACAGAATAAACCCTGTATACTCCCATGTAAGGCGGAGGTTTAATCAAAACAGTTCGTCTGTAAATTTTGGAGAACTTATGATTTTAATATGCAATAATACTTATAACAATACTCTCATTCAAAAAATACATATGTATATGTTCAATGAATGACCCAAATTCGGCAGCTAAAAATTAGATGTATGGTTATTACATTTTACCGCATTATGTATTACATTTTACCGCACTTTTAAGTAACATTTTACCGCACCCCCTTATTACAATTTACCGCAGTAAACTTTATTACATTTTACCGCGTTTTTATTACAATTTACCGCAGTATTACATCTTACCGCGTTTTTATTACAATTTACCGCAGTTATTACATCTTACCGCGTTTATTACAACTTACGTCGTAACACCCTCTTCAACCGGACTTGGACAATGTCAAATTGAAGATTTCGTTCAAATCCTAATCGGTTGTCATGTTTCATTGCCCAGTATTCACGTGAAGAGTCAACAATCAACAAGTCTTGACATGCGGAAACTACGGAAATATGATTTTTACAAGCCTTACCTTACCTGATGTATCTTTTTAAAGAATGCTTTTGGAATGGGAAAGAGGTTTTGGTTAAACTGAGAGTTTAAAAATGATGTGGGAAACTTGTATAACAATTCACGCAAGGGTGCCACAATGTATGACTTGCCTCAAGTTGACCTATACCTTTGTGACTTAAAATGAATGATGTTTTTGTAAGGGAAAAGATTTGTTGGTCAAATTGTAATTGTCTTTCAACAAGACTTCTGAAAAATGTATTACAAGAAAAAGAAATTACAATTCAGTTTTTACAATTTGCGAGTTTTAATACAATTTCAGAAATTCGGGACACAACACTAGCTGACAAAGACGTTTTTGACGTCCCGTGGACTGCCATTGCCTATATATTGACTTAAGATAACTATTGCTGTAGAGAGAACTTGTAATTGATTCAATAAAAGAATTGATTGGCTTATGAAAGTGACAGGATATAGGTAATGAAATAAACCAACTAATAAGAGTTAATAAATCAGATGATTATACCACAAACCGTATTAATTGTATTGTTAGTTATATCACGTCGAACATTTTTGTGACTTCATCTGTCTTTTGTGTAGCTGTCCACACTTAAGAATGTGAGAAAGAGAGGACAATAACGTCATATTATTAGTATTAGTATTATTATTACCAAAACATATCTGGCGGAAAGTCAATTACAGCAATCGACCAATATTAAGAGCTTTGGCAACTCTTTTAAAAATGTAAAAACGATTTTCTTGTTGCTGTAATCATGCTTTAAGGATGGCCTAAACTGTATTACCTTGAAGGAAAACTGAGTCCTTCTAAATACTCATTGTATATTGATTTTGCCTGAAGAGAATTCGCCTGTAGAACTATTTTTAAAGAGGCAATGAATATGAATAATCTTTCGTCTGTTTAATATGTCCCAGACAGACTCAATCTGCAAATCCATCATGATAATCTTAAAAGAAATAAAAAGTTTCCTTTATCTATTTGCACTGATGTAACCGCTACAAATGCAGGTAATGTTCCCTTTAGGTCATTAAATATACTTCGATGTGAAATGAAGAAATAAACGTAAAAGCTGTGTGCTAGTACATCAATTGGTTCGAATAAAAGATGTCCATTAAACTACTCAGATTTTATTGTGAAATATTAGGGTTTTGACTGGTATAGTAAAGGCCATTATGCAGGGGATGCTGAGTTGCTTTAATAATAGCGTTTTAGGAGAATTGCGACTGTTCATCTCATATTCTTTGGATCAATAGATACTGGTTCGAATTTCAACGTCTCTTATCTCTTGACAATTGTTCTGTACGTAGTAAGTTTTGCATTCCATCCGTGGTTGTGTAGACTTTTTGCTTGCAATGTCATGAAAATTGAAAATCTAAGGCAGCATATAATCAAATATTCTATTTATCCTGATTTATATTCCATCTAAAAACAATTGGAATGACCGCAAATGAACCTGATATGTGCATATTTACATATCCTAATGCAGGTTATCTATTTCCAGTATCCAACCAGGTTGAGTTGACATCAATGCTCACTTTGATTTCTCCTATCTCGGAATCAAGGAAAGTTTCTTCACTTCTTGACAGTCTGTACCAGACAATGTCTCCCGGAAATCTATTGCAACGTCCTTGCATTTAATCGATTACATTGAATACTCGATTAGCATTAATTGATAAGAGAGTCTACACTTTAACTTGTGTCATGGCTGACAATCAAAACAGTTCAAGATGAAATGCTTACTTGTAATGTAAACAAAATTGTTAGAAATTAGACAGTACCATCATTCATGTATACACCACTCATCCGTCTGCTTCCTCAAACATACACAGCTTATTTCTAATGTTTGCAATCAAGTGACATTGCCCCCAAGATAAACTTAGTTTATTCAAACAAGTTTTCCTAAAATGCATCTCCAGACATCCAGGGATCTAGTTTTGTCAGTCTTCGAACCAACCTTTTCACAGACTCTGAATTATCTACTCACGCCTTTAAAATGAAATCCGGTCCATGAAACCAGTTGCACTGATCTGGTTGATTAAAGTGTTCGCAAAATAAAATCTCTTTACTCTAAGAAAGAAGATAAGAGTTATATGTCCTCTGAATAACACAATGTCGTTGTGGCCATCAACATATGTAAACAACCGCCTTAAGAATTTGATGAATGTTATCGTTGAAATGTTCGCCCTCTCATTAAACTGTTGTCAATTGAGTTGCCTTGTACATACCAAGTCTTACACAGGTACTGATATTAATGTATTCTTTCCCTTTAATTATTTAGTTGAATCAATCGTTATAGTAAGTATGACTCCATAAAGAAACTGGAAAATGAGACATGTACATGCAATGGGTGCTGTTAGAAATTCATCATTGAATTCACGTTAAGTTTATGAATAAAGAAAGTAGTCCAGGGAATGTTAAAGGTCAATCAACTCACACGAAGACGTAATGACTCCTGTTGGAAGTACCACGTGGGCGACAGGAACGTGATAGGCATTCTAGACAGTTTAATGATAGATTGCTTTCATATACAAAACGAAACGAGATTTGATATTGTTTTGCAGGAACTTGTAAATAAAGAATATTTGTGTATATCGTTTATCTATTTTGTGAAATACATTTTATATTTGCAATTGCATTAGCAAAACGGTAGCTGCAAACTGATATTTTGCATGTCAGAAGTAAAGATTAATAAATGATAAATAAATAATAGTGATTTCATTGGATCAATGTTCATTTAAAATATATTTGTAGTTATTGTACTGTGCGTTTAATAGATAATCTCACCCAAGTGTCTTCTGATGTCAAATGTATCAACATGACTTTATAAAAGTTGCATATATATGAGGCTCGCAAGCTCACTTCGTTCACAAACAAACTGACATTCAATTCTTAACATATTTATTTGTTCAACAAGGGCTACTTCATTTTATTTTATTAATTCCTCGCCTAAATTATCGGGTTCTATATAATTGCTATTTATTGTTGACAATTTTCTTTCGCACCATCTACTTTATATCGATTTCTAAGTGACAGTGATTTGAAGCCCATTGTGAAACTAGGTCATTGTTTTCAAGTTTAGACTTGGATGTTACATATTTGAGAATCATACCCGGCATTATCAGCTTTGGATGTGGGATATGTTGACTCTACAAATCAATAATGTTGATTCTTCTAAAAAATATATAATGTTTGATATGCGTAATCAATATACATTTAAAGTGGCTCTGATTAAGGCATGTCGGTACTCTGAAGAACCGATTTTAATATTAGTATATTTTTTTAGGTCGACAATCTTGGCGATGTAACCCAATATGTTTATCATCCAAAATATCCAATAACAGAATGCAACATTCTTCAAAATGATTAGTACTATATCTAACGAGAAATTGCGAGATAGGATAAGTGGTATTCATTGCAGTGAAGTTGATACCAATGACAAATGGCGTACATGTAAGAGGAATATTTTCGCGAGTAATTGTATTCATTGTTCTATGCCTAATTAAAGAAATATGTATTACTTTAGAAATGACAATTTCATTGTTAACTGTTTCTATTGTAATCCATGAAACACATTAAACAGCAGACACTGTGATTAATGTTAATTGCACGTTTTATATAACCGATCAAATGCGAGGACAGTGAAACAGATTTCCTCTTGAGATTGTCTGGTACTTTTCGGGATTTCTAGATAGAAGAAATCAAAGTAAGCATTGATGTCAATGTCCCTTGATTGCATTCTGGAAATAGAAATAACCTGAATTTAGATATTTATATATGCATATGACTAGTTCATCGCGGGTAATTATATTGATTTTAGTAGAAGGATAAAAATCAGAATGCAATGCAAAGTTTAGATCTGTCTACACTAGATAAACTATTCTAACCCAAATATATCGATCCATAGAGATTGACAATCGAAGCCTTCCTACTGGACCGTAAGCATACCGACCAACACCTTGGCTATTAAATTGACTGTAACTACCGCATATATCCAGATTGACGATTTGATGCATTCATATTTTATTCGATTCAGCTGATATATTACCATAATACATCCGTTTTTGTTTTATTCAATCTTCAATAAACATTGCTACTTATAGATATAACATTGAACATTACCTATATTCACAGCTGTTCATTCAGTGCACAAAGGTAATTGGATAGACTGTAATGCAACTTTTGTTTATATTTCATGATAGATTATCATGATAGATTTGCAGATTTAGTGTCTGACACATACGAAATAGATGAAAAGTTATTCATTTTCGTTTCCTCTTTTAAATCGTTTTTGTAGGCAAAACAGTTCATTTATATTTAAATAATGTTAAATGAGGCTTTAGAAAGATACAGGTTAAACAAGTAAGGTCTCTCTTAAGCACAAGGGGAAGAGTAGTGAAATCCGCCTTGTTGGATCCGGATTATGCAACCTTCTGTAAGTAATATTCATTGGAAACCACTTTAGTGTAAGCAAACAAAATGTGCAACGCATATGCATATTACATATAAACGCTCGTCATATGACCCATAAACACATTCCTGGAGGTTCTCTGGGGTCAAAGATAAATCTAAGACTTCCTCGGCTACCATGCTAGAAAACCTCTCAAACGACCAATGTCATATATCGACACATGCTCCTATGTCTTCAGTGGACTGTACAGTACAACAATGGCGTAAAATAACATATTTTTCTGACAGTTCTCCTTTTCTCCTTCATCGAGTTGATGATCGTGGGCGTGCACGCAGATTGGAAGGACAAGGATCAGAGATGACTGTGTGGAAGGTGTTGTTGCCGGAGGACGTGGTTCGGTTATGGTTTTTGATGGCAAACACATTGGTGGAAAAAACATAACTTCTACTGACATAAGGAAATGTAACTCAAAGAATCTATCGTCAATTTCTGGAACAATCGGGGATTCCCCATGCTCTTTTCTTTTGCAAGATGACAATGCCCGACTCCATCGCGCAAGAGCAAACAACATATTCCCAATGCAAAATAGGCGTTGACCGCCTGCCATTGCCAGCAGAGCCCAATATGTCATAAACGTATTGAAGGGAGGTGAAGTGAGTTTGGGTTTAACTTATATCGCGGATGCTAGTATTATGGCAGGGAGAAAGCCCGCAACGCCATGTTGCTATGCACTGCGGTGAAACCTGCGGGCATCGGCTTGAACTAGCGAACAATTGGTTTGAGCATTGCAACCAAACCTTGCTGCTTGTAGAACAGTTCTCTACTGCAGACAACGTTATCGTGCCCCTGGCGGGATTCGAACCCCGGGTCTCTTGATCCGAAGCCTAATGCGCTAACCACTGCGCAATCCCGCCCCTATTGAAGGGAGGTAGACCGTGAGAGAGATGCGTTGCGGTGAACACTGCTAGTACTGACTTGTGCTATGGCATTTATGAATGACACGTGATAAATGTTGACAGATGCTTGCATATTAAATAGTAAGACAGTGGTTATGTTATATCAAAATGATTATTTCATTGGCAAGGAAAGATTTCCATGATGAAGATTTGTCTACTCCTCAACCTAGGGATTATAGTCAATCGTAAACTAATGTGTGTGGTACAGTCCATATATAATGACCACTGACATCGATGTCAAAACCAAAGTATACCAAAAGTGTGTCTACATTAACGCCGTTTAATATGTTTAACTAAGCAATCAGGGCGTATGAAATTGTTTATCGCAAATAACATAATAATGTTATCCATATTTAAATCTTAAACGATTTAACAAAATATTCTGTTTTCACAATTATCAAGCATTATAATCATAATGTAATTAGAAAAAGCATCATAAAAATAACCTTTAGTATAAATCCAACCGTTCTTTCTTCTGAATAAGTCCAATATATGTGAGACGTGGGGAAAATAGCAAGTAGCAACAGTTTATGGATAACTCATCTGATTTATTAACTTTTATTAGTTGCTGTATTTAATTAACCTATATCCTGTCACTTTCGAAAGCCAATCAAGTTGTTTATTGAATCAATTACCGTCAACAGCAAGCATGTATCTCAGCCTACAGCCAATACAGAGTCAATTCTAAAGGCGATCATTTAGTTATTCTTTTGGCGGGATAGAGCCCACCTACACTGTCTGCCAAAAGAAACGCCTACCTTATTTTCCTTAAAATGAAAGATGAAAGCTTTTCTGAAATATAATCAATGGTGGTCTCAAAATTATGCTGAAAACAAATTGATATGAAAGTCCTTTTAAATGGTGAAAAAACTGTGATTCGAGTCAATAACATTAATGAAAACCACGCCCATGGGGCGTCATCACCATTTTAATGCAAATGTGTGCCTGTATTGTTGCTTTTGGTTGTATGAAAATATGTTTCAAATGTGTTTTTTTTTATCAAGCACTAATCGAAAACTATACGATCATTTGTCTCATTTTGTGACATGACAACTTCTGAAATGTTAATATATTATGCAGAATGGCGCAACTTCATAATGCTATAATATTGCTAAACTGCTCATTATAGTTTTTACGAAATCTGATAAGATATCTGGTAGGCGTTTATTTTGGCCGACAGTGTATGTCAAGACGTTCAAAACTTGTAAAATCAAATCTGTGTGTAGATTATTTCAGTGAACTTAAATGAATTGACAATTGACAAAAGACGGCATGCATACATGCAGACACTTTGTTGGTCGTGCAGTAGTAGGGGACAGCGGGGATGGTTCGGACAGCGGGATGGTTCGGACATCCCCGCTAATTCCAAAACCGAAAATGTATCAGATGTTTCGCGCCACGTCAAAAACCATGCCATATTCGCGAAAAGTTGGGCAAGCAGGAAGTTTGATCAGTTAAGACGTTTTTCGTTTGTTTCTAAATCCGATGTAACTTTTGACTATCAGAACGTAAGCGCTCACTGCCATAAAAGGCATCGTTTTTTTAGGAATAGAAAGTTGTAGTAGTGGTTTATATGTAAACTTGATGTTGGTTCATATTAATTTTATTTTCATGTTTACTTCATTGCAATAAACTGTTTATTCAGCAAAAGCAGTATGTGTCCTGATGTACTCCACCCCTTGTCCGAAGTATCACTACCTGTTGGGTAACTTCGGACAATGTGGACATCTTTGAAAATATGATACACTTATCTTACTACGAGAGGTAGCACTCTCATTCAAGGCATATACATAGATAAGATATTAAGCTTTATTGAGGCATGTATCTCGGCTTTCATGTCTTAGTATTTAATTGTCCAGGATGATTTGTCTGAAAATCGTCCGAACAATCCCCGCTTTCCCATTTACTGCGACAATGTACATGCAGTGTGACTATCCCATTCGACACATCAACTTCGGCTTAGTCTGACTATCAGAATTATTCATGACTAATGTACCTAAATAAACTCATCGGCAAAAGAAACGTATCACCTCAGTTGATTTTATCATATGTATGATTTTCAATTGCAGATATCTCAAGTTTTCGAAATGATAATCTAAAACTGAAAAGCACAGGTGTTTAGTCAGCAGTCAAAGAATACTTCTACATGTCTTTTTGGTTTTAAAAATGTTTAAATTTTAAACTTCTTCAAAAATTTTTTTCGATGATACACAATTTTCCATTGACATATAAGAGATATTTTATGTAAAAAATTATAAATTTGCCTGATTCTGCACACAGTTACAACATTTTAAACATGGCAAGGATAATGTTGGTGGAAATTTCATTTCTTATCCCTGTCATCATTAAACAAAGCAATTTTAACTAAAATGTAACCTCAGTCACCAATTAATTCATCCAAACTATTGCAATTACATGTAAGTATTGTTGTATCTTGTCACAGTCAAATGTATCTTACTTCCTTTAAATATTGCATTAATCAAAAACAACTGAGGTGATACGTTTCTTTTGCCGATGAGTTTATATCTAATATTTCTACTAATTCTATTTTTCAATATCTTTCTTGGAATGTGTAATGGTGTTTCGGTTCAGGGATAAAAGAAAATGTGTTGAACAGACATAACTGACATCGAGATTAATTTAGTTTCACACAAAGTAAATATTTGAAGAAACTTAAGTGAATTGCTTGTCTTCCCTTCAATCAATCAGCTTATGAAAATATAACTCTATGCTCTCGACAATCATAGAGCCTTCGGCCAGAGATGTTTACTTTCAGAAAGTAATTTCCTTCGCAAAGTTTTTCTTTGAATACCGTTACAGTTATGCATAAAGTAACACAGTGCTTTACTGCAATCGTCCTAAAATAAAATCAATGATTTACTACCAAATACTTAATGTTATAAGGACTGAAAGAAGTTGCCATATTCGTAATGGGAGATTATTAGCAGCTCCGACTAAGTCGGAGCTGCTATCAGTTTTTGCGCAGTTTCCGTCGCCGCCGCCGCCGCCGCCGCCGCCGCACGCGCGTTTTGTATTCGCTATAACTTTTTTCCTAGAAGGTTTTGAGAACTCATATACATAACTTCTTACTTATGCCCCTGGGGAATTTTTTTGACATGTTCATATTTAAGGTCAAGGGTCAAGGTCACGAGTTCTGAAATCGCTTAAAAAATCCTTGTAAACACGATAACTTGAAAAATATTTGTACTATCAGGCTCTTATTTGGTGTACATCAACTATGGAGAAAGGCCAAAGGTCAAGCTCACAGCGAGGGCACGACTTAAGCATGCTTTTGCGAAAATGTCTTATTTCAATTATTAACACTTTGAATCATTACATGATTGTTATACACAATGAAAAGTGATCACTGATTGTGTGACCTTGAATTTAAAAGGTCATGGTCACGAAACATGTTCAAGGTCACCAGTTCTGAAATCACTAAATAACCTTTTCCCAAGAAGGAATTAACACCTCATATACATAGCTTCTTTCTTATAAACCTGGTGGATGATTTTGACATGTTCACATTCAAGGTGAAAGGTCAAGGTCACAAGTTCTGAAATCGCTAAAAAAAATCCTTGTAAACACAATAACTTGACAAATATTTGTGCTACCAGGCTCTTATTTGGTGTACATCAACTATGGAGAAAGGCCAAGATTTGAAAAGGTTTTCGCTAACATCCGTCAAAGGTCAAGGTCACAGCGAGGGCACGACTTAAGCATGCTTATGCAAAAAAGTCTTATTTCAACAATTAACACTTTGAATCATTACATGATTGTTATACATAATGAAAAGTGATCACTGATTGTGTGACCTTGAATTAAAAAGGTCAAGGTCGCGAGATAGGGTCAAGGTCACCAGTTCTGAAATCACTTAATAACTTTTTTCCATGAAGGTATCAACACCTCATATATATAGCTTCTTTCTTGTACACCTGGGGAAATATTTTGACATGCTCACATTCAAGGTCAAAGGTCAAGGTCATGAGTTCTGAAATCACTACAAAAATCCTTGTAAACACGATAACTTCAACAACTTCTGTGCTATCAGGCCCTAACTTGGTATATATCAACTATGGAGAAAGACCAAGATTTGAAAACGTTTTTGCTAAAATCTGTTAAAGGTCAAGGTCACAGCAAGGTCACAACTTAAGCGTGCTATTGTGAATATGCCTTTGTTAACAATGAACACTTTTGAGTCATTGCATGATTGTTATACACAATGAAAAGTAATCATTGATGGTGTGACCTTGAAGGTCAAAGTTCAAGGTCATGAGATATTGGTTAAGGCCATGTTAATCTTTTGATCCAATTTTGAAATCAGAAATAGGTTTTAAGAACAAAGTTGTGAAAAGTGACCCCAGTGATGATTCAACTTGTTAGAATAACTTGAATAATGAAAAACATTTTGTCCAAAAAAATTCCCATTTTATTTATGCTGAGGAGAAGGCGGAACAGGGAAAGGCGAGACCCAAAGTTTCGGAGCTGCTCTGCTTTTGCGGTGTCCCGCAAACGCTCTTCTAGTTTTAATGTACATTTACAATGCGATGTAATCTGAGTTTGTGCATGTTTTAAGAAACATTATTCTAATTCGTTAGCATGTGATTATAGAATAATTGAAAGTCAATTCATGTGTTACATCATTACGATTATTCCTCAATTGATTAATCAATACATGAATATAAATATTAGAATTTTTATACATTCATAAGGTCATTGTTTCACTGTGTCAATTTTGTTAAATTGAATAAATTCCGATTTTCAAACAATACAATAATTTCCTAGTTTCGATTGCATTGATTATCAATGTCGAAGACGCCTCAATTCCTAAGTCAAACTTTTTTTGATGTTTTCGCAGACGGAGGAGAGAGTTACCTCTGATTGCTCTGGGGTTGTCTCGCAGCCCGCCGCCTTCAGTGGCATGCTGGCCATGGTGAGTTATCAACTAGAGTATGTAAATAATACTACGTTTTTGGTTAAACATCATTATTTATACTCACCATTGATAACTCACCAGTCTTTATACCCCACCCACCTCCCCTCCTGCGAGTCTGAGAGCTACCTACGCCAAGGCTCCAGGAGAAAGAAGTGACGTCACTTGGGATAAGCACTAGGGGGAGGGGGGGGGGGGGGGGGGGGGGGGGGGGCAATGGATGAGGTAACTCTATTCTTCTATAACTGTGTTATTTTGGTCGAGTGATAAATTGAGAGAGACTCAATGGTTACGGTGAGTTATCAACGGTGAGTATAAATAATGACGTTTAATCAAAAACGTACTATTATCACCCAAACTGTGTTCCACAGGAGATTTGAAAGTAGATTTTGCACAAGGCCCTCCCAATGTCATATACGGTGACATCACAATGTTTTGGAAGTCAAATGATATAGGAGTGTTAACATGCACAGCTGTACACTTTTTATTGAAAAGTTATAAAGAAACTTTGGATTGATAAATATATACTCACACGGGTGTCTTCTGATATCGATTATACCAATCGTATCGTTGATAAAAGTAAAATGGCTTGGCATGGGATAATATACACAGACGCGCTCATACGTTCTCAATACGAAATGCTTGTATACCAAACACGTAACTTTAATTTTGCAACTGTGATCGCATTGGATGATGATTTTATTATAATATCATGTTAGTGTGTTACTGTTTTATATCCCATTGAATATGAAGCCTAGATGTGGGTAACTTCATGGAATTATTAAAGTGCATGCGGTCATTTCTAACATCATACGATCTATTGACATATACAACCAAATACGTTCTCAATCAATCATTAAATCTGAAAAATAAGAGGATTTGTTAATACCATCGGTAAAGATATCCACAGTGATAAATTGAGTGCCGACCATTGGGCCTATCTTGCCATGAAACGACACTTTGTGTTACGAGTCGTTTTCAAAATATGTCAATATTTGGTGCTCATGAAATGACAAAATAAAACGTTTGAAAAGTTTGATATTTATTCAATATATGTCATCATATATTAGTACTCTTTCTAAATATATCAGATTTGACCCTTAATTGCAATAATGTTTTGGTGAAAAAAACATGTTTTCTTGAAAATAACATTTTTCATTTCTTTCCCGTAACGATACTAAAATGATGTTATATATTATTAAAAAACATGATTCTTAAAATATTTTATGACTGACATGAAGAGCAGATTAGATTTAAACTAAAACCATATAGATATTTGAAGTTGCATTGTTTTATTTCGGTCAAAGAGAATTGTATGCAGCTTCCCATTAAAACTCCACACATAAGAAAGTTTCCATTTTGTAAATATTAGAAAAACATCAGCGAGAAATACTTTTTATTTCACAAATGTATATGGTTACATTCCTACTTCTGTGAACAATGTTTTTTATAGGACCACGTGTCCTAGAAATCTTTAAACAACACAAAACTATTGCTGTTATGGGAAAGAAATGTTTGTTACAGGAAATACCAAACTTGTTACAGTAAAGATAGTGCCCCTCTGACACACCAATATTTGACACAATTACAGGAAACACATTGGATACCTTCCAATGGTTTTAAAATTTGAATCTAGATGAACTATACTTGAGAAGTTATAAAACGCTATTATGGGTAGCATATGTTTAGTGCTGTTAACGCGTTACAGTAAAGAATGTATCGTTACAGTAAAGAATTTAGCAATATTAAAGTTGCAAAAAATCCAAAAATGTAAGAAGATGGCACGCAGTCCAGTGCATAGATGAGTCGACCGCTATCAGTGAAGTATCAATGGGCGCGGCTGTCAGAATGGGTGGTTGACCCGCTTAATTCCTGAATTAGTAGTATAGTGTACTGTACTGAGCTTATTTCCCTTTTTTGTTCAGCAACCTTTACACATTCTTGTTAATTTATCTTATGTTTTCTCTTTTTCTCTCTCTTTGGCGGCTATTTCTTTATTAGAACATTTCTTCATTTTGTTCTGTATTTTTTCTATACCATTGCCATTCTGACGCTCAATTTGCCTTCTCTTCTGTCATACTTTTCCTCTGTCTTAACTTCCGCTGCACTCCTGCATTGGTCATAGCCATTGTGATCCTGTGTGAAGAAAAGACAATTAATTTTGACATCAATTAATGTAAAACAGAAATACTAGGCTCGCATGATTTAGAGCTTATAGTTAATGGTCATAATTTAAGTTGAAATGTGTTAAAATCTTCATTAATGGATCTCTACTGTGACTGAATCTGTTCTTTACTGTAACAGAAAATGTATTTATCACAGCATGAAGCTTTAACAATGCATTTGAGTTGAAGACACATGTACTAGGATATTGTTCCTGTCATGATTACAGCTCCACAAATTCGGTTGTTGGTAAATCATTCAATATAATAATTACAGGGACAGATATAATTATTCTTTCCTGTAACAATTATCATTCTTTACTGTAACAAGGGGGGATGATGCTTATCAATCTGTTTGATCACGTTATGAAACAATCAACTACTGAATCATCTTTCAAATACATTTCATGTCCATACATGAATACACAGTACTTGAAAGTTTTGAAATGTTTGGTCACAATACACATGTTACGTTATTTTATATCTTTACCGTAATGTTAAGAATCTTTACTGTAACAGAAGGCTGTCTTTACTGTAACCATAATATTCATTGTGGGTTCACAAGTATGTACCTCTAACAATATTTAAAGTTGAACACACTTGCAGTATGATATAGTATTGATGAAATGATAACACTGACAAAGAGTAAGATATTTGATAAACATTCAATGTAATAATAACAAAAACATGGATTAATTCTTTCCCATAACAATCACAGTCTTTACTGTAACAGTTCAAGAATAAATGTTCCATATTGATCTTCTTGTCACACTAAAGGAGATGAACTAATATCTGAAGTAGTACATGTTTAAACCTACCAATATATTAATATGTAAAAGCTCATTTTGATCATTGATCCTCGTTAAAGTTCGGAAATTTCTTTACTGTAACAAAATCATTCCTTCCTGTAACAAATTTATCGTTACAGAAAAGAATGTTATGGGAAGGAAATACATCAACACAATTTACATTATCAGAAAAGCAATGCTCCCTTACAAAGTTTGCACCATTTAAGATTCAAATGTTCAAACATTCAAATGCTATCATGAAAACAAAAGTTTGCCATATTGGACATCTAAAGTGAAAATACTGTTATAGGAAAGATGCTAAGTAAAAATATGGTCTTAATTCTCACCTTTTGGGACTTCGTCTGCAGCTTTCACTCAATGCATCATCTTGAGCACTGTGGTATCAAATGGAAAAGAAACTGCCAAAGAGCATGGCAGGAAGTTTGAGTATCCAAGCAACAGGGACCATACATTACTTCAAATTTGAAGTTGCCGTTACGGGAAAGAACAAAAACTGAGAGACAACAACAAAACATGATTTATTTCCGAATATTGCAATCAAACAAGTTTCTATCTTTATGTCAGTCAACTATACAGTGAATATATACATATCCATACACCGAAAAATACCTTACAATAAGAAATTTCAGCTACAGAGATGATTAATAAGCAACAATTTGGCTGAGAGACAAGGAAAAATCGTCATTTTTGGCATTTTGAAATATTGTAGGAAAAAATACAATGATATATGCACATATATAACCATGAATATTACTAGATAATAACACAATGTCCTTAATAAAGCACAAAAAATAAATAAATTTGTAAGGATTAATATTTTATAAGGCAAAGACAAGAATTCCTGCATCTTTTGAAAAAGACTCTTACATGAAAGTACTGTGCAGCTATATATCAAGTGCCAAAAGAGTGAACTCGTGGACTGAATTACGATCATTATGGAGCATTACTACATCCAACGTTGTGAGTCTTTTCTACATGAGGTTCAAATTTCTTTGGACAAAATAGTGTTAAAAGGCACTGAAGCACACCGGTCTTACTGGAATAAAATAAAAATGATGGAATGTTCCCTACATATCTACCTCCCACACGAAGAATTCCACAGACTTGTTGCTTTATACGTCGCACTATTTTCTACAAATATGCATAATCATCTGATATGGATGCAGCTTATTGGGTCGTGTAATGATATATTTGGAAGAAGGATGACAAAATGCATCTGCAAAAGAAGTTTTGTCAATGGTCAAATGTTGTTACCTTTAATTTATCCAAGTCTGTGACTTGGAGATCAACAGTAACCAAACCAAATACATTGTTTTTCGAATCTGTGGTCGTGATGTGCCAAATGGACATATAATAAAGAAATAATTGCTTAATTAATGTATACAATACCTTGATATTATGAAAATATTTAAAGTTGTAATAGGTTATATATATAGATATACATATTCATGATTCACCTAAGATATTTGATATAAAGAATTGTCTATGCATGAGAGCGAAATATGAGATAAGAAAAGGAGAGAGCGAACATCGTTTACCGATCATTCTTCAAATCTTCACTGAAAGTAACTCCTCAGTAATGTAGTAAATAAGTTTTCTTAATGATCAGTCACTCTCACGATTCTAACGTTTAAGAAAGGATAATAATACGCTGGATGATCTTATCATGTTCTTATTGTTCTTCTGGTCACATAGAAGACGAATTTCACACATTGTTAGTTTGTGATGTTTTCTGCCTGCCGAAAAAAGATTTAAATTGTATTAATGTCAATCCACAAACCATGTATGATCTACTTGATCTATTGATGTCTTAAAATCAGTTGCCACTTTTATAAAACATTTGATTAGGAAAAAAAGTAACGGAAAAAAAGTAACAGGAAAAAAAGTAGCAGTTTTTATATAAATAAACAATAAGAGCATGATATTGACTTGAATTAAGGTTGATAATCTTGTCATTGATGAAGGTTATGAAAACAACTTTGTTTCTTTTCTATGTCACCTGATTTTAAGCTTCATGATGAAACACGGTCACACAAGAATTTCCTGAAATTTGCTTATTTCAAACACAAAAGACAAAAGCAATGTGCTCTCTGCAGCTAAATCTAGACTTAAACAAGTAGGTATCAATAAGGTAACATGATCCCCCGCCGCAAATTAATACTTCAAAATTGAAAAATAATGTCAAGATCAACAAAATCGACTGTTGAACATGTCGAAAAATTCAAAGTTCCACTGTGACCTTGAGAATAATGTCAAGGTCACGAAAATCTAATCAGCCCTTTGTCTTCCTTAGCAGGTGCGTTGTGTAAGATATGATGAAATTCCGGTGAATGGTTCTTGAGATATCCCACTGACAAGCTTTACATGTACATTAACATGTCGAAAAATTCACAGTTCCACTGTGATCTTGAGAATAATGTCAAGGTCACCAAAATCTATTCCGCTCGTCGTCTTCCCTAGGAGGTGCTTTGTATAAGATATGATGGAATTCCAGTGAATCTTCCAGTGAATCGTTCTTGAGATATCCCGCTGACAAGCTTTACATGTACATTAACATGTCGAAAAATTCAAGGTTCAACTCTGACCTTCTGAATAATGTCAAGGTCACCAAAATCTAATCAGTCCGTCGTCTTTTCTTGGAGAAGCTATGTGTAAGATATGAAGAGAATCCAGCAAATGGTTCTTGAGATATCCCGCCGACAAGGATCAAATGACAGTCTGATTGTGACCTTGAAATTGAGGTCAAGGTCACAAGGAACATTACTCTCCTTATGATGAACCCATATTAGTCCGGCAGCCAAACCCCGATTTTCACACTAGGTGGGAAAGTGCGTCCATAGAAAAATGTTTTTTTACAGAAATTGAACCTTGTGGGTATATACTATAGGAAACTGAATGATGACACTTTGTCATCATTGAGCATTTTGAATAATCAATGTTTTAATTAGATAGGGTACACTCATGATTTCAGTTATCCAGACACATCAAGTAATTATGTTTTAGTGTTCACAAAAATGAAATAAAATAAAGGCAGTTATATATCAATCGTTGTCTATTAGTATTATGAAAATAAGTAAAAAATATTGTTGAATAAAAAACGAAAGTCCAAAATGTTGATAATGTGTCTGGATAAACGAGGTTTCTGAGCAAATTTGGTTTTCTTACAGTAAAATTGGATTTAATGGTGTAATAATTTACTTTTTATTATAATTACGATTATTGAATCATAATCAAAAGAAATTGTGATAAAGTTTCAGTTAGTTTTTATATTTGTTTTCTTTTGCCAAATTCTGAAATGGGCCTTCGTGTAACAATGTCACTTCTTGTGGAGAAAAAATGGTGATTTTTGACGATTTTATGGTGTTTTTAAAAAAAAACACAATTTACCATTTTTATTTTGTATTGAAATGAATTTTTTTATTCACCAAGCAACACATTCTCGTATATCACAAAGAGTTAATTTGCAAGACAAAAACAGGAAATAGTCAATTTCAAAGTTTAGACCCAAGATATGGCACTGAAATTGGGCAATTTGAAGGTTAAAGGGAAAGTTCTATTACCGATATATCGGCAGCATCCGCCATATTCGAGTTTTGACATTTCGTGAAATGAAAACATGCTATATTAAACCCATTTTTATTTTGTTAGTGAAAATAAAACCTATACACTGAAAGAAATGTCACACAGTAACACATAACATATTATAAAACTAACTAGGATTGCCAAGGCAATACTTAGGTCTTCAAGACTTCTGCTTGACCTAGAACTCCATGTTGGACTCAGGGTTATACATCTGTTTCTCTGCTTTAAAATGAGCTATCAAACATGTCTCTATATTCAGTAGTTTTTTTTACAAAAATTCCCCAAAGAAGATACCCCTCTGAAAACGGAAAAATCACATATTAATGGACCCCTACATTACATTTCTCACGATTAAGACAACATGGTTAATATTTCCATACTAAGGTATAACATACAAAATGTTGTGCTTTAATTTCCACTTAAGAAGACGTAATCATCATTTAGATTGCATACATAATTAATGCATTATGCTGTTCTGAATATTCAAGAAAATACCCAAAAATGCTTAAATTTGGACCCCTAGACATCGCTTGCGATGTTCAAGGCCTAACTATCAAATTTTTGATGAAAGCGGTCAACATAAAAGTTGTTCTTCTTGAAATTGTGCATACGTAGGTGTATGCAAAATTTCAATAGCATAAGAAGTTAAGCAGGAATGATCCATGAAACATGACTGAAAATGGCGAGTTCTGAAAAATGGCAATCTTCTATGACTTGTCACACATAAACTATGACAGAAAAATGTTTGAAATTTATTTACCTTAATAAAGGATATCTCTACTTCACGATGATATATTAAACATAATTGTATCTTCAGTGGTTTACAATGGAAAATTCTACAAAGGAAGTACCCCTCGAAAAGTCTCAAAATCACAAAAGTTTACATTTTTGGGAATATGTCCAAATTGTGCCTAAACTATCAATTTTTACATGATAATGATATGTTATGGAAGTGTTAAGCTGGTTATTATGAAGAGAATGCAATATATAACTTTGATGTAGCTTAATTTATAACAGAGTTATTCTCCTTTGAACATGCAGTAGAAAAATGAATATTTAAAAAAATACCATTTTCAAGGGCAGATAATACGAATACTAAGTGGAAATTAAAAATTCGAGTCCCAACGATCTTTTAGGAATTCATTTTGCTTTTAAATGAGATATCATATATAGCTGTATGTATTGCCCTGATTTAGGAGAAGATTTTTGAAGACGCGTACCCTCAAAACCGCGAAATTGCACAACATTTTCAGTTTTTTCGAAATAGCACAAAATCTATATATACGGCCGAAAAAATGGTATGAACCTTTTTGATAGGGAATGTTGTTGCGCACATTTTGGTGAAAGTTTTGAGAAAATATATTGATTAGTATTCGAGCTATGAAGGTTTAAAGTTTTGACTTCAAGGGGAGATAACTCGAGAAAGAAGTCGAAAATCCAAAAAGTGGCTCGTTAAAATCTAAGTTGGGTCACAGGCTATCATCCCTGAAAATTTCATGCGAATCAGCCCAGTGGTTACTTCAAAAAGCTCTGGACAAAAAAAGTACAAATAATAATAATAGAGAAACAGGATAATAACAATAGGTCTTCCAGACGTAGTCTTGAAGACCTAAATGCTGTTAGGCCGTAGGGATATTTTCCCCACTCGCAGCGCAGATGAATGGCTTCAATTCTCATTGTTTTTATTTTTCAACAAATGTACGCTTGTCTTTATCAAGTTGTAAAATGTAATGTCATCAAAGTATTAACTTCATTAATATCTTTCAATTTGACTGTGTTTAAGCATAAATTAATAGCTTACATGTGTAAACGGGAATATTCTCTCGAATTTCGTTTCCACAAACAATACCCCGATAGAACTCTCCTTTTAAGTTATTGGTTGACAAGAGTAGTCTTGCTAGAAGAAAAAGCTAGAATGTTTCTTAAACGTTAAACGTATAACTGCAATGACATGAAAAGTGACATTAAAAAGTGAGGGTGTGCACATATTCAGACCCTTGTTCAGATAACACTAATTGTGTAGGCCAGACGTTGCAACACATTTTTTAATCAGGAATATCAAACACCTTGTTATTTCTTTGGTCATGTGTATCTATTTATACATAAAAACTAAACAGCAAAGACAAGGATAACAGAGACAACAAAACAACAAACACAAACAGTTGCTCGGCTTCTCAAAAAAAAGTGCACATTGTATGGACAATAATGTGTTTCATTTTAAAGAACACTGTACTGTCTTTCTGTCGAATCAACGGAGCATTGAGTGATTTACATTGCTGCAGATGCAAGATATCACGTTGATTTCAAGTATTAATTAATGTCCAAAGGGTATCATTTTTGCAGCACGGTTGGCAGATGGTGAGTCTCACAGACACCATGGTCAGTTACGATGTCGTCGATTTCTTCACCAACATATCCCTCAACAGAAAACCCTAGAAGCCACAAGTTAACCATCAGCTACTTCTATTTTATCTTCACTGACACGATCCACGGACTTACAATGGGCTCACAACTATCTTCCCTAATAACAGAGATTTTCATGACATCCTTTCAAGAACCAACACTCTCTCTCCTTTTCAGTCGCTTTATTGGTTCCACAAGGTTGATGACACCTTCACCACCATAGCCACCATCTCCTACAACATCTCAACGCCAAGCATCCAAGAATCAGTTTATCATGGAAACAAAAACTAACCACCATCTCCCCTTCTCATATGTCTCTTTGCAAACTCCTGGGCATGGATCTAGAATATCTGTGTATCGCACGCCGTGACACACACACTGACCAGTACACACAATACAGTTTATGTTATCATCCACTAATCAAGCATAGCCACACTCACAAGACGTGATAAAATCCATCTGTCAACCTGATACCCTCAATAAAGAACCAAAACATCGAAAGGACACATTTACCCCCACTCAATGAATATCCAGCAAGCCTAGTCATCAAGACTACCGTGAAAACACTCACCATAAGAGCTATCATCCACAAGCCTTAACCGAGAAATTCGAGGAACAATTCCCTAAATACTTCGGATATCTCAGCTACAAGATCGCCCGCCTCATCAAGAACAAAGTCAGCATTGATGATCCTCAAGCAGCTACTCAAATAAAAGCCAACAGCAGAGGAACCAGCACTACAAGAGGATGCATCTTCAAAATGCCATGCCACTGTGGATCACACTATAAACTGGGAGGCGACCACAGTCTTGTCAACAAATAACAACTTGCGCTAAAGAAAACACCAATAAGCGATTGACATTACAAGGGAACAACCTGCAATAAACCGCGACCAAAGCATCTTCCTAACATGTACTTGGGGATTCACTCATCTCGAACATCTATATTCTGTCGGAGGCAAATCAGAGGAGCACCCACCCTACCATCCATTCACTTTTGTCAGAGCCTTTCCGAGGAGTCTACACCTATCAGAACCATTCACCGCCCAACCACTTCACACCCAAATCACTGGCCTCTCCTAATACTCTCAATCACCATGTCTTCTGCATTTCACATCCAATCAACTGTTCTTGTATCTACAATAAAGGCAATTGGTTTTCCTCCTTTTACCAATTTGTATTAATGTTGTCCAATCACTACTTCAATAAAGCCCACAGGCCATTGCTGATTTAACAATCAACTATTAATGCTCCTCATGTTTGTATCACAAATCATCAATATATACCACTCTCATGCGGATGCATCTTAAAAACTTAATTTAATCTATCTGATTGAGTTTTCTCGCCATTGGTTTCTTTACTATATACATGTATACCATTTTCGTATTTCTTACATTTCACCTGATGATGGAGTAAGTATATACTACAAAACGTATTGTATATTCACATTAAAGGCACTGTAGCACGCCAATTGTTTTAAAATATAAATAATGCACAGATAATGCACATCTCTCGAAATTACAAACGATATGTCCTCAGGTAATGTATTCTATTAGTTATCTGGAAAATATGTACGTATTAAGGTTTTGAAGTTAACTTTAAAATACCGGAAGTAATTAATGCAACGTTGCATTAAATCCGCATGAACTACAATATCAGCAATATTAAAACATTGCACACCACCCGAATACCAAAAACGGCAGTCGCTATGGTTAATGTAACAACAATGCTTACACTGCGTATTACAAATTGGTGAAGATACAGATACTCCTTAATGAAGACTAACCAATCTTTGTTGTCAGTTAAGAGATTAAAGTAAATATGCAAGAGCTGAATGAAATCCTAGTTCAGCCGTTTTCTTCATTCTATATTTCCCATTTTGCACATCAGCGACTCTTACTATTTGTGATATCGCTGAGTGACTTCGGCCGACTCAACTTTTTAATTATTGACTACAGGTCAATTGTAAAGAATAATTAGTATTTTATTGCACCGAAAGGAAGCTAAAGTGAGTTCATATGCCCTCGTATGACCTAAAATAGCTTATTTGAGTGCGAAAAGCGTGCACTTGTGCCTTTAAAGAAGTTGTTATCCAGAAATCTCCTTGTTCTAATTTCAAGTAATCAAAACTATGTTGGGTTTCACGGGGGTCTTTTTTCAGAATTTGTCAAAAGTAAACATATACTAACTGAAACTTTATCACTTTTTCTTTTGATTATGATTCAATAATCGTAATTATAATCAAAAGTAAGTATTACACCATTAAATCCAATTTTACTGTAAGAAAACCAAATTTGCTCAGAAACCTCGTTTATCCAGACACATCAATATTTTGGCAACAACAAAAAAACAACAACAAAAGTAAAAAAAGGTGTACTTATTTTTATAATACTAATAGACAACAATTGATATATAACTGCCTTAATTTTATTTCAATTTTGTGAACACTAAAATATAATTACTTGATGTGTCTGGATAACTGAAACCACGAGTGTACCCTATCTAATTAAAACATTAATTATTCAAAATGCTCAATGATGACAAAGTGTCATCATTCAGTTTCCTAAAGTATACACCCATAGGGTTCACCTGGAACAAAAATATTTTCTATGGACGAACTTTCCCGGTCACAAGGGCTGGCTGCCGGACTATATGCAAAATATTATAAGAATCCAGAGAACAGTATTTGAGTTATTCCATTTCGTACGGACGGAAGTACGTACGGACGGACGCAGTCGAATACTATATACCATAAGGTAGATCTTTTAAAATCTCACAGAACGAGTCAGATCCTTAAGAGGGGTGGCTCATTGTATGGATTATATGGAGGCCAGCAAACAGTTTGCTGTCTATGTATGCCAAAAATGTCATTCAATTCAATCAAAATTACAATTTCACAAACACCTGTCAGAGAAAGGTTGAGAAGTTTGGAGTTTCTTTCTCGTTATGGCTTCAGTTTATTGAATCAAAATGTTGTTCACATTCAGTGTTTTTGAAAAAAAGAAAGTTTGTATAGCTCTATGACACTCTAGTCTGTATTTTACACTTCATAGCCTAATTTGGGCTTATTAAAACAGACTTTTGGAGTTGGGTGTACACTTATAACTGCATATAATAAATACAGCCCCCCTTTCACATCAGTGTTTGAGAGAGAAAATGTGCACAAAGGGGCCAGTATTTTCGAAAAAGTGTCAGTCTTGTTATATTTCTTGCGTTTTCGGATGCACCAAGTACTTGGTATTGAAACTGGGTCACTGACGGGATATTTTAAGCGATTTTTTTTATAAATTTAGTTGGCTCACTTCAGTAATATGTTACTATGTAAAGAAAATTCATATCTTTGTAAATTTGTGGATTGGTATGTTTTATGGCTTATTAGCAGCCGACTTAGTCGGAGCTGCTATCAGTTTTTTGCGTAGTTTCCGTCGCCGCGTTTTGTATTGGCTATAACTTTTTTCTTAGAATACATAACTTCTTACTTATACCCCTGGGGAAAATTTTTGACATGATCACATTCAAGGTCAAAGTCATGAGTTCTGAAATTCCTAAAATAATCCTTGTAAACATGATAACTAGAAAAATATTTGTGCTATCAGGCTCTTATTTGGTTTATATCAACTATGGAGAAAGGCCAAGATTTGAAAAAGTTTTCGCGAAGGTCCGTCAAAGGTCAAGGTCACGACTTAGGCATGCTTTTGCAAAAATGTCTTATTTGAACTATTAACACTTTGAATCATTTCATGATTGTTATATACAATGAAAAGTGATCATTGATTGTGTGACCTTTAATATCAAAGGTCATGGTCACAAGATAGGGTAAAGGTCACCAGTTCTGAAATCACTAAATAATTTTTTTCCAAGAAGGTATCAACACCTCATATACATAGCTTCTTTCTTATACACCTGGTGAATGATTTTGACATGTTCACATTCAAGGTCATGGTCAAGAGTTCTTAAATTGCTAAAAAAAATCCTTGTAAACATGATAACTTGAAAAATATTTGAGCTATCAGGCTCTTGTTTGGTTTATATCAACTATGGAGAAAGGCCAAGATTTGAAAAAGTTTTCGCGAAGGTCCGTCAAAGGTCAAGGTCACGACTTAGGCATGCTTTTGCAAAAATGTCTTATTTGAACTATTAACACTTTGAATCATTTCATGATTGTTATATACAATGAAAAGTGATCATTGATTGTGTGACCTTTAATATCAAAGGTCATGGTCACAAGATAGGGTAAAGGTCACCAGTTCTGAAATCACTAAATAATTTTTTTCCAAGAAGGTATCAACACCTCATATACATAGCTTCTTTCTTATACACCTGGTGAATGATTTTGACATGTTCACATTCAAGGTCATGGTCAAGAGTTCTTAAATTGCTAAACAAAATCCTTGTAAACATGATAACTAGAAAAATATTTGAGCTATCAGGCTCTTGTTTGGTTTATATCAACTATGGAGAAAGGCCAAGATTTGAAAAGGTTTTCGCTAACATCCGTCAAAGGTCAAGGTCACAGCGAGGTAACAACTTAAGCATGCATTTGCGAACATGTCTTATTTCAACTATTAACACTTTGAATCATTACATGATTGTTACAGATAATGAAAAGTTGTCACGAGATATGGTCATGCTGACCAGTTTTTAAATCACTGAGTAACTTTTTTCCATGAAGATAATAAACACCTTATATAGACTGTCTTTCTTATAAAGCTGGTGAATGATTTTAACATGTTCACATTCAAGGTCAAGGTCATGAGTTCTGAAATCACTACAACAATCCTTGTAAACATGATAACTTCAAACTTTTTTGTGCTATCAGGCTCTTATTTGGTATATATGAACTATGGAGAAAGACTAAGATTTGAAAAGGTTTTCGCTAAAATATGTCAAAGGTCAAGGTCACAGCTAGGTCACAACTTAAACATGCTTTTGTGAATATGCCATATTTTAACTATGAACACTTTGAGTCATTGCATGATTGTTGTACACGATGAAAAGTGATCATTGATGGTGTGACCTTGAAGGTCAAAGCCAAGGTCATGAGATATTGGTTAAGGCCACGTTAATCCTTTGATCAAATTTTGAAATAAGAAATAGGTTTTAAGAACAAACTTGTGAAAAGTGACCCCCCAGTGAAAATTAGTAATAACTTGAATAATGAACAAATTTTTTAAAAAAAGAATTCCCATTTTATTGATGCTGGCGAGAAGGCGGAACAGGGACAGTTTCGGAGCTGCTCTGCTTTTGCGGTGTCCTGTAAACGCTCATCTAGTTT
The DNA here is from genome assembly GCA_936450465.1 of Gibbula magus. NCBI lineage: Eukaryota > Metazoa > Mollusca > Gastropoda > Trochida > Trochidae > Gibbula > Gibbula magus. The sequence continues at coordinate 26,887,562 of OW388294.1, forward strand.
TAAAGGGACATGTGTTGGCTGTGACTTGGTATATGATATTGAAGGATAATATGATGACAACATTCTGAAATTCAAACGGACATGGGGTGTTCACCTCGTTACATCCCTTTACTTTTTTGTATTATAAGGAGCTGGGTCGTCGACTTAATGAGCTTTCTCGTCGCCTATTTTCGACAATACAGGCCCAAGTAGGCTAGGACAAAGTGTTAGTGATATTTTTCTCTCAAGAGGTGAAGGGCTATCCCTACGCCTATGGTATAGTCATTGCTGATAAGGTGTTTGTTTTATCAGATGACGCCAAGCCCCTGACACAAGTGGGCACCCCGAGAAAGCTGACAAATGGCGCGTCCAAGTCTACCACAGTGACATTGATCTGTTCAATGGGTCAGAGCGAGATAGATTTCCTGGCAAGAACTTCATGTAAGGTGGCATGAAATTTCATGGATCGTGCTTACATGCAGCTAATAATAAAAATAGCTTGCGGCATATGATATATGTATTTATCCGTATATATAACTTAAATTCATCAATAAAATTGTTATGCATATACTCTCTTAATATGTTCTATTATAATATACATGTTTGTTTGGTAGATGAAATATGAATGTACATGTTATATTTGGATTATGGGCTGTTGAGTGACCGACAGCCGACAATCCGCATTCAGTCCTTGTAATATACATTTGTAAGTGGTGTATCGGCTGTGCGAGTGACCGACAGCCGACAATCCGCATTCAGTCCTTGTAATGTACATGTATGTGTGCCGGGTGTATAGGCTGGGAAAGTGACCGACAGCCGACAATCCGCATTCAGTCCTTGTAATGTACATGTATATGTGCCGGGTGTATAGGCTGCGAAAGTGACCGACAGCCGACAGCCGACAATCTGCATTCAGTCCTTGTAATGTTCATGTATATGTGCCGGGTGTATAGGCTGCGAAAGTGACCGACAGCCGACAGCCGACAATCCGCATTCAGTCCTTGTAATGTACATGTACATATGTGCCGGGTGTATAGGCTGCGAAAGTGCCCGACAGCCGACAGCCGACAATCCGCATTCAGTCCTTTTAATGTACATGTACATATGTGCCGGGTGTATAGGCTGCGAAAGTGACCGACAGCCGACAGCCGACAATGCGGTTCTATTCAGAGGAACACACGTATGTGTGGTGTATTGTCCGTGTGGTAGCCGACAGCCGACAGCCCACAATCTAGTGCTATGTATTTAGTCTATGCGAGTGGCCGAAAGTTTCAAAAACATGGTTTAATTATGTTACTTCACAGCTGCCAACTGTTTAATATGCGAATAAGTGTAAAATCATCGTCTTTGACATGTTGTCACATCAGTGATTAATTACTTCAGTCATTTTGAGAATATGACAGCATTTAACCGTAAATAAATAACTTAATATGCAGACATTACAGACATAGAGAATACATTTTTTTGTAAATTTATTTATTACTCGCCCAACATGTACAAAATAAGATATCAGATTTAAGCTTGTCATCAGGGGTATTACACATTTACAACTGCGTCATGAATATGAATATATATCTCCTTTATGACTGTCAACACCTGCGTTTTATAAATAGCCTACAGCTGCATGTGTACGAAAAATATATTACAGGAAAACAGTCAATGCACAGGTGAAACCAAACTACTTCAATATGCCAGCATAACTAGGTCAGGCGTATGAATTATGATTACCACTTTCATTTTAATGTTTATTCAAAGTAAAGAATTACGATTGGAAAGAGTAACAGACATATATGATTTCAACAACACAACATGTGTAATAAATAAAAATGGGGTGTAAACATGTAAACAACAGTAGGTCACAAGCTTTCACTTGGGAAATCAATCGCCTCCAAGATGCATGCTTATATCGGAAATAAGTTCAACGCATTGAAACAAATAGTCACGGTAATAACAACAAATTATTATTGTTGCGAATAAATCTCAAAATATATGGATTACATCGTTTTGGGCATAACGCCGATTTAATGGTCATTTTACGACATGCCGCATAACGTTACCTATATTCGAGGTAAATATGTTAATATGTGTGTTAGTCGAATGAAATTTAATTAAAAAGTGCTTAGTTTCATTTTATTTCTTTTTATAGCCTTATAATATGATTTGCCCTTCATTTCTTGAAGGCATTGTAGCACACTTTTTGACAGTATTTTGGACAGTGGAGGACGTATGCATGGTGTAACACTTTAAGCTTTCTATTGATGCAATAAATAATTACTATTCGCTTTCATTAACCTGTAATCGATGATTTAAACGTCGGGGCGGACAGCTTCAAAAGTTATTAAGTTGTCACATAAGTGTAAACACGCCTTTCCATACAGCGAAAACTGTAGCACACACTGTTATGATGATTGTCAAACGGGTTGATATTCGACGCTATATTACAGTTGGAATTTTCTAAACAACTTTCAGCCAATGACATACGTTGTCTCTGTATCTTTTAATTCTAATGAAATACATCAATAAACAGTTCGGTTTAAAATTTTGTCAATGTACATACATGTAACAACTTAAATTAACGAAATATGAATTTCAAATCATTCTATTCCTTTCGCATCACTTTCAGTCACGGTAGATCAAGACGTTTTATTGTAACCTACATAGACCGGCTTTACAGTTTCCATTCTGCGACGTAAATATAGAATCTGTTTGCCACTCATTTTTCTCTTACAAACCACTTGGGGGCCTACTTCAATGGATATTAAAGGCAGATGCGAATGCAATTGTAATGTTTAACATGATGGAATTCAAGTGTAGAACGCAAATCAACAATAAAGATTCGAGGGGAGCAGAATAAATATCAATCATTATTCTACATGTCTTCAGTGATTCGCCAACTTCAGTGAGAAGGGTTATGAGTTCGATTCCCTCAATTCCATGAATTCTGTTTTGAAAGTTTTAGACTTTTGTTTTCGGATCGAGTCATAGGTAAGGCCTTCTCGATAATCCAGAGTATACGATCCGATAAATCTATAATCGCTAATCTATCAGAGCGTATACTCTGGATTATCGAGAATGTATGTAAGGTTGAAATTTAAACATATGCTAGGTTATATTTCAATAATCGGTAAAACCTTTAGTCGTAGTAAAACTTCAAAATTGGTGGTAATTTTAAACTTACAGAGTGGATATTATTAGACATGCGTTAACCTGAACATGAAAAGTGACCTCTGATTAAAAGATGTTACTGGATGAAGAAAGCTTGCACATTAACGTGCATGAGGTCAGGCGTAGGGTACTCTGTTTGGATTTGATTTTGCAAAGATTAAATATGAAATTAAATAAGGTTAAACAACATGTTTTCATGTTATACAAGTAATCATTCATGGGTTTATTGTAATGGTGGGCGTAATTATAAAACAGTATCGGAAAGGCTTTTCTTTTCTTGTTAACTTGTTAGGGCTCTTACCCCCGGCGCTAATTGAAGGCCCGGCTCTTATTTGAGACCCGATGTGAGGTGAGGTGAGTTGGAGTTTACCGCCGCTTTCAAGAGTATTTCACTTATATCACGGCTGGTAGTATTATGGCAGTGAGAAAGCCTGCAACGCCATGCGGCAATGCATTGCGGTGAAACCTGCGAGCATTGGCTGGATCTAGCGAACCATGGGTGGTACTACGCTTAAATTCGGGCGGGATTTGAACCCCTCTAGATCCGAAGCCGAACGCGCTAACCACTGTGCTGTGGGTTTGACCAATACATGAAACAACCTTTGATACACAAATTCTTCGCCGTTTGACGTAAACCGAATTTAGCGTGGTAGTTTAACCCTCTTAAACCAAGGAAGGTCTCACACATGTATAGTAGCCGACAATAATGGCTCTATCTCGCGAATGTACTCGTTATAAGACGTATTAAACACTATAGAAGTAAATCTTCCTATCAACTTTACTAAAGTTTCCAAAATTACGTTTGCCTTAAAGGCTGCAGCAAGCCAAGGGCCATGTTCTGGTTTTCGACCAAGATCACGACTTTATTAAATTGTAATTTTTTTTTAAATGTTCATTGATGCACTCAGGATCTATAACATTCAGATGGGTTTTTTTTAAATTTGATAATTTAATTGATGATATTAATTCAAGTTTGTAATACATATTTATTTACTTTAGGAAAAGCCTTTTCACTTAAAACCAAAATATGTCGAAAATAAATTACTATTAATACGAGTTACAACACAAATAAAGGACTGAAATGTGCTTGAATATATATAATGATATGATTTTAAAACTTTTACTTAAAATTTGACTTTAGAAAAATCAAAAAGAGAGATAAAGATAAATAAGTTTGTCAAATATTTCGAAGCTAGACGTGTCTTGATCCTAAATATGTTTAGCTTGTGACGTGTTTAGGTCACATGGTGCTTAGAATTTAGATAAAATCCTAAACGTGTTTAGGTCTAAACACGTTAAGCACATGTTTAGGTCTAAACACGTTTAGCACGTGTTTAGGTCTAAACACGTTTAGCACGTGTTTACATGCTAAGCATCACTTTTACAGTGTATATAGCCGGTCGTATTTTCGTTATATGGATCTGATTGTTGATAATTTTCAATTGATTAACACAAATTATAACATTCGACATATATATGACCCCACCGACATGATTATGCCCTTTTAAATAGTAATCTATCTAGTAGGGTGCTGCGATATAAACCGTGCCCATATAAGAGGGCCGGCTCTTTAGGCACATCTAACCCCCGGCTGCTATTTGAGACTCGACTCCTATTTGAGGAACTACAACACATTCATAAGTTGCGCGTATGATTTTGCACATGTTATCACTTAAATGTATCATTTGTTAATTTTACAGTAATGCCGTTAGAAGTACGTAGAGTTGTTTGTATTCAATAGTTGGTTGTTATAGTTTTAAGATAGCCATGAGCTATATATATATATTATATATATATATATATATATATATATATATATATATAACGTTTTATTATTAATTTACAAAAATCACAATGAAATCGAACTGTGATCAAGAGTTGAGTTTGAACTAAACTGACACTTATGATTTCACAAGAATTCATGAGATTGCTTTTGACAATTAGAAAGCAAGCTGATTTATTTTTAAATATTATTGATTAATTAAAACAATGCATTGAACGTCAATGCACAATAATAACATATCGATCCATGTTTCGAAATAATTGTTGACATGAATGACATGAATGACATGTTTATTGAAGCGAGTTTTACGGATGCTGACGTCTTCCGGTCTGAACGCCGATACACGGAAGCCTGGTCCAGGAAGGAGGAATCCCAATAGTCACCCCATTAGTTAGACACTATATTATATGGATGAGTGAACAAAAAGCACAAGCCTGTTACCCATTAGGAAAGTGAAACAGTTCAACTCTTTCCCCACTTGTTAGACAAAGATGAGACAAAGATTAGTTTGTTTTAAGCACAGTACTAAGTACACCGTTTTACACTCAACCGCAAAAGTAACGTCACCACATTTTCACCAGTTTAAAAAACAAAATACCGCGCCAGAATTTTAAAAGCTTTTGATAGGGACATGATTGGTAGAGATGTAACCGCAATGTCATATACCTGAATATAATACTTTTATTTTTATATCTGTTCAAGTACACTTGGGGTGTTAAACTCGCCTTTTCAAAATGTGTTTTTACCAGAATGTTTGGCATTTAACTTAAAAATTCATAAAATGTACAAATTTACTTAATAAATAACACAAACAACCTTCTTGGACTTGACTTTGTTGACGTGTCTTTCGTCATGAAACAAGCCAAAAGCCCCTTTTGACTCTCCTATCTGGTCTAGTTATTTCGTCCTGTTCATCGCTCGTGGATTGAATTATCTTGTGTTTTGTATGGTGACAATTCTTTTGCACAGTACTCAAATACAATTTAGATTTTTTAATTGCAATCTGTTTATGGAACACTTCTTATCGCTTTAGATAAGCCAAAACCGTAACAATTGAATTTCATGATTGTGAGTTTGAAGGTGCATACTGTTAAAAAGTCAGAAAGTAAAGTGCAATCACTCCACTTGAAAGAATGACACTACATCACATTACAGCAACAAATATTGACTTTCATTTACACTATATACACTGTAAAGTAAAATTATCCTGGAATGAGAATTAAATTAGTGTTATACTGGTTTACTTACAATACTAATCTAGCATCAAACTGATCATTCCAAGTAAAAACATGATTGGTCCATTGTCAAAGTGGGTGCGCGCTCCCCCTCTCCCCTCCCCCTCTTCTGTCTGCGAACTGGGTCGTACGCCGGACACGTGGGTCGTCTGACTATTGGGGTATGCCCTCCAGGAACGGCGTACGCCGGACACGTGGTTGGTTGCTTAACCGAATCAAGCATAGCCAGTGATAGTTTGAAAGAGTGAGTTATTAATTACTATAAGTTATATGTTCCGAATAGCATCATTGTTCTTTTTGCCAGATAAAACACTTTCTTCGTACTGAAAGAAGTGTTAATAATAATAACAATTGCAAGTGTTCTTATATTGCGCAAACAATCCAATCAACGAGTGGTTTCTCTGGGCGCTACACATTATAACCCTGACGGAATTGTACTTTCGGAGCTACCGAAGCGCTACAAGAAGTCATGTACACCAGTTTTTCAGGTACCCATTTATACAGCTGGGTGGACTGAGTGCAATGTGGATGAAGTGCATTGCTACAACACAGTATTAGACCCAGGCCACACATTTTTGGTGTCTCCATCGGGATTAGAACCCGGGCATTTGGCGTGAGAGGCCAGCACGCTAACCACTACACCACTGTTCTCCAAGTGTTACACGAGGAAACAGATGAAAAGAAAATCGAAGAGCTACTGAAACATGACTCAATGGATTAATCAGTACATTTATTTTGCATGTGATGTACGGAACATAAGGTAACGGAAGGATTTAGGGGAGTTGACTCCACGGACTTTAGTTAGTTGTGTGCTTAGAGGATATGGCTGTTGGACGGGAGTGTTAAATTTATCTTCAATAAAAAAGGGTGGGTCCTTGAACATTTATTCTTTAATTATTTATTTAACATCATATCACATCGTTAGATATGAAGCATCACTGATTTTCTTTCGAATGTTGAAATCTTGATTTTATTTGTACTCATTATTCGAAATATCACAATTGAAAAACCGGTCCAGAAATGATGTAGTTTTCGTATGCTAGAAAAGTAATTTTCGCTCTGACCATAAACTCATCTTTAAGAGGCATTCTAGGAGCTGTGTAATTGAAAGACAAGGATATTTTATGGATGATCAACTTCTTCATTTCACAATGGCGACCTTTCGGTATAGTTCCTTAGGCCTATACCGTTATGAAACATATGGAAGAGATGGTGAAACAGCAGGTTATTATCGGTTTACCCATGCGAGTCCATTTCCTTTCCAGTAGCCATCTTTAGGCGTTTACATTGAAATGGCCGACCGAGATCAGATCAGGTCATCTGACTAATGTAATGATACCAAAAAAACTAATAATAAATCTAAATATTGCACCATGGTGGAAAGGTCAACCATGCATCTTGCGATCTGAACTCTCAAAATCGCATTATACCTACACATCGACCTGTCACACTGTCGCACCATTTTCTACCAATAGGGATTTTCTATGAATACGGCTTATCAGGTGGTGTAATGAGATGTTATACCCTCTAACGAAACAATATTTTGTATACACATATAAATGGCGAATTTGAGGAAAAAAATGTACGCCAAACACGTGCTACACCGCCTTTCAGTCTCCTCTAATTTTTGCTTCTTATAGCAGAAGGTGTGTTACTCTTAATTGTTACTAATTTGTATACATATTGCAATTTTGGAGTATTTTGTGATGTTTCGGTGTACAATAATGATAGAGTTAGTATGATACTATTAGTTTCAATATATCATGCTCTTGTTTGATAACAATAATCACTTTGACTTTGTTTATTGGCATTGACTCTGAAATTTAGTTTTTATTTTACTCAGTAACAGTTCAGTTCTCCATTACCCCAATCAGAAATGTATGAAATGATCAATTCTTATTTTCACGGGAAAGGTGTACAATGTATAGTAATATTTTACGACTTTCAAGTGTACAACATATCCCAAAAGTGTACAAGTCGGCAGCCCTGCATGTATTTTGTGAGCCAGTGAATGGTCGCTCATCTGTATTTCCCTGGTTTATATATAGTGTCAAAGGAGCAAATAGGGACTTTCCGTTAAGCAACAAGGCGATACTGATAATTTAATTGTTCCATTGCAGCAGATTTAATTTATATTCCTTCTTCCTCTTTTCCACCAACACAATGTCCGCGTCAAACTTTTCAGTCGTAGTGTGAACCAATCCTATTTCAAATATTATTGAAATCGCATGTACATTGAATAATAAAAGTATTCCACCTTAAAGATAACTTAAAGTTAAACAACGTTGTTTTGTATTAAATGAAATTATATGGAGGGCTTGAATTGACCGACACATTGTTGAACAAATCTTCTACAATGTAATGTCTTGTATTTTAATCTAACATCGCACAATGATAACCTACTTTATGGTTTCATTGCAGGATATAAACGTGTTTCCAGGTTTCATTTAGTAGGAGAAAATTAACATAAAACATCCTTCAAATTTTGATACATTCGAAGCACGTGATGGGTGTTATATATATATTTAAACCTATTTTATATTATTTTATTTTATATATATATATATATATATATATATTTAAACCTAACCGAAATGAAACTACAAATTATAAAATTTCAAGCTTTTGATGGGTAGGTTTGGCAGTGTCCTTTGAAACATTTATTGTCATCGTCATGTTCGTCTGTAAGTAATCATTTCGTTTCCGGCACAAAATTCGAACTCTGAATCTTTGCAATGTAGTACCCACTAACTAAACGGCTGCCTTGTGATATTTTCAGATTTCTGTTAAAGGTGCATCCATTGTGTTTCATACAATTTTGATTTGGCTTTAATACGTTCGAACACAACATATGTGCGGTTTACAATACAAACATATTCACTAAGTTTGCATATTCATCCTCAATCGCCAAATATATCATAATTACTAGTTTCCAATTAAAACCGAGTAACATCATTATGCATGTGCAGAAACCGAAAGTGCATGTCCTATTTACACGCACAGTAGTTATATGACCTATTAAACATTATCAACCCAAATGTTTTATTTTATCTGGTTTAAATAAGATTCCAAAATTACGTTTGACTCATTGACGCGCGCCACACGCGGTGCATTGTCCGGTTTTCGATCAGAAATCGACACTTTTACCTTCATATCGTCAATTTACTAAGTCGAGTATCATCAAAATGGTAGTTTTCGGTTATAGTTGGTACTTCTCGATAAAGTAAGACCATTTATAACATTTGGCATATTTGACCCCCAGCAACACAATGGATGTACCTTTAAAATGTGTTTCGTTTCCATAGAAACGCGTTTGCTTTGGGCTTTGTTTAGGGATAGATACGTTTCAGGAGCAGAACTTTAAAACCCTTCATTTCATGAAAAGTTACATGTACTACCCACTAACTGGTATACATGATATGACTTATCCCCCCGGGCCAACATAAGTTGAATGATAAGTTTTTGCAGTATATAGTTAAACTGTAAGGTAGTTTTGCTCGTAAAAACAGGTGTCTCCTCCTGTCCTCAATTCAATTCAAGTTAATACCTTTCTAAAAGACAGATGTCCAAAATGTGGCCATGGAAACAGAAAAAAGTTAAACAGTTTAAAAAGTTCTAACCGCCAAAATGCACATCTACATGATATGAGGAGGTAGTATAAAACATTTAGTGAGAATTGTTCAATCATTTTTAAAAACTTCGCTCCGGAAAGAAACTCTACTTTTCCAATAAACAGGGTCAAAAGTGTTGCCATGGAAACAGAACAAAAATAATTTGAAAAAAGTTCAAATCCGAAAAGGCACATCTACATGATTTATGGAGGCAGTACACCAAATTTAGTGAGGTATGGTCATATAGTTTTAGAGATCTGCTCCGGAAACAAACCCTTCCCTACAAATAGACAAAGTTCAAAGTGTTATCATGTAAACACTAATAAAAGTATACAAATTGATTGAGATATGCAAGGGGTATTTTAGAAGTTGTAGAGATAAGGAAAAACCAAGACAAATGGATAGTCAAACTTCTTTATTGCAATGAATGCCTTCATTGCAATAAAGAGGTGAGTGAGGTGAGTTAGGGTTTAACGCCGCTTTCAAGAGTATTTGGCAGGGAGAAAGCCCGCAACGCCATGTGGCTATGCATTGCGGTGAAACCGACTGGAACTAGCGAACCATGAGTGGTACTACGCTGAAATTCAGTATAGCATTGCACCCAAACCTTACTGCAGTTCTCTACTGCACACAAAGTTGCCGTGCCCCTGGCGGAATTCGAACCTCGGACACCGAGCGCGCTAACAACTGCGCTACCCCGCCCCATTGCAATAAAGAAGTTGACTTTCCATATATATTTTGTTTTTTCTTCATAATCAATGTAGACAAATAATTCTAAAAAATTGCATAAATATGCAAATTAGGTCATATATTATTACATCATCTATTGAATATATTAAAAGTGTTAAAAGTCGGAAAATAACCGTTGGGAGAAGTAAAATGGAGACCCAGATTTTGAAAAAAAACTTAACAAGACTATGTTAATTAAGTCACAGTTGATAAATTGTTAAAAATACATTAAAAGATACTCTATCTGAATATGCAAAACCATTAGATACTGAAGATGAATTAAACAACCATATCAAGGATGGAACATTGGAATTGAAAATATCTGAATCTTTACTACTTGAAACTTTTTTGATGAATTTAAGAGGTAAGACTATTTATTTTTCTACATTCATTAAAAAAGATAGGAATAAAAAAAGAAAAGATCTTGAAGATTCAATACAAACACTCGAGGAAAATATAAGAATTGATTTTAATAATTTAAGTGAAGATTCTTTACTAGAACTAACAACAAAGAAAAAGCTTTTGGAAGAACTTAATGAAGAAGACATAAAAAGATCTCAATTCCTAAAAAGAATTAAATGGTACGAAGAAGGTGAAAAACCTACACATTATTTTTGCCACCTAGAAAATAGGAATTATACTAGTAAGCTTATCAATACTATCATAAAAGATAATGGTGATTTGATTACAGATGGCAGTACTATCTTAGATGAACTGAAACAATTTTACAGTAAACTATACAGTAAAGATATACACCATCATGAAGAAGAGAAAGATATTGATTTAAATTTAAATATTGACATTCCAAAAATTAACAAGGAAGAGTTTGACAATCTTGAAAAAGAAATAAGCCTGGAAGAATGATAAAAGCCCCGGAATTGATGGCTACCCTATTGAATTCTTTAAATTCTTTTGGAGAGATCTAAGCCCATGGGTTTATAGGTTTATACAAGCAACTTTCGCAAATAATGAAATAAGCATAACAATGAACAGAGGTATAATCACTTGTTTGCCTAAGCAAAATAGAGAGCGTACACTTTTGAAAAATTGGCGCCCTATTTCATTGCTTAACTCCCTCTACAAAATTATAAGTACATGCATAGCAAATAGACTTAAGTTAACATTAGATACTCTTATCCATGAAAACCAAACTGGCTTCATACCTGGAAGATGTATGAGTGAAAATATCAGACTTCTTTATGATATCATCTTTGAAACTAGAAAATTGAATAAACCTGGCCTTCTACTACTGATTGACTTTGAAAAAGCCTTTGATACTATTTCCAAACCATTTATAATACAAACAATGAGAGCATTTGGATTTGGACCTAATATTATTAAATGGATTGAAATCATAACTGGTAACAACACAGCAGCTGTCATACAAAATGGCCATATTTCACCATTTTTTCAGCAAGAAAGGGGCTGTAGACAGGGTGATCCAGTCTCTCCTTATTTATTTATCCTTGCTGTAGAAATATTAGGTATTATGATAAGATCAAATGCTGATATAAAGGGAATAATGCTTAATGACATAGAACAAAAACTGGGTCAATATGCTGATGATGCACAATTGTATCTAGATGGGTCTGAAAAAAGTCTCACAGCAGCAAATGAAACACTCAATACCTTCTATCAAATGTCAGGTCTAAAAATGAACATAAACAAAACAAAAGCTATATGGATAGGCTCAATGACAGGTAGTAACATCAACTTAGCCAATGACCTATATTTTGACTGGCACAGTGGGGATTTTGAAATTTTGGGGATAACTCTTAATGCTTCTCTTAAAGACTTATGGGTAATTAACACAAAAAAGCGCTTAGAACATATAAACAGATTACTTGCCAGCTGGCGAAGAAGAAACTTAACTCTTATTGGAAAATCACTGTTATCAAAACTCTAGCAATCTCAACTTTAGTACACATCTTCTCTGCACTGCCTAACCCGCCTAAAACATTCATTGATGAACTCAAAAAAATAATTTATAATTTTCTTTGGAGCAACAAAAAGGATAAAATTAAAAGATCAAATATCAGTAGGACTTATGATGATGGAGGCCTCAGAATGACTGACATAGAATGTTTCATCAATGCTCTGAAATTATCTTCATTGAAGTGCCAACTAAAAAAGAAATCCAGTTTTAATAACACCTTTCCTTTAAGTCATATATACTCTCTTGGTTCGAACGCTGTAGATTGCTTATCGGACAATGATAATCCTTACTGGAGGGATGTTTTATTTGCCTGGAGAATATTTTATAAGAAACACACCTTTGACAATGAGGACTTAGAACAAATCTTAGCGCAGCCACTTTGGTTAAACCATTTCTTTAAATCTTCATACATTGTTCGGAATTGGTTAGATCATGGTATCCAATGTATCAGAGACATTTATGATGGAAATGGTTTTTTCAGCTTTGACGTTTTAAAAAAGAAATATAAAATAAGAGGAACTTTTTTGGATTATCAACATTTGTTAAGTAACATTCCAAAGACCTGGAGACAGCAATTAGAAGACAGAACTTATGGCTTGAACCATGTTATCATTAATCATGTTCACAAAGATATGATCTCCAATAGCAAAGGATCAAGGATAATTTATGACAAACTGATAAAAAACACTAACACTCCAAAAGTGCTAGAATATTGGAATACTACATTTCAACAGGACATAATTTGGAATGATGTTTTTGGTTATTATAGGAAATGTACAGATGATTGCAAGCTTTTAGATTTTCAATATAAGTTTATCTACAGAACAATATATACAAAGAAAGAACTTTTGAGGATGAAGTTAGTTGATGATGATACATGCTCTTTTTGTAAAAATACCTCAGAAGATATGTCACATGTGTTTTTTGACTGTGACTTAGTTAAAATCTTCTGGCATAATGTAGAATATTTCATAAATACTCATCTCCAATGTAGTATTACCCTTTCAAAATTCATTATCATGTTCGGATTGTGCTCACACAATAAGATAGTAAACCATATTATTCTACTTGCCAACAGATTCATTTATGTTTCAAGTATCAAACAACATGCTCTTTCTTCTGAGACATTTTTTAAAATCTTAAGAGAAACATGTAAAATTGAAAAATTTATAGCTAGAAAAAACAACAGGACAGGTTCCTTCATTGTGAAATGGAAACATTTACCTGTCATATTTGGTATAGATTGAAGCGCCCATAAAATGTCAATACCCCACCCAGTGTGCAAATGATACTTCTATCTCTAGCTTCAAAGACTTTGCATTTTTTATTCTTATATGATTTATATCAAAAAGAATGTTTATTCAATGCCTTTGTTTGTCATATGAAATGTAAGAATGAATTGGAAATGGATTAATAAAATAAAAAAAATAAAAATAAAAATAAAAAAGTCACAGTTGATAAAGTTCTTCAAAAGGCCAAACAAGTATGTCCAGTGAATGTATATGTTGAATATTAAAGAGCTTCTGACAATCAGTGTTGAAGAAATCCAGTGATCTTTAATGCTCGGACAGACGGACCGACAGATGGATGGACGGACGGACTGAACGCTATATACTTCACCACTTCGTAGGTGAGGGTATAATAAGGACTGAATGCGGATTGTCGGTTGTCGGCTGTCGGTCACTCCACAGCCTATACACCACATACAAATGTATAACATGTACATTAATATTTCATCTACCAAACAAACATGTATGTATAATACGACATACTAAGAGAGTATATGCATAACAATTTTATTGATAAATTTAAGTTATATATACGGATATATATATATCATATGCTGCAAGCTATTTTTATAATTAGCTGCATGTAAGCTTTGTAGGTTTTGTTTTATATACATATACACGATCCATGAAATTTCATGCCACTTTACATGAAGTTCTTGCCTTTCCGGCAAGAACTTCATGTAAGGTGGCATGAAATGTCATGGATCGTGCTTAAATTCATCAATAAAATTGTTATGCATATACTCTCTTAATATGTTCTATTCCTGAAAGCCAGGAACTTGGCCATGGTCCCTCACCAGCCAATACACGTATCTGGGGTACAAGTATCATTGAGACACAAACAATCACTCTGGACTGTGACACATCAGTTCTCAACATTTGTTCATGGAACATTAATATGGACTCCATTCTAAGTTAAAAGACTTTGATGTTCATATCAAAACGCAAACATCTCTCTATTTTAGAAGAATACATTCAGAGTTGAAAACTTGTATATTTGTAAGGATGAGTGATGTTTAAAAACCATTCATAATAGGGGGTGTATACATTCTACCTGAAGCATCTCCGCTGTATGACACACATGTTTCGAAATGGGAAGGTATTATAATATCCCTAGGTGCCAAATAATTTGTAAAATCTATAACAGTGGTAATATTGAAGATGAATATAATTTTCTAAGTGTATGTAATGCTTATAGTCATACCTCATCAGTGTTTTGTAAACTCCACAATTCAACCTTTGCTATCCAATGACAACATAGAAATAATGAAACGTGTTGCAATGTTTGTCTTATATACGGCAAAATATCGCAACTCTGTAAACCAATAAGTATATACCATCTGCCGATGGCCTACATGTACCCTATGAGAATAAACAATATCGACACGCCTTTTGGTAATGGCATTCATGATCTTGAGCTTAAAATAGCTACTGTAAAATCGGAAACGGACGAAGACCTAATTCTTTTCGGCGATTGCAACTCTCGAGTATCCAAGCTAGATGATTTATCAAATAAGATCAATATTGTGTCGAACTTAAACATCTGGGCCGCTATACTATGTACACTCTTCCTATAAAGAACTTCTAAAACTGATAAATATAACAGTTTTGGACTGTCGCTGCTAAATGTAAGTAAACTATGGAACATTGATATAGTAAATGGTCGAGTTACGGGTGATCCGGAGGGATCTTTCACTTATATTGGCCATAATGGAACATGTTTGGTTGACTATTTTATTGTCTCTTCAGACATTTTCTCCCCGTAATAGATATGTGTGTACACATTAGGAATTGATCATCTTTCAATCTCGCTAGCTTTGACATATTACCCTAGCAACTGTACTTGTGAAAGTAAGTTATCAACAACAGAAAGAGATCATCTACCACTCTCGCTAGCTTTGACATATTACCCTAGCAACTGTACTGGTGAAAGTAAGTTATCAACAACAAATGTTCTAGTATACCAAAATATGAATGGACCGATGCCCGTAAACAAGTATTCATAGATAACTATTTCAGTGACTACGGTCAAAACTTTAGACAACAAGTCGAGGAAGAAATCACCACAGATAAATATCTAGCTGCATAACTTTTTATTTCATGGGATCACATTATGGAAAATGGGGAAACTGTCTACACACAAATCAAGACAACCGCAATGGTTTGATCAAGAATGTACCCAGTTAAAGAAAATAAAACTGAGCAGTACTTGAAGTCCTTCATGGATGCTAAACAAGGTTTAGATAGACACAAATCCTTTGAGAGCAAAATGTTGGATAAGTTAAGTCAAGCTTCAGCAATGAAGAATAATTGTAAGACGTTTTGATGTAACTTGAAATCATTACTTCGATCCAATGGAGTAAATACTGACGTAACTCATTTAGTATGCATATCCATTGTGGAAGAAAGGTTACGATATTGGATCGAAGTTATGATTTCAAGTTACACCAAAACGTCACAGGCCTTGTTCCACTATTTGATGATATCTTTGTGTTATATGCTTTTATGCTTTATGTCAGAAATATATTACAAAAATCAAAACATCGCTTCTATGCTGCTTTCATTGATTTCCGTGAACCGTTTGATTGTGTAGACAGAAAGAAACTCCTCTACATTTTGCTTGAAAGGTGGTGTCATGGGAAATCGTTTCAAGTCATTAAAAACATGTATGAACATGTCTGCGCATGCGTAAAGTTTGATTCAAATCGTACGTATGTTTGCAATACGTCAAGCGGCTTACGGCTCCAGAGAGCACCAACCTTATAGGGGGCTAATCCGGAACCGATGGAGGGCTGAACTTAATGGGCATGCCAAAAGAGAATGCTGGTATAGCTTATGCTATTCAGCCATTGGTTATCCTACATACACAGACACTTTTGTCTTACAGACAGCCGCCTCGCTGGAGTATGTGTGAACTTGCCCAAATTATCAGTATGCCCTATTTGTTTATATTAGCTAGCACTGCATAAACAAAACAGAAATGATACTCGACAGTTACTTCCCTTGCTCCCGACACAGTTTGACCTCAAAGGTCAATTGACAGAATTGTTTGGCTGTTTTGAGTTATTAATTGACAAATAGAAATACCCCTCTTGGGAGTTATACCCTAGATAGTTGGAACTCTGGTATTATAAAAAAAAACAGATTGTTTATGAACAAGATGTGTTTGTTAAACACGGATGCCCCCGGATATACCAAATTTATGGCAACGGTTAAATTTTTCTGAAGATGTCCACTGCGGCAAGGTCAAGGTCACAAGGTCAAATGTGATGAACTCATATGAAGATCTCATCACAAGGTATGCACATGCCAAGTATGAAAGCCCTAGCTCTGAGCAATCCAAAGTTATGGCCAAGGTTAAAGATTTCTGAAAATGTCCACTGTGGCAAGGTCAAATATGATGACCTCATGTTAAAGGTCTAATCACAAGGTATACACATGCCAAGTATTAAAGCCCTAGCTTTGAGCAATCCAAAGTTATGGCCAAGATTAAAGTTGTCTGAAAATGTCCACTGCGGCAAGTCAAGGTCACAAGGTTGAATATGATGACCTTATATGAAGATCTAATCACAAGGTATGCACATGCCAAGTATGAAAGCCCTAGCTCTGAGCAATCCAAAGTTATGGCCAAGGTAAAAGTTTTCTGAAAATTTCCACTGTGGCAAGGTCAAGGTCAAATATGATGACCTCATCTGAAAGGTCTCATCACAAGGTATGCACATGCCAAGTATGAAAGCCCTAGCTCTGAGCAATCCAAAGTTATGGCCAAGGTTAAAGTTTTCTGAAAATGTCCACTGCGGCAAGGTCAAGGTCACAAGGTCAAATATGATGACCTCATCTGAAAGGTCTCATCACAAGGTATGCACATGCCAAGTATGAAAGCCCTAGCTCTGAGCAATCCAAAGTTATGGCCAAGGTTAAAGATTTCTGAAAATGTCCACTGTGGCAAGGTCAAATATGATGACCTCATGTTAAAGGTCTAATCACAAGGTATACACATGCCAAGTATTAAAGCCCTAGCTTTGAGCAATCCAAAGTTATGGCCAGGATTAAAGTTGTCTGAAAATGTCCACTGCGGCAAGTCAAGGTCACAAGGTTGAATATGATGACCTTATATGAAGATCTCATCACAAGGTATGCACATGCCAAGTATGAAAGCCCTAGCTCTGAGCAATCCAAATTTATTTTTTTTTATTTTTTTTTTTATTTTTTAATTTATTTCTTTTTGTGGTACATGTACATGATCATTATATATACAAATTTGTTTACAACGAAAAGCATACAAACACTTTGGCAGAAGCTGGTAACATAGATGAGTATAACAATTTACTCATCATCATTAGTTCTAATCAAGCTTCAGATTCGATCGATTTTGAGAGTTTTCAGTTTAGGTGAAACAAAGGAATATCAACATGAATTTGTTGAACATTAATCTTTAAATAGCAAATGACAGGTTGACCAGAATGTCATAAATTTAGAATAGTTGCAAGTTGAGTATGCGTTATATTTGTCAATATTGTAAGCTTTCTTGATGTCATTCTTGATGTAGGTTATTTTTGGTTTCAGTCCATTTTGCTTTGTTTTGAATAACGTGTACTTAACAGTTGTGATGATCATATTCAATACTTTGTTTCTATATTCAGGATATCCAAGGCAAATATTCCTTTTTGAGAGGTTTATGTTTGCTTGTGTGTTTGTCTCTATCCATTCCTTAACTTTATTCCAAATATTTTTGACAGTAGGACACTCAAAGAAAAGGTGACTTATGGTCTCTATTTCGTCCACACAGAAGCTACATTTATTATCATCTTTGATTTTCATCTTATCCAGGAGATCATTTGTCGGGAGTATTCTATGTAGAATTGAATATTGAAACCATTTTGTTTTTGAACTTAGATTGGATATAAAAGGCAATTGGTTTATATATTTCCATTCAGTTTCGTTGATTTGACATTCCAAATCTCGTTCCCATTTCATTCTGTATTTGTAGCTAACCCCCGTGATTTCTGATTCTTGTAATATATCATAAAATATTCGACAACCTTTTCTCTTGCCAGTAATATTTTCAATAAAATAAGGTATTAGTGGCATATCTAGTTTTTTCTCTATCCTAATGTTTGACTTTTCTAAATATGATTTTATTGCATTAATGATACCAGCATGTTCAAGAAAATTTTTCTTAAATTTGTACCTGTTAACTAATTCTGTGTAGTTATAAAAGTTACCGCCACTATCGATTATATCATTTATCAGATAGATACCTGATTTTGACATTTGCTTATAATGAATAACCTTATTGTTAATTCTGATATTATCATTATTCCATATCGGCTGAGACAGGACATCAGCTTGCGTCTTTACAAGTTCCCCCTTTTTGGTAATGAAACTTCCCCATGCTTTTAAGACGTCTTTCCAAAAATCGTTTGTTCTTGGATTACAAACATGCTTCATCACTTCTTCTGCGCTGTATTGATAAAAGTTAGTGTGTTGTGGGGATACGTTTTTATGAAACAGTTTCTTCAATTTAGAACAGCTGTCCGAATTGAAGAGTCGTTTCACCCAACTTATTTTCTGAGAACAAATTGTATTTCTTATATCAGGTGCTCTAAAACCACCTTCATTATAATCACTTGTTATTATTTTACGTTTAATTTTATCTGGTTTCCCTTTCCATATAAAGGCAAAACAAAGTCTTTCAATGTCCTTCAATATGTTTTCACTAGGATTTGGAAGTATTGTAAATATCTGGTTTAATTTAGGCAGGATAAGGCTTTTTAAAACAATCCAAAGTTATGGCCAAGGTTAAAGTTGTCTGAAAATTTCCACTGTGGCACGGTCAAGGTCAAATATGATGACCTCATCTGAAAGGTCTCATCACAAGGTATGCACATGCCAAGTATGAAAGCCCTAGCTCTGAGCAATCCAAAGTTATGGCCAAGGTTAAAGTTTTCTGAAAATGTCCACTGCGGCAAGGTCAAGGTCACAAGGTCAAATATGATGACCTCAGTCTGATTAAAATCGACGGTTTTCCGTGGAATAAAAAATGCAAAATAGTGCATCTACCGGGATACGAACTCGTTCGTGGTTTTCCACGCCAAACCGTCTGAAAGCACCCCGTACACTAGCGTGTTCGGGCGCAATTCAGCTAGCCAATCAAAAGATGCCCAACAAATGCTTTCGGTGCGAGAAGCTAGGGGCAGATAACTCCAAACGGCTATCCTTTTGTCTGTTCCGAATGCTTTCAAAACCGCAACCGTTTAAATACTATGATGTGATTGGTCAGCTATTTGACTTGGTTTTGGCTGCGCTAAACTAGTTCTGAACACATCTCTATACGGGGTGTTCTCAGACCTTGTAGCGAGGAATCTACAGAACCTGTTCGTATCCCGGCAGATGCAAAATTTAGCAAATTTTATTCCTCGGAACAAGGTCGATTTTAATCAGACTGTGATGACCTCATCTGAAAGGTCTCATCACAAGGTATGCACATGCCAAGTATGAAAGCCCTAGCTCTGAGCAATATAAAGTTATGGCCAAGGTTAATGATTTCTGAAAATGTCCTCATGTTCAAAATGTTGGGCCCCCTATACTTTTCAAGACACTTTCAGCAGGGGAGATACTACAATGTAGATCGTGTCAAAGTATTTTCCCAACTAGCATTGCATGTCAATGTGCTCTTGAAGATACTCAGCAGAACTGTCTTGAAATAACGGTCTTCAATCCTGTTACTGGAGAACTATTTCGCTTGAAAGGACTGGAGTGCTTAGACATGTCGGAGCTGCAGGAGCAAACATTGTGTTTACTGATGCTCCAAGTGAAATGCATTCTTTGTGGCAATTTCCTCCAAAATGTTAAGAAAGTCGTTTAAAGATAAATTTGAATAAGGGAATAACTGAGAGTGAAATGTAAACTGGGCATTCTTAAAAACGAGTAAAAAAACATTAACTTTTAGGCATGTTACTTGTGAAAAATGAGAATATAATGTCAGTGATGTTAAACAGATAATTTCAGATTTCAGGTTTTAAGAAGAACATTTATCAGTTTGTTTTTGCTTGTCCTTCCCACATTTGAATACACACGTATTTATTATGCAAACAGGAACTTATTGCTACCATTACGCCACCAACCAATCGTCTGTTTTTTTATAAAGCAGCGGTTTTTGACACTTGGAAAATTGCGGTTGTTTGTACAGATTGCACATGTCAGTATCTTTTTCAGGTTTTACAAAGGCTAGGACATGTTTTTCTTGTTGTTTATCCTTTGGTGTTCTAAGTGACACAATGTCTAGGTTTAGAGCCTTTTTTATGCCTTGATGTATAAGTTGCTTTGGATAACCCCTTTCAATTAATGAAGCTTCTAATTCTTTAAGTCGTAGTTTTCTTAGATCTTCATTCGTAATTATAGTACAAATTCTTCGTGCTAATGAGTATGGGAGGTTGACCTTAGTGTGACGTTCATGGGAACTCTTTAAGTGAAGATATCGTTTTGTATCCGTAGGCTTATGGTAGATGTCAGTGATAATACTTGTCCCTTCTTTTTTTTATTAATATGTCTAGAAATGGGTTCCTGATCGCTTGTGTCCATTGTAAATTTAATTTCAGGATGTAGGCTTTGTAGGGATTTTACAATTTCGTTTATGTCTACATTTTTGTTTTCCCAAAATATAAAGCAATCATCTAGATATCGTTTCCATTGGGCACGGAAATTATCTGCAAATGTTTTACCATAACTGGTTTCAAAATCTGAGTAGAGTCTTTCTTCTAAGAAGTCCCGCACCAGGTTTGCATCAACTGGAGCAAATTTTGTTCTCATGGCTGTCCCCAGTATCTGAATGAATGATGTGTCATTAAAGTTGAATGTATTGTTTTCAAGAATATACTGGACAGAATCTATTATGAAGTTTTTCTTAAATCTTTGATCAATGTCATTTGGATACTTTGATAGACAAAGTCCAAGGCTTATATAGATAGATAGATCTTAAAATTCAAAATTGGTACCAAAAAATCAATAGTTCAACATTGCTCTGCCACTATAGCTCCAATAAGTCATTGTTAACTACAGAATTTTACTTATTATTAAGTGCAATAGATTAAGATTTAAAAATTGTTCTGACAAAGTTTAGAATACTCTCTCATAACTTGAACATTCAGAAACACCGTTATAAGAAAACAAGGGAAGAAACTAATTTATCCGTATTAATATGTAAGAGGAGGTGTGACACTTCATTTGAGTTGTCCATATTATACAAAAATAAATTCATTCCAAAATATGTTCATCAATATCCCACAATAAAACTACAACCATAAATGTCTTCTACAAATATCAATGTATTGAACGGACTGGCACTGTATTTGAAACGACATCTGTATGTAACATGGGTTTCTTGTTCTGACGTATTTACATGTGTTGTAGAAATAGGTGTATCATTATTTTGTATAATATTTAAAGAAATTCACACAGAATTGTTTTATTCAACACTGTTATACTCTAGGCAACGAGGCCTGCAATACTGAATACTTTGACTTTGACCTTTGATCCTAGCTCAGACTATATTCTACCCGTCCTCTGTCTCCAAACTTATCCTAGCTACAATTTTACACTAACCGTCTTCCGTCTCCAAACTGATCCTAGCTCAGACTATATACTTCCCGTTCTCCGCCTCCCAACCTATCCTAGCTACATGTGTACACTACCTGTCCTCAAACTCCAAGCTGAACCTACATGTAGCTAAAACTATACACTACCCGTCCTCAGTTTCCCAACCTATCCTAGCTACATTTTACTCTACCCGTCCTCCGTCTCCCAA
The DNA here is from genome assembly GCA_936450465.1 of Gibbula magus. Classification (NCBI taxonomy): domain Eukaryota; kingdom Metazoa; phylum Mollusca; class Gastropoda; order Trochida; family Trochidae; genus Gibbula; species Gibbula magus. The sequence continues at coordinate 26,910,095 of OW388294.1, forward strand.
CTTATCCTAGCTCAGTCAATACACTACCAGTCTTCAGTAATGTTTCCAACCAGTTTTATCTCCAACTGAATAACACAATACACGAGACTAATATATGGCTGTTTAGGCGCCGCTTTTTGTTGTTTTTGTATATACCCTTGGTTATGTTGACCCTGGTTACAACTGTTTACTCGCTAGCTGTTATGCAACACATGGCCGCACCCACAAACGCTACAAGGAAGTCTTTTCTATTTTAGACATAATGGACAACATTGTCCTAAATCAAGGTGCATGACCCATTTTAAATTATGTGTTTTCATCGGCTAGCACTTGACGCTAATAAAGTACAGTATATTATTTGATTATTCCATTATATTCTCATATTCTCATTTATGAAATTGGTTTTTATATAAGTTACCTCCAATAGAACCTCACGGACTACATAAAAGATGTTTCATTCGAGCCATGACTTCCGGCTTCGTCGTGATACTGTGCGTCAGACAAGGATGTGCTGGGCAAAGAATAGACAACATGTCTAGAGTCGCTTGTACTGTCTCAGCTTTACTGTGCTTTTCTTTATTTTTCCATCTGGTATTGAGTTTACAAGAAAATGCGTAAGTTTCAACGTTTCATTTTGATCTAAGGGATGTAATCGCTAGATTGTATCAAACGCCTAAGTGTGTAAATTTAAAATATTCGATCAGTTAGATGTTAAACAGCTATTACCATCTACAAACCTCGCCCTCAGAAGGTAACAAGGACTTGATATATATGAGTTATGTTAGGAAGTGTAGCTGATTAACGTATTAAAACATTAGCATTAAACTAATTAACTTAGTGCCAATGTATGTTTCAAATTTTAAAACGTTAACATTATGTTTACTAAGAGTCAATATATGTGTATTATCTTAAAAACATTAATATTACATTTACTTATTGTCAATAAACACATGTATATGTATGTGTAAACTTCTAAACGTATGTCTACAATCTTCAAAACACGTCACATTTACTTAGTGAGGAGAAGGCACACGATCGACAATATTTTAACTTCAAATACGAATTTCATTGGGTTGCCGTTCAGTAATGTAGAGATCTTATATTTGTAACTCGTTGTCCCTCAGTGAGACTTGTTTATCAGCTAGATACATCGTCGGCTAAGACAGTCTAGACATTGGTTATTATGTTCCAGTTCAAATAAACAATACAATTGTATGTGCTTTCTAAAACATATTCATATCGTGGGGAATACTCCCGAAGGCAAAATAGCATTAAATAAACAAGCTCCCGTATTATCTTCATTTCACATCAACCTTACGGATGGGAAAACGTGTATATGATTTAATTCATAGTGATGTTGATGAAATAATTGTATTGAAATAGGCCTTTGATGAAAATAAATTACTCTGCAAGGGTCTTCAAGCCAGCTTCTCAGTCGCGTGGAAGATTTCCGACGCAAGTAGGTGGACATTTCCATTTCAAAAGGATTGCAAGAGGAATTTACTGGCCAATACCCGATTGTTACGCATTACAGTTTGCAATAGAAGTAAAGTATGTGCCAGGTTATCACAAATAGATTCAAAATGCAGGAAAGTCATATGGCAAGTTTCATACCTTTAAACATGAAAGAGAATGCAGAAAGCACTCTGAACAGTCGTTCTGTTTTTCAGAATTGCAAATTCACTGTTACTCACACATTCTTCATTACTTCAGTAAATGTTTCTTTAATTTGTTAATAACATAATTTCATTATTCATCATTGACAATTTATACATTTACGTAAAAGCACTTCTTGGTTTTGGTTGACAAAGTTAAACGAGTTCGTGGTCGTGTTTGCTCATTGCATGAATCACTCTTATCTTACAGTGAACATATATCGGTGGCAGCTGTAACTGTAATATTATTGTATTATAAAACATAAATTTACTTCAACTAAATCAAACTTTTATCACCTTTTATTGTGACTAAACGTGTAAATTTTCATTTAAGAGAAATCATCTTTCATATTGATGCATATATGCCCCTGTTGCAGGGAAAATGTGGAGACGTATACAGTGTCAATGAGACAGAAGTACTACACATCATGCGGCTTTGTCGGATGGAGTAGATGTTCACGGCACAGGTTGGTTGAAAATAAACCTAATCGATTAAGGAAATCTTTATAGATCAGCAGGTTGCAGATAAATTATAGTCTATCATTTCTGACAGCACAAAATGTTATCTTTTACGACAAAACCTGTTATGGAATCAATGTTTATCTTATCATTATGTTCACGGTATGCACTTCACACTCTTTTGAATGTCTTCATCAACATTGTATATCCTGTTTGTTTGATCAGTTTTATTCAAATATTTTCTGATTAATCAAAACCATCATGGCAGGTTTAATAAACATGCTTGGCAAACTCATTGGATGTGGTTGATATTTTAAAGGATATTTTCCTACTAGTTGGTTATTTTGTAGGAGTTGTCTGTGTTTTCTGTCTGTATAGCTTATACCTAGAATGTCATATTGATGACACGTATATCATCTTGAAAATAACCGAATCAGTTATTACATATTTAAGAGGCATTGAATACGTGAGTGTCTTCAGTAAAAAATTACTGTGTGAAAATATATAATGATTTCATTCATCAACGACATACTAGAAATAATGTTCATATTTCAACAAATGTACTCTCTCGATTGGCGAAAGGCACTGGATGTGATGTAATTGGATTGAATGTCTTCCACGCGAGCTATAAAATAGATTATTATAAAGATTCTCGAGGCTACAAGATTGACCATGATGCAATGTAATCGACCAGTTTTGATAAACTGTTTCGTTTTTAGTCCCATCAACTGTTCATAGTCTGTTATTTATCCTTAGACCAGTCCAGAAAACATCTTTAAAAATCGTTAATGTATCTTCCTTTGAGATTGATTTTGATAGTTTTTCAATATTGTAACTTAACACTCTACTCAATGACTCAACCTTTCATCACTGGGGTAATTAAGTACCTGCATGGAACATAAATGTCTATGCCAATACCTGTGTTTGGTACACGAAGGTGAATGCCAGTACCTGTGTATGGTACACAAATGTGAATGTCAGTACCTGTGTATAATACTTGAAGGTGTATGTCAGTACCTGTGTATGATACATAACTGTGAATGTCAGTACCTGTGTAGGGTGCATGGTGGGGTATGTCAATACATGTGTATGATAAATGATGGGAAATTTCAGTACCTGTGTATGATACATACATTTGAATGTCAGTACCTGTGTATGATACATAAATTTGAATGTCAGTACCTGTGTATGATACAAAAATGTGAATGTCAGTATCTGTGTATGATACATAAATTTGAATGTCAGTACCTGTGTATGATACATAAATGTGAATGTCAGTACCTGTGTATGATACATTAATTGGAATGTCAGTACCTGTGTATGATACATAAATGTGAATGTCAGTACCTGCGTATGATACATAAATGTGAATGTCAGTACCTGGGTATGGTACATGATGGGGTATGTCAGTACCTGTGTATGATACATACATGTGAATGTCAGTACCTACGTATGATACAAGATGGGGTATGTCAGTACCTGTGTATGATACATAAATGTGAATGTCAGTACATGTGTAGGGTGCATGATGGGGTATGTCAATACCCGTGTACGATAAATGATGGGGTATTTCAGTACCTGTGTATGATACATACAGTTTAATGTCAGTACCTGTGTATGATACATAAATTTGAATGTCAGTACCTGTGTGTGATACATAAATGTGAATGTCAGAACCTGTGTATGATACATAAATGTGAATGTCAGTACCTGGGTATGGTACATGATGGGGTATGTCAGTACCTGTGTATGATACATAAATGTGAATGTCAGTATCTGTGTATGGTACATGATGGGGTATGTCAGTACCTGTGTATGATACATAAATGTGAATGTCAGTACCTGTGTATGGTACATGATGGGGTATGTCAGGATCCGTGTATGATACATAAATGTGAATGTCAGTATCTGTGTATGGTACATGATGGGGTATGTCAGTACCTGTGTATGATACATAAATGTGAATGTCAGTACTTGTGTATGATACATGATGGGGTATGTCATGACCTGTTTATGATACATACATGTGAAGGTCAGTACCTGTGTAGGGTGCATGATGGGGTATGTCAGTACATGTGTATGATACATAAATGTGAATGTCAGTACCTGTGTAGGGTGCATGATGGGGTATGTCAATACCTGTGTAAGATAAATGATGGGGTATTTCAGTACTTGTGTATGATACATACATTTGAATGTCAGTACCTGTGTATGATACATACATTTGAATGTCAGTACCTGTGTATAATACATAAATTTGAATGTCAGTACCTGTGTATGATACATAAATGTGAATGTCAGTACCTGGGTATGATACATAAATGTGAATGTCTGTACCTGGGTATGGTACATGATGGGGTATGTCAGTACCTGTGTATGGTAGATGATGGGGTATGTCAGTACCTGTGTATGATACATAAATGTGAATGTCAGAACCTGTGTATGATACATAAATGTGAATGTCAGTACCTGTGTATGGTACATGATGGGGTATGTCAGTACCTGTGTATGATACATAAATGTGAATGTCAGTATCTGTGTATGGTACATGATAGGGTATGTCAGTACCTGTGTATGATACATAAATGTGAATGTCAGTACTTGTGTATGATACATGATGGGGTATGTCATGACCTGTTTATGATACATACATGTGAAGGTCAGTACCTGTGTAGGGTGCATGATGGGGTATGTCAGTACATGTGTATGATACATAAATGTGAATGTCAGTATCTGTGTATGGTACATGATGGGGTATGTCAGTACCTGTGTATGATACATAAATGTGAATGTCAGTACCTGTGTATGGTACATGATGGGGTATGTCAGGATCCGTGTATGATACATAAATGTGAATGTCAGTATCTGTGTATGGTACATGATGGGGTATGTCAGTACCTGTGTATGATACATAAATGTGAATGTCAGTACTTGTGTATGATACATGATGGGGTATGTCAGTACCTGTGTATGATACATAAATGTGAATGTCAGTACCTGTGTATGGTACATGATGGGGTATGTCAGGATCCGTGTATGATACATAAATGTGAATGTCAGTATCTGTGTATGGTACATGATGGGGTATGTCAGTACCTGTGTATGATACATAAATGTGAATGTCAGTACTTGTGTATGATACATGATGGGGTATGTCATGACCTGTTTATGATACATACATGTGAAGGTCAGTACCTGTGTAGGGTGCATGATGGGGTATGTCAGTACATGTGTATGATACATAAATGTGAATGTCAGTACCTGTGTAGGGTGCATGATGGGGTATGTCAATACCCGTGTACGATAAATGATGGGGTATTTCAGTACCTGTGTATGATACATACAGTTTAATGTCAGTACCTGTGTATGATACATAAATTTGAATGTCAGTACCTGTGTGTGATACATAAATGTGAATGTCAGAACCTGTGTATGATACATAAATGTGAATGTCAGTACCTGGGTATGGTACATGATGGGGTATGTCAGTACCTGTGTATGATACATAAATGTGAATGTCAGTATCTGTGTATGGTACATGATGGGGTATGTCAGTACCTGTGTATGATACATAAATGTGAATGTCAGTACCTGTGTATGGTACATGATGGGGTATGTCAGGATCCGTGTATGATACATAAATGTGAATGTCAGTATCTGTGTATGGTACATGATGGGGTATGTCAGTACCTGTGTATGATACATAAATGTGAATGTCAGTACTTGTGTATGATACATGATGGGGTATGTCATGACCTGTTTATGATACATACATGTGAAGGTCAGTACCTGTGTAGGGTGCATGATGGGGTATGTCAGTACATGTGTATGATACATAAATGTGAATGTCAGTACCTGTGTAGGGTGCATGATGGGGTATGTCAATACCTGTGTAAGATAAATGATGGGGTATTTCAGTACTTGTGTATGATACATACATTTGAATGTCAGTACCTGTGTATGATACATACATTTGAATGTCAGTACCTGTGTATAATACATAAATTTGAATGTCAGTACCTGTGTATGATACATAAATGTGAATGTCAGTACCTGGGTATGATACATAAATGTGAATGTCTGTACCTGGGTATGGTACATGATGGGGTATGTCAGTACCTGTGTATGGTAGATGATGGGGTATGTCAGTACCTGTGTATGATACATAAATGTGAATGTCAGAACCTGTGTATGATACATAAATGTGAATGTCAGTACCTGTGTATGGTACATGATGGGGTATGTCAGTACCTGTGTATGATACATGAATGTGAATGTCAGTATCTGTGTATGGTACATGATAGGGTATGTCAGTACCTGTGTATGATACATAAATGTGAATGTCAGTACCTGTGTATGGTACATGATGGGGTATGTCAGGATCCGTGTATGATACATAAATGTGAATGTCAGTATCTGTGTATGGTACATGATGGGGTATGTCAGTACCTGTGTATGATACATAAATGTGAATGTCAGTACCTGTGTATGGTACATGATGGGGTATGCCAGTACCTGTGTATGATACATAAATGTGAATGTCAGTACCTGTGTATGGTACATGATGGGGTATGTCAGGACCTGTTTATGATACATAAATGTGAAGGTCAGTACCTGTGTAGGGTACATGATGGGGTATGTCAGTACATGTGTATGATACATAAATGTGAATGTCAGTACCTGTGTAGGGTGCATGATGGGGTATGTCAATACCTGGATAAGATAAATGATGGGGTATTTCAGTACTTGTGGATGATTCATACATTTGAATATCAGTACCTGTGTATGATACATAAATTTGAATGTCAGTACCTGTGTATGATACATAAATTTTAATGACAGTACCTGGGTATGATACATAAATTTGAATGTCAGTACCTGTGTATGATACATAAATGTGAATGTCAGTACCTGGGTATGGTACATACATGTGAATGTCTGTACCTGGGTATGGTACATGATGGGGTATGTCAGTACCTGTGTATGGTAGATGATGGGGTATGTCAGTACATGTGTATGATACATCAATGTGAATGTCAGTACCTGGGTATGGTACATGATGGGGTATGTCAGTACCTGTGTATGATACATAAATGTGAATGTCAGTATCTGTGTATGGTACATGATAGGGTATGTCAGTACCTGTGTATGATACATAAATGTGAATGTCAGTACCTGTGTATGGTACATGATGGGGTATGTCAGGATCCGTGTATGATACATAAATGTGAATGTCAGTATCTGTGTATGGTACATGATGGGGTATGTCAGTACCTGTGTATGATACATAAATGTGAATGTCAGTACCTGTGTATGGTACATGATGGGGTATGCCAGTACCTGTGTATGATACATAAATGTGAATGTCAGTACCTGTGTATGGTACATGATGGGGTATGTCAGGACCTGTTTATGATACATAAATGTGAATGTCAGTATCTGTGTATGGTACATGATAGGGTATGTCAGTACCTGTGTATGATACATAAATGTGAATGTCAGAACCTGTGTATGATACATAAATGTGAATGTCAGTACCTGGGTATGGTACATGATGGGGTATGTCAGTACCTGTGTATGATACATAAATGTGAATGTCAGTATCTGTGTATGGTACATGATAGGGTATGTCAGTACCTGTGTATGATACATAAATGTGAATGTCAGTACCTGTGTATGGTACATGATGGGGTATGTCAGGATCCGTGTATGATACATAAATGTGAATGTCAGTATCTGTGTATGGTACATGATGGGGTATGTCAGTACCTGTGTATGATACATAAATGTGAATGTCAGTACCTGTGTATGGTACATGATGGGGTATGCCAGTACCTGTGTATGATACATAAATGTGAATGTCAGTACCTGTGTATGGTACATGATGGGGTATGTCAGGACCTGTTTATGATACATAAATGTGAAGGTCAGTACCTGTGTAGGGTACATGATGGGGTATGTCAGTACATGTGTATGATACATAAATGTGAATGTCAGTACCTGTGTAGGGTGCATGATGGGGTATGTCAATACCTGGATAAGATAAATGATGGGGTATTTCAGTACTTGTGGATGATACATACATTTGAATATCAGTACCTGTGTATGATACATAAATTTGAATGTCAGTACCTGTGTATGATACATAAATTTTAATGACAGTACCTGGGTATGATACATAAATTTGAATGTCAGTACCTGTGTATGATACATAAATGTGAATGTCAGTACCTGGGTATGGTACATACATGTGAATGTCTGTACCTGGGTATGGTACATGATGGGGTATGTCAGTACCTGTGTATGGTAGATGATGGGGTATGTCAGTACATGTGTATGATACATCAATGTGAATGTCAGTATCTGTGTATGCTACATGATGGGGTATGTCAGTACCTGTGTATGATACATAAATGTGAATGTCAGTACCTGTGTATGGTACATGATGGGGTATGTCAGGACCTGTTTATGATACATAAATGTGAAGGTCAGTCCATGTGTAGGGTACATGATGGGGTATGTCAGTACATGTGTATGATACATAAATGTGAATGTCAGTACCTGTGTAGGGTGCATGATGGGGTATGTCAATACCTGGATAAGATAAATGATGGGGTATTTCAGTACTTGTGGATGATACATACATTTGAATATCAGTACCTGTGTATGATACATAAATTTGAATGTCAGTACCTGTATATGATACATAAATTTTAATGACAGTACCTGTGTATGATACATAAACGTGAATGTCAGTACCTGGGTATGGTACATGATGGGGTATGTCAGTACCTGTGTATGATACATAAACGTGAATGTCAGTACCTGTGTATGATACATGATGGGGTATGTCAGTACCTGTGTATGGTACATGATGGGGTATGCCAGTACTTGTGTATGATACATAAATGTGAATGTCAGTACCTATGTCGGGTACATGATGGGGTATGTCAGTACATGTGTATAAAACATAAATGTGAATGTCACTACCTGTGTAGGGTACATGATGGGGTATGTCAGTACCTGTGTAGGGTACATGATGGGGTATGTCAGTACCTGTGTAGGGTACATGATGGGGTATGTCAGTACATGTGTATGGTACATGATAGGGTATGTCAGTACATGTGTATGATACATAAATGTGAATGTCAGTACCTGTGTAGGGTACATGATGGGGTATGTCAGTACATGTGTATGTTACATAAATGTGAATGTCAGTACCTGTGTAGAGTACATGATGGGGTATGTCAGGATCTGTGTATGGTACATAAATGTGAATGTCGGTACCTGTGTATGGTACATGATTGGGTATGTCAGTACATGTGTATGCTACATGATGGGGTATGTCAGTACATTTGTATGATACATAAATGTGAATGTCAGTACCTGTGTAGGGTACATGATAGGGGATGTCAGTACATGTGTATGATACATAACTGTGAATGTCAGTTCCTGTGTAGGGTACCTGATTGGGTATGTCAGGGCCTGTGTATGGTACATGAAGGTGTATGTCAGTACCTGTGAATGATACATAAATGTGAATGTCAGTACATGTGTATGATACATGAAGGTGAATATCAATACATGAGTATGGTACATGATGGGGTATGTCAGTACATGTGTATGTTACATAAATGTGAATGTCAGTACCTGTGTAGAGTACATGATTGGGTATGTCAGGATCTGTGTATGGTACATACATGTGAATGTCAGTACCTGTGTATGGTACATGATGGGGTATGTCAGTACATGTGTATGCTACATGATGGGGTATGTCAGTACATGTGTATGATACATAAATGTGAATGTCAGTACCTGTGTAGGGTACATGATGGGGTATGTGTGTACATGTGTATGATACATAACTGTGAATGTCAGTTCCTGTGTAGGGTACCTGATTGGGTATGTCAGGACCTGTGTATGGTACATGAAGGTGTATGTCAGTACCTGTGTATGATACATAAATTGGAATGTCAGTACCTGTGTATGATACATAAATGTGAATGTCAGTACCTGTGTATGATACATAAATGTGAATGTCAGTACCTGTGTATGATACATGAAGGTGTATGTCAGTACATGTGTATGATACATAACTGTGAATGTCAGTACCTGTGTAGGGTGCATGGTGGGGTATGTCAATACATGTGTATGATACATAAATGTGAATGTCAGTACCTGTGTATGATACATGAAGGTGTATGTCAGTACCTGTGTATGATACATAACTGTGAATGTCAGTACCTGTGTAGGGTGCATGGTGGGGTATGTCAGTACCTGTGTATGATAAATGATGGGAAATTTCAGTACCTGTGTATGATACATACATTTTAATGTCAGTACCTGTGTATGATACATAAATGTGAATGTCAGTACCTGTGTATGATACATTAATGTGAATGTCAGTACCTGCGTATGATACATGATGGGGTATGTCAGTACATGTGTATGTTACATAAATGTGAATGTCAGTACATGTGTAGAGTACATGATGGGGTATGTCAGGATCTGTGTATGGTACATAAATGTGAATGTCAGTACCTGTGTATGGTACATGATGGGGTATGTCAGTACATGTGTATGCTACATGATGGGGTATGTCAGTACATGTGTATGATACATAAATGTGAATGTCAGTACCTGTGTAGGGTACATGATGGGGTATGTCAGTACATGTGTATGATACATAACTGTGAATGTCAGTTCCTGTGTAGGGTACCTGATTGGGTATGTCAGGACTTGTGTATGGTACATGAAGGTGTATGTCAGAACCTGTGTATGATACATAAATTTGAATGTCAGTACCTGTGTATGATACATAAATGTGAATGTCAGTACCTGTGTATGATACATAAATGTGAATGTCAGTACCTGTGTATGATACATGAAGGTGTATATCAGTACCTGTGTATGATACATAAATGTGAATGTCAGTACCTGGGTATGGTACATGATGGGGTATGTCAATACATGTGTATGATAAATGATGGGAAATTTCAGTACCTGTGTATGATACATACATTTTAATGTCAGTACCTGTGTATGATACATAAATGTGAATGTCAGTACCTGTGTATGATACATCAATGTGAATGTCAGTACCTGTGTATGATTCATAAATGTGAATGTCAGTACCTGTGTATGATACATAAATGTGAATGTCAGTACCTGTGTATGATACATAAATGTGAATGTCAGTACCTGCGTATGATACATAAATGTGAATGTCAGTACCTGGGTATGGTACATGATGGGGTATGTCAGTACCTGTGTATGATACATAAATGTGAATGTCAGTACCTGTGTAGGGTACATGATAGGGGATGTCAGTACATGTGTATGATACATAACTGTGAATGTCAGTTCCTGTGTAGGGTACCTGAATGGGTATGTCAGGGCCTGTGTATTGTACATGAAGGTGTATGTCAGTACCTGTGAATGATACATAAATGTGAATGTCAGTACCTGTGTATGATACATGAAGGTGAATATCAATACATGAGTATGGTACATGATGGGGTATGTCAGTACATGTGTATGTTACATAAATGTGAATGTCAGTACCTGTGTAGGGTACATGATGGGGTATGTGTGTACATGTGTATGATACATAACTGTGAATGTCAGTTCCTGTGTAGGGTACCTGATTGGGTATGTCAGGACCTGTGTATGGTACATGAAGGTGTATGTCAGTACCTGTGTATGATACATAAATTGGAATGTCAGTACCTGTGTATGATACATAAATGTGAATGTCAGTACCTGTGTATGATACATAAATGTGAATGTCAGTACCTGTGTATGATACATGAAGGTGTATGTCAGTACCTGTGTATGATACATAACTGTGAATGTCAGTACCTGTGTAGGGTGCATGGTGGGGTATGTCAATACATGTGTATGATAAATGATGGGAAATTTCAGTACCTGTGTATGATACATACATTTGAATGTCAGTACCTGTGTATGATACATAAATTTGAATGTCAGTACCTGTGTATGATACATTAATGTGAATGTCAGTACCTGCGTATGATACATGATGGGGTATGTCAGTACATGTGTATGTTACATAAATGTGAATGTCAGTACATGTGTAGAGTACATGATGGGGTATGTCAGGATCTGTGTGTGGTACATAAATGTGAATGTCAGTACCTGTGTATGGTACATGATGGGGTATGTCAGTACATGTGTATGCTACATGATGGGGTATGTCAGTACATGTGTATGATACATAAATGTGAATGTCAGTACCTGTGTAGGGTACATGATGGGGTATGTCAGTACATGTGTATGATACATAACTGTGAATGTCAGTTCCTGTGTAGGGTACCTGATTGGGTATGTCAGGACCTGTGTATGGTACATGAAGGTGTATGTCAGAACCTGTGTATGATACATAAATTTGAATGTCATTACCTGTGTATGATACATAAATGTGAATGTCAGTACCTGTGTATGATACATAAATGTGAATGTCAGTACCTGTGTATGATACATGAAGGTATATGTCAGTACCTGTGTATGATACATAAATGTGAATGTCAGTACCTGGGTATGGTACATGATGGGGTATGTCAATACATGTGTATGATAAATGATGGGAAATTTCAGTACCTGTGTATGATACATACATTTGAATGTCAGTACCTGTGTATGATACATAAATTTGAATGTCAGTACCTGTGTATGATACATAAATGTGAATGTCAGTACCTGTGTATGGTACATGATGGGGTATGTCAGTACCTGTGTATGGTACATGATGGGGTATGTCAGGATCCGTGTATGGTACATAAATGTGAATGTCAGTACCTGTGTATGGTACATGATGGGATATGTCAGTACCTGTGTTTGATACATAAATGTGAATGTCAGTACCTGGGTATGGTACATGATGGGATATGTCAGTACCTGTGTATGGTACATGATGGAGTATGCCAGTACTTGTGTATGATACATAAATGTGAATGTCAGTACCTATGTCGGGTACATGATGGGGTATGTCAGTACATGTGTATAAAACATAAATGTGAATGTCATTACCTGTGTAGGGTACATGATGGGGTATGTCAGTACCTGTGTAGGGTACATGATGGGGTATGTCAGTACATGTGTATGGTACATGATAGGGTATGTCAGTACATGTGTATGATACATAAATGTGAATGTCAGTACATGTGTCGGGTACATGATGGGGTATGTCAGTACATGTGTTTGTTACATAAATGTGAATGTCAGTACCTGTGTAGAGTACATGATGGGGTATGTCATGATCTGTGTATGGTACATAAATGTGAATGTCAGTACCTGTGTATGGTACATGATGGGGTATGTCAGTACATGTGTATGCTACATGATGGGGTATGTCAGTACATGTGTATGATACATAAATGTGAATGTCAGTACCTGTGTAGGGTACATGATGGGGTATGTCAGTACATGTGTATGATACATAACTGTGAATGTCAGTTCCTGTGTAGGGTACCTGATTGGGTGTGTCAGGACCTGTGTATGATACATGAAGGTGTATGCCAGTACCTGTGAATGATACATAAATGTGAATGTCAGTACCTGTGTATGATACATGAAGGTGGATATCAATACATGTGTATGGTACATGATGGGGTAGATTCAGTATTTGTGCATGGTACATAAAACTGGATGTCAGTACCGGTGTATAATACACAAAGATGAATGTCAGTACCTGGGTACGTGATGGTACATAAAGGTGAATGTCAGTACCTGTGTATGATACATACATGTATATGTCAGCATTTGTGTATGGTACATGATGGGGTATGTCAGTACCTGTGTATGATACATAAATGTGAATGTCAGTACCTGTGTATAATACATACAGGTGGATGTCATACTGTGCATAATGGTGGATGTCAGTACCTGTTTATGGTACATAAAGGTGAATGTCAGTACCCGTGTATGGTACCTAAAGGGATTTGTCAGTACTTGATTATGATAGATGAAGGTACATACATGAGGACATGGAGGGGCACTTGTGTATGGTACATGAATGGGTACAAAATCCACGCTATTTTATTTATTTCATGGTTCCTGGATACTGGATCGACTGAATAAAAAGTATGATTGATTAAAATTTGATTGATACAGGAAGCGTGTCAGAAGACATATCGAAATTTATTATTTGCCCGTTGAAGATATCGCTGTTTAATACATTTATAATGTTATTAAACATTATATTGAAATAATCTACAGAAATATTTTTATTACCAAACCTCATTTTTAATTCAAAATTTAATGCACCCTATCCCTATTTAAAGTCCAAATTTAGGACCCATATGTCATCTCTGTAGTTGGGTTAATACATTTATATCTTTTTTTAAGCAAACCCAGACATGTTCTGTTGAATCTGTAATGGATAACACCGGAATTCGAGGTCGTTTTAGCAAAGAGACGCCTTTGCCCTACGCACGACCCGAGCGTGCGTGGGCGACCGAGGGTCTTCCCGTAGGCAAATGCCTCTCTTTGCTAGAATGCCCAAGAATGAGGGTGTAATCTATTGTATATACCGACAAAAACCAAGAAAACAAACAAACTAACGTGAGTGCTGTTTTTTATATATTTATCTGTAGATGGTCCAAGTAAATTAAAGCGTACATAAAACATCATGGAAGGTTTTTGACAACAGAATACTAACCGGCAATCAACCCTCCTCAGTAACGAATCCTTCTTGGTCTAGTTGTTGAGCATCGGGCTACAAAGTGAAGGGTTGCGGGTTCGAATCCCGCACTGTCTGCTCTGAACATTTTGAATTTAGCATTTTTTTTATTGATTATCTTACTAAATGGGACTTATAATTTCTTGGGTGCAAATAACTGTACTTGGAGGGCCTTATACTGGAGAGTATACTCTTGAAAGTTTATTATTCTGTTCAAGGCCCTCCCAGTGGGGTATTATCCAGAATAAGGCCTTCTGAATAGGAATTGTAAGGCCCCAGTTCCTTTCGTTGGGAAGTTCTCCCGGAGAAACAACTGAATTCAAAGAGTGTTAAATGGGCCTTGAGGTATATAAGTCTGTGTAAACTACAGAATCTTTATCTTCAAATCATGTATGTCATATATTTGAATGTTTATAAAATACATGTAAATATTTTAATTGTAAGTGATTTTCTAAAATTTAATGTTCGTTCTCTTTACTTAAATTCTTCGAGTTTCGTAGTTGATCGGCTTAATAAATATAAGTGTCAAATGTTAAAAAGAAAAAAAAAATAATGCAAGATGTTACTAGACAGTTCATACGAAAAGCTCTGGATGTCGATTGTATACCGTATATACGTTGTCGTTGAAACAGCGAAACCATGTTGTAACTGTTGTTCTTAAGCATTTGATGTTGTAGTATCTTTTCAACGCTTTTCTGCTCTGTGTTCGATTGATGCTATAGGTAACGCTAGATCCACACAATTTCTACATAAAGTTGTTTAATAATTTCAAGCAATACTTACCATCGGTACAGTGTAAACATGTATTACAACGAGAAGGGAGAATATCCTGAAACTCCATATTGATTACTGTTTATGAAGTGATGATGGCGATGTTCGACGCTTTAAATTCGATGAATCGCTGAGATTTGTCTTTCAGTCCAACCCTCGAGATCAAATCAGCTGACACCGTTTATGATACACAATTTGATGTCAAAAACTGTTGAAACTTTACCGTCACCACCACAACAATATTCTTCAAAGATTACTTTTTTTTAAATCCGTGAGGCCTAAAATAAAATTATGTTTCTGGTTTCCGCCTGCATCAGTTTCAAACTCAGGTTTTTTTTTCTAGGTTTTAACACAAGTTAGGGACAGATAACTCTAATTCTTTAGCCTCAGAACAGATTGGACATAGAAAATGTAACTCGTTGCTTTTGAGATGGAGTGTAGGGGTTAGATTATTGTTATTTTGGAGTAGTACGTAATTATAGGATATCTAACGAGCTTCCCCTTTCATATCAAGTTTATGTCCCGAGTGAAATAATTTTGCGTTGTCTCGAGCCTTGGCGAGAGACAAACCAAATTATTTCACGAGGGACATAAATTTGATATGAAAGGGGAACGAGTTATGTATCCTATGTGTTACCAACATGTATTTCATACGATTAATTGTGTTTTAAAATATATTTCTGTTGTCCCTATAAAGGAACGGAACTGCGGAGTAATATCAACCCTGTCACAGCATATATGAGTTAATAATATTACGACGTTAAAAATTCACGCTTCTAAACTCAAACCATTCTATAATCTCTGATGTTCGGTATGGCAAAACCAGTTGGAATAGTCATGCTGAAGGAAGCATATGTAATATAACATCTCCCTGCTTGAGGACATGAGATAAGAGTTATCCGTCCTTTGAATGACGTCATGTCATGGCGGCCGCAATTCGAATGTTTCCTGTCGTCGAAATGTGTAAACAAGCTAAAACAACCTCATTAAATGTAAGTTTTAGATGAACATCGCCGTTAAAATGGCTTTCCTTTCGGTTATGTTTGCCTTGTGAGTATAAGTGAGAGATATACCCATACTTTTCCCAGTGGGGCCCTTACGAGGCGTAGCCGAGTAAGGCTCCGCCGGGAAAAGTGTAGGGTATCATTTGATACACAAGGAAAAGTCTGTCTTATACCCCACTTACGGTCGAGTGAAAACGGACACTATTTCATAATATTTCTAAAACAAATACAGCTGTAAACAATCTTGTGTATAAAACGCACAACCCAAATACGGCCTCGTCTGTGACAACTCCCGGGTACACTCAGCTCATGCTTCGTTGTATGGTTACACATGTTTTGGGCTCGAAATCTAATTGATATGGCCCAATGACGGTATTGTCAACGCAGACGCACGTGCATCTCGCTGAAATGTAAGCTAACGCCATTAACTGCATGGCTAATGTCAACATGGCCAGGTTTAGAGAAAACAGAAGTAACTTTCAGTATGTTAAGACTTTTTGCACCCAAAATTAAATAACATTCTCATATTTAAAAAAATACAGAAATTTGTTATATTATATCACGCATTATAAGAAGCTTATTCATTTGGTCATTAAAACATCTAAAAGTTTCAACTGGCCTCGTGGTCCAGTGGGTTCATTCGGCCAGAAAGCTACAGGATACAGGTTCCCAGGTTTATGTTCACATATAATCTGCCATTTTATAAAGTATCATCACTTAGATTTGGAAATTTAGAAAATTGACTCCATTCATTTCTCAGTTAAAAAGGGTAGGTATATCAGAAAAAGTGTAGGTATATCAGAAAAAGTGTAAGTATATATGAAAAAAGGATAGGTATATCAGAAAAAAATGTAGGTGTATCGGCTAATACACCTACACTTGTAACAAAAGAAACCATAGCAACGAGACCGGAAGTTGGGTATAAATTCACTGTGCACCGTTACGAACACAATATTTTCACCGAGATACTGAGCATTTGGTGCTAGATCATTCCAAAGGGTAAGATTGAGAGCAAAAACTCTTGCTCCAATCTAAACTTTGTGCTTATTAGCTCTGCTCTTGTCCTGGTGTATTTATTAATTTTTCATTAAAATCAATCATTACGGTGAGTACGAGTTTCTGAATTAACTGAACAATGGGACGAATACTAATTATAAGTGTTGTCGTAAAATGCTCGTAATTTCATGAATGAATCACGTTCGTTTTATGAATGAATAAAGTAGTCCAGGCAGTGTCGAAATTCATCGTTAGCCAATCAAATTACTTGAAGGTGTTATGACACATATATGTCATAACAGTTTGTTATGATACCCCTTTACGAAGTACCACGTGGGTAATAACACACATTTAAGGGGGTTTGTTCGTTATTTATTATTATTTATTATTTAGGTAATTGTGTAAATTTTGTTTGTGTATCTCTTCATACCAAAAATAAATGTCGTAAATAAAAAATTAAAAAACATCATCGCATCATTTTTGACAGCCTATAAAAACCAGAAACATTTTTTTATTTGTTAGTTCTGAAAGAAGTGTCAGGTTACGTTGCTTGCCTGCTCGAATACTCCAACTATCATACATGTGCCCTGTGTTTCAGAACGGTGTACGAGAAGAGGTATAAGTGTGCTCCCGGCTACGCATCTAAAGATGATATAAGCTGCCCATTTGGTGAGTTATTTACTATAAAATATATATATTATTTAAATACCTATCTGTTGACTAGACCTACTATGCCTACCTCCTCTCTAGGTATGCTATTTCAACCTTAACACAGACGAAACTTGAAATCGGAGTAAGGAATACGTAAAATCCCTATCCAAGGGCGGTAAGTCTAGGTGGTCTCGTGACGTCACTACCAGTATAAATCACTCTCCTTTCAGTTGCAGGACAAGACAGACGTGTTTTGTTCTTTGTATTTTTAGCGCTGTTTGTTGCTAACTTGCTATTTCTATCTTTTATTTATTTAAGAGATAGTTTTCAACGCCTTAATCTACGTTCGTCGTTAACAGGATGTTTAGACAATCTGTTTCAGCTAGGGGTTGAGTTAAAAGGGGCCTTGTTGACATGTGCTAGCTGTGTGCTACCTGGCGGGGTGGCTGCATGCTTTACACGTGCAATTCGTGTCTTTTGTTTTTCTCTCACCTTCGTCGGGTAACTGCTCGGTTCGCACGGTTTAAGTCGTACCTTCCGCCAGTGCCTTTGTTCGCCGTTGGTAATTGACTTGCATCGTCTCGCCTGTGACTCGCTTCGCCTGTCATTCGCTTCGCCAGTCTTTCGCTTTCGGTTTGTATCAACTTGACTTGCGTTGTCTCCCCAGTGACTCGCTTCGCCAGTTACTCGCTTCGCCAGTGTCTCGACGGTCTCGTCAGTGACTCGCCTAGGTTACGCGCCTTAGTGACTCGTCTGTCACTCCCTGACACTCACCTCATTATCTTACTCGCGTAGTGACTCGACTGTCTCGTCAGTGACTTGACTACCACTCACCTCGTTACCTTACGCCCTCCGTAGACAGAGCATATGTTACGGCCATCCGTAAGTTGCACGTGACTCGCTTTGCCAGCCATTCACCTAAGGTTCGATTCTACTTGACTCGCATCGTCTCGCCAGTGAGTTGCTAAAGGTCAATCGCTTCGCCAGTCTATCGCCTTAGGTTGAATCAACTGGGCTTGCTTCGTCTCGCCAATAACTCGCTTCGCCAGTCATTCGCCTTAGGCTTGATTCTACTTGACTCGCATCATCTCGCCAGTGACTTGCAAAGGTCACTTGCTTCGCCAGTCTATCGCCTTCGGCTCGACGCTCGCGTAGACTCCGCCTGTCATCCGCTTCGCCAAGCTTTCGCTTCGCCAATCATTAGGCTCGATTCTACTTGACTCGCATCGTCCCGCCAGTGACTTGCTTCGCCAGTCTATCGCCTTAGGTTTGACTCTCGCGGAGGTTTCGCTTCGCCAAGCATTCGCTATCGCCAGTCATTCGCCTTGGGCTTGATTTTACTTGACTTGCATCGTCTCGCCAGTGACTTGCAAAGGTCACTCGCTTTCCCAGTCTATCGCCTTAGGCTCGATGCTCGCGTAGGCTCGATTCGACTTGACTCGCATCGTCTCACTAGTGACTCGCTTCGCCTGTCATTCGCTTCTCCTGTCATTCGTTTCGCTAGTCTTTCGACTTCAGGTTGTATCTACTTGTAACGTGATTCGTCTCGTCTTGTAGTGTTTGTTTTAGTCAGTGTCTTGCCTTGTTTCGCCATTAATTACTTTGTCTGGCGGGTAGTTGATATTGACTTCGTTCTCTTCGAGTTCGGAGCCTCTGTATTCAACACTCTCGATAGTCTCCCTCGTCTTGCGTTGCGTGTTACCCGCTTAAGCATCTCGTCGTCTACGTTCTTGTGAGTTTACGCTATTGGCGTTGGAGTAATTAGCTATCGGAAGGGTTGTTGTTTTCGCCGGTTATTCACCTCGTCTACATTACGCGTGAGAGTGTCTCACCTGCGTAAGTGACTCGACTGTCATTCACCTCGTCTACTTTATGCTAGTGACTCGCCTGTCGCTCACCTGTGTAAGTGACTCGACTGTCACTCACCTCGCTTAGGTTACGCGCGTTAGTGACTGGTCTGTCACTCACCTGTTAACTGATTTGAGTGTCACTTACCTGGCACTCACCTCATCAGCTTACTTGCGTAGTGTCTCGACGGTCTCGTTAGTGACTCGCCTAGGTTACGCGCGTTAGTGACTCGTCTGTCACTCCCTGGCACTCACCTCATCATCTTACTCGCGTAGTGACTCGACTGTCTGGTCAGTGACTTGACTATCACTCACCTCGTTACCCCAGGCCCTCCGTAGGAAGTGCAAAGACTTGTGTGAGGAGGATCATCGTTGTGACGTATGCGTCACTCTCTCTTCGTCAGACTTCCGAGCATATGTTACGGCCATCCGTAAGTTGCAGGTGACTCGCTTCGCCAGTCATTTGCCTGCGGTTTGAATACACTTGACTCGCATCATCTCGCCAGTGACTCGCTACGTCAAGCACTCGTTTCGCCAGTCACTCGCCTTAGGCCCAATTCTACTTGACTAGTATCGTCGCACCAGTGACTGGCTTTGCCACTCACTTGCTTCGTCAGTCATTCGCCTTAGGCTCGATTATTCTTGACTCGCAATGTCTCGACAGTGACTCGCTTCGCCAGTCATTCGCTTCGCCAGTCTTTCGCCTTAGGCTCGATTCGACTTGACTCGCATTGTCTCGCCAGTGACTCGCTTCGTCTCGCCAGTGTCTCGCCTGGCCAGTCAATCGTTTCGCCAGTCATTCGCCTTAGGCTCGTTTCTATGTGATTAGTCTCGTCTCGCCAGTGATTAGCTTCGTCAGTGTCTCGCCTCGGCAGTGTCTCGCCTGGCCAGTCAATCGTTTCGCCAGTCATTCGCCTTAGGCTCGTTTCTATGTGATTAGTCTCGTCTCGCCAGTGATTAGCTTCGTCTGTGTCTCGCTTCGCCAGTAACTCGCTTTCGCCTGTCACTCGCTAGTCACTCACCTTCGTTTGTGGACACAGTCGACTGAGTTGACTGAGGTGGCCTCGTTCGCGGAGGTACCACTCAATCAGGTCAGCGTCTCGGGACCTCGCTCGTCGGTAGCCAGGAAGGCTTACTTTTGTCCTGAAGGGGACACACCTCCCACGCGTCTCGCTCTTCCGCCTCACAGGCTCCTGCTGGACGCCTCGGAAGATATGGAGCAGGTCATCTCGTCTGCTGTTCCCAACCGTCTGATACCCGACTCCGCCCCATCGCGTTACTGATGCTCAGCTCACGCATCTCGACAGAGAGGCTCGCACAGTGTTTGGGTTGGGCAATCACGTGACCGGGAGGGCTTGGCCACGGATCCACGGGTCAATCTCCCAATTCCCCCTGTCCCTGCACTGGGGGTCGTACCCCACACAAGAGGAAGCGGAGGAAGTGACTCTTTGTCACCCCCTCTGTTTCCTCCTCCACTCGTTACGGGGTCGGAGGGCTCGTTGGGGGGTCGGCTTCAAAGCTTCGTCAGCATCTGGGTACAGTTAGGGTTAGACCTGTTAAGTGACCCGACTGTCACTCACCTCGCTTACATTAGTGCCTGTCACTCATCTGTTAAGTGATTGAGTGTCACTCACCTGTCACTCACCTCGTCTAGACTATACGCGTAAGTGGCTCGTTTATCACTCGCCTGTTAAGTGACCAGACTGTCACTCAACTCGTCTAGATTACACACGTTAGTGACTAGCCTGTCACTCTTCTGTTCAGTGACTAACCTGTCACTCTTCTGTTCAGTGATTTGAGTGTCACTCACCTTCTCTAGACTACACGCGTTAGAGGAACCAAGGCACCAAGGAGCTAGATAAGCGAGCGTTGGGGGTGTACCTGAGGTCGGCGGTCATTGATGCGTACATAGCCGCTGACCTGTCTCCTCCTTCGCGTTCCAATCCTCATGAGATCCCTGCAGTTTCAGCCACGATGGCTTACCACTGCAACATCGCGGTTTCGGATGTCATGGCGGGGTGTTTTTTGCATACCTCAGAGGTCTTCGCCAACCATTACCTACGAGATGTCTCCACAGCAGATCTTGAAGGCATCTCTAGGCTAGGTCATCAAGTGTTCGCTCAGTCGAAGGTGGTCCCCCCAACCAGACAAAGAAGGGGTCAGCCTTCTAAGGAGCTTAAGATGCTCATTGTAAATAACTTTGGTTGCATTGTTAGCTCCTTGTCTGTTGTTTGTTCTTTAGCCTAGCTTTAACACCCCCTCCCCGTTGGGGTTGGGGGCAGTGTGTTGATCAGAAGTTGAGTGGCTGGGTTGTCTCTTCCATCCGCTCAGCTGTAGAGATGGTATCGTCCGAGCTGTGCCTTGTCCTCACCACAGGGTTGAGGACGCATAGGTTAGCTTACACTCAGGGCTTGTCGCTGGTCTCGTCTCTACCACATATCTACTGACCCGCCTCCATGCGGTGGGATTCTAGGCATAGAAGGTCTAGTCAACAGATAGGTATTTAAATAATAGTACGTTTTGGATTAAACGTAATTATTTATACTTACCTGTTGACTAGACCTACGCGCTAGGCCCGCCCTTCCTCCCCACTTGGTCTGTCTTGCCTTTTGGGACTTTCGGAGAGTGATTTATACCGGTAGTGACGTCACGAGACCACCTAGACTTACTGCCCTTGGATAGGGATTTTACGCATCCCTTACTCCACTTTCAAGTTTCGTCTGTGTTAAGGTTGAAATAGCATACCTAGAGAGGAGGTAGGCATAGTAGGTCTAGTCAACAGGTAAGTATAAATAATTACGTTTGAACAAAAACGTACTTTTTATATATTTACTACATATATATATATATATATATATATATATATATATATTGTGTCATTTAACGTTCATAATGGTCAGGGAACTATTGTATACACAATATGTGAAAGCGTTTTACAACACAAGTGTGCAAGTATTTTTCAAAAAAATTATGAAATCAGTGTACACAACAAGAATGAATTATCGTAAACAACAAGTATTAAAGTATTATAAACAATAAGTAGAAGTATGAAGTGTGAAAGTAGCATACATAGTAAGTATGAACGTATTTTACACAACAATTATGAACTTCTCGTACATAATGAAAATAAAAGTATCGTAAACAACATGAAAGTATCGTACAATGTATGACAAATATTGTACAGAAGAAGCATGAACATATCATATGCAACAAAAATGAACTTATCGTACAAAACAAATATGAAAGTATCTTATGAACGTTCTTGGACTGTACACACAACGAAATGGCAAGGTGTGAAGTACGTGATTGTTTCAGCGGTGTGCGATGGTGAGACCAACCCCGATGCGTGCAACATCGACTATACGACGTCACACATCAAGTATAGTAACGGAGTCACGCAGCACTCTAGCGGAGGCTCATGTAATACCCCTGGAGTGTGCAGCAACTGCAATGACGGCTTCTACAACAGAAATGGCAGATGTAGAAGTGAGTAAGCCCTTGGTGACAGAAGGTGATAATCTTTAAAATTAGGAGATAAATCCATTCTGTTTTATATTTTGGGGTTGTATGTTGTGCATTTTTTACCCCTAAATTTAATTTCAAACCGAGCTTGCGATGTTTGAAATGTTAATTTAGGGGTAAAAAATGCACAACATACAACCCCAAAATATAAAACAGAATGGATTTATTTCCATTCTAACATGACTAATTAGGAAAATAATGAGGAACTCTTTCGTCTTGCGCCAAAGCGCTGTGCTTGGGTCAAACCAGTACAGACCGGTTTCACTCGCCCGCGACCCTTCGGTGCAGTTCACTTTTCAAAGAACATGCTTCAATCAAAATATCAAAACAAACACTAAAACTTATTTCAATTTAACTTATCTTTATTCAATTGATGATAATATCAACAGAAAACCCATGTTGGAAGTCAAAGGACTCACAGAAGCGATTTTCACGTAAATACATAGTCCGACCTATCTCCCCTACAAGGCCGACAAAGACCAATCCCATTCAAGGGGCGCTACTCTGAAAGTAGTTATTCACTACAAGCGAAGAGTTTGAGACTTGAAGAAAGCCTGACAAGAACGCTTTATTGTGTCATGGTTGAGGACATCTTGGAAGGAAATAGGGTCATTTGGGATTGTGAACTGGAGGCAGTGGAAGAATTTTGCAAAATAGAGGACTAACGCCGCTTCTGTTCATTGGATGAATCGCTGTTGTATGAAGCGAGCGACTGTTGATTTCTGTGCCCCGTGATTTTCGCAATGTGAATCGGTCGCAAATATTTAGAGGTGATTATCGGTAAAATAATTACTCCAAAATTGATACGAGGAACCAATCAGAAAGCAGTATTTTCATTCTAAATATAGTGTCATGTTAGAATTAATGATTAATAGATTGTTAACATGGACAATAATACCTATATTTCTATTACTTCTATATTACCTGTAAAACAGATCTTAGCTATCTATGATAATGTATGGTAAATAATAATTGGTCAATGAAGAAATATAGCTTTAGTATGTTTGTTCCTGAGCTTATTGGCGGTTTGAAAAGTGCAAGTTAAATCGGTGTTAACAGTTAAACTGTATCTTTCAAACAGTTTATAAGCCAGTGAACAAACTAAGTAAATACCATCATCGGGGCGACTTCTATACGAGGTCGTGTGGTAAGCTGTTGGTACAGTCAATGCTGGCGATAGTTGCCTTAGAATGTGTACTATTTAAGGTAGTGTTAACCATGTTAGACTTCTATACATTCTAAAAATTTTAAATTTTGATTTCTGCAAAATATACATTTAGGAAAACATGTATTAAATACCTTGAAAATTGAATATATTAAGTTGAATATTCTAAAATCGATATCTTGCGACAGGCGTATGTAATTCACAATGAGCCGAGATCTCTTCACAAACGAATATATATTTGGTATTGAAATGAGTGCAAGTGGTTAAATAACAGATCTACGGGGTAATACATTATCCCATTTGTAATTTGAATGGGTGTACGAAACTCTTAAACCCTTGAAATCCCCAAGGGGTCTACAGTCCCGTACATCCATTGAAACTCTGCTTACTTATAACGAATAATATCTGCTGTGTAATATACTACGTTACTTAACTTATCAATCCCAGGAGCTAATCAGTCGAAGATTTTAATAGATTTTAAAGATTCCAATAAATATTTGGCTGATAAGGAAACATTCAACCCATTGATGACAATGAGTTATTTGTGATTCCAGTGTGTACTGCCATCAGCAACTGCGACCTGGAGGAGTGTACGACGCGGTATAATCAGAAATGTAGCCGCTGTGAGGGCGTGGTGGTGGATGTGGTGGTACACAGAGCCTACAAGCCCAACGCCGACAACACCTCCTGTATCCGTGAGTGGCCATCCTCAATAATATATCTCTGTTGAATTCTAGAGACTCTATCCCTCGTATTGTCTTCTGACAATTTTCCCCTTTGACCGACGTCAACGTCGATGTAATGTTTCTCTTGTGCTGGATATTTTCAAATTAATACCATGTGTCGAAATTTTCAAAGCTCCCTCAGCGCCAAGATAGTCGTGTTAATGTTAAAATAAGAAACACTTATTCAATGCGTGTGGCCGACTCTGGTTGTTTGTTTTTCAAATAGTTTTCATGAATTGACATGTGATGTAGGTACACAGTATGAATGCTAAATGGCAGATGAGGTAGCATAATCGAGGTGCGTTAGACTCGATGAATACTGAAGAATATGAGGGATATTTGTATAGCGCCAGTGTCAACCCACAGTGCATGCTCATGGCGCATAAAAACTCTGTACATGGAAAATAGGTTATTTCTGTTTATGAAGATGACATTCGAAATGTAATAATTACTCGATGTTTCTTACCTGCGATGACATACTGTAATTCAAAGAACGATTAACACAATTACCTTGCATCGATTTATAATTATTAATTGTCAAGATAAGTAATTGATACAAGACAGAATGACCATCAATTTATTAGGTCTTCAAGATGAAAGTCATGAAGACCTTTTGTAATTATCCGAGTTTTCCTTATTAAGGATTCAGCAATTGGCTGAATCCTTATTGAGATTGGCATGTTTTATTATTATCATTTCACCGATTTTTTGGACAGCACTTTGGCAAGAAGGAATGTAGCTATTTTTGTGAAACTTTCAGGGTTTGTAGCCTATGACCAAACTTAGATCAACACCTGGCACTCTTTGGATTGTCGACTTCTTTCGTGAGTTATCTCCCCTTGAAGTTCAAACTTTTTGCCTTTTTTTAAAAATCGTCATTTTCAACAATATTCAAACGTACACAACTGCTTAACTAAATAAGCTATTGTCGCATAGTTTACACGTGCGGACGAACAATTCCAAGAGCAACAACGTTTATGTTAAATCCTTTCATCTAAAAGTTGATAGTTAAGCTTCAGACATCGCAAACGTCGTATAGGGGTCCGAAAATGAGAATTTTTTTGTATTTTCTTGAATATTCAAAATAACATAACGTACTAATTACGTATGCAATCTTAAAAATTTCCCGACCCCATGCATCTTTGACAATCTTCTCCTCTGAAGATATAAATACTAGAGAGCTGCAATTTGCACATAATTTAGCTGATTCAATATTTATAGTGGCTATCCCATCACGGGCTCTAATTCCCAATACTTTTTTCACAGTGGGTACTTGAAATATGGCAATTTTGAAAAAAGTGTAAATTTCAAACCTCAATATCTCGAAAACTAAACAAGATAATTGCACAAATTACCAATATTTTAGCCAATACTATTCCTAATCGAATCGACATATAGTGGTTTTCGGCCGTAATAATAGATTGTTTACTATTTCGAAAAAACTGAAAACGTTGTCAACTTTCGCAAATTTGAGGGTATGCGTCTTAAAAAATCTTCTCCTAAATAACGGCAATATATACAGACACATATTATAGCTCATTTAAAAGCTGATATATTGCTGTTGATATGAATCTATAAACCGAAGCTCTACAATGAACCGTTTACGGGTTACAACATTTTTAAAATAGAACATTTTGAAAAATGGATTTTCATTCTTTGAATCTAAAGGGACATAACTCTGTCAGAAACAGTTTGATTTCTAATCTATTTCTTGCCATCTCTTCAAAAAAGTTACCTTAACAACTCCACTACAAATCATTATCATATAAAAGTTCATAGTTTCGGCACAATTTCCTCAGTTTCAAAGATAATTGCAATTTGACGATATTTTGTGACTTTTCGAGGGGCATTTTCTTTGGAGAATTATTGTTCTACAACCAATTAAGATACAAACATGATTTCTATGTGATTTCAAAGCGGAAAGATATCATATTAAGCGAAATATTTTTCAAGCATAGATCTGTAAAAGTTTCAACGTTACAGTCCATTGAATATTGCCATTTTTTGAAAATCATAATTTTTAACAAACTTCAACTGAACACAGGTGGTTCATTAAATATGCACAATTTCAAGAGCAGCAACACCTATGTTGAACTCTTTCATCAAAACGTTGATAGTTAAGCTTCAAACATCACAAAAGTTGTATTGGGGTCCGAAAATACGCATTTTTTAGTATTTTCTTGCATATTCAGAAGAACATAACACATTAATTATGTATGCAATCTAAATGATGAGTACATCTACTTCAATCAACTTCATTATCACATAAAAATGTATGGTTTGGGCACAATTGGGACATATTCCCAAAAAGGTAAAATTTTGAAATTTTCAGCATTTTCGAGGGGTATATCCTTTGAATAATTATTGATAAAAAAAAAACCACTGAAGATAGGAAGATGTTGAATAGCTCATTTTGAAGTGGAAACGTTAATTATTAAAGATAATAATTCTCAAGCACGTATCTGTAATAGTTTACATGCGACAAGTCGTAGGAGATTGTCATTTTTAGAAAATCACCATTTTCAGCAGAGTTGAAAGGTTAATAACTGCTTAACTAATTAACCTATTAACCTACTTTTACTCCCACCTGGGTATGAATATTTTCAAGAGGAACAACTTTTCTGTTGCACGCTTTCATCAAAAAGTTGATAGTTAAGCTTCAAACATCACAAATGTTGTCTATAAAAATGAGCATATTTGACAATATTAATGACAATTCAGAAGAACATTACACATTAATCATGTATGCAATCTAAATGATGATTTCATCGTTTTACGTGGAAATTAAGCACATTAATAACATTTTCTATGTTGTACCTCATTATGAAAATATTTACCATTTTGTCTCAATCATGAGGAAGATCATGAAGGGCCAATAAATAAGCGTTTATTCCAATTTCAGAGAGGTACTTCCTTTGAAGAAGTTTTGTTTTAAAAAACTACTGAAGATAGAGACACGTTTGGAAGCTCATTTTAAAGCAGAGAAATAGGAGGATAAAGTAGAGTTCAAAATTGAGTTCAAGGTCAAGCAGAAGTCTTGAAGACCTAAGTACTGCCGCGGCAGTCCTAGTTATTGTTTATATTTATTTTCATATATTTTCAAACGAAAATCAATCGAACAAATTTATCATATTGACATTGAATGGTACACCAAATTCATGTTACAGAGACGTGCTCGTGGCGAGGAGACAGCACCTACTGTTACCCGGGCATCTGCTCCAAGGATTACGCTTCCAGATGCAGCTGTTCCTCGGGATTCTCCGGGTACAGATGTCAAACAAGTGAGGCATCTCTACCGTCAGAAGTTTTCGCTAAGTGTTGTTGTTGCTACAATATAATCACGGTTCGGTAAATAGTTAGTTTTTCACTATGTTTCTATTCAAGCTTGAGCAATCCAGCATTGTACTGTTCAATGTCAAACTTGGTCTCTGATCTGTTAAGACACTGTCATGAAGAAATCCAAATGGTAAACTAACATCACAATTTAAAGTGAACAGCGTGGAACTAAGGAGTACACAATCCACAACTTCATACAACCAAAATGTGAATGTTATTCAATGAAACAATTCGTATCCTGTTATCGGAATCATATTAACTGTATTCGTTAATTCCATAATAGCGACTTGAACCAATGTGTTTATAGCCACGTAATCGGGACTCGTATCGGGTAGTACTCCTGGGAATGACTATGGCCTTCAATGATCCACAGTATGCTTAGAATAGTTGACACATAATTTCAATGAAACAAGCATTAGCTGATGTATCGTGGATATCAATTATACAGTGACAGAGAGACCCACACTAAGTGTCAACCTGCTACGATTAACGGCGAGTAATGGGGACACAAGTGAAGTTCCTCAAGACCAGAACAGGGGTTCCCCTCAGGACACGAGCTGGACTAACATCGTCTCCCCTGCATCTATCTACTATGAGTTGGCCGCCGTGTACAAGATGAGTGTAAAACCGCCACCACCCAGATATGCTTTTATTGAGGGTTTCAGTCTCGGCATCGTGGGTGCATTCGTCAGTGTTGACGTAAAAAGAGGTGAGTCTACAAGATGGTTTACAACGTACAGCTAGTTAATGAAGAAGGTTGTTGATGACGTCTGTATAACGTGTGTGTGTATTGCAGGAGGTACGACTGTTAAGACACAGACGATTTCAAAGTGCAGTGGCGCGAGTAGAGATAGCCCGGACACAGACGAGTACCGTTGTACAGGGAGCCCATCCCCCTCCACAGTGCTGCCCCTCCCTCTTGAGCACCGTGACACGTACGTACATAATGTGCTTCAAGAACTTTACTGACAATGTGCATGCTCAGATACGAAGATTTTGGAAGTTGTGTGTCAAATATGTGTGTCAGTGGGGGAGTGAGAAAATGACATTTCATTTCAAATGTCACTTTCACACTCCATTCGATGAGATTGAAATGATTTTCGGCAAAAACAATGAAATAGTCTCTTTTTCTTTGGAGTCACATATGCCAAACGTTAAACTGGTGTTCTTTAATCAAAAAGTGTCGACTGTTGCCGAAAATTAACATTTTGACCATTGTTGACGTTATATATTGTTATGATATAAAGTAAAAGTAGTGATATCGGATCGAAAGCTGAAAAATGCACCGCGATCGACGTCAGTCGGTTAGTGAACCATATTTTGGAAAATTATTCACAACAGCAAAAAGGACAAATTTGGGTTGATAATTTTTAATTTAAGAGATATTTTGTGTTGCCTATTCTCACATTGCCAAGATTTCTTAAGGTTCCATGCTTATCATTTACAGCATCGAGTTGAGGTTTGGGACGAGTAATGGCGGGATGGTAAAGGTGCGAGACAAGGAGAGCAAGAAGCTATCCAAACACTACTACGTGGGCACATCCGTGGAGAACAGTTTCACCCTTTCCGTGGACCTGCTCAAGCCCACCCACTGTACACTCACACCCGCCTGTATAGGCAGCATGCTTGCTGGGGACGACCTTCTTACAACAGTAACCACATACGACTGTTAATTTATTGTTTCTTCGGTTTGTTATCGGTTCTTCATCTGACAATCTACAGAAATACACAATAACCTTTGAACAGCAGAAAAACAATGTTCAATCGTTTTAAAGAGAGATGGGACGATGAAATCAAATATTTTAGAATTTGTTTATTTTTTCAAAATCGCAAGTTTATTATGTCTTTTATCCAAAAATGTACGAAAATTTTGGGTCACCGAACGATTTGAAGAGTTATCGGCATTAATAATAATACACCCTTCGCCAATTACATCATTTTTGACTGATTTGGTGTATTTAAATTAAGCGCACGCTTTCAACGAATAATGTCCTAATCCCTTCAGATACATTTCAATCACACACGGGGATGTATAGCAAATTTGTATTTTGAAAATTAATGACGCTGGAAAGAGAAACAAAATAAAATTAAGCACTTTTTGTTTAAAAACAGCATTTTTATTATCGTGTTTCGTATGTTCAACAGGATTTGTCACTAACACACATATTTTAGATATTGCTCAAACTTTAATATGATGTGCGCAGTTAACTTAACAAACGAATTCAAAAATAATAATAGAGTGTCACCGAACGTTTTTCATCACTTTAACGTCATTTTTTAAATTACCTACATAAACGTAAAAACCTGACGTCACGGCAGTTTTGATGATTTCAAGTTTAACTTTGGCGGCGTACTGTGTAATCATTATTGAACATATTATCAATCTAAGCGTGCACGATGAAAGAATAACTATCAGTTGATTATACCAGGCTATTTAGATTCGTCATTAACTTGAGATACGCATGTAATTCGAATAACACACATAGTAACATATTTAGCGCGAATATAGGTGACGGTAACGTTATGCGGCATGTCGTAAAATGACCGTTATAAAGGCGTTATGGTAAATGTAAGCGCTTCCCGTTAGTGTACAGATAAGCCTATGCCCAAACCATCGTAATCCATATATTTTGAGATTTATTCACAAAAATAAATTGTTGTCACAAAATGTTGCCGTACGCTAGTTCGATTTCTGGGTCCCATCTCTCCTTAAAGAAGATAATTGCATAAAATAACAATTATCTGTGAATAACTACGAAACTTGCAATTATAGCACCTTCCGTGTATCTGCAGAGTGAAGTGTCTGTGAGGTGGAGTGGCTGGGAGGACTCGGACTCCGGGCTGGAGGAATACGTGCTGGAGGTGCAGGAGCTGCATGCAGTGGGCGGCCTTCTCACAGAGCGGGCTGTCATAGATACCCTCACACTATCTGCATCCGCGGTACGTCACTGTCACTACACGTCAATGCAGAGTGGTTATATTCACAGCATGACACTCACACAATCCCCGAGTCTGACACTTCGACTCTGAAAAAAGTATTCATTCTTAAATCTCTCTTAACAATAGTTATGTTCAATATTGCAAAAGGGGTCTTCGATTAAAGAAGATTATACGTTTAGACAGTCTAGTGCTTATCTTAACAGTATATATGTGTACCATCTCGGGAAATATTCGCAAAGTATGAGTGACATTGCTTTATATTGTTGAAACAAAACCTTGAACACGTCCAAGCTCAAACCCCGCACTGCATACCATCTTTGTGAACTATGTGCAAATTATACAAAATGTGCCATTTCGCATGCATTTCATCCGATGCGATGATACACATACATTTACCGTGAAAGTACGCACTTTGTACAGCATACTGTGTTAATACACCGTGTGAATTTGTGAATAGGACATTTGCACTCACTCACTCCAGCGAACTTCCTGGGCTTACAATATGTAACTCACTAGCATCTTTCCTGCAAACTACATCACATCTCACATATTTCAACGTTCATTGTTTATGTAAATAAAACCTGTTGCGATTTGCTGGCATTGTTTGTTGACCTTTTAAGTATAGAATAAAGAATCTGCGTCAATGAGTTGAACAATTGACGTACAATATTGTATTTTTTCTAGCTTGACCTGTTCGTTATTGATGGAACTCGACAATTTCTTCCTTGAAAAGTTGTATTTCTTCAAATTGACAGTTTTTAACCGTCTTTCAGCTCAGTGCAAAGTACAAGCTGACCAGTGTGGGGGTTTATGCTCTGACACTCTCTGCATATGACAGGGCTGGTAACAACGAAAGTGCCAGAAGAATAATCATGTATGATTCAACATCATCAGTGACGGTACACACTGACAGCAAGTTGTGGGCAAGTACAAGTTCCAGAGACGCACCTGACTGGCAGACGAGTACCTCGAGCGTGGTGTGGGACTGGAGCGGCAGATACACGAACACTCTGCACCACAACAACGGGTGGCTCCTCCCTGTGGCGACCGTCAGTGGAGTCAGTACACCCTACGACGACTCGGAAGGAGACAGAACATTGGCTGCAATAGACAATTTTCAAGGTAGTTCCACATCTTTTACACGCATTATGTAGCTGGCTTATATAGTATTGGGCAATGTTAGTGCGTACAAGTTTCAATATCGTAAAACAATATTTTGCACAGATGATCCCTACTGAATCCGGCAAACTGTTATGACCTAGACTTTCATTGCAAGGTCACAACGAGACATTGACATGTTATTTCATTGCACTCTATTCCTGTAAAACATCTATCTACTTGTGAAAAAAAATCCGTTAATTGATGGTGATGAATTTGATATTAATAATTATCATAATATTTTATAATTCAGCATGGGAAACGGCTCCTTAAGCTGATAAGCACGATATATCAAGAAAGAATTAGCCGATGCTCTATTTCAAGTGAATCTGCAGACCCAGTCAATATTAGTGGCCGTTTTCAACATTACACAACATGCATATACTTGTATCAATATAAATTGTCTTTATCAGATTTCTGTTGTCATCATTAATTATGACCTTATTCCCTCTTCATTTGAATTTATAATTGACAATCATAATGTGGTCATGACGACATTACTTGGTGTAAATGTAATTGTGTACCTGGCAGGTATCGTCAGCATATCCACAGCGTTCTTAGTCGATCACTCCGGAGGATCTTCTATCAAGTCTGCTCCACCAGACTCGGATTTCAGCAGTCAAGGTTTGAGACAGTCCCAAACAATAACGCCGAGTCTAGTGGACGGTGACACAGTCAGATTCTGGGTTCGAGCCTGGGACGTGATGTCGAGGATGAAGGAGGAAAGTCGGACGGTGCACATCGACACGTCATCCCCCATAATAGACGACCTGTGGCTGACCCGGGGAGACCGCCTGAACCTCAGTGTCCACTCGCTCGAGGACCTGATCTCAATGACGTGAGTTCCAAAGTCACTCTCGTTGTTCTTATTTGGCCAACCGTGATATTGGCCTTCTTGACATCTTGTTTACGATGAATGTTTTTATTTTCTGTATTCTCATTTAACACCGTTGGTGGTTTTACTAGAAATATATTGAACAATTCATAATCAGAGTCAAAACGTATTTGCCTCTGTATATGATTAAATTGAAATAACTTATGATTGGCATTGATAAAACCTGTTCATGTTACATATGCAACAGCTTTGAGTGGATCGCGTTTGACGAGCACAGTGGACTGGAGTCTGTTTCCTGGAAGATACAGGACAGGTTCCAGGATGGAGGCATAACACATGGAGTCCAGCACCTTACAGCACAAGGGGAAACAGTCGTAAGATGGGGTTAAATTGATCACCACTTCCTTCATGTTTAGATTTTCAGAATTGAGTTATAAGTAGTAGGAACTGTGTTATCAGTATTTCGATGAAACATTTGGACATGTACTTATCGCTATCAGGCCTGATAGCTCATTAGCTAATTAGCTCATCAGGCCTGAAAATACTCCTTGTATAATGAAGATTATCAATTGTAAATTTCAAGACAAGGTCTGCGACCTAAACACTTCAAAAAGATTGTCTTCTTCTTCAGAACTAAACATTCTAAATGTTTGAAATGTTGTTTACCGACTCCTTAGCAAATCGGGATTATAAACAATAGATTTTTCGACCATGTTGCCCCAAATAAGGGTGACAGGGGCCATGACCTAAATACATATTTTTGTTTTCCTTTTCATAAGAATTCCTAGAAATGTTGTTTTCAGACTCCTCCACAAATGGGCGATTATAAATTGTAGATTTGTTGACCCCGTGGCTCTAAATGAGAGGCTTAAAAAGCTGAAAACAGATCAATGTGGATTATTAATTGTGGATTTGTAGAATAGTAGATTGGTCTGTTTTACATTAAAACACAAATCAGCCAGTTCAATATACTAACTTAAATCATTATGTCATTCATGTTAGAAAAGTTTAGAAACATGTTAAACAAAGAGATGTTGGAAGTATGTAGATGTAGATTACATGCAGTTGTCTGCAGGACCTGGACGAGTGCACGAGACGGTACGCCGAGTCCGCCAGGGGAGCTAACTGCTACTGCACGCCTGCTACAGGCTGCTACCACAGACACTTCCACGTTAAGCCGCCACTAGTCGACTCCACGAGATCTCACGGAGGAATATTCACTGACAAATATAAAGGAGTTCATGATGCGGATTATCACATCGAAGTTACTGTCACAAACCATGCAAAACTCACCGCCACAAAGGAATTTAAGGTATAGTAGCGGTATAATGAGTATTGCAAAGAAATTGATTAACCTTTGAAATGATGATAATGCAAAAAGAGACGATGAGTACTATTTTATTATATGCAAAGTTTACAGAAATGTCTTTTAAGAGGCAGCACATTCGCTTGCAGATAACGATAGACTCGAGCCCACCACTGCCCGGACACGTGCATGAGGGGTTGCCTGGACAGGTGGACGTGGACTACCAGGTGGACACCAACATACACGCACACTGGGACGGATTCTTCGACAGGGAGAGTGGCGTCCAGTTCTACCAATATGGCTTTGGGGAGACGTGTTTGGGGAAAAACGACTTCTCTCTACAAGCCCCCTCTGTGCAGGTAGCATTCAGCCCTTCATTCAGATAAGTTCTAAATTAAGTCTCTATATCTGTTTTGTTTTTTTTATTTTTATTTTTTTGCTCAGATTTTCGAAACATCCTCGAAATGGGCGTCATGGAGGGCACCGACGTCTGGACGCTATTATGTGACTGTGCTGGCTTACAATCGCGGACTGTCTGCTTCCGCTCCAGTGTGTTCAGACGGAGTTACCATTGACACAACGCCTCCGAGCGTCAACGAGATTACAGTTCTAGACGCACGAATTGTTGGAGGCCTAGTGAAAACATCAGAAGGCTCAGTATGGGCCATTGATAACCACAGACGACGATCTCTTGTAGCCTCGCCAGATGTAGTCTGCAGGTAAGATTCAAATTTAGTCTGCAGGTAAGATTTAAATTTCGTCAGGTTAGCACAAACTAAAAGAAAACATTCAAACGTTTTGAAAAATATTCATTTTTGTCCTTATACACTTTAGTTGTTATTGTTTTCTTTATTCTTCATGTGTAATTTTTTTGGTGTAATTTCGGACGTGTTTTAAGTGCAGAAGATAGTTAAAAACCCACAATGGCGTGTCCAATAAACCAGCGTCTTGTGTTTTCGTGCCTGCAGGTCCAAAGCAGCAGAGATGAGTCTGCAACTTCTGTCTGACTTCCCACTCCATCTTCTGCAGAACAGAACTATAAGAACCATATATAACCAGGAATGCTCAGTATTAACACCTTTACCAAACACCTTCTTCAAAACAGTTTACTTACGGAAAGACTATGAGGTGAGTTTCACATCAGTACAATGTAAACGTTATGTCAGTGGAGGAATAAAAGCTTGGCCTTCTGTGTCTCATATTTATGATATTCCCTACTAAGTAATATTGAATGTGTCTAGCTGTATATGAACTGGACCGGGGGAGACGAGGAGAGTGGGATCTATGACTACGAGGTGGGTCTGATGTCTGATGCTTCTGGTGACTCCGCCCCCGATCTGCTGCCCTTCACCTCCACACAGCACCACCCTCACTTCCAGACTTCACATGCCCTTCTCGCCCAGGAACAGATCTTCTACATCGCACTCAGAGCTACCAATAGGGCGGAACTCTCCACCACCAAGGTACTACTAAGTTCTAGTCTTCTCACCAATGCTTGATGAATTCAATCCAATGCGTACAACTATTGTATATATAGAGATTATTAACCAAGTGTGTTTCCGTATCATTAATATCATATTTTTGGAATAAAAATTGTATTATGCGAGCCTTTGGCGAGCACAATACATTATTTTTTATTCCAAATATATGATATTAATGATACGGAAACACACGAGGTTAATAATCTCTTTATCATATTATGTCATTATTAAAATAAGCGTTTTGTTGTGTAAAATTGGTAAGAGAATTGACCCAGTTTTAGCGGAGTAATTTCATAGACGGTACATCAAAGTGACGGTCACGACATCGGCTGTGAAGTGCCTAGAAATAGTTCTTAATCAAAATAATTAAAAACACGATGTGCGCGATTCTTTCAAAAATAAACAATTGATCCTTGATTTCTTGTTCTCGGAGATATTTTCAATCAGTTCATAAGCATCCATCTAATAATTAAAAAGCACTCATTCATAAATCACTTGGTCACGCTAGAAGAACAAGGGAAGTAACTCTAATTTCAACGTTTTGGAAGCTGCGTTGCAGGGTTGATTCGGATTGCTGCATAACAGTATCTTTCACACTTTAACGGTAGTTATTTGTGAGGTGGGGTTGTTTCTTTGGTTTATGACAATAAGTGCCCATTAATGTATCTAATACCGTATGATCAGCCGTCAATAACTGCCAAAATGCTAGTGCAATCGACGAGGCGCGTCGGTAGGCCACACGCTGACTGACAGTGTTAGTCAATAGCGCACTGAAGTTTTGAATGATTTTTAAAACAAATCTACAATTATCTTGACTTTGTTAAAACTATAAATGCACTGTACCATATCAGATGATTTCGTGTTTTCGAATATCCATTCATTCAAGCGGAAATACGCTGGTAAACTCCCGGTTACGCTTTTCAATGATTCGTAAACAGTTTTAGGATTCGCATGGAAAGAGTGGAATTTTGCGAAAGTAGTTCGTGTATTTGACCTTTGACCTGTTTTGCATATTTATCAGATTTGGATACCAAGTTTATCAGAATGCTTTATTGCATCGATAACACCCTCAATTATATGATAAATATGTATATATATATA
Source organism: Gibbula magus (assembly GCA_936450465.1). NCBI lineage: Eukaryota > Metazoa > Mollusca > Gastropoda > Trochida > Trochidae > Gibbula > Gibbula magus. Next base: position 26,947,726 of record OW388294.1, read on the forward strand.
TATATATATATATATATATATATATATATATATATATATATATATATACATGTATGTTCCTTCAGGTGCTTGGTCCAGTCATCGTCCACACGCTGGCTCCCTCGTTCACTGGTAGCATTACAACGCGCCTGGATGGAGACTATCTCGTAGCTCAGTGGGAAGCCTCAGCCTTCTCAGACCCAGAGACTGATCATCTCAAGTATGAAATCGCAGTTGGTGAGTTTCACTTCGACATTTATAAACAAAATGTGTGATTCCGTTAAAGTTAGCATGAGAACAAGTTATCTTTATGTAATCTCAGGGACAGAGTTGTTGGCAGCTGTAGTGCGTCCTCTCCGAGCTGTGGAAGGTGGAGGGAGCTGTACATTGAGCTGGCCGCCTACGTGTGCAGCTGTGCCAATCAGTGATCTGCACTGGGATCTGCACCAAAGCTACACCTACTTCCTGTCAGTCAGAGTCACCAACCTGGTCGGTCTATCTTCTGTAGTTCGTTCTCAACCCTACTTGCATGATGTTCGACTGCCAACACAAGGTGTGGTCCTCGACATTTGTCCTGAGGGGGAGGAGGACATCTTAAACACGAATGTAGGTACTTGATGACGTTTTCTCTTAGTAATAATTGTTTGCTGACCGAATTTGACATTTACAAAATGGTAAGAAATCGCATGTTCTATGATTGACAATGCTTCCTCTCGCCAGAGACTGGATGACACTGACCAGCAACTCTCTAGCTCCAGTCTGTCTGCAAGATGGTATGGCTTCCAGTCGGTGGGTCAGAACGTCAGCTACAGGATTGGTGTGGGCACAACGCCCTTGGGAACTCAAGTCAGATCCTTCGTCAGTGTTGGCAGTCAACTTCAGTTTACTCTCGTTGGTTTGAACCTGGAGGAAAATCAAGTACGTTTATCATTTCAATTCACCACAAAGTAGTCGATAACCATAGCATTCATTGAACTAAGTTCTGAACACATTTCATTCTTGTTGAGGTTAAACCGACTGGACATTCTCTCTCTAAATGTGAGTTTACTCATATTTCAGAAATACTTCATCACTGTCATGGCTTCAAGTAGCGCCGGGGATGCTTTTTCTTCATCAAATGGAGTTTCTATCATCAGACACGATGTGGATCTGTCTCATATCATTATCCGAGATGGACCATGGTGTAAACAAGGTATCACTGATGCATACACTTTGAATCTATTCGATAGTTGTTTACATGTTTTTTTGGTCCTTGAACTAGTGAATATCATATTGGGGCATTATGTAACTACATATTGAACCTTAAGTGATACAACCAAATATTAATTTTAAGGATGTGAATGTTCATAGCAGGACAAGTAGTTGCAAATGATCTACACAAGTACTGAACAAAGACACTGACATTTCTTCCAGCAGCAGGTTCAGCACCGAGTTCTCAGGATCAAGCTGTGAGTAGATAATTTGTCAATAATATTGATTTGTCAATATCCTTTTATTGTGTGTTTGTTTCTGATCATGAGTTTTGAATTTCAAAACATTTATTAGTGTGACACTTTCATCTTCATCGTCATTGTAACACTTTCATTTTCATCATCATTGTATCACGTTCATCTTTATCATTATTATATTACTTTTATCTTCATCATAAGTGTAAAACCTTTATCTTCGTCATAAGTGTAACACTTTCAGCTGTATCATTATTGTTACACATTCATCTTCATCATTATAGTAACACGTTCATCTTCATTGTTAGTATAACACTTTCATCTACATCATTATTGTGACACTTTCATCGTCATCACTTTCAACTCCTGATTAGTATAACATTAGATTGAAATGTAGTGTCACAATCCAACTCACATCCGCTATTCTATACCTCGACTGCCTTTGAATATACATTTTGTTTATTTTATGTTTATGTATATTGCAAATGTACAATATAAGATAGTGAAATATTTCTTTCTATTACGTAATTAACAGCAGTATCAAAGTACAAGTGATTCTTTCGGACTAGTGGATTTCTGAAGGTACTAGCACAGGAAAAGGTTTGACTTTGATCATAAAGCTTCATTGGTCAGTGATAGACCTTTGATACGTCACATGACATTGTACATTTATTGTGATGACATATTTCTGACTGTTTTACCTTGTGAAATTGATTTTGACACAGTAAGTATTTTACGAAAACTTCAATTTTGACCATTACTTTTGATTGGCCAGTGTTAGGTCTTCGATACTTAACATTGTAATTTATTTTAATTAATGAGATGAGGCCAAAGCTTTTGTGATCTTGACAGTGGCTAAGGTAGACTTTCACGCAAACTTTAACCGTGGCGATAACATTTAACAATCTAATGATAGTAAACCCTTGACACCTAACCTCACCTGGTGTAGTAGTACGTTTGACATTAAGACACGATATTCTGATATTCCAAACTATGGCAATATCCGGGGGTATTAGTCACATCTTGTTTTCCTTTTTCTACTGCCCATTGGCTTAAGGTGTAGTGTTCATTTATAACCTTGAAGTATAACGTCTGGTCATGTTTACTTTATAATTTATGTATGTGTGTGTTGGGCTAGACATGTGAGTCGGACACTGGCTACCAGAGCTCGACATCGGTGTACACAGCTCATTGGGCGCGGTCTGAGGCAGACATAGAGCTGTACCCGGATGTTACCTGGAGTCTGGAGGAGAGGCTGCCGCACTCAGGTAAATACTTCATATAATCTCTCAGAGTAACCATACTCAAGTAATCAACATAGTAATAAAATATGATAAAATATATGTAGCATTTAACAAGTTCATGTGATTAACAATTTGTACAAGTTCCCCAAAATTGATTATATATTGGCTATTCTACATATGCAAGAGTGTGCAGCCGTAGTTTAATCCGTTAAAGATTAAAAAATTGGTTTATGTTAGCTTCTGAATGGAGGACCGTGCATGTCTACGGGCGTTTTGGCCGGGTGTCAAGGCTCTACACAGGCAATGCCCAGCTCTCCCCCGGGTCAACATACCGAGCTGCGGTCAGATTCTGTGCGGGACTGGTATGTTCCACGCCAACCTATAGTGACGGAACAACAGTCATCCCCAGCCCTCCCACACTCGGCACTATCAGTGTCGAGCACCTGCAGCAGGGGGACAACTCCCAGGTGAGTCAATGAGTGAATGAATGAGTTATAGTCGGTTTTTGAGTCAGTCTCTGAGGCAGTTTGTGAATTAGTCTTTGAATCAGTCGGTGAGTCAGTGTGTGAGTCAGTGTGTGAGTCAGTCTGTGAGTCATTGTGTGAGTCAGTATGTGAGACAATCTGTGAGTCAGTCTGTGAGTCAGTGTGTGAGTCAGTCTGTGAATAAATCTGTGAGTCAGTCTGTGAGTAAGTGTGTTGGTCAATCTGTGAGTCAGTGTGTGAGTCAGTGTGTGAGTCAATATGTGAGTCAGTATGAATTCAGTCTGAGAGACAGTCTGTAAATCAGTCTGTGAGACAGTCTGAGAGACAATCTGAGGGACAGTCTGAGAGACAATCAATCGGTCAGTGTGTTAGTAAGTCATGTAGTGTGAAAACAAACTTCATATTTTCGTTTAATATAGTCGTGCTTTGATTAACTTCTCTCATGCTGTTAGATTACAGTGGAAATGGATCGCTTCTATGACCCCGACATCCTAATGAGATCAGAAGCATATGACGTGATGGAGAGGTATGAGTGGGGTATCTCGGACGACAGTCAGGCAAGAAGAATGCTGACAACGTGGAATCCAATCCAGTCGCACGAAATACTAAAGGGTAGTGATAAGGTCTGTTGAATTTCTAGTTTTTAGACTCTGCGATAAGCAATTCTGTACATTTTACATCATTACAGTGCTTGTTTGTTTCAGAATGGTATTACATTTGTTTGTATTTTTCTTACTTCGAAGTAATAGAACTGTTCTTGCAGATACGGTTCATTGTGGAGGTTGAGGGGGGTGTGGATGCGAGCCGGTGTCGGTGGCTGTGTGTGCAGGGCTACACCTGGGCCGGGCTCTCCTCACTCCTTACTACACAGGTGCACGACTGCAACGCTCTCGACCCACCAGCTATCTCTCCACCACTCGTCTTAGATGTTCTTGGTAAGTAAAAACATTTTTGTTTAAAATATAATCAAATAGAATCATTAGCTTTGAAGCTCATCGGGCATTAGTTGCAAGAGGGTGTAGTCAAATGTACAATTCATGACCTTAATCCGATTAAGGTCCTGCCAATATTTCAGGTTTCTAGTGCATGTTGATTTTGAGAAGAAAACGCATATTTGATTTAGGGGTTTTAAATCGGCCAACAGAGTTTATAAACCCAATTGGCACAATAATCTCTGCATAAGATTTCAGTTGATAGACGTTTAGTATTGAAGAAGAAAATTGTCTTTTTAAAATCGTGGCCACTGTGACTGTTATTTGTGGCCACAGAGTAACCAAATTTACAATCTAGAATACCCAGTGGTTGGTACTCAACATTTCAACATTCTAGGGTTAGAGGAAGATGAAAATAGGCTATTAGGTCGTGGCTCCTGAGGCTTTTATTAGAGACCATAGAATCACCAAATCTAGAACTTATATTTTTGATTGGCTAAGGATTTCAGGTCTTTTAGGGCAGTCGTTCTTGAAAATTCAACAAAGCGAAATATAGGGATGGACGGATGGACGAACAAACTAACGGACGGATACCGAACGTCATGCAATGCCATAATCCTATTGGGTCGGATGAGCTAAACAATATAGAATAAGTTTCATTGTCATGAGTCTATAATCCTGTCAGTCATATTCAAGACCTCATGATTTTCACTTCTAACTTTTTATAGGTGAAACACAGAGTCATAACGTCGGAAAAGAGTATGTCTTTGATACTTCGAAAGAGAGTGAGATCGTGGACGCAGACTACACAGGCCACAGGAACATTCTGTCCGGCGTGTGGCCGCGACTCAGACACGGGAACTACACCTGGACAGTGTTAGTGGGCGGAAAGACAGATCCTGTCTCCCTCTCCATGTGCCAGAGTCTCGTGTCTCTCGCCAACCCTTGCACTGCACCCTCCGTCCTGCAGTGTGGGCACACAGGTATTAGTCTACTGACATATTGAGTATCTCGATTAGGCGAACTAACATGCAATATAACTAAAATGCGTTTAATATGATCCGTGTTCAAGAAAAATGTCATTTTACAGATAAACTCTCAATAATCGGCATATTTATACATCATGTGGAAACATGTTAATTAAACAATTGTCATAATCAGAAGCGCATGACGAGAGTTGTCTGCAGGGCGATGAGAGTTGGAAATATATATTCCCATGTGCGTTGCTATAGTGAATGTTCAGTTGTTAAGCTCGCAACTTTGAAAACAATTATTATTGTGATCTACAACATCAATTACGTATGGAATCCAAAAAGGTGTAATTGCATCACATTCAGTGACACACGAAGTTCTAGAGACCAGGTATCTTTGGAACACAATTGCATAGGATCGTCGTTATGTGAGTCCCTTTCCCATACGTCATGGTAAACAATCTATTGATATAAATAATATGTGTTAGAAATACGCTGGTATTAGAAACATAACATACTCATTGGCTCTTTAAAACTAGAGATTGACCATCTTTATAACAAATTTCAGAAAACAACTTCATAAATGCTGTATTTTCGGGTGAATCCCTCCTACAGCATGGGAAGAGATACTATATTTGTATTCGCGCTGAAAACAGTAGTGCAGACTACGAGAAGTGGAGGGCTGAGCTGGGGGAGAGAGTGGCGTGCAGTGATGGTGTGACTGTGGACCTGTCTGCCCCGTCTGTCGGCACTGTGCACGTGCTAGGACTCACCCGGGGAGGCGCACAGGTCAGTTCAGGGAAGAATAATGTGCACGGGTCATGTTTATCCAACTTATAAACTGATTATTAATTGCAAAATACACCAATTTCATTGATTACGCGGGTAACAAATGAGTCATCCATAAATTATCGCAATGTAAATCTAAGGCCGTAGGTTTAAGGAAACCGACATAGGACAGATATGTTGTCTTGCTACAGTGGTATGATCACTGTGGCTTTGTTGTGTAGGTGTATGAAGCTTTCGACCTTCAGGCATAACCTTTACAGATTGTTATTTGATGTAAAAGTTAATGCTGCATTCACTGTTGGGCAGTACGATAAAAAGTGACGTTCATCACAGACAGATATGTACAAAATTGACCGATTCTGTTACATGTACACCTTTCAATGTCAGTTTATGTGGTTTCTCTAGTGTTAAGCAACATCTGTAGTAAGGTAATTGAAACAAATACGGTTCTAAAATTGTGATTGTTTGTGCATTACGTAATAATAACCTTTGGACGAATAAACAGCAGAGCGCCACCATGACTGTTTAAACAGATCAATTGGAATGAGTTGTACATTATTTTAAAGCCAATTGAGGCTTGGTACTGACTGGGAGAGCCACATAGAGTAACATCTGGTATCCTGAAGGATACTCTTAACACTTAATTCGCGATAATGGAAAATTAAAATTCAATTTTGAAAAATACAGATTATAATAATATAATAACGTTGATTCTTAATATGCCGTTAAGCACAATAGTTTCGCCAAATCTAACTTGTATATATACTGATAGGGCAGCTTCCTAGTTCAGCGTAAATAATACAATTTGGAATCGATTGTTTAACATTCAAAATATAATTACACTATAAAAGATGGATATGTTCGATTATGGAAACATTTTTAAAACCCCAGCTCCCTGAAGGAGGATAGATTTACAAGATTATGGGTTTGTAGTCCATTGGGATACAGTACACCAAGATACAGATATTCATGTACAATATGTGAGAGATATACCCATACTTTTCCTCGTGTATCGAATGATACCCTACACTTTTCCCCGTGGGGCCCTTACGAGGCGGAGCCGAGTAAGGCTCCAACGGGGAAAAGTGTAGAGTATCATTTGATACACGAGGAAAAGTATTGGTATATCTGTCATATACCCAACTTACGGTCGAGTGTAAGCGGATACTATTTCATAATATTTCTAAACAAATACAGCTGCAAAAAAGCTTGTGCATGAAACGCACAACCCAAATACGGCCTCGTCTGTGACAACACAGTCCGTTTTGCGTTATATGGTTACCCATGTTTGGGGCTCGAAATCTGATTGATATGGCCCAATGACGGCATTGTCAACGCAGATGCACATGCATCTTGCTGAAATGTACAGCTAACGCTATAAACAGCATGGCTAATGTCAACGTGGCCAAAGTTTTAAAAAACAGAAACAACTTTCAGTATCTTAAGACATTTTGCACCCAAAATTACATTACATTCTTATATAAAAAGAAAAACATAAATTTGTGATATTATTTCACGCATTTTAAGAACCTTTTTCATTTGGTCATGAAAAAATGTTCAGAGTTTCAACTGGCTTCGTGGTGTAAAGGTTAGGTCGTTCGGCCAGAAAGCAACAGGACACGGGTTTGATCCCAGGTTCCTTATATGTTCATTTATAATCTGACATTTTATAAAGTACCATCACTTAGAATTTGGAAATTTAGAAAATTGACTACATTGTTTCTCAGTTGTTAAAAGGTGTAGGTATAATAGAAAAGTGTAGGTATATCAGAAAAAGTGTAGGTATATCGGAAAAAGTGTAGTAGTAACTCGGCTAATACACCTACACTTGTAACAAAATAAACCATAGCAACGAGACCGGAAGTGGGGTAAAATGTACCATTAAACGTAAAGTTGAATTTCTTTTTACAATACCCTTTTGAAAATAATACAACATTTGTCTGTTTCGTTCTGATACACTTTGCAGGTGAGCACTTCAGAGGTCAGAGTTGAGTGGTCAGACTTCACTGACGTAGAAGAATCGGGGAATATTCCACATACAAGTGGGATCGCTTACTACGAGGTAGCTTTAGGTCAGTGAATTATTTCCCAATTTTCCAGTTAAATTTCTTTCGTGACTTTCTAAGTCTCAAATTTGCCATTAAATATAAATTAACACCCATTTGTTATTTGTATAATAATTCTAATTATACAAGCTTACGTAAATATCATATGTTTATCTGCCAATTTCCTTGGCCCCTGTGACCTACGTTGATTTCGCTGTTTAAACAGTATTACTTTACCGGTCAGCGTCTCCGTTCGTCCGTCTGTGCTTTGATGTGCTATGACTTCATACCCTCATTTTCATATTTTATGTAAATTTTCTCAGTTTTCGTCTTCATATTTTGTCAACACTGTAAGACTTATAAATACTTACAAGTGTTTCTTTGAGGACATGCTAGTTTCCTCTTTTCTTCAAGATTATCGCAGGAATTGTGATACTTGGACAACCAATGTTCTCCAAATATAGTTGTTCATATTTTTGTTATGCACTGATTTTCAAGTTCATGTCAAAGGATTTTGCCTTATCTGGAGAGCAAATTGTTTCATTCTCAAACATCAACCATTGCACGTTCCAATGAGTTACAGAGCCCATGGCTCTATTTTTCAAGTTGTAAAGGTCTTAAAAAACGTATTTCAAAGGGTTTTTAAACAAAAACGACATATTAAACTAAAACGATTCATGATGTGTATGCTCCTAATCAATTTAAGACAAACGCCAGAAGTCCTCTCAACGTCAATGTTGGTTGATATTTAGAAATGACATAAATGATAAATGGTACAATTTCGTCGGGTGGTTAAAATTGTTTCCTTGCCCCGCCAGGGTCCAGTCCTGAGGGTGAGGACACGAGGCAGTACTACAGCGTGGGCTCAGCTACCCACGTCATATTGACTCGTCTCGAGCTGACAGACGGCTCGCGCCTATACGTGTCCATCAGAGGTAAGACTTCATCACTACTAACAGAGTAGGCACAGGCTTCACTCTTTAGACAGGATGTGGTTACAGGTTTTCCGACGGCGGGCAGGGTGCAGGGTACAGGCTTCATGACTACAAGTAGGGTTTCGGATTCAGGCTTCATGTGCCGTATCATCCATGGTTTGCTAGTTCCAGCCTATGCTTGCAGGTTTCATCGCAATGCATAATCACACTTGCCGTACGGGCTGTTTGTCTGCAATAATTCCAGTTGCCGCGATATAAGCAATAGAATATTATTGAAAAACTCTCGGAAACGGCGTTAAATCCCAAATCGCCTCGCCTCATGTTACCAATGATTCCTTTTACTTTTATCAATGAGGTTTTGGTGTATTTCGTATACAATCCCAAATCGTCTCACCTCATCTTACCAATCATTCCTTTTACTTTTCTCAACGAGGTTTCGGTGTATTTCGTTGTCCTATCAGATGAAACAACCCTTATATTCTATACATCCAAATTCATTCTTCAAAAGTTATCAATATACATGTATATGAAATATATTTGAACAAAACAGTCATTATGTTTAATCTTTTGAGCACAAGTTTCAGTGATGCCTTGAAATGATATTGTATCCTTGTTAGGTATTGTCAGATGTTTGCTCGGTGTTGCCAAAGTCTCAGATAATTGACTGGTGATGTAATAGCATGGCATTGTTTTTTTCTGTATGTCTGATACTTTTGCATGGTGTTAGGATATTTCTGCAGCTCTTCGATGCAACGATGAAATTAGAAGTTTTCTTACAGCGAGTGACCACGTCAACAGGAGCTCAACGGCAGTGTCGGAGGCGTTTGTTGTGGATTCGTCGCCTCCAGTCCTCACGGGACGTCACATCCAGTTGCAAAATAGATATATCGCCTCCCAAAGCTTCCGTGTCTGGTACGTCCCACGTGTGTCTCTAGCCTCCGAGTGTGGCAGTATGAGAACTCTTATTACTGCACGTTTGACTTTATCTTAAACCATGCACGATGTCCCATATCTCACATCTTTAAACTTATCACCAGTTTTTGTCGTTTTAAGCTGGACGGATGTTTTCGCGGATGAGGAGAGTGGTATGCAAGCTTACTGGGTTGCTCTAGGAAGAAAGCCCGGGTACAGTGATATTGTACCGTTCACGACAACAGAGGACCAGTGTCACTACCTTGATACAAGGAATAACATCAAAGTGGGACACCAGTACTACATAACTGTTGAGGTATATATTGATGTGTAATGTTTCTTAGGAAATCAATCTTTCTCTTCACAATCGATACTTCATATCAATTTTTAATTTTAAACAAAGTCCTTTTTTACTTAACACCCAGTAATTACTTATATTAAAGACATTTTATAAACGTGTTATTAACTACAGAACGTTAACACTGAATTTGTTTGCAGGGTTATAACTTTGCAGATTTAAGTGTCCAAACGTCATCCGGCCCACTGACTGCAGCCACCACAGCCCCTACTGTTGGTGTTGTACTGGACACACAACAAGGACGAGCGGACTCCACTGACCTTGACTTCACATCCTCCGACTCAGGTTTAGGCGCTGTCTGGTCAGGTTTCCAGGTCCCAGGGACGCCTATATCCCACTACACTCTCACAGTTGGCACGTGTCCAGGTTGTGACGACAAACTTCAAGAGTTTGAAGTTGGAATCCCAGGTGGTAAGTAGAACTATACCTGGTTAATTTGTATTCAAGTTGTATCAGGTGTTCATTGATTCACTAATGCGAATAATTGTTTATACTCTGCAGAATTCTACTTCGAGGACGTCTCCTTCTCTGTAGGGTTAAGATACTACACCACTGTACGAGCCTGCACTGCAGCAGGTATCTGCATTAGCGCCACCTCGGACGGTTTCCTCGTGGACCCCACCCCGCCCCACACTGGAAGCGTGTTCGATGGGACAGGCGATATCGATATTCAAGTCCAGTCTTCCCGGTAAGTGGTCCACCAGATAGCCTTGTCATCATTTAATCTATATTTACCGCAACAAGACACATGAATAGTCTATGGTGGTACTATCGACAGTGGGTGTAACATGACGGTTTTTTTTTCCCTAATGTCTTTCTGAAAGATCCTCTCTGACGTTCGTTGACGCTGCTCCATGAAAAAAGGTGCAGCAGTTTCTCAGTATCTCTTTCTGAAAAAGCATCTTAAGAGCAAGAATATCATGTAAAATGAATTTTTAAATTCTCGAACTATTTAATGCTAATTTAGCAGTGGATGACGTCACGTATGCTTTTTTTTAAAGTCAAAGTTCTTTCATTCAATTACATATCAATGACCTGTTTGGCACTGTCGATTTGAGTCAGTTAGGCTGAATTTCATGTTTCTTTTGGCGGTCAGTATATTATCAACCTTGCCGAGTTACTCAATTGAAGCCAACAAACTTTGCTAAGTGTTGTTGTGTTTTATTTACAGAACATATCTAGGATGTAAGTATGTTGGTTTCACGGACCCCGAGTCTGGCCTGCATCACTACGAGTGGCGAGTGGGGACCTCCGCTGGTGACGGTGACATTCTCCCTCCAACTGACTCGGCTCTTCGGGAGTTGGCCTTCCATATCCTCTCACATGACCAGCAACTGCCGGTAGGACAAACCCTCTACACTACAGTCCGAGTCTACAACAAAGCAGGTATCCCAAAGATCCTTTCGTCCTGGGATTGGAATGACGTGGTTTCCGAAATTAGTTTTGTTGTTTTCGTTAATTGCCCAGTTGAAAACAAATATTTCTAGGTAAAGACAGTCCTCGACGTGCTTAGTCATCAAAGATCCCCGAAGTTTCTTATACATAATATCGAACAAAACTGTTCACATTAAACAATATTTGTTTGACAAACTTTAATTACTCATTGTGTTTTAGTCAGTTGTTTTTATCATGTGTTGTGGTATATATACATTAACAATACAGGTTGCTGAAACACGGTGAAAATATTGACATTTTGTAGACATTTGTAAATTCTAACATATCAGACTATGTCATTATGTTAAAGGTACATATCAACATGAAAAAAAGAAAAAGTTATTGGCAGGTTGACAAGAATGTAAAAAGTTGAAGTTAGATGACAGTAGATCACTTCTGAAAACTTTATGTGGATTGGAATATGGAAACCATTTTGTTTTTTAACTAAGATTAGACATGAAGGGCAGTTTGTTTATGTTTCGATTCTTTCGTTGATTCAACTTTCTAAATATCTTTCCAATTTTATTCTGTATTTTAAAATCTCCACCTTTTAATATGACATGGAGTGTTTTTTTCATTATATTTTATTTAGCTTTGATGTCTCAGATGTCTGTTCCTAATAATCGATTGTGAGTTTTCTTAAGTAGTTTCAGATTAAACGAGTGCTTTATGTTGTTTCTTGTTGTGTTATCTTGCTTACACTGAGTAATGGACCTGTGTCCCCTTACCGAATGTTTGTATACATTGTGATGCATATCTCAAAAACACATTCTGTCACAATAGTTTCAACATTCCCAGGTGGATTCTCCGAGGTGACGTCCAATGGATTTCTCATTGACACAAGTCCCCCTGAGGTTGTCCTGCAGCCCGAGCTGGAAGCTGGTTTCGCATCTCTTGTTGCTGGCAGTACAGTTAGCACCAGTGTTCTCAACGTCCGCTGGTCCTTCACCGATCCAGAGTCGTCAATCCTGACCAATTACCTCTCACTGTCCTCACACACACACGTGCATCTACCTCCTCTCACACTGCAGGTCTGTCACCACACATAACTATCAACTCACGTATCAGTTTATACCAGGCTCAAAATTAAACATGAATTTATCTGAGTTTCTTAAATATTTATTTGTAAAAGAATCAATGTGAAAATCATATTCAAATTCAATACAATTATGGTTTGATAAAGATCCGTTAAATAAGCAGTTAGTTTTTGGGCAGAGTAAATTGGTGATCCAGACCTGTTCATGTTCCTTGTTAGTCCTCACATACCATACTGATTGATTTATTGAGTTAGTAATTATATGATACATGTTACATGTATATATAAAATGTGAGGTATGCTGTATCAATGTTATGACAAATGACGATGTATGTGCTAGATGCCTGGTTTCGTGGAGAAGCACGTGTTGACTGGGCTGACTCTACAGGACGGCTGCAGGTACAAGGTGAAGGTCATCGCCTGTAACGCTGCTCGACTGTGTACCACCGCCACCACCCAGTCTGTACTCGTGGACTCGTCGAAACCAACCACAGGTGTGTGACTAGTCTCTTCCCACTGAGGTTATTCCAACAACTCTTCCATCCACTCTCTGGGGTAGAAATGGAGAGTCCTGATTTGTTGCATCCAAAGTTAGTTATGCGGTCTGTTTATAGTAGAAATTGCTTCATCTCTACACATAAGACAGTTATATAATAATGATATAACCAGCACATGGCATAGCGTCCGTCCCACTAATTACTTACTTTTCAACCACTGCAGGAAAAAGAACACGCTACCTGCTGTCAAATCATCCAAGAGTTAGTTATCAAATTGTAGCAAGCTTTGGTTATACCTCAGTTATACTCTTGTAGATTTTCGGATGAATATGATGGCTGTTATAATCAAATTTATGTAGCTAGTAATAGATTCCATTTATTATCAGAGAGTAATTACTAAGGATTGTCAACGTAACATAGGATAGAAACATAGAATTTAGATAAAGGTTTGTTAAAGGATAGGCATGGTATCTTCAATTGTATTGATGCAAGCCTACTAAAGTGTATTAATTGCAGGAACCCTGGCTGTGGAGACGGACCACGCCGCCGACTTGAGACGACATGTGCCTGGGTGGATGGAGTGGACAAAAAACAGCATGCATCTCACCTGGTTGGGCTTCTCCGACTTGCACTCGGGACTAAACTCGTACAGCGTCTCCCTCGGCACTCGAGCCTTCGCGGCCGATTTGAACCAGGTCAAATATTTCATCAACCTTCATTATTTGATTTTCTTTGAAAAAAGATGTACACATACCCATACATGTACATACATGTGGTTATATCTGGTGACGAGAGAGCTTAGTGATGGAACATATCTTTAGATGACTATTTTTTACGTTACTTTTTCAGGATGATACGCCGTACCCAGTGGCTCACACATCCGAGGGGATAGAGCGAGCAGAAGGAGTGGTGCAGGATTCAACAATACCCACAAAGAACCTGAACTACGGGCTTGTGGTCTTCATCAGTATAACAGCCACCAACAAGGTGAGGTTGCTCTTGCGGTGTTATCCCGGCCCTCTAATAGCTGTCCTATATTTGATATAATTACTGGTGTGAACTGTCTGCAGGTTGGTCTGACCAGTGAGCCCCACCTCAGCGAGGTGAGACTGGAGGGAGACGGGAGTGTGTGGTTGGTGAGGCGCTGTCAGCCGTACTCCTGTCTCGACCACTGTGCATGTGGCGCTGTGCACGGTCTCTGCGAATCCAGCACCTCGACATGTGTTCCCTACGATAACAGTAAGAATAATCACATAGAAAAGAATAAAATGCGTTGATTTTTCCAAAACAATTTCAAAATCCTATTAAATTAATGCGACCCGCCTGATTCCCATTAAAACATTGTACACAACTCAGTTAAAACGTATGAACCTTTCCTGAACTTTCGTGCATTATCGGGAGGTGAACTTTTATATACAGACTCCTTGCCAATGGGGAGCATCAATTGTAGATGTGCTGCTCACATCTGGGCTAACAGGGTTCGTGACCTAAACTTCTATTTTTATAGTCTTCTCCAGTGCAAACATCTCTTGAAAGTTGAAATGTTGTGTACAGACTCCTTGGTCAGTGGCGATTCTTAATTGTAGATTGGCGAACCTGTGACCCCAAATATCGGCAACAGGGGTCTTTACCTATAAAACCTATTTCATATTCTACTCTATAGTAGATAAAGGTCTAGACACCTGAAATCGTGTTTACATGCTCCTTAGACAATGATGCTTATAAACTGTAGATTTGTTGTGTATGTGGCCCCAAAAACGGCAGAACTGTCCATCCCACAAATGCCTTGATCTGACCTTTGAGGACTATACATTTTCAACCTACATGTATAATGTATTGTTTAAAGCCTGATTAGCTACAGAGACCATGGCTCTATTTTTTATCATGTTATTAGTCGACCTTATTACCGGATGATTAACGAGTTATGTCATAAAGTGTGGTTGTGTTTGCACTGCCTAGTTACAGACTCGACACCAAATGAGCCGACTTTGCATCATCGAGTTAGTAAACTTTATATTTAAAGATTTTCTCAGCGGAAATTTATTGATTGTCATGTTTGCCAGAAACCTACAACGAGTTGAAGGTACAGGATGTGATGGATCTGAGAGCATCTTCAGACTATAATGACGTGGACTCCACTCTCCTAACCAATGTCATAGCAGCCACCTGGTCTGTTACTGCTGACGCTGGCCAGGCTCCTCAAAGGTAACATAAGAAACACTATAGCTTTCTGGTGCAATCCTATCTGGCTATATACCCTACTATATAAGATTGCACGAGTAGCAAATTTGTTTTCAGGCTATGAAAAGAGATTACATCTTCTTTGAATCTGATGTTTTTAGTTTTCTGACGTAAACTTCATTCGTGGTCCAATTATCCCCCTGCATATTATGGTGTGTTTGCTAATCATCATAATTGTTATGGAGTTGTACTTAGACCTTGATATTTACTTACTGCTACATGAGAATATGTCAAGATAATGATGCTTGGTAATAGTTTATTTACCAGGATATCTACTCTATTTTCGTTAGTGTTCAATTGGCTGTACAAGACGCAGAACACACAGAAACAAAGGCATTCTACCTATTTAATATGATGCCACAGGTACGAGTACAGTGTGGGCGAGTGTGAGGAGCGCCAGCCAGAAGGAGTGTTCGACACTAGCTTAGACAGGGTGTGGCGAGACTCTGGCACCAGCACCTTCGCAGTCATCACTCTGACATCAGGTACGTTACTGGCAACGTTCATCATCACTCTCACATCAGGTACATAACATGAACATGCCTCTGTCTCATGTTGAGTATGTTACCATCAACGTGCCACCATCTCTGTCTCATGTTGAGTATGTTACCATCAACGTGCCACCATCTCTGTCTCATGTTGAGTATATTACCATCAAGGTGCCACCATCTCTGTCTCATGTTGAGTATATTACCATCAACGTGCCGTCATCTCTGTCTCACTCGAAACAGCGGAAGTGTTCATGTTCGGGGATTCATCTAACTTAAACCCGAGTTCAAAGTAGGAGACTATTTTAAACACTCTCTCAACACTACATTAGAACGTACAGGCTAAAATATCCTTTTGTTTGTTAATTTCAAATTATCTTTGTTACATTTATTAGCGTAAAAGAAACAGTTGTCAGAAAAATGGTACCAATATCACTAGTTTACACAAAATACAACACAAATTCATTATGTTGTGAACATTTTGCAGTTGAGTTTATAAAGTTAAAACAGATTATTAGTTGGCAAACGTTTAACAATGTCAAAACGTATTGGCCATGGAAAAGTTCTTCTCATAGCATTTGGTTGCCGTTGTGTAATGGTTAGTTTACTCGACCTGAAATCATCAGCTTGCAGGTTCGATCTCACATTGTGTCCGGAGTATTTACGATTTGCATGTATTGAGAAACTCTAATTGATAAATGAACTGCAAATGGATTTATTTTGACAAACATAAATGCCTTGCTGCTTCAACCTCAGATAATAAATCGTGTAAATCGTTATGAACTACAGATCCAATGGCTTTATTTATATATATAATTTTGTATAGGTCTATCTCAACAAAATTTGTCAATGCGTTATATATTGGTTTTTATTTAATCGACAGGTAACGTGGATTTCATGAATAGCTGTAATTTTATTTGAACGCATAAATTGACTTACAGTTGTTTGTAAATCCGGACAAATCACACATTCCCTGTTACTGTGAAAAGTATATTTGCGTAGGCTAGTGCCAAATATAAACATAGTATAAGCATCACCAAAGCTTGTCAACAGCTTGAAGTAGACGAAGTGCAAAGTCTAACCACAGTAACTAAACCATGGCTAACCTTGCCCAATTACGTTGACATGCCGCAAGTCGATTTTCTTACAGGTGAACACATCAGTTATATATGCTAAGCCGTTTTTCCGTTCCTCTTAATATACTACATTGGTATTGCTGCTTCCCATTTCTGTCTATACACTGGTAAAGCAAAGAGTATTCCCGTTATGTCATTTCCAAATTGTAAAGTCTCGAGCCAAGTAAAGTTGCTAACAGTTGTTTCCCTTCAGCTTGCGAGCCAATCGAAGCGAGAGATTTGACAGATCAAACTATTAACTTATTCTAAATGTTCTACAATGTATGTACCTTACCAGTCAGGTCCCAGTGAAGTGAAAGAGTACATGCTCCAATACTATTCACTCTCTTTTGCGGGGGCGGGATAGCGCAGTGATTAGCGCGTTTGGCTTCGGATAAAGAGGTCCGGGGTTCGAATCCTGCCAGGGGCACGGCAACTGCATTAGAGAACTGTTCTACACGCAGTAAGGTTTGTATGCAATGCTACAATTTCGGTAGTTCCAGTCGGTGCTAACCGCAATTCATAGCCACATGGCGTTGTGGGCTTTCTCCCTTCCAAACTACTAGCAGCCGTGATATAAGTGATACTCTTGAAAGCGGCGTTAAACCCTACCTCACCTCACCTCACCTCACCTCACCTCACCTCACCTCACCTCACCTCACCTCACCTCACCTCACCTCATCTCACCTCACCTCACCTCACCTCACCTCACCTCACCTCACTTTCTTTTACAGGTTTGTCCCTAACAACAGGCATTCGCTACTGTTTCTATGTCCGGGCCTGGTATCAACCCGACACATATGCTGTGTTCAAGTCAGACGGAGTTCTTGTCGATAGACCTGCTTCGTCAATGCTCAAGATTCCTGGGAATAAGGTACACTGAATGCCACTTATTTTTATATACATCTATTCAAAAACGTCCCTGTGTCACAATATTTAATTTTCATTAATAGTCAATGAATATTTTATGTATCTTATTCATAATAAACTGAACGATCCCACCCAACCTTTACCTTCTCGTTATACAAGGTAAAGGAATGTGCGAACCTGGAAGACTGTAGAGACATAGACTTCCAAACGGACAGGAGGTCCGTGAACGTGAGTTGGTCGAACCTGGCCCCGGGTCACAGTGACATCCTGGAGTACAGGGTCTACATAGGCACACAGCCGTGGGGTATGTAGATCTCCATCTCATCACACACTTACTGTGCGCACATAAGAGTTCTTCTAACTTACGTTAACAAACGTTAACTTTTGAATGTATCCTATTTATTGCCTCTGATCTTATGTTCCATCTCACAAATATACTAAACAACAACAAAAAACGCGTCAGAAAGTGTTCAAAATCAGTGAGGCACTTAACTGAAATCGTTGCAGACCTACTTACGGGATCAAAGAATTTGTACCTCATCAGGCCTGAAAGGCCCGATGGGCTTATGGCACGGCATGTCGTCCGTCGTCCGTCCGTCCATTCGTCCGTCCGTTCGTCCGTCCGTCCATCCGTCCGTAAACTTTTTGCATTTTTACGACTTCTTCTCCAGAAACAATGACTCAGGCCTGAAAGGCCCGATGGGTTTATGGCATGGCATGGCGTCCCTCCCTCCCTCCGTCCCTCCGTCCCTCCGTCCCTCCGTCCCTCCGTCCGTAAACATTTTGCATTTTCGACTTCTTCTCCAGAACCAATGACTCAGGCCTGAAAGGCCCTATGGGCTTTTGGCATGGCATGGCGTCCGGCGTCCGTCCGTCCGTCCATCCGTCCGTAAACTTTTTGCATTTTCGACTTCTTCTCCAGAACCAATAACTCTAGAGAGCTGAAATTTTATGTGCAGACTCCTTGGCTAATGGGGATTCTAAATTGTAGATTTCATGACCCCGTGACCTAAAATGGCGTCACAGGGGTCACAACCTTAAAAACCTATTTTCATCTTCTTCTCCAGTTGCAAAAGACCTAAAAGGCTGAAATGGTGTGTGCAGAGTTTTTAGCCAATGGAGATTTTAAATTGTAGATTTGGTGACCCTGTGGCCCCAAATAAGGGCCTCACAGGCCATGAACTAAAAACGTATTTTCATCTTCGTCTCCAGAAAGAAAAGATCCAGGAGGCTGTAATATTGTTGACATACTCTTTAGCAAATTGAGATTCTTAATTGGTGACCTGTGGCCCCAAATATGGGCCTCACGGGCCATGATCTAAACATCTATTTCAGTCTTCATCATTAAAAAATATAAACCCTGATGAGCTACAGAGCCCATGGCTCTATTTTTTTAACAGTATGATGACACATTAGTGATTAATTAATGACAATTACAAGACATGTTGTGAAGGTCTGTGAAGTCTGAACACAGTCTTTACATCAGTATATGGTGTGTCCACAGCGAGTGTCAATACCAGCAGCACAACGCCTGTTCATTGAGTGGACCAGTTGATTGATTAACGCCACACTCTCAAAAAGCCTGGCACAATCCATCATTTGTGTTCGGTATAGGAACGACGTTATTCAGTCTCCTCTGAATTGCATCCCAAAAATGTTCTTCGGGTTTAAGTCCGGACTTAGGACTGGTCAGTGCGTAACGTTGACGCCATTCTTCTGTAGAAAGTCCTGAGTAACTCTGGAAGTGTGGGCACAGGCGTTGTCATGCTGAAAGACGATAATGTGCGAAATTGGGTGGGACGTTGGGTCTGGGAGCTTGATCGATGTAGCGGATAGCTGTGATGCCGCCTTCTCTCCATGGACCAAGATTCTGGAACACAACACAACCCACTTTCTGGTTCATTATGCTTGGACCTTCCCATGATACATTGGTCAGAATAGCGCTGGCCACATCGACGTCATATTCTGATCCTGCCATCTGCAGTTGATACACTTGTCAAGAGGCAGCGAATGCGATAATTCTCCAAATGCTTACCTTCACAAACGTTGTTTTAAATGAGTATTATCGATCTCATACCATGTCAGCTACTCACAACACATTCAATCTAAATTTAGATATTAATTTGTTAAACCTGTAGTAAGGCTATTCTGAAATTATTAGGGTGAACAATGGACTGTGCGTTATGTATGTGTTTCGGGTACAGAAAACACAACCGAGTTTTATTCATCCAGCTTCTTTCCATTCATAATATTGTTGCAACAAGAAATACATGTAGCTTATATATAGAACTTATACAAAAACGTTTTACAAAAGTGGTACATGCGTTCAGTTGTACACTATTTGACAATATATTGACACATATTCACTCTGCAATGAACGTCATCACTTCAGATTCCGTTTATACGAAACACATACACACGATGTTGTTTTCGGAACAAGGGTAATGTAGAAAGGGTATATTGCCTTTCAACCCAAAACACCGGTTCACAGCGCCCCTGATTCTGACAATGATTGTGTTTTAGCCCATGACACGCACGAGTCAGATGTGTTGCACGAGACAGGGTACACAGCGCGGGGACTGAACCTTGAAAGTAACACAGTGTACTACAGTAGCATGCTGGCACGCACCGAGACGGGACTCATTGTGTGGGCCCTCTCTGATGGGGTGCAACTGGATCTCCTGCCCCCCGTCCCGGGACTAGTGTTGGATGGGACAGGTGGGTATTCCTCTGAGATATTTGACATTTTGTATAAGTCACTGTCTGAGTAACGTGTTATATTACCTTACCGAATGAATTAACATCTATACAACTAAACTCAACAAAGACAAAGAAACGTCCTCACATTTTGAAAACAGTATAAAATGAAATATTGATGAGAAAGAGAAAGTAGATTTTGAATGTATTTGGTAGCCACATGTTTTGTAAAGAAATATTCACAATTTCTTACATCAGAGTATGCAATTTTTATTTTTACATCTGTTCAAATAGACATGGGGGGCCAAAATCGTTTTTTAAAGATGTTTTGGCCCACAATATTTGGTATTTAAGTTTAAAACATTGAACAAGTAGAAATTTAATTAATTAAAGATACCCTCTCGACATAAATAACCTTCTTTGATTTAAATTTGTTGACGCGTCATTACTGTAGGACGTCACAAAACAAGCCAAAACTGGCTTTTTGAGGCTTCTATCTCGTCTAGTTAAGGAGATTCCAAAACGGCCATTTCTTAAAACTTGTGTTTCTCAGAGATATGAATAGATAATGTTTTTAAAATTCATATTTAGTATTGTTGGGTTCTGAAGACATGATGTAACGCTGTTCAGTCGCATTTATCGCCCGTCGATTGAAATATCTTGTATTTTGTATGGGGACGTTTCTCTTGCACGTGAGTTTAAATGACGTCACTCATGACATAATAGATGTATATTGCCAAATAATATATTTATTTAGTAATATGACTAAAGAAAGCTATGAGGATACACTATTTTTGAATAAGCCTGATTAAAATTGTAACAATTAGCAAGTTAATATTGAAGTCCCCAAAGGAAACCTGCAAATGAAAACAGACAAGTCAAATTATCATTCAAATTATAATTACTAAATGACACAATTAACACGATTAACAAAACAAATTTCCAAATGAGATACGGTAGAGATATAATAGGGTCACACGTATGATAATAGAGCTACCGATGTTAATTGATCATCAGAGAAATCGTGTATGTTGAATGTAGAATGTTCCGATGAAATCAGTCAGTTCATGCGTCCATGCATGCATATAATACAAGAGGAGAATGCATGTCCTGTCTATGAACATCACATTTTATACTGCACTGTCTCCTGGAAGTATTAGAAGGTTCAATAATGATCCACTAAACTCAAAACGGTCGATTACATTGTGCATCAAACTTCTGATATCCAGCCATATAGTCAGGAAGTTATTGAGAGGGAGGTAACTCTGTCTGTATTTCGACTGACTACTCTAGGTCAGGGTCATCGGTGTTAATGTTAAAAAACAGGTGACCCTTTAAATGTGTATGACCCAAATCACCTGTCTAAAATTATGTAAATAAAAATACAGTCGTGACAAAACACGACGTATTTTGCAAGTACAACATGTATTAAGTTGTTCTCTCTTACCTCTCATGTATACATAAGTTTATATTGAGAGTTGATGTTGACACAGGTTGGAGTGACGAGGATTACAGCAGCTCTGTGAGCCGGGTGTCTGCCTGGTGGCGGGGTTTCTCCGACCCGGATTCCGCTATCACCACCTACTCGTGGTGTGTTGGTGCCACTGATGACGTCACCGACTGCAGTGCAGTCAGCTGGACGGACACTGGACTTAATACTGCATACAGTACACTACTCTCCACTCCCATACCCAGCGGTATGTTCAACCAGAGACCATCAAATAATATATGTATATATATGATATTTTATGGTCTCGGGTTCAACGCCTATATTTGTTCACAAACTTAGTTTTAAAATTGAGAATTAAAAAAATTCGGTACGCTTATTTAACATAGCCAAGGATTCTGCAGGCTTTGAAATATTATAGCGATTTCAGTGAAAGGGAGAAGTAGAGGTTACACCAGTAGAACGTGCACTAAAACAAAAGACTATGACCCCTAAGAGCTGAAATATGATACAACATATCAACAATAGAGGTCATAATAAATTTCTGATTGTTGCTGTGTTTATAGGGAGTGTGGTGTACAGCAAGGTGTACGCAGTGGACACTGCAGGTCACACCAGCCCAGTCGCCGTCTCTGATGGGGTGGTCCTCGACTCCTCACCTCCACTCACACAGGACGTCCTCTACCTCGGTCACAACATGCTCGCTAACCCATCTTTTGAAGATGAACCTACTGATGGTATTGAAAGTCATTGCAGTGCAACCCCAGCATGGAATACATCCGTTGATGCGTGTATCAAATTAATATCACAAGAATCTTCTCTGGCACACAGCGGAGATAAGTTCGTTATTGTCGCAGGCTCGATTTCCCAGAAACTTGATAACCTGTTGATAGGAAAACAATATAAAGTTTCTTTGTTTGTTGGTTATCCTCCCCACATTCAAAGTCAGATACCTGCAGAAATAGCTGTATCATTTGGTAAAGACGCATTTTCCTTTACTCTGGATCCCAATCCATGTGTTAATAAATGCGTTTCGGGCTATGAGTCGGTTATACTTTGGCACAAACATTCGCAGAGACAGACTATGAGACATACTTCCGCTATGTTGACAATCTCCAGCGGTTCAGAGTTCGTGCTGGATGACATCAGGGTGCAGACAATAGACTACATGCCTGACGCCGGTGCAAGAACAGAGTTGGAGAGTCACCTTCAGACACACGCCGTCTTTCTGCCTCACTGGGCTTCCATACACACTGCCTGGCACTTCTACGATCCCCAATCACCAATCATCAACTACAAGTTGGCCCTTGGTAAATGTTACCATTCATTTAGTTTTCCTTAAGACACATCAATATTCTAACATACATTTTTGAATAGTTTAGTTATTGATATAATAGTAATTAAATAATAAGACGTTTATCTAATCCATATCTTATCTTGTCTCATATTATCTTGTTTTTCCTAATTGTATTCAATTTGTAACATTCATTGATTTACCTGACGGAAGCAGTATCGTTTTCAATCAATCTTTATTTCGTACTGAAGAGGCCTCAGGCCTATAGTACATTTGCATAAGTCATGTAAATATATACATAAATAAATAGTGTACATTAGTTCGCTATGGTATTTTTTCTACAAATCGTAGCTTTATTAATATACATAGCAAGACTTTGTAACGTTCTTTGATTTGTACTGCTCATTAAACTAGATAATTTAGTGATACTTGGATGGACATAGTAATATTGTTTAATATACTTACAACGTAATGAGTTATATTGTGAACAGGTGAAAAGAAAGTGGTATTCATCTTCAATTTCGTTTAAATTACATTGTGTTCATATTCTGTCTTCTCTTTTAATACTTCTATACCTGCCATTTTCAATATATAAATCATGGGATGAACATCTAAATCTTGCTAATGATCGTCAACACATGATAAGTAAGCTTCTTTTAACAGATCCTCTTTAAATATTGCATAATAGAACCATTTTTTTGACAGAGTAATTTTATCACACCATGTTTGAAAATATATATCTTTTAGCCTTGTCGTTAGCGAATGGATGAATAACTTATGAGATTCTACATATTGTGAATTCCAAGCATTCCCGAAGCCGATAGAGAACAGTAGGCTTCTGACACGGGATGCCCAATTTCTTTGACCATTATTATCGTACAATAGCATCATATTATAACATTTGTTCGGTATTCTATTAGAAGGCATAGCTAGAAGTGTTAACCAATATTTTACCGCATTTACGGTAGTGGAAATATAAAGTGGAAACCTCACAAGTTCACCATAAACCGTAACACTGGGTGTAGTTGATTTTACTCCTAGAAATTTCTTACATTCATATAAGTGAACTTTTTCAATTACCTTCGTATTTTGCAAACCCCATACTTCTGAGCCATACAATAATATTGGTTTTATTTTTGCATCAAAGATTTTTAAAAAGGTCTGGTGCGTGAGATCGCCTAAGAAACGTGTCTGCCTCCAGATACCGATGAACACTTTGTTTTAGCTTGCTGCCTGATTGAAATGTTTGTGCCACGAGAAGCTTCTGCTAAAATATACACCCAAATATTTATAAAATGACGTTGTCTCCAGTAGTTCCTTTTTAAAATACCATTGTTCTGCTTTTGCTAGCTTCCTGCCATTTTTAAATACAATAATTTTCGATTTCGATCTGTTCCCTTTTAGATTCCATTCATCCGAATACTTCTCCAATTCATTGATTTGTCTTTGTAAGCCAATAATAGTTGAAGAAAATAAGACAATGTCATCCGCAAATAAGAGCAAAAACAACTCAATAATGTCTGGGTGTAGCTGTATACCATGGGCACAGTTTTTTTCTAATTCGAATGGCTAAGTCATTAATGAAAATGGTGAATAAAAACGGGCTCAAAACGCAACCCTGTCTAACTCCCAATTGGCTATTGAAAATATCTGATATATCGTTGTTATTTCGAACACATACTTTGATATTCTCGTAAATGTTGCATAATAATTTGCTCATTTTCATACTCAAACTGTGTGATTTTAATAAGTTCCATAATTTGTTTCTTTCAACTGAGTCAAATGCTTTGGCAAAGTCAATAAAAAATATATACAATTTACCCCCTTTAGCATTTAAATATCTTTTCTACGATTGTTGAATATCCCTCTCTAAATCCTGCTTGCTCTTCGCTTATTTTATCCAGGGTATCTGCCCAGAAAACTAGTCTCTTGTTAATAATATAGGTGAATACCTTGCCGAGGATGCTTAAAAGAGTGATACCTCTGTAATTATTCATGTCAACTCCAAGAGACCATGATTCAGGAAATTTTCCATTTTCTAATATCACATTAAATAGTAATTCTAAATACGGTAGCAAAATATCTGTCGAGATTTTTAAGAATTCCGGCAGTGTGTTGTCTATTCCTGGAACTTTATTACACTTCAGATGGCGAATACTATCGAGAATTTCTTCTCTGCTAATAGGTGAATCTAAAATATCATTAGCAAACTGTAATTCAGAGTCTGTTTGTAATGAAGCTTGACTACCATGAACGTCTGTATCAAATAGAGTATCATTCCTAATATCTATCGAAGAGGAGAATAGATCTTTGAAGTAACCATGCCAGTCACTGATATCAATCTCGTTTGAATTACGTTGGTTGCCCAGGCTTCTAAGTTCGGACCAGAATTGTTTAGAATTATTAATGCTTTTCTCTAAGTCATGTTGTCTATCATTTAAATATTTCTGTTGCTTTCGTTTGCAAGTTTCACTATACTTGTTTCTAGCTATATGGTATTCATGAAGGTTCTCAATCGTTTTATTTTTCCTAAAGTGATCTTGCTTTTTTCAAACGATCGCATTCGGCATCAAACCATTTACATGTATTCCCCTTGCTCGCATCGTATTTATTTATTCCATTTGTTTGTCCATATTTCAGGCAGATAAACATAACGCATCTGTTATGTAGTGCTTGTGATGTTTATAGAGCGGTCAAATAAATGAATACTGTTCAGTGTTGTAGCATATGGTCGTTTCAGGTACATCGCGAGGGGGTACTCAACTACAACCATACCAGGACCTGGGGCGGCGCACAGAGGCCACCTTCACCCTGATCTCCCCTTCCCCCCATACTCCTCTACATATCTCAGTGCAGGCAACCAATGCGGCCGGTTTTGTTACCGTCGCACACTCGCCGTCAATCACTGTAGACGTGACTCCGCCCACATTCCAACATATCAGAGACGGTCAAGGTAATATTCTGAAACTCTTATTCAGTATCAATGCAAATTAGTTGGTAAACTCTATATTTTGTAATGACTTTTGGAAGAAAAGTTTATGGGTGTTGTGCTGCTTGTTGCAGTGTCTGATGTTGACTACCAATCTGGAAGTGTGATATCCGTCAACTGGGAGGTACAGGATCAGGAGTCTGGCATCAAGCATTGTGACTGGGCCATAGGTACGTACACGCGCTAATATAGTGTTTGTGAGGAAATATGTTAATATTTAACACTTTCTTCATAGAAATGAACTTCATACTTCATCAGAAAACTACTTACCTAAATAAATATTGTGTTTGCTTATCCCAAAGGGCGCACGAAGGGCGGCAGTGACGTGAAGAGTTATGCTCGAGTAGTAAGCGAAGAAAATCATGCAGAGTATGAAGTCAAGGACGAGTTGAACAACGCTAACTCTCTCACCCTCTACTCCACGGTCCGCTGTCACAACAACGTAGGGCTTGCATCATCAGCCACCACCGACGGTGTCAGAGTCTTCAACTCGCCCCTGGTAACGTCCCTACAAGAACTGACGCTGCTACCCAGCAATAGCTCTGTATACACGTCAGGAGGGGTGTGTCACAACAGTCGGAACACTCTAAGAATGCGTTGGGACATCTCCAAAACACACATCAAATCCTTATGGGTATGTGAAAAATAAATTGTCAATACATAGAAATGAAGTCATTGTTACATTGAAACCATATGTAAGTTATGTTGCCTGCCTGTATATGTTCGCATTAATCATACTCCAGAGAATACAGCGAGGAGTTGCGTTGTGGTTCCAGAACTTTGATAGTGCCATATATTGCATTAGCTACAGTTGCGTATTGTCCAGGCATATATTTAGGTATTACCAATTATTTTGTTAACAGCGTGTAGACTTACAAGTTAAGTCAAAATGTCATTACTATAATGGGCAATATATCTTTCAGATCGGCATTGAGGGACGGCATGTTGACTTCCGGAGGAACATAGATGACAAGCTTTGCTACAGTACCGTTACATTGACAGGATTACAACTGGAACTAAATTCTCTCTACGAGGTGTACTTGATCACAAGTGATGTGTTGGGTATACAAAGCAACAGAACGGATATCAGCGTTACCACGCCGGTTGAAGCTCCGATAATATCAGGTCAGTTTGGAGAACATGATTCATATATATGACCGTCAGAGTAGTAGCGTAGTTTAGCTACCTTTGTCCATCAAACATGACGTTAATAATCGTCCTACAATAGTTTATCCCCAGGAAGCCAAACATAACGTTACCATTATCCTACAATAGTTCATCCCCGATAAGCCAACTATCACTTAACCAGTATCCATTATCCTGTATATCATGTTGCGCCTTGAACATGGCACCAGTGAATGAAAAAGGCGCCATACAAATACACTTTATTTGTATTTTAATATTGTAACAAGCTATTGCCAAAAAGGTGACATGATTCTCCCCCCAAAATAGTTTTTTAGGACATGGCCCTTATTTGGGGCTACAGGGTCATGATGTGACTAAAAATTCAAAGTTCCGCTGTGAATGTAATTTTGATTAAGGTCACAAAAAATGTATTCAGTTCTTTGACTGCTCAGAATGTGTTACATATAAAAAGAATCCAGAAAAACGATTTTTGAGTCGTGCCTTCAATGTCCTTGGAGTTACATGGTGGAACGAGTTGCCAAACAACGTTAAGCAATCCGAAAATGTGCTAAAGTTCAAGCATGCACTTAACTCACCTCTTCCCTAGTTGTTTTGTATCATGCAGTGTATTTTGTACAGCGCTATTGAAGATATTTATCAAAATTAGCGCTATATGAAATGAACAGTTTATAGTTTTTTTTATCCCGCTGACAAGTTTTACATGCAAATTCGCGTGGTGGAAGATTGATATTAATTACTTTATTAAGAGAGCCAGGTTAACAAATCTTAAAATATCTGGCTGACAGGGTACACCAGCAGAGTCTCCTACTTAAATGAAGCTATACGCACGAGCTAAAATTGCTATATAAGAGACAAATGCGTTAAACAAATGTTCTCCCTTAATAAGTAATTCTGGTTCTATATGCTTTAACTTAATGAACATTTTGTCAGCATAAACATGTTTCTAAATAGTGAAAACCTAATCTGATAACAAAATAGATATGTCAGATATATTTTTTTCATGTATGTCAGTTTATATCAGACATAAATAAACACATTTATACGACCCTCATTAGGTAAAAGACGAACACATGTGAATAGAATCCATTGAAAAATACCAATAATGATTTTTCTAATTTGCTGTAATCTAATGAATTGGTACACTTTAAGAATTATTACTGAGCAGCAACACCATTGGCATGCACATAATGGCCGAGGGGTTTATATGTGTCTTAGTTGAGGTGGTTTGTAATATACCATCATGGTCATAATGACGAAATTAGATTTTTTCCAACATTGTTTGCAATTTCAGTTTTTGTGAAATAGTTACTTGTAGTTTTAAAACACCTTGTCAAATCCAGTTTGATTTGTTGATCATATTGTAGTTAAAACTAAAATGCTGTAAATAGCGGATTAACGGAGTTCATTTAGTTGTATAAGTAGATTGTGACTATTATAAAAACTCGAACATAGTTCGACTGTACGTTCATCTATTTTCATTTTGTTTATATTAGCAATCGTTACATGGAGATAATTACATGTGCACAAGTAAATTATAAGCACGACTTATGATTGTATCCAGTTAGACAACCATCATAACATTTCGTGTTACCATACATGCATTTCACGAGGACCGACATGAGGCATAACTGCCTGATAATCTCTCATAATCAAAGCTGACCTTACTGTGACTTCGGTATTGGGTCATTGAGATGTATTGAGTTTGGAATAGGGTGGTACGCTAGGAACGTTGAAAATTGTGTTTGGTAGAGAACAAATATGCAGTATTGCTATCTAACTGGTTGTAATGTCATTTGAGGTATTTTGATAAATCTTTCAAAATGGAGGACGTACGATATCCACTATGAATATACCAGTACTTGTTATTAGCAATATCGTTTATTTTGTCTCCAGAAGGTGTTGAGATGACGGTAGGTGTCGCTACGGGGGAGGTAACCCTGGACTGGTCCCAGCTCTTTGTGTCGACCCAGCAGCTCCACTTCCTTGTAACCCTCGGCACGGTCCAGGGCAGCGCTGATGTGACCAGTGCCACCACCAGGGAGAACCATGTCACACTGGTCCTCTCACCTAACCACATCCTGCTGGCCAGTGTACATATGTCTATAGTAGCGTTTGATGCTTGTGGACAGACCGCATTCTACTCGAAGATTATTTCCTTATCTTAAAGTGTCTATATGAAATCCGCTTTATATAAATATTGGCCCTTGTGTTTGATGATAACACATTTGGTTTAGACATATCTTTATTCATTGTGATGATTTGAGATTGATGACCAAGCTGTGTAGCATATATAAACACCATTCAACATTGGATACAGAATACAAGATAAATGTGACATCAATGATTTAGACTATTGTAAACTACAAAATGTATACATGCATACTGTTCATTAACAGTAGTAATATCTTGTAATCATAGAAGGCTTCGTTTGAAATGGATGTGTATATCAACCCATCTGTAGAAGTACAAAATATTTAATATTCTCTAGTAGACATGCATAGCTCACAAACATAGTTTAGTGTGTCAAACGACCCGTATGTAGACATATAAATCAATGTTAACACATTTCCTTTTGCTTCACCATACTCAATCTATTTTTGTAATCATATTAACATAAACCTTACGGATAATTCTTTTTTCGTTTTTACTCAAATTGCCAAGTCATTCAAACCAAACGTTATAAAAAGAGGACAAAAGAATCTAACGCTTCTCTGTAGCAGATAAATGAGGTTATAAGCAGTATGGCCTGACGAGTTTGTACCCTCCGGATGAAACCCAACAGGGTTATTATCGCGAATCATTTTAATTTTACGAACAAATTGTTATGTCAAATAATCTAAAGATTTGCAGGAAACAACCTTTTTTTTTAGTAAAACCCAAATTAACCACCCGAAAAGCATATGTATCCTGGCTAACTTAAAAAACCCTTCAAACCCCTTACACATTTTGCATGGCCGTTTCCCCTTAGAATAGATAATACAGCGAATTAATAAATATATCCTTTTATCACTAACCAAATACTATATTGCATAATTATGATGTAATGATTTAATTGCCATATCTAAAATCCGTTTAATTTTCTAATGTGCATAACAAACACTTTTACTGAAAGGTACATAAAGGTTATAAGGCTGAGATGCTACATGCTACATTGCCCTGCTGAATCCGACAGTTGACGATGCGCAGAAACAATCGTAAGGAACTTCCTCAACTTAAAATTGTATGAAATATGAAAATAATGTTAGAACAAAATGTTGTCAGCATAATATGCATTATATGATTTAAATCACTACTGTTGATCACAGTTCAATTTCAATGTAATTTTGTGTATATTTAAATAAACTGTACCAAACTAAAGGCTTTAAGCTATGCCAAACTATTGAATATTTATGGTTCCACTTACATGTATGTTAAATATTGAAGATCTACCAAACGATGCTGTATACACATGTAAGACTCGCCGCTAATGGCTGCGATACTGCCGAAGGAGCGTTAAACAAGTTATAACGATTACTAGTACCGTAGCTAATATAAGGGTTTGTCGAAAATTTTAAATTTATGTATATATTTCTAAATGAATAACGTTATTTAGTCCATGGACATGTATATTTTTCTTCAACAAATTGTCATACAAATGTGGCCAATAACCCCATGCCAAATAGCTTTAATAAGACGACTCCAGTGAACCGCCATGCTCCAGGCAGGGTTTTTGGATACTCATCACTCCAACATTAAGTGGTACACGTATACATGTGCTCCTTTATCACATGTACCTTATTAATGTATTATTATGGTTTATCACATACATGTTGATAAATACATATATATATATTTGTTAATGTACGATGCATGTTTTATCACGTAAACCACATAATCCCCTCGTCAAGGGCAAAAATCCATATCGAAACTGGGATTGAACCCAGAGCACTTGGTAACACTATGATAAGCATAGTATGATATTTTTGTTTTTAAAAATTGTATGATGTATCAGCCCGAACAATGGGTTCTGGGCTAGCAATAAATGAGATCCACACAGTTGCATCTGGACTTATGTTTCTAAAACCAGCTAAACATATTAGCTAAATATGTCAGAAAAGTATATGATTAATATAGCATTAATCGTGTGTATCTAAATTTATGATCGCTGGCAAATAATGTAATATCAGATTACGTCTAACAAACCTAAATGTTTTTGGAGAATAAACATCGTCCAGTCATGACATTATATTGTCAATAAGATACTTAAATAGATGAAAACAATTTCAGAATGAAGCTATATGCAATATTATATATGTACTGTATAATACATTTTTGTTGCAACTCTTCGCCTAAATATTAACAACGGTATAACAGTAAGGATTTGAACTTTCATATCTGATAGGCTTTAGAACTATCACTTGATATGCACATTCTACCTTGTATGGAGGCAACAAAGATCGAATTGATCATTTGAGGTAACTATGTTTAAAATCTAGCAGCAGAAATATGCCGGTAGAATCAACACGTCAAATGCATTTTCTTTCGTTTTGGACACAGGTTTGCAAAGTGTTATGCTCAAGTGTTTCTTTGATTGGACTCATTTTGGTCGACATTTAAATTTAAACTGTTTAACAAAGCTCTATAGCATCAATACTAGAGAAACGAAAATAAATATGTCAATGTCGCAGTCGTGACGTTAGAACTAATGAATTTAAATCCATATCCTGTTCTTTAGAAGTTGTACACACGGTATTCTTATAGTATCAAATTAAATCTTAATAGTGGTGAATAAGTGGGTGTCTAAGCTCGTCCAGACTTGACAATGTAAACATTTCCTATACTGTACCCATTCGATCAGATCAGAATATTTTTCTAAGTGGTTTATTTTATATTGTATTTGAAGCTAAATTAAAACAGTGGTTTAGTGCATGTGTGGTGAGCATACATGTTGCTTTGTATTAATGATTCTCATATTTCTAAAATAAAGGAAAAGTAATACTAATCATAAATTCCTTTTTTGAATCTAAAAATCCTGTACAAATTAACGCAAAAAATATATAATTATTTTAGTTATTTAAATATTTTACAAATTGATTATTTAACGAATTGTTTGTCCTTGTTTAAATAAAAGTATTTTTAAAATGTAACTTGTATCGTGTTGTTCCCTACTGCTGCATTATAACGTGCAAAATCGCCCATCTACTAGTAAACTGGTGGACAGTGTTATTATTTCTTTCCTAAAATATAAAGATAAGGACATGGCATGTACATGTAGTTACATCGCAACAATTCAAGCTGTACGTCCTTGATGAATTTAAATTGTGCTAATATAATGAACATCAGGTATTATATGCTTATTCCTTAAAGTAATTATTTCTGACGTGGCATAAAAGAAAATTAAATGGTCCTCTGAAACCCGGGCACCGATGTACGGAAGGTAAACAGTATTTTGAGTACAAGATAAAAGCCCTTTTGTAACTATATGATACAACGAAGGTCGTTCTGCACCTAAAATTAAGACTCTGTGACCCTTTGGAGTGTTAATCTGCAAATAATCAAACAGTATGTTATCATGTTCAACCAAATGGGCAGAACGGCCCATATATTATGAAAGACATAAATAAATGCTTACAAAGTGTAACAAGGAAACATGGAGATACAAGGACAATCAATGTCGTACAACTTAATGTATTCACAAATATACATGGGTAAAGTGATATAATAATAATAGTGGCATATATATTGCGCAGTATCCACGCCATAAAGGTATGCTAAAGCACATGGCCTGCCATGATGGAAAAGAGACTGTTGAGTTCTCGTTTGTCTGGAATAGGTGAGTTTTCAAGTTTGATTTGAAAGTCTCGAAGCTGCAAAAGATCTGGACCCAAAAGTTTTCAGTTTGGTGGCGGGTACATGGAGAAGATGTTGTTGGCTGGAACGTTCTTGTATGGGAGAACGGGACAGTGATGTCGCTCAAGTAGGCAGGTCCTTGACAGCTTGGTAAGTGAGCGAGAGGATCTTGAATGTTATTCGCTCTAGGATTCTCAGCCAGTGAAGGGAGTTGAGCACAGGTGTGATGTGGTCCTTGATGCTTGTCCGACTGACCAGTCTGACAGCGTAGTTTTTGATCTGCTGCAAACGTTTCATCTGTTGATGGGTGATTCCATAGAGCAAGCTGTTGCAGTAGACAATTCTGGAGAATATCAAAGATCTCACAAGGGAAGCCGCAGCATATCTGGTCAGTAAGTGTCGGATGGCGCTGATGTTTCTAAGATGGTAATGGCAGACTTTGCAGCAGTGACTCACATGATCTCCCATGAGTCAAGGTACACACCCAGGTTATTGACAGTTGTTTGGAAGGTGATGTCTCATGGTCCAATAGACAAGTGGTCAAAGGAGCCTTTTCGTAGTCTGGATCGAGGCCCAAAGAGAATCACTTCTGTTTTGTCAGAATTTAGTTTCAACTTATTCCTCTTCATCAATGTACTGATGTCACTGATGCAGTGCGTCCTTTGCTTCTGTTTTACTGGCGAGTTTGAAACTATTCTGTTATTGAGAATCATCTGCATAAAAGTGATGAGGTGTCTGGTGTTTGTCAATACACTGGCCGAGAGGTGTTGTGTACAGGGTAAAAAGCATTGGTCCCAACACTGAGCCTTGTGAAACTCCACAAAACAATGTGCACGGATTTGACATCTCATCGCCAACTAGGACTGCTTCTGATCTGTTCGTGAGGTACGACTCAAGCCACTGAAGCACTGTTCTTGTGATGCCAAAGGTGTTCTCGAGATGCTGCAGCATTGTCTTGTGATCAATGGTATCAAAGGCTGATGACAAGTCCAATAATACCAGCATAACAGTATCTCCCCTGTCAACAGACATGTGAATACTGTTCATCACACAGTTAAGTGCTGTTTCCGTGATGTTGGCCTGTTGAGGTGAAGTGATCAAGAAGTTGCTTCTTCACTAACTTCTCCAGTATCTTGGAGATAAAGGAGAGGTTGAAGACTGGTCTATAGTTCTTAAATATCTGTGGATCCAAGTTTGATTTCTTCAGATGTGGTTTAACAATGGCTTGTTTGTCCGCCACACTACCTGTTGATATGCTGGTGTTGAATATGGCCGTGACGGTTGGCAGGAGAGCATCCAAAACCTTCAACATGAACTTGGTGGCAAGCGGATCTGGACGGCACGATGTGTGCTTGGCCTCCAAGATTGTTTTATGGATTCAACTTCGCCCCAGAGTATGTAGGAGCTGCTTCACTGTCCGCGTTATAATCAAAATGTTGTCTGATGTTGACAATCTTGTTCAGAAAATAGCTGTTAAATTCCGAAGCTAACTGATTGTCTTCTCCCTGAGAAAGTACAGCATTTATCTCTTTCCAAAGTAGACCATGTAGGATGGTAAACATTTTATGTGGATTACTGGAACTTTTTGTCAGTTCGGCATTGATGTAGTCCGCCTTGGTTTTACGCATGAGATTGTTTACCGAGTGTCTGCAGGCATTGAAGATCTACCTGTGGATCTCCAGCTTGGACTTCCTAAACTGACGTTCTGCTGCTCTCTGCTTCAGCTTAGCATCACTGGGGCGGTACTTATCAAACAACTTAAGTCTGTAATTAAACTTAAGTTTTAAAAAAAACTTAGTTTAAGTTATTTTGGACTTCAGTTTTTAAAAAAAAAAATTATCAATAAACTTAGACTTTGGATTCACTATTTTCTGACTTAGCTATTAAGCCTGCAACCATGCAAGCTAAAATCATAGAATTTTGACTGCAGTCATTATTGAAAGAAAACAAAATGGCTGCACGGAGACTGCCAAGAATTTGTCATGAAAGAAAAGATGCCTTAAACGACCTCACAACGAGGAATTGATTGAGAGATATCGATTTGACAGGGAAACCATTTTGTTTGTAATTGAACTACTTGATAATGGCATTCATCCGGTAACACAAAGAAGCAATGCCATAACATCAACCTGTAAAGTTCTTGCAACGTTACG
This sequence comes from Gibbula magus, assembly GCA_936450465.1. Classification (NCBI taxonomy): domain Eukaryota; kingdom Metazoa; phylum Mollusca; class Gastropoda; order Trochida; family Trochidae; genus Gibbula; species Gibbula magus. Next base: position 26,983,057 of record OW388294.1, read on the forward strand.
TTTTTTGGCAACAGGACAATTCCAATTGTGTAACAGTGACGACCACGGAATTAGCCAGCTGACTGTTTCAAGGATCAATACACAGACAAAAGATGGATTGGCAAGTCCAAGGATTGTCAGACAGTTTATATCATTTCCTACGACAGTACAGGAAATACAAAGACACCAACGTCGAATGAGTATGTCAACATGCACCACTACCACAGCATCAACACCAAAGTTGTGTTTGTCTGTTGTGATAAAATTATAGATGTTGTTGCGAGATGGGCGGCTCGACCCACGATTCCCGGATTTTGAAAAATAACGTATCCATGGTAGTGAAGAAAAGGTAAATGTGGATGTCCAAGGTAGTGCAGAAAAGATACACGAAGATGTCCAAGGTAGGAGAGAAAAGGTACATGAAGATGTTTAAGGTAGTGAAGAAAAGGTACGCGTAGAAGTCCAAAATAGGAGAGAAAAGGTACACGAAGATGCCCAATGTAGTGAAGAAATGGTACATGCAGATATCCAACGTAGGAGAGAAAAGGTACATGAAGATGTCCAAGGTAGGAGAGAAAAGGTACAAGTAGATGTCCAAGGAAGTGAAGAAAAGGTATATGTAGATGTCCAAGGATGGAGAGAAAAGGTACATGAAGATGTCCAAGGTATTGAAGAAAATGTACTTGTAGATGTCCAAGGAAGTGAAGAAAATGTACACGTAGATATCCAAGGTAGTGACGAAAAGGTACTCGTAGATGTCCAAGGAAGTGAAGAAAATGTACATGTAGATATCCAAGGTAGTGACGAAAAGGTACTCGTAGGTGTCCAAGGTAGGAGAGAAAAGGAACATGAACATGTCAAAGGTAGTGAAGAAAAGGTACATGAAGATGTCCAAGGTAGTTAAGAAAAGGTACTCGTAGATGTCCAAGGTAGGAGAGAAACTGTACATGTAGATGTCCAAGGTAGTGAAGAAAATGTACACGTAGATATCCAAGGTAGTGAAGAAGAAGTACACGTAGATGTCCAAGCCCAGATAACACACAACTGGTGGGCCACTGGTGGGCCACTAGTACCGTCTCTAGTGGCCCACTAGTAGTTTGTCCAGCTGATAGAAGGTGGGCCACTGGTGGCAGCCACTAGTAGCTATCTGCCACCAGTGGCCCACCTGCTACCACGATGGTGGGCCACTTGCTATCCACCAGTGGTAAGCCACTAGCTAATAACACTGGTGGGCCACTTGCTACCCACCAGTGGCAAGCCACTAGCTATCTGCCACCAGTTGCCCACTAACTATAATCGGTGGGCCACTAGCTACCCACCAGTGGCAAGCCACTAGCTACCTGCCACTAGTGGCCCACTAGGGGGTGTGTTATCTGGGAGGTAGTGAACAAAATGTACTCGTAGATGTCCAAGAGAGTGAAGAAAAGGTACTCGTAGATATTCAAGTTAGAGAAGAAAAGGTGCATGTAGATGTCCAAGGTAGGAGAGAAAAGGTATATGAAGATGTCCAAGGTTGTGAAGAAAAGGTACTCGTAGATATTGAAGGTAGTGAAGAAAAGGTAGATGTATATTTCCAAGGTACAAGATAAAATGTACATGTAGATGTCCAAGGTAGTGAAGAAAATGTACACGTAGATGTCCAAGGTAGGAGAGAAAAGGTACATGAATACGTCCATGTAAGTGAAGAAAAGGTACTCGTAGATGTTGAGGGTAATGAGGAAAAGGTACATGTAGATGTCCAAGGTAGAAGATAAAAGGTACATGTAGATGTCAAAGGTAGTGAAGAAATGGTACATGTAGAAGTCCAACCTAGGAGCGAAAAGGTACAAGTAGATGTCCAAGGTAGGAGCGAAAAGGTACTCGTAGATGTCCAAGGTAGTGAAGAAAAGGTACAAGGAGATGTCCAAGGTAGTGTAGAAAAGGTACACATAGATATCGAAGATAGTGACGAAATGGCACATCTAGATTTCCAAGGTGGCGAAGAAGAAGTACACGTAGATGTCCAAGGTAGTGAGCAAAAGGTAGTCGTAGATGTCCAAGGTATTGAAGAAAAGGTACTCGTAGATGTCCAAGGTATTGAAGAAAAGGTACTCGTAGATGTCCAAGGTAGTGAACAAAAGGTACTCTTAGATGTACAAGATAGTGAAGAAATGGTACATGTGGATATCCAAGGTAGGGAAGATAAGGTACAATTAGATGTCCAAGGAAGTGAAGAAAATAAACATGTAGATATCCAAGGCATTGAAGAAAAGGTACTCGTAGATGTCCAAGGTAGTGAAGAAATGGTACATGTAGATGTCCAAGGTAGGAGAGAAAAGGTACACGTAGATGTTCAAAAGTAGTGAAGAAAAAGTACACGTAGATGTCAAAGATAGTGAACGAAAGGTATTCTTAGATGTCCAAGGTAGTGAAGAAATGGTACATGTGGATATCCAAAGTGGTGAAGAAAAGGTACATGTTGATGTCCAAGGAAGTGAAGAAAATGTACTCATAGATATCCAAGGTAGTGAGGAAAATGTACACGTAGATATCCATGGCAGTGAAGAAAAGGTTCACGTAGATGTCCAAGGTAGTGAAGAAAAGGTTCTTGTAGATATCGAAGGTAGTGAAGAAAAGGTACATGTTGATGTCCATGGTAGGAGAGAAACTGTACATGTAGATGTCCAAGGTAGTGAAGAAAATGTACACGTAGATATCCAAGGTAGTGAAGAAGAAGTACACGTAGATGTCCAAGCCCAGATAACACACAACTGGTGGGCCACTGGTGGGCCACTAGTACCGTCTCTAGTGGCCCACTAGTAGTTTGTCCAGCTGATAGAAGGTGGGCCACTGGTGGCAGCCACTAGTAGCTATCTGCCACCAGTGGCCCACCTGCTACCACGATGGTGGGCCACTTGCTATCCACCAGTGGTAAGCCACTAGCTAATAACACTGGTGGGCCACTTGCTACCCACCAGTGGCAAGCCACTAGCTATCTGCCACCAGTTGCCCACTAACTATAATCGGTGGGCCACTAGCTACCCACCAGTGGCAAGCCACTAGCTACCTGCCACTAGTGGCCCACTAGGGGGTGTGTTATCTGGGAGGTAGTGAACAAAATGTACTCGTAGATGTCCAAGAGAGTGAAGAAAAGGTACTCGTAGATATTCAAGTTAGAGAAGAAAAGGTGCATGTAGATGTCCAAGGTAGGAGAGAAAAGGTATATGAAGATGTCCAAGGTTGTGAAGAAAAGGTACTCGTAGATATTGAAGGTAGTGAAGAAAAGGTAGATGTATATTTCCAAGGTACAAGATAAAATGTACATGTAGATGTCCAAGGTAGTGAAGAAAATGTACACGTAGATGTCCAAGGTAGGAGAGAAAAGGTACATGAATACGTCCATGTAAGTGAAGAAAAGGTACTCGTAGATGTTGAGGGTAATGAGGAAAAGGTACATGTAGATGTCCAAGGTAGAAGATAAAAGGTACATGTAGATGTCAAAGGTAGTGAAGAAATGGTACATGTAGAAGTCCAACCTAGGAGCGAAAAGGTACAAGTAGATGTCCAAGGTAGGAGCGAAAAGGTACTCGTAGATGTCCAAGGTAGTGAAGAAAAGGTACAAGGAGATGTCCAAGGTAGTGTAGAAAAGGTACACATAGATATCGAAGATAGTGACGAAATGGCACATCTAGATTTCCAAGGTGGCGAAGAAGAAGTACACGTAGATGTCCAAGGTAGTGAGCAAAAGGTAGTCGTAGATGTCCAAGGTATTGAAGAAAAGGTACTCGTAGATGTCCAAGGTATTGAAGAAAAGGTACTCGTAGATGTCCAAGGTAGTGAACAAAAGGTACTCTTAGATGTACAAGATAGTGAAGAAATGGTACATGTGGATATCCAAGGTAGGGAAGATAAGGTACAATTAGATGTCCAAGGAAGTGAAGAAAATAAACATGTAGATATCCAAGGCATTGAAGAAAAGGTACTCGTAGATGTCCAAGGTAGTGAAGAAATGGTACATGTAGATGTCCAAGGTAGGAGAGAAAAGGTACACGTAGATGTTCAAAAGTAGTGAAGAAAAAGTACACGTAGATGTCAAAGATAGTGAACGAAAGGTATTCTTAGATGTCCAAGGTAGTGAAGAAATGGTACATGTGGATATCCAAAGTGGTGAAGAAAAGGTACATGTTGATGTCCAAGGAAGTGAAGAAAATGTACTCATAGATATCCAAGGTAGTGAGGAAAATGTACACGTAGATATCCATGGCAGTGAAGAAAAGGTTCACGTAGATGTCCAAGGTAGTGAAGAAAAGGTTCTTGTAGATATCGAAGGTAGTGAAGAAAAGGTACATGTTGATGTCCATGGTAGGAGAGAAAAGGTACATGAAGATGTCCAAGGTAGTGAAGAAAAGGTACTCGTAGATGTCCAAGGAAGTGATGAAAATGTACACGTAGATGTCCAAGGTGAAGAAAAAAGGTACATGAAGACGTCCAAGGTAGTGAAGAAAAGGTACATGAAGATGTCCATGGTAGTGAAGAAAAGGAACTCGTAGATGTTCAAGGTAGTGAAGAAATGGTACATGTAGATGTCCAAGGTAGGAGATACAAATGAATGAACAACATTTATGAATCCAACATTTTAGAAATGCTAAGCGATACAGTTACATATAAAACTCTAGACAACAATTTTGACAACAAAGTAATGTCAAATTTGGGAAAACTCATTAACAATTACAGTGTGGATCTCACAAAAGATGAAATGTACTATATTCTAAATTTTGATTATAAAACCAGTAACTTTTACGGTTTACCAAAAATTCACAAGTCAGAAATTATCAAACAAGCTATAACTGCCCAAAATTCTGAATACATTACAGTATTTGAACCTAACGACCTAAAAAACTCACTGACTCAGTTTCATCAAAGACAAACTTCTACAACGATTTCTGAAAAACATAAAGAGCTATGTCCGGGATGACTTGGATTTCCTAAACCAAATCCCAGTTTCAGTTAATGAGGACACACTGCTAGTGAGTTTTGATGTTACATCACTTTACAGCAACATTCCAAATGATTTAGGAAAAAAAGCCTTGGACTTTTGGCTATCAAAGTATCCAAATGACATTGACCAAAGATTTAAGAAAAACTTCATAATGGATTCTGTCCAGTTTATCCTTGAAAACAATACATTCAACTTTAATGACACATCCTTCATTCAGATACTGGGGACAGCCATGGGAACAAAATTTGCTCCAGTTTATGCAAACTTGGTGCTGGGCTTCTTAGGAGAAAGACTCTACTCAGATTTTGAAACCAGTTATGGTAAAACATTTGCAGATAATTTCCGTGCCCAATGGAACCGATATCTAAATGATTGCTTTATATTTTGGGAAAACAAAAATGTAGACATAAAAGAAATTGTAAAATCCCTACAAAGCCTACATCCTAAAATCAAATTTACAATGGACACAAGCGATCAGGGACTCCCATTTCTAGACATATTGATAAAAAAAGAAGGGACAAGTATTATCACTGATCTACCATAAGCCTACAGATACAAAACAATATCTTCACTTAAAGAGTTCCCATGAACGTCACACTAAGGTCAACCTCCCATACTCATTAGCACGAAGAATGTGTACTATAATTACGAATGAAGATCTTATAAAACTACAACTTAAAGAATAAGAATTTTCATTAATTGAGAGGGGTTATCCAAAGCAACTTATACATCAAGGCATAAAAAAGGATCTAAACCAAGACAGTGTGTCACTTAGAACACTAAAGGATAAACAACAAGAAAAACATGTCCTAGCCTTGTAACGATATGTAAACCAAACAACATGGAAATCTTCCCGCAATTACAGAGCATTTAGACATTATGAAACAAGATGACTGTCTTGCACAAATGCTAAAGAAAACTAAAATAATAAAAAGTAAGCGTCAACCCAAAAACCTGAAAAAGATACTGACATGTGCAAAATTTACAAACAACCGCAATTTTCCAAGTGTAAAAAATGTTTTTGATAAAGATGTGGAACGTGTCCCTATCTTAAGGAGGAGACATCAGTTACTTTTGAAAATGGCAAAGACTTCGATGTTAAGAGTAACATGTCATGCATATCGAAAAACGTGATTTAAGTCATTTCTTGTGAAAAGTGTGATCTCACATCGGACAAACTAATACCCTTCAAAAAAGAGTTACAGTGCACAAACAACAAATAAGAGATGAAAGTTTAAGACACTTTAACGTTAGCAAACATATTTCTCAGTGTAGTAAAGTTACATAATGGAGGTGACATTTCGACACAATTAGTAACAAAAGAACAGTATTTCATTTCAAAATTTTCCCCTTCATTAAACGGTTCATTCGCTTAAAGTCGACACCTGGAGGGGTGTAACAACAAACAGGACATTTTTGTGCGAATTTGAACCTGTAACTAATTAGTGGAAACAATAGATGGCTTGTGTTTACATACGCATTAAGCTATATAAAAAGTAGGAATGGATAAAAAACGAATATAATTGATCGAAGTTTAGGTTTATTCTTGCATTTGAATTTGCACATAAATATCAAATATTTGCACATCACAAATTAATAAGCACTAGTACAGATACAGAAAACAATATAAATACATAGATGTACAAAATGGTAGCAAAAACATACATAATCTAACATCATACCTGTCATAAACAACGATTTATTTCATCAAAACAAACATAATAAAAGCACGTAAAAGCAATATTGAAACAGTAACACACATTAAGACAATTTGAGCAAGACCGAGACATCATCGGTGAAGGTCAAGGGAGTGATTTGACCATTTATCAATCTGTCCTTCAGGGAAGCTACCCTAACAACCTATCTGTGCGTTTGCCATATCGAAACTGAATGTGGTATCAACTTCAGTTTCAGTACTTATAGCTGTAATGTCACTGAGAAAATAAGTGAGTACATCTCTAAGTATTGATGAATTAATCAAAAGTGCTTGATTGGTTTGTTTGATTAAATCTTGATTGTGAGCATTTTACTCAGTTTTACTCACCTTCACTGAGTGGTTTGTGATGAAAAATGTATGATTACATCTCTAATAACAACAACCTGTTTGTATGATTACTAAGTCTTGATTGTGAACATTTCACTCACTTTTACTTACCTTCACTTAGTGATTTATGATTTAAATGACTTCATCTCTATAAAAAAAACAACAACGAATAACGTAATCCTGAAAGACACCAGAATAATTCTAATTCTTTAATAATAATAAACAATCAATATAGCAATCATTCGTGCACTTATATAGATAGATGTACTTCGCAATGTTTCGTTTCGTCGTTCGATCCAAATTTTGTAGATAACTGTCTAGTTAATCCCTTGTTAAACATCAAAGCGAGCCGCCTGTCGACAATCTCAAAATTGAATTTTTCAAATGTCGACGCCCTGCGAAGACACCCATTAAACAGCAGTACTAGTTAACACCATAATCCCTAATTCTATCACGGCCAATTAAGACCAATCAGATTATAGTGGGGATAACTCTCAAAGACGTTTGTTGATTGCTTTGACGTTATTAGCAACCTGTGTTGCCAAGGCAGACCATTTGTACATAGACTATAAGACTACCGCTATGCTTCAAACAATTATTCCCTGATGAAGCTTCGAAACAAGAAGCAGAAATATGGATATTGGAATATAAAGTATTGATTATGAAAGTTGATATACGTTAAATTTACTTTGTATAGATCTAGAGATTCAGAATTGCTGACAAAAAATCAATATTTCAACATTTCTCTGCCACTTTCATTGTCATCGTTAACTACAGAATTTTACTTATTATTAAGTGCAATAGATTAAGATTTAAAAACTGACAAAGTTTAGAATACTCTCTCATAAGTTGAACATTCAGAAACACCGTTATAAGAAAACAATGGAAGAAACTAATTTATCCGTATTAATATGTAAGAGGAGGTGTGACACTTCATTTGAGTTGTCAATATTATACATAAATAAATTCATTCCAATATATTTTTATCAATATCCAACAATAAAACTACAACTTATGTCTTCTACAAATATCAATGTATTCAAAGGACTGGCACTGTGTTTGAAACGACATCTGTATGTAACATGATTTTAATGTCATGACGTATTTACATGTGTTGTAGAAATAGGTGTGTCATTATTTTGTATAATATTTAAAAGAAATTCACACACAAAAATTGTATTCAACACTGTTATACTCTAGGCCACGAGGCCTGCAATACTGAATACTTTGACTTTGACCTTTGATCCTAGATCAGACTTTATTCTACCCGTCCTCTGTCTCCAAACGTATCCTAAGTACAATTTTATACTAACTGTCTTCCGTCTCCAAACTGATCCTAGCTCAGACTATATACTTCCCGTTCTCCGCCTCCCAACCTATCCCAGCTACATGTGTATACTACCCGTCCTCCGTCTCTAAGCTGAACTTAGCTAAAACTATAGGGCAAACTGACCGAGGTTCGGACAGTGTTCCGATCTAAATACTTTCGCTCGTTGTATTTTCAATATTTGACTCTTTAACAGCCAACAATAAGTGGTGAAAGTCGAGAATGGGATTATTGTTCAAAATTCCAAACACCATATTCGTTAATTATATGAATAAATATGTAATTTAGAATTTTTGGGCGAGTATACCAATTCGCCCAAGGTTCGGACAGTTTTGACCTTGGTTCGGACAGTTCGTTTCCAGTCCAGCATCGACACCGAAAAGTTGACAGATAAACTGCAGTGCGATATTTGTTTCAGCCTATAATGAACTTTAAATAATTTTTTAATGTAATTAGTAGGCAGGATAATTAATTACATCTATTCACATGCAGGTAAGAACGTTTTGTGTCACGTGTAAAAGCTCTGAGCAATAAGAATAGCTCACATTTTAAAAATCTATTCAAATTTATTACACCTTTACCATGGGCCGGGTACAGTATCATTTGACTACTACTTGCTTACAATTTAATACACATGCATCTGTTAAAAAGAAATTCAGAGCACTGTAAATCCTAAAAATGATCAAGGAGTCTAAGCAGGCTGTCATTGTAATCATAATCGATCAACAGCCGTGTTTATCCCGCCGTCCTAAGTTATGCGCATCATATTTTATCGTTTGTGGTTCAAATACAAAATTTCGAACAGTAAAACAATGAAAATATATGCAGGTAATGGTTCAAGTAATTACTCGGCTATAATTAAATGATTTACGGTACTCTAACCACGTGTAGACGTAAACAAAACCTCTAGGGGGGACCGGAAGGGGCTGTGCGTTAGCAACAATGTTGTACATGTGCATTAATTCTTATTTGTTATTCTGTTCAAACGTTATAAAAAAATGATAATGCTTAGTAAAAACTACCACTGCTAGAAAATTGGGGGTATCCTGATACAGTATACCTCATGAAACCCTAAGGGTTTAATGAGGTATCCTGCTCAGGATACCCTAAGGGTTTAATGAGGTATCATGATCAGTTTACAGGGAATTTCCTGAGCACAGGATACTTCAGGAAACTCAAGGAAACTCCAGTATATGAACGGAAATTATCAGCGCTATAACATAACGAGGACTTTGTATTTATTCACCAAATATACATAGTCATGTTACATTTCATTGTTAAAAATTAAGATAGTGTGTTAAAAATGTGCATTTTGATCTGTTAGTTGAATGCTTGACGGGGCTGGGGGGGGGGGGGGGGGGGGGGGGGTCATTATTCAAATGAAAAGGGAATTATTTATACATGAGAAGCAGTTTTCAAAATGATTAACTCGCATTTCTAAGAAACAAACTGAAAACTTTGTTTTTAACATTATTTTGTCACTGTTTCATAGAAGTCAGATGCTTGTAAGAGACATCTTGAAAGATTTGATATACGAATGAAGAGGAGGATTTTGCCACATGTCTTGGCAACTTAACAAATAATGATACATTCACTGATTTTACCTTCTTTCTATATTCGTTATGAATATTGAACGATAATGTTACAATTAACAGTTCATTTATTTTCTCAATGATAACATCTAATAACATTTCAGAGGGTAGCAGGATCACGATAAACAAAAGCATATCACTTATTTACTTTGTCAGTATTTATTATAAGGTTTAACAATATACGGTTCAGAAAAACAAAATATATGGACAATCAAATTTATAATAAATATAAATGACGCTCAAATTACAGTCAGCAATTTCATTGATTTCAATATGGTTTGCTGTTACCTAAGAGGTTGGTTGTTGTTTAACTGTCGTCCATTCAGGATAATAAATGTTTTCATTGAATAATATTTGGTAATCAAATCAAGTATCAAATATTAGGAATTAATGAAAGAAGCTTACCTTATCACCGAATCCAACAATATGAATATCCAGATACACAAGAACACAAATTGTAAACTTATAAATCCTTCAATGTTAGAACTTTGAACCACAAGATTGCGAAACTTGTCCTACTTCAACAAAAGTCTTTTCGCAACTGGCAAAGTTTGCAAACAAATTGTTCTCACGATTTCATACTTAATTTAATTTCATTGGTTCCTTGGTTTACCCATTAATTGTCATTGGACAACTAGATTGAGAAAAAATAGTGTTCATGTTGTTACACTCATGACACTGAGACAGAGAGACAGACAATTGTCTCAGTACCACCTGCAATTGTTTATTCAAGTGACACTGACATTATCTGGTCAGGTGGCTTACCGGGAAGCAGACATTTGGTATTACAGTTAAAATCCTTTGATGCTTGAGAGATGATGGCTTGTGTTGTTATAACGGATAAACTTTTTTGATTATACCAATGCTGAACTACTTAACGAAATCGGCCGGTCACTACAGTGACTTAATTGCATTGTCTTAAAGACAGAGCAACACACAGACAAGTAAAAACATGTCATAGAATGAAAATTACATTTTTTATAGCAGTACAACATATTCAGATATAATCAATAAAGCATACTCAACCCCTTTTGATAAAATTAGGTATAGGTTTATATTAGATGGACATGAGTGAAATATCTTGTGTACAATATATTAAGGAAGATATCACTGTATAATATCTACATCACTTGTTCAATGTATTTATTTGCTTGCACAGGTGTCCAATAAATAAACATACCCCGTATCTAGAAACTTTCTAGTGCGTATCTAGAAACTTTCTAGTGCATATCTAGAAACTTTCTAGTGCATATCTAGAAACTTTCTATCAAACACTTTCTATGTACCATGTACCATGTGCCATCTGGACATATTTTTGCAAATCACTAATCACACTTCATCCTTGGAAACATGACACAAATATTTTTCATAAACCCCAGAGACAACAGTAGGACCCCCATGTTGCATCAACTGTTTTACTACATTTAATCATCCGTAAAATCATGGTGAGACCTGAACGAAATAAAACATTTTGTGTCATTATAACTGTCCATGACCTGTCCATGTGTAAGTCACTTTGATTTAACTGTATTTTGTTAGGGAGCAGCATTAACATAAGCATTATTTGCTTGTTTGCCAATCCCGTTTTGTTTTTGAAATAAAAATATGTTTAAACCATATAAAACTGATATCAATATCACGTATAAAAAGGGCGTACTTACTAAATCCTGCGTACCAATGTTCTTGGCCTTTCAAATGTAAAACAGTGATTCACTGCGTTGGTTATGCTATCTTTTTAATAATTTGTATTGAACTAAAGAAGTGTCTCTGGGTTTAAGGTTGTCTGCTTAGCTCAATTCGAGAAATATATTAAGTTTGCCATATTTTGAATCCTTATTTGTAAGTTTATTTTTCAAATGAACAATAAATGTGTCATTTGAATGATGATAACAGTATACATGTAAGTACAGGTAGCAGAGTATTTATAGTAAGGCGTCTCAACGAATATGAATGTATTTGTTCCTAAACTGATTGGAATATCAAATCAAGTGACTGATTTTAATTCATTTGTTGTTACTTACTACATATGAACAGAAACAATATTAATAAATCCGGAGAGACTCACTAATGCAAGACGATTTATAGAAGGAATGGTAGCTGAAAGAGGGCATTTTGTCATAAGCCACTTAATGCATTTTGAAAATGAAGTATTACATTTTCAGTAAGATGTCATCTTGCATATTGGTTAAAATGTGTATGTGTTTATTTCTATAGATTAGGTAATGAAAGGGGTTGAGTGATGCATGTCAGACATAGGGGCAAGAATGAGCTAAGAAACTTCGTATTGTAAGTGGTTAAGAAACTATAATCCATATCACACGTTGTAAAACCTACCGAATTCTAAATGCCCTATACTCATTTAATAAGAACCATTTTACCATTACCTGTTTCCCGGTTTTTCCTAGCCTAACAATATTGATACAAGTAATGAGCCTACATAAGATGTGTATTTAGATCAAAGGTTAATTGCTTTTTCAGGTTATTAAACATAAGTTCTGATAATTACACTGAGTCAAACATACATTTTCATACTTAATAGTTTTATCACTTTAATCGGGACATTTTGATGGTACCATTTTGATTTTTGTCCTGTAAACCAGAGATTATTAGAGCGTAAAATTAACCTCGCGTTACCGACAATTACTAATGAACTGGTTGTCGGCGGTCAGCTCGTTAAGAGAGATAAAACACTGAGGCCGCCAAAGAGTTTTACGAGACACGCGCATGAACAGCAATGGTGCAATGTATTTCATTTATACGTGTATATCTCTAACTAAACAGTCATGGCTGGTGTATATGATCAGCCAGTTTCCTGTCATCCCAGGTTTTGAGGACACCTGTTCAGCAACTCAAACGTGGTAAGCTGTGGACCCGCCGTTGTGTCATTCATTCAATGGTAAGATTACATAATGAAGTATACAAGATCATTGAAAGAAGAAAATGGTGTATATTTGAAAGATGGTGTTTTGTCAGCCATTTATTTATGTATTTAGGAAAGAAGTTTTATGTCTTCAATAAGCTGATATCTTGATTATCTCATGTAACGCCGATGGAGAGAATTAACATTTGAATTTGAACTGAAAATCACATATTCTAAATGTCCATCAATCATCTACCATGCTTGATTAAACTTATGTCTTATTAACACTGCATGTGCTTATTGCGCAATCAAGATGAAAATTATTACTGAGGGTGATATATGTATGACTTTATATTTGAGAACTAACTTGAGAGCCTACATAAGTTGTAGTCGTTGAACCAAAGTTATTAATCATGTGAGGTTAGAAAAGTAAAACTTCTTATCACTGAGTAGGAATTCGTTTGTTCGTCTAAAATACATAACAGTGATATGGTAGTTCACACATTATTAGTATTTGGCATCTCTCTCAACCACAATTAACTATCAATGAACGTAAATCCCCCACAAAACAATACATCCACAAATTTGTATTTGATTAAAGTTATTTGAATGAGTAGACCTTTGGTCATTTGCATTCATTTGCTCATATTACATTGTTCTTTTATGATAAAACACAGTAAGTATTGGATCCGTTTAATGAGTAGAATTCATTTGTTTATGGGTATTTAAGAAAGCAGTTTGATATAAATATCCAACCAAGAACCCATACACTTAACCAAGGCAATAATATTGTATTTGTGGCGTTTGTCAAGAATCATTCACAAATAAAACGTAGGAAATGTACATTTAGTACCCTACCGAAACATGTTTGAAGGGGTATTGAAACACCAAAACAAATTAAAATACCAAAGTAAAAATAAACATTTTGAAATACATTTCCATACTCAATTATTATCCCTTTAACCTATTTTCAACTCAGTTTTGTAACGCCATCGGAAACTTTGTCTTGAAACCACTAGATCAGTAGCGCGGAACAATAAGCTTGAGCATGAACTGATAAAATACAATCACAGAGGCCGCACAAGAGCTACATAAGAGACAGACGTGTGTACATCAGTGTCGCAATATATTGTTTATATACGTAGACGTATATACAACAACTTAAATCACCGGCTGTTGTACATGACTAGACAGTTTTCGTTCATTGGGAACCACTTGTTATACTCGTGTATCAATGATACCGAAACATGCGTGATTAGCAGGGTATTCAAAGCACTGTCGTGGAGCTTCTCTAACTTCATGATACTGCGTAATTAAACACTGGTTTTGATATCGTCAACCTAATCTTATAGTTCTTTAATTGTTACAAACATGACAAATCAAAAGTTACGTATTCATTGCGGTATAGTATGAAAATCAGCGTGTATATAGATTACACTATTGACCAATTGTGAGCGCACGAATATGAAATATAAGCAAATTTGAAAACGTGCATACTATTTATTTCATTACATTTGTTTCGTATTGATAAGTATCCACACTTATACATGAGTCTGTGACAATGCCATTAAAACCCTATTTCCACAAAGGTGAAGATTGTTGTATGTAAGTGTCACACAAAAACTGACTTATGGGGCCCTATAAAACATAGTATACAAAAGAATAAACACATATTTAAAAAGAAATACCATAGGATAATGTCAATAACCAAGGGAGACAGTATGAAATATACATGTCGTATCGTATCGATGTTTAAGTTGTAATGTATAATATCATTTAAAACCGTTGCCGTCAAACAATAAGAATCTAACCGTAAAAACATTGATTAAACATCGTATTCATCATAAAATATATATTGCCGTCACACATCCAACAAAAGCCATTTTAGTTTGTGCATATTTAGATAATTATAATCTACAATGTATATGAGAAATAAATGAATATTCAAAACAAAGTACATGTATTGTAAAATTTAAGAATCGACGGAATACTTAATTATCATATTCTATAACATGCAGACACAATTTGGAAATTGCATAGTTACTGGACATTGATTTTGATTTCTCAGTATGGTATAATAAATGTAATTTGTGATGGGATATTTGAAATGAATCAAGTCAATTCAATTCTTTATTATTTATAAGTTGTATCAGTGTATACAGTACAGTATTTTAGTGTCTAATTGCCATCACTCATCCTGTGAGGAGCCCAGTCGCGCTATTAACGAGTTAAATAAAATATGCAAGCCTGGATATACTAGGATATGTGTGTATTGCAAGGGGGCAATCTGTGCGGCTATTACCATACACCAATTTACGGATGTGTATTGTCGCCAATACTGCTTATTCAATCTGATTAAATTTACACGTGTGTAGTTGACTCAGAGATATATTCAAGTGGTCACTGGAATGTTCAGGAGATACGGTTCACTGACTTCATGGATAAACCCTAAAGTTTCTGAGATTTTTGAAAAGTGGTATATATTTATTTTGATTTCATTTGAATGAAAACCGGAGAGCATATTGGTTGAAGGCTTATTCAAATTTGATAATTCTGAGGGAAGGAAAATTGTGTGACAAAAGGCTATTCGTAAAAATTGTCCATCAAAATCGTAAGACATCTTGTATAAAACAGAGAGAGACCAGCCGAAATTGTAAACAAATCAAATGATTAAGAACATGTGTAATGTAGATTTTGCATACGCCTCTTCACTGCTGTCAACAATCTAAATCTAAAAATTGGAGACTTATTTCAAGATTAAATAGATAGTGTTCGGATAATGCAAAATTGGTGACTCGATGTTAAAATACAATATTTAATCTTATCTTGAATATATAAATAATCGAAAATGTAATATGTTTACTTGCATCCCCGACAGTATTTTTAGTATTTATTGTAATAGGGGAATTGTTATAACAGTCGCGTAAAACGTAACGCTTTTCAATATCCATCCAGTGGTTCTTGAACATAAATATTGGTTACTAGTAGATGAAGGAGAATGAGTTCTATGGATATACAACTTCTTTAATGCAGGAGTGCGACGTTTCGTGGTAGCTTGATAACAGTTTTAGAAACTCGTTCTCCTTCATATATATATTGAAATTGATTTTAAAATTTTACAAAATTAAGAAAACAATATGTATTGATGACAGCATATAAACATCTTGTTTGCAAATCCTTTTCTATTTACTGAACAAGATATGTTAAACTCTATCCCATAATATTGACATGGATTTGATTATCCGTGAATCGGTATTATGTTTTAAACATATTTATTCATGTTAATTATACATGAATAAGGACATGCAAATAAGCCAAAGGTTTATCTAAATGCCTGTCCTCGTCAAGATACAATACATACAATATAAATACGGATGGCATCATGAATACACACACGCACATTTCATACAGTGATTGCAATGTCAGAACAGTAATGAATTATTAGATCGGTATTATATAGTAAAACAGATATCCACTTGTGTAACTACGTTTAATTTTTCATAGAATACATTATGACAAAGCTAAAGTTGACTTCCCAGATAAACCGTTACCAGATGTTGATTATATGAGTTGACATAAATAAGGCAAGTGGCCCAGATACACTTAGTAATAAGTTCACCAAGCTAGCTGCATAATCAATTTCCTTGCCCCTTATATATTTACATTTACATAAATCATTGTGTGGGTATATATTTCCTCCCTTATGGAAAGAAGTTTCTGTATATCATTTGCACAAGAAAGGCAGTGTAAATGAATATCAAAATTATAGACCTGTAGTATTTCCTTCCTGTATTTGAAAGATGAGTTTTCAAACAGTGTTCAACTTTTTTCGAGACAAAAATGTCAGGGTTTATGCCAGGTGAAAGTAATGCATATCAACTTACATACCTCTATGACATCATAGCAAACGCTTTAGACAATTATTATGTTAATGGATTTAATTTGAAAACCGTTCTTTAAGGTAAAAATGACTTATCTGATGAGACTAACTTAACAATTGTGGATTCTGTTGACACATTTATTGACTTAAGTTAACGTTTCTAAATTTAGAAAGCACGTGAAGTTTAACCAAATGTTATATTTGTTAGCATGCAACACGTACATTTCTTATTTATTATTATTATTTATTTCCAAAAAGAAATCTGGATTGGCGAACAAGCCATAGGCTTATTTCAACGCCGCTCCAGTACAATGAAAGCAAAAGCTGGACGCAGAAACAATATATATGGAATAATTTTTAAGCAAAAGACAAATCAGTTAATCCTCGAATCTGTCTATAATTTTATTCAAGAGTCACTAACATTTAAATCATCCTATTCAGCATGTGTCCTTTTAGATATTTCCGAATTAGTGTTTTGCTTTTTGCCTTTGTGTAATCATTTGATCACTGAATTTGTACATTGATCTTGAATTATAAATTGTACTTTGATATATTTAGTAGAGCGGCACTACATAAGCCAATAAGTCGAAGTATCATCCTTTCAGTGCATTACTGTTTTACCTAAATGGTTATTTTACTAATTTCCTTGTGAAAATTAAATGTTGAAAATTAATGTTATTCTATTACATGTATTCACCTTTATTTAATGTTGTGCTTTCTCAGTTTTGATGAATGAATATGTATTATGTACTGGAGAGGTATTTATAAAGGTGTAATGTATGTGGTTTAAACATATTTATTCATGAAGAATGTGGTTTGGTAAAAAGCAAACTGTTGCTTATATTAACACACGAGAACTGGACATAAAAACAACCAGCTATAACATAATCATATGGTTTAAACTCATTATTATTCAATAAAGAATCTGTGCACATGATTGTTGTTTATGAACATTCTCTACATGTGTAATGTATACATTCATTCTGCTTCGAATCACTACCCGCTCATACATTTTATTGCATCAACATGTATAAATTACTCTGTATGACACATTAATAAACAATATATCTTTCCTCATTTTGAGTGAGACGCTCAGGGTTCATTCATCCATAACAAGGCTACTGGTCACGCATTTAGCATTCCCGGCTAAGAACCTTTTGATCAAAGGGGATCACAGCAGGAGGGCTAATTAGTGTCACAGTGTGTATCCACTGCGATGAGTGAACTGTTCTGCTCTAAAACAGGTTACAGCCCCACAGTCCAGTTACCATCTAATCACCTCCTAATCCCTGTCAAAACATACAGATGTGTGACAGGGTGAGGTGTCACCATGACACAAGATCAAAGTTAATCTGTTTGTGTTTAAAGATTAAAAAGAACCAAATATTTAAGAATACATTACAAAAACAACTAACAAAAATATATATCATATATCAACATAATATATACTAATATATTATATAATTTGTGACTTTTTTCTTGTAACATGTGTCCCTACATTCAACTCTACACGGCAATATTATAATTGTAAATTAGTTCCTTATTCAGACAGAAAGTAGTTAGCAAACTTTGAAACCGATAATTTAATTTCTTTTCATATTATCAGGTCCTTGTTATAATGATTTCAGGAAAGCTTATATTCAACCTTGATATTTGAATAAAGCTAGTTGTTTAAGAAGTGAAATAAAATTATATTCTCTGCATTGTCCTCAACCTATATGTTTATGATCACTTTGGTTTAAACATATAGCAGACTAGGAGAATTTAACAATAAACTAAAACAAAAAGCCACAATGTTATGTATGTTTGTGCCGTGCCGTGCCTTGTTGGCGTTACCTATATCCAGATATCTATTCTGCTGACATCATAACACCTAGTTTTGTTTGGTGTTTTTGTTTCTTATAATATTACTTGTCTTGTTTTGTTTTGTTGTTGAATTTGTTAATTTATGATATTTTGTAAATTCACCATGACGCATAATGTCCTGTAGTCTGGAGCTGTATTCACTTTAACTTTTAAAGTTCGTTTACCAATCCATTTCATGTATGAAATAAATAAGTTTAAACCATATTTAAACGTATTTTATTTCATAAACATGAAAAAATTATTGGCGAACAAGGCACAATCCGCTCCGGCACATATATATTTTTAAAAATCATATTTTGAAAATCATTCTAAATTATCTAAATAAATATAATGGAACGAAACTGCAACAAATTATCAATTAACACTTATGTACGTATATCTATAGTTTGATTGTCTTGATTTTTCATTTGTTGTTAACATGTTACCAGCTCTTGTGAATTTGTTTATGTTTTATGTAGTGGTGAGGCATTCACATAAGCAGAGTTTTGCTTGTTTGCCAAACCACATTCTTATTGAATAAACATATGTTTAAACCATATATTTTTAAAAAGCTGGTTACAAGATAAATGAGACAGAAAAATGAAAATTAACATTTGTATAACATCAGACATGAATATTGTTATGTTGTTAGGTGTGACTAATAATGAAGTGGGCTGCAGCTCAGAATTTAATCATTAACTACAATAACTTTCAAAGAAACCGGTTGCTTTTACTGATAAACTGATGTAATGAGTTCAAAATATTATTGTAAGTGGTGTCCTTCAAGGAGCTGTTATCATATGATTTAAACAGTATTTATTTTCCAGATGGTACATGGAAAGGGGGATCGATAAACAGGGTTACCCCTATATAAATATCTCTCCCCGTGATCATAGTATACTGTTGTTATGTCCTAGCCTTGATTGTAAAAATACATATTTGATCTTAAATGGTAGTAGCTTCAGCAAGTAAACAGATAGCGAAGTACATGTAAGTTTTCGTTATTGTGACCACATGAAAATCTGGACGTTTCCGAGATATGTGATTTAAACATATTTATTCCATAAATGGATCCGGATTGGCAAACAAGTTGACGCTTATGTCAATGCCGCTCTGGGATACAAAATACATAAAATAAATGTCATGATGAATGTACAATAAATTGTATTACATGTCTGAAAAGAATAATACACCAATTTATGATATATGTCTATTATAACGGTGGGTAATCCATAATCCAGGCTCTTCATTTCTCATAGCAAACGCTTCTTATGAAATATCTATTAAAATGATGTTGTGTTTTTCTACATTCATGTATGTATGATTATATTTATGATGTAATTATCCTGTTTTATGTTCTTTTCGGGAGAAACAGTTATATAGGGAAAACCTGTTTGTTGATTCCCCTGAGTACATGAATAAATATTGTTAAAACCATATAAAATCTGAATAAGTTTATTTCAACATTTACAGGAGAGCTGTAGTCATCTATCAAGAGACATGAGCTTTGCCTCAAGTTGGTACCCATATTGACCACACTAATTAATCCATCGTTAATCCCTCGTCTGGGTGAATCTTGTTGACACTCTGAGGTGTACAAACTAAACGGGCTCTTTGTTTGTTATTTAACATTGTGTTCATCTCTTGTGAATACCATCCGTGAAATGCAGACGTCTTTGTTAAGTGTCAATTAAGATACTCAGACAATACTAGTAATTCACTTGTGACCAGCTAAGCAGGTGTGAACTAGTCACCTGTAAAAACACACACGGGTGGCTTATGGGCCTTATGTTGCCTGTCAATAGAATCACGTCACAGCCAATGGATGATATACTGTTTTGAGTTATCCAATGAAATCAGTAACTGTTAAGTGAAACACCAATGAGATTTGAGCTGAAATCCGGGATAATCAATTGGGCAAGATGTTAACCATTTATCTCGAGTTACTACACGTGTAAACACCTAAGAGTTTCATCAATGGTGGATACACATGTTGTGTAGTGTTAATACCTGTATTTGATTTGGATATTCATAGTGTTCTTTCGGATGCGCTTTTTTAAAAGGTGAGTTTTAGGTTTTTCATAAATCTATCACGATCCAGACAACAATTATAAAAGAACTTGTATAAAGAACTTTAATGCAGGTAACTTAAACTTATGCATTTGATACTGATACATATGATAGGGAAGCAACAATGACAAAGAGCCACACATATCAAACGTGATTTTACACATGCTTCAATGTATAATTTTCTCAATAAAAAGCGTCTACATGAATCTAATGTCGTCTGACAGAAACAACTAATGCCAAAACTGTATGACAGGGTTAAACCTCGTTCGTCTGTGGTATAATTTGCAGTATTATGTGTAATATTTTAAAATTTCTAACAAATTCCGATAGTTTAATATAGTTTCCTGAAGTATCCTGAAGTATTCTGACGTATCCTGAATCATGAAACCCGGAGTATCCAGAACAGGATATTTTTGGATACCCCGAGTATCCTATGGTATACTGATACTGAAATTCGGAGTATCCTGGTCAGGAAACTTCATGAAATCACTTCTGTTTCTCATGTGTACAGTGTAACACATTGAAGTTATTAATCCTAATAGATACAGTTGGAGTTATGTGATACGCATTGTTCATTTGTAACACATTTAGATAACTTGGTATTCTTTGTTACATTTGGCTAAATAAAAGATGAGAGTCGACAAGTGACACAACACAAATATTTAATCAATCATTTCAACACCAGGCAGTGCCCTGTTGGCGGACATGTCGATCAGTTTCCTCTCTTCAGTGTTGGTGTGTTGAGGTTGTACCCCGTTTTTAGCATACACTTTAACCCTGCCTTTATTTTTTTACATTGACCCGATCAGAAATTGTAGATTTCGCAACGTTATACATCTTGGCAGCTTTTCTTATAAACAGCAAAACTATGGAACCTGGGGACTTGACATGTTTCTAACGCAGCTTTGACTTGTCTGGCTGACTGGTTACCGGAGTTACGGCCACTGTGACGTCACTGTAATATATGACGTCATACGGGCATCGCATATAATGGCGCGATATAAGTAGAGCACTGTACCATGTAAAACAATCTTATTTTGTTGTTTTACTGTCCATTATGATATTCCCGCGTGAAACCAACAATGTTCCCGCCATTTTATTCAGCAGCCGGAAGTGTCCGAGCCTTGGTCGATTTCTGTCCGAACTTTGGTTTACTTGTGTCCGAACCATGGTCAAACCTGTCCGAACCAAGGTCATTTTGACATGGTATCAAAATCACAATTCTAAACCCAAGAATAAATTTTAAAGTACCAAAATACAAAGTTAATGGACTACCTACTTGTTTCTTCATGTACGTGCATATATTTGAAAGAATATGATCGCTTCCTTCATTCCCTGAATTGTCACAAAAATTTACGTTCACACAAATATTTCGACGATTTCTTTCATGAAACCATTATTTGTACCTTCTGCTAAATTTCGTTTTTAAAATATACCTGACTGTCAGATATTTCTCAAATGAATCAAGTATTGTCAGAAAATGAACAGAAATATTTAGAAACCAACGGAGTGTTACAATTTTCCGAAGTTCGGGCGACTTTGGGTGGTGTCCGAGCTTAGGTCAGTTTGCCCTACACTACCCGTCCTCCATCTCAAAGCTGAACCTAGCTAAAACTATACACTAACCGTCCTCCATCTCAAAGCTGAACCTAGCTAAAACTATACACTACCCGTCCTCCATCTCCAAGCTGAACCTAGCTAAAACTATACACTACCCGTCCTCCATCTCCAAGCTGAACCTAGCTAAAACTATACACTACCCGTCCTCCATCTCCAAGCTTAACCTAGCTAAAACTATACACTACCCGTCCTCCATCTCCAAACTGAACCTAGCTAAAACTATACACTACCCGTCCTCCATCTCCAATCTGAACCTAGCTAAAACTATACTCTACCCGTCCTCCATCTCCAAGCTGAACTTAGCTAAAATATACACTACCCGTCCTCCAACTCCAAGCTGAACTTAGATAAACTATACACTACCTGTCCTCCAACTCCAAGCTGAACCTAGCTAAAACTATACACTACCCGTCCTCCATCTCCAAGCTGAACCTAGCTAAAACTATACACTACCCGTCCTCCATCTCCAAGCTGAACTTAGCTAAACTATACACTACCCGTCCTCCAACTCCAAGCTGAACTTAGCTAAACTATACACTACCCGTCCTCCAACTCCAAGCTGAACCTAGCTAAAACAATACACTACCCGTCCTCCATCTCCAAGCTTAACCTAGCTAAAACTATACACTACCCGTCCTCCATCTCCAAGCTGAACCTAGCTAAAACTATACACTACCCGTCCTCCATCTCCAAGCTTAACCTAGCTAAAACTATACACTACCCGTCCACCATCTCCAAACTGAACCTAGCTAAAACTATACACTACCCGTCCTCCATCTCCAAGCTGAACTTAGCTAAACTATACACTACCCGTCCTCCAACTCCAAGCTGAACTTAGCTAAACTATACACTACCCGTCCTCCAACTCCAAGCTGAACCTAGCTAAAACAATACACTACCCGTCCTCCTTCTCCAAACTGAACCTAGCTAAAACTATACACAACCCGTCCTCCATCTCCAAGATTATCCTAGCTAAAACTATACACTACCCGTCCTCAATCTCCAAGCTGAACTTGGCTAAACTATACACTACCGTTCTCCATCTCCAAGCTGAACCTAGCTAAAACAATACACTACCCGTCCTCCGTCTCCAAACTGAACCTAGCTAAAACTATACACAACCCGTCCTCCATCTCCAAGATTATCCTAGCTAAAACTATACACTACCCGTCCTCAATCTCCAAGCTGAACTTGGCTAAACTATACACTACCGTTCTCCATCTCAAAGCTGAACCTAGCTAAAACTATACACTACCCGTCATCCATCTCCAAGCTGAACCTAGCTAAAACTATACACTACCCGTCCTCCGTCTCCAAGCTGAACCTAGCTAAAACTATACACTACCCGTTCTCCATCTCCAAGCTGAACTTAGCTAAACTATACACTACCCGTCCTCCAACTCCAAGCTGAACCTAGCTAAAACTATACACTACCCGTCCTCCATCTCCAAGCTGAGCTTAGCTAAAACTATACACTACGCGTCCTCCATCTCCAAGCTGAACCTAGCTAAAACTATACACTACCCGTCCTCCATCTCCAAGGTGAACCTAGCTAAAACTATACACTACCCGTCCTCCATCTCCAAACTGAACCTAGCTAAACTATTCACTACCCGTCCTCCAACTCCAAGCTGAGCTTAGCTAAAACTACACACTACCCGTCCTCCATCTCCAAGCTGAGCTTAGCTAAAACTATACACTACCCGTCCTCCATCTCCAAGTTGAACCTAGCTAAAACTATACACTACCCGTCCTCCATCTCCAAGCTGAACCTAGCTAAAACTATACACTACCCGTCCTCCATCTCCAAGCTGAGCTTAGCTAAAACTATACACTACCCGTCCTCCATCTCCAAGCTGAACCTAGCTAAAACTATACACTACCCGTCCTCCATCTCCAAGCTGAACCTAGCTAAAACTATACACTACCCGTCCTCCATCTCCAAGCTGAACCTAGCTAAAACTATACACTACCCGTCCTCCATCTCCAAACTGAACCTAGCTAAAACTATACACTACCCGTCCTCCATCTCCAAGCTGATCCTAGCTAAAACTATACACTACCCGTCCTTCATCTCCAAGCTGAGCCTAGCTAAAACTATACACTACCCGTCCTCCGCCTTCCTACCTATCCTAGCTACATTTTACTCTACCCGTCCCTCGTCTCCCAACTTATCCTAGCCAGTTTTATCTCCAACTCAATAACAAAATACACGAGATTAATATATGGCTGTTTAGGCGCCGCTTGTTGTTGTATTTGTATATACTCTTGGTTATGTTGACTCTGGTTACAACTGTTTACCCGCCGGCTGTAATGCAACACATGATCCGCACCCACAACGCTACAAGGAAGTATTTTCTATTTTAGACATTGTCCTAAATCAAGGTGCATTACTGCTAATTTTAAAGCATATGTTTTCATCGGCTAGCACTTGACACTAATGAATTACAGTATATTATTTGATTATTCCATTATATTCTCATATTCTCATTTATGAAGTTGGGTATTATATAAGTTAGCTCCAAAAGAACCACACGGACTACATAAAAGATGTTTCATTCGAGCCATGACTTCCGGCTTCGTGGTGATACTGTGCGTCAGACAAGGATGTGCTGGCGACAGAATGGACAACATGTCTAGAGTCGCTTGTACTGTTTCAGCTTTACTGTGCTTTTCTTTATGTTTCCATCTGGTATTGAGTTTACAAGAAAATGCGTAAGTTTCAACGTTTCATTTTGATCTAAGAGATGTAATCGCTAGATTGTATCAAACGCCCAAATGTGGTAATTTAAGTGTAGCTGAAGGAAGTGTAGCTGATTAACGATATTTAAACATTAGCATTAACCTAATTTACTTAGTGCCAATGTATTTTCAAATTTTAAAACGTTAACATTATATTTCAATGTATGTGTATTATCTTAAAAACATTAATATTACATTTACATATTGTCAATAAACACATGTTTATGTATGTGTAGACTTCTAAACTTTAACATTACATTTACTAAAAGTCAACGTATGTTTGTAATCTTCAAAACATTGATGTTACATTCACTTAGTGAGGAGAAGGCACACGATCGACAATATTTTTACTTCAAATACGAATTTCATTGGGTTGCCGTTCAGTAATGTAGAGGTGTTATATTTGTAACTTGTTGTCCCTCAATGAGGCCGGTTTATCAGCTAGATACGTCGACGGCTAAGAAGGAACATATATATATATATATATATATATATATATATATATATATATATATATCCTTTTAGGCTTTGCCTGAAGGAATTTATGAATGTTTTAGGAGATTCAGCATTTTGTTCATTCCACTCCTTGCAACTTGTGTATTCGTTTGTTAATTCATATAAATATAAGTATCATCATTTAATAAATATAAATATCATCATTTAATAAATATAAATATCAAAATTTAATAAATATAAATATCATCATTTAATAAATATAAATATCATCATTTTATAAATATAAATATCATCATTTTATAAATATCATCATTTCATTACTAGTTTGGGGTAATCGATAAGAAGGCATACTTAGGATTCTTAGCCAGTATTTCATTACTTGCATATTTATAATAAGCAGATTTCAACCGCATTCTCCATATCTCATTACATTCGGTGTGTTAATTATTACCCCAAGAAATTTCTCACATGCCAATAATGAACCATATTTGGTCACAATGATAATATCTTCAAATTTCAGCCTCTTGCAATGGAGTTGGACTTACTTTACATCAAATATTATAAAAAGAAAAGAATAATAAATTTAAATCCCAAAGTACTAATTTTATATTTTTCGAAATAAACTACCGGGAAAAAGAAAGTACTCACCTCAGTTGATTTTATCATGTGTATGATTTTCAATTGCAAATATCTCAAGTTTTCGATGTCATAATCCAAAACTGATAAGTACAGGTGTTTAGTTAGCAGTCAAAGAATACTTCTACATGTTTTTTAATTATTTTTTTAAAAATGAAATTTTAAATTTAATTTTGTCTTTAAATTATTGTTGATGATACACAACTGTTCATCGACATATAAGACATATCCTATGTGAAAATAAATAAATGTGCCTGATTCTGCACACATTTAAAACATTTTAAACAGGGCAGGGGTCATGTTGGTGAAAATTTCATTCTTAACCCTGTCTTCATTACAAAAAGATATTTGAACTAAAATTTAACCTCAGTCACCAACAAAGTCATTCAAACTACTGCAGATAAGTATTATTGTATCGTGTCATAGTCAAATACATCTGATTTCTTTTAAATATTGAATTAATCGAAATAAACTTAGGTGAAAACTTTCTGTTACCCGGTAGTTTACCTATCAATAGGGTTTAGCTTTGCATGGGTTGAACTGGACAAAGACCGACAATAGTACTTCAAATAAGACCGATGCCATCTGCAAATAATAAAAGGAAATTTTGAAGGCATCGTAATGGAACTGAATATCATGTCTGCAGTTGGTTTCAAAATGCGTGGCCAATTCATTGATAAGGAAGGAACATAAAATGGGCAAATTACACAGCTTGTCTAACACAATGTTGTACATCCAACGATTCGGATATTTCATTTCTATTCTCAACAGAGACTTTCACATTCTCGTAGATGTTTCTTAATAATGTGAGAGGTAAATTCAATAGGTTATGAGTTTCAGTCAGGACTTCATACAACAAACAGGTCGGAAACTAAAACATTCATGGATAAGGAACGACAAATTTGACATTATTCAGTGCTTAGACATTTCAAACTATGAACAAAGTGTATAAACCTGATGAATCTACTGGATATCTGAAGTTGATAAAAACGTGGCCACAACTACAGGGCACGCCAGGAATCAGATACGGCATGGGATGTTGGTGTGACATGACTGCTCATGCTAGTTGCCGCTAGGGGTGTGGACAGGGTCTATCTGATCAACAAGAGCTTCCCATAAGTGACAGTAAAAATGGAACAAGAATACAACAACAAACTACCATTCACAAACGTCATCACTATGGTCTACAGAAAACCGACCCATACCGACCAGTACCTTCATTACAACTCCAACCATCCCTTGCGAGTCAAGAAAGGAATCATCTCGACCCTTACCCGAAGAGCTAAGAATTTATGCTCTACCATCCAAACCCTAGAAGCTCAAGTCGCCATTCTCTGCCATGTATTCATCAACGACAACCCAAATTAGTCAATGAGGTTATCAACGCAACCCTCAACCTTCGACACAAACAACCACGTAAGCAGTCACCCCCTTCATTATCACCCTTCCATATACAGTGATTGAGTTATTGTTTAACGTACCTTACATACATCAGATATATCAACCACCACATCCGCCGTCTCTTAAAGTAACAGGCCAACATCGATGTCGTTTTCAAGCAGGTAAAATATGTCCAGAACCATCTCCACGCCAACGGTAGACTAGCTGGTGTTGTTTACCACAGTCCATGGTCGTTCCCATCAAAGAACATCAAACCTCAAGATTGCAAATCAGCCCTCTCTGACCATATCAAAGGCAACTTCAACTATAGAACAACGTCAAACTATTGGAAGTAAACTGCAGTGACTTAAAATGTAGGAAGATTTTGGAAGGAAACAAGGCTAAATGAACAAAGGAGATATGGTTCTACAACGCATCCAAACTTGAAGTTGTGGAACAATTTTTATTTTTGTTATCACTTTATTTCTTTTTGTAGGCATCACATTTATACACAACATACATTTTTAAAATAATGTGTACATATTGATCAAGTGTGGCAGTGGGTGTCAAATCGACAAGACATAAGTTTTCGGTATACAATTACATGGTAATATGACAGTTTCAATTAAAAGGGATTATGTAAAAAGGCTGTGGCATGAGGACCAGAAGGAGATGAACTTTTCGTATCTACACTCGGAGTAAAGATGCTGTTTACTGACGTTATAGGTCTCTTGAAGAATTGACTTAAGACCATTGATGTGCGGCCTCTTGTTCTGGCATTTACGGGTATATATGTAGTGTTTAGTAACAAAAAAGATCAAGTTTAGTACATCGTTTCTCTTTTCCTGGTAACCAAATATAATATGTGTTATATCTGGCTCTAAGTTGATTCCAGAATTCAATTCAATCCAATTGAAAAGGTGACGCCACAAGCTTTTTACATGTACACAATCAAATATAAGATGTTTTATAGTTTCATTTGTATTGTTGCAAAATGTACATAAAGGTGAAGTTTGTAATTTGTAGATAACAGCACTTTTGTTAGTTGTCAGTATTCTATGAATAATGCGATATTGAAACCATCTTAATTTGCAACTAATAGTGCTTCGAAATGGGATATAATTATAAACTGTCCATAATTCTTTACTTATATCTTAGCCAATGTCAATTTCCCATTTTCTTTCATAGTTGACTTGATTTTCTACACAATCTTTTTTCATTAGCTCTGTGTAGAATTCTTTACATCCTTTTGGTGCTTTGAATAGTATTTTCAAATGATTTGGAATAAAAGGAAGATTTACCTGTTTGTCTAGTAATAGTGAATTATTAAAAATATATTCTCTTATGCAGTTAATCAAGCCCATGTATTCCAGAAAGTTTGTTTTGACAGGGTATATTTTACAAAATTCTGAGAATTTTAAAAATGAACCATCTTCTTTCAGAAGATCGTTAATGTATTTTACCTTTGATGTTACATAACGTTTGATCAGCACAGGTTTTTTGTCAATCAATATGTTGTCATTTGTCCAAATGTACTCTGTTTTAACATCATTAATAGTTCTGTTGCTTTGTAAGGTGGCCCATGCATTGAAAACATCTTTCCAGAAAGCGTTTTTAATATGTGGTATAATACATTTTCTCAGATAGGTTGATCCCATTTCTATAGGGTCTAAAACACTATTCGGTAGAAAGGCATCCGTTAGATTTGTTAGCTTATTACTTTTGGTATACAATCTTCGTATCCATGATATTTTCTCAGATAGTATTGTTTCAAGGATCAGAGGGGCCTTTAGACCACCTTTTTTATAATCTTGAACAATCAAAATTCGTTTTATTTTATCTGGTTTACCTTTCCATATAAATGAAAAACATTTTTGTTATAGCTTATTAATTGTATCTGCACTTGGGTTAGGGATTGATGTAAAGAGGTGATTTATTGTTGGCAAAATAAGACTTTTCAAAACTGTGATTCTACCCATAGGTGTGAGGTCTCTACGTGACCATACTGTCATCTGATTATCGATTTTCTTAAGTTTATCTTTGTAGTTTCGTTCAACCATTTCTGCCATATTATGTTGGAATTGTATACCAAAAAGTGTGAAAGGACGCTGTGTCCAGTCCATGTCAAGCGAGCCATAGTATTTTGTGGAAGAAAACTTATTTGCTCCAATCCATTTGATTTTAGTTTTTTCAATATTCATTTTGAGACCAGAAAAGGAAGCATATTTATTTAAAGTAGCAATTCCTGCATTAAAAGACTTTTCGGTGCCATCGAGGATAATAGTTGTATCATCAGGAAATTGGGTAAGAAGGTATTCAAGATTAAGAATTTTTATACCTCTTATATTTGGATTTGTCCGTAACATATGGGCAAGTATTTCCGCACATATCAGAAAGATATAAGGTGATAGAGGGTCTGCATCCTCTTGTTATATTAAAAAGGTCAGATGCAAATCCATTAACTAAAACACTTGAAATTATGTCTTCATAAAAGGTTTTTATCCATCTTTTAAGCGAAGGCCCAAAGTTAAAAAAATCAAGACAGTTATCTATGAATTTCCATTCTACTGAATCAAAGGCTTTCTCAAAGTCTATTAGTTTAAGGATACCTGGCATGTTCATAATATCTGTGTATTCCATTATATCTTGCACCAATCTTGTACATTCTCCAATATATCTGCCTTTCATGAAGCCTTTTTGATCTTCATTAATAATCTAAGGTAATACATTTTTGATACGGGCAGCGATTGTAGCAGATGCAATCTTATATGATGTATTAAGTAGTGTTATTGGTCTGTAATTCTTAATAAGTTCCTTAGATTTGCCCACTTTGGGAATACATGTTATTAGCCCTTGTTTCTGACTTATTGACATTTCCCCTTTTTGGAAAGCAGAATTTAGTGAGTTTATCAAAAAAGAATTTATATCTTTCCAGAAAAATTTATAAAATTCGGTTGTAAAACCAGATGGACCTGGACTCTTTTCGTTCTTCATGTTCTTAAGTGCGTTAAGAACCTCGTGGTATTGGAGTTCTCCTTCGAGACTTAGTGAACTGTCATTGGTTAATTTAGGAATATCTATATTTTTGAATAGTTGGTCAAGATCTTTATCTTCGACTTGTTTACTTGAGTAAAGAGTATTATAATAGGATTTCACATGTTCAATGATTTCAGTGGTATTAGTTATACTTTTACCTTCATTTTCTAATGTAGTAATTGCTTTATTTAAGAAATTTTGTTTTTCTAAAGAAAGAAAGTATTTGGTTGGTTTTTCATTTTGTTCAATGCATGTTGCTTTTGATCTAAGGATGATGCCGTCTGTATATATTTTGTTCAATTCAAGTTTTCTGTGTTTTATTGCGTCTATTTGCACAAGAACATCCTCCTTATCAGCATCCATACATTTGTCTAAATCTTCTTCTAACTGTTCTAACCGTTCATTCATTTCTTTTTCTTCCTTTTTTCTTTCTTTTTTCTTTGTTGAAGAGTACTTTATTGTAAAGCCCCTGATGTTGCACAATAAAGTTTCAAAAAATAACTGTTTATCTATTTTTAGTACTTTTTCACCATCTCTATTATGAGTATGGTATTATTCGTCTGTTTCTTCGATAACCTGCTTTACCTCTGTTACGTAGTTTTTATCGCGGAGTAGACTATTGTTAAATTTTCAAAAGCCCTTTCCCCTTTCAAGTTTAGTGAATTCTATTTCCAGTAGAATCATTGAATGATCAGATCTATAGCTGGTGGTTATGCTTGTAGAAGTAACAGATTTCTCCAGATTTCTACTTGTTAAGAAAAAGTCTAAGCATGCTTGTTTTAAAGGTTTTGATTTTCTCCATGTATATCTTTAAGTTGTGGAACAATTTAACTACAGTGTACTTTGGCATTGTGCTGTCATTCACAGGCACCTATAAACAAGCACATACAACCCTAGCACGCAAAGGTCTTAAAGATATGATTAGTTTGTTTAATGTCAGTAACTGTAATTTCTCATTGAAAACCACGTTTGAACTCTTAAATACTGTTGTCACGTCTACCATGATGAACGGCTGTGAATTTTTGGGGAATAGCAAAATGTACTGAATTTGAGAGAATTCATCTAAAAGTTTGGCGGCGTATTTTGCAAATCAATTCTTGTGTGAAGTGATTGGTTTAAGTTATTACACAGTCAAAATTGTATATAAAGGGTCATTTATGGTTTATGTTATGATAATTTTATTTGTTGATTTAAATCATGTCGGGGAATATCCAAATGTTAATGTTGATATGTTTTGCAAATTGACCAAGCAGCGTCTGGTTGATATTTATGTTCAAAATTGGAGATCCGGTATAGAGTAAACTATTTCTTTTCAAAAACGTATTATGTAAATTTACGATATCAAATGTATGTGTTTAGATCAGACTACTCCTGTGTCATACTCTAACAAATCCACAACAATAGCCAAGCCAAGCTTGACCTGGCTGAATCAATCTGGATATACAGACTGAACACTGTTTACCCAAGGGGATTGAATGAGTACAACCCAACTGGCTAATCTTAGCCCAAGCCCTCTCATCACCTCCTGTATATATGTCTCTTCTTCAAGCTTGTTACTTCATTCTTGAGGAAGTTTGCATTTAGCAAACGAAACGTAGAATCATTTAGAAGATGGTTTTAGAATAGGACACATCTATGTTATTTAGATCAGATTAGAAATCCTAGTGGTAGCAAATGTGTGACACAACATCAAACATCTACACATCGCCTTATGACAGAAATAGGTAGATACAAAATCAGTGAATATTGTATAAGTTGAGGTTATAAAGCCATTGCAGACGAGTATCATGTTATGCTTATTTGTCCTTACCATTTACAACTGAGTAATTATAGTTAAAAGAATTGTATTTGATTAGATTTAGTGTGTATAAGTGTGTGTCATTGTTTAAAGTTCAGACGAAATTGATACTTTCTATTGAATCCTAATCTGCAATTGGTTTTTGTGAAAATGAGACCCCAAAAAAGTAATATGTTGTTCCTCTATTAAACTAGAGCGACTTAAACATTGGATAAAAATCGTCTGCTCTTCACTGGCAAGTGACAAACAATAATGGGACAGGGTTTCGAGGGTTGAAAGTAACCGGAAATGGGTACGTGGAGGAAGGGGGTGAAAACTTTCGCTTACTATTTACAATGACAAACACAAGGGAATCAGTTAGTCAATCTGTTATATCTACGCCTTGCAATAATGCCACACCGCTGTTCTACTGTAAACTGTTCCTGGTTTTCACATTTCACTTTACAATTTGTCCCAAAACCGTTATATATATATATTGTTTGACATATCATTAATGTGAATATTGAAGGTCAATGTTACATTTTACTATTTAGTTATCACTTTTATTTCATTAGATGGTAGCAAACATGTATCTGAGATCACGATGAATCAGCAGCTTGGCACTAATTTACATTGTCAGTAAAAGTGTTTAACGTTTAACAAAAAAGATGGCCAAACAAGTGTATAGTTAGAATTAATGACGGCAAAATAACAACCATCAATTACATCGAGTTCAATATGGTTGTTGTTACCAAAGAGCTTGGTTGGTTGTTGGCTTTGGCTACATTCAGAATCTAATAAATAGAGGTTATCATGAGAGTGTGTTTTGGGATGGTCAATATCCTGCATTAGGAATAAACATTGTATTTTGCGAGCCTTGGCGAGCTAAATACATTGTGTTGATTCCTAATGCAGGATATTTACCATCCCAAAACACACGAGCATGATAACTTCTTTATCATACAATGTCATTCTTCATTCATTCTGCGCAAAACAGCATGACAACATTAATTTCAAAGTTGAACTTTACTGTAAATATGCGTATTGATATATGCAAATGAACTGCGTGCTATTCTCACAGTAAAATGACACAAAATAACGCCTCCTAAATTATTCTTTCAGTGAAAGTAATTGTTATTTTTGTCATGATCTTAATTTTCAATGTTTTAATACGTTGTTCAAATGAAAAATATTTAAGGTGAGGACCGCGAATTCGAACTCGCGTCCTTTCGTTTAATCATGAGTGTAGGGGAGTCCATCTTGAAGAGGCGAGAGTTGCTTCCCTTCCGCCCGGTTGCAAATGGCGAAGCACACATCACACGGAGTGCTAAACTGAATGTTAGGCAGCGAATTCTAAAATCTCCTTTACAAAAGTCACATTATAGAACAGTGAAGATTGACATTCAATAAATGCATATGTAGCTCAGACTGCCTTTGTTACCTGTGAGTATTTATAAAGTGTTTACTCTGTAGTTTTCGACTCGCGATGAACATGTTTTGGCACTGCTTGATCACAATAATTGTTTCCGTAATATGCATTGCACTGTGTTTGTTTTGTCAGTTCTGAAATTAATGTAGATCTATATGAAATGAAGGCCTAAGAGTAATTGAAGGGTCCCAATGACGGGGTGTCTAAAATAGCCATAAAATGCAATTCTGATAGCTGAAATAATTATCTATAGCATGATAAATAACATGATATCTTTGAATTTGGTTGCAGATTATAACATCACATGGAAATCGGGTCATTTCTGAATTTGGTTGCAGTCCTTTTTAAACCATCAATTTACATGTTTTCATCAAACAGAACAGCCTTGACTTGACACAATTTGGTTGCAGAAGGAAAATGTCATGATTTGATGAATGTTGGAACTTACCTTGCCCTTTATTTCAATATTTACAGTTAGCGGAAACTTCTTAGCGATCGTTATCGAGTCCGGTTTTCGATCATGTCACATTATCATGTTGCTGTCATTTCTAATGCTATAGATAGAAACTATCCACTAACCTTGTTTGATTTATCATTTCCTACCATAAGGCATGTCTACATAGGCACTTTTGACACATTTTGTCCAAATTTAAGCATTAATTTACGTTTTTGTTTACAACCAGCTGACAACGTGGCCGCGAGATGAATTCGAATTGTTGTCAAATCTTATCATAATTTTGATTGGTTGTCATAGATATCTTTGATTGCTGAATTAGTTTTATTGGAAATAAACAGCATTAAGTTATTTTAATGAATAGTTTCAATCTAGAAACGTGAATAAAAGCAACCAGAATTAATAAACATGAATTTATTGTTTTTGTTTAGAAATGGTTGATACGGAATGAGCCAATGGGAGGATGCGTTACATTCATTGGTTTCATTACGTCATACACTTAGCGAGAGAGAACTTGCCGAAATGATTCCGAAAATGTCATCGTGTTTTTGTCAAATTTAGTAAATTTGAAAATCTCTGCAACCAAACTAATCCAATGTGCTTGTCAACACACTATTTTTTCACTGCAACCAAATATTTATTTGTCAAGGTAGGAATAATGATGAATAATTGATATAAATAAATTTGGTTGCAGATCCCTATAGGGGACTGCAACCAAATTCACTAAATACGATGTTTCAAGTACATTTCTGTCCTGCAACCAAATTTTCTGATGTCATATATGATATGTCATATTATAGAAAATCATCTCTGCTATTTTGATCACTTTGTATGATCAGTTTCTCTTACTTCGGTAGCATTTAAACATCATTTTAGACACCCCGTCATCTGGACCCTTCAATTACTCTTAGGCCAAAATGAAGACTGAAGTATGTCTATTTACATGAAGTAATTATGCTATTACAACTGTTACGGTTATTACAGGCGTTCGAAATGTTAACGCTTGTGACGTCATTTTCAAAAGAAGTTCCGTCACTTGACCTCTGTAATTTGCATTTTTATCCGTATATGACCCCAACGCATACCGAAAATATCCATTGCCTTTATCCTGCCGAGAACACCATCCATTGTATGATAAATAATAAGATAATGTTTTCAATCAAATGTGTGGTTAATAAAATCAAATCAAATAAATATCGTGTTAAAACAGAACTTATTTGCTATTGCAAACCTTTGCAACTTTGACATTTCAGCAAGAGGGTCAATTAATGTAAGATTCAAACATTACAAACGTATCCAAGTGAAAAATATGAATATCCAAATGCACAGGAACACAAATTGTAAATATACAAATCCACAAATGATAGAACTTTGAACATGATAAAAAATAAGTCCTTTGCCACTGGCAAGTTAAAAATCCAAATGGTTATGAAGATTTTACACTACAGTTGGTTCATTATTTACCCCTCAGTTTCCATTGGATAACTTGACAGAGAAAAATAGCGTTCATGATGTTACAAGACAAGAACTGTTTGGCTCCAATTAACTCACGACGAGAGTACCTACCACCTGCTTATGTTTATGATTTTGGATAGAGCTGTGTTTTAAGCGAGCAACAATTCCGTCTCGGCCTAAGCCTATGTGTTATGACAACAGTCGCGCGGTTATTTGCTACAAACATACTGTACATTAGCGCAAATTGCACTGCAATTAAGCAGGGTCTCTAGTTAACAAATCTCGCTTAGAAAAAGTTTTCCACATCGCTGGTAAATAGCTGGAGTTCATTTTACAAATCTGTCCTATCTTTATGGAAAACGAGTTTTGAAAGTATCTCTGAAAATGTTTTTGGATCCAGATGATGTGTTGCACAGTGAATATGTTCAACTTCCTTCTAGAAGGAGATACTTACTACCTCGATACAAAACCAATAGAGGTCTGAATACATGTATTCCCTTCAGCATTCGTTTGTTAAATTATACTTAAGTTAACCAATTGTGATTGTGTTTTGTATTACATGTAATCTGTGACTGTTAATTGCCATTCATGTACACGACCTATGTCATGATACAAAATGAATTCCTTTCGAGGTAATAAAGTTTTATTATTATTATTATTATTATTATTATCATTATTATTATATACATACACAAACACATAAAAAAAACATAAACACACAAACACATGCTTACAAGTAAATTGAATAAACAAAGATATATCAAAGGTTACGGTATATCAATAAAGGATTGGAAAATAAAGAAAAAGTTATAATTTTAAAATTGCTTAACCTGTTTTTTTCTTATCTGAAACATTCTCTCAATACAGTTAGTTAGTTAGTTAGTTAGTTAGTGAGTGAGTGAGTTAGTTAGTTAGTTAATAAGTTAGTTAGTTAGTTAGTTAGTTAGTTAGTTAGTTAGTGAGTTACATTCCTCATATGAAGAAGAAAATTTCTCGCCTTTGAAGCTGATCGCCTCGACATTTCACCAATCGATTACATATTAATGATTATTCATGCTTTCAAATGGTATCAATAAGAAGTTTTAAAGTATGCTCAACATAAAACGGACTGTCCCAAATATTTTCAAAAATTCAAACTTAAACGTTTTATAAATCATGTTGGACTTTTGAAATATTTGATGAAATCCGACCTTTTAAAGAAATTATTTAAATTCTTGGTGACTTTGATGAAATAATGATATTGAAATAGCTTGCAAGGATTGTTCACGCTAGGTTATCAGTCGCATCGTGTGGAAAATTCGCGACTCAACTGGGTGGAAGAATCCATTTCAAGATGAGTTTAACTTACTAGTCTATATTCGATGGTTGCGCTGTGTACTTTGCAATAGAAGTGACATATGTGCCAAGTTATGACAAACAGATTTAAAATACAGAACAATCCATATCCAACATGAAAACGAATGAAGAATGTATTCGTAACAGTCGATTCTTTTTACGAAATAACACACTCACACATTCTCGATTACTTCAGTGACAGTTGATATATTTATGTTAATAAACACTTTACCTCGGTTATGATTGATAATGTTAACCCGTGCTCGAGGTCTTGTTTGCTTATTTCATAGAGTCAATGTTATCTTTGTGAAAACTAGCGATGCTATCAAACCTTAAGTAATTGTCTATAAAGAATTAAATTTACTTCAACCAAATAGTTTGAATGTTTTACTCAAACATAACGTTTGTTGTGACTTAATTTGTAATGTTTTATGTGGGTGAAATCATCCTTGATATTGGTTCATCTGTGGCTCTATTGCAGGATAAATGTGCAGTCGTATACAGCTTCACAGGCAAAGAAGAGCTATACCTCATGCGGTTTTCTCTGGTGGAGTGAGTGTTCAAAGTACAGGTTGGTAGAATATACACCTATTCGAACAGGGAAATATGCCAACACTACGTATAGGATAAAACATGCCCAAGGGTGGTTATCCCGAGGGTAAGGGTTTTAAATCTCATAAACACCCTTTGGCATGTTTTATCAAGCTTACAAACCGACCCCGTGGTTAAATTTTATGTTTAATCTATTCTAATTGATAGTGCGAAAAAGTAAAGTAGTCGTTCGTAAAATATCCCCCTTTGGTGAAAGGCAGTAGGGTATAAAGGGATTTTAGCAAACAAACTCATCAGCCTAGTCCCTGTAGCACAGTGGTATCATCACTGCGCTTGGTGTGCAGGAATATGGAGGGTTCGGGTTCGGGTTCGAGACGGGCTATTACGAAAAACATTTGATGATTGATGTTTGAATAAACAGTTGTTTTCCACTAGAGTTAGACATAACATAAACAATCTTACATCTTAAACGTAACATCTCAGTATTAAATACAGATATTTGAAGAGGGCCATTATTAAGATAATTGCCCGGGGTAGAGGGAAACTACGTTAGAATCCTGCGGATAAT
Organism: Gibbula magus; assembly: GCA_936450465.1. Lineage (NCBI taxonomy): Eukaryota > Metazoa > Mollusca > Gastropoda > Trochida > Trochidae > Gibbula > Gibbula magus. Next base: position 27,021,072 of record OW388294.1, read on the forward strand.
GTGATAATCCCCGGGATAATACTTCCACATAGGAATTATTGAGTATAATGTTATAGGCAGTATAGTGGTGTGAAGTCACTGGAGGTTTGTAATATTGGATTCATCCCCACAAGCAGGTTGAAGATAAATGGTAACGATGTATTTCTGACTGCGTTAAATAGTATCATTTAGGAAAAAACCTCTTGGAAAGACAATGTTTTTGTCTTATCAATATGTTTTATGTATTTAATCTATGTACTTGACACACTTATATTCCACTGCCTTAACATGCGATAAGTGATTTCTCCTTTCAAATATTGAATTACATATGTACATTTTGTTGTATCATTATGTGTACATAAAACAATTAATCAAGTAACACCCACTTGTTTTAACAGCAAAATCGTTCCGAATTGAAAGAAGACAATATGTCAAGAAAACACCATAAACGACCATTTAGCAGTGTTGAAACGAAAGTTCACTCAAATCACGGTTCACTGTCTTTTGCATAAGGGCTTTTACAGTAATTTGGTATTTTGGTGTCTAAATCCAAGTTCCATTACAGTGGGAAATGAAAGTCAATATTTGTTGCTGTAATGCAATTAGGTCCATTCTTATTCAAGTGAATGTGATTACACTTTACTAACTGACTTTTAAACAAAAGTTACACGTTAAAGCAGTATGCACCTTCAAACTCACAAAATCATGAAACTGTCAATTTCAATGAAACAATCAATCAAATTTATTTTTATTTTTTAGGCTTTTTCTCAAATATCGTTAAAAAGGGGACTGAAAGTTTAGTGTCTGTCTTGCTTCTTATCGTGCATGATAAATATATGTTTTGGTGTGTTACATCATGTAGTTCAGTTAAATATTCTTCAGGAAGAAGGAACGATTTTATACTTAAATAGTGGCACAGAAACCTCGAGGATGATATTTGACAATGCCAGTTTTGGTAGAATATATCATGCAATCTTTTCTTAAGTAAAGAAATATATAGCTTATCATTTTCAACATCTTGATACATCCAAGCAAGAGAAAATCCAGACATGAAAAGAATATTTCTAACATCTGAAACCCAAGAATCTTTAACATTTTCATCTAATCTTTTTAACATATAATAAAAATGAAGTGGTAATCTATTGGAGTTCATATGGAGTAACTTTATCCAATACTTAATAGCCCATAACTGTGATGAAACAAATAGACTGGTACGACCAGTTTTTCCTAAAATAGCCTTGTTAAAGGCATTTTTACCCAAACCTAAGAAATCTTTAAAATATTATATTTCGGAACCAAATAAAAGGATTGGAGCTTTTTTTCTGTCAAATATATTAGAAACAACTGTAAAAGATAAAAACTTATTTTCTTTCAAAACACTTTATACGTGAATCAATGCTTTAGATGCCTGCAGCGCCGGCTGTTTGCAGGCTTCCGACCATGACAGTGTAGATGAGACAATTAATCTCAAGTATTTATAGTAAGAAACAATATTTACTGCCTTCCTACAAAATGTCCATTTTTAAAAATGTTTGAATATACCACCGTTTCTAAAAACAATAACACCTGTCTTTTCCAAGTTTACTTCAAGGCCCCATTTCTAACAATATGGCTGGAGAACATTTAACTGCTTTTGGTGGCTGCTAACTGAAAATGATAATAAAGCAATATCATCTGTAATATAACTACATCAACGATATCCTGTGAAACAAGGACTCCATAATCACATTCATTATGCATTTCAGTTACGAGTTCATTTATGAAAAATATAAATAGAATAGGACTGATCACACAGCCCTTACACCAGATGAAGTTTTAAAACGTTCTGTTGCTCCATTACCTCTTCTGATACATACTTAAATTGAGGAGTACATACTCTGGAGGACATTTGATAATTGACCAGTTAACCCTCTCTTAATTGATAAAAACAGTATTCTCTTTCTATCCACATAATCTAAGGCTTTTTTTGTAATCAATAAAGGCACAATAGAAGCGGCATTTAGGTTTACTTAAATATTTAGTACATAAAGCTTGCAGTATAAATATATTATCTGATGGAGAAGAATTCAGTCTGACAGCAAGTCATTTACATCTAGCCACGTTCTGATACAGTTTTTCAATCACCAAAGAAAACAGTTTGCAAGTTACGTTTAAGAGAGAAATACCCGGATACTTATTTGGTCCTGAAATATTTACAGCTTTATAAAGAGAGATAATCATTCCTATGTTCCAGGAATCTGGAGAGACACCCGTATCTAGTATTTTATTTAATAGTTGCTTAGGATAAGGGTTTATAAAATTTGGGAGAATTTGAAGATGTTCAGGAGGAATACCATCCTCACCCGCTGCTTTCCCCCATTTAAAAACATTTAACGCTTGCTTGATTTCATACTCTGTGATTTCGCCAGACAAGAGTTGATCAGTAAAAAGTGTATCAATACATTGTTGACATGAATGCGAATCTTAAAAGTCATGGACAGATTTGTCAAATTCATTTATGTCTCTGTCAAATGATGGATTCAATAGGTCTTTAAATACTGAAACCAAACGTCAGGGGAAATATTTCCCTGCTGCTTTTTACTTGTTAACTATTTCTTAATAGTCGTCCAAAACTCTTTACAATCACTCATTTTCTCCGCGCTTCATTCAATCTCTGACTCATATGCATTTTATGGTGGTTTTGTTTAACTTGACATGTCTTTTTAAAATCAGATTTTGCAGATAAATATTCCTTTAAGTTGGAGTCACTTTTGAATGACCTGAACCGATTTAAGGAGAGATGGGTCGATGAAACAAAATATTTTAGAATTCGTTTATTTTTTCAAAATAGCAGGTTTATTGTGTCTTTTATCCAAAAATATAAGAAAATTTTGGGGTCACCGAACGATTTAAAGAGTTATCGGGATTACTAATAATACTCCCGTCGGCAAATTACGCCATTTTTGACTGATTTAATGTATTTAGATGAAGCGCTCACTTTCAACGAATAAGCTCAGAATCATTTCAAATACATTTCAGTTACATACGGGAATACATAGCAAGTCTTTATTTTGAAAATTAATGACATTGGAAAGAGAAACAAAATTAAATTAAGCACTTTTTGATAAAAAAACGGCATTTTTCTCATCGTTTTTCGCACATTGAGCAGGATTTCTCACTGACACACGTATTTTAGATATTGCTAAAAATGCAATATAATGTGCACATTTGAATAAACAAACGAATTCAGAAATAAAAATAGGGGGTCACCGGAGGTTTTTCATCACTTTAACGTCCTTTTTTAAATTACCTTCATAAACGTAAAAACCTAACCTCACAGCGATTTTGATGGTTTCAAGTGTAACTTTGACGGCCTACCGTGTAATCATTATTGAACATACTATCAATCTAGGAGTGCATGATGGAATAATAACTATCAGTTGATTATACCAGTCGATTTAAATTCGTCAGTAACTAAAGATACGTATGTAATTCGAATAACACACACATTAACATATTAGGTTAGGTGACGATAACGTTATGCGGCATGTCGTAAAATGACCGTTAAAAAGGTGTTACGGAAAATGTAAGCACTTTCCGTTAGTGTATGGATAAGTGTATGCCCAAAACAACGTAATTGATATATTTTTAGACTTATTCACTACAAAAATTTGTTGTCGCAAAATGTTACCGTAATCGAGTTCGATTTCTGGGTCCCATCTCTCCTTAAAGACTTATATTTCTTTGATTTTAGTTGACACAATCTTCATCAAACCATAAGGTTGCTGTTAACAGTTTACATTTCCAGTCCATTTACATACTGCTCCTGACATATCTCCACAATAAATCAGTATATCAGCTAATTTCTTTACTGCAGAGTTTACATCCGTGTGTAAAGTAGAAATAAAATCATCAAACATAATGCCTGCATTCTTTGCTACAGACATATTCCTGGTACGATGTGAAGACTGTACTTTGGAACAGGAGTAAGAGCAATACGCTCGTTGTTATTTGTAACTTGTTGTCTCTAGATCTGAAGATCTGGTATAAGAATATTTTCTAAGCTGCATGTTTTAATGAAGAAATACGGTCACTGCTTAAAGTATGGGTTTTATGAGAAGAAGTGTTTCATAAACAGATTGAACTCAAATAATCTCAAATTTATTCACAGATCATATGGTCGTAGGCTTTTTCTCAGATATCGTTAAAAAGAGGAGTGAAAGTTTAGTGTCTGTCTTGCTTCTTATCGTGCCTGATAAAAGATGTTTTGGTGTGTGAATGCTAACATGGCATAACAATTTTTTAAATGTTGCTTTCAATAAATTCATTCTAAAGTTTGAAGTGTAGTTTCTCTCCAAGGACAATAGTTATTTTAAGCCAAATTTCAGTACCATCACATTTTCCCTCATATTTTCATAGATGAATATGATGGATTTTTTTCAATGAATAAATCGCTAAATAACCAATTGTTATGTCTGCGTTGATAAAATCATTCAATTTATCCTAACAACCCCAGAGCACCACATTTCAGTTTACAAACTAGGGCGTTGCTTCATTAATTTCCAAGTGTATATGTAGGGTGGTTTACATAAGGTGATAATTTGTAATCATGTCTTCATGCTTGAATGTCTAGTGTTTCAAATTAGTTATTTCAAATATTTCCTCAAAAACATCCTTTGCTCATCGTTAACTCGACTTCAGCCAAAATTGAATATAAATCTGCGGATAACATTAGTTGTATTTAAGAAATAAAGTTCGCTGTACCCCAAAAAATATACTTTATTACAAATCACATTTGGGTATAGCGAACTTTATTTATTTTCTATGATGCCAAATGATCAGATACAGGTAACATTCTGCTTCCAATAATTTGGATACAAACTTTCTTTATATTAATAATTCATGAGCAGGGCCAACGGATGGCTATTCCAAGTGTAAAACCCACCTCCTAAGATTGACTTAGATCACGTGACTAACATTCCAAAAATAATTGTTGGTAGAGCTGGATCAAGTCTAAGCGTGATGGCGGAACGTAATTTGTTTAATTCAAATGTTTGCTGCTGTCATAAAAGTTAATGTTCAGTTTGCCACCGCTAATTTTGATGGACTGCAGAAGTTGCAAACCATGGAAAGGAGTACACGCTTTATTGGTTGCGATGTAAGAGTTCAGACGGCTGGGGCGAATCGACGTCACGTTACCATGGGCACACTTGATCACGAGGGAGCGGCGTGGAACAGCGGGAACGTCATTCGATTGTTACATCAGCAAAAAAAACTATACCTTTATTGTCTGATAAAGTACTTTTTTGTTCTAACCGCTAGCCATCTTAGAAAGCTTAATCTATATATATCCTGCTTGTTTGATCAGGTTGATTCAAATACTTCCTGATAAATGACACTTATAATGACGGGTTTAATATACATCTTTGGCAAACTCACTGGATTCGGTTGAAAGTTGGATAATTGTATTCTTAATGTAAATTCTGTAAATATCAATGTTCTGTAAATGTTTTCTTTAAGTGTATAGCTTATTTCTAGAATTTCAGTTCGATTTACGTGTTTATCATCTTGTAAATAACCAGATTTGTTTCAATGAGTATTTGAGTGTCGTCAGTAGACACTTATTTGTGAAAATATTTACATGTATAAATGATTTCGATCATCAATGACATATGAGATATTTATAAGGGTTTCGGCATGAAAAACGTTTCGTACAAGTGAAATTGCTGTTCACGAATTTTGCCGAATGTTTACGAATTTATACAATCATTTATTTTTTGCTATTCGTGATACTTCGACTCGTAGTGAAAAAAGGAGATTAGTATATCTATTGTCCATCTTCGCAAATATTCATATCAATGTACATCAACCTAATGTCTTGTGTATCCTCGTTCCCTTTTTGTTATGACCATGTTCATCAAAACTATCAATTGTTAAACCAACATGTACATCAATCACATCAAACACATGTAAAAACACAATCAACCAAATTTCATATATTTTCCTGGTTGTCATGATAATGTATCACTTGCTTGATAACGGTGCTGGTATCTGCATCAAAGCGTCGCACTCATTGCAATAAAGAAGTTGATTATCCATAGAACTTGTTCTCATTCATCATGCTAGCTTCTAAAATGCCCCTCAACGGAGATTATATTTGTGTTTCAGAACGATATTCGTTAAGAAGTACAGATGTCTGCCTGGGTACGCATCTAAAGATGGTATTGGCTGCCCTTTTGGTGAGTTATTTAGAACGATAAAACCTGATTGAATAAGGTTTCGTTTTTATATTGTTTTATGTATACTTTAACATTGTCCGGAAACTATTGTACGCAACATAAATTAAAGCAAGTTACAAAACACAACAAGGATAAACGTATCGAACACAATAAGTGTGAACATTTTTGTAAGCAACAAGTACGAAAGTAATGTACACAACAAGTATTGAACCATTGTAAACATAAGTTTGAATGTATCATAAACAACAAGTATGAAAGAATTAAAATCAACATATACACAACAAAAATGAAAACATATTAAACAACATGTATGAACGTATTTTGTAAACAACAAATTTGAATTACCTTAAACAAGTATGAACTTATCGTACACAACAAAAATGAAAGTATCGTAAACAACAAATGTGAAAGTATCGTTCAAACAATGTATGAATATATTGTACAAAGGAAGCATGAAAATACCATATACAACAAGTATCAACGTATCCTACAAAACAAATATGAAAATATCGTACATAACCAACATCAAAGTATCGCATGAACGTACTTGACTTGTATATACATGGCACACTGACAAGGTGTGAGGTTAAATCATGTAGGTCACTGTTACAGCACTGTGCGGTGGGAAGACCGACCCAAAGGCGTGCAACATCGACTACACGACGTCACACATCAAGTATAGTAACGGAGTCACGCAGTACTCTAGTGGCGGCTTATGCAATTCCCCTGGAGTGTGCAGCAACTGCAATGAAGGCTTCTACAACAGCAATGCCAGATGTAGAAGTGAGTGACCCCTTTGTGATAATCTTAAAATCGATGATTAATAAATTGTAAAGATTGTTAATACGTATATTCCAAAACAGGTCTTCGCTATCTATAAAATATTTTATCCTATCTCTTGTAACAATGTCGATCCCTGATTGGTCTATGTGACCATTAACAAATATCAATAAACACCGTCATACGGGTTGATGAATCTTCCCGAGGGTGATATATGTTTATATCCCGCAACATGAATAAAGCATGAATCCACGTCAATCATTCCATGTCACGTGACACAAGTAAAAGGTCATAGTTTGTCGATGGATCAGCTGTTTTCTGTCAACAAATTTCTTTTTTTTTTAAATTATATTTTGAGACATGCAGTAAGACAAATACGTTATAACATTCAGGTTGTTCGGGTTACATCGTAATTTATCAGACCCTTGTAAGTGTTTATCCAACTTGCCTACGGCTCGTTGGATAAACACTAACACGGGTCTGAGAAATTACGATGTCACCTTCCACTGAATGTTATAACTTATATTGAACATGTGTTACCCTTAAAAGGGATGTTCTATCGGGGTATTTTTTGTGGAAACGAAATTCAAGAGGATATTCCTGTGTACACATATATGTTCATAATTCATGATTAAACAACGTAAAATTTAAAGATACTAATGAAGGTCATATTTTTATGAGTTTATATTTCACAACTTGATAAACACAAGCTCACATTTGTTGAAAAATAAAACAATGAGAACTTAAGCCATTCATAGGCGCTGCGAGTGGGGAAAACAACGCTACAGCATAACAGCAACTTGTTTATTAGTTTGATTATTTGTTATGCTTGACTGTGTGAATACTCTATCAGTGTACATGTATGTCTTTTATTATTAAAAAGTTGTAAAATTAGGTACAATATAGCGTGTTTTTATTTTACGTAATGCAAAAAATTCAAAGATGGTGACATAACTCTGCCTTTAAGATAATTTCTAATTGGTCAATTAAAAGCTATAGGTTTAGTGTGTTTGTTCGTTTGCTTAATGACAGTTTGAAAAGTACAAGTTAAATCGGTATAAACAGTTAAACTGTATCAGTTTATACGCCACTGAACAATGTAAATATCATCAGCGGGCCGACTTCAATGTATATACATTTTTAAATTTTGTTTACTGCAAAATATAAATGTTGGAAAACATATATCTCTCTTGTTCTTGAATTTATCAACTACCTTGAATATTGTTGAAGTTGAATAGTCTATAGTTGCAGTTATTTCCCTTGTTATTGTGCGACATACTCCCTACCACGTGTATGTAATTCACAATGAGCAGAGACAGTCGGATAAGGCTATATAGTTGGTTATGAAATGAGTGTAATTTGTAAAAAAACAGATCTACGATGTAATAAACTGTAATATGAATGGGTGTTCGAAACTGTAACACCCTTGAAATCATCAAGGGCCCTACAGTCCTGACATCCATTGAAACTCCGTTTAATTATCTAATAATAACAAATAAGATCTGCTGTGTAAAATACTGCATTCACTTAACCCATTGATGACAAGAAGTTGTTTGTGATTCCAGTGTGTACAGCCATCAGTCACTGCGACCTGGAGGAGTGTACGACGCGGTATAATCAGAAATGTAGTCGCTGTGAGGGCGTGGTAATAGACAAAGTGGGACACAGAGCATACACGCCCAACGACGCCAGAACCTCCTGTATCAGTGAGTAGCCACTTTCAATAGGGTATCTCTATTGCATTCCAGAGACTTTGTTTTATATTATCAGGTTATTATATCATGTGTCGAAATCTTCAAAGTTCCATTAGCGCCAAAATAGTTGTAAGATAATGTTTAAACAAGAAACAATGTGTGCGGCCCACTTTTTATGTATTTCTAATAACTTTTATGAATTAAATGTGACGTCATGTAGGTATACAACATAAATGATACATGACAGATGAGGTAAACTAGTCGAGGTGCGTCAGACTCGATGAAGACTGAAGAATATTAGGGATATTTGAATAGCGCCAGTGTCAACCCACAGTGTGTACTCATGTACTCATTAAAACTCTGAAATGTAAAATAGGCTATTTCTGATTATGAATAAGACAATCCAAATGCAATAATTACAGCAAGGTTTCTTACCTGCGAGTAGTAAAGAGGGGGTGATGGTTATTTTCCGCCATTGTTTTTTCAAGTAGCCTTTGACATGACATGTAGCTGACCTTTGATTAGGGGGGTTCAAGTAACCTTTAGGTCACCTGTACTCTCTCATGTGACCCAAAGTTAACTTTGATTTGACAGGCGAAATCAATAACTTAAATGAAACTGTCTAATTAGTTTTTCACAGACCTATTTTGATTAAGAGCTTACTTAATGTTTTAAAAATGAAAATGAGTTGGATTAAGGTTTGAATTCATAAACATACTCCAGTTTTCTACAAAATTGTACAGAATTTTAAAGAATTGCCTGAAGATAAACAAACTGAGATTTCATTGACCAGTGGTCAGTAACTGTAGAAATGCCGACGGATGTGAAAAGGACATAACATCTAAAGTACTCCTTCAGTTTGGCCAGTCCCTATAATAAGCATGAAGTTCTCTACTGGACATATAGTGATATCCTTAATTGTTATGGGTTTAAGGTACTGAATGAAACAAACAGTGCGTGGTTAGGATAATTTTAGTGGAGTAACTATAAAACTTGTTAATATCCTGATAATCTGTCGATTGTCTTATTCTTATTGAGAAAGTCAAATTATCATGAGCTTTCTTTTCATGCATACACATCAACATGGGAGAGAGGGTTCCTTCATTTATTAAATATTCAATCTGAAATAAAAGACTTGCACTCAGTCTGTGCTATTCTAGAAAAGAGGTTGTAGACTGTCTACATATTCATAACACATACTGACCACAATGTGTTTATAACAAATAAAATCAACATTGTTTTAAAAACTGAGTTTGAAATGTGGAATAATGTATTTTTTTACTCCTATCTTAGTGGCATGAAAGACTTGCACTCAGTCTGTGCTATTCTAGAAAAGAGGTTGTAGACTGTCTACATAGTGGGAACACATACTGACCACAATGTGATAATGAAAAATAAAATCAAGATTGTTTTTAAAAACTGAGAGTGAAAATGTGAAATAATGTAATTTTTTACTCCTATGTAAGTGACATAAATGAAGGATTAAATATACCATATGACAAATCCATGTGCCTTTTGTAGCTCTATCTGTATCTATCATTCAAAAGGTGTTTTGGGGAAAAGTACACAAAGTTTTATATGATAATATCAGGTGAATTAAATGAAGGATAATAATCAAGTCTATCAATTACCATACTGAATGAATTAAGCTGTTTAGAAACCCATCGGAGCGCAACACTGATACACTGAATACTCAGTAGCCATTTCCTTAATTACATAATGCGTTCGTATACGCCCAGATAAAACTATGGCACAATATTCATATAAATGAGAATACTTAAATTGCCCTATTAAGTCTGAATACCATTTTCTGAAAATGTCATTTGCAAGTGATTAGCAATATGGTTTTTACATACATTTAGTCTGTTATAATAGATACTACGTTATTCTAAACATTTAATTAACACATTTGCTCTAAAATTTCTGGAAAAAATGTCACTGTATGGGTTACACAACTGATAAGTGATAAAAATGATACTGATAAAATGAATGAGATAGTGTTATGGGGAAAAGGTATGATATTTAAATATTGTTATTTTATATCTATATTTGTGTTATTGTTATTTTCCATATACAATGAATTACACTAATTTTACACTAGGCATCTATAATGTGTCTTTAAGATGAGAGACAAGATGTGATCAACAGATAAACCTAAAAGTAGGCACATCCTGTATCAGGGAAAATGTTTAGACAGGTGACCTTTTGCCCTGTCACAAACATTATCAACCAATATCCTTAAGTAGGAACATCCCGTTTTTTCGTAAAAATATTACAGGCAGGCAGCTGGACTTTTAAACCTGTCACAAAAATGACATAAAAAGATAACCTAAAAGTGAGCACATCCTGTATCAGGGTAAACATTAGTCAGTTGACCGTTAGACCCTAACAAGTTTTTAAAAAACACGAAACAAACGAAAAGAAGTGTTAGTGAAATGGTTACCTCATGGATTCTAGAGAAAGATATGAAGCAATATCAGACCTCTTTCACGCAGTAGATCAGGTGAAACCTGGTGTTTTCTTGAGAACACAGTGGTCAAAAAACGAAACAGTGTTTTTCTCTCAAATCATTATTATTTTTATAGTGGTTATTACTTGTATTGTAAATCTGTCCTTATCAAAAGGAAAATCAAATGTATGGACAGCGTTGTTGAGAAGTAGTCTTGGCTATCTTTGCCGAATCCTAAAATGAAATCCCAAAAGTGACAATGGATAAATACATGATTTTACATAGCACTGACAGGAAAGACAGATATCCTACCAACAACCCATATTACTTTAGAGTTCACTTTGAATGAACCGCTACAATGTGTCATACATGGATGATAGCACTCACTGAAATCAGTTTTGGCAATGTATTAAGAAACAAAATATCCAAAGAGATTTATGTATACTCCTCCATCTGTAATTCAACGTATGTGATAGTAAATTAAGAACCCTTACTGGTCTTTCTTTCAACAATGAAACATCATTTGTTTTCAATAGGTACCAATATGTTCCTATGAAGGTACGAGATCTCACCATAATGGATATTACTATCACAGATAAAGGAGGGCTACCTGCTACGTTTATTACTGGACCAGTCACAGTAACCCTGCACTTGAAACCCCTCCCCTTATGGTTTTAAGAAATGGCTCGTTATGAATTGAATAATTATGATTTTCTTCAGAGTATTTTTTTATTTCATGACTATGAACACACAATACAATAAGTTATGGATATGAACCATTAGCAAATGTTAGGCTTCATTTCAATCATTCGGCGATTAATAGATGTAGTAACACAAAACGAAAGAAGACAATATCTTCAACGTAATTCAAAATAATAACTACGTATGAGTACTGACACGTTGGCTGAACCGATCACAGCAGAGGATGTACAGAAATTGCTCTTAATTCAAAATACACCTCTGATATCATTCATTCTAAAATATCTGCCTGAAGTTAGACATGAAGTTTTGACCATGAGTGAACAATGGGTCAAAGCTACAGGTTAAAATAAACTATATAAAGTTGTACATAATGTTAAGCCCATTTGCTTACGAACATTCAAACAGAACGCATCACCATGAGTCAACAATATAAACTATTTGTCCCTGGCATTGAGAAATTGACTCGTTATTATATGTTACAAGTCCAGGGTAAACTTAAAACCATATAGTTTTGTCATGAGAGGTGGGGAACAGCAAGGTGCAATGTCTGTGGACAGAACATTGGAGCTCTACCATCCAGAATGGCCTAAAATTTGGGAAGAAAGGAAACGAAAAGAACAGGCAAGGGCCATGCCTTATTCTGAACAACCCAAAATCAACTTTGTCTCCCCTACACAACAGGAGGTCCATGAAAACGAATGAAAACAATCTTTTAACTGCTATTTATTTAATAATAATAAAGTTAGTTTGAAATAAACCATTGAACTGTCAACATGGTGATGTCTCAAGAGTGTGGGGAAGTTTATTCAAGAACTGACAATATGTTGAGACACAGGAGATCTAAACACAAACCTGCTTTGAAAATCCACAGCCACAGACAAATACACAGCCAACGACAGAAATCCACAGACAGCAACCACTACCGCCGCCGTCCCCTCATGGCCCTCCTCATGGCCCCCCTACTCCTCCTCCTCCTTATGGCCTGTCTCCTCCTCATCATGATGCTACTCATTACCCTCCTCCTCTTCATGATGCTACTCATCATTCGACTGAAGAATTTAGGCTTTTACATCCCTTTACAATGGTAGTTTCTGGGCCCAGTTCAAGTGGTAAAAGTTTATTAGTGAAGCAGTTTCTAGAGAGGATGAAGATTAAACCATATCCAGAACGAATTATCTGGTTATACAATATATGGCAGCCTGCTTTTTATCTTACAGACGTTAATGCATATGTTGAGTTCTTCCAAGGTAATCCTTCTGGACCTGAACAAGATGAATTTCTTGATCCTACTATGGTGTCATTGTTCTTGATGATTTAATGAGTTCAGCGAGTATGCACCCACCCATAACAGATATATTTATAGAGGAATTCATCATCGCAACCTTTCTGTCATTGCCATCAATCAAAATCTTTTCTATAATAAGGACCCGATGCAACAGCGAAATTGTCTCTATTTGATCCTTTTTTCACAATCCAATCGATCAACAACCTATAATAACTTTAGCAAGGCAATTTCAGTTGGCTACTAAAAAACCGTATTGGTATTTGCTTGTCGACCTTAAACTATTTACTCCCAACTCTGATCGGATCTGTCCTAATGTTTTTAGTATTAAAAGAGAAGACACACCACAGAAGATTCATTTGGAGCGAAATCACCATAGAGTGCTGACTTAGTATAGTACAAAATAGTATTTCAGGACCATTCTGATCTGCAAAAACACAGAAAAACTTGGTATCCAGAGAGTGGAGGCTCTAGACAGAGTCCACCTGGATTACCTGATGGGAGAATGAAAAAAGATTGGAAGAGGATTTCATTACTGTGAAAAAGCCACGTCAAATGGAGGATTGTGTTTATTGTGGGCAAGTGTTCAGTAATAGTCATAACTTGCAGAGACATCTCCATGATAAACAATGTCCTGAAATGGAAAATGCTACTGATGAGGATGATGATAATACTAGCGTTACAAACCATGCTGATAAACCACAGAAAGCAGATGATCTTGAGGAGGAAGGAATAAGACAAATGTATAAAAGTGTACGCGAGCTAAATAAAGACTTTTTGGAAGAGAAAAGACAACTTTATCTGAAAAGAGGTCTCACTTAAGAAATGATAGATGATAAACTGAAGAAGTTAACATGAAGAGTTTTCAAAGAAATGTATGCACAATTTATTATGTATCTGCATCATTTGCAATGGGGACCAAAGACACAAGGACTATTGAATCAAGTAGAAGACACCATTGATATTTATCACACTGTGTTTTCTAAATTGTACAAATATAAATCTTGGATAGAAGATTTAATTGATGATGACGACGAAATACTATCTGATGACGAGAGTGAGGTATAAGAGGATGAAGATGAAAGCCAATAGACACTGTTAATCAGATTAATAGGAGTGCTCCTTATCCTAAAATCTGCTCATTGAAACGGGGCCCATAAAATGTTTGATGTTGTATTCTATTTTATTATCTGTTTTTTGTTATGATACTTATAACATAAAAGTTTTGAAATGGTCTTGGTTTAAACAACTGTTCTACATACTGTAACGTTTGCATGAAATACTACACTGAATTCCAGTCCAGTGCCAGATCTTAGTTTTGCAATGTATAAACACTTGGGTGATGAGTTCATGTGGGGTTTTCTTTAGCTGTCTATAACGCAAAAAGAAATCTTCAACAGTCAAAGGGTGAAATGAAAATTGTGGAAAAGAAGGGCTTTTATAGGTGTTGTTGATAGGGTCTAAAGGTCAACTAACGAATATTTTCCCTGATACAGGAAGTGCCCACTTTAGGATATCTGTTGTGACAGGTGAAAAGGTTACCTGCCCGTCAGATTTTTACCACAAACATGATGTGCCCACTTTTAAGTTATCTATTTATGTCATTTTTGTGTCCAGCCGCCTGCCTTAATATTTTTACAAAAAAACAGGATGTTCCTACTTACGGATATTGGTTGATAATGTTTGTAATGTGCCAAAAGGTCACCTGTCTAAACATTTCCCCTGATACAGGACGTGCCTACTTTTAGGTTTATCTGTTGATCACATTGGGTCTCTCATCTTAAAGAGACATGATAGATGTCTAATGTAAAACTTATTGTATTGTCAGAAAAATATACTAACAATATTTAAATATCATACCTTTTTCCATAACAATCCATAACAATATCTCATTCAATTTATCAGTATCATTTTTATCTCTTATCAGTTGTGTAACCCATACAGTGACATTTTTTCTAGAAATTTTAGAGCAAATGTGTTAATTAAATGTTTAGAACACGTAGTATATATTATAACAGACTAAATGTTTTTAAAAAACATATTGCTAATCACTTACAAATGACATTTTCAGAAAATGGTATTCAGACATTTAGCAACTAGTGTGAAGTCTAGGGTATTTTAAGTATTCTCATTTATATGAATCTTGTGCCATATTTTTATCTGGGCGTATAAGAACGCATTATGTAATTAAGGAAATGGCTACTGAGTATTCAGTGTATCAGTGTTACGCTCCCCATGGGTTTCTAATCAACTAAATTCATTCAGTTTGGCAAATGATAGACTTGATTCTTGTTCTTCATTTTCTACACTTGATATTACCATATCAAACTTTGTGTCCTTTTCCCCAAAACCCAACTTGAATGAATGTATTCTACAGATAGAGCTACAAATGGCACATGGATTTGTCATATGGTATATTTTATCCTTTATTCATGCCACTAAGATAGGAGTAAAAAAATACATTATTCCACATTTCAAACTCAGTTTTTAAAACAATGTTGATTGTATTTGTTATAAACACATTGTGGTCAGTATGTGTTATGAATATGTAGACAGTCTACAGCCTCTTTTCTAGAATAGCACAGACTGAGTGCAAGTCTTTTATTTCAGATTGAATGTTGAATAAATGAAGGAACTCTCGAATAAGACAATCGACAGATTAACAGAATATTAACAAATTTTATAGTTACTCTACTGAAATTACCCTAACCATGCACTGTTTGTTTCATTCAGTAACTTAAACACACAACAATTAAGGATATCACTGTAGGTCCAGTTGAGAACTTCCTGCTTATTACAGGGACTGGCCAAACTGAAGGAGTACTTGAGATGTTATATATTGTTCACATCCCTCGGCATTTCTACAGTTACTGACCACTGGTCAATGAAATCTCAGTTTGTTTATCTTCAGGCAATTTGTAAAAATTCTATACTTTTTTGTAGAAAACTGGAGTATCTTTATGAATTCGAAACCTTAATCCAACTCATTTTCAATTTTAAAACATTAAGTTAGCTCTTAATAAAAAAAGATCTGCAAGAAATGTTTTTAAACAACTTCCATACTACAACATAGATTTATAAATATGAATTGTTAAAACCATTAATTGATGTACAAGACAGTGTGACCATAAAGTTATATATATTCATATTTATTTATGTATATTTTCAAACGAAAATGATTTGAAAAAATGTATCATATTGGCATTGAATGGTACACCAAATTCATGTTACAGAGACGTGCTCGTGGCGAGGAGACAGCACTTACTGTTACCCGGGAACATGTCCCCAGGAATATGCTTCCAGATGCAGCTGTTCCTCGGGATTCTCCGGATACAGATGTCAAACGAGTGAGGCATCCCTACCGTCAAACGTTTTCGCTATGTGTTATTGTGGCTGTTATTTAATCACGTTTTGGTAGTTGGTTAGTTTTTTTCGTTATATTCCCACTCAAGGGTGAGTAATAAAAAAATGTCCTGTCCAATAAATATCTATGTCTCTGACCTGTTAAGACACCGCTATTAAGAAATCCAAATAGTAAACTAACATCACACAGTGAAGTGAACAGCATGGTACTAAGGAGTAGACAATTTACAAAACTTCAAACAAAATGTGAATGTTATTCATTACACATTTCATATCCATATTAACTGTATGTGTTATTTCTCATAATCGCGACTTGAACCAATGTGTTTATAGCCACGTAATTGGGAATCGTATCAGGTAGTACCCATGGGAATGACTATGGCCCTTCAATGTTGCACAGTATGCTTAGATAAGTTGACACATAATTACAATGAAACAAGCATTAGCTGATGTATCGTGGATATCAATTATACAGTGACAGAGAGACCCACACTAAGTGTCAACCTGCTACGATTAACGGCGAGTAATGGGGACACAAGTGAAGTTCCTCAAGACCAGAACAGGGGTTCCCCTCAGGACACGAGCTGGACTAACATCGTCTCCCCTGCATCTATCTACTATGAGTTGGCCGCCGTGTACAAGATGAGTGTAAAACCGCCACCACCCAGATATGCTTTTATTGAGGGTTTCAGTCTCGGCATCGTGGGTGCATTCGTCAGTGTTGACGTAAAAAGAGGTGAGTCTACAAGATGGTTTACAACGTACAGCTAGTTAATGAAGAAGGTTGTTGATGACGTCTGTATAACGTGTGTGTGTATTGCAGAAGGTACGACTGTTAAGACACGGACGATTTCAAAGTGCAGTGGCGCAAGTAGAGATAGCCCGGACACAGACGAGTACCGTTGTACAGGGAGCCCATCCCCCTCCACAGTGCTGCCCCTCCCTCTTGAGCACCGTGACACGTATGTACATAATGTGCTTCAAGAACTTTACTGACAATGTGCATGCTCAGATACGAAGAGTTTGGAAGTTGTGTGTCAAATATGAGTGTCAGTGGGGGAGTGAGAAAATGACATTTCATTTCAAATGTCACTTTCACACTCCATTCGATGAGATTGAAATGATTTTCGGCAAAAACAATGAAATAGTCTCTTTTTCTTTGGAGTCACATATGCCAAACGTTAAACTGGTGTTCTTTAATCAAAAAGTGTCGACTGTTGCCGAAAATTAACATTTTGACCATTGTTGACGTTATATATTGTTATGATATAAAGTAAAAGTAGTGATATCGGATCGAAAGCTGAAAAATGCACCGCGATCGACGTCAGTCGGTTAGTGAACCATATTTTGGAAAATTATTCACAACAGCAAAAAGGACAAATTTGGGTTGATAATTTTTAATTTAAGAGATATTTTGTGTTGCCTATTCTCACATTGCCAAGATTTCTTAAGGTTCCATGCTTATCATTTACAGCATCGAGTTGAGGTTTGGGACGAGTAATGGCGGGATGGTAAAGGTGCGAGACAAGGAGAGCAAGAAGCTGTCCACGCACTACTACGTGGGCACATCCGTGGAGAACAGTTTCACCCTTTCCGTGGACCTGCTCAAGCCCACCCACTGTACACTCACACCCGCCTGTATAGGCAGCATGCTTGCTGGGGACGACCTTCTTACAACAGTAACCACATACGACTGTTAATTTATTGTTTCTTCGGTTTGTTATCGGTTCTTCATCTGGCAATCTACAGAAATACACAATAACCTTTGAACAGCAGAAAAACAATGTTCAATCGTTTTAAAGAGAGATGGGACGATGAAATCAAATATTTTAGAATTCGTTTATTTTTTCAAAATCGCAAGTTTATTATGTCTTTTATCCAAAAATGTAAGAAAATTTTTGGGTCACCGAACGATTTGAAGAGTTATCGGCATTAATAATAATACACCCTTCGCCAATTACGTCATTTTTGACTGATTTGGTGTATTTAAATTAAGCGCACGCTTTCAACGAATAATGTCCTAATCCCTTCAGATACATTTCAATCACACACGGGGATGTATAGCAAATCTGTATTTTGAAAATTAATGACGCTGGAAAGAGAAACAAAATAAAATTAAGCACTTTTTGATTAAAAACAGCATTTTTATTATCGTGTTTCGTATGTTCAACAGGATTTGTCACTAACACACATATTTTAGATATTGCTCAAACTTTAATATGATGTGCGCAGTTAACTTAACAAACGAATTCAAAAATAATAATAGAGTGTCCCCGAACGTTTTTCATCACTTTGACGTCATTTTTTAAATTACCTACATAAACGTAAAAACCCGACGTCACGGCAGTTTTGATGATTTCAAGTTTAACTTTGGCGGCGTACTGTGTAATCATTATTGAACATATTATCAATCTAAGCGTGCACGATGAAAGAATAACTATCAGTTGATTATACCAGGCTATTTAGATTCGTCATTAACTTGAGATACGCATGTAATTCGAATAACACCCATAGTAACATATTTAGCGCGAATATAGGTGACGGTAACGTTATGCGGCATGTCGTAAAATGACCGTTGTAAAGGCGTTATGGTAAATGTAAGTGCTTCCCGTTAGTGTACAGATAAGCCTATGCCCAAACCATCGTAATCCATATATTTTGAGATTTATTCACAAAAATAAATTGTTGTCACAAAATGTTGCCGTACGCGAGTTCGATTTCTGGGTCCCATCTCTCCTTAAAGAAGATAATTGCATAAAATAACAATTATCTGTGAATAACTACGAAACTTGCAATTATAGCACCTTCCGTGTATCTGCAGAGTGAAGTGTCTGTGAGGTGGAGTGGCTGGGAGGACTCGGACTCCGGGCTGGAGGAATACGTGCTGGAGGTGCAGGAGCTGCATGCAGTGGGCGACCTTCTCACAGAGCGGGCTGTCATAGACACCCTCACACTACCTGCATCCGCGGTACGTCACTGTCACTACACGTCAATGTAAAGTGGTTATATTCACAGCATGACACTCACACAATCCCCGAGTCTGACACTTCGACTCTGAAAAAAGTATTCATTCTTAAATCTCTCTTAACAATAGTTATGTTCAATATTGCAAAAGGGGTCTTCGATTAGAGAAGATTATACGTTTAGACAGTCTAGTGCTTATCTTAACAGTATATATGTGTACCATCTCGGGAAATATTCGCAAAGTATGAGTGACATTGCTTTATATTGTTGAAACAAAACCTTGAACACGTCCAAGCTCAAACCCCGCACTGCATACCATCTTTGTGAACTATGTGCAAATTATACAAAATGTGCCATTTCGCATGCATTTCATCCGATGCGATGATACACATACATTTACCGTGAAAGTACGCACTTTGTACAGCATACTGTGTTAATACACCGTGTGAATTTGTGAATAGGACATTTGCGCTCACTCACTCCAGCGAACTTCCTGGGCTTACAATATGTAACTCACTAGCATCTTTCCTGCAAACTACATCACATCTCACATATTTCAACGTTCATTGTTTATGTAAATAAAACCTGTTGCGATTTGCTGGCATTGTTTGTTGACCTTTTAAGTATTATAGAATAAAGAATCTGCGTCAATGAGTTGAACAATTGACGTACAATATTGTATTTTTTCTAGCTTGACCTGTTCGTTATTGATGGAACTCGACAATTTCTTCCTTGAAAAGTTGTATTTCTTCAAATTGACAGTTTTTAACCGTCTTTCAGCTCAGTGCAAAGTACAAGCTGACCAGTGTGGGGGTTTATGCTCTGACACTCTCTGCATATGACAGGGCTGGTAACAACGAAAGTGCCAGAAGAATAATCATGTATGATTCAACATCATCAGTGACGGTACACACTGACAGCAAGTTGTGGGCAAGTACAAGTTCCAGAGACGCACCTGACTGGCAGACGAGTACCTCGAGCGTGGTGTGGGACTGGAGCGGCAGATACACGAACACTCTGCACCACAACAACGGGTGGCTCCTCCCTGTGGCGACCGTCAGTGGAGTCAGTACACCCTACGACGACTCGGAAGGAGACAGAACATTGGCTGCAATAGACAATTTTCAAGGTAGTTCCACATCTTTTACACGCATTATGTAGCTGTCTTATATAGTATTGGGCAATGTTAGTGCGTAAAAGTTTCAATATCGTAAAACAATATTTTGCACAGATGATCCCTACTGAATCCGGCAAACTGTTATGACCTAGACTTTCATTGCAAGGTCACAACGAGACATTGACATGTTATTTCATTGCACTCTATTCCTGTAAAACATCTATCTACTTGTGAAAATAAATCCGTTAATTGATGGTGATGAATTTGATATTAATAATTATCATAATATTTTATAATTCAGCATGGGAAACGGCTCCTTCAGCTGATAAGCACGATATATCCAGAAAGAATTAGCCGATGCTCTATTTCAAGTGAATCTGCAGACCCAGTCAATATTAGTGGCCATTTTCAACATTACACAACATGCATATACTTGTATCAAGATAAATTGTCTTTATCAGATTTCTGTTGTCATCATTAATTATGACCTTATTCCCTCTTCATTTGAATTTATAATTGACAATCATAATGTGGTCATGACGACATTACTTGGTGTAAATGTAATTGTGTACCTGGCAGGTATCGTCAGCATATCCACAGCGTTCTTAGTCGATCACTCCGGAGGATCTTCTATCAAGTCTGCTCCACCAGACTCGGATTTCAGCAGTCAAGGTTTGAGACAGTCCCAAACAATAACGCCGAGTCTAGTGGATGGTGACACAGTCAGATTCTGGGTTCGAGCCTTGGACGTGATGTCGAGGATGAAGGAGGAAAGTCGGACGGTGCACATCGACACGTCATCCCCCATAATAGACGACCTGTGGCTGACCCGGGGAGACCGCCTGAACCTCAGTGTCCACTCGCTCGAGGACCTGACCTCAATGACGTGAGTTCCAAAGTCACTCTCGTTGTTCTTATTTGGCCAACCGTGATATTGGCCTTCTTGACATCTTGTTTACGATGAATGTTTTTATTTTCTGTATTCTCATTTAACACCGTTGGTGGTTTTACTAGAAATATATTGAACAATTCATAATCAGAGTCAAAACGTATTTGCCTCTGTATATGATTAAATTGAAATAACTTATGATTGGCATTGATAAAACCTGTTCATGTTACATATGCAACAGCTTTGAGTGGATCGCGTTTGACGAGCACAGTGGACTGGAGTCTGTTTCCTGGAAGATACAGGACAGGTTCCAGGATGGAGGCATAACACATGGAGTCCAGCACCTTACAGCTCAAGGGGAAACAGTCGTAAGATGGGGTTAAATTGATCACCACTTCCTTCATGTTTAGATTTTCAGAATTGAGTTATAAGTAGTAGGAACTGTGTTATCAGTATTTCGATGAAACATTTGGACATGTACTTATCGCTATCAGGCCTGATAGCTCATTAGCTAATTAGCTCATCAGACCTGAAAATACTCCTTGTATAATGAAGATTATCAATTGTAAATTTCAAGACAAGGTCTGCGACCTAAACACTTCTAAAAGATTGTCTTCTTCTTCAGAACTAAACATTCTAAATGTTTGAAATGTTGTTTACCGACTCCTTAGCAAATCGGGATTATAAACAATAGATGTTTCGACCATGTTTCCCCAAATAAGGGTGACAGGGGCCATGACCTAAATACATATTTTTGTTTTCCTTTTCATAAGAATTCCTAGAAATGTTGTTTTCAGACTCCTCCACAAATGGGCGATTATAAATTGTAGATTTGTTGACCCCGTGGCTCTAAATGAGAGGCTTAAAAAGCTGAAAACAGATCAATGTGGATTATTAAGTGTGGATTTGTAGAATAGTAGATTGGTCTGTTTTACATTTAAACACAAATCAGCCAGTTCAATATACTAACTTAAATATTTATGTCATTCATGTTAGAAAAGTTTAGAAACATGTTAAACAAAGAGATGTTGGAAGTATGTAGATGTAGATTACATGCAGTTGTCTGCAGGACCTGGACGAGTGCACGAGACGGTACGCCGAGTCCGCCAGGGGAGCTAACTGCTACTGCACGCCTGCTACAGGCTGCTACCACAGACACTTCCACGTTAAGCCGCCACTAGTCGACTCCACGAGATCTCACGGAGGAATATTCACTGACAAATATAAAGGAGTTCATGATGCGGATTATCACATCGAAGTTACTGTCACAAACCATGCAAAACTCACCGCCACAAAGGAATTTAAGGTATAGTAGCGGTATAATGAGTATTGCAAAGTAATTGATTAACCTTTGAAATGATGATAATGCAAAAAGAGACGATGAGTACTATTTTATTATATGCAAAGTTTACAGAAATGTCTTTTAAGAGGCAGCACATTCGGTTTCAGATAACGATAGACTCGAGCCCACCACTGCCCGGACACGTGCATGAGGGGTTACCTGGACAGGTGGACGTTGACTACCAGGTGGACACCAACATACACGCACACTGGGACGGATTCTTCGACAGGGAGAGTGGCGTCCAGTTCTACCAATATGGCTTTGGGGAGACGTGTTTGGGGAAAAACGACTTCTCTCTACAAGCCCCCTCTGTGCAGGTAGCATTCAGCCCTTCATTCAGATAAGTTCTAAATTAAGTCTCTATATCTGTTTTGTTTTTTTTATTTTTATTTTTTTGCTCAGATTTTCGAAACATCCTCGAAATGGGCGTCATGGAGGGCACCGACGTCTGGACGCTATTATGTGACTGTGCTGGCTTACAATCGCGGACTGTCTGCTTCCGCTCCAGTGTGTTCAGACGGAGTTACCATTGACACAACGCCTCCGAGCGTCAACGAGATTACAGTTCTAGACGCACGAATTGTTGGAGGCCTAGTGAAAACATCAGAAGGCTCAGTATGGGCCATTGATAACCACAGACGACGATCTATTGTAGCCTCGCCAGATGTAGTCTGCAGGTAAGATTCAAATTTCGTCAGGTTAGCACAAACTAAAAGAAAACATTCAAACGTTTTGAAAAAATTCATTTTTGTCCTTATACACTTTAGTTGTTATTGTTTTCTTTATTCTTCATGTGTAATTTTTTTTGGTGTAATTTCGGACGTGTTTTAAGTGCAGAAGATAGTTAAAAACCCACAATGGCGTGTCCAATAAACCAGCGTATTGTCTTTCCTGCCTGCAGGTCCAAAGCAGCAGAGATGAGTCTGCAACTTCTGTCTGACTTGCCACTCCATCTTCTGCAGAACAGAACTATAAGAACCATATATAACCAGGAATGCTCAGTATTAACACCTTTACCAAACACCTTCTTCAAAACAGTTTACTTACGGAAAGACTATGAGGTGAGTTTCACATCAGTACAATGTAAACGTTATGTCAGTGGAGGAATAAAAGCTTGGCCTTCTGTGTCTCATATTTATGATATTCCCTACTAAGTAATATTGAATGTGTCTAGCTGTATATGAACTGGACCGGGGGAGACGAGGAGAGTGGGATCTATGACTACGAGGTGGGTCTGATGTCTGATGCTTCTGGTGACTCCGCCCCCGATCTGCTGCCCTTCACCTCCACACAGCACCACCCTCACTTCCAGACTTCACATGCCCTTCTCGCCCAGGAACAGATCTTCTACATCGCACTCAGAGCTACCAATAGGGCGGAACTCTCGACCACCAAGGTACTACTAAGTTCTAGTCTTCTCACCAATGCTTGATGAATTCAATCCAATGCGTACAACTATTGTATATATATGTTATATATGTTCCTTCAGGTGCTTGGTCCAGTCATCGTCCACACGCTGGCTCCCTCGTTCACTGGTAGCATTACAACGCGCCTGGATGGAGACTATCTCATAGCTCAGTGGGAAGCCTCAGCCTTCTCAGACCCAGAGACTGATCATCTCAAGTATGAAATCGCAGTTGGTGAGTTTCACTTCGACATTTATAAACAAAATGTGTGATTCCGTTAAAGTTAGCATGAGAACAAGTTATCTTTATGTAATCTCAGGGACAGAGTTGTTGGCAGCTGTAGTGCGTCCTCTCCGAGCTGTGGAAGGTGGAGGGAGCTGTACATTGAGCTGGCCGCCTACGTGTGCAGCTGTGCCAATCAGTGATCTGCACTGGGATCTGCACCACGGCTACACCTACTTCCTTTCAGTTAGAGTCACCAACCTGGTCGGTCTATCCACTGTAGTTCGTTCTCAACCCTACTTGCATGATGTTCGACTGCCAACACAAGGTGTGGTCCTCGACATTTGTCCTGAGGGGGAGGAGGACATCTTAAACACGAATGTAGGTACTTGATGACGTTTTCTCTTAGTAATAATTGTTTGCTGACCGAATTGGACATTTACAAAATGGTAAGAAATCGCATGTTCTATGATTGACAATGCTTCCTCTCGCCAGAGACTGGATGACACTGACCAGCAACTCTCTAGCTCCAGTCTGTCTGCAAGATGGTATGGCTTCCAGTCGGTGGGTCAGAACGTCAGCTACAGGATTGGTGTGGGCACAACGCCCTTGGGAACTCAAGTCAGATCCTTCGTCAGTGTTGGCAGTCAACTTCAGTTTACTCTCGTTGGTTTGAACCTGGAGGAAAATCAAGTACGTTTATCATTTCAATTCACCACAAAGTAGTCGATAACCATAGCATTCATTGAACTAAGTTCTGAACACATTTCATTCTTGTTGAGGTTAAACCGACTGGACATTCTCTCTCAAAATGTGAGTTTACTCATATTTCAGAAATACTTCATCACTGTCATGGCTTCAAGTAGCGCCGGGGATGCTTTTTCTTCATCAAATGGAGTTTCTATCATCAGACACGATGTGGATCTGTCTCATATCATTATCCGAGATGGACCATGGTGTAAACAAGGTATCACTGATGCATACACTTTGAATCTATTCGATAGTTGTTTACATGTTTTTTTGGTCCTTGAACTAGTGAATATCATATTGGGGCATTATGTAACTACATATTGAACCTTAAGTGATACAACCAAATATTAATTTTAAGGATGTGAATGTTCATAGCAGGACAAGTAGTTGCAAATGATCTACACAAGTACTGAACAAAGACACTGACATTTCTTCCAGCAGCAGGTTCAGCACCGAGTTCTCAGGATCAAGCTGTGAGTAGATAATTTGTCAATAATATTGATTTGTCAATATCCTTTTATTGTGTGTTTGTTTCTGATCATGAGTTTTGAATTTCAAAACATTTATTAGTGTGACACTTTCATCTTCATCGTCATTGTAACACTTTCATTTTCATCATCATTGTATCACGTTCATCTTTATCATTATTATATTACTTTTATCTTCATCAAAAGTGTAAAACCTTTATCTTCGTCATAAGTGTAACACTTTCAGCTGTATCATTATTGTTACACATTCATCTTCATCATTATAGTAACACGTTCATCTTCATTGTTAGTATAACACTTTCATCTACATCATTATTGTGACACTTTCATAGTCATCACTTTCAACTCCTGATTAGTATAACATTAGATTGAAATGTAGTGTCACAATCCAACTCACATGCGCTATCCTATACCTCGACTGCCTTTGAATATACATTTTGTTTATATTATGTTTATGTATATTGCAAATGTACAATATAAGATAGTGAAATATTTCTTTCTATTACGTAATTAACAGCAGTATCAAAGTACAAGTGATTCTTTCGGACTAGTGGATTTCTGAAGGTACTAGCACAGGAAAAGGTTTGACTTTGATCATAAAGCTTCATTGGTCAGTGATAGACCTTTGATACGTCACATGACATTGTACATTTATTGTGATGACATATTTCTGACTGTTTTACCTTGTGAAATTGATTTTGACACAGTAAGTATTTTACGAAAACTTCAATGTTGACCATTACTTTTGATTGGCCAGTGTTAGGTCTTCGATACTTAACATTGTAATTTATTTTAATTAATGAGATGAGGCCAAAGCTTTTGTGATCTTGACAGTGGCTAAGGTAGACTTTCACGCAAACTTTAACCGTGGCGATAACATTTAACAATCTAATGATAGTAAACCCTTGACACCTAACCTCACCTGGTGTAGTAGTACGTTTGACATTAAGACACGATATTCTGATATTCCAAACTATGGCAATATCCGGGGGTATCAGTCACATCTTGTTTTCCTTTTTCTACTGCCCATTGGCTTAAGGTGTAGTGTTCATTTATAACCTTGAAGTATAACGTCTGGTCATGTTTACTTTATAATTTATGTATGTGTGTGTTGGGCTAGACATGTGAGTCGGACACTGGCTACCAGAGCTCGACATCGGTGTACATAACTCATTGGGCGCGGTCTGAGGCAGACATAGAGCTGTACCCGGATGTTACCTGGAGTCTGGAGGAGAGGCTGCCGCACTCAGGTAAATACTTCATATAATCTCTCAGAGTAACCATACTCAAGTAATCAACATAGTAATAAAATATGATAAAATATATGTAGCATTTAACAAGTTCATGTG
This sequence comes from Gibbula magus, assembly GCA_936450465.1. Taxonomy (NCBI): domain Eukaryota; kingdom Metazoa; phylum Mollusca; class Gastropoda; order Trochida; family Trochidae; genus Gibbula; species Gibbula magus. Next base: position 27,048,066 of record OW388294.1, read on the forward strand.
ATTAACAATTTGTACAAGTTCCCCAAAATTGATTATATATTGGCTATTCTACATATGCAAGAGTGTGCAGCCGTAGTTTAATCCGTTAAAGATTAAAAAATTGGTTTATGTTAGCTTCTGAATGGAGGACCGTGCATGTCTACGGGCGTTTTGGCCGGGTGTCAAGGCTCTACACAGGCAATGCCCAGCTCTCCCCCGGGTCAACATACCGAGCTGCGGTCAGATTCTGTGCGGGACTGGTATGTTCCACGCCAACCTATAGTGACGGAACAACAGTCATCCCCAGCCCTCCCACACTCGGCACTATCAGTGTCGAGCACCTGCAGCAGGGGGACAACTCCCAGGTGAGTCAATGAGTGAATGAATGAGTTATAGTCGGTTTTTGAGTCAGTCTCTGAGGCAGTTTGTGAATTAGTCTTTGAATCAGTCGGTGAGTCAGTGTGTGAGTCAGTGTGTGAGTCAGTCTGTGAGTCATTGTGTGAGTCAGTCTGTGAGACAATCTGTGAGTCAGTCTGTGAGTCAGTGTGTGAGTCAGTCTGTGAATAAATCTGTGAGTCAGTCTGTGAGTCAGTGTGTGGGTCAATCTGTGAGTGAATCTGTGAGTCAGTCTGTGAGTCAGTGTGTGGGTCAATCTGTGAGTCAGTGTGTGAGTCAGTGTGTGAGTCAATATGTGAGTCAGTATGAATTCAGTCTGAGAGACAGTCTGTAAATCAGTCTGTGAGACAGTCTGAGAGACAATCTGAGGGACAGTCTGAGAGACAATCAATCGGTCAGTGTGTTAGTAAGTCATGTAGTGTGAAAACAAACTTCATATTTTCGTTTAATATAGTCGTGCTTTGATTAACTTCTCTCATGCTGTTAGATTACAGTGGAAATGGATCGCTTCTATGACCCCGACATCCTAGTGAGATCAGAAGCATATGACGTGATGGAGAGGTATGAGTGGGGTATCTCGGACGACAGTCAGGCAAGAAGAATGCTGACAACGTGGAATCCAATCCAGTCGCACGAAATACTAAAGGGTAGTGATAAGGTCTGTTGAATTTCTAGTTTTTAGACTCTGCGATAAGCAATTCTGTACATTTTACATCATTACAGTGCTTGTTTGTTTCAGAATGGTATTACATTTGTGTGTATTTTTCTTACTTCGAAGTAATAGAACTGTTCTTGCAGATACGGTTCATTGTGGAGGTTGAGGGGGGTGTGGATGCGAGCCGGTGTCGGTGGCTGTGTGTGCAGGGCTACACCTGGGCCGGGCTCTCCTCACTCCTTACTACACAGGTGCACGACTGCAACGCTCTCGACCCACCAGCTATCTCTCCACCACTCGTCTTAGATGTTCTTGGTAAGTAAAAACATTTTTGTTTAAAATATAATCAAATAGAATCATTAGCTTTGAAGCTCATCGGGCATTAGTTGCAAGAGGGTGTAGTCAAATGTACAATTCATGACCTCAATCCGATTAAGGTCCTGCCAATATTTCAGGTTTCTAGTGCATGTTGATTTTGAGAAGAAAACGCATATTTGATTTAGGGGTTTTAAATCGGCCAACAGAGTTTATAAACCCAATTGGCACAATAATCTCTGCATAAGATTTCAGTTGTTAGACGTTTAGTATTGAAGAAGAAAATTGTCTTTTTAAAATCGTGGCCACTGTGACTGTTATTTGTGGCCACAGAGTAACCAAATTTACAATCTAGAATACCCAGTGGTTGGTACTCAACATTTCAACATTCTAGGTTTAGAGGAAGATGAAAATAGGCTATTAGGGCGTGGCTCCTGTGGCTTTTATTAGAGACCATAGAATCACCAAATCTAGAACTTATATTTTTGATTGGCTAAGGATTTCAGGTCTTTTAGGGCAGTCGTTCTTGAAAATTCAACAAAGCGAAATATAGGGATGGACGGATGGACGAACAAACTAACGGACGGATACCGAACGTCATGCAATGCCATAATCCTATTGGGTCGGATGAGCTAAACAATATAGAATAAGTTTCATTGTCATGAGTCTATAATCCTGTCAGTCATATTCAAGACCTCATGATTTTCACTTCTAACTTTTTATAGGTGAAACACAGAGTCATAACGTCGGAAAAGAGTATGTCTTTGATACTTCGAAAGAGAGTGAGATCGTGGACGCAGACTACACAGGCCACAGGAACATTCTGTCCGGCGTGTGGCCGCGACTCAGACACGGGAACTACACCTGGACAGTGTTAGTGGGCGGAAAGACAGATCCTGTCTCCCTCTCCATGTGCCAGAGTCTCATGTCTCTCGCCAACCCTTGCACTGCACCCTCCGTCCTGCAGTGTGGGCACACAGGTATTAGTCTACTGACATATTGAGTATCTCGATTAGGCGAACTAACATGCAATATAACTAAAATGCGTTTAATATGATCCGTGTTCAAGAAAAATGTCAGTTTACAGATAAACTCTCAATAATCGGCATATTTATACATCATGTGGAAACATGTTAATTAAACAATTGTCATAATCAGAAGCGCATGACGAGAGTTGTCTGCAGGGCGATGAGAGTTGGAAATATATATTCCCATGTGCGTTGCTATAGTGAATGTTCAGTTGTTAAGCTCGCAACTTTGAAAACAATTATTATTGTGATCTACAACATCAATTACGTATGGAATCCAAAAAGGTGTAATTGCATCACATTCAGTGACACACGAAGTTCTAGAGACCAGGTATCTTTGGAACACAATTGCATAGGATCGTCGTTATGTGAGTCCCTTTCCCATACGTCATGGTAAACAATCTATTGATATAAATAATATGTGTTAGAAATACGCTGGTATTAGAAACATAACATACTCAATGGCTCTTTAAAACTAGAGATTGACCATCTTTATAACAAATTTCAGAAAACAACTTCATAAATGCTGTATTTTCGGGTGAATCCCTCCTACACCATGGGAAAAGATACTATATTTGTATTCGCGCTGAAAACAGTAGTGCAGACTACGAGAAGTGGAGGGCTGAGCTGGGGGAGAGAGTGGCGTGCAGTGATGGTGTGACTGTGGACCTGTCTGCCCCGTCTGTCGGCACTGTGCACGTGCTAGGACTCACCCGGGGAGGCGCACAGGTCAGTTCAGGGGAGAATAATGTCCACGGGTCATGTTTATCCAACTTATAAACTGATTATTAATTGCAAAATACACCAATTTCATTGATTACGCGGGTAACAAATGAGTCATCCATAAATTATCGCAATGTAAATCTAAGGCCGTAGGTTTAAGGAAACCGACATAGGACAGATATGTTGTCTTGCTACAGTGGTATGATCACTGTGGCTTTGTTGTGTAGGTGTATGAAGCTTTCGACCTTCAGGCATAACCTTTACAGATTGTTATTTGATGTAAAAGTTAATGCTGCATTCACTGCTGGGCAGTACGATAAAAAGTGACGTTCATCACAGACAGATATGTACAAAATTGACCGATTCTGTTACATGTACACCTTTCAATGTCAGTTTATGTGGTTTCTCTAGTGTTAAGCAACATCTGTAGTAAGGTAATTGAAACAAATAAGGTTCTAAAATTGTGATTGTTTGTGCATAACGTAATAATAACCTTTGGACGAATAAACAGCAGAGCGCCACCATGACTGTTTAAACAGATCAATTAGAATGAGTTGTACATTATTTTAAAGCCAATTGAGGCTTGGTTCTGACTGGGAGAGCAACATAGAGTAACATCTGGTATCCTGAAGGATACTTTTAACACTTAATTCGCGATAATGGAAAATTAAAATTCAATTTTGAAAAATACAGATTATAATAATATAATAACGTTGATTCTTAATATAAGCACAATAGTTTCGCCAAATCTAACTTTTATATATACTGATAGGGCAGCTTCCTAGTTCAGCGTAAATAATACAATTTGGAATCGATTGTTTAACATTCAAAATATAATTACACTATAAAAGATGGATATGTTCGATTATGGAAACATTTTTAAAACCCCAGCTCCCTGAAGGAGGATAGATTTACAAGATTATGGGTTTGTAGTCCATTGGGATACAGTACACCAAGATACAGATATTCATGTACAATATGTGAGAGATATACCCATACTTTTCCTCGTGTATCGAATGATACCCTACACTTTTCCCCGTGGGGCCCTTACGAGGCGGAGCCGAGTAAGGCTCCAACGGGGAAAAGTGTAGAGTATCATTTGATACACGAGGAAAAGTATTGGTATATCTGTCATATACCCAACTTACGGTCGAGTGTAAGCGGATACTATTTCATAATATTTCTAAACAAATACAGCTGCAAAAAAGCTTGTGCATGAAACGCACAACCCAAATACGGCCTCGTCTGTGACAACACAGTCCGTTTTGCGTTATATGGTTACCCATGTTTGGGGCTCGAAATCTGATTGATATGGCCCAATGACGGCATTGTCAACGCAGATGCACATGCATCTTGCTGAAATGTACAGCTAACGCTATAAACAGCATGGCTAATGTCAACGTGGCCAAAGTTTTAAAAAACAGAAACAACTTTCAGTATCTTAAGACATTTTGCACCCAAAATTACATTACATTCTTATATAAAAAGAAAAACATAAATTTGTGATATTATTTCACGCATTTTAAGAACCTTATTCATTTGGTCATGAAAAAATGTTCAGAGTTTCAACTGGCTTCGTGGTGTAAAGGTTAGGTCGTTCGGCCAGAAAGCAACAGGACACGGGTTTGATCCCAGGTTCCTTATATGTTCATTTATAATCTGACATTTTATAAAGTACCATCACTTAGAATTTGGAAATTTAGAAAATTGACTACATTGTTTCTCAGTTGTTAAAAGGTGTAGGTATAATAGAAAAGTGTAGGTATATCAGAAAAAGTGTAGGTATATCGGAAAAAGTGTAGTAGTAACTCGGCTAATACACCTACACTTGTAACAAAATAAACCATAGCAACGAGACCGGAAGTGGGGTAAAATGTACCATTAAACGTAAAGTTGAATTTCTTTTTACAATACCCTTTTGAAAATAATACAACATTTGTCTGTTTCGTTCTGATACACTTTGCAGGTGAGCACTTCAGAGGTCAGAGTTGAGTGGTCAGACTTCACTGACGTAGAAGAATCGGGGAATATTCCACATACAAGTGGGATCGCTTACTACGAGGTAGCTTTAGGTCAGTGAATTATTTCCCAATTTTCCAGTTAAATTTCTTTCGTGACTTTCTAAGTCTCAAATTTGCCATTAAATATAAATTAACACCCATTTGTTATTTGTATAATAATTCTAATTATACAAGCTTACGTAAATATCATATGTTTATCTGCCAATTTCCTTGGCCCCTGTGACCTACGTTGATTTCGCTGTTTAAACAGTATTACTTTACCGGTCAGCGTCTCCGTTCGTCCGTCTGTGCTTTGATGTGCTATGACTTCATACCCTCATTTTCATATTTTATGTAAATTTTCTCAAGATTCTTCAAGATTATCGCAGGAATTGTGATACTTTGACAACCAATGTTCTCCAAATATAGTTGTTCATATTTTTGTTATGCACTGATTCTCAAGTTCATGTCAAAGGATTTTGCCTTATCTGGAGAGCAAATTGTTTCATTCTCAAACATCAACCATTGCACGTTCCAATGAGTTACAGAGCCCATGACTCTATTTTTCAAGTTGTAAAGGTCTTAAAAAACGTATTTCAAAGGGTTTTTAAACAAAAACGACATATTAAACTAAAACGATTCATGATGTGTATGCTCCTAATCAATTTAAGACAAACGCCAGAAGTCCTCTCAACGTCAATGTTGGTTGATATTTAGAAATGACATAAATGATAAATGGTACAATTTCGTCGGGTGGTTAAAATTGTTTCCTTGCCCCGCCAGGGTCCAGTCCTGAGGGTGAGGACACGAGGCAGTACTACAGCGTGGGCTCAGCTACCCACGTCATATTGACTCGTCTCGAGCTGACAGACGGCTCGCGCCTATACGTGTCCATCAGAGGTAAGACTTCATCACTACTAACAGAGTAGGCACAGGCTTCACTCTTTAGACAGGATGTGGTTACAGGTTTTCCGACGGCGGGCAGGGTGCAGGGTACAGGCTTCATGACTACAAGTAGGGTTTCGGATTCAGGCTTCATGTGCCGTATCATCCATGGTTTGCTAGTTCCAGCCTATGCTTGCAGGTTTCATCGCAATGCATAATCACACTTGCCGTACGGGCTGTTTGTCTGCAATAATTCCAGTTGCCGCGATATAAGCAATAGAATATTATTGAAAAACTCTCGGAAACGGCGTTAAATCCCAAATCGCCTCGCCTCATGTTACCAATGATTCCTTTTACTTTTATCAATGAGGTTTTGGTGTATTTCGTATACAATCCCAAATCGTCTCACCTCATCTTACCAATCATTCCTTTTACTTTTCTCAACGAGGTTTCGGTGTATTTCGTTGTCCTATCAGATGAAACAACCCTTATATTCTATACATCCAAATTCATTCTTCAAAAGTTATCAATATACATGTATATGAAATATATTTGAACAAAACAGTCATTATGTTTAATCTTTTGAGCACAAGTTTCAGTGATGCCTTGAAATGATATTGTATCCTTGTTAGGTATTGTCAGATGTTTGCTCGGTGTTGCCAAAGTCTCAGATAATTGACTGGTGATGTAATAGCATGGCATTGTTTTTTTCTGTATGTCTGATACTTTTGCATGGTGTTAGGATATTTCTGCAGCTCTTCGATGCAACGATGAAATTAGAAGTTTTCTTACAGCGAGTGACCACGTCAACAGGAGCTCAACGGCAGTGTCGGAGGCGTTTGTTGTGGATTCGTCGCCTCCAGTCCTCACGGGACGTCACATCCAGTTGCAAAATAGATATATCGCCTCCCAAAGCTTCCGTGTCTGGTACGTCCCACGTGTGTCTCTAGCCTCCGAGTGTGGCAGTATGAGAACTCTTTTTTTTTTTTTTTTTTTTTTTTTTTTTATTGGTTCCAAAGATTACACATATAAACACACATAGAGTTGTCATGGCATAACAATAAATTGAAAGGTACAAGGTTACAGTTGTGATACTAGTTACACAAATAGTTATATAAACATGACATAGGATATTTCATGGATGTAAGTAGGAGTTCTATTGGTCCATAAGTACTGGTAGGAGAGGGTTCCATTTGCGATTGAAATTATCTAAATCATTTTTCTTTTTGGAAATAAAGTTTTCAACAAAAAATATTTGCTTCAGAGTTTTTATATATAAGTGAAGATTGGGAAGTTTATTTTTTTATATTGCATAAATAAATATGCCTCTTTGCAGAGATGATGATATGGTTCAGTAGTCTATTTTGATATAAAGTACCAAACCAGACCATGTATTTTGAAAAAGTTGGATGTGGATATATAAACTTATTAAGCCAAATTTGTAAGTTATTCCAAAATGCTTGGGTCACCTGACATTCCCAGTACACATGACATAGATTTTCATCTTTATCCTTACAAAAACAACACAAACTGTTATCAACCTTTTTCATTTTGAGCAACTCATGTTTTGTGTAGATAATACCATGTAGAAATTTATATTGAAAATCAATTAGCTTAATGTCTTGTAAACCCTTTTTATATATTGTAAAAATATTTTTCCATTCAAAGCCAATTCCAGGAAATATATTCTGCCATTTATTACAAATGTTAGGTTGTTTTGCATTCGAAATAAGTTTATCATAAAAAGTTCTGCAGCCTTTTGATCTTTTCAAGAGGTTTATCTGGCAAGGATTAATATCTAAATTCCTGACTGGGATAGAATGGCAATGTCTAATAGTATGTTTCCATGAATCAGGTAATAGATACACTATATATCTCAGATCTAAGAAAGTACCTTTTACAAGATATTTTTCTTTTAAAGATTCTATAGATAATAGGCCATTTTCATCACATATGTCTCTGATATTCATAATTCCTTTCTCTGCCCAATTCTTTATGTAGTGTTCAGAATTTTTGAAATTGTGGTTGAACCACAGGGGTTGAGATAAAATTTCATCAATGTTATCTGGTTCAACATCATATTTTTGATGAAGTTGTTTCCATGCTCTAAGCACATCATGCCAAAAGGGATTTTGGATCTTTAATAAAGTTTGAGAATTTGCTCCAAAATTGAAAATAGCATTAAAAGGTATTTTGCAGGGGTTGTTTTTATCACCTTTTTGGAAGTAGGATCTAAAGATTGATAACTTCAAAGCATCAATAAAGCTTTTTGTGTCAAACATTCTCAATCCTCCATCTTCATATTTGTTTTTTATTACACTTCTTTTGATTTTATCATTTTTATCATTCCAAATGAATTTAAAGAATATTGTATCCAGAGAAGTGATAAAATCTGCTGGTGGGTTGGGCAAAGAATTGAAAATATGAACTAATTTGGAGATTGCTAATGTTTTAATTACTGTAATTTTCCAATCAGAGTTAAGTGTCTTTTTCTCCAAGATGCTAAGAGTCTATTGATTTCTTCCAGTCTTTTTCTAGTGTTTATTACCCATAGGTCTTCAAGATTTGGTGTAAACTTTATACCAAGAACATCAAACTCACCAGTAACCCATTCAATGTTTAGGTCATGACAAATTTTTTCACAAACTTTAGCTTTTGATCCAATCCAAATTGCTTTTGATTTATCTAAATTTATTTTTAAACCTGACATGAGAACTCTTATTACTGCACGTTTGACTTTATCTTAAACCATGCACGATGTCCCATATCTCACATCTTTAAACTTATCACCAGTTTTTGTCGTTTTAAGCTGGACGGATGTTTTCGCGGATGAGGAGAGTGGTATGCAAGCTTACTGGGTTGCTCTAGGAACAAAGCCCGGGTACAGTGATATTGTACCGTTCACGACAACAGAGGACCAGTGTCACTACCTTGATACAAGGAATAACATCAAAGTGGGACACCAGTACTACATAACTGTTGAGGTATATATTGATGTGTAATGTTTCTTAGGAAATCAATCTTTCTCTTCACAATCGATACTTCATATCAATTTTCAATTTTAAACAAAGTCCTTTTTTACTTAGCACCCAGTAATTACTTATATTAAAGACATTTTATAAACGTGTTATTAACTACAGAACGTTAACACTGAATTTGTTTGCAGGGTTATAACTTTGCAGATTTGAGTGTCCAAACGTCATCCGGCCCACTGACTGCAGCCACCACAGCCCCTACTGTTGGTGTTGTACTGGACACACAACAAGGACGAGCGGACTCCACTGACCTTGACTTCACATCCTCCGACTCAGGTTTAGGCGCTGTCTGGTCAGGTTTCCAGGTCCCAGGGACGCCTATATCCCACTACACTCTCACAGTTGGCACGTGTCCAGGTTGTGATGACAAACTTCAAGAGTTTGAAGTTGGAATCCCAGGTGGTAAGTAGAACTATACCTGGTTAATTTGTATTCAAGTTGTATCAGGTGTTCATTGATTCACTAATGCGAATAATTGTTTATACTCTGCAGAATTCTACTTCGAGGACGTCTCCTTCTCTGTAGGGTTAAGATACTACACCACTGTACGAGCCTGCACTGCAGCAGGTATCTGCAGTAGCGCCACCTCGGACGGTTTCCTCGTGGACCCCACCCCGCCCCACACTGGAAGCGTGTTCGATGGGACAGGCGATATCGATATTCAAGTCCAGTCTTCCCGGTAAGTGGTCCACCAGATAGCCTTGTCATCATTTAATCTATATTTACCGCAACAAGACACATGAATAGTCTATGGTGGTACTATCGACAGTGGGTGTAACATGACGGTTTTTTTTCCCCTAATGTCTTTCTGAAAGATCCTCTCTGACGTTCGTTGACACTGCTCCATGAAAAAAGGTGCAGCAGTTTCTCAGTATCTCTTTCTGAAAAAGCATCTTAAGAGCAAGAATATCATGTAAAATGAATTTTTAAATTCTCGAACTATTTAATGCTAATTTAGCAGTGGATGACGTCACGTATGCTTTTTTTAAAGTCAAAGTTCTTTCATTCAATTACATATCAATGACCTGTTTGGCACTGTCGATTTGAGTCAGTTAGGCTGAATGTCATGTTTCTTTTGGCGGTCAGTATATTATCAACCTTGCCGAGTTACTCAATTGAAGTCAACAAACTTTGCTAAGTGTTGTTGTGTTTTATTTACAGAACATATCTAGGATGTAAGTATGTTGGTTTCACGGACCCCGAGTCTGGCCTGCATCACTACGAGTGGCGAGTGGGGACCTCCGCTGGTGACGGTGACATTCTCCCTCCAACTGACTCGGCTCTTCGGGAGTTGGCCTTCCATATCCTCTCACATGACCAGCAACTGCCGGTAGGACAAACCCTCTACACTACAGTCCGAGTCTACAACAAAGCAGGTATCCCAAAGATCCTTTCGTCCTGGGATTGGAATGACGTGGTTTCCGAAATTAGTTTTGTTGTTTTCGTTAATTGCCCAGTTGAAAACAAATATTTCTAGGTAAAGACAGTCCTCGACGTGCTTAGTCATCAAAGATCCCCGAAGTTTCTTATACATAATTTCGAACAAAACTGTTCACATTAAACAATATTTGTTTGACAAACTTTAATTACTCATTGTGTTTTAGTCAGTTGTTTTTATCATGTGTTGTGGTATATATACATTAACAATACAGGTTGCTGAAACACGGTGAAAATATTGACATTTCGTAGACATTTGTAAATTCTAACATATCAGACTATGTCATTATGTTAAAGGTACATATCAACATGAAAAAAAGAAAAAGTTATTGGCAGGTTGACAAGAATGTAAAAAGTTGAAGTTAGATGACAGTAGATCACTTCTGAAAACTTTATGTGGATTGGAATATGGAAACCATTTTGTTTTTTAACTAAGATTAGACATGAAGGGCAGTTTGTTTATGTTTCGATTCTTTCGTTGATTCAACTTTCTAAATATCTTTCCAATTTTATTCTGTATTTTAAAATCTCCACCTTTTAATATGACATGGAGTGTTTTTTTCATTATATTTTATTTAGCTTTGATGTCTCAGATGTCTGTTCCTAATAATCGATTGTGATTTTTCTTAAGTAGTTTCAGATTCAACGAGTGCTTTATGTTGTTTCTTGTTGTGTTATCTTGCTTACACTGAGTAATGGACCTGTGTCCCCTTACCGAATGTTTGTATACATTGTGATGCATATCTCAAAAACACATTCTGTCACAATAGTTTCAACATTCCCAGGTGGATTCTCCGAGGTGACGTCCAATGGATTTCTCATTGACACAAGTCCCCCTGAGGTTGTCCTGCAGCCCGAGCTGGAAGCTGGTTTCGCATCTCTTGTTGCTGGCAGTACAGTTAGCACCAGTGTTCTCAACGTCCGCTGGTCCTTCACCGATCCAGAGTCGTCAATCCTGACCAATTACCTCTCACTGTCCTCACACACACACGTGCATCTACCTCCTCTCACACTGCAGGTCTGTCACCACACATAACTATCAACTCACGTATCAGTTTATACCAAGCTCAAAATTAAACATGAATTTATCTGAGTTTCTTAAATATTTATTTGTAAAAGAATCAATGTGAAAATCATATTCAAATTCAATACAATTATGGTTTGATAAAGATCCGTTAAATAAGCAGTTAGTTTTTGGGCAGAGTAAATTGGTGATCCAGACCTGTTCATGTTCCTTGTTAGTCCTCACATACCATACTGATTGATTTATTGAGTTAGTAATTATATGATACATGTTACATGTATATATAAAATGTGAGGTATGCTGTATCAATGTTATGACAAATGACGATGTATGTGCTAGATGCCTGGTTTCGTGGAGAAGCACGTGTTGACTGGGCTGACTCTACAGGACGGCTGCAGGTACAAGGTGAAGGTCGTCGCCTGTAACGCTGCTCGACTGTGTACCACCGCCACCACCCAGTCTGTACTCGTGGACTCGTCGAAACCAACCACAGGTGTGTGACTAGTCTCTTCCCACTGAGGTTATTCCAACAACTCTTCCATCCACTCTCTGGGGTAGAAATGGAGAGTCCTGATTTGTTGCATCCAAAGTTAGTTATGCGGTCTGTTTATAGTAGAAGTTGCTTCATCTCTACACATAAGACAGTTATATAATAATGATATAACCAGCACATGGCATAGCGTCCGTCCCACTAATTACTTACTTTTCAACCACTGCAGGAAATAGAACACGCTACCTGCTGTCAAATCATCCAAGAGTTAGTTATCAAATTGTAGCAAGCTTTGGTTATACCTCAGTTATACTCTTGTAGATTTTCGGATGAATATGATGGCTGTTATAATCAAATTTATGTAGCTAGTAATAGATTCCATTTATTATCAGAGAGTAATTACTAAGGATTGTCAACGTAACATAGGATAGAAACATAGAATTTAGATAAAGGTTTGTTAAAGGATAGGCATGGTATCTTCAATTGTATTGATGCAAGCCTACTAAAGTGTATTAATTGCAGGAACCCTGGCTGTGGAGACGGACCACGCCGCCGACTTGAGACGACATGTGCCTGGGTGGATGGAGTGGACAAAAAACAGCATGCATCTCACCTGGTTGGGCTTTTCCGACTTGCACTCGGGACTAAACTCGTACAGCGTCTCCCTCGGCACTCGAGCCTTCGCGGCCGATTTGAACCAGGTCAAATATTTCATCAACCTTCATTATTTGATTTTCTTTGAAAAAAGATGTACACATACCCATACATGTACATACATGTGGTTATATCTGGTGACGAGAGAGCTTAGTGATGGAACATATCTTTAGATGACTATTTTTTACGTTACTTTTTCAGGATGATACGCCGTACCCAGTGGCTCACACATCCGAGGGGATAGAGCGAGCAGAAGGAGTGGTGCAGAATTCAACAATACCCACAAAGAACCTGAACTACGGGCTTGTGGTCTTCATCAGTATAACAGCCACCAACAAGGTGAGGTTGCTCTTGCGGTGTTATCCCGGCCCTCTAATAGCTGTCCTATATTTGATATAATTACTGGTGTGAACTGTCTGCAGGTTGGTCTGACCAGTGAGCCCCACCTCAGCGAGGTGAGACTGGAGGGAGACGGGAGTGTGTGGTTGGTGAGGCGCTGTCAGCCGTACTCCTGTCTCGACCACTGTGCATGTGGCGCTGTGCACGGTCTCTGCGAATCCAGCACCTCGACATGTGTTCCCTACGATAACAGTAAGAATAATCACATAGAAAAGAATAAAATGCGTTGATTTTTCCAAAACAATTTCAAAATCCTATTAAATTAATGCGACCCGCCTGATTCCCATTAAAACATTGTACACAACTCAGTTAAAACGTATGAACCTTTCCTGAACTTTCGTGCATTATCGGGAGGTGAAATTTTATATACAGACTCCTTGCCAATGGGGAGCATCAATTGTAGATGTGCTGCTCACATCTGGGCTAACAGGGTTCGTGACCTAAACTTCTATTTTTATAGTCTTCTCCAGTGCAAACATCTCTTGAAAGTTGAAATGTTGTGTACAGACTCCTTGGTCAGTGGCGATTCTTAATTGTAGATTGGCGAACCTGTGACCCCAAATATCGGCAACAGGGGTCTTTACCTATAAAACCTATTTCATATTCTACTCTATAGTAGATAAAGGTCTAGACACCTGAAATCGTGTTTACATGCTCCTTAGACAATGATGCTTATAAACTGTAGATTTGTTGTGTATGTGGCCCCAAAAACGGCAGAACTGTCCATCCCACAAATGCCTTGATCTGACCTTTGAGGACTATACATTTTCAACCTACATGTATAATGTATTGTTTAAAGCCTGATTAGCTACAGAGACCATGGCTCTATTTTTTATCATGTTATTAGTCGACCTTATTACCGGATGATTAACGAGTTATGTCATAAAGTGTGGTTGTGTTTGCACTGCCTAGTTACAGACTCGACACCAAATGAGCCGACTTTGCATCATCGAGTTAGTAAACTTTATATTTAAAGATTTTCTCAGCGGAAATTTATTGATTGTCATGTTTGCCAGAAACCTACAACGAGTTGAAGGTACAGGATGTGATGGATCTGAGAGCATCTTCAGACTATAATGACGTGGACTCCACTCTCCTAACCAATGTCATAGCAGCCACCTGGTCTGTTACTGCTGACGCTGGCCAGGCTCCTCAAAGGTAACATAAGAAACACTATAGCTTTCTGGTGCAATCCTATCTGGCTATATACCCTACTATATAAGATTGCACGAGTAGCAAATTTGTTTTCAGGCTATGAAAAGAGATTACATCTTCTTTGAATCTGATGTTTTTAGTTTTCTGACGTAAACTTCATTCGTGGTCCAATTATCCCCCTGCATATTATGGTGTGTTTACTAATCATCATAATTGTTATGGAGTTGTACTTAGACCTTGATATTTACTTACTGCTACATGAGAATATGTCAAGATAATGATGCTTGGTAATAGTTTATTTACCAGGATATCTACTCTATTTTCGTTAGTGTTCAATTGGCTGTACAAGACGCAGAACACACAGAAACAAAGGCATTCTACCTATTTAATATGATGCCACAGGTACGAGTACAGTGTGGGCGAGTGTGAGGAGCGCCAGCCAGAAGGAGTGTTCGACACTAGCTTAGACAGGGTGTGGCGAGACTCTGGCACCAGCACCTTCGCAGTCATCACTCTGACATCAGGTACGTTACTGGCAACGTTCATCATCACTCTCACATCAGGTACATAACATGAACATGCCTCTGTCTCATGTTGAGTATGTTACCATCAACGTGCCACCATCTCTGTCTCATGTTGAGTATGTTACCATCAACGTGCCACCATCTCTGTCTCATGTTGAGTATATTACCATCAAGGTGCCACCATCTCTGTCTCATGTTGAGTATATTACCATCAACGTGCCGTCATCTCTGTCTCACTCGAAACAGCGGAAGTGTTCATGTTCGGGGATTCATCTAACTTAAACCCGAGTTCAAAGTAGGAGACTATTTTAAACACTCTCTCAACACTACATTAGAACGTACAGGCTAAAATATCCTTTTGTTTGTTAATTTCAAATTATCTTTGTTACATTTATTAGCGTAAAAGAAACAGTTGTCAGAAAAATGGTACCAATATCACTAGTTTACACAAAATACAACACAAATTCATTATGTTGTGAACATTTTGCAGTTGAGTTTATAAAGTTAAAACAGATTATTAGTTGGCAAACGTTTAACAATGTCAAAACGTATTGGCCATGGAAAAGTTCTTCTCATAGCATTTGGTTGCCGTTGTGTAATGGTTAGTTTACTCGACCTGAAATCATCAGCTTGCAGGTTCGATCTCACATTGTGTCCGGAGTATTTACGATTTGCATGTATTGAGAAACTCTAATTGATAAATGAACTGCAAATGGATTTATTTTGACAAACATAAATGCCTTGCTGCTTCAACCTCAGATAATAAATCGTGTAAATCGTTATGAACTACAGATCCAATGGCTTTATTTATATATATAATTTTGTATAGGTATATCTCAACAAAATTTGTCAATGCGTTATATATTGGTTTTTATTTAATCGACAGGTAACGTGGATTTCATGAATAGCTGTAATTTTATTTGAACGCATAAATTGACTTACAGTTGTTTGTAAATCCGGACAAATCACACATTCCCTGTTACTGTGAAAAGTATATTTGCGTAGGCTAGTGCCAAATATAAACATAGTATAAGCATCACCAAAGCTTGTCAACAGCTTGAAGTAGACGAAGTGCAAAGTCTAACCACAGTAACTAAACCATGGCTAACCTTGCCCAATTACGTTGACATGCCGCAAGTCGATTTTCTTACAGGTTCAAACACAACAGTTATATATGCTAAGCCGTTTTTCCGTTCCTCTTAATATACTACATTGGTATTGCTGCTTCCCATTTCTGTCTATACACTGGTAAAGCAAAGAGTATTCCCGTTATGTCATTTCCAAATTGTAAAGTCTCGAGCCAAGTAAAGTTGCTAACAGTTGTTTCCCTTCAGCTTGCGAGCCAATCGAAGCGAGAGATTTGACAGATCAAACTATTAACTTATTCTAAATGTTCTACAATGTATGTACCTTACCAGTCAGGTCCCAGTGAAGTGAAAGAGTACATGCTCCAATACTATTCACTCTCTTTTGCGGGGGCGGGATAGCGCAGTGATTAGCGCGTTCGGCTTCGGATAAAGAGGTCCGGGGTTCGAATCCTGCCAGGGGCACGGCAACTGCATTAGAGAACTGTTCTACACGCAGTAAGGTTTGTATGCAATGCTACAATTTCGGTAGTTCCAGTCGGTGCTAACCGCAATTCATAGCCACATGGCGTTGTGGGCTTTCTCCCTTCCAAACTACTAGCAGCCGTGATATAAGTGATACTCTTGAAAGCGGCGTTAAACCCTAACTCACCTCACCTCACCTCACCTCACCTCACCTCACCTCACCTCACTTTCTTTTACAGGTTTGTCCCTAACAACAGGCATTCGCTACTGTTTCTATGTCCGGGCCTGGTATCAACCCGACACATATGCTGTGTTCAAGTCAGACGGAGTTCTTGTCGATAGACGTGCTTCGTCAATGCTCAAGATTCCTGGGAATAAGGTACACTGAATGCCACTTATTTTTATATACATGTATTCAAAAACGTCCCTGTGTCACAATATTTAATTTTCATTAATAGTCAATGAATATGTTATGTATCTTATTCATAATAAACTGAACGATCCCAGCCAACCTTTACCTTCTCGTTATACAAGGTAAAGGAATGTGCGAACCTGGAAGACTGTAGAGACATAGACTTCCAAATGGACAGGAGGTCCGTGAACGTGAGTTGGTCGAACCTGACCCCGGGTCACAGTGACATCCTGGAGTACAGGGTCTACATAGGCACACAGCCGGGGGGTATGTAGATCTCCATCTCCTCACACACTTACTGTGCGCACATAAGAGTTCTTCTAACTTACGTTAACAAACGTTAACTTTTGAATGTATCCTATTTATTGCCTCTGATCCTCTGATCCATCTCACAAATATACTAAACAACAACAAAAAACGCGTCAGAACGTGTTCAAAATCAGTGAGGCACTTTACTGAAATCGTTGCAGACCTACTAACGGGATCAAAGAATTTGTACCTCATCAGGCCTGAAAGGCCCGATGAGATTATGGCATGGCATGGCGTCCGGCGTCCGTCCCTCCGTCCATCCGTCTGTAAACTTTTTGCACTTCTCCAGAACAAATGACTCTAGAGAGCTGAAATTTTATGTGCAGACACCCTGGGCAATGAGGATTCTAAATTGTAGACTTCGTGACCCCGTGACCACAATTGGGGTCACAGGGGTCACAACCTTAAAAACCTATTTTCATCTTCTTCTCCAGTTCCATAAGACCTAAAAGGCTGAAATGGTGTGTGCAGAGTTTTTAGCCAATGGAGATTTTTAATTGTAGATTTGGTGACCCTGTGGCCCCAAATAAGGGCCTCACAGGCCATGAACTAAAAATCTATTTCATCTTCGTCTCCAGAAAGAAAAGATCCAGAAGGCTGTAATATTGTTTACAGACTCTTTAGCAAATTGAGATTCTTAATTGGTGACCTGTGGCCCCAAATATGGGCCTTACGGGCCATGATCTAAAAATCTATTTCAG
The DNA here is from genome assembly GCA_936450465.1 of Gibbula magus. NCBI lineage: Eukaryota > Metazoa > Mollusca > Gastropoda > Trochida > Trochidae > Gibbula > Gibbula magus. The sequence continues at coordinate 27,065,737 of OW388294.1, forward strand.
TCTTCATCATTGAACAATAAAAACCCTGATGAGCTACAGAGTCCATGGCTCTATTTTTTTAACAGTATGATGACACATTAGTGTTTAATTAATGACAATTACAAGACATGTTGTGAAGGTCTGTGAAGTATGAACACAAGTCTTAACATCAGTATCTGGTGTGTCCACAGCGAGTGTCAATAGCAACAGCACAACGCCTTTTCATTGAGTGGACCAGTCGATTGATTAACGCAACACTCACAAAAAGCCTGGCACAATCCATCATTTGTGTTCAGTATAGGAACGACGTTATTCAGTCTCCTCTGAATTTCATCCAAAAGATGTTCTTCGGGTTTAAGTCCGGACCAAGGTCTGTTCAGTGCGTAACGTTGACGCCATTCTTCTGTAGAAAGTCCCGAGTTACTCTGGAAGTGTGGACACGGGCATTGTCATGCTGAAAGACGTTATTTCGATTATGTGCGAAATGGGGTGGGACGTTGGGTCTGGGAGCTTGATCGATGTAGCGGATAGCTGTGATGCCGCCTTCTCTCCCTGGACCAAGATTCTGGAACACAACACAACCCACTTTCTGGTTCATTATGCTTGGAGCTTCCCATGATACATTGGTCAAAATAGCGCTGGCCACATCGACGTCATATTCTGATCCTGCCATCTGCAGTTGATATACTTGTCAAGAGGCAGCGAATGCGATAATTCTCCAAATGCCTACCTTCACAAACGTTGTTTTAAATGAGTATTATCGATCTCATACCATGTCAGCTACTCACAACACATTCAATCTAAATTTAGATATTAATTTGTTAAACCTGTAGTATTCTGAAATTATTAGGGTGAACAATGGACTGTGCGTTATGTATGTGTTTCGGGTACAAAAAACACAACCGAGTTTTATTCATCCAGCTTCTTTCCATTCATAATATTGTTGCAACAAGAAATACATGTAGCTTATATATAGAACTTATACAAAAACGTTTTACAAAAGTGGTACATGCGTTCAGTTGTACACTATTTGACAATAGTTCACATATTCGATCTGCAATGAACGTCATCACTTCAGATTCCGTTTATACGAAACACATACAAACCATGTTATTTTCGGAACAAGGGTAATGTAGAAAGGGTATATTGCCTTTTAACCCAAAACACCGGTTCACGGCGCCCCTGATTTTGACAATGATTGTGTTTTAGCCCATGACACGCACGAGTCAGATGCGTTGCACGAGACAGGGTACACAGCGCGGGGACTGAACCTTGAAAGTAACACAGTGTACTACAGTAGCGTGCTGGCACGCACCGAGACGGGACTCCTTGTGTGGGCCCTCTCTGATGGGGTGCAACTGGATCTCCTGCCCCCCGTCCCGGGACTAGTGCTGGATGGGACAGGTGGGTATTCCTATTTGACATTTTGTATAAGTCACTGTCTGAGTAACGTGTTATATTAGCTTACCGAATGAATTAACATCTATACAACTAAACTCACGTGCAAAAGAAATGTCCCCACATTTTGAAAACAGTATAAAATGAAATATTGATGTCGGAGAAAGTAGATTTTGAATGTATTAGGTAGTCACATGTTTTGTAAAGAAATATTCACAATTTCTTACATCAGAGTATGCAATTTGTATTTTTACATCTGTTCAAATAGACAAGGGGTGCCAAAATCGTTTTTTAAAGATGTTTTTGGCCCACAATATTTGGTATTTAAGTTTAAAACATTGAACAAGTAGAAATGTAATTAATTAAAGATATCCTCGACATAAATAACCTTCTTTGATTTAAATTTGTTGACGTGTCATTACTGTAGGACGTCACAAAACAAGCCAAAACTGGCTTTTTGAGGCTTCTATCTCGTCTAGTTAAGGAGATTCCACATCGACCATTTCTTAAAACTTGTGTTTCTCAGAGATATGAATAGATAATGTTTTTAAAATTCATATTTAGTATTGTTGGGTTCTGAAGACATGATGTAAGTTGTTTCAGTCGCATTTATCACCCGTCGATTGAAATATCTTGTATTTTGTATGGGGACGTTTCTTTTGCACGTGAGTTTATATGACGTAACTCATGACATAATCAGTGATTAATCTACAAATATGACTTTCAGAGTACAGGGACTCACTATCACAAGCTTTTTTGAGTCCCAGAAAATAAAAGCGAGTCCCTCCATAGTAATCCTATTAGTATAAATAAAAACCTTGCATCTCAGGGACTCGCAGTTTAAATTTCTATGAGCCCTTTTCAAATTGTGTGAGTAAATGAAGCAGGACTCGCAGGTAAATTTATCCCTGCATAATACATGTATATTGCCAAATAATATATTTATTTAGTAATATGACTAAAGAAAGCTATCAGGATACACTATTTTTAAATAAGCCTGATTAAAATTGTAACAATTAGCAAGTTGATATTGAAGTCCCCAGAGGAAACCTGCAAATGAAAACAGACAAGTCAAATTATCATTCAAATTATAATGACTAAATGACACAATTAACACGATTAACAAAACAGATTTCCAAATGAGATACGGTAGAGATATAATAGGGTCACACGTATGATAATAGAGCTACCGATGTTAATTGATAGTCATCAGAGAAATCGTGTATCTTGAATGTAGAATGTGCCGATGAAATCAGTCCGTGCATACGTCCATGCATATAATCCAAGAGGAGAATGCATGTCCTGTCTATGATCATCACATTGTATACTGCACTGTCTCCTGGAAGTATTAGAAGGTTCAATAATGATCCACTAAACTCAAAACGGTCAATTACATTTTGCATCAAACTTCTGATATCCATTCATATATTCAGGAAGTTTTGGAGAGGGAGGTAACTCTGTCTGTATTTCGACTGACTACCTTTGGTCAGGGTCATCGGTGTTAATGTTCAAAAACAGGTGACCCTTTAAATGTTTATGACCCAAATCACCTGTCTAAACTTATGTAAATAAAAATACAGTCGCAACAAAACAGGAATGATTTTGCAAGTACAACATGTATTAAGTTGTTCTCTCTTACCTCTCATGTATAACATACATTTATATAGAGAGTTGATGTTGACACAGGTTGGAGTGACGAGGATTACAGCAGCTCTGTGAGCCGGATGTCTGCCTGGTGGCGGGGTTTCTCCGACCCGGACTCCGCTATCACCGCCTATTCGTGGTGTGTTGGTGCCACTGATGACGTCACCGACTGCAGTGTAGTAAGCTGGACAGACACTGGACTTAATACTGCATACAGTACACTACTCTCCACTCCCATACCCAGCGGTATGTTCAACCAGAGACCATAAAACAATATATGTATATATATAATATTTTATGGTCTCGGGTTCAACGCCTATATTTGTTCACAAACTTAGTTTTAAAATTGAGAATTAAAAAACTTTCGGTACGCTTAATTAACATAGCCAAGGATTCTGAAGGCTTTGAAATATTATAGCGATTTCAGTGAAAGGGAGAACTAGATGTTACACCAGTAGAACGTGCACTAAAACAACAGACTATGACCCCTAAGAGCTGAAATCTGATACAACACATCAACAATAGAGGTCAATTTCTGATTGTTGTTGTGTTTATAGGGAGTGTGGTGTACAGCAAGGTGTACGCAGTGGACACTGCAGGTCACACCAGCCCAGTCGCCGTCTCTGATGGGGTGGTACTCGACTCCTCACCTCCACTCACACAGGACATCCTCTACCTCGGCCCCAACATGGTCGCTAACCCATCATTTGAAGATGAACCTACTGATGGAAGTGAAAGTCTTTGCAGTGCAATCCCAGCATGGAATACATCCGTTGATGCGTGTATCAAATTAATATCACAAGAATCTTCTCTGGCACGCAGCGGAGATAAGTTCGTTATTGTCACAGGCTTGATTTCCCAGAAACTTAACAACCTGTTGATTGGAAAACAATATAAAGTTTCTTTGTTTGTTGGTTATCCTCCCCACATTCAAAGTCAGGTACCTGCAGAAATAGCTGTATCATTTGGTAAAGACGCATTTTCCTTTACGCTGGATCCCAATCCATGTGTTAATGATTGCGTTTCGGGCTACGAGTCGGTTATACTTTGGCAAAAGCATTCGCAGAGACAGACTATGAGACAGACGTCCGCTATGTTGACAATCTCCAGCAGTTCAAAGTTCGTGCTGGATGACATCAGGGTGCAGACAATAGACTTCATGCCTGACGCCGGTGCGAAAACAGAGTTGGAGAGTCACCTTCAGACACACGCCGTCTTTCTGCCTCACTGGGCTTCCATACACACTGCCTGGCACTTCTACGATCCCCAATCACCAATTATCAACTACAAGTGGGCCCTTGGTAAATGTTACCATTCATTTACTTATCCTTAAAACACATCGATATTCTAACATACATATTTGAATAGTTTAGGTATTGATAGAATAATAATTAAATAAGCTCATCCATATCTTATCTTGTGTCATATTCTTGTTTTTCCTAATTGTATTCAATTGGTAACATTCATTGATTTACCTGACAGAAGCAGTAGTGCTTGTGATGTTTATAGAGCCGTCAAATAAATGAATACTATTCAGTGTTGTAACATATGGTCGTTTCAGGTACATCGCGAGGGGGTACTCAACTACAACCATACCAGGACGTGGGGCGGCGCACAGAGGCCACCTTCACCCTGATCTCCCCTTCCCCCCATGCTCCTCTACATATCTCCGTGCAGGCAACCAATGCGGCCGGTTTTGTTACCGTCGCACACTCGCCGTCAATCACTGTAGACGTGACTCCGCCCACCTTCCAACATATCAGAGACGGTCAAGGTAATATTCTGAAACTCTTATTCAGTATCAATGCAAATTAGTTGGTAAACTCTATATTTTGTGATGACTTTTGAAAGAAAAGTTTATGGGTGTTGTGCTGCTTGTTGCAGTGTCTGATGTTGACTACCAATCTGGAAGTGTGATATCCGTCAGCTGGGAGATACAGGATCAGGAGTCTGGCATCAAGCATTGTGACTGGGCCATAGGTACGTACACGCGCTAAAATATTGTTTGTGAGGAAATATGTTAATATTTAACACTTTCTTTATAGAAATTAACTTCATACTTCATCAGAAAACTGCTTACCTAAATAAATATTGTGTTTGCTTATCCCAAAGGGCGCACGAAGGGCGGCAGTGACGTGAAGAGGTATGCTCGAGTAGTAAGCGAAGAAAATCGTGCAGAGTATGATGTCAAGGACGAGTTGAACAACGCTAACTCTCTCACCCTCTACTCCACGGTCCGCTGTCACAACAACGTGGGGCTCGCATCATCAGCCACCACCGACGGAGTCAGAGTCTTCAACTCGCCCCTGGTAACGTCCCTACAAGAACTGACGCTGCTACCAAGCAATAGCTCTGTATACACGTCAGGAGGGGTGTGTCACAACAGTCGGAACACTCTAAGATTGCGTTGGGACATCTCCAAAACACACATCAAATCCTTATGGGTATGTGAAAAATAAATTGTCATATACATAGAAATGAGGTCATTGTAACATTGTAACCATATGTAAGTTATGTTGCATGCCTGTATATGTTCGCATTAATCATACTCCAGAGAATACAGCGAGGAGTTGCGTTGTGGTTCCAGAACTTTGATAGTGCCATATATTCGTTGGCTACAGTGGCGTATTGTCCAGGCATATATTTAGGTATTACCAATTATTTTGTTAACAGCGTGTAGACTTAGTTATATAAGTTAAGTCAAAATGTCATTACTAAAATGGGCAATATATCTTTCAGATCGGCATTGAGGGACGGCATGTTGACTTACGGAGGACCATAGATGACAAGCTTTGCTACAGTACCGTTACATTGACAGGATTACAACTGGAACTAAATTCTCTCTACGAGGTGTACTTGATCACAAGTGATGTGTTGGGTATACAAAGCAACAGAACGGATATCAGCGTTACCACGCCGGTTGAAGCTCCGATAATATCAGGTCAGTTTGGAGAACATGGTTCATATATATGACCGTCAGAGTAGAAGTGTAGTTTAAACCTTTGTCTATCAAACATGACGTTAATAATCGTCCTACAATAGTTTATCCCCAGTAAGCCAAACATAACGTTGCCATTATCCTACAATAGTTCATCCCCGATAAGCCAACTATCACTTAACCAGTATCCATTATCCTGTATCTCATGTTGCGCCTTGAACATGGCACCTGTGAATGAAAAAGGCGCCATACAAATACCCTTTATTTGTATTATAATATTGTAACAAGCAATTGCCAATAAGGTGACATGATTCATCACCCGAAATATGTTTTTAGGTCATGGCCCTTATTTGGGCTACAGGATCACGATGTATAATCCCCATTGGCTAAAAATCCAAAGTTCCGCTGTGAATGTTAATGTTGATTAAGGTCCCAAAACATGTATTCAGTTCTTTGTCTGCTCTTCCAGAATGTGTTACATATAAAGAGAATCCAGAAAAAACGATTATTGAGTCCTTGGAGTTACATGGTGGAACGTGTTGCCTAACAACTTTAAGCAATCCGAAAATGTGCTAAAGTTCAAGCATGCACTAAATTCACATCTTCGCTAGTTTTTTTGTATCCTGTAGTGTATTTTGTAAGCGCTATTGAAGATATTTATCAAAATAATCGCTATATGAAATGAACAGTTTATAGTTTTTTTTATCCCGCTGTCAAGTTTTACATGCAAATTCGCATGGCGGAAGATTGAGAATAATGACTTTTGTCTTCCCTAGAAAATATTAAGAGAACCCAGTTAACAAATCTTAAAAAATCTCGCTGACAGGGTACAACAGAAAAGTCCCCCACCGAAATGAAGCTATACACGCGAGCTAAAATTGCTATTTTAGAGTCAAATACGTTAAACAAATGTTCTCCATTAATAAGTAATTCTTGTTGAATACGCTTTGACTTAATAAACATCTTGTCAGCATAAACAGGTTTCTAAATAGTGAAAACCTAATCTGATAACACAATAGATATGTCAGATATGTTTTACATGTATGTCAGTTTATATCAGACAAAAGTAGACACATTTATACGACCCTCATAAGGTAAAAGACGAAAACATGTGAATAGAATCCATTGAAAAATACCAATAATGATTTTTCTAATTTGCTGTAATCTAATGTATTGGTACGCTTTAAGAATTATTACTGAGAAGCAACACCATTGTCATGCACATAATGGCCTAGGGGTTTATATCTGTCTTAGTTGAAGTGGTTTGTAATATACTATCATGGTCATAATGACGAAATTAGATTTTGTCCAACAGTGTTTGCAATTTCAGTTTTTGTGAAATAGTTACTTGTAGTTTTAAAACACCTCGTCAAATCCAGTTTGATTTGTTGATCATATTGAGGTTAAAACTAAAATGCTGTAAATATCGGATTAACTGAGTTCATTTAGTTGTATAACTAGCTTGAGACTATTATAAAAACTTGAACATAGTTGACTGTACGTTCATGTATTTTCATTGTGTTTATATTAGCAATCGTTGCTTGGAGATAATTAAATGTGCACAAGTATAAGCACTACTTATGATTGTATCCAGTTAGACAACCATCATAACATTTCGTGTTACCATACATGCATTTCACGAGGACCGACATGAGGTATAACTGCCTGATACTCTTTCATAATCAATGCTGACCTTACTGTGACTTCGGTAGTGTGTCATTGAGATGTATTGAGTTTGGAATAGGGTGGTACGCTAGGAACGTTGATAAGTGTGTGTTGATAAAGATGCAGTATTGCTATCTAACTATTCGTAATGTCATTTGATGTATTTTGATAAATCTTTCAAAATGGAGTAAGTACAATAGCCACTATGAATATACTTGTTGTTAGCAATATCGTTTATTTTGTCTCCAGAAGGTGTTGAGATGACGGTAGGTGTCGCTGCGGGGGAGGTAACCCTGGACTGGTCCCAGCTCTTCGTGTCCACCCAGCAGCTCCACTTCCTTGTTACCCTCGGCACGGTCCGGGGCGGCGCTGATGTGGCTAGTCTCACCACAAGGGAGAACCATGTCACACAGGTCCTGCCACCTCACCACGTCCTGCTGACCAGTGTACATGTGTCTATAGTAGCGTTTGATGCTTGTGGACAGACCGCATTCTACTCGAAGATTATTTCCTTATCTAAAGTTTCTACATGAATTCCGCTGTATGTAGATATTGGCCCTAGTGTTTGATGATAACACATTTGGTTTAAACATATTTTATACATTGTAATGAATTGAGATTGATTAACAAGCTGTGTTGCATAAATAAACACCATTCAACATAAGATACAGAATGAAATACAAATGTAACATCGATGACTATTACAAATTACAATATTTAACATGCATTATTACATCAACAGTGATAATATGTACTTATCATAGAAGAGTGAGTTTGTATTGGTTGTATATATCAACCCATATGCAGAAAAACAAAATATTTAATATTCTCTAGTAGACATACATAGTTACGGTTTAGTGTGTCCAACGACCCATATGTAAAATTATTACCAATATTACCACAATTCCTTGTCTTTCGTCATACTCACTGTGTTGTTGTCATCATATATACGTAAACCTAATGAAACCTAATTTTTCTTTTATACACACATTGCAAAAACATCCATAGCAAAACTTGAAACGTGTGTATATATTTGGAAATATAAAAGAGGAAATAAAAAATTGAACATGTTTGAAACCGCTCCAGATGTTATGCTTCTTATGTCTCCATGTAGCAGGTGAATGAAATGACTAGCAGTGTGGCCTATGTAGACGAGTTTGGAAAATGTGTTTTTTTTTTTAGATTTGTCCAATTTTATTCAATTTTGTCAAGTATAATATGATTATAGCTTACACAATTCTGTCGAATATATATCGAGAAACATAACCGTCTATGTAAACACCCTTAGCCACATGGAGTTGTATATGGTTTTTTTTATGAAGCTGAGTAGAGAATCTCAACGAAGTGGCTTTTGATATCAAATATACCAACGATGTCTTTGCTTTCCTTAGACCTATGTAAGTAAATGTCCAACATGACATAAATAATACAATTTATATTGGGTCTTTATTCTTCTGTTTGACAAGTAGTGTTCGCGTGATCGAGATTTCTCTTTCAATGTGATAGTTTTCAAGGATCTGTCTGACAAATTTTAATTCTGTTTTACATAGCTAATTTGTCACAATGTCGTCAGGGCATTTTGGCGGGTAGTAGTTTCTGACACTCTGTTAACAACCTCATTAAATGATGATTTTACTTATCAATTCTTGTGTATCAGCTGTGGATCGCGATCAAAGGTCAGTTCAGCCCCGTGTTCAAGTTTTTTAGTTCCATCGTGATCTCGCATATTTTAAACTGATAACAATATTCTGATACATTATGCATTATTGGTAAGAAGGTTGAATGTTCTAACTTCCAATATTTGAATGGAAAGTATTCATAAATGTATGCCAGTCAGTTTAAATCGGTCAAAGAAATCAATGTGTAAACATATATATCTTAGAAGTAATGTTTTCTGTGATATATGTACATTGTATAAGGTGCGTTGCCAAATTTTTCACCGTCATTTAGTGCAACTGCTCATGAAAAGTCACTTATTCATGAAATGTGAAGAAAGTTCCTTGACTGAAAACGGAAACGGTTTCAAAAGAAATCTAACTAGAAACTCATATGTGCGATCTTCCCATACATTCATTACATTTTATTTTGAAGTGACAACATTTGATGTCTTCATTTGAAATTGTACATAAAGGTACAGCAGGAACCGTGGTTGTTACAAGGAGGGTTTTAGCTTTGCCTATTTTCTAAGAAAGTGTTCTTACAATTTGTAAGATCTTGAGAATTACTATTTAACGAAAATGGGGTTTCTAGATTACACAATTGATAGTTGCAACGAAATATTGCTTTAAACTTTGGTATCACCTAAGTGCAAACAAGTTACTAAAACACCGATTGCCGCGGATAGAAACATATGTTGGATTTAAAATTAACCTGGAGTTTATGGAGCTTAGATTCATAGTGAAAAAAACAGTAGAATATATTTCTTGCAATTTTGCTCTTGTTACATTATACAAAGTTTCACAAATTTACGTTCATGATTAATTATCCCTTATTTTACATCAATGTATATCAAATATATGGCGAAAAATTAATAACCTTAAAACCTGAAGACCGTCACAGTTGGTTGTGATCCGACAGATTTGATAGCAAATTATCATGCACACTAAATAACCACATAATTGTTGTATTTTATTCAATATTGACTATAGTTCTGACAGTTCAATTTCAAATCTCTTTCAGGGGGCAATTGGGGTCGCTGACGTAATTGATAAAGTAAAAGGATTCGGTATTTTCGGAAATAAAACTGCCTAACTTTACTTGAATAGATATAACAAAAAAGTGTTCCTCAACTCAAACAGTGTGTCTGCTGCATAACTCATACGACGAAAAAGGATGGAATTCATATTTCGGATTCAGCCGCATCCTACCTGATCCGCCTAATTATTGGAGAATCAGGAAGGATCCTGTAGGATCCGGAAGATGTATTTCACCATTTTAGCTCATCTGACCCGAAGGGCCCGATGGGCTTATGGCATGACATGGTGTCCGGCGTCCGTCCGTCCATCCGTCTGTAAACTTTCGAATTTTCGTCTTCTTCTCCAGAGCCACTCGGTCTAGAAAGCTGAAATGTTTAGTGCAGACTCCTTGGCTTATTGAGATTCTAAATTGTAGATTTCGTGACCCCGTGACCTCAAATGGGGTCACAGGGGTCACAACCCTAAATACCTATTTTAATCTTCTTCTCAAGTTCTAAGAGGCCCAGAGAGCTGAAAAGTTGTGTATAGACTCTTGGCCAATGTGGATGTAGTTAAATTATAGATTTCGTGACCCCTTGACGCCAAATAGGGTCACAGGGTTCACGACTTTAAAAACCTATTTTCATCTTCTTCTTCAATTCCAAAAGGTCTAACGAGCTGAAAAGTTGTGTACAGACTACTTGGTCAATTGGGATTCTAACTTGTAAATTTGGTGATCCTGTGACCCGGGTCACAACCTTAAAAACCTATTTTCATCTTTTCCTCCAGTTCCAAAAGATCTAGAGAGCTAAAATGTTGTGTGCAGACTCATTGGCCAATGAAGATTCAAAATTGTAGATTTCATGATCCTGTTACCCCAAATATAGGGCCACAGAGGTCATGACTTGTAAAGCTATTTTCAAGATTGTATGTGCTCTTCAAAGGGAGGTAATTTAAAGGAAACAACAGTGATGAATTAAATCTTCAAGTGTGTCTTTATTTGTAGGGTATTTTATCTCTGGCCTCAAAGATAGGTCAGAGGGGTTGGGACCTTAATACCTATTTCATCTTCTCCGTTTAAAGTGCTTCCTATTTGTTGTACCTCTCACCTAGAGGTTGACATTTTAAAATAGTTAATGTATATATAAAGCCTGATGAGCTACAGAGCCAGTGGCTCTATTTTTTTGGTCCTGTGACTTTGTATAGTTCAAAATAAATATTTACATTTGAAAACCTATCGTCTATGGAAACACTGGAGGAGTTGTATCAAGTGTCAATCTATCATATTAATTCATAATAAAACTAATTGTAATAATAATGATTATAATAATGAATTCAAATAGATTATAGTCAGAACCCCTATTGTAATCACTGTGTCAATTCGAATTTTAAAAAGTGTGCTGGAATTTAATATATGATATTCCAAGCATTGCTAAGTGATTGTTAGTTTTGACAGTTGCTACAATTGGTTTGATTTATAAATATACCCTTCATTTTAATCCTATGACAAAATAATTTCACTCAACTATACCTCATCAAATTGACATACAACTAACTGAATATAGAATAAATTAACTACTGTTGGTGTGTAGAAAACATTTTTATCAATTCAATTGATGACATTTTATATTCCAGTCTACGTGTCAGCTGTCAATAGTATACTTTTTTTTAGAATCAGAAGAATCGAAATAACAACACAATCTAACAGCTACTTGTAGAGTTGACCGAAGCAATGGATATAACATGAATGACAGTGGAATCATCTACATCAGAAGTGGTGAAACATTTAAATCCTTACATTACATTGCTAAATCATACATTCCTAACATCTTCATTGGTTGGATATAAATAAACATCAAAAATGTGGTTTATGTTTAACAAAATATAAGATTTCAGAGAAAAGAAATATCCAAGAATGATTTCCAAGTGTAACTAGGAAATATGTAATGGAAGCATTAACCATCAAGAATAAAGGAAATCATTTGAACATTTGCAAGCTAACAACTTAAGAATTAATGTTTAAAAAGATAATAATGATAATAAAACATTGTTAACCTGTCACAAAATTAATTTGCAATTTTAAATACAAAACAGAAAATGTACATCAATTATTAATTTTGAAGGAAGAAGTCAATTTACTCTAAGCCATGCAGATAGACAATCGGCATCAATCTAGATCAATAATGTATAACATAATTCAGGACCGCTATACTTACATTGATTTGGAATGCTAAAGACTAAGTTGCATTTTTATTTGAAGTATAAATATAAACAGTGTAAAAGATGATACTATTTTATTTACTGGAACAAAGTTGATTGAGAAGGCGTTTTCATCACCCCATCAATACAACAGCTAAAAACCAAAGTTGATTTTATTCCCGGTTATAAGGAAGCATTAAAATAGCTTGACTTTCCATGGAAAAGGCTAAAAATACCACTCCAAGGCAGTTGAAACGTCAAAAGGGTTGTTGAACATATAAATACATACAAATGATCATAAAGTACAATATACAATTACCGAATAAGAACAGAACATTTTCTGGATAACAACTTCTTTAATCTGAAAACACACAAAATATGATACATTTATATAGCAAACAAAACAATGGTGAGGAAACTCAATCAGGGAGATTAACATGCATGAGAATGGTATACAATGGGGACTTGTAATACAAACATGAGAGGGGTAAAGCATGAGAATGGTATACAATGAGGATTTGCAATACAAACATGAGGGAAACACGTACTTGAGTGGTGGATAAACAATGGCCCGTAGGCTTTATTGAAGATGTAAATAAAACACACATGATAAACCGACGTAGGCTAATTGGAAATTGTAAAACAAACAATAATTACAGTTGAGTGGAAGAGAGGTAAATTGTTGATATGGGTGTCTTTGAAGTTGTTGCATGGTGATTGGAGCTGATAGGTGTTGATTGGTGGGGACTCCTCGGATAATTGCTTCGACGGGAATGGATAGATGGTAGGGTTACTTGGATTTGGTTTGGTGCTCCTTAGATATTTCCTCCGACAGGAGATAGAAGTTCTAGATAAGTGAATCCCAAGCACATGGTAGAAAGATGCCTTATCCCGGTTTATTGCAGGTTGTTCCCTTCGAATGTCAATCGCTTCTTGGAGTTTTCTTTGGCGCGAATTAGATTGTTTTGTTTGCTATATAAATGTATCGTATTTTGTTATTTCCTTACATTCCACCTAAAAAAGAGTGAGTATGTGCTCCGAAAAGTCGTGTATTTTCACATTAAAGAAGTTATATGTACCACTTCTAAACGCCCTTCAAAGACCTGAATTTCCGAGTAATGAGATGGACCAGAAAAGCCCGAAACAACAGAATCACTACTTTATACTCATATAAAGTTTACCCGCAGAAAATAACTTAAAATTGAGCATTGTATCCTTTAGACCCGAATGTAGGATATGTTATTCGCAGTTTTGCGATATGTGACAATGCAGTAGCTATTGCTTAACTATATCGCAGACACGTGATAATCATTGACCATTGTCAATTCACGCATCCATGTGATGTACAATTCAATTAACTGTCTAGACATTAGGAGTATGCTTGACCGTATGTTATCCTTTATAATCCTACAGTATCAACAGAAACGTTGGTAATACGTTGATGCTTTAAAATTAACTTTGAAATCTGTGCCTTGAATATTACCGCAATGGTACTACAGTAGAACACGGATATAGCGAACAAACGGATATAACAAACAAATTACCAGTCCCGTCAAAAGCCCTTTATAATACGTCAAACGTGAATAGCGAACAGTGGATATAGAGAACTGAAATCTTTGGCCCCTTTGAGATCGTTGTATCCGTGTACTACTGTGTGATGAACTGTGTCTACGTGTCAATTTTTCATTTTAAACGGCTGAGTCAATAAATTCAACCAGATATAACTTTTTGGTTTCATAATAGTTCTGTTGTAAAGTCAATACAAATGTTCTGTGCTATAAACAAAGAAGTATACAAATTGCATTGTCTAAAGAAATAGAACTGCATTGTATGCACGTTCTAACTCACGGGTTGCCTTTTTGTATTTTTCCTTTTTTAATTTAAGTTTTGCTGAAATAGTATATCCATAAAAACTAGTCTAGATCTCTGAGAGCCAATATCTCTGAGATTCCTCCCAAGAGAAATTCTAATATATAGTACTTTTTATGGATGGCACAGTAAAATTAAAAGCGTTTCAGAAACTCCGATCTATAATCGTGTCATGTACGCTCACAATTAAACAAATTTTTTTTAAATCCCTTAAATCAGGTGAGTCATTGAGTTGCATCTATATTTAATGTTTGTTATATTTTATCATATAGAGTTGTATCTGCAATGCAATGTTTGTTTAATTTTTAGGAATCAGTTAGTTATGGAATACGAACCTACACACTCAAAGTCTGGTACCAACTGTCAGTACAGGAGTCCCTATAGAGACTACTGTGGCTTCTAATTGAGTTATGTATCACATGATGAAGATAACATATGCAATCTCAGAGTGATCGATATTGATACAGACTCTGTTTTAATAATGTTTTACATTCTTAGATATGTACTTTGGAATTTGAATCACGAAAAGACATCCCTTTTCTGAAGCTTTCTTATCTAATTAATACCTAGAAAAACGTGTTTTGCTCCTAATTGAATTCTATTGTTTTTACTGTTTGGATTGAGCAGCGAAATGGAGATTAGAATAAGAAAGTAAAATTAATTAAATATTTCGCTCACATATCGAGTGTTGTCCTCAACCAAGGACTAAACAACTGTTTTCTTTTTTATGCAATGTAATTTCAATCATCTGGAGTATTCCTTGGTATAATAATAATAAAATTATTATTATTATTATTATTATTATTATTATTATTATTATTATTATTTAACTCTTGAAAAAGAAGCCTGGCATATCAAATAAATGCAAATGAGTAAAACTAACATCAAATTCAAAATGTTTCTAAAAATACAATCTGATGGTATATACATATGCGGCAACTATAAAACGGATACGAAAGAGGTAATTGGCAATCAAACAGACAGCAACATATGATTTCCCTACAGTATGTATTTTAACAGTTGCTGCCCATAACAAGATAAATGTGATTAAGTTGTTTATTGAATTAGTACAATATATTTGATGAATTTCAATAGAAAACAAGAAAACAATTATCAGCATTTCTAATCTCTGACAAAGTTATTTCACTGTATAAATCGTAAAAGGAAAGCAAAATAGTTATGAAAAATGTATCTATTAATAAGCAGATGTTCGAACTTAATTGTAGCATATATGCAATAACTAAGTTGCAATTGTATATGTTAATTATTATGGACCTGATCAGAGTGTGCAATAAGGGCACAGCTGTTATGGGTGAATTGTAAACAATGCTTAACTCTGTTCATACTTCTCTTTCTGATCACAAATGTTTTTTTCTGAAATGTTTTTTTCATTTTAGCAAGATATACGATAGAGTTGCTTCACTTTTGTATTTTATATCGATCCTAATATTACATCAATTACTGATATTAGACCAATTGCAGCTATAAGACCAATTTCCGATATGACGGATGCCTTGAGGACAGATGGACTAAGACATATTTCAGTAACACAAACGTTTTATTTTAGCTTCCAAGGAGTGTTTGAATATGATTTAATAGCTTAAAAGGGTTATGCTCTATTTATTATTCCAATTGTATATGCTTAGTCTGAATATAAAATATAATATAAAATTAGTAATTAGTATTGCAGTCTCATGTAGTAAAAAAGACATTAGGTCTAATAAAATGGTAGTTGGGGAAAGTTGGGGGAAGCTAATGGAAATCTTATTTACCAATACCTAATGCATGGTAATTGACATCTCAATTACAGTGACCTTTTGTGATAAGACCTACACCAGACTTAGTTATTTGTTTTAAGATAATACTGCTTTTACATATAAATGAATCATTCCAGTAAACAGAAAATCCTCCACAAAATAGGGCGGAAGGTAAAATATATGAGGAGTTTTTCTATTTTTGCTATATTTGGAGATGTCCATTATTGTAATGTATGTTTTGATTATACTAATTGTTATACACCTTTGTCAATTTTAATGATAAGTCATTGATTAAAATGCATTTTTATGCATTCAAACAACAGTTGTCAGTACTTCTATATCTATTGTCAAGTGCAACAACTTTTGTTTATTATCTTTGAACTGCATAATTCTCAATGTTAATGAAAATTCTTTGTCTCAATTTAATTTTATGCATATAGAAAACAGTTCTAAATGTGAGTTTGATGTACCGTTGTACTATAACTACGCCTAGCAAGTTTACCAACCAATGAACAAAGAGACGAAAACATGATGTAACAGGATATAGGATTCAACATCCTTCAGGAAATTGTTTGCTTAAGTCAACATTTGTATTTAAATGGTGTTGTTTGCATGGAGTAGACTTCTCCTTATCATGAAGAAGTGATTGATTTGTAGGATGGAAACACTTCCATACCTTACATATTTACTTTTCAGCACATATTGCAATGGTGAATTAAACAGCAAATATTCCCTTTTTGATACAAACATCTCACCACATATCTTCAGATTGAACACACGCATATATATATATATATGCATATATATATATATATATATATATATGCATATATATATATATATATATATATATATATATATATATATATATATATATATATATATCTCATTTCTTATATTTCTTATAGTTCATTTATTTGATATCGTAAGAGAAGATTGGTAAATTTTATTGATTTCTAAAAGCGTTTTTCCTCAACCATTAATAGTTTTATTAATACTATTTCTTAACACAAAGACTGCCATTGGGTCTCTTGAGAAGTGACCTAAGTGAGATCATAGGGTTACACAGTGTGATGCTCCAGCATTGTGAGGTAATCGATCGATGATATAATTATGATATTGATAACAACGATTATATAATTATGAAAATTCAATGTCAGCGATAACTACAGTAAATATATATCTTTAGGATATAGCTGAATTTATACATGGAAAATCCACTTTCATATACAACTTTTGGACAATAAACATTGTTTGCAAGAACATCGCTGCATTGCGGCCTGTTTATTTTTATAATTTTTATCAACATGATTTTATTTGAAAACCTTTGTTTATATTCTGCACTTTCGTGTGTTGTCATATGAAAAAGGACACACAAACTAATGTGGTCAGTAAAAAAGCGAAATAATACTGTGTCTCATCAAGATTTATTTAATTTCCTTTTTAAATTACAGAAGCTTTTATTTGCTAAATATATTGACTGGATAATGTCAATCTACAGGATAAGCCCATTTAATGTAGTATTTACAATTGCAGGAGACTTTTAAGTTCCTTTTCTTCCAGATAACAAAACAATTTGGGCTCTTAAATACAATGTATTCCTATTTAACTGCATTAAAAGAGATGAGTGATTTAAATAATCAATGAAAATTAGATTAGTACTTGTCTGTGAACTGCAAGTAACGAAGTAACGAAGTAAAAAAACATAGCAAGTTTCAAAATGTATTGTGATTTTCAGATGTAATTGGTTGAAGTGGTTACATTCTGTAAGGATTGTTATTTTTGCAAAATTCATATGTATTTCAAACACTCTACATTCGTCGATACTTGATGTTTTCTTTAAATTGCGTCTTTTAAACTGTAGAGTGTTACCTAATTTGTTTTAGTCCTTATAAGTTTGGTAGAAAACCATCAAATCACCAAACAGTGAATATTCTTTTTACAATGAAATTAATTTGACTTGTAATCCACATGCATGGCATACTCAGATTTATGCCAATATATAACTTCTTTAATTGGAGCTCAAATACAACACTGATGGTCATACATCAAGCAATATCCATATATCGGATCTTTCGAATATTCGTATACAGCATCATTTAAATTTTCCATGTTCAGGATTACAACTTAAGAAATCGTTTCATTTCCAAACATCACGGCCTATATTCAGGATTATAGCGTTTGGGGTGTTGGGGGGTTATAGGTACGATGAGATGATATCTCTTTATGTAACATTAGGCCCCAAAAATATAAAAACATGTTTATGGTCATTACAGGTTTGACAGAAATGATACAATGACGATGAGGAGGACGATGATTTCTTTTTTTATTGACGACATTTTTCTTTTTTCGAATGAAGAAATAACCGGTTAAAAAACAAAATGTATACAATTATATGTAAAAATAAAGAACACATGCTCTTAACTATGTGTTACTATTCCACTAGGTCAGTAATGTCACTACCACACTCCATTTCAACAGAAACAATTTTTCAAAACTGGAACTTTGGAGCAGCGGCCTGAAGGGAGGATGTGATATTCCGAAGGTAAATAGTGTGTGGGATCAGATATGATTTTAACCGCTTGATTCAAGATTTGCCGCTCTTATATTTCTGTTAAGTAAATTCTGGTAGTCAAATTGTATATCAAGGTATAATAACGATACCATACAAAATTGGTATACGACACTTCTTTCCAAATATTTAACATCCAGGGCAGCCACTTTATCAAGTTAGTGTCCTTTTTATTTTCTATCTTCCCTCATTGACTTGAATTTACCTTTCAAAAGGGTTTGAACTTAGGGAGTCAAATTATAACAAACAAATTTAATCTTGATTTTAAACGGTGTAAGTTAAAAAGACTTGCTGCTAAGGAAATGAGTAATGGTAAAGTGTATTGTTAGAGGCGCAAAAGTCTCCAACCTCCAACAGGGTTCGGATTTAAATACGGCTGCAGCAAATTTTGAACCACGTAACCATTTGGTTCAAACGAAATAACTTTTTCCTTTTTTTTTTGTCTAAACATCTCAAATTTAAACGAGCCTTATGTTATTTTGGATCTCAACATTCAGGGAAAAAAATGTCAATACAAAACAATTTTAAACCTCAATGAGCAGACATACAAAGTCAGTTCATATTATCCCCCAAACCGGCAATTCCGGAGGTATATTGTTTTTCACTTGTTCGTCTGTCCGCCTGTCTGTCTGTCTGTCTCCTTGTCAAAAATACTTTAACTTTGGTCATAACTGGTTAGTGATACTCGATGATGCTGCACATGTCATAAATTCGTCATTAATGGATCGCCTCACAATGCAGTGAGATCACAATTGACAGTGCTGGGACCTCACACTTTTCGTTCAGATATATCCATCCTTTTATTGATGAACAATGATTTCATATGATCATTAAACTTTAACCACCTTCTATTCTGATGTCTAATAACTCAACTATTTGACTTAAAAAATAATATTTCGACAATCCTCATGTTATGTGCTACTTTTTAAATCTGAAGACATTGGGTGAGATGTTTGTATCAAAAGAGTAATAGAATATGTCTACTTATTATTGAAATTTGGTTGAAACCATGTGCAATCATGATAAGTCAAGCTTCAGATATATTTTAATTTATTCAATCTGCTTTGATACGTTGGATATCAGAAGGCATTGAATATTTGTTTTGATGTATCAAAAAAGTAATATTTGTTGTCTTGTTCATCATTGACGATGGTAGACCAATCATTTGAAGTCTGGTCAGGTGCTGTGAAACTCAATATTCACATTGTAAGGAATGGCTGAGTTTCCTTCCCACAAATTAATCACTTCTGCCTGAGAAGAAAAAGTCTTTTTTCTAAGCAAACAAGACCATTTAAATATACTTGTTGACTGAAGCAAACAATTTCCTGAAGGTTGTTGAACCATGAGTCCATGTTACATCATGTTTAGGTGTCTTTGTTCAATGGATGGTAGAATTACTAGGTGTAGTTATTGTACAAGGGTACATCAGACATAGATATCACAGCAGAAATGAGCTGGTTTCCAAAACACTGAAACTAACAGGATACCCAATGGAAACCAGTATTTCAAGTTGGTATCCAGACAGTTTTTAACAGTTTCCATGTTGTTTCCAGCAACACTGAAACTGAATTTTGCACCAGTATCCGGATGGTTTCCAGTGCGAATAATTACCCACTCCTCCAAGTGGTATCCATCTGGTTTCCATGAATAACTTTCTTTTAGGTTTCAACTCAGTTTCCATGTGATAGTTTCCACTTGGTTTCCATATTTCTTAGTTTACACTTGGTTTCAACTTGGTTTCCATATTCAGGTTTACTGTTGGTTTCAGTATGGTTTCCATGTTTAGGTTTATTGTAGGTTTCAGTCTGGTTTCCATGTTACGGTTTACTGTAGCTTTCAACCTAGTTTCCATGTTGAGGTTTACTGTAGGTTTCAGTGTGGTTTTAGGATAATGGTTTACTGTAGGTTTCAGTCTGGTTTCAGTGTAATGGTTTACTGTAGGTTTCAGTCTAGTTTCAGTGAGATTTCAGTGTAATGGTTTATTGTAGGTTTCAGTCTGGTTTCCATGTTAATATTTACTGTAGATTTCAGTTTAATGGTTTACTGTAGGTGTCAACCTGGTGTCCATGGTTGACATTTGCATGTTGTGATAAACACGCATATCAAGCATGTTATGATTTAAATGAATACAGTGTCAACACCTACAGCATCGACTGCTATATTCATCAAGAGCAATAATGCTTCGGAGAAAATAATTCTAGTAATGACACAAATAAGTGTACTTTGTTATAAAGTTTATTACATAAAATGCCAATAGCAAAGTCAATCTAATCAAATCTAATTGCAAAAAGAAAAGACATTTTGCCTGTTGTACTAGTAATACAAAACAAGTGTGTTGTATTATGAAGTTTATTACGTAAGTGTCAATTGCAGAGCAAATACTTGACTAATGCTGCAAAAAGGAGAAGACATCTGACAATCAAATCTAAGGAATGTATTCAAATGATATCAAGTACACAATACCATATAGTGATCTTATTTATGAAGATCCTAGATATACATTTACAAATTACAAATCATCCAGCAAAATGCCATAACTGGATGACGAGATAAAATAACAGGGCATTGCTGCTGATTAAGAAAGAGGATCACTGATAATTCTGAGGTTATATTCTCGATTCATACTGTGCTGCCGGCCAATCACTATTAAATATATGTTAGGAACAGGTGGTTTTATTTTCCTCGGGTAAACGGCCCGGGGTTAATTACATCACTAATCCTCCGGGGTGATTTCACATTCTTCAGCTTCAGCTTAATACATTCTGTGTCCTCAATGGGAATTTTTTTTCGACCACATGGTATGCTCATCTTCAAGCACAGATGTCTTTGACCGACATATATGCTTCCTTCATGTTCTTCTAGGCTGTAAACGTAAAACGAACATAAAAATGATATTAATGACCAACATAAATCGAACTTGGTACGACCTCAGTTTTACTTATTTGAAGTGTTTTAGTAAGATACACAATCATACATTCTTATTTGCCAGATATCACTTTTTTGTATACTGCAATTATTACATTAGTTCTTAGGTTAAGTTTTGAAACACATGTACCTGTTGTAGGCTAAGGTGAGAGGTCATCTATCGCCTTCTTCAAGTTTCCCATAAGTGCAGGAATGCTGAAATGTTATAAAAGTATCAAATTAATCAAAGAAACATGAATATTCAAAAGGGTTTTTTATATTCTAACTAAATATCAAGGTCATAATATGATATTCGAAAATATACATCAGTACAACAACTCTAACTTGGTCGTTTTTTAGAATGTAATTTTTATGTATTCGTATGTTATAATGAATCAAGAAAGTAGAGACTGTTTGTCTTGATACAATAAACATTGACATCGTTTCATAATAAATTTTTAAAAATCCATTATGCTTTCATTACAAACATCACAACAAAATACGTCTGATATACCATGCGGCAGAGTAAATATAAAGAAATGTTCTACATAATGATGTTTGTATAATTTAGTAAAATGGTACATATTCTCATATAATGTATTTGAAGTCTGTTAATTCTGAACGTCGTATGGTATTTACATTCTAACATATTCCCTTGTCCCTATATTTGTTATCAATTTGGAAGATACGTGATGTTGTTTTGAATAATAAATTTGTTAGAGATAATGACCAAAGTAATTTCTTGTGTGTGAATTTAGTTTCAAACCTTTAGAAAAAAGTCCATTGTCCAAAATCAATGAGGTTGTCTATATGGTGTTATGACTTATGTGTATTACTATTGATTTTTTTCGCATTGTTAACGTTTTAAAATAACTTAAGGTCACATATGCACTTGTTCAGTTTTGCAAGTTTTGATTTATTTTATTCTGTAAGAATGAAAACGTTTCATACAGGATGTGTCCTGACTGCTTTCAGAAACACAATTACTTTATTTTCAATGTTACAATATTTGGAAGGTATTTGATCAACTTTATTTAATTAGTTATTTCAATCATTAGCATATTGGACACACAATAAGAAAAACATGAACTGTAAGTATTACATGAAATGCGCACTGTACCTGCATGCAGTGGTAGAAATATCATGTTGTTTTGCCCTCCGTGAATGACAACTGCCACTGAAGTTCACGTACACCCGCAGGACAAGATTATGTTTCTTCATTCAGTCACGGGTTATACTGGCAATTTAACCGCGCCAAAATATGGATGATGAACAAAGCTCTTTGTATGGGAGAGCACATGGTCTGGCTGTTATAAAACACCATATGGTGGACAGCGAGCGTCCGGCGGTACGGAGCATAAATTTGACCTATATCTAATTTTTAAATTAAGGCTCACTGAATCTTAGGGTTTGTAATTGATATTATTGTTTAGAAGTTAAATAGTAATTCCAACATTACACACGCAATACAATGAATAATACAATAAAATCATATCATGGTTGATATAAGTTATGGCATTGTCGAAATATCAATCAAGGGTTTCAGTTATTTACTTGTTTATATAAGTATTACATTTACAAGACTTTATATATCTCAAAAGTATAGTTAACCATTCTTTGTTAAAGCTTCATCTGAAAAATGTATTTGAACATGTTTATCATAATAATTAATATTGAATTACTAGTACTTTGCTTTGAATACACGTGCAATTTGAAATAATGGATAACTAATTTGGTTTCTATGGGTCTTTTGATTTGAACAAATGGTTAACAAATGGATACACGGGTTTTAATTAATTATTTCATTATCTGTTTCCATTTCACTACATTACACTACATAACACTTGATAGTTTCATGTTGGTTTCCATTTTCGGGAAACAATAATTGTAATTTACACTAATGGAACCCCACATGAAACTTCACATTATAGTTTCATATTGGTTTCCCTTAAGGAAATATTACATATCATAGAGTCCAAAATGGATTCTAGTTGGAAACCAGGTTGCCAAGTTTCAGTGATAGGATAGAAAGTGGATACCCCTATTACCAAGTTAACAGTTGGTTTCCCGATTTCAGGATACTCAGTCATGTGTGCTGTGGTAGTTTCATGTTGGTTTCCATTTAATGGAATCTTTCAATGCAGATTTCCAGGAATGGAAACCAACATGAAACTTCACTTGATAGTTTCATGTTGGTTTCCATTTTCTGGAATCAATAACTGCAATTTAAAGGAATGGAAACTAACATGAAACTTCAGATTATGGTTTCATCTTGATTTCCATTTCATGGAAACATTGATTGCAATTTCCAGGAATGGAAACCAACATGAAACACATAATCAATGTTTCCAGTTGGTTTCCATCACGGAAATACTTAATGTTATAGAATGGATTCTAGTTGGAAACCAGGTTACCTAGTTTCAGCAGATGGATACCAAGTGGATACTCCAATTACCCAGTTTCCAGTTGGTTTCCAGATTGCAGGATACTCAATCATTTTTGCTGTGTATAGAACTGTGGGAAACCGTTGTCTAAATGCATAAAATTGCATTTAATCAATGCCTTCTCATTATTACTGAGAATAGTGTCATCCAAATAGAATATACCAAACATACATTATAACTTGTTTGCTTCTATGGACGGTAATATGGTCTGGTGAGGGCTAACACTGGTACAAAGATTGTACATCAGACCGTATTACTCAAAGGAGAAGCACACAACATATTGATCCTTGCGTTCTATTAATAAAAAAAATAACCGTAAATAATTTTTTTTTATTTTGACTGCTGATTGCCGAATAAATTGCAATGCAATGTGAAAAGTATTTCCAAACAAAGCAGCAGACCTGGCCAAAATAGGTATGTAATTATTGGCCCTTAAACAGCTGATTGAACTGTTCAAAACTTTGTACACGTTGTGCGTCATTATATAACCTCATATGATCATTATGCACACTTACTCTTGATTAGAAGCTGTGGCGGCAGTGTACATTAAATGTTTACACAATGAGACAGACAGGGTGCATAAAGAAAAATCTATTGAGCGTCAGCCAATCAAAAACGAGTAAAAAATGAATACTAGGCAAATCTCCAATATCGCAAAACGAAATTTACGTCTTACGTCTATATAAGCTGAACATAATGTACTCAACGCCCATGTTCTATTTATTGTAATGCTTCATGTATATGTAAACACAGTGTTATGTTAATACCAATAGTTGAGTCTTGACAAGGTTTCATCACAAAAAAGTGAGATGTCAATTTCAATGCATTAGGTACTGGTAAAAATACTTCCATTAACTGTTTAAGCGTTCCATTATATGAGAGAAAATGTCTGTATCACTACATGAGACTGTTATACTAGCATTGATTTTATATTAAGGTTAAACATATAAATATTGACTACTAAACTAGAGTAGACATTCTCCTCAGATCTAAAATATTGTTTCAAACGAGTTAAAATTAAATGTCCGTGTTAGGAAAACAAGGAAAAGTTGTCTTACTTCCTCTATCCTAGAGGCATCTCTATCGGAGAATTGATCCAATTTCGTGAATAGATCTGAGATAAAGAATTGGTCACACAAATATTTAAAACACAATTTATTTTCATTCTACTCTTATGAGATTGTAACTTTTTAATTACATTTTCTTCACATCGCGGAGTGTCAGGTGCGATGCAGTCTTTAGTTGTGCAGTAGCAACGTGAAATTGACATAGTTCCCATATTTAAAACAAAAATGTTAATATAATTGCAGAAAGTAAATTTAGAACATATTTTAAAATATTAGATATTAACATTTCATCCTTTAAATTAAGGAATAAATATGAATAATTAGAAAAATAAATTTGATTTCAAAAGTCTTTGCGTTTTGCACATCAAATGTATTGTAGCTCAAAGCCCCCAGTAGAGTTTACATGAGTGAAAACACGATCCACGAACAGTTAGTTTTCTTTGCAGAACAAACATAACAATTATGCAATAAGGTCACTTGAATGAGTAGGAGAGTGCAATAGAAGAATGGTGTAGCAAGTTGACCAGCGGAGTTGCTAGTATCTAGTGTGAAGGACTACTGTTTGAATTTGACTACACATTTTAGGGCTACTAGACAATTTTTAGTGTATAAGAATCAGTAATAAAAATTATCGCGAACAGCCATTTTTGGTATTGAAGAAGGGTACAGAATGTTAGAAAAAAGGGTTCTGATTTAAACATTAGGAAAATTTTCCAAATCCACATACAGACTTGACAATTTTTTCAGCAGATGGCCAGTACGAAAACAAGCAAAAAAGTAAAGCATACCGTATTCATAGACCACTCGTTAAACCGCCAGTTTAATTGTCTTTTTAATTGTTTCATTTTGATTTATGAAATTTGGGCCCCAATAACCCCAAAATTTACTAAATTTATTGCATTAAGCGATTAAAAATAAAATCACATGTCCATCATGGAGATCATGCGTATAGTACTACTGTGGTAATATTTAAAGCATATAGTCCAAATGTAATTTCGAAGCATCAACTTACTGTAAACTGTTGATACTCTTGGATTACAAAGGACACAATACTGTCGAACATGCTACTACAGTCTAGACACAAAATTGAAATTTATATTCCATCACATGGATGGATGAATTGCTATGGTATATGCAATTGTGTCTGATGATCTGTTATGAACTGTCTCTCACGTTACACAACTGCAAAGAACGAAACAACTGATGTATGGCATTTTGACTTCAAAACTAGACTATGCTGATTTAACAAGTTTTATTCTGTGCGTATACTATTTACAGTTATAAAGCACAGCACAGCACGGCTACACGGCAATTCTGGTCCAGATTATAAGTAAAAAATGTTGGTTGCATGTTCATGAAGATTTTATATAATAAAAGAGCATTGATCATTTAGCATGCATGTATAGAATTAAGCAAACATGTACAGTGGCTTTTCTAAGGTTTTCAAACTTAGGGATACCGTCGACTCTGTCCGTTTGTTAATATATATAGTAATGATGGGGTGATAAAAATTCATCTTCCACGCTCAACTTTATCCAATCATCAAAAGAAAATGAGTAATTGAGGTATATTTTCATTTTTAAATTTTGAATTGCAAATTAAATTAAATCAGTAATGGAAACTGGTCTTTAGTCAATAAACATTAATGTCTGTGACGGGTTTGTGATGTTCTTCTGTCATTCTTCTGATCTCATGAAACCTAACTTAACACAATATGATTGTTGATTCATAGTTCCATGAACAATTTCTTAATTGCAATAGCAAATCATATGGAAAACATTTGTCCTGAAGACGTTACAGTAAGTGAATCGGAATAAATTGGAATATAGCCTAAAACCAATATTTTATTAAGAGAAACATAAAACAAATTTAGCATGTATATGAATACAGACATTCAGACAGAAGGTTCTTCAGTAATTTAGGCCATATGACCTATGGCTATGATACAGTTTGTTTTTTTTTTGACATTTTTTATATGAATACCTAAGGAATGAAAATGTCAATGTAAGGATTGTCTGATTCAGTAATGTAATGTAAGGATTTGATTGTTTCATGAAATGTAGATGATCATTCATGTCATTCTTATCAATCCAGCAGTTTGTCTGTGCAGTTATGATGCGGTTGATTCCATAACATACAATATATATATAGTTTATACTTTTTCATCGGGAATGCAGTAATAAATAACACTCAACATATAATGTTATAGCTACTTTTGAAAATGACATCCTCTGTTAATGTTGAGTGTACGTGTATAATTGTTAGCTTACACCGTGATTGGGTAATACTATTTAAGGGTAAGGTAAGTCATAGTTAAAGATCTAAGACAAAACATTCTTCCTTTTATTGGAGATCCGTGCAGCTAAGAAACATCACAAATAAATAAATGTTCAAATCAAGTCTGTACGTTAATACTTTCTCTTTTTTCCCTTCGTGATTAAAGAAGATTTTGTTGATAAACTTAAGTAATCACACGAGTTAAAGACAAGTATTTTACTTGTGCCATGCAAATCAAGTACATTATATAATTCTCACTCAGCTCCCACAAGTCAAAGATTTCCCTTGGGTTCGTCTGACCCTATGTGTAGGAAAGAGTGATCTCTGTTTAGAAAGTCTTGGTTTACAAACAAAAGTAGGCATTCGTGTCAATTAAAGTAACAAAATTAGACATTCGTGTCAATTATAGCTGATTTGACGTGGACAGAAGAGATGTCGAGTTATGGTATGTAAATAAACTGTGCAAAAGTAAAAGTGTATCTCTGGTTTAGGTAAACGGTTATTGATTTGGTTTGATCATAGTTGATACCACCAAGAGTGCGAACATTGATTTGAAATGCAATAGGGTTGACAGCATAAAACGTCCTGACATACAACTTGTATCTTATTATATTTACTTTATAAGAATACGTCTCTTGACCATTGTCTGTATATCCTGTGAAAAAGAACAAGTTTCAGGTGACACATATTGATGTAATCGGTAGATTGTCATTTATTGACATAACAGTGGGAGACACATAGCATTATAATCTTCATATTTTATGTTATACTCTACAACAAAGTAAGCCAATTTACATTATTAATTATTAGTTATTTTTTTTATTATATGACATATATGTTGAATTATTCATTCAAAAAATGAGTTGATAACAGGTTGACTGGAACATAAAGTGTCATAAATCAAATGAAGAACATATTTTCAACACTTGAAAAATGGAGATCGAAAAAAGGTATAAAATTATGCAAAAAGGCAAAACAGAATATTCAGTCCGATCATATCTAAATCAATCAATTAACTTTATTCAATTCCATTAGGTATATTCGAGGGAATTTATTCCGTTATATGATTAAGATAACATGATTTTCAAAACCAAACCAACAAAGAAAAACTGTCAAAACTAATAATCACTTCCCTATGCGGGAAAATGATATATTAAATTTTAATGCTGTTTACTTAATTTGTATTGACATTGTTGTTACAATTAGGGTTGTTCTTACAATAAGGGTTGAAGTTACAATTAGAATTGTCCAAGTTCTCCTTGAATATATCTACGGTCATAACTGTTTTTCTTTGGATCATTTCAAGTTTTGCAAAGACTATTTGTAATCCATGTAAATATGACCTACCAAACATGATCGTTTATTTTAATTCATCTGTCAGTGGCTCCACAGATATATGTATTTCATAAAATGCAGACATATATTTTTGAATTATACAAAGTTATACATAGACATTGGAAACCATTGTTACATTTATCCAAGTAAAGTAAGGAAGTTTTATTTCCTAAAGTAACGAACCCTATTAGGTTCCCAATTACTCAACTGGTCCCAATTGTCCCTTGAAGAGGTTTGAAATTGAAGTGTCGGAATATACTCAATCTTGAATAAAATACAGGTATGTAGACATTTATGTGCATGATAAATTGCTACCAACTGTTCATAATACATCATCTATCGAACCTTAAACTGTTAAAGATTAACTTTTAAAATGATATGTTAAACAACGTTACATGGCTAACTTATTAATATGATATAACTGAATAATGTAAAATAAGAGATAACTGAAGAAAACAAATATTAAGATGTGTTCATATAAAATATGGGAGGCAAAACATTGATGGACAAATAGTTAATTAAGCTATGCTTCTATCCGATAGCATATTAGTGTTTTACAAACACATCTTGCTCTGGTATGAGGAGCAGTTTTCTAAAGATATATTTCGCTTAGGTTTACCTCATGCGCAGCCCAGATAATTTCCTATTTTATTTGCATTTATATTGATTTTTATTCACTAGTGAAGAAATATTACAAAAACACTTTCTTAGAACTGAAACCTAAATATATTTTCTTTGACAACCATGGTACTTGCTTTACCTTCATGTACTCGTTTAATGAATTTCAAATAAAAGGACATCAAATAGTGAAATTTCAAGATAAAATAAAATGAATGTACACCAAGATCGCACAAATGAGTTTCTAGTTGGATTTCTTTCGAAGCCGTTTTCATTTTCAGTCAATAAACTTCCTTCAAACTTTGCGTTCATGAATAAGAGACTTTTGATAAGCAGTTGCACTTAATAACGTTCTGTTACAGGAAAGTTGGCAACGTACCTTATGTAATGTACATTTATCACAGAAAACATTACTTACAATTTATGTTTGTTTAAACATCGAACTCTTTGACCGATTTGGACTGACTGGCATACGAATATGAATAGTTTACATTCAAATAAGTGGAAGTTAATGCTCCCTGCATAAACATACAACATCAATGTGATGGTTTGCAGGTTAAAACGGCCTGAATATGATGTTTAGACATGTTTTATGCTAATTCACAGTATAATTTAAAATACACTATTTTGCTTGTTACATATAAGCTATCAATGTTAACTTCACGACGCAAAATGAAAGCTGGCAGTCATTATTCATATCGTTTATTATACAATGTTTTTTTTATTGGTAAATCATGAGCAAATTCAGATAGAAAAATTGGTGGTAACATAAAACATTCTACCTCAAACGACTCAGAAAGTGTTATACGATCCCCTTTTATATCTCCTGACTACTAAAACAATACAGATTTAATGACACGTGATTGGAACTTCTGTATAATGTCAACTGTTTTAAATCAAATTGCCCTGAAAAGAAACAGAGGCAAAAACTGACATCCGTCCGAATTTCCATTTTTATCTAGGGCAATCATAAAGAAACTACTTGGTGATTACGCTTTGTCAGAAAGACAGCAGGCCTGTCATGAATAAATACCACTATAGTATAAATGCATTTCCCTGTTCACATCGATCTATTGGTCTAGTTTTTAAATAACACCAGGGAAGTAGCCATTATACAGTGGACTCAACATCTTTGACGATAGTGAATTGCTGTTTGCATTTTCTGGCCTCGTGATTTACTAAATTCACAGTGCACATTCTTCTGATGATGATATGATATACACCTGAAACAACCCCTGTTGTTATAATGAAATGTCCGCCTTTGTTGATCTTGAGGTTCGTTTATACGTTCATTAACACTTTAATTTCATAATGTTTATGTTCATGCGATTAAAACCTATTTGAAACGAGTAAGTGAAACTTGTAGAAGCAGTGAGCTTGAAGAGCCGGTTATGCAAGAGTTTAAAAAGGGGGTATGTGTTGTGGAAACAGACCTGGAGGGGACATTCCTGTTTATGCATAAATGTATGTATCTATGATTATAACACTATCAAGTTGAACAAATATTACTGAGGGTAACACTTTGGTGACTTAACATTTAACAATTTGTCATTGAATTGTGTACAATCCTTAATAAAATTGAAGTGAGAAGTGAACCTTTTTTCGGCTACGAGAGTGTGAAACTTCGCTGCGGCATAACAGTAAATTGATCAGTTTAATTATAAGGTATTTGTTTCGTTTCGGATATCCTATCACTGTATATGTTTAATTTTTAAAACGTTGTAGCGTAAGTAAATATACAGCTGGTTGCTCATTTCACGCAATGTAAAACAACAATATACTGACGGATATGTCGATAGGTCTTTCTCTTTCTCTTTCTTCAAAAAGGTTATAATAGCGTGCACAAAAACGCTATATTTATCATTTCTTATAATTCAAGACAATTTAAGATACTTTGAGATGATTGTAATAGTCAAACCTCACTACAGTCGTAACTAATATACATTTTGTCGCACTGACCTATATACCAGTCATACATAGCATACGAAGGCACAGCACAGCAGCGTAACATCTACCTTCAGTGTCTAGTCTTTGTGTACAGAACAGTAACAAAGAAGGTAACTCTTGGCATAACGTCGTTACATGGGATACACGTGACCGAGTTTAACATAAGAACAATATACCAAAGGCGTCTGACTGGTTTCAACCTATGGGTAGCTGGCAATTCAATCTCCTTCAAGCTTCACTAGCTTTGTAGATGACCATTAGACTTTTCAAAATAGAGACGAACTACTGGTTCTTTACTTTGCAACAAGTTTGTGCCTAATCAAATACGATTTTCAAATAATAACAATAATTAAAACACTTTAGTAATCAACACAATATAAGAAATCTGTATTTTTCGTTTATCATCTATTCCTCAAAAACAAACTCATAAGACATTTTATTTTCTTACACTGTACTCACTCCATTTATCTGCACTGATATTATTTTATTTCTGAAAGAATACTACAGTAGAAACACACTCTTAGTTGTTCAATACATGCCAATGCATGCCGAATGTAAACAGTTAATTTCGACTTAATACTGCATGGCGAACATATATGCATAATATATCAGATTTGAATAACATCTCTATTCTGATGACACTCAGATAGCAGGCACAGTTTCTGTAGTGAAGATAATTTGTTCTTCATGCTAAACAATACCTTAAGTTCTGTTTTGGAAAAGTGTACTATATAATTATTCTATCTTTATATTTCCATGCAGATACATTACATGTTAAATACATGTACAAATAAATATACAGCGTTCTGTTTTAACTGTTAAGGGGCTGAAATGAAATAGAATCTTTCTTAAGGAATGTCCACTTGGCTTCTTATCTTTGGCATATGAAACATAAGGATCACTTTTGGGAGCAATAAGTGAGGTTCAAATGTAAATATAAAATACAGTCAAACACTCTACCTATTCGCTCTAAATGAGTTTATATGAACTCCTTTCATTGCTCTTCTGGGCCATTATATTTCTGAAGCATTTTAAGTTATTCCTAATTCAAGACTAGGAACTTAGGTAAAATTTGAACAAATATAAATAATGTAATATTACATGACAGACGTGATTCACATAATGGGTACTTTTGAGTTTACTTTGATTTCCTAAATAATGCAATTTATGCCAAAATTGGATTGTCGTTACTCTTGCATTTTGCATGCATATGTTCTCTGTAAAAGCTATAACCACTTATTTTCATGATGTGAAGTAACATAGTTTTAATGTTGTGATGCCATAAAATAATTAATAATGTTTTTCATTTGGATTGAATACAATCGGACATATTTGAATTTTGAAGGAGTTGAGTTTTCAGGTTAAGATCAAATTGTTCTTTCTGGCCAGTCGGTTATATTTCTGGTCAGGTTGATGAACACCGAGCTCTAAATTCATAGGTCCCAAGTTCGAATCCAAATGGACTGAAGTTCACACTCATTCTTTGAGGTGAGCAAGAAACTTTTCAGTTTTATCAGAATATAATGACACATGTGGAACATTAGAAGCAACACTTTCACAATCTTTAAAATCCTGCATATTTAAATTGAAGCTCGTAGTATCTCCACCGAATGAAGAGTAAGTAAACACTCATCACATTATCATACATATTGTGTATGTTCCCAATAACAAAGTATTATCCTTGAACTCTTGCTTTGTTGTGTATTCTACTTCAGAATGCCGGTCGAAGAGTCGTATTTTCAGCTCAAGTCTGTTCAAATAATAATTTGTTTCATGACCCCTAATTGAAAACATAAAACAACTCATCAAGTTTAATATATTTTGACAATTTCCGAAAATTGATTCATTTTAATTCATAATGTCAGTCTTAGAAGTTTGGCAAGTATTTGTTTAATAAAAAAGATGAAAGTGTTTACAAAGGGCAGAAAAATTACTACATTTTTCAACCTTCTAAACTGATCACATCACCCACAATATGTTCTTTCACATAAAACTCTTCCAAACAATCTCAAAGAGGCAACTCTTTCTGTGAAGAAACTGACTTTAACCAATGAGTTTGAAGGAACTCTGAAAGTCGATATTGGAAGAGGTTCGTTCAACTATGTATAATTGACATGAAAAGGTGAAATGTCACAGTAATGTCTTTCAAGTATGATAATGTTTTTTCATATTTCAATCAAAGCAAAAGACATGTTTGTAATGGAATGTACATGTAGTTCGAACACTTCAACTCAATTCAATATATTTTAATACAAATCATACATTATACCCACAGTTGTAGTAGCTAGCAATAAGTTATGCTTTCCGATAGTATATTTCAGTATGATTCAGAAGTAAATAATGGTTTTATAATGGGCAACAAAGTTGTTAAGAGGCTTTTGTCTGTAAGTTCTGCATGCTGGTCTTGTAATTTCTTGATATCCTCATAGTAACACGTACCCCTAGTCCCGAATGTATCCAGACGTGAGCAACCCACTGCGTGAATATCACATTCTTAATAGTAAGATGCTCATTTAGAACGTTTTCTGTAACACGGTTGTTTCAACATAAGATATAATTGGTGCGGGTACCTATATGATGGCATGATATGCCAAGTAAGTATCTGATATCCCTTATGTTCTCTCATATATATATACATTGCTTCATGTCAAATAGCTAAAGTGAATCCGAAAATTCGATTTGAAAATAAAGATAAAGTGACCTATTATGTCAATACTTTTAGCTATATGTAAGCATATTTTGGGCACAACGAAAATTCCGAGACACGGGAAAATATATTATACAATTATAGACTGGTGATGAGGGCAATACCTGTTTTTATGGACCCGAGAAAACAATATTGACCAAGGACGAAGTCCGCGGTCAATATTTTTTTCTCGGGTCCATAAAAACAGGTATTGACCGAATCACCAGTCCATAATTGTTTTATTATGTATTTGACACAGGAACGAAAAGAAAACAATGAAATACAGTCAAAAATGCAATTTGGTTTGAACAGCTGGAACTACGGTCAGATGACGTCATGGTTGCAATAGCATGACGTCATGCAACAATCGTTTGACGTCATGCAACAATCGTTTGACGTCACTCAAGTCAATATTGCTTTTGGTCGGACTCGGGCTGGAGTCAATATGCTTTTCTGTCGACGGTCACGTGATGGACTCTCGACCAATCAGATCGCTAGAAAAATATGCTCACATAATAAACATAGTTATCAACATATTTATCTTCAAAGTAGAGGTGTTTACTCGAAAGCATAAACTTGGTCTTTGTCGTAAAATCATTATATTATGTATGTCATTCATGTTTCTATTTTAAATATTCTGTATACAAAGCGAACAGAGCTTCACATTTGACAGTTCGTATACTCATTCATTGTCTAAAATGCAATATCAAATTTGCAACAAATAAAATAAAAATGAAAAATTATATGGAACCATGAAAGTGAATGGATAATTGAATTATAGAAATAAAATCCCTAACAAGGTTTCACTGTATATTCGTAATGTCGACTTTGTGATCTCATAAACTTTCGATTTCTATATTTCCTATCTGAAATTTCTAATTTAGTTATCAGTCTGCAAAAATAACTCAAACTAGTATGACTTTAGGAATTAAGGCGTCTTTCAGATTAATAATGTGTGATGCAAAAGAAAATGTCAGAATGAAGAAAATAAATGCTTTACAAAATGTCTTGATGTAAATTCGCTGTAGGTGGATGCATCTCGGAAGTCTTTGAACTTGAAGACTCGCCCACCGCGTGAGTTGCCAGTGACTGTGTATTGAGTGTAAGATGAGATGCATACTTTCAATTGGAAGAATTGATTCGATAAACGACTTTATTGGCTTATGACAGTAACAGGATATAGGTTAATCTAATATACCAACTAATAAGAGTTAGTAAATCAAATGATGAAGCTAAAAACTATGTTAGCTTCATAGTTCCCCCATGTCTCACATATATTGGACTTAATCACACTTAAGAGTTATCACACTTATTTGTACATGTATGTTACCTTCAATGTATCTGCATGGAAATATAAAGGAAAATATTACGAAGTATAGCAATTATGTTAGTACAAAATACTGCCGGAATATTTTTTTTCACGTTAAATCGAAAAGTTTAAAAGCTTTTTTTCTAATTACCCTTCGGCACTGAATGAACAGCTATAAATGTACAAATAGGTAGTGTTTGCATTACTACTGTGGTGCATTTATGAATATCAATGTTTAATTTATAAGTTAGTTCAATTTTGGCCTGCATTACATACTCTTGCCAGTGTACATTGCCAAACATTTCTATCTTGTTGATCTAAAATTCGATGTTTCTTGAGTAAGATCAAGAAAAATCTACGCTGTATTTTCTATTTTCAATATCCGTGAATGTATCATTTCAAACAAACTGTTCATGAATTGTTTTCATAATCAAGGAATCATCATTGAAGTTCCTTGTCCTTGATCTTTACCAAAGGCCTGTTTCGACCCGATTGACGCCATTGATAAGTGCTCACGTGTACAGCCTGTCAATGCCATAATCAAAAGGTATATCAACATTAATATGTCAACAGAATTTACATGCAAGTACAAACTCAGAATCGTCTAGTTATCGTGGAGTTTTACATTTAAATATGTCATATTAAATTAATTTAAAAGCTGTGAGCATATTATGGTGATTTGTCATTCTGCTATTACTTATTAAAGGAGAATATTAGAGAAAAACTTTGTTTTAACATGTTTAACAGTATTGTTTAAGAGAAAGTGTGTCAAAAAAATTATTAAAATGCGACATTTAATGTAGAAACGTTGAAAAAACGTTTTCGGTGAGAGTCGTTTTCCGGAAATCCCCGAGAGTTAATCAGGCTGGCAGCAGTCACGTGATATGATGTCAAAGATGCTCTCCCGCGCGCTGAGACAGTGTATTTTCTACGTTCGTAGTGTTGTTATGGCTTTCTCGGATAGCGATGGCAGCATTGATTTTCAACCATCTGACATAAATAACATCCGTCCTTATCAGTATGAACCTATTGTGAATCAACATTGAGTTGAACACCAGGAATCAAGTAAGGATGAGCTTTCAGAAGTAAACAGTGAGAGAGTTCGAAATACAGATTCGTACTGGGGACTGGCACACTCTAACGTAACAATTTCACAATAAGTGGATTATGCCGTACATTAAATAGTTATTGTCTACATGTAGATAACATGGGTGTCAACAACTTATATGTAGTTAATTAAAATATGTTACTACAAATTATACTGCTTTATTCGTATATATACTGTACCGCTGAAGTAACCAGTTGCACAGGACAAAATGAACCATCTTGATTCTCGATTATTCAAATCATGTTTGCTTTATAAACGTATTGATATTAAATATTATTATTATTTAGATCTAACATACAAACCACTGTTCAATCCTAATCAAGTTAGATAGACAGTAAGATCTACACATAGATATGTGAGAGATTTGGTAGTCACGAAAACCGGACTAACACGATAATGAGTAACTCGCGATATTAGAAGCCTGTAATAACGTAGTCTAAAGCCCTGTTATACGGCGAACTTTGCAGTCTACATATGCAATATTGCTTATGGTAGTACTATACGCATGTTAGTAAAAGTAAATTTACTATGCGTTCATGCGTGTTTAATTTCTGCCTAAGAAAATGTGATTCCAACTCTTTTAATATATGAATAGAGAATTTCTAAAATATGTCAATTAATATGTATTAGATGTAAACTAAATAAATGACATTAATTTAAATCTGTCAACATTGGTTTGACTTTGTCGCCCTAATTATAATGAAAATCTAAAACTCAGATAGATTTCGAAGTTCATCGCGTGCAAGAAGGAGATTATCCTATAAAGAGAATTTGAAAAACAATATTAAGAATTTCTAAAGTTCTCTAATATATTTTCTCAACCGATGTGAAGTCACTATGTCTGTAAACGACGAACTGTTACTAGAATAGTTAAATACCATATGCAACCGTCGCTGACAAGGTGAACATTTGCTTACGGTAGTAAAATATACATTTGTGCAAATGCGTCCATACGGCGAATTTTGCTCATATGAGCAAATTTTCATATGTGTAATGATTTACTCAAATGCAAACGCTTGCCGTTTCAACAGGGCTTACTATTAACCAAGTTGGAGGGGGGAGGTTGACTTTGAGTCACTTTCTACGTGTGCTTTCTACTAGTTTTGCCTTGCAGACAGTAATTATTTTAACTTGAGTTGCTAGACAGTTACAAGTACACAAACCAAGCACCCAACGATTGAACACTGAAACTTATTATTTTTGCAATAATCATTTGTATCATATACAATCAGTGGAATAGCATTTTTAGTAAATATATTAAAAAAACAGGATCCAACATAGACGTAGGAAGGGTTCAAAAGTTGGGGCAAGATTTAGAATTTAGTTAGTGGGGGTGGTGGGGTGTAATATAGGCGACAGATATCATTTTAGCGTTGAATATCACTATAGTTTTCAAATGATTTATAACCAGGAAATTTTTGTGTGTGTCTGACAATGCCATTTGAGCTGCCACGTTGGCCATATTAAATTGAAATTAATCTAATACAGTTATTAGCCAATGACAAATAATTATACAACTGTGTACTGAGTTTTAAGGCCTACACATCCCCATCCTCGGTGGTACCCATGGTTTTATATATGCTCCGTTACTCTCTGGAGCATATATAAAACTCTGGGTAACCGAGAATGACACATCCCATAAGAAGGCGTTATAAGTTATATCTTTATAAAGGACTGTTAATTACGAGTACTCTAAGACTAACTATCACTTATTTATAAAACTGTTTTAATATAACGGATCAAAATGCTCTGAACATAGTGAGACAGATTCCGACGGTTTTCGGTCCTTCCTCTTTGACACTATTCAAACCTTTCGCCGCGCTGCATCCGTCTTTTCACTTGGAAATTGAAAATATGTAAACTTCTGTCCATACTTTGATGAATTACTGCACACCACCGCGGCACAATATACCAGTATATACCATATAAGTCAGAAAGTTTAGAGGCTACCCGAATTCTACGTATTCAACCGATTCTTCATCTACTCTAATGCCTTCCCTTTCACTGCGCTAAGGACCCAAAGCGGGCCGTAGAGCATCTCTGACGTCACAGCCTAAACCTGCCGAAGGCTACCGGCAAAAATGCATACGCGCACAGGCAACAGTATTATATCGCGTAATTAGTAATTAAACACGGCTTTCCATATTATTTTCGGGGGAATATGTTTTTTAAAGTATATTTTACTATAACAGAATATAAATCTTTACAAATATTCTCCTTTAAAATGTATTATATGTTTAATAATATAAATACATAAATGCTGTTGGATTATTTGCTTTACAAAGTCGACAGGAATATATGAGGATACTCATGAGGATACCTAAAGTGGCTGAACTCCACGTCACGAAGCGCATGCTCAGTTTACGTACACATTATTACCCTAGTATAAAGACAACCATGGATTCCTTTTCATTCTCAACTCACTGGTAATGTGCAACCTAGCTTCCCATTATGCTTAAAGTCACGTGACCAAGGCAAAACCACAAGTTTCACAACTCATCTATATGTACGGAAGAGCGAAAAATCTCTTCAAAATTCAAATATTCAACCATAAGCAAGTCACCCACACACTGAGTTGAGCTCATTGTTAATTTTACTGATAGCGGTCAACTGAACAAAGCACAGGGCAACGTTCTACCATAAGCATACACAATCATTACGTCTACCTTCTCTTAGAGGATTAAAACACTCGTTTGACTTTCACTGTGTTACAGACTGAATAACTAATGCTAATCTGTATCAATATTCTCATCCAGTCTGTCAGGTACATGTAATAGGTTTGCGTTTCTCCCGTCTCTGTTTAGGACAAGTTTGTAGATAAACCAAAGTAAGCATGGTCGATAAGACCTCTCAGTGCTACAGACACGGTACTTCATGCATATCAAGCACATTCATGTAATCTCCACCAAACTCCTCCATGTCTATAGATTTCCCCCGAGTTCGTCTGGCCAAGACTGTCTGACAAGAGTGATCTCTGTTTAGAAAGCCTCGGTTGAGACACCAAAGCAAGCATTCTTGTCAATTACACCTGATTGGATATAGGCGAAAGAAATGTTGAATTTAGATATGTAAATAAACTAAGTTTATCTCTGGTTAAGGATTGATATATCGATGTTGTGTTTTCAAACATGAAACCACCAAGACTAGACCAATTTTGAATTCACCAGGTGTGCACAATACACATCAGGCAATCCAACTCACTGAATTTATGCCATCTAAAAATAAATATTTTCAACTGAATCATTATAACTAAATCGTTTGAAATATTGATTTGTTAACATTGCTACTGACAAACATATAAACTGTGTTATAGGTAATGAATAAATGACATTATGAACAATCTTTTGAAAATATTTCTAGTTTTATCAATTCTTTACATAAAAGTGAAAGTATGCCTAAATCTTGATTCTGTCACTCATTGAATGTTTGCAGTGAAGATATTAAAGGTAGCCTCCAGTTACGATTGGACATACGCATCTTTAAACGACCGCTGAATAAAGCATTTGCATTAACGCTATAGAAAACTATTATTGACGAACTTTAAATCGTCCAATATGTATTTTAACCAAACTCTACATTTTCATTTCAACATTGATGATCATTCAATTCTTTGTTAAACAAATTATTGTCCACATTTCTTATAATTTAGAGAGAGAATTACTATACTAATTACATTATTTAGATTCATTTTTATTATGTATCTCCTTTTAATATAATTGCGTTTTAACATTTAATTCGACGCAAAGAAAAGTATTTAAATATCAATTAAAATTTCCTTCCCAGATGATATAACCTCGTTTATTGAAAATTCACTGCTACTGAAGATCTATTACAATATATTTTTGATCAGAAATTAAACTTTAAGGAATTAATTTAAAAGAATCAGCTCATTAAAGAAAATATAAGACAAGGTGCAGGAACGTGGAAACTTTTACATTCTTATCATTAGTGTAGGTTGACTCTCAATAGTTACAACTAGAATGCTGATAATATTCAAAACAAACAAGGGATGTGATACTAGATCGGAGATACTAGCAAAACAAGATGTGTTTGTTAAACACCTATGCCCCTGGAAATAAGTATGAGCATAGTTTTGAATTAAAATATTGAATATATATACTAATACCTTATATCACTGAACATGGCATGGTATCAAAGGTGTATATCACTGACCAATAAGGAGAATGAAAAATACGGCTAGGTCAAGTTCAACACGTAAAACGTGTTCATCTCATCTGAAAGTCTCCTCACAATGAAAGGACTATCTTTGACCAATCAAAACTTACGGCCAAATATTCCTGCGCCAAGGTCAAGGGCACAAGGTCCAACATTATGATCCCCATCTTAAAGGCTTCATCACAATTTTATTTCCCTTTAGATAAATTTGTTGAATTGTGATTGGTCAATAGCCAATGCATACGAAACCGTGTAGGCGGATTTGCCAGGGTCTACCCTCCGTATGACCCGTGAGACAGGTCACGTGACTAACAACACAGGTCTTACGGATGACCTTGACCTTAGATGGAATGCGGAAGTAAAACGGTTGCTCGACTCGGAATTTCAGGATCGAAACTTACCTTAACAAACATAAGTACGGTGATTTCAACCAATATACATTATTTATTTTGTTTGCGTCAATAAACTAATTCAATAAAAATACGTATCTCTCTATTATTCATCAGGTAATAATAATTTGAAAATCGATTATTTTTTAGCCGCAGAGTTATCTCCCTTGATATGGAGCGGTACACTCTTTACAGTGTTTTTGCTGTTTCACACTGTGTGGAGTTTTTATCACAAACGGAAATAGCTATGTCGCCTATATATTTTATCGAAAAATGAGTGAAATAAGTACAAATAATAGATCTAAAGAGTAATAAATTCGTTACACGGTGTTTTGACAGGGTGTACGGGACTGTAAGACCCTTGTATATTCCGCATTTCCTTCGGCTGCGCCTCAGGAAAATACGGAATATACAAGGGTCTTACAGTCCCGTACACCCTGTCAAAACACCGTGTAACTAATAGTATCAAAGGCCCCTCTAAGGTTAAATTTTGTCAGACAAATAGAAGGACGGACAGGTGAAATACAATATAACACAATAATTTTCTGTTTCAGGGGCATTTTGGGCAATTTGTGAAAATATTAGTATTTTTTCATCAGTATAGGAAATTGGAAATGTTAGACATAAAACCAATTCCTGGCTACAGTTACATTTATCTACATGTTATACATGTCTATAATAAACTATTATGAAGAATACTCAATGACCCTTTAAAAGGTCCAATAAAATATATCCTTCTCAGCTGAACTTTATGAGTGGTTAAGCACAGGGTGAGTGACTTTCATTTAACTTATTGGTGAATTATTTGTCGAACCATCGTATTAACATATTTCAAGAGAAAACTTAACTTCCTCGTTAAAGGATGCTAGAGCATAAGAAAACCTAATCTTTAAATATGGAATATGTTTAGTACATTATTGTACTAGTTTCAAAACTAGTCAAAACGGCCTGGTTATGAGTGACCTCCTAAAAGTTAATAATACTTAGAATCAACATTGATCAAGTAATTACATGTTTAAGAGCAATTCTCTTGAAGTCTTTGATCTGTTATCAAGGAGGCAATTGACAGTTTCCTAGACGCATTTTGAATAGCAGAAAACTACAATAAGAGCTTAGATCTTTATGTTCTGTTGTGATTGAAGAATTAAGACTTTATATTTTACGGTTTGTGTTATAATAACTTAAACAGAAATTCAATTACAGCTTCTTTATCGGATTTGTTGAGGATTAATTTGTCAGTGGAGACGTGGCATATTCAAGTTCCTGTTTTGTATTTGGTTATTTTTTAAAACATTGTTGAGGATTAAAGGAACCGATAATGCAAACTTGTCATTTAAAAAGAGATCAATATGTATAATTGCCATTAATCACATGTAGATTGATATTTGTTAAATCTGTAAACTTTGTCCTACTTATATTTTTCTTTCATCCGTGTCATCAATCTCATTGTACCGATGAAATATGGTTCATATTACAATTTTAATGTCACTTTCATGCTAATGAAGTATACACACATAACTAAATATGAAACATTCTTCCTCTTTATAAACAATGATTAGAAAGTTTTTTTTGTTTTTTTTTAGAAAGTTACGAGGCTACTACATATGGAAACAAATCGTCATCCGAAGTCATGTTATTTAATGCTTACGTCAGATGACGTCCATGGTGGTGTCTGTTGGGTGTCACATGTTCGTACTTTATTGATGGAGACTGGGTTTTCATATGTTTGGATCTCCCAAGACTGTGGTAACATATCATGTTTTATCCAATGTTTTAAACAACGATGTAAAGATATTCAGTATCAAATAGGTAAATCAAATTAAATTCATCATCGTATCTTCAAACTTGTTGTCACTTCAAGAGTATTCTGGAACCAGAGCTTTACATTTTGGAACTTATTCCAAATAGAGACCGTGTACGTACTGTGTGTAAATTTAGATGCATGAGCCATAAACCTAAAATCCAACTGTATCGATACGATACAAATGTAAATATTGATCTACTGAAATGTACAAAATGTAATAATGACGTCATTGAAGATGAATATCACTTTTTATAAGTCTGTCCATATTATAACGAAAGTATATAAACATTGTTACCTAAATACTATTATACATATCCAACACATGAAGAGTTTAAGTTGTTAATAACTTCAAATAATACTGAGTGCTTAAAAAATCTCACAATTTGCTTGAAGCGTAAGGCTTATCGCACACTACGTCCGATTTTTCTTGTGATGCGTCATGCGATACGTTAAAAAAACGCAGACAGTATATTTTTCAAAGGCCACGCACACTACGTCTGATGCGTCAATGGGATGCGATCCGATGCGTTTAAGTAAGTGCGGCCCCTATTTTATCGCATCGCAAATGAAATCGCATAGAGGATTCCCTATCTTAGTCATATTCTACTCTTCTCGAGGGGTTTCAAACCACATGGAAGGAAAGTGGATAGGCCTTTATATCATGCGAGCTATGATTATGTTTTAAACCATAATTACAAATCCCGCTTTTTTTTGGTTTTAAAAAACATGTTTGATATTACTGTTGCCGGCATATACATGTACTTTGAAGATAAAACTGAAATTCCTAAAACATGTTTCGTAAGACTTTTATTTGGATATAAACAGATTTCACAGTAGAGATATATGAATCTTATATGAATTTTATGTGAAACGCAATATCTAACGCACTTGTTTAACTTGTGTAGTGTGCGCGAAAAAACGCATCGCATGACGCATCGCAAACAAAATCGAACGAAGTGTGCGCCCAGCCTAATCTACATATGTAAATAGTCACTTCGATGTCCACGTGCACTTCAATTGTTTTTATAAAAAATTATTTAAATATCAATAAACTATTGTCGTATTGCTAGTATTTAAAATATCAAGTGAAAACGGTAAAAAGACATTAATTATTCAAAACAAATAAGTTTATGCCAGTTAGTGTTCTTACTTAATATGCTACTCTTCAAAGAA
Source organism: Gibbula magus (assembly GCA_936450465.1). NCBI lineage: Eukaryota > Metazoa > Mollusca > Gastropoda > Trochida > Trochidae > Gibbula > Gibbula magus. The sequence continues at coordinate 27,109,670 of OW388294.1, forward strand.
ACTGAATTTTCAGTTAATTGTCACTTTAATCTTGCCTTTTATCTAATAATTCATACACATAAGTCACTTTACTTTAAATTTTGCTTTTAACACCTGAACATAACTCATTTTTTAAACGTAACATGCAATTAGAAGTGTAACTTTACAATTAACAAAGGCCAAAGTAATTATGCTGTTTATTTTAGGATATACCAAGACACAACTTCAAAGATTATTTTTGTCAGAAAAGATGAAAGAATTGACATCCTAGGTTTAAAGTGCTTTTTTGGAATGCCTACATTTTTCAGATGGCTTGTTAAAAGGTGCTGTAGCAGGCTGTTTCCGTGTTTTTTTTCTTATTTTGTCTTTTATTAATAAAGTTTATACAATATATTGTTATATTAGAGGGTAAAACATGTCATTTTACGATCAGATAAGGATGGTTGAAAGGGCAGACCAATGGTTGCACAAACAAATTATTTATGCAAAAAAAAATTCAACTTTGTAAACTTAAATAACGTTAAATGTGATTCCTTCTTTAATTACATTTGAGTTAACATTGAACACATTAATTTTGAACTACTAAACCGAAATAAACCAATAATTTGAATATCTTCAGTAAGTATAAAACCAATGAACAGACACAATTCTGATGTAAAAGGATACAAGGTTCAACAAAAGTCAGGAAATTCTTTACCAAACCAAATAATTATGTTCAAATGGCTTTGTTTGCAAAGGCAGTAGACTATTCCTGAAGTGAGTGATTGGTGGAAAGGAAGCACAGTTATTTTTGGAATTCCGACTATTTACTTTATTTGTATCCAGCTCAGACTAACATATTGAGTCAGTTAACCATGTTTTGGATTTATATATATGTAATTTCAGAACAAATATAAAGTTGTACTTATTTTTGTAGCTTAGTTTTGTCTATTTACAGACACTTGTTGGTTTTTGAAGTTATTTAAATATCAATTTAAAAACAAAATGCTGATGAAATGACAAAACACTAGTGATATGATCTGAATGTGAGTTTATTGAGTTAGTTAACAATTCTAATGTAAATCAACTCTTGTAAGAAAATTTAATTAAATAAACATGTCAGAAGGTTTTTTTAATTTGATAAAAAGTCAAACCAAATTAATGACTCTCGGTGTTGGTCTGGATTAACATACGTTTCTGCTTAATAATCACTGAAAAATGAGTAATAAGAAAATATAACACACCAATTAGTTTTCAAAATATTTCTAACAACGTTCACAATCAACTGGTGTCAAATAAGTCGCAGTTCAGTCATTCAAATCATGAAATGTACACAACAAATCAAACACATTAAACTGAATAACATAATCCGTAACTATGTGCTCATATATGTAGAACAGACATATTCAGAATATACAGAACTCGGTGAAGTTTCAACGACAAATAGCGATACTGTGTGAATCATAGCAATCGACGCACTCGGTATAGTATAGAGCATAGAGTAGCTCAATTAACTAGATAAAGTTACCCGTGAAAATAACCCAAAGCAAGCAACATTTCACTGCACCTGAAACCTCTTGAGACTTTCACAGTTTTACATACAGGGGGCTTCATGTACATTCAAGTACTGCTCACTCTACACTGGGGAGTCCAAAGATTTCCCTTGAGTTCGTCTGACTCAGTGTGTCAGACAAGAGTGATCTCTGTCTAGGAGGTCTTGATAGACACACCAATGTAGGTATTTCCTCCAATTATGCATGATGGGATTTAAGCAGAAGATATATTTTATTACGATATGTAAATGTGGCGGATCTCCGGTTTCAATGTAGTCCTAATGCATATTGCATTAAAAAATGAATATTATAAATTTGTGAATATTTAATTTAAATTCTGAGATAAAGGTTCAAGATATGCTACTTGTAAATAAGTGTTACCTTTGACTAAATAATACTCCTCTGTCAATAAAACGAGTTCTAAAACGAATTTCCATGTTTCGGTTAAGCTATGCGAGGCCATTTCCCATTGATAGGACATTTAAAGGTGTTCAAAATTGCCGCTGGAAGACTGATGTAGGGACATCTTAGCCTTCAGAGTAGAGTTTTAAGTATGTTACAGTAATAAATGAATAAATTAGTCACCCAATATATTGTATAAACTTTAATAATAAATGTCCAATTTGAGAATAAATAATGTGCAAAAAGTACTACAGCGACTTGTCTGCCCGGTGGTTTAAATTATAGCCAAATATCTACCCATAATGTCTGAATTATTGTATTCAATTGTATTTTCTAAGAAAAGGTTTAAAGCAGCATTGTTCTTTTTCAAAAGCAACGAGTTCTGTTATTTGTTGCATGAGCGATGATATGATTTAAATTGATCTCGGTGAAGTTAATGAAAGTCGTATTCCTTCATATTCACTTTTATCAACATTGAATTTAAATCAAAGGAATGGTGTTCAAAACTAATTACTTTCTTCTTTTATTCAACAACAGCCCTTTTATTATCATTCATTGTCATTTTGTCAACGATTCAGTTTACATTGTAAATGAAATCGTTTTTGATAAAGTGACTCATATGAAGTATCAATAATAAGGAAACATATACTTAGCCACTTCGAAGTTAAAACTGTTTTTTGATGAATACTTATATAACTGGTTAAGTGTTGTATCAATTGTTATACAAGATTAAAGTACTGTATATTCGAACGGGATAACCATTAATCCACCGAATCGAAAGAGTAAACTTCCTTTACAGTCTATTCATCCAGATTATAAATTGCAAAAGCTATGAAACCAATATTTGACAATAATGAATCATTTACAGATCTTACCTCTTACAAGTTAACCATTGTTATAATAGACAAATTGTATAGTCAGTGTAAATTACTTCCTGTACAAACATAAGCAAAGAACTCAAATATAGATTTTGCAGACTATGTGAATCTGGAGAGATAGAGGATGAATACCATTTTATACTTAAATGTAAAACACTTTCAAACATTAGACAGCAATACATCAATGTCACAACAGCTTCTAAACAACACTACTTTGATTGAATGTCAAACAAGAACTAAGATTTAATTAGAAACGTGTCCATGTAATTACGAAACTCTGTTATTTCAAAAACACCGGCTTATGTATATATACCCATGTACAGCTTGTTATGTTAAATCAATTTCACATGTGTTATATGTTGTTATAGGCGTTTAAATATCAACAGAAAGAAAGAACTCAATTATTGATTCAGAAGTTTTGAAAACAGAGTACGGTGTTTTCACTGATATTTTCAAATTAATAACGTCCAAAAAAGCAAATGTCTTAAATAATTACTCTTTGTGTTACCACATTGGCCCAACTGACCTTTGAAACGGGTTTGAAATTGAAGTGTCAAGATAAACTCAACGTCTAATAAAGCAATTCAGTCCTTATTTAAAAAGTTTCTAGTTGAAGAGACTTGCTTCTCTGGAGATGAAGAACGATAATGTTTATTTGAATGAGTTGCAATAAACTTAACATAAGAAATCTCAGATGAAATGATAAATTTGGTGCTATGAAATGAAATACTTCATGTTATATTCAATCATGATGATCAATGTTTGAAAACTGCTTTAAGGAAAGAAAACTTCTCAGCATCTTACAACCAAGACTGTGAATATTTCTTGAAGAGTGATATGTTTAAATGTTAACAATAATGATGTTGAAAGTGTTATGTGTATTAATAACATGCCACAGGATATTCATATGAAACGGAGGATTAATGTCTAATAACATTTCCAAAACGACCTCAAGCTAAAATCTTATTTTCTATCTATTTTCTATCTATCTGTTATTCTAAATTCGAAACAGTATTTACAATTAGAAAAAGCAAAAATGTCGTCCCTAAACTATCAGTGTAAAATAAGATCGAAGCTTAAGGTTTAAGAGGACTTACAAAAAACACCTCCATCACCACAGACGCGGTGGTACAGTGGTATGAATGCTGAATGCTGGCTGTAGTTTGCAGAAGGATGTTGGTTTCGGTTTCGAGGGAAAAGCATTTTGTTAACCGAGTTAGTCATTACACCCACTATCTTAACTTTAAACCTGACGTCTTAGCGTTTAAATATAAATATTCAAACAGGGCATAATCAAGATAAGTACAGAGGCAGAGAGACATGATTCAATTTTTTTCTCTGAGGAAGCGAGTTCGTATCAGATTGAGGGAAATAACGAGAAAAAGTGTTCTCGAAGAACAATAGAAAGTTTTGAAAGTTGCTTTCAAGGAGTCCAATGAAGAGTAGAATGTGACATGAAATGGCAACTATTTCCATGTGTTGTTGCATTATAAGTAAAGGTCTTTTTGACAAGGAAGAAAGTCGTATTAGGTAAAATTAGCTTATGTTGTCATACATGATTGAATATATAAATTCAAAAAAAAATGATTGCTAGACAAATGTTATACATTTTAACATAACAAGGGACAGGTTATCATTTTTATAGAACTTGTCCATACATTACAAATCAAACATTTCTGTGCTTATAAAAGCATTTAAATAAACACAACCTAGTTAAAACAATAAATATAGACTTACATAATTTATGTTTAAAGAACAAAACATTTTCGAAACATTAAGACTTAAACGGAGTGTCAATAATATTAAGAGTTTTTGTTGTGAAAATAACTGTGAAAATGTCAACTTAGATTTTGAAAATGTTGTTGACACCAGTTTTGTAGCACTATTTTAAACATTTTAAATATATACTTTGTTTACAACGTCAACAATCCAGAATGAATAAAACATGAAGTAATCATTTTGACATTATGATAAACATTGACAGTTAGGCACATGGGTAAATGAAACAGCTATCATAAGTCAAACATTAGTTATATCTGTCACTGTTTACCCTTCAGCAAAATAAGATACTCGGTTTATAACCGAAGTCAATGTGAACTACGACTGAGCTTCAAATGTTCACTCCCCACAATGTTGATTAAGCTATAGATAAAACAATAGAATGACAGTGTTCCTATATTAGTTTTATAATGTGTATTGTGATTGCCGTAATTTCAGGCATGGATACATGTATGTCAGCATTCAGCATACTGCTAGCTTGTTCAGTAAATGTACGTATAATTGCAACATCATATCATCAGCTTTGTTTTACGCATTAGGAGATGACAATCGGGATTGAATCCGTTCTAAAAATATAGAGATATACTGATGTTGTTATGTTGAAAAATAATAAATCATTCATCCACCTTGGATTGGAATCTGCTATACAGAAACATAATGGATCGAGTTCTCTCATGGATATATGCGCTATGCAATTTATCTTTTATTGTTAGTCTTGTATTACATAGGCTTTAAGCATAAGAAGATGAGCGGCTTCAAATTATATCAGTTTCTCCGCTTTAAGTTTTTATAACAAATTAAAAGAGGATAACAAGACAGATTTTATCACTTTCCCGTTGTTCACTACACAGAATAAATGCCATGGGTTTCGATAAAATGGACCAGCAGATTTATGATTCTAGACGATTCGATAGATTTTATCCCATTTACCTCGCCATGAAAATCAAATATAGTATCGAAGGAGTTTCCTCTCTTCGAATGTCACCATTTGAACGATTCGAGGCGAAGGAGAAACTGGTAAAAGCATTGTGACATGATTAAGTATAATTTCATTACAAGGACAACATTTACGAAAGTGATCATAATGAAATATTTGTGTTCTAATCACTTCAAGGAAATTAAATTATTTGTTTTCTTTGTGGCAATTTCACACTTTGAATTTAGGAGGAAATGACATTAGTCAGTTGGCAGTGTTGAAATCACGTTTTTAGATAGTTATCTATGCGATAAGAGACATTCAATCTATTATTTAACAGATTGTCAACAGCTGAATTCACTCTTACTCTGAAAGTGCATTACAGATAATTACTGCCCTTTTTAAAGATGATGACAAGATAATCCCTTTATTTACACGTGTCATGTCATTGGATCAGGTTTTTATACTGTAAGAACGGTAATTCGAAATGTAACGTTCACTTTAAACTGGTTTCAAAAAATAAAATTTACGTTCACTAAATGACCCATTGAACTGATATATACATTGTTCTTATTTTAAATATTATCTCTCTGATATTATTCATTGAACAACCACATATCATTTGTATCATCTTCTGATTAAAGAGACTTTCTGGAGTCCCGTCTTGTTCTAAATCAGTAATACACAGACGATACTGTCTTTCCTTGACAAAAACAATGTTTATCTCATGGAGATCGATGGAAAAGTAGATTTAACGAGTATCGCCACTGCAGCTCGAGAATTGGTTTATTGCACTGATTGAACTGGGTGCATGTATCTCATTCCAAATTATCTGATAATGTTTTTTTTTTAATTTGCTTTTGTTTCTGAGCATCTTGTTTGCAGAGTTTATTGCAAAGTGTTCAAATAAAACAGTTTGTTATAATTTGACTCCCTAGCTTCAAACCCTTCAATTCGGGTCTTTGTGTATCATAGAAATAAATATGCTACAAGGTTGTTTTGAATGGTAAATACTTGAGATGACGGGTGACATTCGAATTCCAAACAATATCGGTATTATACTTTGACATACAATTTAGCTATCACGGCAAACCCAAACATTTCACCTCACAATGCAGGAATGTGTAATGTTATGAACTCAAACTAAAACAGCTAAAATGACCTGATCGAATCACAGCCTGTGTGTAGGTATATTAATTGTTGGTTGAGTCAAAACAGATTTTAGATGATCAATAAAATTTCACAATCCTCTCTCAAATATCAAATAATTTAACTATTTATCAAAATGTTATTTGCTTTAGTTATTGGTTTTATTTATTGGTTTTAAGATGCCATAGCAGTTATTGGTTATTTGTTATTGGTTATCTAGTTATACACATTTTCCACATATATGATATACAATAACAGTTTTTCCTACCCGGTTAAGCCATGAAGTTAACAATGTTATGATCATATATGCGAAAACTAGTGTCAATGAAGTGATTAGCTTGTCATCATTTTTAAAAGGACAGTCATTATCATCTGTAATCCACTTTTAAAGAAACATTGAATTCAGCTGTTGACATTCTGATAAATAATAGATTGAATGTCACTTATCGCATATATAATGATCCTAGACCGTGAATTCAACACTGTCAACTGACTTATGTAATTTCCTCTTAAAATCAACTTATTAAACTTCCAAAATAGAAAACAAGTACATTCATTTCCTTGCAAAGATTAGGACATGCATACTCCATTAAGGGTACTGTAACTGTTTGCCTTGTAACTAAATCATACTTAATCATGTCAAAATGTATTTTAGATCTTCATCCTTGACTAGAATATTAAAAAACCGATATCATGTTAGATCTGTGGCGAAGTGAATGTGATAACGTATAAAATCAAAGTCTGTTGGCCCTTCTGTATTAAAAAAAAAACATGACAATTGTTCTGTGTAGTTTCTTTATGAAAACTGGAAATTGAACTAATTACGGTTGTTATCGTCTTTCCATTGTAAACAGGTTGTAATAATTAGTAAATGTGATATCGTTTAGTTTTTTTACTATTTATACCATGGAGAAAATAATATTAGTTGTATAATTTGTAACCAGAACGATCATGAATTTATAACACTCATGTAGGAACAATGTCATTTTATTTCATTTTCAAGCCACATTCGAAGTTCAGCCTTACTTCGGTTTGAAAGTACCGAAGTGTACTAATGGGTAAACGGTGACCCGGGTTAAAAAAATGTTCGAAACCACGGTGACACAACGAGTCTCTTTCAATTCATATCTTAGATATTCAGATCATCCATAAGCGTTTTACTTTAAAATACACCTGCAGACAGAAACTGGATCACCCAGGAAGTAGTCATTATTGATAACCAACTGATCTGGACTGGACGAGACAACATGTCAACTGACAGTGTCTCGTGCTTCTATAAAGAAAACACTCAGAGAAATATCCATTCAGATTCACATATGTTTTCTTTCGGCAAAATGAAATGTATATCATAATGCAAACATGGTTTAAAGTTAATTATTCAGTAAAATTGTTAATATTGTGTGTATTCCACTTCAGAAAAATACGTTGATCTTGCGATGGTATCTTTGATGATTGAAAAGGTTACGCGACTAAAAACCTCAAATATGAAGTAAAATAAGAGTAAATCAAATAATGACAAAGCGTCTTTTAATATAATATATCATATATCTGAAACTATCCGTTTGTGGGAATTATTCATGCAACTACATAATGCGAACTGATCTTCATAAGATATTTTCTTTTTAAAAATGCTATTTTGAAAGTTTGGTTTAAAAATTAAATGTCAATACCATTAATGTCAGCGAAAAACGAAAAAAGTAATATCCATTTGCTGAACCGACAATACAATTTTAAAGCAAATACTCTTTTAAAAGTCTTATTTTAAATGCTTCAAATTGTTTTACAAATCAGTGTCAACAGCAATGTGAGAATCTAAGTTGACGTTTTCACTATGTTCATGAACATTCTGAATATTATTGACAATCCACTTCTTCTTTTAATTTTCTAACAGTTTATACATGCGCTGTAACACACCGTCCTTAATTAAATAAACTGTTTTCACTAAAAAGGTAAATAAGTGTTATCAATGACTAAATAATACTCCCGGATCGTTCTAGAACAAATGTACATGGTTCGCCGAAGCTATGCAAATACATTTTTCTTCGAGTGGCCATTTTAAGGTGTTCATTTTCAAATGGTCGCTCGTAGGTAGTGATCTTACTGATGGAGCGAAACCTAAACACTCAGAGGAGAGTTTTAATTCGCATGAGATCACCTCTCACATTGAAAGGTTTGTTTTAAATTGTCGCTTTACGTCGCACCATTTTCTTTCAATACAGACAACAGTTTTCTATTGATATGGCTTATCGATTGTGAAATTAGATATTCTACACTCAAACGTACATGTAAGAAAATACTGTATACACGTTTATAATAGATGGCAAACTTGAGAAAAAACTATCTGCAAAAAATACCTTGCGCCATTAAAATAGATCTTGTGTTACGTTTTGTATATTGGTTGAAACGGGTCGGTAAATGTTGATTTATGACTTTGATAACTTCTCTTGTTATGTCCGAATGTATCATTGTATATGTCTTTTGACTACCAACCTATTTTCTAAGTCAGTTTATGTCATCGATCTATTTCGTCTATGACAACATAAATTAATTGAAATGTCCATTTCGCATTAAATTCCGATATTTAGCATCAGATTTTTTTCAAAATGTAAATGTAACTGTTAAATACAAATCTGCAATGACCATACAAGCAAAAACGTAAATCATGGCGAAGTCGCAAGTCACGTGGTTTCGACGCCCTTTTGGATTTTTTTTACTTTTCAGATACCATGTTCTTTTGCGGAATCACCATTCTGAAGATATTTGCATCTAAGGGCTGAAAATTTGTTTTCTATACAGCTTTAGCATTGGGGAATAACAATGGGTTTTTTTCATTTTGATAGCGAACACCTAATACTTTTTTCACAATGACATTTCAAAGGATGGTGATTTTTAACATGTTACTTAATAGGAATCATTATTGAAATCGATGGCAAATGTCATTTACGGTCGTGAGAAAGGTGACAAAATGAGAGAAAATGATAATTCCGATTTTTAACATGGGGACAATTTTCAAAATGCCCCTACACTGTAGATACCTTAAATCCTTTTTTGAAAGATACACAGCATCAATACAAGCAAAAAAGTAAACCATGACGAATTCGTATCTCACGTGGTTTACCGGCCATTTTGAAAATAATTGTAATCTTTAAAATTGAATCAATATCTGTTAACGTCTCCAAAATCACACTCACAATTTTTCTACCTGCATTTGTAATGCGTTTGGTGAAATAAACAAAAGAGATATCCAACTGACTTGCATACTGCGAAATCATTTCAAACCAATCTTTTACCCAATTGTAACTATAAACATAATGTTGGTTGTAAATGTTAGATTCCTGATCACTGCATCAGAAAGTTGAGGCGTGTTCTCTCATTATAGCAGTTTCAGACATTGCTCATCATAATGGAATATTACATAAAGTATTTCATTTCAAAGCAGCAACTTTGCATTTAAGGCTGTCATTCTGTGCGTCGGTTATGTTAAGTTTATTGCAACTGATTCAAATAAACATTATCGTCCTTCATCTCCAGAGAAGCATGTCTCTTCAACTAGAAACATTTTAAATAAGGACGGAATTGGTTTATCAGACTTTGAGATTATCTTGACACTTCAATTTCAAACCCGTTTCAAAGGCCAGTAGGGTCAATATGGTGACAAAAAGGGGAATTGTTTAAGACATTTGCTTTCTTGGAAGTTATTCATTAGAACACCACATCTAGTATTCCAATTTCTGTCTAAAACTTTGGTTTACTTGGCTAAACAAAGTATATTTTATAACAACGTGCAACCTGTAACTCGTAAGATCTGAAATGGAGTCATTATTGGAGTCAAATATTGGTTTCATATCTTGATATTTTGATGAAAAGACGGAATATTCAGTTAAGTCATATACTATCGATTCTTAAACACAATATTCGTCCCATTCAAATATATAGTATGTTCATCTTGTATAACTATTGAAATTGAAGTCATATTAAACAAAAAAAAGTTTGAACTTCTCAATAATAACCTGACATTACAACGTATATGTTTCCTTCTTTGTATTGATACTCAATAGTCAAGTATCAGTCAGTATGTATTGATTAATTAGAATTATTCCATTTACATTTAATCTCTGACAAATACTAATGATTTTTTTTTATAAAAGAGCTATTTTAACACAAGTTTAACACCACTCCTTTTGATATAAATTCAGATGTTGAGAAGAGAAAAATAAAGAAGAATATTAGTTTTATTCCCTTCAGCGAGATCAGTTTAAATCATATCATCAATTATGCAACAAATAAAATAACTCGTTGCTTTTGAAAATGAACAATTCTGCATTAATCAGTTTCTAAGAAAAACAATAGAATATAATTATCTGGAATTTATTGTTAGAAATTTGGCTGTAATTTACATCAAGTGACAATTTAAGGCATTGATCTTAGGCCTTAATTGGTTATGAAAGAGACAATAAAGGATGGAGTTTTACAATGTATAATATTGTGAATTTTAATTGATATAATTACACTAAAATAATAACACACTTGCAATATTCAATAGGACTACATATAAACCAAAGATCCACCCATATTTTCATATCACTATACAAAAATATCTTCTGTTCAAATCCAATCATGCATAATTGGCAGGAATACCTACTTTGGTGTGTCTATTAAGACTTCCCAGACAGAGATCACTGAGTCAGACGAACTCGGGGGAATATGTGGACTCTCTAGTGTAAAATGAGCACTCCTTGAATGTACATGAAGTCCCCTCTTCTTAAAACATTGAAAGTCTCAATGGTAACCAGGTGCAATTGACAATGCTGATTTGTCATGTGATTTGTGATGCTACTTTGGTTTATTTTCATTGTAAGAAGAATAATAAGAAATATGATTGCGCTACTAGATACCATACATAGTGTTTTGTATGATGCACACTATATCACTATTTGGTTTGAAACTTGAGTTGCGTTCAGTTGTGTTTTAAATATGTCTAAATGGCATGTATTTCTAATACAATTTACGTCTATCTAAGGGGTACTGGATGTAAAATTAGCTTAACTATCGAATGTTGGACCTCGATTTATGTCGAGGCCTGGTGCTCGTGTTATAAACTGTTGGTACGGTCAGTGCTGGCGTTAGTTGCCTTACTTTGAGGGTATTGGTTCGAATCACACAAGGGACTTGTCCCGAAAAAGAACAATAATTTTTACTTTAGAAGGTAGTGTTATCCCAAATGTAAAAATGTTATTTGTCTATCATATTGTATACCCAATTGAAGTACATATTCTAATGATAAACATGGTTGACACCCCTAAACGGAAAATGGATTTTAGCAAAGTAAATGCATGGATAATAAATAGTGTTCGATATTATGGTATTTTCAAATTATATGGCACAAACACATGATGTAAACTATATAATACTTGTCATGTATGTATTGTGTGCGAATGAGAGTTTTTGTATATTTGTGTTCAGTAGAATTTCTTTTCAAATGCAACTTTTCATTATTTATTAGAACCAAAATAAGAAAAATCAAACACTGTAACAATATACCAATGCCAAAATCTCTAGATACAAGGAATGAATTCTTTTAAATAAATTTCATTTTTCTTATTTTCCTCTTTTCTTCTTTCAAATGGAGAAATAGCAAAAGCTCAAAGACATTATTCACAAAAAGACATCCAGTAGTGACATGTTTTATCCAAAACATAATCGAACCTGACAAAAACACTTCATTCCTATAACTGTTACGGGTGTCAACCATTATTACCATGAGTATATTTATTGAGTTTTTATCAAGTTCAATGTTTTTGATATAATGTAATTTTATGTTTAAAATGCCTAAATTGCGACTTTATTCAGATCACTATTTCACTTGATTATGTAAGTTGTTAGAACTTAATTATTTCGAAACCTAATCAGTGAGTTTTACTTTCTTATTATTTGTTTTTAGTGAAACACTATGTTCATCCATATTAAAAAACCAGAAGAAAACAAAACCAAACTTCTCGGTGAGATGATAGAAACCAGGAAAGGCTCCTGAGCTGGACATATTTTCTTTTATTGAATTGGGTCTTTCAGGGGCCTTTAGGAGTGGAATATCAAGGTTTCTGGATAACAACTTCTTTGTGTGTACACACACTACGTTTCGATTCAAGACGTTTCAAGAGATAAAGGAGTGAGCTTATACTCGAAATGTAGTGTGTGTGCACAAAAAGAAGTATATATAAATTAATTTCATTGTAGATTTAACTTAATTTAACTGACTTCATTCAACTGGTTATTCATATACACACTTTTATAAATGTGCCTTGTGTAGAAAGCCCATTTTGATAAACGCCCCTCAGTAAAAATGTGACAAATGCGCGTCATATAGACAGATGGTGACTATTACAGCATTGTGATGATGGCTTTAACTTTGTATTTGAATTTGTTTGGCAGAGAAATAATTGTTTATATTATTATAGTATTATATTATTGTATTTTACTCCTTTACTCTTGACGTACACAAGAATAGTTAACTCAATAAACTAGTCTGGATGGATGCAAATAATGTAAATAGTCAGAGTGTAGAGATAAAGTGTGTTTCCTTTCAACAAATCACTCACTTCTTCCAACAGAAGGAATAGTCTACTACCTTTAAAAACAAAACCATTGGAACACAATTATTTGTTTTGGCGAACAATTATCTTGAAGGTTGTTTGTGACTTGTTACATCAACTTTTCATCTGATCGTTCAATGGTTATATACTGGTTGAATTGTTTAACTTATTCTTTTGGCTTTTGTTTTTTTAAATATGCTATTGTTACTTCAAATGTAGTTAAATTAATAAGTCAAATTCAAGTCATATTCAAGGTTTTCAATTAAAATACGAACAAATAAACATACTTTAATACACAAATAGTTATTGATAATTAACGACCTATCTGTTTTAAAAATTATTAGAAAAAACAATTATTTCATTGTCTTTACTTTAAAATGACTTCTTCCAAACTATTAGAACTACTCTCTTTTCATTCAGAGAACTACTTAGTTTTAATGTTTTCAAACTCTCAGTGATCTGTTTAGAGTTTTCCAGGTTTTTTTCAAATCTAAAACCGCAATTGCACTTTGAGATTCAAGAAAACAACCTAAATGACTAAAATATTGACATTATCGATATTAAGTGGTGCTATCGATACTATGAATCGTTTTAAAATTACTTTTGATCAAGTACTACTGGCGCAACAATTATAATGATATATCGATAGTTCGATCTATCATTACATCCCTACGTTCTATCCATATGCGGCTCAACGAACCTGTTAATGATGACGTAACTATAATCCTTTAAATGAAATGACTATATTATCTATCTAGGACTTTCATTTTGGTTTGGACATTAGAACAAACATAGTTCTTGCAGTTAGAGACTAACTCCATTAATTTGAGTAAATGTTGGCCATACTACTCTTCTGAAAAAAATCGCATTTTATACCTAGAATGTCAGTTCGTTCATCTAATCTACTAAAAAGAATAATGAAAGCCATGTCTTTTAATATTCTGAGATAAAACAACACAATTACATTGACATTGGGTATTTTAAAAGACCACAAGTTACGTTTGAAAATATTTTTTTGTCCAGGTTTCAAAATGAAACTTAAATCAAAGTGACTGACGTATGAACAATAGGATTAGCAGCAACATTAAAGTGAGGCAAAATTAATTGAAATTGACGTTGACAACTTGAATGGTATAAAATGGCACAATATTGTTGTACATTATGGTTGCTTTGAAAAGTAACATATTAAGTGATAACAGCAACTGACACAAATGTATTTTGAATAAGTAACGTTTTTGGGGTTTCCTTTTGTGTATCAAACTTGATTACCTAAATACTCTTATAATACTCTTAGAAACATATTCTTGTTCTTGAATATTTAGGAATGTTTGTATACTTCATTGGCATGAGACTGGTCCTGATATTGTAATGTGATCAATATTTCAAACTTTCAAAATCAGTAAAATAAGATTTTTAATATATATATATATATATATATATTTAATTAGTGTAAATGATAGATAGTGCATGCTTTTGAAATGAAAAGATATATCGATTTTGAATAATCATATCCTTTGGCTGACAAATTAATCCTACAGGAATTCAATAAAGAAGGTTATAATTGGATTTATGTTTAAATAATTATAACACCAACCACAAAAACTAAATTCTTTATTCTTCATTTTTATGAGAACATAAAAGAACAGAATGCGTCCTGGAAACTGTCAATCTCCCCTTTGATAACAGACCAAAGGCTTCAAATTGCTCCTAAACATAAAATTGCTTGATCAGTGTTGATTCTAAACCGTATTTGCTTTTACCGAGGTCAGTCATAAACAAACCGTTTTGAAACTAGTACAAGAATGTAATAAAATAATTCAAAAGAATTAACAATTACGTTTTTCTAATGCTTTGGCATCCTTGTACATGTATGATAGAGATTATGTTTTCTTTTGAAATACGTTAATGCGATGGTTCGACCAATAATTCATCAATCAACTAAATGAAGTCATTCAATCGAGGCTTAACCACTCATAAAGTTACAAGTGAGCTACTCACAAGATCACATGCCACTACACTGATTGTGTGTGATTGTTTGGAAAGTGCCAAGAAATAGTTCTTTCTGTACCATATGTCTCTTTTACATGTACACACGTTTTATTGTGATATATTTTAACGTATATGTTAAAGGTCATTGAGTATTTTCAAAAAACATTTTATCATGTAAATGTAAAATATGTAGATCGATGTGATTGTAGCCATAGTTTTATGTCTTAACAGTTGTAACTTCCCATTCCGATGAACTGACCAAAATTATCATATATTTGACAGATATTATTTATGCACACAAACCAGATAATTGGGAGCTATAGTATGTTTTTCCTGGTCATGCTTCTGTTTGTCCAAAATGTTTTATAGGCCTTTGATACTTGACATCAACATCCAATTACAGATAAGATCCTAATTTTGGACCTTGTGACCTTGACCATGGATATTGACCCGTAACTTTTGATTGGTGAATGATAGCACTTTCATCCTTACACTGTAATGAGTCAAATGAGATAAAAATGTTTAACCTTGCAAACTTGAACTTGAACTAAAAATTTGCAATGGTCAGTGATATACACCTTTGACACCTGGCCATGTTCATTCACATTGGTATTAGGTTTTATATTAAATATTTGAATTCCAAACTACGCTTATTTCCGGGGGCATAGGTGTTGTACAAACACATCTTGTCTTGCTATTATCTCTGACCTAGTAACACATCCTTTGTTTTGAATATTAGCAGCATTCTAATTATAAGTATAGTGTTAACAGTTACCTACAGTAATGTACAGACATTGTTTTATATTTAATCCACTAAATTTTAATTTTCTACCATAAATATATTGTAATGAATATTCATTAAACTTGCTTTTATCATCTGGGAAGGAAATTTTAACTGATATTGAGACCCATTCATTTTTAACAAATCAAATGTCAAAAAGCAATTATATTACAATTAATTTAAATAATTAAATTAGTAAGGTAGTTCTCCCTTTTAAAACATAAGAATGATCATTAATGTTGAAATATAAATGTGGAGTTTGGTTAAAATTAATACCGGACGATTTTGAGTTTGTCAATATTAATGTTATATGGCATTAATGCAAATGTTTATTAAGCCGTCAATTGTTTAAATATGCCTTCATTTATGTTATCCAATCACAACTGATTAGGAGGCTACCTTTAAGAACTTCACTGCTAAAAAGGGATGAGCTGCAGTATCAATATAAGCATATTTTCACCTGAATTCAAGGAATTGATAACGGCCGAAATGACTTCAAAAGACTGTTCGTAATTTATTTATTATCTATAACGCAGTGTATATTTTTTGTAGCAATGTTTAGCAAATCACTCTTTCAAACGATTTAGTTATAATGATTCAGTTGAAATAATTTGTTGAATATATATAGTTGAAATATTTATTTTTATGAAGATGGCATACATTCAGTGAATTGGATTGCCTGATGTGTATTGTGCACACCTGGTGAATTCAAAATTGATCTAGTCTTGGTGGTTTCATGTTTGAAAACACAACATCGATATATCAATCCTTAACCAGGGATAAACTTACATATCTAAATTCAACATTTCTTCCGCCTATATCCAATCAGCTGTAATTGACCAGAATGCTTGCTTTGGTGTCTCAATCGAGTCTTTCTAAATAGAGATCACCCTTGTCAGGCAGTCTGGGCCAGACGAACTCGAGGGAAATCTGTAGAAATGAAGGAGCTTGGTGGAGATTACATGAATGTTCTTGATATGCGTGAAGTACCATGTCTGCAGCAGTGGTAGGTGTTTTCAACCTTGCTTACTTTGGTTTATCTACAAACTTGTACCACACAGAGACGGGAGAAACGAAAGCCTATTACATGTACCTGACAGACTGGATAAGGATATTGATACAGATTAGCATTAGTTATTCAGTCTGTAACACAGTGAAAGTCAAACGAGTCTTTTAATCCTCCAAGAGAAGGTTGACGTGATGATTGTGTATATTTATGGTAGAACGTGGTCTTGTGTTTAGTTCAGTTGACCGCTATCAGTGAAGTTCAATAACAATGAGCTCAACTCAGTGTATTGGTGACTCGCTTTATGGTTCGATAATCTGATTTTGAAGGTTTATCTCCTGCCTCACTGTAGACTGAAGAAGTTGAGGCAATGTTACAGATAAACCCTGAAGCACCTTGCATACTCCGACTATTTAACAGTGCATTTAAGATACTTTAAAACTCATTACAACTGGGTACATTACTTTTTTTGGTGAATACGCGCCAAATGTGCCTCTAATTGATGATATGGGATGGCTACCATTGTTTGTAACACAAAAACAAAGTGCCTAACCTGTCCATGAGCGGTGAGGTTTTATCATCCATTAGTGATTTCTACCTGTTTTCACCACAACGAATTCAAATTGTCAAATTCACAAGCGAAAGAGAGTACATGATACATGGATTAGAATATCCTTTTCCTGTTATTTCCAGCTATGTACATAATTCGGTTGTGAAAATGGTGTGATGAAGAAGATTATTATAGCCCATAAAACATTCTGTCCTTGCCATGTCCTACAGGAAATTATGATGACTGGGCTCTTGATCTTGGCCAATCAGGGTTGAAATTAATGACCACTTGAAGACCACATGAAGTACTTTCATTAGCATTCACCAGTGCATGAAGCTTTTTACCTCAGGTACAAGGTATTTCAAAGGATATCGTCAACGTGACCGTTGCAGGATTCTTAAACATTCACATAATCTTTGTCGATGATTAAAGCATTGTTTATTTTTTAAATAAACATTACTACGTTACTAGTTTGTAGGACACACACATGCACTTACTTTAAGTGACAGCACTAATTAAAAAGAGAATTAGTGAGCACAGTTCACTCATATACCCTCGCTTTTAAAATTGGTAAAAAAAAATGTTTCAAAATAGCAAGGACATCTATTTTTAGACTTTTGTATGAATAGACCACAGAAGTATTATTAAAGAAGAGTAGTTATGTCTTCATAGATTATACACTTCTAAGCGTTTTTTAGAAGTAAAAAAGACGAAAATTTACAAATGACACATTTACACATCAGTGGTTATAAGAATCAGGTTTCGTAACATTTAAACAATTAGTGTCTGAGTTATGAGAGGGACAGAAAAGCGTGAATGGTGAAGTCAAAAAATTTAGAAAACTTCAATAGATTATGCAAATGAGGGTATGAAACATACAAAAGGCAGATGTACACATCGTGGTGATTATATGGACAAGACATTTGAACATTAGGATATGAGTTATGAGTGGAACAAAAAGTGTGAATGGCAAAGTCGAAAAACGGAGAAAATTTGGATAAATTATGCAAATGAGGGTATGAAATATACAAAAGGCACATGTACACATCATGTTGATTGTACATATCAAGTTTCGTAAGATTTGAACAACTGGTTTCAGAATTATGAGCAGAACAAAAACCGGACGGACGCACAGAGAAAATTTGCATAAACTATCCAAATGAGGGTATGAAACATATAAAAGGCAGATGAACACATCATGGTGATTGTACATATCACGTTTCGTAAGAACAACTGGTTTCAGAATTATGAGCGGAACAAAAAGTGTGAATGGTTAAGTCGAAAATTGAGAAAATTTGCATATATTATGCAAATGGGGGTATGAGACATACAAAAGGCAGATGTAGACATCGTGGTGACTATATGTATCAAGTTACAAGACATTTGAACAATTAGGATCTGAGTTATGAGTAGAACAAAAAGTGTGAATGGCATGACATATTGAAATTGCATACTAAAGTATATAACTCATGTTCTTTCATTGCACTATTTAAGACTACCCACAAATGAATTGAATGTGACTATTTCTCTATTTACATTTGTAATGATATTCTATCATACATCATAGTTTCAATAAGAATACACCCTAATCGACCAAAGCCTGATGTAACACTATACAAGGTTCAACAACCTTCAGGAAATTGTTTGTGAAAGACAATAAATGCGCTTAAAAAGTTGTGTTAGTTCAGAGTGTAGACTAACCTCTCACCGGAAGAGTTGATTGATTTGTTTGATGGACACAGGGTTATTGCTTACCGCCGGACTATTTACTTAACATCTTGTCTGACTAAACTAGATTGATTCAATGGACCACTTATCAAGGAAAGTTAAGATAGAAAATATTAATTATTTGACAAATATTTATTATATTTTGTGTCAGAGGACGGTACATTTCACAGGTGTTTGTTTCTGTCGTTTGAATAATGCGAGGGGGCGATCTGAGGGTACCGATTTCGAGCCCACCTGTGATGCGTGGCAGCATCTTTGGGTCAATATTATAAACAGACATTTCAGTTTTGTCACAATAATTGTGCACACCATTGCGTCATTTTAATTAACAAATAATGAAAATTATGTAATGATGTGCACGTCCTAACAGAATTTGAACCCTAAGAGTCTGACACCAATCGTCTGCACTAACTGTACCAGCAGCACAACCATACGGAAACTGTAACTGTATTCTTATTGATGTTTGAATAACATGGTATATACTTGAACGAAATCCATCAAATGATGAATATCCAAATGGATAGATATGTTGAATCGGTATGCCTAGGCCTGATGGTTGCTCACAAAATATGATGTATTATAACGTTTCTTAAACAAGAACTCAAGAGATGCCAATTAAAAAGTAAATAAGGCCTGATTGATGACTTCCCTATGCGTTTCAGTTCCTGAACAGCATCATTCTTTATTTTAAATTTGACTAATAAGTTTTTACTTCTTTTATTATGTTATTTCAATCAAAGATAAAACTGAACCAAATGATTTAGCTTTTTTTAATTAAAGTAAGAAGTGATGAAAATCAATGGTCAGTTTTCATAAGTAAAAACAGGGAATTAAATGTCAAACTTTACCTTGGTTCAGTATTTACACTTTTCTTGTTTAAATTAGAATTAATTTTAAATTATTAAAACTTTTGAGGAGTGTTTTTACCGGCATAGTGAGCAAATTCTTCATATGTAAGGGAAATTTTAATTTGGGACGAAATACAAAAAGGTTATGTATACCATATAAATTATACTTAACACTACATATTACAATAATATTTGGTAAGCATCTCAGTAATCTAGAATCAATGAAAGATGAAGTAATATGTATCCTTTCTCCTATTTGGGCATGTGTTTTAATATTCATCTTGACTGTTAAGCAAATGGATAAAATATGTGTTTCTTCATGGAAATCATTGAATATTCAAATTGCAATTATGCAATATCAAACTATTTTAACAATTATTAAGTCATTGCAAATTATCCCGGTATATGATTATTAATTGTTTTATTTTTTAGTGTCATTTCAGTTAAATTTAGTGTTGCGTTTAATTAAACAACACAAGGGTCGGGTGAATGCATGCGCATTGACGTTTCTAATGAAATGAATCGAACATGAGTCGAGTGTTGAATAACAGTCTCAAATATCTCCTCAGCTATCGACCAAAGCAATTTAATTTTCCATTTGTTAAAAATTACATTAATACATTACATAAATAAGCCTTGTGTCAACACAGTAGATCAAACGATAATATAATGATAAGAATGTATTTAAGATATTAAACTAATTTGTTTAATTAACATATATATTTAAATAAGTTAAATGTATCTAATTATAATATATCAAACTATACTTTGTGCACATATTATCAATGTGATCACCTTAGGAAATCGACTCAATTAAAATACTGAAAAACTACATCAATAAACTATATACATTTCCATTTATATTTGACGAAGGAAAATAAATGTTCAAATTTTGAAAACAATATATCAACACCAATACAAGAATATTCAAATAAAACCTCATCTTTGAATTCAGTTATCGTGGTTTGAAGTGTTTAGGAATGAAGTTACTTTATCAGTTGGTTAACTTCGAACTCAAAGAAGCAAATCATGTTAAGATAAAACTGGATGAAGGAATTACATGCTTAAGAGCAATTCTCTTTAAGTCTTTGATCTGTAATCAAAAAGGAAATTGACAGTTTCCATGAACACATTTTGAATAACAGAAAACTAAAAAAAAAGACTTCAGGCCTTAATGTGTTGTTGAAATTGAGGACTTAAATTAGGTTTGCTTGTTTTTTGCTGTAAATGATGAAACAAAAATTCCATTATAATGTTCTTTATTGGATTTCAATTTGATTATATCAGCACTGGAGACATGACAAATTCGTTATGTTATTGTGCTTGTTGTGTACAGGAGAAAAATGAAAGGCCCAAATTGATACATCTTGGACATCCTGATGTGTTTTATTTTTTCTGTATATTTAAATGCACACTGTAACAGCCAGTGGTACTTTTAATCCTATTCTCAACGAAAACCATAATGAACAACAATTTAACTAAATACCACCACTGACAGATGTCGGGGTCAGTTGTAATTTTTCTTATTAATCCATAGTACATATATAGAACAACATACTTGTGCATTTGGATCGTTTGTATTGACGAGGAGATGTCATGGAAGCGGAGGAACAACGAGTTCGAAGATAGCTTCGAGTTCATATACTTTATGTTCGAGTTCATATACTTTATATTCGAGTTCATATACTTTATATTCGAGTTCATATACTTTACGTGAAATACCTAATTAGTTTTGCAGTATAATGTTATTTTAAATAATAACATGACTAAATTTATACATTTCAGACATATTCGAAGGGCATGGTCTAAATACTGTATTCTAAAAGAGTGCAATACTGTATGCTGTCATTAAGAAAATATATTAACTCCACTCTTTGGAGTCAATGTTGGTCATACTACTCTTCTGAAAAAAACCGTTGTCATTCAAATAAAATCGGATTTTAAACCTAGAATGTCAGTTCTTTCATCTTATCTACTGAAAATAATAATTAAAGCCATGTCTTTTCATATTCTGAAATAAAACAACATACTTTTATTGTCATTGGATATTTTGAAAGACCACAAGTTACTTTAGAAATACTTGCCATTTATATTAACCCAAATATAACCATGTTGTATCACAAGTTAAGTTTGAAAATATGTTTTTGTCCAGGTTTGAAAATGAAACCTTAAATCAAAGTGACTGATGTATGAACAATAAGATTAGCGGAAACATTAAAGTGAGGTAAATTTATTGAAATTGACGTTGACAAGTTGAATGGTATTAAATGTCACAACCTTGTTGTTCATTATGTTTGCTTTGAAAAGTAAAATATTAAATAATAACAGTAACAGACGTACACTCATTCATCTTGAATATGTAATGATTTTCACAGGTTTTTTGTTGTCTAATTAGATTATTTAAATACTTTATTTATTTTTAAATACTTCTTAGAAACATGTTCTTTTTATTGAGATTATTAAGATGTTTCATTTTTAGGGATTTGTGTATACTTCATTGGCATGAGATATATTTAAAACTTTCAAAATCAGTAAAATATATATTTAATTATTGTAAATGATAGATATTGCATCCTTTAAAATAAAAATGTATCACGATTTTGAATTATCATCTCCTTTGGCCAACAGCAATGTGTTTCTTGTTTCATTGCTGTATTTTAAAATAACCAAATACAAAACAGGAACTTGAATATTGTCTCCGCTGACAAATTAATCCTACAGGACTCCAATAAATAAGGTTATAATTGGATTTATGTTTAAGTAATTTTAGCACCAACCGCAACAACTAAATTCTTTATTCTCCATTTTCATCAGAACATACAATTCTTAGCTCTTATTTTTGTTTTTTTCTCTTGAGAATGCATCCTGCAAACTATAATTTTTTCCTTTTATAACAAACCAAATATTTCAAAGGAATTGCTCCTAAAACATGAAATTGCTTGATCAATGTTGACTATAAACCATATATGCTTTTACCGAGGTCAGTCATAACCAAGCCGTTTTGAAACTAGTACATGAATGTAATAAAACAATTCAAAAGCCTTTGTTAACGATTAGTTTTTTCCAATGCTCTTGCATCCTTGTATGACAAAGTAAAGGTTTTCTTTTGAAATACGTTGATGCGATGTTTCGACCAATTGGTCATCAAACAACTAAATGAAGTCATTCAATGGAACCTTAACTGCTCATAAAGTTCAGCTGTTTTCTTTTCAAGTGATGACAAAAGTGAACTTTCTGCAGTGATAGTTATTTCTTGACTATACCTTGTTTTTCCTTTACATGTTCGTGTGCAAACGTTTTAATGTGAGGGATGTGTCTTAATGTATATAGCCCTGTTTATACGGCGAGCGTTTGCATATGAGTAAAGCATTACACATAAGCAAATTTGCTCATATTAGCAAACTTCGCCGTATGGACGCATTTGCACATATGTATATTTTCCTACCGTAAGCAAATTTGCACCTAGTCAGGGGCAGGTGCAAATGTTTACTACCGTGAGTAAATATGGTATTTTCACTTTTCTAGGAAAAGTTCGTCGTATACAGACATAGTGACTTCACACAGGTTGAGAAACTATATTAGAGAACTGTAGAAACTCTTAATACTGTTTTTCAAATTTCCTATATTGGATAATCTCCTTCTTGCACGCGATGATCTTCAAAATCTATCTGACTATCCGATTTTCATTATATAATTAGGGCGATAATGTCAAAACAATGCTGACAAATATAAAGTAATGTCATTTATATAGTTTACATCTAATAAATATTAATTGGCATGTTTTAGGAATTCTCTATTCATATATATTAAAATAGTTGGAAGCCCATTTGCTTAGGCAGAAATTAAATGCATATGGACGCAAAGTAAATTTACTTTTACTCAGGTGTGTATATTGCTACCATAAGCAATATTGCATATGTGCAAAGTTCGCCGTATAAACAGGGCTTATGATAAAGGTCATTAAGATTTTTCATAACATTTCATTATGTAAATATAAACTTTGTAGATCGATGTGATTGTAGCCAGAACTTGGTTTAATGTTTTAACATTTGCAATTTCCAATTCCGATGAACAGACCAAAATAATCATATTTTTACAAACATTTTAAACCCACGGACGAGAGAATGCGGAAGTATATTGAGTTTCACCTTGCCGTCCTTCTGTTTATCTAAAAAGGTTTTAACCTTGTTTAGAGATTGGCCTTCGACACTTGACATGAGCATTCATTGTGATGAGACCTGACTTTCATACTTGTTACAGACATTAATGTGATGAGACATTTCAAATGAGATAAAAATGTTATACCTTGCGAACTTGAACTTGAACTTGCATTCACCTTAAAATTGTCATTGGTCAGTGGTATACACCTTTGTTACCTAGCCATGTTCATTCACATTTGGTATTATTTTTTATATTTAAGATTCAAATAATTCGAAACTATGCTCTTGTTTATTGTCGGAGGTATAGGTCATCTTGTCTTGCTATAATCTCCGACCTAGTGTCACATCCTTTGTTCTAGTTGTATATCTCACTATAGTGAGAACAGTAAACCTACACTTATGTATAAGAATGTTAAAGTTGTCACGTTCCTGTTAAACCTTGTTTTACATCTTCATTTATGAGCAGATTATTGTAAAGAATATCTGATATCAGTGAATTTTCAATAACTGAGGTTTTATCATTTGGGAGGACATTTTAATTGATATTAAAACGTATTCATTTGTAATGAATTTAATGGTAAAACGCAATAATATTATAATGAGATTGATAAACTTAGTTTATTTACATATCTAAATTCAACATTTCTTCCGCCTATATCCAATCAGCTGTAATTGACAAGAATGCTTTGTTTGGTGTCTTAACAAAGACTTTCTAAATAGAGATCAATCTTGTCATGACAGACTGGGATTGACGAACTCAAGGGAAATCTCTAGACATGAAGGAGCTTGATGGAGATTACATGAATGTGCTTGATATGCATGAAGTATTCTTTCTGTAGCACTGAGAGGTCTTTTTCACCATGCTTATTTTGGTTTATCTACAAACTTGTCCCACACAGAGACGGGAGAAACGCAAACCTATTACATGTACCTGACAGACTGGATAAGGATATTGATACAGATTAGCATTAGTTGTTCAGTCTGTAACCCAGTGAAAGTCAAACGAGTTTTTTTAATCCTCCAAGAGAAGGTAGACGTGATAATTGTGTATATTTATGGTAGAACATGGTCTTGTGTTTAGTTCAGTTGACCGCTGTCTGTGAAGTACAGTAACAATGAGCTCAACTCAGTGTATTGGTGACTCGCTTCATGGTTGAATAATCTGACTATGAAGCTTTCATTCCTGCCCCGCAGTGAAAGTGATGATAATGTGACAGATAGACCCTGAACACATTAATTGGTAGCTAGATTGAATACTTCCAGTGTGTTGAGAATGAATAAAGATGTTGGTCCATACACTAGGGTAATGATGTGCAAACGCTTGAAGACCACATGAGATACTTTCATTTAGCTTTCAACATTGCATGATGGTTCTTACCTCACTTAGTCAACATTGACGTTGCAGGACTCTTTACCATTAACATAATTTTTTGTCATTGATTGAAGCGTTGGGTTTTTTTTCTTTATAAAAAAACATTACTAGGTTACTAGTTTGTGGGACACACATGCACTTATTTTCAATAATTAAATTATATAGGAATTATATTGTTATGTTGAAACTATTGAAATCGCAATGAAGTATAAATAGGTTATATATGTTCTTTCAATGCACTATCTAAGACTGCCTACAAATAAATCAAAGGTGACTATTTCTCTATTTTCATTTGTAATGATATTCTATCATTCATCATTATTTTAATAAAAATACACCCTAATCGACTAAAGCCTGATGTAACACTATACAATGTTCAACAACCATCAGGAAATTGTTTGTGAAAGACAATAACTGTGCTGGTGCATGTTTTGTTTGTTCAGCAAGTAGACTATTCTTTCTCCGGAAGACGTGATTGATTTGTTTGATGGAACAGGGTTATTATTTACAGCCGGACTATTTACTTTGCATCTCGTCTGACTAAACTAGATTGATTCAATGGACCACTTATCAAGGAAAGCTAAGATAGTTAATATTATTATATGACAAACAGTTATTATGTCTTGTGTTAGAGAACTGTCAATCGGTTAATGCGAGGGATGTGGAGGGCGATCAGTCTTAAGCAGTGACCGTGTTCGAGCCCATTTATGACCCGTGGCAGCACATTTGGGTCAACATTATAAGCACATTTAAGTTTTGTCACAATAATAGTGCACAGCATTTCGTAATGTTTATAAACAAATAATGTAAATAGAAATGAGGCAACTCTGTGCACGTCCGTAAGGGATTTAACCCTCACCCTCTGAATCAGGCACCAATCATCTGCAACAACTATACTGAAAGCATACCATTCGGCCACCCTAACTATGTTACTAAAGCTGTTGCAATATACTTGGACGAAATCCATCAAACTATGAAATCCCAAATGGATAGATATGTTGCATTGAATTGATAAGCCTGTATAATAACGTATTTTAAACAAAAGCACAAGTAGTGCCAATGAAAAAGTAAATTGGACCTGATTGATGGCATCCCTATGTGTATCAGTTCCTGAGAACCAGCATAATTCTGTATTTGAAATTTGAATAATTACTTTTTGCTTCTATTATTATGTTGACAATTAATTAAATACTAAAATAAAATTATCGAAATTGATTTTGCATTTTTAAAATTAAATCAAGAGGTGATGGAGACCAATGGTCAGTTTTGATAAGTGAAAACAGGCAAGTTGATTTAGTATGTGTTTCTTCATGAAAATCATCGAATATTTAAATTGCAATTATGCAATATCAAACTTTTGCTGTCAATAGTGAATGTTTTAAAAAGGCATAGCAGTTTATGCTGGTTTATGATTATTCATTGTTTTCGGGGGGTTTGGTGTCATTTCAGCTGAATTTATTGACATGGGATGCATGCGCTGTGGCGTTTCTAATCAAATGCATCAAACATGACTGTTGATTCACAGTATCAAAATTCGCCTCAGCTATCAACAAAAGCCATTAAATATTCCATTTGATTTCGCATGTAGCGAATATTTCGCGAAATCTGGTGTACTTTAAATGTAGTAATGTAAATATGTGTAAAAATATTTTTAAAAGTGTATATCTATATTAAAATGAGTTAAAACTATGTTTTTAGAATATATCAAAGTATATTTTCGGGCACATATTGTCAATTTGATCAACATAAGAAATAGTCTAATTTAAAATACTGGAAAACTATATCAATAAACGATATATATTTTCACTTTTATTTGTCAAAGGAAAATAAATGCTCAAACTTTGAAAAGATTATAACAACATCAACACGAGAATGTTCAAATAAATCATCTCTGAATTCAGTTATCATGGATTGAAGTGTTTTGAAATGACGTTACTTTATTATTTCGGTAACTGCAATCTCAAAACTCTAGGGTCATGGGTGAGATTTGTTGAAGCAAATCATGTTAAGATAAAACTTGATGAACCAATTACATGTTTAAGAGCAATTCTCTAAAAGTCTTTGATCTGTAATCAAAAAGGAAATTGACAGTTTCCATGAACACACTTTGAATAACAGAAAACAACAAAAGACCTCAGATGTTAATGCGTTGTTGAAATTGAGGTCTTAAATAAGGTTTGCTGTTAATTATAAAACAGAAATTCCACTATAATTTTATATATTGGATTTCAATTTGATTATACTGGCACAGGAGACATGGCATATTCGTCGAGTTGTTGTGCTTGTTGTTTACAGGAGAAAGATGAAAATGAAAAAATTCATAAAGAAAACATCATGAAAATCTTGATGTGGTTTAATTTTCCATCTTTTTTAAATTCTAATTGCACTTCTAAATTTGACTTGGATATATTTATTTCTACCGTTTTTAAAAATTTGATAAAACTAACTGTGACAACATTAGGGCTCGTAAAGTATACACACGACCCTGAAATGAAACATCGTGAATCAATTTTAATGCTTTTCGTTAGATAAAGCAGAATTAACAACAACACATACCTTAAATGCTACTAGGTAATATGTTTAAAAGATGTAAATGTTCATGTCAGGATATATGTACAGGATCAACACAATCCTTTTAAATGATATGAATTATGTAAAGATAAATATCTTCATTATCGAATTTTATACCGTGAATGTGAAAAACAATGCAGTCATTCAACGACTGTTTACAATTGGAAATGTATGAATAAATAACTTCTTTTTAAATGATGGGCAACAAAGGTGTAGAATTATATATATATATATATATATATATATATATATATATATATATATATATATATATATATCACCAGCGTTGCCAATCATTGTGACATGATACGTATGATTTAATTGCATGAGCAGCAGTTGTCAACGTGTCTGCCATGTAGTATTCATGTTTAAATATCTGCACAAGGAAATGAGTGTACTTGTTTTTCTGTTGTAGTGATAATTACTTCCCAATTTGTTTATTCAAGGAAATGACATTTTTCAATGGGCAGTATTAAATCACGTATTTGATAAAATATTTATTTAAAATGCGATTGTGATTATGCATCATTAAACAGACTGTCAACAGTTGATTTCAATGTAACTCTAAAATGGCATTACAGATAATTACGGAGTTTTTGTAAAATAAAGACAAACCAAATGTCCTTACACTCTCGTCATGGGACTGTTCCAAACGAATGTAAGTTGCTCCGAATAGTGAGTATTTCTATTGCATGAATATCAGCTTAGATGTTATACAGTTTATACTCATGGCAAAATGGTTGACACCCCTAAACAGAAAATGGATTTTAGCAAATTAAAATGCATGGACACTTAATATTGTTCGATATTATAGTATTTTCGAAATCAAATGATCACATGATGTAAACTATACACAAAGAACGTAATCAAGCACCACCTCATATTTTAAGATTTGTGTGACGATGCCCAACCACTGTAAAAATCTTGTGAAATTAATCTAAGAAATGCTGTTATTTTATGAAAGTGCATCATCTTAACTAAACAAAAAGACAACACTGAATACAAAATGTGACATGTATCTCATTATATTGCCAGATGAACATGAACAGTGGTTTTGCTCACTCCTGTACAACTATTGCTCTGTGAACTTCAAAAACGGCGAATATGTTTGTTATGCAGTTGGACAATGTTCTTTGTTGTCTTAAGGAAACAAATGACCATTACGTTTTCAATAACGGGTGTATCCGCCACGTGCCCGGATGATTGCTTCAACCATCCTCCACATCCATGTGGTGAGTCTCTTGATTCGCTGCAGAGGTAACAGCTGTCACTCATGAAGTATAGCTGCATCTAAACCAACTGTACTGGTTGGTCCATGGCTTGCATTGGGCGTCAAATCATATCCCAAATGTGTTCCAGTGGATTGATATCCGGGCTCATGGCAGGCCATGGAAGTTTAGATACTGCATTGTTCTTTAGAAATTCAGTCACAGGTCGAGAACGGTCAGGCCGAGCGATATCATTCATGAATACAGGACAAGTGACCAATGGATGATTGTCAAAATGTGGCACAAGAACAGGCTGCAGAATTTCTCGGATGTAACAATCCCATTGAGATTACGTCTCACAGTCACCAAATCGAGCTTACAACCATGAGAGATGCATCCCCAGACCATTACAGATCCACCAACGAATGGGACTGATGCTTTGATGTTCTTTGGTGCATATGCTGTGGTTTGACAAGACGGCTTATCACAGTGAAGTGAATGTCCAATTGTCGTCCAAAAGCTCTACACGACATTCCGCTGGAATTAATTCCAATAATTTGCAATATTTTTCCTTCAGTGGGTCTCCATCGAGCCATGTTCAGAGGTAATGACACAATCATTTGAAAACTTCCAAAATTTATACTGATTTCAAGAACCATTTAAAACTGCAATTTCAGAAATTCGTGGGTGGAACACTGTTGAGAGGAAATGCCATTTTACCAAATTGCCATCTAACAATACATATTCGTTACTATGTATATTTGTATCACTGAAAATATTAGGTGATGCTTAATTAAGTTATTTGTGTATATATAATACTTGCCATGTAAGTATTGTGTGTGAATGAGACTCCACGAAAGATTTTGTGTATATTTGGGTTCAGTAGTGCAACTTTTCATTTTTAATTAGAGCCAAAATGAGAACATTCAAACACTGACACAATATACCAATGCCAAGATCTCAAGACAGAAGGAATGAACTTTTGAATGAATTCCATTGTTCTTATATTCCTCTTTCTTTGGTATTTTAAAGTATAAATGGAGAAATAGCAAATGCTCAAGGACACCTTTCACAAAAGGACATCCAGTAGTAACATATTTTATCCAAAAAAATTATCGAAACTGACACGTTATGTTGTTTATATAACATTTCATTCCTATAACTATAAGGGGGTGTCAACCATTATTACCATGAGTATATATGTTTTAATTTGGCAAATTAAAATTTCGAAAAGTGTCCAAATGATCTTTGAAATAATTAATATCCAATTTTAATATTTAACCCATATTATCACTCATAAAAGGTATAATATATTATTGTAATTTTGGCTTTGAAATACAGTAGTTGTAATGTAGTTGTTTTCACTGAAGTTCTCCTATTTGAGACGTCAAAAATCTTTTTGTCCTTACGTCACTGTCAAAACAAACAAATCAGGCCATTTCTGGCTTGTTTATGCATTTCAAATGGAATATAATGGGAAATAAAGAAGTATTACTTATGAAAGAGGGGCACATGACCTTAACAAAACATGTGCATTTTTTTATAATGCTCGATCTCTCGCTCAATTGATACAGGATGTGACACTTGTTTCATACAAATAATAAGCAATTCCTTTTGGGGTAATGATATTTTACAAGTGTACAAATAAATATGATTTGTGGTTAATAGGTCAAAAAGAATTGCGCAAACGAAATCAGCTGGTATTATTAATTCAATAGCAGTGCATCAGATAAACAGCATGGGTCTTATCAAATTAACTTTTTCCGAACAATATCAAAGTGTGATGTGTCGGTGTTTTAATTTTCTCTAATTGGTTTATGTCCTCTGGTCATCACACCATTGACATCAATTCATTAAAAACCCATCAATGTGTAACATTTTCATTCTCTCTGTAATATATACTGTTGAACATAAGTGCTTTTGTAATATGATTACCTGTGAACTTTCGCTGGATGAAGGAAATTCCTTTTGCAACAAACAATACCATTGTATCTGGATAATGTCATATCGATGGATCTATAAATGAAGCTTTTTGCATTCGAATGATGGCTCTCATAATGTTAGTAAAAAGGTTCTGAATGTATCTGTTATTCATAAACTTTCAAACTTAATGTCAATATATGACGTATAGAGCAATTCAAATGTACACAAATAACATCTTATAATACTTCGAATATTTGAAAAATAGAAACTGTTTTGTATATGAACAAGTTAACATATCAATGACAAACAAACATTGTAATGTGTAAATTAAATTATATGTCTATTACATGGCTTGTGTATATTGAAACTGAGAATGAAGTCCTTATTGTCCATCATACAATGCTTATTTGTAAAATCAAGTGAATCAGACAGCAGCCGCACAGCGCCAGTTTCTGTATTGTTCTGTCGTTATTATGAATCGTCAAGCAATGAAGCACTTCACTATTCATTTCATGTAATTATATATTTTCTCTATCAACTTCGCTACATCCCCGCTTTCAATAGTATCCAGGCAGGACGAAAGCCATTGAGTTTTTAATTAGAATCGTTGGGACTAGTCACCTGAATTCAATTGCATTACACTAAAAGTTTACACCAACATATTAACTTGCGTAGCCCATGATTCGAACCTCACACCGAAGGTAACAGAGGCGATTTGGAGGTTAACATCGGTTTCACTACACTGACATTCAGTGTAGTATTACACACACATCAGGTCTCTACTGCAAAGTTGAGCTTCTTTATATGCACCCTATCCTTGCATGCTCCAAAAAGAGGTCTTTGAAACCAGTAATCACTGTACTATCCTCCTATCAGCAATATTCAATATGAAATGAAGTGATATTCATTTGGTTTAACTTGAGATATGACGTCTTTATGTATAGCTGATTTGATTAATTCAAATCATTTCTTTGAAGAATATTAATGAACAAATTACAGCTTCATGAATCTTACCGTTGAATTATTGATCTTGAAAATAAACTCCAAAATTACATTTTATATGGATTCTCTGCAAAGAATAAAATTATAAAAGGGCCAAATATTTGAATAAAGAAACAAATTGAAATTGATTAATTAAATATTCAGCAATGATAGACATATACATTGATGTTGATGTATTTTAGACAAGCGTTGACTTAGTGTGGAAATGATACATTTCATTTATTTGAGTCTTTCTTGAACTCATATCCATGAAGTTTTTAATGCTATAAAGCAGCCATATGCACCTTCTACATGAGTTTTTGCTAAGACTTGCCGTAACATGAGCAGGAATAGAAGGAAATCTTAATAATAAAATGACAGTTTTAAAGGAAATGGTCCAAGGTTCGAATCCTTCAAGAGACTCGGTAATGGTGTCTGCTATTGAGAATTGTTCTACATACAGACTGTTTGGCAGCCATGCATTTAGTGCTAAAACCATTGGTTTGTAATTGCCAGGTTTCATGATTTAGTTTTCCATTCTCCTCCATGCTTTAGAAATCTAGGTTATAATATTTGATAATTATTTTTCGTTTACGTACATGTGTATACGAACATTTTAAAGTTGTACGTTTTATATTGTATACCATCGACAAGACTGATGTATTGCTTGACTAACATATATGTACTAGTCATTATCAATTTAAGAGAAATATTTATCGAAAATTAATAAGCTGTACTCCTGCATGAACATGAAATGACACGTTTCTATTCGATTAGCTCACGTTAAGGGAAATGACACCAAATTAATTTGAAATATAAGAGATTATAACTTCTTTTAAAATATCTTATTAATTTAGATTGCAAGTAGACGCGGATTTTATCTCAATACAGACCTGATAACACCGGGACATCAAAATTAAACATCAACCAACATGATAAGGGAATGGGTGACTGAAAATATGTGACTAGACTAGAGGTTTGCTTTCGTAAACATTATAGGAGCTCTATCATTCTGATATTTTCTTAAAAGTACGATTTTTTCGAGTTGAAAACTTTGGAATGGTGTCTCGTAGTGTAAAACATCATGTATGTGTAAAGGAAATTCGTGGGATTTACATACATACCGAACTTGTGCGGTGAAAATATGATTTAAAAATCTTGATCGTTTCATGCATTTTCCTCACATTGATTTTACATATTATGTAAAATTTAAACTTCTAAATGCCTATGGGTTATGTTAAGATAATTTGTTTTAATACTTCAAATTTTCACAATTCAAAATCGTTATTAGATAATCAATGGTATGAGGGGCATTCAATAATTTTTTCCCCTGACTAACTTCTCTTCTTCTTAAGTAGAAATTTCACATGTCTCCATAGGTCAAGTGATGTCTCTTACTTTTCAAATAGTCATTCTTTCTGTCAGCACAGGGCTTAGAGTAGTGAAAGGTTTACACATGGAGGCTGTTGACTACAGAGCGGTTATCAGGTTTTTATTCTTGAAGGGTCGTACACCAAACGAGACTTTGATGAGATGAAAGAAAGTTATGGAGAGGATGCCCCATCGTATGACGTTGTCAAAGACTGGCATCGTCAGTTCAAGTGTGATCGGACCTCCGTGGAAACAGCTTCAATTTCAGGTCGACCTCGGTCAGCCATTGATGATGACAAGTCAGGCAAGTGGAATCTGCAATTTTGGAAGATCGCCGAATTACTATCCGTCAACTTGCCCAAGGTGTCAAGATAAGTCTGGGGTCTGTGAAGAAAATGATGACCATTTGACCATGCTGAAGTTGTCAGCTCGGTGGATACCCCGACTGCTCACACCTTTCCAAAAACAGGAACGAATCGACTGCTCAAAAGCTATTTTGTCAATGTTCCAAGAAAACCAGGATGAAACATGGATCCATCACTATGACCCTGAAAGTAAAAGTCAAAGCATTGGAAGCATCTTCAATCACACCCCATCCCCCCCCCCCCCCCCCCCCCCAAAAAAAAAGGAACGAGTCCAGCCCTCGGCAGGAAATGTTATGCTCACCGTTTTTTGGGATCAGCGTAGTGTAATCATGATGGATGATGGGGTACCACAATTACTGGGGCATACTACGCTAGTTTGCTGCAAAAACTGCGGAAAACTAGCAAAAGACGCTTGGCAAAAGCAAATGCAAATCTATAAATCTATCAGACGTTATTGTTGCCCAACCCTGTCCACAGCTTGAATCACATTAAAGTTAGTTCTAAAAGTGTGTTTAATTCTTAGTGAGAGTCAACTCATGTTCTACTTTTGCCCTCATGATTATTCTTACATGTTAGATGTTAGTTCATGTCTAATGTTTTCCATCAATGATCCGTAGTTTTACAACCAGAGATGAAATATGAGAGTAATGCAACAAATGTTGTTATTATGTGAGCATATTTTTCCAGCGATCTGATTGGTCGAGAGGCCATCGAGTGACCGTCGACAGAAAAGCATATTGACTCCAGCCCGAGTCCGACCAAAAGCAATATTGACTTGAGTGACGTCAAACGATTGTTGCATGACGTCAAACGATTGTTGCATGACGTCATGCTATTGTAACCATAACGTCATCTGACCGTAGTTCCAGCTGTTCAAACCAAATTACATTTTCGACTGTATTTCATTGTTTTCTTTTCGTTCCTGTGTCAAATACATAATTAAACAATTATGGACTAGTGATTCGGTCAATACTTGTTTTTATGGACCCGAGAAAACAATATTGACTGCGGACTTCGTCCTTGGTCAATATTGTTTTCTCGGGTCCATAAAAACAGGTATTGACCTCATCACCAGTCTATAATTGTATAATATCTTAACACAGTGGAAAGTATATTAAATAAAGCATTCACACTTCTATACGCTCTAACACATCAAGCATGTACAGCTATAAAAATCCCACAGGCTAATCAGGCACTTCAAAAGTTCCAATTACTAAACGACAATTACTTGTAATTTGATGATTTGCCATGAAGCAATATCTATCACAGATAAATTTAAAACCAATTGATTACAAGCATTGATATTTGATTAGGTCCGACTGAGTGTAGTTCGCCCTCAGCGAAATGGGAAATAGTTTTAGGTATTAAATACAAGTATTGTATTGGTTTTAATGATTTATCATTAAAAGGTATCTAGTTCAAAGAAGATTTGTCATTTTACAGGTATGACTTTCCATCTGCTTTTCCGATCAATGACTTACTATCGTTTCACAATCTATTAACAACTATTGTTACAGGTAGAAGACATTCAGGTCTAAAAACAACGATCGTTATACACATGTGACTTGCCATCCGCCCTTATATAGGTCAAAAGATCTGACTTTCTATGTACCCTTTAGATCTATTAACAATTATCGTTTTACTGCTATGACTTTTCATCTGCTATTCAGATGGGCGATGGCGTAACAAGGCTGACTGTATAACAGTTTCGATTTCTGAATGAAAAAGTCTGAAGTGAGACTTCAATGGAGAAATTATTCAGGGGACATTCCTGTTTAGAAACTTACGATATTAATACATGATTATAACACACTCCAGTTGAAACATATTTTTGAGGATAATACATGCCGTATTTTAATGACTTTATATTTGACAGTTGAATACAGACAAGCACAGCCTCATTCAACAATTACAAAAGTAGAGCCGTGTACTTTGTGGATATTTGCCTAAAATATTTTTAATGCTTTATCACAATAGCTTCTGGTTTTATTTGAACAACATATTACCAGTGTTAGGAGCTGACTTCGAATTCGTAAAAAGGTGTTTACAAAATAATACAATCAAACTATTGATATTGGATGATACATGTATCTGATAAATTGCATTAGCCCACATGGGAACGACAATAAATATCATTTGAAATAGGATACACGTTATGTACTGAAATAACCTCCACTTGCAAGGAACGGAAGCAACAGCGTGACATGATCTGAAGCAGTGGTGTTATAAAAGGAGATAATGTGATTGCTAGAACAAAGAGACCCCCTGTTGTTCTTGGATATGATAGAGATGAATATCGCTGAACGTTACGGTATGAAATTCAACTATAAAAGACTCCTCCTCTGATGATGATGATGATAATGTTTTAATGAAAATGAATACAGATGCTAATCAATTTCGTCATTGTTTTATTTTATCTTTGATCCCTGTTAATATTATCACCATTGTTACTGAATATTATTTCAAATGTTATTGATCGTTATGATCATTGTTAATGAATATCTGTTACCATTCTTAATGCTTTTCTTTTATCATGGTTATTAATTATCATGACTGTTCTTCTTATTACTTTTGTGCTTGTTGTTGTCTTATTTGTTACTTGATTATTGGTAATGATTATTAGGAATATTGTAAATAAATTCCGTTTGATACCTCGATAGCATATAAATCTTATTACTTAAAAGCGAATGCGACAAAAGCTATATTTGTTCTACCTTTGATTGTTTTAATGCCAATTCCTATTTTAATATTCACATAAAATTACATTCTTTCGTCCCCTTCCCTAAAAATTGTATCGAATTATTTTCATTGAGTAAAATCGTAAATTCTCAAAACTGTTTGCTTTCATTGCCAGTCTCCTGTTACAACCTTGAGAACTTCATTTAATTGATGCATTATCGTTTTAATAAGTATGTAAGATGATACAATATTACCTCCTTGGAGAAATTACTCGAGAATAATAAATTTGCAGTTGAACAATCTTCAACCTCATTTCATTGAACCCTTTAATATTTATATCGATTGGCAT
The DNA here is from genome assembly GCA_936450465.1 of Gibbula magus. Classification (NCBI taxonomy): domain Eukaryota; kingdom Metazoa; phylum Mollusca; class Gastropoda; order Trochida; family Trochidae; genus Gibbula; species Gibbula magus. The sequence goes on from OW388294.1 coordinate 27,146,776, forward strand.
ACAGTTAGCAGTATGGCAAACCCTAGTGATTTTACTACCGTTTCCATCCACTGCTTACCGAATCATTTTGTACATACACACTAGGTGATTCGCTCTTTTAAGAGACTAGTTTAATGTACAAATCTCATTTGGTATTGGGAATGACAATTTGTAAGAAATAAATGGATAAAACCTACATAAGCACCCTAATGTTTGAATAATCCATTTATTTTAATGTTGAAATGTAAGAGTGATGGCATAAGAACGTTTGGTCAATATCAAGGCGTTTAAGCATTTAATACTTTCGGAGTTGTGGTAATGTTTAATGCGATCCCTTACACAATGACAGTCCGTTTTATGGTCGATGTCAATATTTAGATGCTACTAACGCAACGCGTCAATTTCGCATTAAGTGAAGTTGAGCTGTTAGCAGGAAATGGCTCTAAATGCATTACATTCTGAGAAGGACTTCTCAAAGGAATGTTGAAGCTTTTAAAGCCAAATGGCGTATTTGTTTCGGGGAATAACTCAACGATTTATCATAGTTCAAATGGCTGGATAATTATGACATTGACAACAATTATTTGTAATGTTGAAGTTAATGCTCAAAGGAAGCATTTCCAATACGTTTGTGTCGGTTTGGTTTATCGTTGCACTCAACTTGCAGTTTGCATTTTCAAAAGAGAGTTTGGTGGCGTGAGATGAGTTGGAGTTTAACATCGCTTTAATCATATTTTGTTTTCCAAGTTTCTGTTTTCTAGTATCGTTTTGCCCCATCTCTCTCTCTCTCTCTCTCTCTCTCTCTCTCTCTCTCTCTCTCTCTCTCTCTCTCTCTCTCTCTCTTCACTTTTTTACATTTTGTAATAAGTTGTACAACTAGAGACTCATCAATCATTAACTTAATTATAAACTTGAGGTATAGCAAAACATTGTCTAACAAGTGTAACATATCAAATAAATCATGTAAAATAGACAATAACCTTTTCAAAATTAATTTCATACAGACTGATGATTAAGAATGCTATTGATAATTGATTGTCTAGACAGGTTGATACATGATGACGTATTTGTCATGATTTGCCTACCTGATGGAAGTGTTAGTAGGGTCAGTTATCTTATTAAATTGCAATCGTTTCTAAATGTCAAAGCTGTGATTGTCTTGAATCATGTCCAAGAGTCTTTGATATTTGTGAGTTTACTATGACATATACGAACAATTACTAACTTTATTTATTTCATAAAGGTTCCCTCGTCACTTGAAAAGGTCCCCTTCACCTTCAACATCCAAGAGGCCTAGTGAGAAGTACACAGTTTTTATTGTCTCTTTCCTTAAAACCTGGATAAGAACGGTTTTTAAAAATGGTATTTAAAACACAAACGATATAAACGCAGTGCACATATGTTTATGTTTATATGTCTTAACATATGAGAAATATCACAATATAAAGATTTATGGTCAATTTGTACATTTTAAAAGTATCAATAACTCATAGAATTAATTTGCATAAGTATTTTTTATTCAAACACCCCAACGTCATGAATTAAACTGTAGAAACGGTAATAAGTTTACTTTATCCTAATTTAAACGGAACGCTATTTACTTCAATTACTTAAATGTTAGGTACTAAGTAAAGAATTATTAAAATATAATGAATTATTGGTGTTATTTTATTAATTTATGTGTTTCAGTTCAAAAGAGATAAACAAATGAAAACCATCATTGAGCTATCGTCTCCAATTATTCCTGAAAATCTAGGGCCAGCCTTCGCATAAGCCTCTTATGTTATGAGAGGTTTACTTGTAAGAACAATACCAATGTTAATGTGAATATCGTGAAGTATAGTAAATAGTAACAACTCTGGTATATTTATTCCGGGGATAAGTCCTAACGTTTGTGTGACAGAAGAAAATAGTTAACAAAGTGGAAATCCTTAAACCTGTTGAAACTTCAGATGCAAAAGATTCCATGAAGACTCAAGAACACTGCTACAATTTTTAAATCTGAATTATCTGAATAAAAAAAACAGTAAAAACAGCGATATTGTCCTAATTATTCCTTTATGTCAAGAAACTCAAGAGCTTGTTAATCTGAGGTTGTTAGAAGTTCCATTCAAGATGAAAAAAATGTGCTTTACAAGAACACTACTTAAGCTTTTAAATCTTAATGGTGCTTGTCAAAAGGAAGTCACTTCAACCAATGATCAATGAGAAATTGTCATCAAATAGTAATTCTTATTTGATTCATCTCATTTGGCCTCAATAGTTTGATCGCTAATATTCGATGATCCTTGCCTTAGTTATGTCCTGTGCCAAAGCCATGGTATTCTCTTTTCTTTTGACATTATTTTACAAAGGTCTTTAATTACTGCTTTTCATTTTATTATATGTTCTGTTACAGCATCTATTCTTCATTCCGTCTTGGAAATGTTCGCAGAGAATATCTCGAGCTAGGTTTTTCACATGGTAATGAAAATTATTCGATGGAAACAAAATAAATGTAATTTTTAGCTCATCTGGCCTGAAAGGCCCGATTAGCTTATAGCATGGCATGGTGTCCGGCGTCCGTCCGTCCGTCCGTCCGTCCATCTGTAAACTTTTCGCATTTTCATCATCTTCTTCTCCAGAACCACTTGGTCTAGGGAGCTGAAATTTTTTGTGCAGACTTCTTGGCCAGTGGGGATTCTAAATTGTAGATTTCGTGACCCTGTGACCCCAAATGGGTCCATGGCCAATGGAGATTCTGAATTGTAGATTTGTTGACCCCGTGACCCCAAATGGGGTCACAGGGGTCACATCCTTAAAAACATATTTTAATCTTGTTCTCCAGTTCCAAAAGGTCTAGAGAGCTGGAACGTTGTGTGCAGACTCCTTGGCCATTGGGGATCCTAAATTGTAGATTGTGTGACCCCATGACCCCAAATGGGATCACAGGGGTCACATCCTTAAAAACTTATTTCATTTTCTTCTCCAGTTCCAAAAGGTCTAGAGAGTTGAAAAGTTGTGTGCAGACTCCTAGGCCAATGGGGATTCTAAATTGTAGATTGTGTGACCCTATGACCCCAAATTGGGTCACAGGGGTCACATCCTTAAAAACCTATTTTCATTTTCTTCTCCAGTTCCAAAAGGTCTAGAGAGCTGAAAAGTAGTGTGCAGACTCATTGGCCAATGGGGATTCTGAATTGTAGATGTTGTGACCCTGTGATCCCAATATGAACCAAAAACTTATTTTCATCTTTATCTCAAGTATGTAAAGCTCTAGAAAAGTTAAATGTTGTGTTGAGCCTCTTTGGTCAAAGGTGATTCTTAAATGTAGGATTGTTGACCTGTGACTCCAAATGTGGGTCACAGCCCCGTCAGGGGTCATGATCTATTTTTTGCTTAACAATGTATTACTTGAGATACTTAGATATTCAAGCTTAGATAATAAATCAATGAAACCCTGATGAGCTAAAGAGCCCATGGCTCTTTTTTTATATTTATTTTTTAAAAAAGAGAAGGTTTGATAGTTTTGTCAACCTTCATCAATATATGTGCTTTTTACTAACTTAAACAATACATATGAATGTTATTGTTGTGAATATACATGCCATTCAGAGTAAGGCAACTATTAGGGGTGAAACAGTTTACTGCAGTGTATTCGTATCGCGGTATTTATTGACGGTTCGGTACACCGAAAAATTGCTTTGAAAAAACTGTACCGTTCGGTTTTGGTAAAGTTCGTTTTTATCTAAAACACTCGTGCATTTTCCTGTCAAAAACACTACAAAATGTCACTCAAATGTCAGCACAAATTATTATATTCTGTTAAATTTCATTCTAAACTAGTTCAAAGTTCACAAGACATTTTTACGTAGTCGCAGATCGAACTTCCGGGTTATGACTCGAGTGGGTACACATGTCAACAAAAGTCAAAACAGCGATATGAATAACTATTTGACAGAAAGTTAATGTATATTACAAGGTATAAATTATCAAGTTGATTTTCAAAATTAGGGGTTCAAAGAATGCGGTCAACTTTGATATTTGAACTTGAAGGCCAGGTGAGAATGTGACAATTGTCGTTTATGTTCAGTTTCCATTTGGAAAACCTTTTCTATATTTAGAACTAATTGAGAAGTAACTATTGGTGATTGGTCAAGAAATGACGCGTTATTGGGTTCTCGTACTACAGTCATACCGATTGGTTGACATGTGTCACGTGACATATGTGCCATGAGATTTCTTTATCGATAGTTTGACATGTCGACGTGTTACTACAAAGTTTTAACGGGTTACATTTGAGTGTTTTCACCGGGCACTTTATTCAAATTCATGAACAAACACATAAATAAAACAAAACTGACTCTTTCACAAGTTTCTGTGAGTAAAAAATGCAAACTTAATTTCCAAATCTAGAAGCGACTACACCATTGCGGCGACATCATGCTTTTTTTCATGCAATTAACCAATGACAAGGCCAATAACAAACAATAGAGTTTTCATGTTGACTCCTGCTTACACTTGTTCGTTCGATTTACGGAGAAGAGAATAATATCTATACCATTAAAACACTTATTAAATAGACACCGCAAGTCAACAGTTGTACTTTTTATTATGCCCCCGAATCGGAGATTCCGGGGGTATATTGTTTTTCACCTGTCCGTCTGTCCGTCCGTCCGTGTGTTAGTCCACAAACCTTGTGATGAGACCTTTCAGAGGAGGTCATCATATTTGACCTTGTGACCTTGACCATGCCGCATTGAATATTTTCAGAAAACTTTAACCTTGGCCATAACTTTTGAGTGTTAAGAGTTACGGCTTTCATACTTGGCATGTGCATGCCTTGTGATGAGACCTTCAGATGAGGTCATCATATTTGACCTTGTGACCTTGACCTTGACCATGCCGCATTGAATATTTTCAGAAAACTTTAACCTTGGCCATAACTTTAGATTGCTCAGAGTTACGGCTTTCATACTTGGCATGTGCATACCTTGTGATGAGACCTTTCAGATGAGGTCATCATATTTGACTTTGTGACCTTGACCTTGCCGCAGTGGACAATATTCAGAAAACTTTAACCTTGGCCATAACTTTGGTATATCCGGGGGCATCCGTGTTTAACAAACACATCTTGTTAATTTAAGATATTTCTTATCACTAGCGAGTTTACATGGCAATTAACTGTAAGCTTGACCTTGTATTTTTACTTGCCCCGGGAGTCTGGCAATGGCACATTTTCACAGCTGTTTGATAAATAACAAAAGTTATGGTTATACACAGTAAATAAACATTCCTTCATATATTGAAAACAAAATAAACTTAATCAACTTAAATATCACTGGTTTTCTTGTGTTCAAGTTAAAGATTTATTGACTTTTTTATTGAATTTGTTGAATGTGATTTGAAATTGTTATTTTACTGTCTAGTCATTTTAGATGAAATTGCAAATTAGAATTCATGGCACATGCATAGCCCCATTGTACCATTTTATTCTAAAAAGATAAATTCACTCACCACAATAATTTTTGACTCGGTGGTTCAGTAAGTGATGAGTCAATTTGATCACCAGATGATTTGCAGTGCATGTTCTTTTGAGTGTCCAGGGCTTAATTTAGCTCTCTTTTGAATTATTTGAATGTTTTCCTGTCAACTGTTTCCACGATTAAAATTATCTGTGCAGTTCATCTGTTATTTTTATTGTTGAGGAGTGGTATTGAACTTTTGAAGAACCGAACCGAAAAGTACCGAACCGAGAGCTTTGTACCGCAATACGCACCGAACCGTGACATAGGCGTACCGTTTCACACCTAGCAACTATCGCCAGCACTGACCGTATGGTAAGCTGCTGGTACAGTCAGTACTTGCGATAGTTGCCTTACTCTGAGGGTGTGGGTTCGAATCCCGCTTGCGACTCGGCCCGAAAAAGTTCAAGAATGTGTACTATTGAAGGCAATGTTATCCCAAATGTTACCTTGTTATATGTTATTGTTATGGCTGCAATTGAATCCTGTCTTAACCCGTTGCGTGCTGAGGATGTCGTTTTTTTCAATTAATTTATTTTTCCAATAACGATTCCAAGAGCATGGAATGACCTCACCTGACATACTGAAACATTCGGATAGTCGTTAGATGCTTGTAGTTTGTTACATGATATATGTCTGTTGATGAATCGAATTTAACATTAACATTTAACATAAGCTATCAAGTACAATGCTGACAGAGGAGACATAACTAAATATTCAATATACTCGTTTCGAATATAATCATTTAGTTTATGATATTTTAAAAGTCATGATTGGGTAAAAAAAAAAGGTTACTCATAAATGTTAGGACAATGTCTGTTGCATCGTGACATATTCATAATTATTCCTGTGACATTTATCATAGTCAGATAAATCATGTATGCATAATTGATTAATCATCATCTGTATAAGTTATTAGTCATACAACATTAAAACAGACTTTATAATAATAACCAGTAATATTGATCTATACTTTGATATTGGCACTTCTGTTTCTAATTAGTTCCTAAACTTTAACAATAATACAGTCAATAAAGACAGAAATAAAAATGATTTTGATTTTGTAATCTGTAATACTGAGGTGTTACTTTCGTTAAGGGAATTTGCTCAAAATGTAATTCCGTTTTCTTAACTGTGGGTATCTCTTTGAAAGGATGGTGACGCGAAAAAGAAGATAACAGGATGCCTGCGAAGGGCACGTCTTTCTAAATGGGTTAACAAATAGAATGAATTATGCTAGGACGACATTGTGAACATGTTTTAAAAGGATTATTATCACGCTTTCTTTATATACCTTAGTTTTTTTGTAGAGCAGAAGACCAAGGAGGAGCAATTTCTTCATTTATAAACAGTCAAATGTCAAAACGTACATTTTATACTTCTGATTCTCAAATCCCGCATTATAAAGAGTCTCCTGGACTAGCGTTACATTTAGGTAGAGTATGACTAGAAATAGACAAAAATCAAGCGTTTCCTTTCAGTTCCGTCAGTAGCATTGCGGCTTCAGAGCACGGGTGTCATCTTCACTCAGCAAAATATGTTTGTTCACTTTACGATAATAATTGTTGTGAATAGAGTTGTAATTAAATGTGGTTCATTGGTATTTGTTGACAATTAATTCTTGTAAGTCTCATTTATAAATAGTTCCCTTTAATAGAAAACCTCCTTCTCGGTCTTACTTTCATATGTCAAAACTCAAACGCGGTTATTCTCGGAAGAGAAACCTCACAAGGGAGTTATTCCGAGAAAACAAGATACCCCCGAAACTATAGACAAAATTCCTGATAGGTTTCTATATAGTTATAGGTGAACCTGTCATCCAGAGAAGTGTCTTTAGCGACTGGAAAGCATTTCCGACCATTTCAGTAATTTCGCTTAATATACCATGAATGGAAAGCTTTGAATCCGTTTTTAATCCTTGTGTGACCTTAATGCCCAATCAAATGATATATGGAATACGAATAAGCAATGGCCTTAAAGCTAAAGAGGTTATACAATATGTTTACACATGTACACATACATCGTTCCAACTAGATAAATCACTTATATCCATCTTGTTTAAGAGTTGAATTGACTTGTGTAGTTTACGAATCTTATGCCACATGTCATTACTCTTCAATGTACAGATTAAGAGAAGTTGTAAAAGACTCTCAAGTTGTTAAACAAATCATCTACCTCTCTTAGCTTCTGAGAGTACTGTAAAAAGCCAAGCACTTTACACAAATAGTCAAATGAAAAGATACTTGACATACATATTGATAGAAATGAAATATTGACTTGACAAATGGTTTATCATCATTTTCCTAACTGCTAGAATAGATCGTAATTAGGAGACATATACACATGGGAATAATATTAATTCATGTGTGTGATGTGACGAAATATAAGCACAGACAAAGCAATAATGGTATACGTCATGTAATCAGAAAAGAAACATCACTTCATAGTCATTGAGACCGAAAGTGAAAGTGAAGTTATTCATTACCGGGAATCGGTTATTACCCGATGGCACTAAATAGGGTAAAAATCTCCACATTATTGACAAGCATGCTAAATGTTCTCTCGTTTAAGACATTAAATAGAATCACGCCATAGTGATTTACCAGATTCCTTCAAGAACAAGTATCATTAAACGACAGATGTTGATGATTTGAGATCGATACAAGCTATATTCAAGTTACAATGAATTCAAGGGATCTCCACGCACTAAAATCAGATCGTTTTTCAACAATATCACTAGAGTCCAAATGATGTTCATGTCCAGATTCTTATAAAGAAGACAACACTTACAAGGGGTTGTTGATCGATCAATGTCGCCTTCAACGTTTTACAGGAAGCCTTTGAATCTGAATTGCCCCCCGTTAACAATAAACCACTTTAACCATTGATCCCATTTAATGAGGTATCCACTTTTGGGATGAAGACACAGCTCATCCTCCCTGTGAATTCAGTAAATTTTGTCGATATCAATATCATTGTTGTCTTTGTTGCTGAAGAAATTAATACTTTAGAAAATAAAAAAGCAAGACTTTGTTCTTGATGTTAATGTTCATTATCTAATGAAATTATACAAAGTATTAGATTTCTGACGGTAAATTCTTAGATTGTTTAGATTATTTAGTATTTAGGGTCAGGTATACGTCTATGCATGCATTGTGGTTTTTACTGTTATTACAGAATTATATTTTTTACAAAAGTCCTATCTGCATGTGATCACTGTGAATGAATATGGAAATATTTGATGCAAGAAATAGTAATTATTTAGTAAAGCATATAAGCAAACTTTAAAGGGGCTGTAGCACGTTTTTTGCAGAACATGTTTTTTCCAATTCCCAATTTATAATGATAGTTAACGACATTTAAATTTACATCCATTGTGTTTCATACAATTTCATTTGGCTTTAATACGATCCAACACATCATATGTGCTGTTTACAGTACAAATAAATTCACTCAGCTTGCATATTCATCCCAAATTGCCAAGTATATCATAATTACTAGTTTCCAATTAAAATCGAGTAACATCATTATACATGTGTAGAAACCGAAACTGCACGTCCCATGTACATGCACAGTAGTTATATGTCACATCAAACATTATCAACTCAAATTTGGCATTTTGTCTGTTATAAATAAGATTCCGAAATAACGTTTGACTCATTGGCTCGCGTCAATCGCCACGCATTGTCCGGTTTTCGATCAGAATTCACTACCTTTACCTTCATATCGTCAATATACTCAGTCCACTATCATCAATATGGTAGTTTTCGGTAACAGTCGGCACTCCTCGATAAAGTAACACATTTATAACATTTGAAATATGTGACCCCCAACAACACAATGGATGTACCTTTTGTACTCTAAAACATGTTATTACACAAACCAATTATCCGTAATGGCAATAACAATGTTGCGTATACAGCAAAAAATGCATGGCGGCCATTTTATTGTGAACATATTTTATTATTTCGAATTACAAAAACGATTCCGAACCAGGTACACTCATTTTTTAACTTGTTTTATCGAACAGAGAAGGGTGTTTTAAAATTGGTGAAATTATTTTTCAAAAACATTTCAGCGACTCATTTGAACGCAAGAACGTGCTTCTGCCCCTTTAAATACATGTATGATAAAAAAAACAATAAATACTAAAAATCAAAACGGTTCAAAAGTACTAATATGAGGAACCATAATTAAGTGGATACTGAAATATAAATATATAATATAAATGAATAAGCTGTTTCAAAGTGGGTCAATTAGTATGTACAAAGACACTGACGTGTTGTGTTTCTGTTAGTTATATGTTTTTGGGTTTTTTTAAAAAACTATGAAAGAAGTGGGAAAACAATCAAGATTCAAGATAAAATTTTAAAAAGTAATATAGATTATTTAAAGAAGTGCTACAACTTGCAATAAGTGTTAGATGTGATGAGAGAAAGTAGTAAGTCGATTTAAGTCAATATTTGAATATCAACTTTGCATATATGGCACATTTTTTTAGCCGATATTATCGTTTATTCTTTAGAACTGTGTTGCCTACTCGTAGGTGACTATTAAGGATACATACCACAACGATGTTAATATTCAATTGATTATGTTGATTTTCTATCACACATTCTCATCATAAATGTTCACTCGATAGTTATTCAATACCAAAATAGTACAACTAAATATTGGTCAATGAAAATTGTCGTTGCTGCATTTGTAATAAATGAATTAGAATTTATCTCACTGAAAAGGCAAGTAACCCAGTCATCTTAATCATGTGACGCACCAAATGGCATAACTTTCATAAGAGTACATTTAAGGGTTTAATCTCCATAACAGGGCCTACATTTTCGAAGCATACACTCGTAAGTACCATACATTAACATTGGCTTACGACTATCATAGTGCTAAGACAGCTTCTGAAATCTAGGCTCAGAACTGGAAAGGGGACTCGGTGTATTTTGTGGAAATCTAAATGCCGATTGCCAGACATTATACTATGTGCCGGTAAAGATTGTAGAAGTTCAGCCACCACATCATCCCCTGATAATCTAGCATTGGATGTGAGTGGATATAGAAGAAATGAAGCTGGTTATAGTTATGCAGACCCGAGGGTATGTGTAGTTTACAATGGGTAAAGACAAAGTAAGTGGATACCAATTCAGAATGTGAACTAGATATCTCTCTGATTGATTAATATCTTTGTTCAATTCGACACGAAGTATCACGGTTACCAACTGGTAGCAACGGGAAACATACACTCTAATCAAATTGGTAACCTGAAGACATTCTTACGAACAGGTACATTATAGCACGTTTAAGTTTAACATCCCCTCAAAGACTCGGACACTCAAATTCTGAAGAATAAATTTTCTTTCCAAAATCTAGTGTTTTTGGATTTTTAGTTTAGGTAAGTGCTGGTGAAGTCAATTTACCTAAAAGCAAATGCTATAAACTTCAAACAATCTAGAGACAGCTTTTAACCCAAAAACCATTATTAATTATAATAGTGACTGAAAATGAAACCGTGCCTAAAGCAAAAAGACTTCATGTAACCGATTACATTACAGCTAAATCCCATTCTATACTTCGTCTTCAAGAAGAGATCAGTCCAAACGAATTTGTGTTTAGATTTCTGATTTCTGATCTGAATTCCAGGAATCTTCAGAACATTTTCAAAGATTTCCGAAGCGTTTAAATGGAAATGATATTCATTGTTAAAAAGTAAAACACAACGACATCAGTCTGATTCTGTCCTTTGTCCCAAAGAAGAAAACGGATCCAAGTGTTTGATGATCTGAAATCGTTGGACGTTGCCATCAAAATGCAGCAAATTATTTGAATGATTTACAACACTACTAAAGCCTTTGAATCTGAATGGTGCTTGTCAACAGAACATCACTTCAAACAGTGATCACATTTCAAGGAGTCATCACATAAAGATGATCAATTAGCTATTAAATGAAGACACTCATTCAATCTGCCATTCTACTGACGTTTGTAACTACGAATGGTAATTGTTCACAAGAAATCACATCCAACAGTGATCACATTAAGTATTAAGCAGGCATGAAGTGAAGTCGACAACAAACATTCATAGGAAGGCTCTCGATTGCTGCATTTTGTCCATCAATTTGAAATACATTTCATTGTTTAACCTTAGAAATACTTGCCATAGGGATAGTGAAGAAATATAACATGGTTATATTTGGGATAACACTACCTTCAATAGTACACATTCTTGTACTTTTTTGGGCCGAGTCCCATACGGGATTCGAACCCACGCCCTCAGAGTAAGGCAACTATCGCCAGCATTGACTGTACCAGCAGCTTACCACACGACCATTTCGCCTCGACCGATAGAGCATCACAATGGTAATTTGTACCAATTTCAATTTCGGATTCAAGGGTCATAACTCCGTAACAATACTATTTCGGAACTGGACTTTGAACTCGATGAAGAGTATCATCTGGACTACCTACAAGTAAAATTTCATTCAGCAAGATGTAATAGTTTTCGAGAAAACTTGTCCCCATTGGAGCATCACAACAATCACAACAATTTCGGATTCAAGGGCCATAACTCCATAAAATATAATACTTTAGAAGTGGTTTTCGAACTCTTTAAACAGTATGAGTACTCACAACCAACATTTCATTCACCTAGGTTTAATTGTTTCCGAGAAAACTTGTCCGGATTGAACACAATAAAATTTAGTCCAAAAATTTACATTTCATGGAAACGACAAAAAAACTGTACAACAATTTGGTTGATGTACCTTTGACGGTATTTGAGAAAATTGACCGGGTGGACGGACGGAATGACCGCTATATATCTCCGCTTATTTCGTAGCAAGAGTATGAAAATATAATCAAGAGGCCGTTAATATTTCTAAATTTTATCAGCTTGATATATTAAATTTTAAAAAACAGTTGCGACATAATACTATTGGAATGTTATCCTACATTTGTTATGTTTAATATAATTGCATTGTAATTGAACAAGCATTATATTTTCTTATAATTGTCTAGACAATGCCCTTTGGTCATTTGACTAAAAGTCTCAAAACATTTATAACTTTTCTTGTCTGACTGTGGCACTAGGATGATTCCGTAGAAGCCATATATCTACATTATAGGAAAGTGCTGAAATTCTCGTTACTGCATAACATGACATTTTTGATTAGCTTAATGATCAGTTATTTGTTCTTTGTGCATATTCTATCAATATATATGCTATAATACTAAAGAAAAAAGATGATGGATACTACCGATAGATCTTGCCTTTTAAGAATCGGTATATCTATCTAATTATTCTATCACAGACATATTTTTACCACTTTTGACCTTAAAATGAATATCCTTGCCATTACTAATATCCTCCAGGTCAGATGAGGTAACAATTTAATTATAAGATTGTATGAATATATAATGCAACATGTCTACGTTTAAATAATACAGACTTCACAGTCCAATTGCCCAAGCTGTCAAATACATGTCAAATAGGACATCTTAACGCAGTAGTATTGTCCGTTGAACATAGGTTCTTAAATATATGTAAATAAAGTCACTTGACCAGGTCAAGTCTTCACTGATAACATTACAGTGCCATGTGTAAGTATGCTTACATGATATGAATATTCTTTTTCTAGGTCTTTGAGGGGCATTTAGAAGTGGTATACATAAGAACACGAATATTTTATTTAGTACATACTCACTCCTTCATCAGGTGGCATTCCACCTGATGAAGGAGTGAGTATGTACTCCGAAACGTCGTGTATTTTCACTTTAATGAAGTTTGTATCCAGAAAATCCTCCTGTTCTTATTATTCTCTAATTGATCTAATGGAATATTACAGGAAAATATTCATTTCCCATTTCAAAGCAATTGTACACTTACTTGTTGTAATTCGTCACAATAATGTTCAATGTTAGTTGTGGATAAATATAAAATAAATCCCTGAAATTAGCAGAATCCTAAACGATATAATCCTTGAAATTACAAAATTGTACTGAAACAAATCAACACTAATCTATTTAATGAAAAATTGAAAATAATTCGGGAGCTTAATAAACTATGACAAAAAAACTTGAAACTTTTATCATTCTTAGATTCTAAGAACTGTGAAAATTGTATACGTTAAATACATGGAAAACGATTAGGTAATGACTTCAAAGTTAAATGAGGTTATAAAATAACTTTACATATGCACCTTTCATATCCACTCATATCGTTCTAATAGGATCAATCACTGTGATCTAACCCGTTGAATATTGGATTTATCTTATGCATATGTAATTTACATGCCTGATACAACGTGTAATTATTATTCTATGTTAAGATTCAGAAAAGTTCGAAAAGACTATCAAAATGTTGAACACATCATTTACACATCTCAGCCTGAAATTACTGTAAAAAGGAAAACATCTTGCGTCAATATTCTTTTTACCAGAACCGGTCATTCTCTTCCTTACTGCATGGATTGATCGAAATTGACAGAAATATAATATCATGTATGTCTGTGATGTGATAGAAAATGTACGCACATTCAACATCAAAACTGTACGCATCATGTAATCAGAAATGAAACATAAAATTGAAAGTGAAGTTAATCATCCCTGGAAATCTATTAATACCCGATGGCACTAAATAGATTAAAATCTCCATATTATTGACAACGTTCTCTCATTGTTACATGAAATAATATCTAATCATAATTTTTCTGGATACTCCGATTAAGAAGAACAATTATCATTAAATTGCAGATGTTGTTCATGTGGGATCGATAGATGTTCTATTCAAGGTACAATGAATTCAAGGACTTAAAGGATATAATTCAAAGAGAAGTCCAAATGATGTTCATGTCCATATTCTTACTTTGTATGAGAGAAGAAGACTACTCCGAAAATTCAATTGGTTGCTGTTCTCAGATCTATAATTGTCGCCTTCAACGTTATACAGGAAAGATACTCAAGCCTTTAAATATGAATGGTGAACGTTAACAATAAACCACTTTAATCATTGATCACACTTCAGAAGATATCAACCGAAAAGAAGTTTGGAGATGAAGACACATCTTATCCTCCCTTAACAAGGATTCTGTCATTTTGTCGATATAAGCTTTGTCTTTGTTACTGAAGAAAATATCCCTTTAGAAAATACGACTTTAGATGCCAATTCATTTTATTGAATACAATATACAAAATATCTTAACAGACTGGATATCAGGTGTCAATCTCTTACAGTTGATGATAAAATATACATATCAACTTCTTCAAATACCCGGTATACACAAATAATACAACATATTCATTGCATTACCTGTAATACAGTTTTTATAAATATATTCAACAATCAAGAATGGTGACATGGAAGTCATTATACATATTGTAGTCATATATTTCACATTATAAGATCTTGGTTATATAAACCCAAAACATATGTATGTTAAAAGCAGCCAAACATTCTTATTAAGATTCATTAAAAAAATGACTCAATCTATAAATAGTTTATCTAAATAGTGGTAATTGAAAATTAGTGTTGCCCAATTTGTAATGTATTACATCACTTAAATGTAATATGTAAGTAAATTATCTTTATCACTTTAAAGGCCAATGATGTTCTTATCTCAATTCATTGGCATTTATTTAATACACATTTTGTGAAGAAGTACAACTGTAAAGAGGAATCAGTATAATTTGCTGAAGAAGTTTTAATGTTGGATGGCGAGACTATGACGGGTATTAAATGTGACCATTCTTTTAAGCAAAGTTTAAGTCACTGCAACATCCACTGATCTTCTAGCATTGGACGTGAATTGAAAGAAGAAATAAGGCTGATGTTATTTCGGCAGACCCAACTGTTATGTGGAGCTTACAATGGTTATATTTAATGTAAGTGGATGCCAATTCGGTAACAATATATAATTCTGATTAATTAATAATTGCATATTCGACACAAAGTATCCGATTACCAAATTTTAAAAGCATGAAGCATACAGAATAATCAAATTGGGAACTTGAAGACACTTAATTACATTAAAGCAAGTTATAGGAGATTTAATAAAGACATCGCCTCAAAGACACTTAAATTCTAAAGCATACACTTTCTGTTCAATCCTTTACATAACACTTTCATTTTTGTCACGAAACTAAATCTACTGTCGTACCAAAAGTGGGGTCGATTTACCTAAACCCTGTTAACTCACATATCAAGCAATCAAGAGACAACTGTTTGGCGAAAGGACATTTAAATAAAATATTGGTAAATCATTATGAAATTTTCTTATGGCAACATTATTTTAAAAGGTTTAAAGTGACCGTGTACAGCTCATCTCTATGCTGCCCTTTACGCCAATGAAGTCCACAAAGGTGTCTGTTGAGCCCCGAGTACTGATTTGAATAGAAAAAGCACAAGGACCTCGTCTTGTTTCTTTTCTTTCTGTCAAATATGAAAACCGATCTTGAAATGCAAGTGCTTGTTGATCTGAACTTGATGGACGTTCCATTTAAAATGCAACCACTTTTTTGAACATATTACACCACTGAAAGAGGCCTTTGAATCTGAATGGTGCTTGTCAACACAATATCACTTCAAACAGTGATCACGTTTCAGGGAAGCATCAGATGAAGATGGTCAATTATCTTGAAGATGAAGACATCCATTCAATCTGTAAATTTCTACTGACTTTAAAAAAATAAATGGTGATTATTCACAAGGAATCACGTCCAACAGTGATCACATTATTTTTTAGGAGGAACCAAAATGACCTTGGTTTTAACCTTTCAGAGAAGAGCTCTTTGATTTCTGCAATTTGTCAATCAGTCGTATTTATTGCATTTCTTTGTTAACCCTTGAGTTTTGTTTCTATTTAAATTGGTGTGTCCTTGCCTTGATTAATGGCTGTAATTTGTTGGTGTTCTATTCGTTGTTACATTTATTTTTCTTAATATATATATTTACCTCATCACCCATAGCTGCGTTTCATAAGGAAATCAAGCAATATCTCCATGGGCATACAAGTCGATTGTGACTTGTCATGAAAGGGTTTACCTATATATTTAATTTAATTAACAGTATTCATGTAATGCTGCAATTGCACAAACAGTATATTTTATGATATTTGTCTAGACGATACACTTTGGTCATTTGCGTAAATAAGTCTAATAAGTCTCATGACATTTTTATTATGCAAACTAGATTACTTTTGGTAAATAAGAACGGATTATATCTACGAAATATACCAAAGACGCATTCATGTTAACTTTTCCCTTATCTGAAAGCAATATCTCTGCATTCCCGTGTACTTGTAATAATAATCGTATTTACCAAGTGTAGTAAGTATAATAATATACTCTTGAAACAAACTGACTATCTGGAAGATCTCTATATTGCTTTCGAACAAAAAAAGAAACAAGATAAAAACTAAAAAACATAAAGAACTGGTACTTTATTAATTCGCATCATTCTAAAACATTGTAGATTGTAAACCACACAACAATAAATGAAATGAGATATTTTCACGTTTGTCCTAAATCATCATCACTGTCGAAAAGTCTTCATCACAGCTCGCCACTAAAATGAGACAAGGACTGGAAATTGATACTTCAGTCTGTAAATGCCACTAGAATTCAGGAGTGACCCACACAAACAGACCATAACATGTATATTGCATGTGCTTAATACTGATTGGATACTCCAAACAAACAATACCAGCTTTAGTATAAAAGAAAATTGAAAATCCTGGAGTTAAATGGACTTTCAGCGTGACTCCCACTTAACTCATAAGCCATTTGCTTTATGATAAATGCAGTATTACTTCAATTGTAAACTGTTCAATACTTTTGAATAATACCTTATGTTAAGGAGCCTATTGAGGTTATAAACGGTAAACCCTTTACGATTTCCCATGAAATATTCTTCTGTTACCTTCAATGATCGTCATAAGAGTAATGTTTCCCTCCCTGTCCTCCTTGCACTCAACTAGTATAAAGGAGAGCTGCAAAACATCAGGTAATATCCTTTTAAACACTTTGTGATCCTTACAAGAGAACGTTACGATCATAGTTTTAAAAACTTCAAAACAGATTGAAAATTAAGAGAGAAAAATATTGACGATCCAAAGACGAAATGTTTTAAAGCTAAAATACATTTCACTTAGGAAGTGAACATTGAACAGTGTGATAATACTTCACGATTCTTGCTTTTAGCGACGTTTTTACCTTCACACACATGGATACGATGAATAGAAGCAAATGAAACAATAACTTTCAACAATAGGCACAAACCAACACATTTAAAATGGTATACATTAAAAACATACACTAAAAGAAGCTACATGTACCTGCTGTAATTAGGTATATATATATATATATTTTTTTTTTATAAAGGTACATTGATTGTATGAACAATATGTTTAGTGATTTCGAGGATCTCTTTAGAAGATCACTTTATCAAACTGAAAATTTACATGTTATTATAAGATGACGCTTAACTCATTAACGCCGAGCACCGATCTTCAGCTGAACGCCTGGCCGTCACGCCTCAGGGTTAGCGTACCACAGCGACACGCTAATTAGCCTGGCACCTCTGATTCAGCGAGAGGAATTTCTTGTTATCAAACGTGTATTTATCGTTAAGCGCTTCCGTCCATTGTGTAGAATGAACTGATTGTATATTCACGGCAAGATGACATTGAAAGCCAAAAATGTGAATAGATTGCATCATTCTACATAACTGCACGTGCACGACTCTTTGTCGTCTTATCAATAATGTAATCCCGTTACATATATCTCTGATATTTGTTTCTGCTTTACCTTTCCAGATCAAACCTTAATATGCTGGGATTATAAGTTATTGACATCATATACTTATTTATCCTTTCATACGTTTTATAAGTCATATTCAAAATAAAAATCAATTAGTAGTTCGAAACTTGCAAGTAGCATAATCATAAGTCTCAGTTTTTTATCACTTGAGTTTGGCTGAAAAGTTCCATGCATGAAACATTTATAAACAATAGCAAACTTTTTTGGATATTAAATTTCTTTATTCTGTAGAGGCGACGTTTCGAAATAGATACTAACGTCGTGTCGTTGACAAGCAAGTGATACTGTGATGGAGAGGAAGATAACATATACAAACATTGTTGTTACAATAAATTAGGATGAGTTGTTTATACAGCTGAATAGGTTGATGTACAAAGGTTGTTGAGGAGATTGAGCAGTTGATTAGAAGCCAGTTGTGATGAGCAAAGATAGCTAGAGATTTAACAGTTTTGTTCACCAATCGTATAAGATATCCGTCAATGTTAGGGCTCGTGATGGGCGTGGCCAAAATCTCTAAACAGCACGTTTGATTTTTCGCTGAACAGCTTGGTCAGTTGATTGATCTAACAATAACCAATCGATACTGTGGCTCGTGATGGGCGTGGCCCAAATCTCT
This sequence comes from Gibbula magus, assembly GCA_936450465.1. Classification (NCBI taxonomy): domain Eukaryota; kingdom Metazoa; phylum Mollusca; class Gastropoda; order Trochida; family Trochidae; genus Gibbula; species Gibbula magus. The sequence goes on from OW388294.1 coordinate 27,165,691, forward strand.
AAACAGCACGTTTGATATTTTGCAGGTTCACAACCTGAAATGAATTATAACAATTATGTTACTTACGTATAATGTAAGATTGTATTTAGTAACCTGAAGGTGTATAGAAATATTGAAAGGATTTACCAAGTATGTTCTCATGAATAAAACTAACGTAGGCGTGGCTACAATAATCAAGCTCCATCATGATATAACACATGTCACGGGAGAAACGTCAGAATGTAGCCGAAATTACCAGTATGTTATTCCAAGCTAAATTACCTTGATCTTGATTGATTGAATATTCACACGCATAATTGCCGTAACGCAAATTCTAATCTGTTTTGAACATACACATATGTCGACATATACACACAATTACACGGGCGTGACAATGAATCGTGTTGTCTATCTATTGCAGGTGTTTATTCTAGCAGGTGTCACGGATCAAACAGGAGTGCCGAATTACCCCAAGGGATTTACATTTCATGGTCAATTGAGTTTCTCAAATATTGTGTTACCATAGTCTGATTGAATGGTTATTTGCAAGAACATATGTGTATTTACTATAATTTTATTGACGACGGATCACAAGAGACCGGATCCATTGATATATATGACAATGGCATTGGATTATACCAGATTGTGTCAACGTGTTTAGCTAATTTTTGAATGAAAGCATTTTATATTCATGAAAGTACCTAATAACTGTAACGGATTACCGAATCATTGTTGTACGTGTAGAATATCAATACGAATATTTCAATACCCTTGCATGAAATATCATTGAAATGAATTAGATGCAAATTATGCCACACAATGTAACAAGTACAATAAGTATCGGTAACCATGTACAATGGATAGGTTTTTGCAGACTAGTTAGGTAACTACATTGTATATCTTATCAATAACAACAATGACATGAATGTTTACTGTGGACAACAATATTAACCCAGGAAAGTGTTATAGTACAGAAGTTATAGATAAATGAAAATACTTCAACACTCTTCTATTGGCTTAGATGTGCGTTGCGTCTTTGAAATAGTTACATAATCGTATGTAAACATGCAAAACAATAGGTATTGTAATATTTTAATTATTCTTTCTATACGCTCACTGCATAATGCATATTCAGGCATTGCCTTTGTTTACACAAAGTAAAACAGACACAAAATATTCAACGGATATATAGAAAAAGCGATTACTGCAGGTAAGCCTTTGATACCTATTTCTGACTGCTATCAAAACACCTTAAATACTTCCGGCCATCAACTCTATATGTAGCAACTCTCTTAAAAAAAACATGCATCTCGCATGATAGATACCTAATTGTTTTAAATTATGTGTGTTTGTGATTCAATAGGCAGCACCCCTAAAACGCGTCTCTCGCTGTGAGAAGCTGTTAATCAGCTACCCCTAATACACGTCTCTCGCTGTGAGGAACTGGCAGTTAGCTGACCCCTATAAGCATCTCTCGCTGTGAGCGAGAGATTAACGGCCCGCCTATACGCGTCTCTCGGCGTTAATGAGTTAACGTATTATTTTGAATATATTGAGAATATGTATGTCTACTTCAAGGTGCCCAATACACATGTAGAATGTGAGATGCTATGTATGTACAAAAACTTTGTTCATAGATGTTCATAGATGTTCAAACCCACGATAAAGACACTTAAAACATGTTGAAGTGCTTCAACGATGTCATATGGCTTCATCAAGCAATTTAGATCTCTAAAGACAAAGAGACAACAATACATTATTATTCTGAAGCTTTCAAAAGAGTGCCATCCTTGACAACACCACAACTATTCTACTTCCTTTTGTATTTGAAATAATTAAAAGCATCATTATTCCTACTTCTATTTCGATTTTTTTTATTCCTGAAAGCATCATAAATTTATGGATTCAATTAATGGAATAGATTGATCCTACAAAATGACATGGAGTAGTAACGAGTTGTTATAAAATGTTTTTTTTAAACATGTATGTGCACGTTCATATCCATTTGGTAAGTCTTTAATACCTTTCCAAAATGTGAGCGTATGAAAAAATGAACAAATGAACATTAACGTGATCACTGGTGTTCATTACTAACCACGTTACATTACATTCAAATCTAAACATAAGACACCCTAGTCGGGATCGCATACACAATGTTCATAGACCACTATGCACAACAAAGAGCTCATTGCAAAGAGCAACCAGTAGACAGCTTGTGGTTGTGTGGATATTTACATAGATTCGGGATGACTGATGAGACTATAAACTTAGAGTAAATAATATGTGTTATTACTACAATAAATTCTCTATAAGAAATCATTGAGAAGAATCCACTAAACCTACATTAAGTTCTACAAACTGATTGTACAACCATTAACACAGACCATAAATATGATTCCCGTTATTCCCTTATAAATCTACCGGAGCATTATACTAGATGTGTACTTAGATATTCTCTTCGTCTCGTTAATGCTGTAAATTGGAAACGTTTGAACTTGGACATGTGATTTGTAAAAGATATTGATTGCTTTATAAATAATGTTTCACACTCTTTACCATAGGTTTATCTAAGTATTATTTACCTTATTTATTACAACTATAACCTTTGTTTAATAATTATGAATTAAAAATAGAGAATACTAAACTCCGTCCCGTTTAATAACATATTTATGAAATGAGTGGATGGTTTTGGCAATACCAATCCCTAAATATATCACTTGGTAGGTCAAAAGTGATTTTCTTTCGAAATAAAAAAACAAAAGTGAACATATACCCTTTTATATTGTTTTAATGGTTTTGTCGTTAAGAATCCTGACTAGAAGATATCGAATTTTCTTTTCTGATGTTCATAAGAAATAAAACGAGAAAACTACTGTCATTATTCATATTTCAATAGTTTCCTTTATGTATAATGGGATGAATGTATAGAACCATCGCACATGTATAAAGAGATGAATGTAGAGAAACATCGTGGACTAAATGAGCTTTAAAATGTACGACTCAATTGAATTCCGGATCAATTACCTAGTTATATACCATAAGCTGGTGCCGTTCTGCCATGATCATTGTCGATGTGCTGTTACAAAAGACATTGAATTCTCTTTTGAGAAGAATGTTCAAGAACTAAATGACATTGTACAAATTATTCGATTACAAAAGATACACTGATGATAAACTGTATATCAATTCTGCCTGAATGGAACGATATGAGCACTAAGTCCCATAAACAACCCAAGGTATATGATTTTACACTTTCACTTAGACGTTCCCTCATCAATCACTTTCTAGTAGCTCTTTCTTAGAATGCTGTGAAATGTAAAATATGAACTTCTTCTTCGATTTTATCTGAAATACTGTATGTGTAAGAGAGTGATTGGAAAGGAACGAGATGGTTCAAGTATAAGTGATGATAGCCACGCTTTCATCTATCTCTGGTTAAAGATGTATCACTGCATTTGATATAGTCATAACTCGTTTTGAATGCTAAGGGGAAGTGTTTACTCGATCAAACTTCGATTTTTACATAAAACTCCACATTAAGGAAATAACATGTTATACAGTCATCTCACTATTACAATACGTTTTTGTTGCAATAAGTTTGAGGTTATCATGGGATTGATTTTGGGATGGTCAATATCCTGAATACGAATAAACATTGTATTTTGCGAGTCATCCAAAAAAATAACACGAGCATGATAACTTCTGCATCATATAATGTCATTCATCATTCATTTTGTGAAAAATGGCTTGACAACATTTATTTAAAAAAACGTTTCTTCAGCTATGCATATTGATAGATGCAAAAAATAACAACGTGCTATTCTCACGGTAAAGTGACACAAACTAATGCCTCAATATTGATGCTTTCAGATAAACTATTACAGTTAACTGTAATTTTGGCATGATCTTAACTTTAAATGTTTTGATACAATTTAAATACAATGTTTTACAAATGAAAAATATGTAACATTAGAACAGCGAATTCAAACTCGTGACCCGTTGCTTTCATGTAAATCAAGTGGACGTGTCTAGTTCACTAAGTAACGACAGTTGCTCCCCCTCTGGTTGTTATGGCGACTCACATATCACACGGAGAGCTAAACGTAATATCAAAGACTGCTAGAAATTTCTCAATTCTCTTTTCACAAGTCACATACGTGGAAGAGTGAAGATCGATGTTTCGGAAAATGACTCAAACTGTCTATGTTAAATGTGAGTGAAGTGTTTCTTCAGTTGATTTCAACTCACGATAAACATGTTTTGGCACTGCTGGATCACAATGCACAATGTTTGTTTTTAACTTTCTCAAATTAATGTTTATTGGATAAAACCTGTTTATTAACATGAAATTTTTCCCATCATTACAGGGGTTTGAAAAGTTAACGCGTGTTATGTCATTTTATTTTTCATAATAAATGTTTTCACTTCACCATCCAGTGTATGATAATGTGTATTACAAGACAAGATAAGTGAGATCTTTGTGCTTTAATGCATTTATTGCCCTACAGAAATGCAATAAACTTAAGATACATTTTATGACAATATCTCCTGTGTTGCAGCTTTAAACTTATTGAAATGAGTTTAAATAACAAGAAACCATTTCAACAGAAGTTGACACTGATTCAATAAGACAAGCATTCCGATATTTTGAGATTTTAAAATGTTTGCTATGGAATTGGCCTCTCAGATTTGAAAAATCTCTAATTTACGCTTTTAACAAATCTATCCTAAGCCATTTACATGACAAAAAATATAACTTTTTTGGTTGGAGGTAATTTGACCACCAAGTTCTTCAGAAAGGTCCTTTTGAGCTTCCCAAGTGGACAAAGCTGTTAAATCGCAATTGAGGACACGTTTAACAGAGACTTTAAGTAAACTTGATGTGGCTAAATCATTTAAATACCATATCAACTGATATAAATCGATTTCACACGATAAATGGAATACGAAACTTTTATATCAAGTGGTTTTACAAACATCAAACTATTTCCGAATTATTGTTGCTTTATGTTCTCAAATAATTAAAATTTAGTTTTAATATAATGTTCAGCTGAATATAACAGATATTCGATAGATTCAAAAGTTATAATCATTTGTATTCATAGAAGTTGATATTTGAACACAGATATTTGTAGACCTTCCATCTAGTGTAGGGATCGGAATTAACAATCTAGTTGTTTGAATGTTACACCTGAATCATCCCCGTAAAATGATATCAACATTGATATCAGTAGAAGTAGAAGACGTTCATTCAAGTCATGTGATAAGGCAAATATTTTGATTTCATAAACTATAAAATCCTCTGCAAATCCATTTCAATTCTTTATTAAGGCCATGAAGAATTCTCAATTGATAGAGAAAATTTTATACTTGTAATGAGAGGAAATGACAGGTTTTCAATCTTAAAGTAAGTTTTTTCAAAACATTAAAGTGTATACCCTGAACATTGATTGATATGAATGTCAAGTGATCAACTACATTTAACACTTTTTAACTAAGTTAAGACAACTGATATCATTCTCAAAACAGTGAATTAGTCCTCTCTATAACAGAACATGTTTGTCCTCAAACTCCATAAATAACATATATGATGAATTTTCAGTCATCTAATGAATAACAAGCTGCAAAATGGCACACGTTCAATAAACGTATTTAATTTCTGATTCAAAAGCTGTATTCATAAAAATGTTCCTAACTTTTTTTTATTTTAAGAATTAGATGTTCAGGTTTTTAAATCATTACATAACAATTCTAAATACATATACAGGGAATTTTATCAGAACTATGTAAATCTTCTAAAAAAAATAAAACGACATTACTATTTCTCCAACAACCAGGACAAAGGATGAAACTCGAACATTTGTATAAGCACACAAATTTTGTTTTCACCTGTATGATAGAATTAATTATTTCCAAATATTAAACCATTTTAATGAATATCTGCTCTTTAGGAACACATCAAATGTATTGTTAAAGACATATCTTAAATAACAGGAGATGGCAAATTCAAAGTAAAAATCATCAGTGACTACAGTATGATGTTCCTTTTGTTTACATCAACCATTCACAAGATATCAAAAAAAGTAAAATATACAAAGATGTCTTATATAAGGAGAGCACCACGTACCGTGTGACAGTATCTTGATGTTGGCTTATTGTAAAGTAAACTCCTTAATGCTCTTCTTAAGACTTTAAGAACCAGATGCTTTATTAAACCGTTTTCTTAAGCGTAACATTATAGACATAGGCTAAGCACCTCTTGCAATTATTGCCAATGTACCAAGACATGACTATCGCATATGATACATCATGAAGCCTTTTAACATGTGGCTGAATTTCCAGTCAATTCATTTTCCATTTGACACAAACGTGTGAGAAGAAAAGAAGTATATATGATAGATTATATTAAATCAGCTAGTGAAGAGAGATCCTATGACTGGCACGTCAGCTGGTATTAGTTGTAATCGATGAAGTGAGTATATGAATCATGGGTCATCATTTGATTGATGATATCGTTTGATCAGGAAGGCGAGAAGCAAATATAAAGTGGTTCCACTAAAGGAAGTTTCCCAATCATTATCTGCCGTTTCTCTAAGGTAACAAAGTTTAAAGCAATATGGAAAATTGAAATGAAACCTTAACAAAATAATGAGGACAATATTTTTTATCAAAACACTGCATGAAATCGTTCCATTGAGAATATGCCAAAAAAGTTAAATATGTAATTCCTTTAAATCCTGTTCTGAATAGAGATTGACGCTATTATATAACCTATCATGATCTAATTAAAACCAATCACCATTAATCATCAATCTAGCTTCCTCAGTATATATATTGTAAGTTGAAAACTTCTCACGAGGGTAATATGGTCTCTTTGTACCAGTGTCTACAGAGCCTTTACGCGAGGGATGACACTTGTACACAGATGGTACATGAGATTGTATTCCCCGAGGGAGAAGTATACAACCTATTTATCTTTCCATCATGTCATTGAAATTAGTTTTATCATAGTTATTGCATTTTGACTGTGAGTGACTGATCAGCTGATATTGCTTGAATAATTTTGACCCTAAATGTAAGCAAAATGGTTTCATCTGTCTCCACTGAAATGTTAAAAGTCGTATAACGTATTACAACAAGCTTTTAAAAGCCTTAAACTCAGTTAATGTTAGTTTAATCGAGTGTGCAAGCAATGCAAAATACGATTTGTTTCCAAACCATTCAGCAAATAAGGCCATAATAAGTTTGTAAATAGCTGATCGAACTGTTCAAAACTCTGTACACCGTGTGCATCATTTTGTAACGTCATCTAACCATAATGCGACACCACTCTTAGCTAGGAGCTTTTACTATGGCAGCGGGATACATTAAGTTTGTACACCATGAGACTGACGGGGTACATACGAAAAAAACGCCTAGGTATTTTACTGAAAGGAAAGATAATATCCATGATCACAATTATAAAATCAATGTACATCAATCTAATTTCTTGTGAAAACTCACCCCCTTCTTAACAATGATGTTACAACTTTGTACATCAAACCTATCAATTGTAAAACCTCTAGTAAATCAATATAATACAATCACATGTAAACATAATTGTCACAATTGTTTATATTTCCCTGGTTATCATGATAAGGTATAACTTGCCTGATAAAGATTGCTCTCGCAGCAACAAACATGACCTAACTGGGCCAGTAGTGAATGATACAGTACTTTCCCGATTCAGGCATCCGGTACTGTCCCTGTACTGTCTCAATTTGCATCTTATGCAAACGATCAGCTGTATCCTGTCAAGTTATGTTCTGTACTTTGTGGCCAGGGGTAATATGTTAGCTTATTATTATAATTACATCCATTGTTTTCAAATAAAATATCAATGTATATCGATTTAATGTTAATAAATTAATTTAATTCAATATGTTAACGAAGCAAAGGTATGCTTTATCCATCGACAGCAATTTATATGTGTCTTATATTATACACAGAAGGGATAAAACATTTAAGACATGTAGATATTTCAACGACAGCATAATTATATAGATACAGTTATTGACTGTTTAAGTAATATTTCTCGATCTTTATACATTATTGATAGTTAAAGATTAATCATATAATACGTTTTGCTCAAACCTTATCAGCTCAATTATCTCCTTGCATTACATGACATACATTTCATAAAACGATATAATAGAATTATGTTGATTTCATCTCCTTGTCACCACTGTGAAGAGGATTCTGTATAACATGCTTTTGAAATCTTCATGCAACATTGCTTGACTGCGACAGACATTAAATGCGACCATTATTTAGAGTAGAGTAGAGTTTAGGTCACTACATCATTCAGCAGAGAACGTGAGTTGAGTGGAAATGAGGCTGAGGATATTTCTGCAGACCCGAAGGGTATGTGTATTTCACAATGGTTATAGATAATGTAAGTGGATGCCAATTTGTTAGCTGAACTAAATATCTTTCTGCTTAATTAAAACCTTTGCATAATTCGACACGAAGTATCATAATTACCAACTTTCAGAAGCGGGAAAACATACTATATTATCAAATGGTAACATGAAGACAATTTCAATTACATTTGGAAGAGGTATAAGAAAGAATTCTGTTTAACGCTTAAATTCTAAAGCATAAATTTGCTGATTAAATCAATGTTTTTAGTTTTTCCGCGCTGGAATATAGTTGTTAGTTAGTGGAGTAAAATTTACCTAAAACCCAACAATGCATAAATCAAACAATCTAGAAAGCACTATTTTGGCGAATAGACATTTAAAATAAGTATTGGTAGAACAAATTATGAAAATATTCATATATCAGAATTATTGAAATAGTTTTAAGTGATGGTAACCATGTACATTGCAGCTCATCCAGTATCATTAGTACACTTTCGAACGTTTCCCAAAACGTTTGAATCAGAATTATATTTATTGTTGAATAGTAAAATCAAGGACATCATTCTGATTCGTTTCTTTATGTGATGAAGAAAACCGATAATGACATGAAAGTACTTGTTGATATGAAATCGATGGTTGTTCCATTCAAAATGTAAAAACAATTTTGAACGTGTTACACCACTGTTGATGCCTTTGAATCTGAATGGTGCTTGTCAACGCGACACCACTTCAAACAGTGATCACTTTTCAAGAAGGCATCAATGAAGATGGTCAATTAGCTTGAAGATGAAGACACTTATACAATCTGTCAATTTCTACTGCCTTAACAAAAATTGAATGGTGATTATTCACAAGGAATCACGTCCAATAGTGATCACATTTATTTTCAAGGAGGAACCAAATGACGTCGGTTTTAAGCTTTCTGAGAAAAGCCTCTTTGATTCCTGCAATTTGTCAATCAGTTTGTATTTATTGCATTTCATCGTTAACCATTGAGTTTTGTTTTTATTTTCAGTTGGATTGTCTTTGTCATTGACTTGATTAATCGCTGCAATTTGTTGGTGAAATTTTGGACGTTGCACTTTATCGTTCTTAAAATAGTTTTCTCACCACCAAAAGAAAGCTGTCGTTCACATGTGATCTCACTGGAAGCAAATTAATATCTCCATGGGTATATAAGTCGATTTTGAAATGTCATGAAAGGGTTTACCTTTATGTTTAATTATTTCACAATATTCGTGTAGCATTGTAATTGCACAAACAGTATCGTTTATTATAATTGTCTAGACAATACAATTTGGTCATTTGACTAAAACTATAAAAGGTCTCATGACATTTATAACTGACTTTTTGTTATTCAGAATTGTTTATATCTACTTTCTGAATCAAAGACTTAAACATATTTACTAGTCTTGTATTTGAAAGCAATATCCTTGCATCCTTGTGTACTTGAAATATGGACAGTATTTACGAAGTGTTGTAAGTAAAATAAAATACTCTTTTAAAAAAACTCAATATCTGGAAGATTTCTACAGTAGACTCTAACAAAATGGAAATACATAATCTAACTAATACTTTTCTAATGTGGGCCATTCTAAAACAGTGTGTGTAGAATATAAACAATACACAACTTAGAAATGAAATAAGATCTTTTCACTTTTGTGCTAAATCATCATTACTGTCCAAATGGTTTTATCACAGCTTGCCACTAAAATGAGATCAGGACTTGAAATTGGTACTTCAGTCTGTTAATGCCACTAGAATTCAGGAGTGATCCACACAATCGGAATAGAAGGAGGCCATAACATTTATATTGTATTTGCTTTATACTGATTGGATACTCAAACAAAAATACCATCTTTATTATAAATGCAAATGGAGTTCCTGGAGTTAATTGAACTTTCAGCTTAAATGTTATTTCACTCATAAATCATCTGCTTAAATGATAAATGTAGTATTACTTAAAATTCGATTTGTTAAATGCTATTAAATAATCTCAATTTTAAGGAGCCTCTTCAGGTTTTAAATGGTTAACCCTTTAGGATATTCCATGAACTTTTCTTCTGTTGCATTCAGTATCGTCATAATGAAGGAGAGTTGCAAAACATGAGGTTATATCCTCTTTAAAGCTGTGCGATCCTGGCAAGAAAAGACACACAAACTTTATTATCATAGCTTCAATAACCTAGCACGTGTTTGCATGTTATTTTTTTCTTAAATGTGTCATTCATAATTAAAGTTTATAAAATATATTGCTACGTTTATGTGTAAAACATCTCATTAGACCATCCAATAAGCCGTATCCATAGAAACGGTTATTCACATTCAAAGAAAATGGTTCGATGTCTAAAGTGTTGTAGAACTCTTCAATGTGTGAGGTAGATGTGAGAATTTGAGTTCTGACATACCGTTTTCAACTCTCTTGCAGCTTCGACTGTACAAAGACATGACTATCGCACATAATACATCATGTAGCCATTTAACATATTGGCAGAATTTTCCATCAATTATTTCTCCATTTGATGGGATTAGGCACAAAACGTGTGAGAAGAAAAGAAATATATATCAGAAATTATATCAAATCAGAGGGTCCTATGACAGGCACGTCAGCTGTATTAGTTGTTATCGATGAAGTGAGCATATGAATCATGGGGTCATCATTTGATTGATAATATCGTTTGATTAATCTTCTCAAATGCTTCAACACTTCTATTGCTTGTGAAATGGTATCTACTGGTGAAGACATTTTAAAATTGTACAGAAGTAATGTTCACAGTAAAGACCATACATTTGATGTATCAGCAATCACTTTAATAACATATGTTAAATTTCAAACAATCAAAACATTATTGGTCACAAACTTTCCGAATTACATGCTTTTAAACTGAATAAATATATTCGTGGTTATAATGGTTGACACCCTCTAATAGTTAAAGGAATGAAATGTTATATAAACAACATAACGTGTCAGTTTAGGTAATTAGTTACATGTAGTAATTGTTACTACTAGGTGTCTTTTTGTGAATAGTGTCCTTGAGCATTTGCTATTTCTCCACTTGTACTTAAACATACCAAAGAAAGAGGAATATAATACAAATTAAATTTATTATAATAAAAAGTTCAATCCTTGTGTCCTGAGATATTGGCATTGGTATGTTGTTACAGTGTTTGAGTGTTCTCAATTTACTTCTTATAAATAATGAAAAGTTGCACTTGAAAAAAACCTTTTTGATTTCGAAAATACCATAATATCGAACAATGTTAATTGTCAATGCATTTAATTTGCTAAAATCCATTTTCCGTTTAGAAGTGTCAACCATTTTTACCATGAGTATATTTCGTTTGGAACATATTCAGAAATACAAATATACTATTTTTAAACCTTTAAATCTTGCAGTTTTCATCTTGGAAAGCATATGGCTGATAAAGTAAAGTATAAAGAAAACAAACGAGTGGGACTATATAAATACTAATACTATACTATATATTTTTAAGCATCAGGTTAATCCCCGAATTAAGACAAGTGAAAATTAAGAAACCATGTTGAGTTTTAAAGAATGGAATGTCCATTGACTAATTCATTGATTCATAAAATTATACTTGAATTGGCTGATTTGACACATTCATATTTGTTCTTCTGAAATAATTTATTTTAATTGTGCCCATAAAGGGGAATATTTAGTATGCGGTATCCTTGCATCCTCGTCAAGGGTTGTTCTATACTTGTTGGCGTAATATGTTTGGGGGTAATATTATTATTTCATCTAGTTTTGTCAACAGACTTATGTTAATAAGTTTACAATCTTTTTTAAGATATGATAAGTAAAAGTATGCTTCTGTAGTCTCTATCAATAGGAGATTAACCTACTGTGTTTGTAACTTTTTGTGAGTCTAACGTAGATTGATACCAATTTTTGTCATTCAGACCTAAAAACGCAAAACGTGCAAAAACACACACTGCAGGTGATATGCAGGTAATCGGTTGAATCCACTTTCCGTCAGGTACTACACATCGCATTCCCTTGTTCCATTGTGGAAGAAATGGATTAAATGAAATTAACAATTCATCCTATGATGATTTAGTGATAAAATAGATTTTAATCAATAGAACAGGGTTTAGAAGAGGTTTAGAAATCCTAACGTTTCACTGCCTTGAAATGCTGTCCTCCACCACCTGTCAAACTGTCAAGATGTCATGGTAGAATCTATATTTGTCAACAATAATACATGTCTTATATTATACATAAAAGGGATAAAACGTTTAAGACATATAGATATGGTATGGACAGCATAATTATACAGGTACATGTGTGGATTGATTAAGCCATATTTCTCAATCTCTATAGATTATTGATGGTTAATGGTTAATCATATAAGACTTTCTGTTCATGGCTGACAAGGACTTCTAAGCACGTTTCATTGCCCTTCTTTCAGAAATTTGATCACAGACAGCCAAGTTATTAGCATCAATGTAATTTACTTACAATGTTTATGTAGACTCGCAGACTCACTAAGTCTCTACTGGAGACATTGTGTCATTTGATAAGGTAAAAACAATATACGTTGCTAACTGAGAGTTTTTCGGCTACTCACAAAATGACAAACTCAGCCTATTAATCTCATTAACAACGGCAATATACTTAACCCATAGATAGTATTACTTAAACATATGAGTCTTTGGATAATATTTAAAAAGTAAGACTTGTTTTGGAGTCACACACGTTTCAAACTGACGATCAAAAGAAAGTTGTCACCAACTTGAATTTACTCTTAACTCATTAAGGCCGCACATATGCGACAAATTAATCAGCTCCTCACAGCGAGTGACGCATATATGTGTCAGCTAAAAGCAGCTCTAATTCAGTGAAAGACCCATATGTGCGTTAGCTGAAAGCAGTTCTTATTTAGAGAAAGACGCATATATGCGTTCTCACTGTTTTATTGAAGAAAATCCATTCTGTCCATCGTCTTAGCGATGCCAATAAACACTTATTGCAGTCAAAGATGCAGTGTGTACCTCTTAATATATTTTATATGTTTTATATGTATCAGTTATCATTAGCAACGAGTTTTTAAAGTTGGATAAAGAAGAGATGTTGACGAAGAAGGAAATTATACTATTGAACTATAATACGTTTTGTACATGTTGTTGAATTTAATCAACCCTTTTGTATTGCTACTTTTGCATTTTGGAACAATCGTATTTTGTGATTTGTAACTGCATGTCTGAAATCATTTACTGCACGTACATTTTTGTATTTATTACGTAGAAAAAAATGCATGGGGTGAATGCAAGTGAGCCTATTTCAAGTGTTTTTTGAATATGTTGAAAAAGGTTGCATCATTATTTGTTATTGGAATATTTTACATGACAATACACCCGGTGTAATTTGTGATTTCTTTTGATTCATTTGTAATAAAAACATGATGCTGTATCAGTTACAGAATTGATACTTAGGCGAATACACATTCAATTTGAGTATTGAAATAACAGTCGAGGGATTAAATCAGACGTAGATTAGTTTCATCTCCTTACAACAACTTCGAAGAGGAATCTGTACATTTGCTATGGAAATATTAATGCAGCATGGCATGATTGTGACAGACAATAAATGTGACAGTTATATTTTGCTTGAATTTCAGTCAATACATCATCCAGCAAATAACGTGAGCCAATAAAAGAAATGAAGCTGAAGATATTTATACATGTATGTGTATTTCTCAATGGTTATATATAGTGTAAGTGAATGCCAATTCCGTAGGGTGAACTCTTTATCTTTTAGTTAATACCTTTACCATCTTTGACACGAAGTATCACAATTACCAAATTGCAGCAGCGGGAAACATACAAAATAATGAAATTGTTACATGAAGGAAATTTTAATTACATTATAGTTATTGTGTGGTCTTATAAGAAAGATACCCCCTCGAAGTCTTTGACACTTACATTCTAAAGCATCGATGTTCTGTTAAAATCCTACATACCGGTTTCACTTCTTTCAAACTGGAAGCTAAATCAATGTCATGCCCTTTTGGTTTATAGTTTAGTCTATTTTACCTAAAACCCAACAGCGCACAAATCCAGCCATCCAGAAACCACTATTTGGTGAATTGACATTTGAATTAAGTATGGATCATTTTTTATGAACAAATTCACATATCAAAATTATTAAAATAGGATCACTGATGGTGACCATGTGCATTACAGCTCATCCTTTTATTTAAGTTCACAAATGGGTCTGCTGAGCTTTGGGTACTGATCTGTCATGATCTATCTGTAATGAATACCAGTGCCAGTATCATTAGTACACCTTCAAACGTTTGAATCTGAATTATATTTATTGTTTATAGTAAAAACACAAGAACATCATCCTGATTGTTTTGTTTGTGTCAAAGAAGAAAAACGATCAGGATTGGTTCTTGTCAACACAGCCGCACTTCAAACAGTGATCACATGACAAGAGTCATCAAATGGAGATGGCCAAATAGCTTGAAGATGAAGACACTCATTCAATGTGTCATTTTAAACTGACTTCGAAAATATGCAATGGTGATTATTCACAAGGCATCACGTCCAACAATGATCACATTAATTTCCAAGGATAAACAAAATATATAAGCTCTCAGAGAAAGGCCTTTTTTATTTTTGCAAATGGTCAATAAGTTGTATATATTGCATCCATTATTATTAAATAGTTTTGTTTCTATTTACAGTTGGCCTGTCCATGTCATTACCGCTGGTAATGCAATTTTGGTCATTGCATTGCATCGTTCTTAAAATATTTACCTCATCACCAAAAGAAAGTATATTGAAATGTCATGAAAGGGTTAACCTATATATTTTATTACGACAGTATTCATGTAGCATTGTAATTGCTAAAACGGTATCCTTATAATAATTGTCTAGACGATACATATCCTTGCATTCATCATCATCATCATCATATAAACATTTGTATAGCGCCAATATCCAGCTTAGCTAAGATGCTCAAAGGCGCTCTGTTCGCCCCCGATCATTGGATGCCACTTGTTCACGACACTCTTTGTCAATCTCAGCTCCATTTGGAGTATGCAACTTTTGCAGCCACTAGGCGCACCAAGTTGAATTACCATGCTCATCCTTACGAGGTACCCATTCATAGCTGGGTGAACTAGGACACATAGTCACAGTATTTTGTCCAAGGATACTGCACGTTGCTGTACCTGCAACTAGGTGTATGCAGGTATTCATATGGCCACCATCTGGTCATTTACCAACGGATTCGTGGGTTCTTTTAAGTGCACAGGGTTGTGTACTGTACACTAGGGGTTGTGACAACACTGAAAGAGTCCGCACTCAAAATTGACTCCAAGGTTTTTACACCCGGTCATAGGTGGACTCGAACCCGGCACCTCAATCTCGCTGGATTGCTAACCTCACGCCTTTGCCGACTCGGCCACCGTGCCCCCTGTGTACTTATATTATAGGTGGTATTTACGAAGTGGTATAAGTAAAATAAAATACTCTTGAAACAAACTCATTATTTCGGAAGATCTCTACAATATTCCCTAACAAAACAGAAATAAATAATCTTAATATTGAGAACTAATGCTTTGGTAATGTGTGTCTTCTGAAACAGTTCGTGTAGAATTTAAACAACACACAACGTTAAGTGAAATAAGATTTTTGCACTTGTGTGCTTAATTGTCATTACTGTCAAGATGGCTTCACATCTTGCCACTAAAATGAGATCAGGACTTGAAATTGGTATTTTTTTCTACACATGCCACTGTTCAGGAGAGATCCACGCAATCGAAATAGATGGAGGCCATAACATTGATATTGTATCTGATTTAAACTGATTGGCTATCTAACAAACAATACTTTGTGTCATCATGGAGGAGGTTTGCTTGTGTATGTATCCTACGGATTTGAACTGGATTTTTATTACTGTTCCTGGCACACAGTGGAAAGAACAAACATCCATCGATATTTAGTCAAGTGCGCTTAGTCAAGTGCGCGCTTCGCATGCGACCTGTTTATATCTGTTTATATCCTAAACCTAAACTGATAGTAACAACGTCACAGATTCTCACGGGACGGAAATCCTTCCTTAATTATTGATTGGTCCCATATATACACTATGAAGAGTGTTTGCTGTTATCATTGTCAGATGGTTATGTCTGGTTATGGTATTGTTGAAATGAATCATTTTAGCGATCGTGAGCATCTCATGATTAAAAACCACTCTATCAGACTAAAAACCTACATGTTATTATCAGACCATTATTGTACAAAACCTGCAGCAATGGATCTTAATACTCATGGACTTGACGTATTAAAGATGTTGTAGTGTCCATTAAAACACGTTAAATGGCTTCATTGAGCAATCTTAATTTATAGAGACAAAGTGACAGCCCTTAGTTTAAAGCTTTCAAATGAAAATAGTATTGCAATTCCTCCTTTTGTATTCGAAAATAATTAAAAACATTGTAATTACCATTCCTTTTTGTATTATTGCATTGTTGAAAGCATCATAAGTTGTCTTGTAAAGTCCTTGTAATGTACATGCACATTCGTGTCTACCTTGAATACTTGTAAGAAATGTGAGGGAAAAATGTGATTGTTATACCCCCGCTACGAAGTAGTCAGGGGTATATAGCGGTCAGCAAGTCCGTCCGTCCGTGCGTCCATCCGGTTTTTGTTCCGCTCATAATTCTGAAACCAGTTGCTCAAACGTTACGAAACTTGGTATGTACAATCACCACGATGTGTACATTTGCCTTTTTTTATGTTTCATACCCTCATTTGCATAATTTATGCAAATTTTCTCCGTTTTTCGACTTTGCCATTCACAGTTTTTGTTCCACTCATAACTCAAATACTGATTTTTCAAATGTCTTGTAACTTGATACATATAATCACCACGATGTGTACATCTGCCTTTTGTATGTTTCATACCCTCATTTGCATAATTTATGCAAATTTTCTCCGTTTCGACTTTGTCATTCACAGTTTTTGTTCCACTCAACTCAAATACTAATTGTTCAAATGTCTTGTAACTTGATACATATAATCACCACGATGTGTACATCTGCCTTTTGTATGTTTCATACCCTCATTTGCATAATTAATGCAAATTTTCTCCGTTTTCGACTTTGCCTTTCGCCGTTTTTGTTCCACTCATAACTCAAATACTAATTCTTCAAATGTCTTGTAACTTGATACATATAATCACCATGAGGTGTACATCTGCCTTTTGTATGTTTCATACCCTCATTTGCGTATTTGTATGTTTCATACCCTCATTTGCATATTTAATGCCATTTTAAAAAAATTTCTACTTTTTCTTCTAAAACATGCTTACAAGTGTAATACTTACTCTGCTTTATAATACTTAAATATAATGGTCTGTTCATACAAAAGTTTAAACATTGATGCCCTTTTGCTATTTTCAAACATTTCTATTTGACCAATGTTAAAAGCGGGGGTATCATGAGTGAGCTGTGCTCACTAATTCTCTTGTTTGAACAATTATCAAGACCGAACGTTCGTTATCAACTAATATAAGACAAACTAGTGGGGATTAAATAAATGTTAATAGAAAAATAGGAGTCACATTGGTTGAGAAACACCAATAGACATCATGATTTTCTAAGGATAGATAGATAGAATTCTAACTATAACTAATGAGACCATAACGTTGTTCCATGATGCGATCAGTAAAAAATTTCGGAAGTTATCACTGCACTGAACTCTCTACAAAAGGACATAGAGTAGAATCCTCCAGACCTACATGCGGTTCTACAAACTGATTGCATTAACACGTACTTTGATTCCCTGTAGGTCCTTATAAATCAACAAGAGCGTTACATGCAAAAGACCTGTAAAATGGAGGTTAATAGATATGTTCTTACTCTCATTTCCAATAGACCACCCAAACACTACATTGTAAGTCTTTCTGATGGTTCTAATCTTGAAATGCTCGTGGCCCATATGCGCTTCTTGGTAATTTACTGATATGTTTCCATGTCCTGCAATTTGTCCATGCTCTACTACTGTTCCAGTTCCAGTTCCAGTTACTGCTCTTGTTCCATTTACTGCTCTTCGTCGGTTTTCTCTTCGTGATCCGTGTACTGATCTGTTTCCGTGAACTAATTTTTTCAAATGCTCTCCTCTTGTAAAAAAAAATGTTCTTGGTTAAAATAATGATCTTGGTTCATTAACTGCTCTTGTTCTAGTTATTCCTCTTCTACCTTGTACTGTTCTTGTTCTGTTAACTGTTGTAAATGGGAACACATTTAAACTAGGGCAAGATCTGATTTGCTTAAGATATGATTGCTTTATACATAATGCTACACACCGTTTAACACATACAGGTCACCACGTGTGACATCAAAGAGTAAAACTTTTATGTTTTGTTTGATAACTATGGATTAAAAATAATAATATAAAATTTGGGAAACTCACAGTGAAATGTGTATATAAATCACTATCTCTGAGCTTATATAAATGATGAACATCTTGTTATTTTGATCAAATTATCCTTTACACAAGAAAGAATAAACAAACAAAAAAGGTGATCGTGACTCACTAATACCCACGACCGTTCATCTCATTCTCTTTGATTTTACCTATCCTATTGTATGGACCAGATCCCCCCAATATAAGTTTGTTAGGATTTTATAAAGATTCGATTCATCAAATTAATGCAGTTGTGTAAACATTCTTTTAGAATATCAAAATGCACAAAATTGTTTTTAATTCGACACTCACTTCCCCTTATAGTATAGATTTGTGCAAAATTTGAAAAGAATATCATGAATATTTTGTCTGCAATCGGTCGGACTAATTGAGATCTCATAAAATGACTATGTCAACAAGATGTGTTTGTTAAACACGGATGCCCCCGGATATACCAAAGTTATGGCCAATGTTAAAGTTTTCTGAATATTGTCCACTGCGGCAAGGTAAAGGTCACAAGGTCAAATATGATGACCTCATCTGAAAGGTCTCATCACAAGGTATGCACATGCCAAGTATGAAAGCCGTAGCTGTGAGCAATCCAAAGTTATGGCAAAGGTTAAAGTTTTCTGAAGATGTCCACTCCGGCAAGGTCAGAGTCAAGGTCACAAGGTCAAATATGATGACCTCATCTGAAGGTCTCATCATTAGGTATGCAGATGCCAAATATGAAAGCCCTAGCTCTGAGCAATCCAAAGTTATGGCCAAGGTTAACGTTTTCTAAATATTGTCAAATGCGGCAAGGTCAAGGTCACAAGGTCAAATATGATGACCTCATCTGAAAGGTCTCATCACAAGGTATGCAGATGCCAAGTATGAAAGCCCCAGCTCTGGGCAATCTAAAGTTATGGCCAAGGTTAACGTTTTCTAAATATTGTCCACTGCGGCAAGGTCAAGGTCACAAGGTCAAATATGATGACCTCATCTGAAAGGTCTCATCACAAGGTATGCACATGCCAAGTTTGAAAGCCGAAGCTCTGAGCAATCTAAAGTTATGGCCAAGGTTAAAGTTTTCTGAAAATGTTCATTGCGGCAAGGTCAAGGTCACAAGGTCAGGTATAATGACCTCATCTGAAGGTCTCATCACAAGGTATGCACATGCCAAGTATGAAAGCCGTTACTCTTAACAATCAAAAGTTATGGCCAAGGTTAAAATTTTCTGAAAATGTTCATTGCGGCAAGGTCACAAGGTCAAATATGATGACCTCATCTGAAAGGTCTCATCACAAGGTATGAACATGCCAAGTATGAAAGCCCTAGCTCTGAGCAATCCAAAGTTATGGCCAAGGTTAAAGTTTTTGTGGACAAACACACAGACGGACAGGTGAAAAACAATATACCCCGGGATCTCCGATTCGGGGGCATAAAAATACAGAAATTTGTAAAACATTCAACAAAATCGCAAAATCACTTACAAATATTTATTGTTCTTTAATCGTTTTGACAAAAACTAGCTTCCTTTTTCCTGGGTATAAAAAAGAGTGCCATGTGTGTTGCGTTATCTTTTAACTATCCTTTAAGGAAGTATGAAACATTTATGAGAGCATCTCCTGAGTCTAATGAGTGTAGCTTTAAACTAAAAGGAATACTTGTTAACAAGAAATCATTTAAACAAGAGCTTATACTTGGTCAAAAGGGTGATTATATAATGTCTGCTATCAAATTGGTTGCAGTGTTTTAACACATCATTCACTTACATTTATCCAGAATTTACTACCTTTTCCTAGGTTTAGTAATTGGTGATTTACATTGTTCCAGATGTGCAGTAGTTACCATTCAGTCTTTCAATTTCATATAGGATGACTTTCTAAAATAGTTGTCTTTTCATTATTCAATCTCTTAGTCCAAAAATATGTTACCTGTAACATTTACTCTTTGACATTGTATTTTAAAAGGTTGTGTAACACTATCAATTTCCTTTTCCGAGTGTTGTTCATAAAAATATACAATGACATTACTGTCATAATTCATTTTTAGTCGTTACTATACATGCATGTATGCTGAAAACTATATGTCCATCAGAAATATGTTTAATGGAGATACAGTGGTTGTCGATAACTGGTCATTGTCTACAATGAGAACATTAATTTTACTTATGTAGTTATATAAAAGATATGGCAATCACTGTTGAATCATTGGCCTCTCCAAAAGAAGTGGGTGTTAAGAAACACCGGGGACTAAATTAGCTTCATTGAATTCCGGATCATTTACAAAGTTATAGACCATAAGCTGGTGCCGTTCTGCCATGATGAGTGTCTTTAATGTTATACAAGACATTGAATTTTCTTTTGAAAAATAAGTTCCAGCACTGGATGAAACTGTACAAATTATGTTCGGTTTCCAAAATTCCACTGACGATAAATTTTATATATATTCTGCTTGAATGAAACGGTTTGTAAGCTGTATATGGTTTTACACACTTCCTTTCACTTAAACGTTCCCTCATCAATCACTTTCTAATAGCCCTATCTGTAGACTGCTGTAAAATATAAACTTTATAT
Organism: Gibbula magus; assembly: GCA_936450465.1. NCBI lineage: Eukaryota > Metazoa > Mollusca > Gastropoda > Trochida > Trochidae > Gibbula > Gibbula magus. Next base: position 27,187,077 of record OW388294.1, read on the forward strand.
GAATAATTGCATGCTTAAAGAGATTGATTTATAAGGAACGAGATGTTTTAAGTATGTGTGGTGTTCGCAAACGCTTTCATCCATCTCTGGTTAAAGATGTATCACAGCATTAAATGAAGCTATAACTAGTATTGAATGCTAGGAAAAATAAAATATGTAATCCAAATTGCAAATTCGAAGTGTACATAAAAGCCCTTTCAATGAGATTACATGTTATACAGTTATCTTACCATACTGTCCCTATAATAATCATCTTTAATTAGAAGGATGGGATTTAACAAAATAGATGTGATTTCCTACAGAAATGCAATAAACTTCAGGTACATATTATGTGTTGCAGCAATAAAAGTAAATGAAACACTTGTAAATAACAAGAAACCATTTCAACAGAAACTCACACTAGACCAATAGAACCAGCAATTTGAAACTTGATGGTGATCGTAAAATGTTTAATATCGAATTGGCCTCTTCGATTTGTGGAAAGGTATCTTTAATTCATCCTCTTAACACGGTTATCCAAATTCCGGTACATAACAAGGAGGTATCAGATTTTAGGTAATCTGATATACATGTATCATAGAGCTTATCAGTTGCCTAGTAAGTCATTTCTTTCTTTCGATTCAGGCTGTTTAACGACTTTAAATCCCATTTTTAAAATCCAATAAATCCTCAAGTTGAGGTGTTTTCACGTTTCATCCTAATAATGAAAATGCATTTCTGGTCTTGTTAAAAGGATTATGATGTCACAAACATGTTCATACTGAAGCCACCAGATCAAATTTCATTATTGTCAAATTTCACTGTTTTCGACGGCAAGTGTTTCCTATTTATTTTATACGAATTTAAATGGCTTGATGTCACAATTAACTTGTTTTCATTGATATTGACATCTCGAGTTGAGTTATTTGGAGTCGTGATCCTCCATGATATGGTAACAACTGAATTGCATAATGGAGAAAAGTGAAGGCTACAAAGTCGCTGAACTAGATAATATTGCCGAAATACTACGCCATACATCACATGGAATGTGATACTTTTGTTTTAATGGCTAGCTGTATGTCAATGATTCAAATATCAATAAATAGAAGATTAAATGAAACAAGATTGCCATCCACCAAGCTCTTCAGAACAATCCTTTTTTTTTGGCTTCTAAAGTGGATGGAACAGTTAAATCTCAACTGAGCACAAGTATGACATAGATCTGAAGTAAAGTTCGTGTACTTTTGTTGTTTATGTCCTCAACAGCATATCATTTTCAATTACAAGTTTAAATGACAACTTTTCAATCACAACCTGTACATTGATTGATATGAATGTCAAGTGATCAACAGCTTCTTGTAAATTAAACTTCTAAATGCTCAATTATAGACAGATGCGTTATTAAACCATTTGCTTAAGCGTAACATTATAGACATAGGCTAAGCACCTCTTGCAATTATTGCCAGTGTACCAAGACATGACTATCAAACATGATACATCATGGAGCCATTTAACATGTGGGCGGAATTCTCAGTCAATTCATTTTCCATTTGATGGGATTAGGCACAAAACGTGTGAGAAGAAAAGAAGTATATATGATAGATTATAACAAGTCAGCTAGTGAAGAGGTATCCTATGACTGGCACGTCAGCTGGTATTAGTTGTAATCGATGAAGTGAGTATATGGATCATGGGTCATCATTTGATTGATGATATCGTTTGATCAGAAAGACGAGCAGCAACGATAGAGTGATTCTACTCAAAGAAGTTATCTTATCAATTTCTGCCAAATCGTTAGGTAACAAAGTTCAAAGCAACATGCAATTGAGATAAAACTTGTTGTTCATGATCATCTTCAACAAAATGACGAAGACAATATTTGTATATGTATTAAATAGGATGAAATGCTTACCCTGAGAATATATTAAAATCCGTTGAATATTCTTCTTAATGTTTGGAAACTGACTAATTGTTTTAAGCTATTTCTTACTATTTCTTAACAGAACACATTATGGATAATATTTTTGGACAATATGTAGAGAAGTCATTTTTACACTACACATACAAGGGACAGATACGTAACATGCCAGAAACAATTTTTGCGTATAACTAAAGAGACAAGGGGTCAACATTTGAAAATTTAGATTTCATTGTTTCTGCAATAAAATATTAATTAAACATAATGGCGGTAAAATTTCGACAGTAATATAAAATATTGGTCAATGTGATGATAGGAATTATGCCTTTTTCCCTAAATGATTAAAAAATGACAATTTTATAAAACAATATAAATTTTGGAGTTTGGGACTTTTGGACCCCGGTGTTATATAAACCCTTGCCATATTTGCTCCTGTAGAAATATTAGTATCATCTTTAAGTATTTTGCGGGCATATTTAAGTAATATATCAAAGTTAAATGAACACAGAATTACTGGTACATGATATTTGCACCGAGTTGGGGGAACAGTTGAAAAATCTTTTGTTAAGTAGCTGTACTACTGATGTAATTCTAATTCTGTATCGTCCAGCAATTTATTACTGACATTCATATGAGAGAGAGAGATGATGTTTATTAAAGTCTCACTTTCTGTACAAAGTCAATAAATTAAAACACAATTTTACATGGAATAAAAGTACAGAAACCACCGGGTAGGTTATGAGAGACTAAATAAAAATAAGAAACTATTCAAACATTGTACACATACATTGCATTACATACATAATATTAAACGAATAAGGATTAATTAACAGTATTAACCAACATACATTCATACAATCACACTTACAGCGTACATATAACAACATTTCATTCATACAAACAGAAATACATTCATATTCATACACACTAGAATATAATCCCGGACACATGGGCATACACATATTCAAAGCAATATATAACAAGGTACACACAAACACGAAAACGTTACATACATAAAAGGTACATGCAAATCAACATACAATCATACATACAAACATATATATATATATATGCATGCATGCAAAACACACATTCATAACATTCACATAATACTTAGGTGCACATGCATACATACGTACAGATAGACAGACAGGCAGACAGACAGACAGACAGACAGACAGACAGACAGACATACAGATAGACATACATATAATCATACATACCTACATATACACATACATATACATACACTTCAATCATACCCATATACATACATACATTCATACATAAATACATACTTATATAAATACACACTTACATACATACTCTCATACAAACGTACAATCAGAAACATACATACATCACAGTGTAAATGCACAACAAAAATAACATTCTTAACAGAGCATACACACATACCAAAAGTGGATATATAACTACCATTCATGTTGCATTCATACCATACAAATTTACAAAGCATATATATATATAACATAACATAAAAAAGCACACAGCATACTTACAAGAATATACATATAACATTCATACAACATGTGATACATTCATACTATAATAACTAAGGGGAATAAAAGTAAATTAAAACTTCAAATAATAAATAGGTTAAAGTAATGACTGGCGGCGTTTATACATGTTGGTAACTGTATCACACAGATGATGCACTATGTCTGGAGTATTCAGAAGGTGTGTAAATTTGGTAACTGATGATGAGTTGTTGAAAAGTGGGGATATATCATAATGCTGCATTCCGGAGAACAGGTCGTAACGCAGGTCATCATACATGTCACAGTCGACGAGGAAATGGATTTCACTCTCTATTTTATCAGGGCAGAAGGGACACATCCTGGCGTTGAGAGGTATAGCGGGTCGACTGTACCTGAGTTTTTCAATGTTCAGCTGCAGGCTGCCACAACGAAGAAGAGATAATATCTTCCTAGAAGATCGGGAGATCGATCTACATAAAACATAAGCTTCAGGTTTCAGATCTTTTTTGCTGAGACGATACGATCGTAGTTTATTGCCATTTGGATTGCCGCGATCATTCCAGAGGTCACAAAACCAGCTGTTTTCATTAATAATATGTAACTGTCATCGAATTTGCGTCATGTTTATTGTAGAGTTATTGTTGCTTTGCTCTAAGACATTGATTTTTTTGGATAGTTTAAAAACGTTTTTTTCCCAGGAATTGCTTCTACGGAGAGACCAACTATTAATACAACTTGGCAGTCTATGAGGAGGCATACTCTTTAAACGTCCCAGGAACCTGTATACTTCTAGCCTCTGTTTACTTACGCTGGCAGACCACCCCATGTCACCCCTTGCAGCAATGTTGGAGGAGTTCCGACTCAAGCCCAAAAAGAACTTGCAGGCTCTATTTTGAATTGTGTTCAGACGTTCCGCTCATACATACCCCAGATGGCGCTACCGTTAAGGGTTATAGGTTGAACAAGGGACTCATACAATCTTGTAAATATATCATAAGTGAAACCACCAGCATCAAAATATTTAGTACACAGTGCCCCCAGGGCGCGGCTAGCAGACTTTCCAAGTTCATTAATCGCAACTGTGAAATCTAAAAATTCGTTTAGCCAGAGTCCAAGGTATTTATAATTGTAGCAGTATTCAATGTTCATATCCCCAATGGTAAACTTCTGTTTGGAACGCGTCGTAGTCTTCGATCTGAAATGTAAAATTTTGGTCTTCTTTGGGTTAACACTTAGTCTCCATTTATGGCACCAGGAGTTTACATGATCTAGTAGACACTGGAGCTTGTCTTCACTTGGGGCAATCAGAACAACATCATCGGCATATGTAACTTGAGTAAAATGGTTATGCCTCGCCGACAGTCTATGCAAATTGATAGATAACTACATGTACATATTTCATCAATTCAATCACTAACAGTATTACACTATGGTACAAGATTTGAAATAGACATGAAACGCACTTACAAGCTTTATAACTCATTGATAACAAGTTGTATAAAATTATGAACGTAAATAACACCAGTATCATTTAATGTTTAAACAAGAGTGGTCCAGGAGTACAATAGCCTCCGGGGTTTGTCCTATTGATGCACTAACTATACTCGAAATAAGCAGTTAAAATGTAAGGGTGTTTTACAAAAGATCAGATTGGTCCAAATGACCAAATGAATAAACACATCAAATATCGAAGGCCTACCACTGCTCAATCATAATTTATCAATTATGGTCAAGATGTTCAGAATAGGCATATGCTACATCAAGGCCAAGGTCACAAAGGATATGATATATCAAAAGATATGACCTCAGTGACATGGGAAACATATAACATTTTTAAAGGTCTATATGCTAACGAACTAAATGATATGGTCATGGTTTATGTTTTAAAAAATGAGTCTTTAATTAAGGTCAAGGTTAGAAGGTAAAATAGTTAAAAGATAACACATTTATCAAGTTTGAAAGACCTATCATTGATCAATTAAATTTTTAGCTAAGCTAGGTTAAAGCTGAACAAATATATGACATGCAAAAGTCAGACACCTCAAGTCAAGAACCGTAACTCCGTTATCCGTGGGAGGAATTGATTCAGATCACAGCTATAAAGACCGATCCATAAAGCCCCGCCCCCTAGCAATTGTTAACCTAGGACAAACATGCCGCCTTCTACTCCACTTGATGTTCTCTGCGACGATTTTGACATCGGTTATTTCAAGGATGTTACTATGACTAAGCGAGCCAGAGAAAGAGGTTGGTTACATTTTTCAGTCATAACCTGTTGCATCGGTAACTCAGAAGTGGATATAGGATGCAAGTCGTACAGGTCGATGAGGAAGTCAGAGGCACCTCGATAACATCACAATAAAAAGTGATGAACAGAGAATTAGTGCGAGACATTGCACATGTGTGGCAGGGTATGAATAAATTGAAATATACTTTGTTTCTATATAATGTCGAATATCTACCCCATGTCCCTACGCAAACAGTAAACAAACTCGCATGGCCAATTTACATATTAGGTCAAGTATTGACAAGTCAAGGTCACTGGTATGTCATCATTGCAAGATGGTGATTGCCGCTAGCAGTAGACTCAGAACCAGAGAAAATAAACTAATTTCATATACTGTCAATGATTTTTATTCATATATCATGAAAAACTATCAGTATTGGTCTCACAATATGGCCCTCTTTCTCTATGATCACACACAAATTCAAACTTATCACAGTAGGACACAGTAAAAAATGTGATACAATAAAATGTGACAATGTAGGTCGCTTATGTAAACCGTGGTTTTTATAAATTGTAATAAATGAGTGTGAAAAAAAAAAAAAGAGTGAACACTGTTTTAAATTAAATGTTTTTCTTCAGGATCTGATGTGTCCGAAAGAAAAGACCATCCATCTCAGCGCATGCGCAGTGAAATGAGTTTCAAATGACAACCTCATTGAACTATTCGAAGGATGCCGAGACGAAGTTTTCGATTTGAAAAAGAAAAACCTGGAGCAATGCCAAGACATTGCTCAACTGAAGACTGAGGTGTCCATGTGGCGACGGGTGGCGGAGAGCTACAAGTTCAGCTGGGAGATTGTTCAGCTCGAACTCAGGGATCTCTCGGCTCAACTTGTAGGGGTGGAGACAAGGGATAGGGAGATGAAAGAAGATGGATAAGAGGTTTGAGGGGAGAGAGAAGGAAATGTGTTTGCAGAGACAAAAGTTGGAGATGATGGAGAGGGAGAAGAATACAATGGAGGTGAAACTTGAACAACTGGAGAAGAAGCAGCTGGAGTTGACGACAGTCAGTCAGCATCAGAAACAAGATGTAGTTGAGCGTTCACCCACCGAGAAACAATCCAATGCCACTGAACACATTCCTAGAAGCTCTGGAACACCAGAGCATCTCCCAAAAGTATTTGGATCGTCCTCCGACCAGGTTTCATCTCTGACTCGGACACTGAGAAGAGCACTGAAGTCTCCTCCAATCCTGCCCAGATCTGTCCCTCTAAGATTACAATCATCCACGGTGACCCTCCTGCCCTCTCCTCTCCCAAATCAATTTGACTAGCACATACCACTCCACGCCGATGTGTCAGAAACCTGATTCCCCTCCCTCGGAGCTAAGTCTACAGTGATTTGTCTATATTATAATAAATCTACTAATGTTCTTCATAAATAAAATAAAAAAACTTTAAAAAAACTACCTAAGTTACTCACGACAGACAATTTGTCTATATTATAATAAATCTACTAATGTTCTTCATAAATAAAATAAAAAAACTTTAAAAAAACTACCTAAGTTACTTACGACAGACAATGTCACTATCCAACATCTCCAAGAGAACTCTCGTGAAACGTCACTATGATATGTGAACATTTACTCAGTAAGAAAGAATGCGTTGGCACATCATGAATTCATGCAAAATAATTCATTCGTTTTGAAAATAAAATACTTTGAAATAACTCGTAACTGTTTTGAAAATAAAATAATTTGAAATAACATTGCATTGACTTTGCCAGGACACACGTGGTTTTGATTGACAGAAGTGGGCGTGGACACTTGAGTGACAAGATGGGCGTGGTTATCGTAGCTTTGCGCAGCTTGAGATATCGATGTCGTATCGATTTACCAAAAAATTTCCTCAAATTTAATTGAAATTTAAAACTTTGACAAATATTATATACGTTTGCCAGTCCAGTCCAGCGGCCTTCGAGAGGTGAGTTGGGGTTTAACGCCGCTTTGGAGATTATTTCACTTATATCGCGGCTGCTAGTATTATGGCAGGGCGAAAGCCCGCAACGCCAAGTGGCTATGCATTGCGATGAAACCTGCGAGCATCAGCTCGAACTAGCCAACCATGGGTGGTACTACGCTGACATTCAGTGTAGCATTGCACCCAAACCTTACTGCGTGTAGAACAGTTCTGCAGACAAAGTTGCCGTGCCCCTGGCGGGATTCGAACCCCGGACCTCTTGATCCGAAGCCGAACGCGCTAACCACTGTGCTATCCCGCCCCCTTCGAGAGATTCCGTACTCCAGTTAACGAGATGAAATGACACCCGACCATCAAGAGTTCTATTTAGTGTGCAGGTACTCACTTGACAGTGCTTTCTTCAACACTTATCAGTTATGGGGAAAGTCTAGATCAGGAGAAACGTTCTATTTTTTGATTGGCTGAGAAAGGAATTCCCCAATGTGGTTTTATGCACTTGAATTGAGGTATTTGTCCCATAATTACATGTGAATCAATAGCGAATATAATTTAATAATTTGAATAAAATATAATCATTAATGTATTTGACTTCTGGACTTGTCTTGTGTTTTTATTTTCCTTGAAGCTTCTAAAGGTAAGTAATAATAAACTGACTTCCTTGCCACGTCATTTCCGGAATGAAATTTTTTCGTCTGCAATAAATTTGATGTAATTTTTACAGTAAAGGTAGGATTTTTGTCATATATTATTGCCAAAACACCTCACAAATATGTCACAGATGATTTATTTATTAATACACAATTTATTCGATGACGAATTAGACGTTTCTGAACTTGTGTTACAGTGTAGAAAATGTCATTGGGTCATCGTTTTCTCGGTTGACCGGCCTCAGGTTATTGTTCGCATCGAATTTGTATCCGTTGCTTACACAGTGCTGTTATTGAAATTCTTACATTTATCACATGGTATAAAAGTATGAATCTCTTTGTATCCACGTGATAATTTTGGTAGCTATTGAAACAATTATTCTTATGATATTGCTTGTATTCGTTCTAATTACCGAAAACAGACGATTTCCGAGACATCCGCATGGAAATAGTGCTGAAACTTTATTGATACCACTTTTAGTTATTGTCGATATTTATTCTTAAGTATTGATTCTTTGCGTTTGTTTGTGAGAAAATCGCAGTCAAAGCGGTGTGAGCAAAGTTGATGAATTTACGTTGTATGTTGACTTCTAACGATGTTAGATAATTTATCGCCGTGGTAATAACAGTAAAAATCCTTGTGAATATTCAGTTACAACCCTGAATTCGTAAAATGTTTTAGTTTTGTATTTCAAATGATCGATCCTGGATAAATCGTCCAGATATAGATTTCATAAAAAAAGTACTACTTTGCTGATTAGAAATAATCAGCATGTGGTATGACAATAAAATAATCACATAGCCTAGTGATTTCCCCATCAGTGTGTGGAATTTTGCTAAGAATACTTTTTTCGTAACGATGTTGATTTTACGGCGATTCAGCTGAAATTAATCCAGATGACAGTGGGTGTTAGCCTAAAACAATCCAGCTAATGGTATGGTCTGTAGTTCCGATGAGGAAGATGATATCACCGCCACCGCCCGGAGAACCCCAACCCGCCTGCAGACCGCGCCACCTCCATCAAACTACCTCAGATATGATTGGATACTATACAGAATCATAGTTCGGTGTTAAATACGAATTATGAACTATCATCAACAATGAAATAAACACTGGTACTATGCCAGAGTCTCCTTTTTTCGTTGGATCCTCCTTTAGTGGATCCGAACAAAAGACTCTACACCCGCCTTGCCGCAACCAGGATGTAGGAAAACGCCACCCCACTCCTGTATTTGTCAAGCTTATATTTGACCTTAGTCTCAGCATGCTCAGATGGGCTACTGTTTAACTTGAATCTGTTTTTTTCTGACATATTCACTCTGTAGCTCAACATGATTTGTATTGTTTGCAAAACCCAAATAAATTGTTCTCAGCTTGTTGAAAATAAGTTCTACAATTTAGAATATCCATTGTCTAAGGAGTCTGTACACAAAATTTCAGCTCTCTAGAGCTTTTAAAACCGAAGAAGATGAAAATAGGTCTTTAGATCATGACCCCTGTGACCTTATTTGGAGTAACGGAGGTCACCAAATCTACAATTTAGAATCCCCATTGGCCAAGGAGTCTCCCCATTTGGTTCTGGAAACGAAGTCGCAAATAATCCCTGTGACCCTATTTGGGGTCATGGTGTCACCAAATCCCCAACTTAGAATCCCAATTGGCAAAGGAATCTACAAACGGCATTTCAGGCTTCTTGACATATTGGTACTGGAGGATATGACAATAGGTTTTTAAGCTTGTGACCCTATTACGAAATCTGCAATTTAAAATCCTCATGGGCAATTAACTGTGGCATTAAGATCTTATGACTACAACCAACCAACGTTTGGGAATCTGTAAAACTTCAAAGCGAGACATTTTAAATAATATGTATTGGCATATGATATGTACATGTCAACATTCATTTAAAGATTTTAATTAGTTACTTTTATATTCTAAACCATACATTTGATATATCAGCAATTTATTTTAATAACGCAAGTTAGAATCCAAACGATAAGAGCAATATGTATTACAAACTTGCCAACGGTATTGTTTTTGAAGGGAGTAATTTTTCTTTTGGAATATGTTCAAAAATACCAAGAGAACTGATTTCTAACTTTTAAAAATAGTTCATCTGCGAAAGTATATGGATATTAATTAGGTAAATTATTAAGACAACAAACAAGTGGCACAATCTAAATCATTGACGGTCTACAAAAACACAAAATTGCACATCTTAAAACTTGTCTCTGCACAATAGACATGTATTTAATCAAATACTGTTTTTGCAGATATTTGAACGCCATGTTGCTGGATCAAAGAAAACAAGTTAGTCCTCACAGTGAACTGTTTTTGTGGCGTTTGAAAAATATGTTATTAATGAACATGTTTTATGCAAATACTCCCATCACGTATGACTAGTTTGATACATTTGAGCATCAGCTAATTAAGTTTCAGAGTAAGGTTTAATAACTGGCTTATTTCTGACAACGAAGGATTGATGCCGCCCCCTCTGAAAAATGTAACTATTGGGTACCCGTTATGACACAATGTTATTCTCAATTTGCACCTGAAGCGAATGATCAGTTGTATATTCTCGTCAAGGGATGTTCTGTACGAAGTAGCCATGGGTAATAGGCCCGCTTATTATCATTCCGTCTATTTTTTATCCCCCGCCGCGCGTTAAGTGCGAAGTGGGGGATAAAGTATTCGGCTGCATCCATCCATACGAAATGATACTATTGACTGGATTCTTTTTATATTTTGCATTTGGGTTCATCATAGGGAGAGTAATGTTGCTACAGAGGTTTGTGACATTGACCTTCATTTTCATAAAAACAAGCAAAAAATAGAGCCATGGGCTCTGTAGCTCCACAGGGTTTATATTGTTTAATGATGAAGACTGAAATATATTTTTAGGTCATGGCTTGAGGCCCTTATTTTGGGCACCACAGGGTCACCATTTAGAATCCTCATTGGGCAGGGAGTCTGCCGGAACTTTTTAGCTCTCTAGACCTTTTGGAACTGGAAAAGAAGATGAAAATAGGTTTTTAAGGATGTGATCCCATTTGGGGTCATGGGGTCACGAAATCTACAATTTAGAATCCCCATTGGCTAAGGAGTCTGCACACAACTTTTCAGCTCTCTAGACCTTTTGGAACGGGAGAAGAAGATGAAAATAGGTTTTTAAGGATGTGACCCCAGTGACCCTATTTGGGGTCACGGGGTCACGAAATCTACAATTTAGAATCCCCATTGTCCAAGGAGTATGCACATACAATTTCAGCTCTATAAAATGAGTGGTTCTTGAGAAGAAGTCGAACAAGAGAAAAGTTTACAGACGGACGGACACCATGACACAAGCCCATCGGGCCTTTCAGGCCTGATGAGCTAAAAAGTGAGCGTGGCTCACTAATACCACCGACTGTTAAACTTTGACATGTTTATTTTACTTAAAGAGAGGTGTCTGCACACCTATGGATTGATAAACTATGAAATGTTATTGCTAAGAATAAACTGTTTGTGAAAAGGGTAGGACAAGTCTCTTCATGTTAAAAAAGGTTGTTTAAGTAAAAGTAGGAATAATAGTAACTTGAAAAGGTAGGGGTAACATAATACACTACTGTCATTACCACTGATTTCAACTTTTTTTTGGAATTTAATCCATCATAATGATTCATTCGAATGACTTGAAACAACATGAAAGCACACCCATGTAGGCAAAGTGAGGGATATACAGCAGTTTATGGCTGAAAGGAAAGAAAATTCAACTTTTTTCAAAAATATAACCAGTGGAAATATAAAACAGTAAAAGCAACAAGAACACAGTAGTAGCTTATGATGAAAGTTACATGAAAAAGAAAATGATAAAGTCAACAAATCACAACACGGAAGTAGCTTCATTATTCATTCTAGCTCCGAATATGACGAAATTAAAAAAATACAAGAAATCGCCAAAAAATCACCAAATCATGTTACATTTTGGCATGCACCTCTCCTATTGGTGAAGAAGACATGTGCCAAATTTGAATAGAATAAGATGAATAGTTTTTCTGTAATCGATCGGACAAAACATGCTCAGAATTTTGAAGCTGAAAACTAAAATAAATCGCCAAAAAATCACCATTTCGGTTTACACTTAACACTGCATCTCTCCTATTGGTGACAAAGACATGTATCAAATTTGAAAAGGGTGAGATGAATAGTTTTTCTGTAATCGATCGGACAAAAATTGTCTTCGGACGGGCAGAATCATTGATATCACTATATATATATATATATATATATATATATATATATATATATATATATATATATATATATATATATATATATATATAAAACAAGATGTTTGTTAAACACGGATGCCCCCGGAAATACCAAAGTTATGGCAACGGTTAAAGTTTTCTGAAGATGTCCACTGAGGCATGGTCACAAGGTCAAATATGATGACCTCATCACAAGCTATGCACATGCCAAGTATGAAAGCCCTAGCTCTGAGCAATTCAAAGTTATGGCTAAAGTTAAAGTTTTCTGAAAATGTCACCTGCCTCAAGGTCACATATGATGACCTCATCTTAAAGTTCTCATCCAAGGTATGCACATGCCAAGTATTTAAGCCCTAGTTGTGGCCAAGTTTAAAATTTTCTGAAAATGTCCACTGCGGCAAGGTCAAGGTCAAATGATCTGAAAGGTCTAATCACAAGGTATCCACATGCAAAGTATGAAAGCCCTAGCTCTGAGTAATCCAAAGTTATGGCCAAGGTTAAAGTTTTCTGAAAATGTCCACTGCGGCAAGGTCAAATACGATGACCTCATCTGAAAGGTCTCATCACAAGGTATGCACATGCCAAGTATTAAAGCCCTAGCTCCGAGTAATCCAAAGTTATGGCCAAGGTTAAAGTTTTTGTGGACAAACACACAGACGGACAGGTGAAAAACAATTCGGGGGCTAAAGAGATTGATTCATAAGGAACGAGATGTTTTAAGTATGGGTTGTGTTCACAAACGCTCTGGTTAAAGATGTATCACAGCATTAAATGAAGCTATAACAAGTATTGAATGCTAGGAAAAATAAAATATGTAATCCAAATTGCAAATTCGATGTGTACATAAAACCCCTTTCAATGAGATTACATGTTATACAGTTATCTTGCCATACTGTCACTATAATAATCATCTTTAGAAGGACAGGATTTAACAAAATAGATGTGATTTCCTACAGAAATGCAATAAACGTCAGGTACATATTATGAGAATAACTCATGTGTTGCAGCTTTAAAAGTAAAGGAAACACTTGTAAATAACAAGAAACAATTTCAACAGACACTCACACTAGACCAATAGAACAAGCAATTCGAAATCTTGAGGGTGATCGTAAAATGTTTAATATCGAGTTGGCCTCTCCGATTTGTGGAAAGATATCTTTAATTCATCCTCTTAATACGGTTATCCAAATCCCGTTACATAACAAGGAGGTATCAGATTTTAGGTAATCTGAAATACATGTATCATAGAGCTTTTCAGTTGCCTAGTAGGTCATTTCTTTCTTTCGATTCAAGTTGTTTAACAACTTAAAAGCAAATAACAACTTGAAATCCCATTTTTAAAATCCAATAAATCTTCAAGTTGAGGTGTTTTCACGTTTCATCCTAATGATGAAAATGCATTCCTGGTCTTGTTAAAAGGATTATGATGTCACAAACATGTTCATACTGAAGCCACCAGATCAAATTTCATTATTGTCAAATTTCACTGTTTTCGACTTCTTCACCGAAGTGCAAGTGTTTCCTATTTATTTTATACGAAGTTAAATGGCTTGATGTCACAATTAACTTGTTTTCATTGATATTGACATCTCGAGTTGAGTTATTTGGAGTCGTGATTCTCCATTATATGGTAACAACTGAATTGCATAATGAAGAAAAGTGTAGGCTACAAAGTAAATAGAAGATTAAATGAAACCAGATTGCCATCCACCAGGCTCTTCAGAACAATCCTTTTTTGGCTTCTTAAGTGGATGAAACAGTTAAATCTCAACTGAGCACAAGTATGACATAGATCTGAAGTAAAATTCGTGTACTTTTGTTGTTTATGTCCTCAACAGCAAATCATTTTCAATTACAAGTTTAAATGGCAACATTTCAATCACAACATGTACATTGATTGATATGAATGTCAAGTGATCAACAGCTTCTTGTAAATTAAAGTTCTAAATACTCAACTATAGACTTTAAGAAAGAGATGCGTTATTAAACCATTTGCTTAAGCGTAACATTATAGACATAGGCTAAGCACCTCTTGCAATTATTGCCAGTGTACCAAGACATGACTATCAAACATGATACATCATGGAGCCATTTAACATGTGGGCGGACTTTCCAGTCAATTCATTTTCCATTTGATGGGATTAGGCACAAAACGTGTGAGAAGAAAAGAAGTATATATGATAGATTATAACAAGTCAGCTAGTGAAGAGGTATCCTATGACTGGCACGTCTGCTGGTATTAGTTGTAATCGATGAAGTGAGTATATGGATCATGGGTCATCATTTGATTGATGATATCGTTTGATCAGAAAGACGAGCAGCAACGATAGAGTGATTTTACTCAAAGAAGTTATCTTATCAATTTCTGCCAAATCTTTAGGTAACAAAGTTCAAAGCAATATGCAATTGAGATGAAACTTGTTGTTCATGATCATCTTCAACAAAATGACGAAGACAATATTTTTATATGTATTAAATAGGATGAAATGTTTACCCTGAGAATATATTAAAATCCGTTGAATATTCTTCTCAATGTTTGGAAACTGATTAATTGTTTTAAACTATTTCTTACTATTTCTTAACAGAACACATTATGGATAATATTTTTGGACAAGATATAGAGAAGTCATTTTTACACTACACATACAAGGGACAGATACGTAACATGCCAGAAACAATTTTGGCGTATAACTAAAGAGACAAGGGGGTCAACATTTGAAAATTTAGATTTCATTGTTTCTGCAATAAAATATTAATTAAACATAATGTCGGTAAAATTTCGACAGTAATAGAAAATATTGGTCAATGTGATGATCGGAATTATGCTTTTTTCCCTTAATGATTAAAAAATTACAATTTTATAAAACAATATAAATTTTGGAGTTTGGGACTTTTGGACCCCGGTGTTATATAAATCATGGCCATATTTGCTCCTGTAGAAATATTAGTATCATCTTTAAGTATATGATACAGAAATGATTTTTCTACGTCTAAACAAAGATTCATAACTTTTGCGGGCATATTTAAGTAATATATCAAAGTTAAATGAACACAGAATTACCGGTACATGATATTTGCACCGAGTTGGGGGAACAGTTGAAAAAACTTTTGTTAAGTAGCTGTACTACTGATGTAATTCTAATTCTGTATCGTCCAGCAATTTATTACTGACACTCATATGTAACTGAGTAAAATGGTTATGCCTCGCCGACAGTCTATGCAAATTGATAGATAACTACATGTACATATTTCATCAATTCAATCACTAACAGTATTACACTATGGTACAAGATTTGAAATAGACATGAAACGCACTTACAAGCTTTATAACTCATTGATAACAGGTTGTATGAAATTATGAACGTAAATAACACCAGTATCATTTAATGTTTAAACAAGAGTGGTCCAGGAGTACAATAGCCTCCGGGGTTTGTCCTATTGATGCACTAACTATACTCGAAATAAGCAGTTAAAATGTAAGGGTGTTTTACAAAAGATCAGATTGGTCCAAATGACCAAATGAATAAACACAGCAAATATCGAAGGCCTACAACTGCTCAATCAGAACTTATCAAATATAGTCTCAAGCGACGACAAGCGGATTCTGCGCTTAAATGTTTTATTTAATTCAAAGATAATGAAATAGAACATCTTCCAAATGTAATTGCATATATTTTTTAATAAGTTTCAAGTCTCTAGGATGTCTCTAGGAGCTTTGAGATTTTACACGTCAAAATCGAACAACTTCAAAGAAAATCAAAATGGTCGCTAAACCACGTGACTGTTGCTTTTTTGTTTGTATTAGTATTGCCAGTGACATTATATAGAGGTCCCTGGTATTGCACATTTTTAAAAAAAAGTTTGAAGTCTTTATGTTAATTTTTTTTTAAATCTCTTTGTCAAAAATCCTTTTCCAGCCTGCTGTACAGTCGCCATGTCAACCTGTTCTTGCTGTACTTAGTTTGGTGAAGGTTTTGTGAAACTGTCTGATACAGTTTTCCAGAAATTGAGATGGAAAATTTAACTTATTGGACAGAAATCTCATTTAAGAAGTCGAAAATTCAAAATCGGCCGAGGTCATAGATTAATTTGGATATGGGCAAACGTACCAAAATGTTCCATGACAGCAGCTTATTGGTTACATGTGAAGAAATATTCAAAAATATAACATAAAAAAGTAGCCAGTACACTAATCTGGTCAGTGTTGCCAATATGAATTTTTGCATAAACAAAAGCGCTAAAACAAGTCAAAACAAGTTAACATACAAACAAAAATAAGTTTTGAATATTAAAAATTATATTTAAGTCGAAAAAGTTTTTCTTTTGAAGACTTAAACTCCTGCACTAAGCCTGCTTAAATAGAAGTCCGACGCTTTACCGTTCAACCAAACTAACAGCTGGTAAGATTCCAGACAATTACTGATAATATTTTATACATCTTTTAGACATCGTTTTGTTTCGATAATATTGTCATTATCCTGTGTCGAGTATCTTCAAATTGGTAATTTCCGGCAACAGTCAGTACTTCTACATACAAAAGCACCATATATAACAGACATGACCCCAAACAACACAATGCGAGCCAAAACGAAAGTGTGAATTTCCTGTTCACACATCAAGATAAAGTCAATTTTGATGAACTTCTATTTAAAACTCATCAGTCATATAAATTATCGTGCTAATGACCCTTTTTCCAGTTAGGTAGTGTATGTAGTGAGGAAGTTGTTGTCAGTGTGAATGCTCACAGCATCGTAGGGTGGTCAAGGGGAAGTAACTCTTCCACATGACGCTTCAATAAAATCCTCAACATATCCAACTTGTTCACATGTTCACAACGTCACCATACCTTGAAAGGACATTATGAGTTATTTAATGTTACTTGTTATTCCCCCATGCTTCAGCGGCATATAAATCTAAGTTGTATCGCTTAGATGCAAATATCTTCAAAGTGGTGTAACGATTTGTTTAAGTATAGGCCTATATAAATGTACCATATTTTGTTATTTCATTATATTCCACATGATGAAGGAGTGAGTATGTACTCCGAAACGTCGTGTATTTTCACATTAAAGAAGTTGTTATCCAGAAAATCTTCCTGTTCTTAAGTAAAGGCCTATTAGCAAAATAAGTATGATTCTCCCATTTATAATGAACCTATGCCGGGAGTACAACAACTACCCGTATGGAATGTACCATTCACTCAACCAGTACAGACAAATCCATTTGGCATACGAAGTCTGACTAGGAAGACATAGACCAACGTGTACATGAAGACACTACATCCTCATCCCACCTGCCATCGGGAACCACCCCCATTGACAATGTGTAGTCTACAACGCAGACAAAACATTACTGCCTGATTTAACCCTTGCGTTATTTCCCTCGCTTTGTTGTGCCAAGATAGTGAATCGCTGTACCAGAAATGCATAGCGGGCCTGGATTTCTAAACACAGATTTCTTAAGTAAATACTGCAAGGCCTAAATCATCCAGTAATGAAGACTGGCAAGAGTTATGCCTTGCATTGGGAAGTTGGATTTTGTATGTATTGCTGTAATTTAGGGGAAGATTTATGAAGACACGTACCCTAAAAACTGAGAAAGTTGATTTTCTTTGAGATTTAAATTTTTAACTTATTGGACCGAAATCTCATTAAAGAAGTCAAAAATCCAAAATCGGCGAAACGACAAACGTACCAAAATATGTCATAACATCATCTTATTGGTTACATGTAAAGAAATATTCAAAAATACAACCAAAAAAAGTAGCCAGTACACTAACCTTGACAGTGTTGCCAATATGAATTTTTAGATGAAAAAAAGTTAAACAAAACAAGTCAAAACAATTAAACATACAAAACAAAATAAGTTTTGAACATTTGAAATTATATTTAAGTCAAAAAAGTGTTTACTGGTGGACTCGAACCCTGTAATTCAGTCTGCTGGAATTCAGACCGCTGAGCTATGCGTCCTCTTGACTTAGGTTGGTTAAATTAGTGAATATTATTTATACATCTATAAGACACCGTTTTGTTCCGATAATATTTATCGAATTTAAGGGAATTTATGTAGCACTTGTTGATATTTTGTCCAAGATCATTTCTTTGCTCTTGGGAGAATCATTATGCATTGATGCAATTACGTCAACATACACTGTACAGCAGTACTGTATCACATTCGTCTAATAGATTTGCGTTAATCATGGTGCAGTGTCCGGTTTTCGATCAGAACTACTTTTACATATATATTATCATTATCCTGAGTCGACTATCTTCAAATTGGTAATTTTCGGCAACAGTCAGTATTTCTCAATACAATAACACCATCTATAATCTTTAGCAGGACCGACCCCCAGCAAAACAATGTATGTCAAAACGAAAGTAGGAATTCCCTCTGTTTACACATCAAAATGAAATAGACTGCATTGTCTCTGAATTGCTTCCGGGTTGAAGTAAAAGTTCGTAGCTATGTCCGATGCCTCTACAATAGAAATTACTGAAAATCAAATTATGAGTGGTCTATTGTCTAGTGACGCTTCAATAAAATCTTCATCAAGTCAGTTCAAATCAAACTTATTAAAATAAAATATTCAAATTGACCATACTTTGAAAGGCGATTGTGAAACAAGTATTAGGAGTTTACTCAAAATATAACAAACTTGTTATTCTCGAATGCTTCAGCTGCATATAAATCTAAGATTCAGCGCTTAGATGCAACTGTCTTCAAAGTGGTGTTTCCGCAAAAGTGCATGATTAAAAAAGGTTAAAATTCAATATGGCGTCGAAACCACGTGACCTACGACTTCGCAATGGTAACATATTTTGCTTGTCTAGTTATTAAGAGTCGTTTAAAACAAGTTGCGAGTCTCTAGTATGTCACTGGGATTATTGAGACCCAAATTTAACATGTCAAAATCAGACAAATTTGAAGAAAATCAAAATGGCGGCTTAACCACGTGACCTACGATGTGGTCATGATTTACTTTTTTGCTTGTATTGTTCCTGCGCATCTTTTGAGTCTCTATGTGGATTTTGAAGATTTTCCCCATGTTAAAGTTTTTCTTTATTATGACCGGAAATGACTGTTCGCGAGCGATTTTATTATTGATTCATAAAGACCATAGTTCTGTCTTACTCTCCTGAAAAAATCGTTCAATTCCATTAATAGCTTTTTGAATTATGGCCCTTTGAAGTTTGCGATTTTAAAAATTTTCGGAATTTGAAAGGTCACTGTGAAAAAAGTATAAGGATTTCGCTAATGCTTTGGAGTATCGTTTAATCACCAACCCTTTCGCTACACATATATGCAAGTTTGAGCTCTTAGATGCTAGTATCTTCAGAGGAGAAGATTGCCAAAGGTGCATGGGGTCGGAAAATTGTAAAATGTGTCTAAAATCAAAATGGCGGAAAAAACACGTGACTTACGAATTCGCCATGATTTACTTGCGCATCTTTTGCCAAAAGTTCCAAGTCTCTAGCTGCATTTTGAAAAAATTTCCCATTTTAAAAATCGAAATTTTGATTCGAACTGGACCTTTAATAGGTGAAACGATTGGGCCCAAAAGCTAAATTTAATTAGTTCGCACTAAGGGCTGTCAGACTGTAAAGTTTGGTTGAATTATCTGCAGCCGTTTCTGCAGAATAGGTGTCACAAAATCGGTGCAAATAAAAAAAAAGGGCAGAATCCTTAAATATGGTCAAGATGTTCAGAATAGGCATGCTACATCAAGGCCAAGGTCACAAAGGATATGATATATCAAAAGATATGACCTCAGTGACATGGGAAACATATAACATTTTTAAAGGTCTATATGCTAACGAACTAAATGATATGGTCATGGTTTTAAAAAATAGAGCCATGGGCTCTGTAGCTCATCAGGGTTTATATTGTTTAATGATGAAGACTGAAATAGATTTTAAGGTTATGGCTTGAAGCCCTTATTTGAGGCACCACAGAGTCTCCAAATCTAAAATTTAGAATCCCCATTGACAGAGTCTGCACACAATATTACAGCCTTTTAGGTACATTTGTTCTGGAGTAGATGAAAATAGGTTTTTAAGGATGTGACCCCTGTGACCCAATTTGGGGTGACAGGGTCACGAAATCTACAATTTAAAATCCCCATTGGTCAAGGAGTCTGCACACAACTTTTCAACTCTAAAGACCTTTTGGAACTGGAGTAGAAGATGAAAATAAGTTTTTAAACATGTGACCCCTGTGACCCCATTTGGGGTCATGGGGTCATGAAATCTACAATTTAGAATCCCCATTGGCCCAGGAGTCTGCACAAAACTTTTCAGCTCTCTAGACCTTTTGGAACTGGAGAAGAAGATGAAAATAGGTTTTAAAACATGTGATCCCTGTGACCCCATTTGGGGTCATGGGGTCACGAAATCTACAATTTAGAATCCCCATTGGGCAAGGAGTCTGCACGCAACTTTTCAGCTCTCTAGACCTTTTGGAACTGGAGAAGGATATGAAAATAGGTTTTTAAACATGTGACCCCTGTGACCCCATTTGGGGTCATGGGGTCACGAAATCTACAATTTAGAATCCCCATTGGCCAAGGAGTCTGCACACAACTTTTCAGCTCTCTAGACCTTTTGGAACTGGAGAAGAAGATGAAAATAAGTTTTTAAGGATGTGACCCCTGTGACCCCATTTGGGGTCACCGGGTCACGAAATCTACAATTTAGAATCCCCATTACCCAAGGAGTCTGCACACAACTTTTCAGCTCTCTAGACCTTTTGGAACTGGAGAAGAAGATGGAAATAGGTTTTTAAACATGTGACCCCTGTGACCCCATTTGGGGTCGCGGGGTCACGAAATCTACAATTTAGAATCCCCATTGGCCAAGGAGTCTGCATATAAAATTTCAGCTCTGTGGAGTTATTGGTTCTGGAGAAGAAGTCGAAAAAGCGAAAAGTTTACGGACGGATGGACGGACGCCAGACGCCATTAGCCCATCGGGCCTTTCAGGCCTGATGAGCTAAAAATGAGTCTTTAATTAAGGTCAAGGTTAGAAGGTAAAATAGTTAAAAGATAACACATTTATCAAGTTTGAAAGACCTATCATTGCTCAATTAAATTGTTAGCCAAGCTAGGTTAAAGCTGAACAAATATATGACATGCGAAAGTCAGACACCTCAAGTTAAGAACCGTAACTCCGTTATCCATATAACGGAGCTAGGTTAAAGCTGAACAAATATATGACATGCGAAAGTCAGACACCTCAAGTTAAGAACCGTAACTCCGTTATCCGTGGGAGGAATTGATTTCAGATCACAGCTATATAGACCGATCCATAAAGCCCCGCCCCTAGCAACTGTTAACCTAGGACAAACATGGCGCCTTCTATTCGACTTGATGTTCTCGGTGATGATTTTGACATCGGTTATTTCAAGGATGTTACTATGACTAAGCGAGCCAGAGAAAGAGGTTGGTTACATTTTTCAGTCATAACCTGTTGCATCGGTAACTCAGAAGTGGATTTAGGATGCAAGTCGTACAGGTCGATGAGGAAGTCAAGAGGCACCTTGTTAACATCACAATAAAAAAGTGATGAACAGAGAATTAGTGCGAGCCATTGCACATGTGTGGCAGGGTATGAATAAATTGAGGTGAGGTGAGATGAGTTGGGGTTTAACGCCGCTTTCAAGAGTATTTCACTTATATTGCGGCTGCTAGTATTACAGCAGTATAGTATAAAACCTAGTATAACGCCACGTGGCTATGCTTTGCGGTGAAACCTGCGAGCATCGGCTGGAACTAGCGAACCATGGGTGGTAGTACGCTGAAATTCAGTGTAGCATTGCACCCAAACCTTACTGCGTGTAGAACAGTTCTCTACTGCAGACAAAGTTACCGTGCCCCTGGCGGGATTCGAACCCCGAACCTCTTGATCCGAAGCCGAACGCACTAACCACTGCGCTATCCCGCCCCCTGAATAAATTGAAATATACTGTTTCTATATAATGTCGAATATCTACCCCATGTCCCTACGCGAACAGTAAACAAACTCGCATGGCCAATTTACATATTAGGTCAAATATTGACAAGTCAAGGTCACTGGTATGTCATCATTGCAAGATGGTGACTGCCGCTAGCAGTAGACTCAGAACCAGAGAAAACAAGCAAAAAAGTGAGCGTGGCTCACTAATACCCCCGACTGTTTCAGTTTGACATTTTTATTTTACTTAAAGAGAGAGGTGTCTGCACACCTAAGGATTGATAAGCTTTGAAATGTAATTGCTAAGATTAAACTGTTTGTGAAAATGGTAGGACAAGTCTCGATCTTCATGTGAAAAAGGTGGTTTAAGTCAAAATAGGAATAAAAGTAACTTGAAAAGGTATTGGTAATATAATACACTACTGCTATTACCACTGATTTCAACTTTATTTTGGAAATTAATCCATCATAATGATTCATTCGAGTGACTTTAAACAACAGGTACATGGAAGCACACCCCTGAAGGCACAGTGAGAGATATATACAGCAGTTTATATGGCTGAAAGGAAAGAAAATTTAACTTTTCCCAAAATATAACCAGTGGAAATATAAAATAGTAAAATCAACGAGAACACAGAAGTAGCTTTTGATGAAAGTTACATGAAAAAGAAATTGATGAAGTCAACAAATCACAATACAATAGTAGCTTCATTCATTCTAGCTATGATAAAGTAAAAGAATATAAAAAATCGCCAAAAATTCAAAAATTCACCAAATCGTGTTACATTTTGCAATGCCCCTTTCCTAATGGTGAAGGAGACATGTGCCAAATTTTTAAAAGGATGAGATGAATAGTTTTTCTGTAATCGATCGGACAAAAAATGCTCAGAATTTGACTAAGTTAAAAAAAATTAAAATTCGCCAAATATTCTAAAATTCACCAATTCGGTTTAAACTTCGCACTGCACCTCTCCTAGTGGTGAAGGAGACATCTGCCAAATTTGAAATGGATGAGATGAATAGTTTTTCTGTAATCGATCGGACAAAAAATGCTCAGAATTTGACTAAGTTAAAAAATAAAAAAAATCGCCAAAAATTCAAAAATTCACCAATTCGGTTTAAACTTCGCACTGCACCTCTCCTAGTGGTGAAGGAGACATCTTCCAAATTTGAAATGGATGAGATGAATAGTTTTTCTGTAACCGATCGGACAAAAAATGCTCAGAATTTGACTAAGTTAAAAAATAAAAAAAATCGCCAAAAATTCAAAAATTCACCAATTCGGTTTAAACTTCGCACTGCACCTCTCCTAGTGGTGAAGAAGACATGTACCAAATTTAAAAAGGATGAGACAAATAGTTTTTCTGTAATCGATCGGACAAAAATTGTCTTCGGACGGAAGGACGGACGGAAGGACGGACGGACGGAAGGACGGACGGACGGAATCGTTGGTATAACTATATACCCCCAACCGTTGGTCGGGGGTATAATAAACTAATTTCATATACTGTCAATGATTTTTATTCATATATCATGAACAACTATCATTATTGGTCTCACAATATGGCCCTCTTTCTCTATGATCACACACAAATTCAAACTTATCACAGTAGGACACAGTAAAAAATGTGATACAATAAAATGTGACAATGTAGGTCGCTTATGTAAACCGTGGTTTTTATAAATTGTAATAATAAATGAGTGTGAAAAAGAAAAAACAAAGAGTGAACACTGTTTTAAATTAAATGTTTTTCTTCAGGATCTGATGTGTCCGAAAGAAAAGACCATCCATCTCAGCGCATGCACAGTGAAACGAGTTTCACCGACAACCTAATGGAACTATTCGAAGGATGCCAAGACGAAGTTTTCGATCTGAAAAAGAAAAACCAGGAGCAATACCAAGACATTGCTCAACTGAAGACTGAGGTGTCCATGTGGCGACGGGTGGCGGAGAGCTACAAGTTCAGCTGGGAGATTGTTCAGCTCGAACTCAGGGATCTCTCGGCTCAACTTGTAGGGGTGGAGACAATGGATAGGGAGCTGAAAGAGGAGTTTGAATTGAGAGAGTTGTAGAGAAAGAAGATGGATAAGAGGTTTGAGGGGAGAGAGAAGGAAATGTGTTTGCAGAGACAAAAATTGGAGATGATGGAGAGAGAGAAGAATACAATATTAATGGAGGTGAAACTTGAACAACTGGAGAAGAAGCAGCTGGAGTTGACGACAGTCAGTCAGCATCAGAAACAAGATGTAGTTGAGCGCTCACCCACCGAGAAACAATCCAATGCCACTAAACACATTCCTAGAAGCTCTGGAACACCAGAGCATCTCCCAAAAGTATTTGGATCGTCCTCCGACCAGGTTTCATCTCCGACTCGG
Source organism: Gibbula magus (assembly GCA_936450465.1). Taxonomy (NCBI): domain Eukaryota; kingdom Metazoa; phylum Mollusca; class Gastropoda; order Trochida; family Trochidae; genus Gibbula; species Gibbula magus. The sequence goes on from OW388294.1 coordinate 27,211,900, forward strand.
ACATTGAGAAGAGCACTGAAGTCTCCTCCAATCCTGCCCAGATCTGTCCCTCTAAGATTACAATCATCCACGGTGACCCTCCTGCCCTCTCCTCTCCCAAATCAATTTGACTAGCACATACCACTCCACGCCGATGTGTCAGAAACCTGATTCCCCTCCCTCGGAGCTAAGTCTACAGTGATTTGTCTATATTATAATAAATCTACTAATGTTTTTCATAAATAAAAAAAAAACTTTAAAAAAACTACCTAAGCTACTTACGACAGACAATGTCACTATCCAACATCTCCAAGAGAACTCTCGTGAAACGTCACTATGATATGTGAACATTTACTCAGTAAAAAAGAATGCGTTGGCACATCATGAATTCATGCAAAATAATTCATTCGTTTTGAAAATAAAATACTTTGAAATAACTCGTAACTGTTTTGAAAATAAAATAATTTGAAATAACATTGCATTAACCTTGCCATGACACACGTGGTTTTGATTGACAGGAGTGGGCGTGGACACTTGAGTGACAAGATGGGCGTGGTTATCGTAGCTTTGCGCAGCTCGAGATATGGATGTCGTATCGATTTACCAAAAAATTTCCTCAAATTTAATTGAAATTTAAAACTTTGACAAATATTATATACGTTTCCATCAGCAATACTCATACCTAATTTCGACTGGCATTTTTATTTGCTACACATTGAAATAAAGGATGAACTGTTGGCCAGTCCAGCCAAGCCCCCAACGCCAAGTGGCTATCCATTGCGGTGAAACCTGCAAGCATCGGCTCGAACTAGCCAACCATGGGTGGTACTACGCCGACATTCAGTGTAGCATTGCACCCAAACCTTACTGCGTGTAGAACAGTTCTCTACTGCAGACAAAGTTGCCGTGCCCCTGGCGGGATTCGAACCCCGGACCTCTTGATCCGAAGCCGAACGCGCTAACCACTGTGCTATCCCGCCCCCTTCGAGAGATTCCGTACTCCAGTTAACGAGATGAAATGACACCCACCTTCAAGAGTTCTACTTAGTGTGCAGGTACTCACTTGACAGACTAGAATCAAGGAAATTAATGGGATATCTTTCTTCAACACTTGTCAGCTAAATCAGATTTCATCAGTTATGGGGAAAGTCTAGATCAGGAGAAACGTTCTATTTTTTGATTGGCTGAGAAAGGAATTCCCCAATGTGGTTTTATGCACTTGAATTGAGGTATTCGTCCCATAATTACATGTGAATCAATAGCGAATATAATTTAATAATTTGAGTTAAAATATAATGTATTCTACTTCTGGACTTGTCTTGTGTTTTTATTTTCCTTGAAGCTTCTAAAGGTAAATAATAATAAACTGACTTCCTTGCCACGTAATTTCCGGAATGAAATTTTTTCGTCTGCAATAAATTTGATGTAATTTTTACAGTAAAGGTAGGATTTTTGTCATATATTATTGCCAAAACACCTCACAAATATGTCACAGATGATTTATTTATTAATACACAATTTATTCGATGACGAATTAGACGTTTCTGAACTTGTGTTACAGTGTAGAAAATGTCATTGGGTCATCGTTTTCTCGGTTGACCGGCCTCATGTTATTGTTTGCATCGAATTTGTATCCGTTGCTTACACAGTGCTGTTAGTGAAATTCTTACGTTTATCACATGGTATAAAAGTATGAATCTCTTTGTATCCACGTGATAATTTTGGTAGCTATTGAAACAATTATTCTTATGATATTGCTTGTATTCGTTCTAATTACCGAAGTCAGTCATTTTGATTTGAAACAGACGATTTCCGAGACATCGGCATGGAAATAGTGCTGAAACTTTATTGATACCACTTTTAGTTATTGTCGATATTTATTCTTAAGTATTGATTATTTGTGTTTGTTTGTGAGAAAATCGCTGTCAAAGCGGTGTGAGCAAAGTTGATGAATTTACGTTGTATGTTGACTTCTAACGATGTTAGTTTATAACGCCATGGTAATAACAGTAAAAATCCTTGTGAATATTCAGTTACAACCCTGAATCTGAAAATATTTTAGTTTTGTATTTCAAATGATCGATCCTGGATAAATCGTCCAGATATAGATTTCATGAAAATAGTACCACTTTGCTGATTAGAAATAATCAGCATGTGGTATGACAATAAACAAATATATATATATATATATATAATCACATAGCCTAGTGATTTCCCCATTAGTGTGTGGAATTTTGCTAATACTTTTTTCGTAACGATGTTGATTTTACGGCGATTCAGCTGAAATTAATCCAGATGACAGTGGGTGTTAGCCTAAAACAATCCAGCAGGCTAGAGGCTAATGGTATGGTATCTAGTTCCGACGAGGAAGATGATATCACCGCCACCGCCCGGAGAACCCCAACCTCCATCAAACTACCTCAGATATGATTGGATACTATACAGAATCATAGTTCGGTGTTAAATACGAATTATGAACTATCATCAACAAGAAGGCCTCTCGAAAAGTAATGAAATAAACACTGGTACTATGCTAGAGTCTCCTTTTTTCGTTGGATCCTCCTTTAGTGGATCCGAACAGAAGACTCTACACCCGCCTTGCCGCAACCAGGATGTAGGAAAACGCCACCCCACTCCTGTATTTGTCAAGCTTATATTTGACCTTAGTCTCAGCATGCTCAGATGGGCTACTGTTTAACTTGAATCTGTTTTTCTGACATATTCACTTAAAATAGAGCCATGGGCTCTTTAGCTCATCATGATTTGTATTGTTTGCAAAACCCAAATAAATTGTTCTCAGCTTGTTGAAAATAAGTTCTACAATTTAGAATCTTCATTGTCTAAGGAGTCTGTACAAAAAAATTCAGCTCTCTAGAGCTTTTAAGACCGAAGAAGATGAAAATAGGTCTTTAGATCATGACCCCTGTGACCTTATTTGGAGTAACGGAGGTCACCAAATCTACAATTTAGAATCCCCATTGGCCAAGGAGTCTCCCCATTTGGTTCTGGAAACGAAGTCGAAAATAAACCCTGTGACCCTTTTTGGGGTCATGGTGTCACCAAATCCCCAACTTAGAATCCCAATTGGCAAAGGAATCTGCAAACGGCATTTCAGCCTTCTTGACATATTGGTACTGGAGGATATGACAATAGGTTTTTAAGTTTGTGACCCTGTTACGAAATCTGCAGTTTAAAATCCCCATTGGCCAAGGAGTCTGCACATAATATTTCAGACCTTGGTATTGGAGTCGAAAAAGCGAAAAGTTTTGATCAGCAAATATATTTTATGAACAAAATCACGCTCAATTATGCAAGTATTACCGACTTCGCGCGGCTTTGAAAGTTTTCAAACAAGTATGAACAAGTTCATGGGCAATTAACTGTGGCATTAAGATCTTATGACTACAACCAACCAACGTTTGGGAATCTGTAAAACTTTAAAGTGAGACATTTTAAATAATATGTATTGGCATATGATATGTACATGTCAACATTCATTTAAAAGATTTTAAGAAGTTACTTTTATATTTTAACCATACATTTGATATATCAGCAATTTATTTTAATAACGCAAGTTAGAATCCAAACGATAAGAGCAATATGTATTACAAACTTGCCAACGGTATTGTTTTTGAAGGGAGTAATTTTTCTTTTGGAATATGTTCAAAAATACCAAGAGAACTGATTTCTAACTTTTAAAAATAGTTCATCTGCGAAAGTATTTGGATATTAATTAATTTACCTAAGACAACAAACAAGTGGCACAATCTAAATCATTCACGGTCTACAAAAACACAAAATTGCACATCTTAAAACTTGTCTCTGCACAATAGGCATGTATTTAATCAAATACTGTTTTTGCAGATATTTGAACGCCATGTTGCTGGATCAAAGAAAACAAGTTGGTCCTCACAGTGAACTGTTTTTGTGGCGTTTGAAAAATGTTACTAATGAACATGTTTTATGCAAATACTCCCCCCATCACGTTTGACTAGTTTGATACATTTGAGCATCAGCTAATTAAGTTTCAGAGTAAGGTTTAATAACTGGCTTATTTCTGACAATGAAGGATTGATGCCGCCCCCTCTGAAAAATGTAACTATTGGGTACCCGTTATGATACAATGCTATTCTCAATTTGCACCTGAAGCGAATGATCAGTTGTATATTCTCGTCAAGGGATGTTCTGTACGAAGTAGCCATGGGTAATAGGCCCGCTTATTATCATTCCGTCTATTTTTTATCCCCCGCCGCGCGTTAAGTGCGAAGTGAGGGATAACGTATTCGGCTGCATCCGTCCATACGAAATGATACTATTGACTGGATTCTTTTTATATTTTGCATTTGGGTTCATCATAGGGAGAGTAATGTTGCTACAGAGGTTTGTGACATTGACCTTCATTTTCATAAAAACAAGCAAAAAATAGAGCCATGGGCTCTGTAGCTCATCAGGGTTTATATTGTTTAATGATGAAGACTGAAATAGATTTTTAGGTCATGGCTTGAGGCCCATATTTTCGGCACCACAGGGTCACCATTTAGAATCCTCATTGGGCAGGGAGTCTGTACATAACTTTTCAGCTCTCTAGACCTTTTGGAACTGGAAAAGAAGATGAAAATAGGTTTTTAAGGATGTGACCCCTTTTGGGGTCATTGGGTCACGAAATCTACAATTTAGAATCCCCATTGGCTAAGGAGTCTGCACACAACTTTTCAGCTCTCTAGACCTTTTGGAACTGGAGAAGAAGATGAAAATAGTTGACCCAGTTACTCTATTTGGGGTCACGGGATCTACAATTTAGAATCCCCATTGTCCAAGGAGTATGCACATAACATTTCAGCTCTATAAAGTGAGTGGTTCTTGAGAAGAAGTCGAACAAGAGAAAAGTTTACGGACGGACGGACACCATGCCATGACATAAGCCCATCGGGCGTTCCCGATGTGCTAAAAAGTGAGCGTGGCTCACTAATACCCCCGACTGTTAAAGTTTGACATTTTTATTTTACTTAAAGAGAGGTGTCTGCACACCTATGGATTGATAAACTATGAAATGTTATTGCTCAGAATAAACTGTTTGTGAAAAGGGTAGGACAAGTCTCTTCATGTAAAAAAAGGTGGTTTAAGTAAAAGTAGGAATAATAGTAACTTGAAAAGGTAGGGGTAACTTAATACACTACTGCCATTACCACTTATTTAAACTTTTTTGGGGAATTTAATCCATCATAAGGATTCATTCGAATGACTTGAAACAACATGGAAGCACACAGGGATATACAGCAGTTTATGGCTGAAAGGAAAGAAAATTCAACTTTTTTCAAAAATATAACCAGTGGAAATATAAAACAGTAAAATCAACAAGAACACAGTAGTAGCTTATGATGAAAGTTACATGAAAAAGAAAATGATAAAGTCAACAAATCACAACACAGAAGTAGCTTCATTCAATCATTCTAGCTCCGAATATGACGAAATTAAAAAAATACAAGAAATCGCCAAAAAATCACAAAATCATGTTACATTTTGCCATGCACCTCTACTAGTGGTGAAGAAGACATATGCCAAATTTGAATAGAATCAGATGAATAGTTTTTCTGTAATCGATCGGACAAAACATGCTCAGAATTTTTGAAGTTTTAAACTAAAATAATTCGCCAAAAATTCACCATTTCGGTTTACACTTAACACTGCATCTCTTCTATTGGTGACAAAGACATGTATCAAATTTGAAAAGGGTGAGATGAATAGTTTTTCTGTAATCGATCGGACAAAACTTGTCTTCGGACGGGCGGAATCATTGTTATCACTATATATATATATATATATATATATAATATATATATATATATATATAACAAGATGTGTTTGTTAAACACGGATGCCCCCGGAAATACCAAAGTTATGGCAACGGTTAAAGTTTTCTGAAGATGTCCACTGAGGCATGGTCACAAATAAAAAATATGATGACCTCATCACAAGGTATCCACATGCAAAGTATGAAAGCCCTAGTTCTCAGCAATCCAAAGTTATGGCCAAGGTTACAGTTTTCTGAAAATGTCAACTGCGTCAAGGTCAAATATGATGACCTCATCTGAAAGGTCTCATCACAAGGTATGCACATGCCACGTATGGAAGCCCTAGCTCTGAGCAAGGTGAGGTGAGATGAGTTGGCGTTTAACGCCGCTTTCAATAGTATTTCACTTGTATCGCGGCTGCTAGTATTACGGCAGGGAGAAAGCTCGCAACGCCATGTGGCTATGCATTGTGGTGAAACCTGCGAGCAACGGCTGGAACTAGCGAACCATGGGTGGTACTAATCTGAAATTCAGTGTAGCATTTGCACCCAAGCTTTACTGCGTGTAGAACAGTTCTCTACTGCAGACAAAGTTGCCGTGCCCCTGGCGGGATTCAAACCCCGGACCTCCTGATCCGAAGCCGCTAACCCGCCCCCTCTGAGCAATCCAAAGTTATGGCCAAGGTTGAAGTATTTGTGGACAAACACACAGACGGACAGGTGAAAAACAATACCAAGTAAGAAAGCCCTAGCTCCGAGTAATCCAAGTTATGGCAAAGGTTAAAGTTTCTGAAAATGTCCACTGTGGCAAGGTCACAAGGTATCCACATGCCAAGTATGAAAGCCCTTGCTCTGAGCAATCCAAAGTTATGGCCAAGGTTAAAGTTTTTGTGGACAAACACACAGGCGGACAGGTGAAAAACAATTCGGGGGCGTAAAAATGGACTACATTGCGTGCAAGTACTACCAACTGGTAGTTCCTTGTATATATATATATGTGTGCGTGCTTCCACCGCTAGGTGCCGTTCGGCACCTCTGTACAACTCTCTTTTGTACATTTATTAAAGCTTCATTATTTCTTATCGGTGTCTTTACTACTTGACTTGCGGGGTGCGCAAGTCTCATCGTAGAATACGGCTAAAAGAAGCAAGAACTGACTTGAGGTTATGGTTGAATTTCACAAGCAAACATAATGGAAAATCTATATTGCTAAAACGAATGTGGCAACCCAACACTTCACTTCATTTGTTCACCGATGCCGCGGCATCCACTGGTTTTGGTGTGGTATTCAAATCAAATTGGTCTTTTGGCATTTGGCCGGAGATATGAAAATCATTTAACATAACTCTCTTAGAACTTTTTTTCCGATCATGGAACTTTATCCAATCTTTGGAGTGCTGGATTGAAGGATAGTTGCATCGTATTTCACACAGACAACATGGCCTTGTTGTTACGTGTATATCATTAACAAGCAATCATCAAATGATCATGTCCGTCATAAAGCTTTTGGTTTTAACTTGTATGGAATACAATATCCAGTTCAGAGCAGAACATATTCCAGGTCGTTTCAGCACGTCAGCGGATCTGCTTTCTCGGTTACAGATTACAAAATTCCTCGCCCTGGGCAGACAAGTCAAAAACGCAAATTCCTCCATCTCTTCTTCCAGTTCACGTAGGCACGTTGTTGGGTGCAGCACTCTCGGTGATAATAGTCAGTCCACGGTTACATACACACAATCCGCGGGATTAATGATCAGTCAAACATTGCTGGAAGGAGCTAGTCGCTTGCAAGGTCGCGTTGAAAATAGATTGCCCTTCACCGAAGAGATTTTGGTCAATATAAGAGCGACAAGTAAACCGTTTAAGCAAATATTGTTCAGGGCAATGTTCCTTACAGCTTTTCATGTTTTTTCCGTATTGGAGAGCTTACCGTGCAGAGTCAGGGATTGGTATCTTCTTTGCAGGTGCAAGATGTATCATTCTCCGAAAACGCAGCGCGTATCAACATTTCCAAGTTTAAGCACAATTCTTTCGTCAAATTTTGAGATCAAAATTCAATCAAACCTTAACGAATGTTCTCAGATTCATCACGATACAAGGGGGGCATAGCTTATGAATAGGCGCGGCGAGTTCGGCAGCTCGGAAGGGCTGGTCTGATGCGAAGATAAGACAATAGAGGCCGCTGGAATTCTGATGCCTTTAAAACAGACATACGTTTGCAGTTGTAAATCTTCAAAAGAAAATGCTGCTATCGGTACGCCAACTCACTAGTCGAAGAAAAGGGGATTAGTTTGTTGGTTGTTATAGGATACGGTGGTTTCAATCATTTTTTGCATGTGCAAAAAAATGGCTGAAATTCCATTGTCATAGTTGTTTCACGTGTTCCTATTCGCATGTGCAATAGGAGTGCGTGGTTTATAGCGTTAGTGTTTAGAATAATGGTATTGTTATATTAGGGGGTCTAAAATTCCATTGTAATAGTTATTTCACGTGTTCCTATTCGCATGTGCAATAGGAGTTCGTGGTTTATAGCGTTAATTTTAGGATGATAGTGTATTGTTATATTAGGGGTCTGAAGGTTAAATGTCTACCCTTTCAGAACAACTGTATATATAGTTTCCGTTACTTTGTCATTATTTCAATTGTTCATCATATATTACATATCTGTATATAGTTCCAATGTCGGGACAACCTTTCTGGTGTGTGCTATTTCTTTCAGCCCACATCCGCAAATCTCAAGGTACTGAACTGATTTCTCGCACGGCCGTTCAGACACGGAAGGACGCTTCAAAATTGGTTTTAAAAGCCTCCTCTTCTTTTGTTCCTGTACGTTTAACATGTATTTATAGGGCGCTATTTTAACCTCACCTTTTGGGGAATAAATTTGTCAATTACCTACATATTGAAATGTTCAAGTTCAAATTGGTAAGTATTACAATATTTTCTTATATTATATATTGCTCGAAGGCGGTATTCATTTCATATACATGTTAATAAACTTGTCCGCTTTATGCAGGACTTTACAACAATTTCGCTTGACTTTTCTTCCCCAAATAGAACTTGTCAGCCTCAGGTATTTCTCGGGTTTGAGGATAAAAATAAATAATGTTTTTTGCTTTCTTTGCTGTTTTTTTTTTTACTTCATGACATTTTGTAATTGATCACTAGAGGTCTTGCACTTCAACAAACACATGCTCTTTTTTAATAATATGTACTTATTGCTCTTTTTGTAATAATATGTACTTAATGTAATATCTTGAAACGTCTACCTACCCACTTTCTAAAAGTATACAGTGTATATCCTTTTGCTGTCTCCCGAGAAATGTTTGCATCGACGAAAGGATTGTCGGCTTCAAAAGACGTCATCGCCTGAAACAGCACCTGGCCAACAGGAAGGACATGGGTTCCTGTAGTACCTGGCCAACAAGGATAAGAGGGTGATGAAAACGTGGGTTCTTGCAGACATTAGCTCCGTGCCTACGTCAGCAAAAAAACAACAACTCGTGGTGTAGTCCTGGAACTGATAGAGCCTCGCCTCATCAGGGGCCAAGACGTCACTGTGGTCAGTTCCTTTTGCAGTCCGCGCCTTTGTCATACCTTGTTTGACAACGTTATGTTCTGCATTGGAACAGTCACAGTCCTGAAACAAGGGATGCCCAAGTCCTTCCAGACAGCTTAATTTATTTTTTAATGGTTTGAAGGGAGGCCAGACGCGGGTTGCAGTCCTTCTTGCAAGTCCTTTGGCACGACAGAAAGGTTGTCACTCTGATATTTCCCATTGGTTGCCAATACAGATGTAGGTCTCTATTTTTTGCGTCATTGCGAAATAATAATAATGTGCGGCATAGCGTTACTTTTGACTCACTCGGAGCATGTTCAATTGCCACTAAGGGTGTACATACCCTGATTTAGATGTCTGGTTGTCCCTCATCGCTAAAAGCATAGCATGTTTGTAATGTTGGGTGTCACACATCGCTAATAGCATAACATGTAATATTTCAGCCAATAAGAGTGTCGTGATCTGAAAGTCAACGATCGTTCGTCTCATCAACATTAGTACCTCACTTGGCGCGGTGTTTTCAACAAACTGGTCAGCGCTAATTGGCTATATTCTTCCTAACCCCCAACTTCTTTACACATTCGTAATAAGTCGATGTGAGGTTTTGATTTGGTTTTAAAAAATGTGGGTGTGGTGTATTCGAAGACATTCATTTACAGTTTCACTAATGTAAGATTCCGGTGTATTGATGATGGACGGATTGAGCAGTAAACTTTTAGATCGGGGTCCGTCATGTTTGAACGAATGAATTAACAAATTAACAGGATAAGTATAAATTTTAAATTTTATCAAATGCTGAGTTTATATTATTCTGTACATCTATAACTTCATATTTCATTTAAGAAATAACTTTGCGCTCCTTTCCCAACATAAATTGTTCAAAATATTCCTGTTTGGCATACTTTATTTCCAGTTTCTACGCCAGTAAGCATGTGCTTTTCCCAACAGTATGTGCATCTGACTGAAAAAGACATTTTTTTAAGCATGAGTGAATACTTTGTTATGAAGAGACTCGCGGTGATTAGTTGTCTTCATATGGCACAGTTGATCTTTAATGCACTTAGTTTACCGGATTCTATTCCTAATTGCATATGACCGTTTTCTGGCATAACCATTCTTTCAGGCCTGTTGGCTTATCTGCTACCTTGTCCGTTTGATTACATGCTGTCACAACTGTCAAATATTCTATTTCTACAATTCGCTTCTTAATTACAGTTCGAATGTTTTGCACCGCTAATGTTGACTCGGCAGAAAATATGCTTTTCTTCGTGACATAATTTGATTTCGCAATTCTTTGCATGTGGCTTATGTACCCTTTCACAACCACCTGATGGTTGGTTATTGTACGAAACATCAGTCTCCACATTCACAAGTAAATCTTATTTTGCTGTAGTCGTATGTTGATCTTTTCAGGTTGACCACATCCTGAATAAATGTCTGATTACTCTCCATTGATGTTGAGTTGAGTTCCGACAGTCTCTCCCACAAGATTTGACACTTTCTGAAGTGTTGCGATACGTGAACGTCAAGACGGGGAAAATAGAAATGGTTCTTCCGATAATCCCATCTTTGTTTTGAATAGTGCACCTGACAGTTCATTTCTGGTTGACACGGTCCCCGTTTCTGTTCAATTAAGTCACATTTTATAATTCATAGATTTTATGACAAATTATAGTTTTACAATAAACACATCTATCTGTTGTGTAATTCAAAGGGGACTTTTCACAGATTTCGTGGCACTGCTTTGCATTTGTACGGTGCGTTTCTCAAAACTTGTTAAACAAGTCTTGGATAGCAGACAATAACATTATTCCATTCCTACCCTTCACTGATGATTCAGAACTTGAGTCGATATCATTTTCCTCTTTCTTCTCTGGCCGAAGTCCTGATGGTGTTAACAATGACTTCTTGTCTTCCGCAGAAGTTACCAAATTCAGATGCAACCTCCTCCGGCAGTGCTAGTGGTCTGAGTTATCAGTGACGATTATCTGCCGCTTCCTCAAGCACCTCAACAGGTGATTTGCAACGCTTACGTTCATGGCATTTGTGTCCTGGCCGACATCTTTCTCTCTTCTTATATCTCCCCTTCCGCCCACTTCTCTTCATTATGCAAAATACTTTTTCTAACGGTTTTAGCTTATATATGGTTGAATTATCACAGGAATGAATTAAAAAGCCTCAGTAGCTGAAGGGGGATAGCAGTTATTCAAACTTGTATGCCCGAACAATGTCTTATGACACCATACGATGTTACTATAATTACAGAATGGTGTATCTTGGCACTAACAGGAGATATGAGCTTCTTAACTACCAGGAGAGATGCTGAGCGTAATTTGCAGTTTCCTCCGCTGCCGCCTCTTGTTTTGGCTATAACTTTTTTCCAACAGGGTGTCAAGAACTCCTATACATAATTTCCTACTTAAACCTTTGGGGATTTTTTTTACATGTTCGCTTTCAAGGTCAAGGTCACGAAAAATCCTTGTAAACACGGTAACTTAAAAAATAGTTATCAGGCTCTTATTTCAACTATGGTGAAAGGTTTTCGCTAAAATATGTCAAAGGACAAGATCACAGTGACGTCACAACAAGAGTGCTTTTGCGAAATGCGTTATTTCAATTTAACACTTTGAATCATTGCAGGATTGGTTTACACAATGAAAAGTGATAGTTGATTATGTCCCTTGAAGGTCAAGGTCACCGATTCTGAAATCGCAATACGGTTTTAACACGTATTACACTATGTGACCATACTTGTTTATTAGGTGTGATGATCAGCATCAAGAAAAAGTTTCATTTTTATCTCATCTGGTCTGAAAGGCTTATGGCATGGTGTCCGCCGTCCGTCTGTAAACTTAACGCATTTTCATCTTCTTGGTCTAGGGAGCTGAAATTTTGTGGGCAGACTCCTTGGCTAATGGGGATTCTAAATTGTAGATTTCATGACCCCGTGACCTCAAATGGGGTCACATCCCTATAAACCTATTTTCATCTTCTTCTCCAGTTCCATAAGGTCTAGAGAGCTGTAAAGACTCTTTGGCTAATGGGGATTCTAAATTGTAGATTTCGTGACGCCTCGACCTCAAATGGGGTCACAGGGGTCACAATCTTAAAAACCTATTTTCATATTCTTCTCCAGTTCCAAAAGGTCTAGAGAGCTGAAAAGTTGTGTGCAGACTCCTTGGCCAATGAGGGATACTAAATTGTAGAAATCGTGACACCTTGACCCCAAATATGGATCACTGGGTCAAAACCTATAACAAAATACCATTGTAGCAAGCTTGGAACAGTTCTCTTGAGATTTTATGTGCTCTTCATTTCAGACTAAGCGAGGTAATCCCAAATATGCGAGTTCTAACTCTGAGAAATGGTTCTTGAGAAAGGAGAATAAAGAATAGAGGATCTAACAAATGTTGTTTGTAATATTTATTTTGTAAGCCCATAACTTTTATCATGTTCAACGTGTAAAGGTTCATTTTTGGTTGGTTTACTGAAATCTATGCTCTTTAGAATTTCTTGATGGTCAGATTTACTGGCCGATGCACCTCTGCCCCAAGCGACGAGTACATCTGTACAGCTGGTACCAGCTAACCCCTGTGACCATGCCATAACTACAGCGTATGCGATGGCCGAGATGTGGGAACAGGCCCGCCCCAAACCTGCAGGACACTTGCAACCTGCCGTCTCAATGTTATATGAATCGCACACCTTACGATCACACAACCAACCAAGTAAGAATACTTTAATAATCCATTAAAACCTTGTTTGATATCAAAGGGACATCCAGTGTGTTCTTAAAAATGATGCCCAAAATTATGGATTATGTAATTGTATGGAGAAGTTAGTACTGACAATTACTAAATTCTATCGATTCAGATACAAAACTAGATACAGAGACGTTAAATAGTTTATTTGTAACTTTACATTACATCTCTGTTCTCTGAATGAACTCAAGTTAAAAATTGCTTTTATGTTCTACCATACTGTTTAGTAATTTAGATATAAAATTAATGTTTAACACTATGTTAATATATATTATTCATGTATGCATGTATCGTTCGGGGAATTATAGAAATTGTAAATTTTCAGTATATGTAATTCTCGAAAAGTTTGGAAGAGTAAGCTATTCAAAAAGGTTTATTGAGCTGTTGACGTGTTGTTAAAATTGCAAATTCTGTCAATAATAAAGCTTTAGTCTCTATATTATATATGTTTTAGTTTTCAATTATAGTATATACATAAACAAACACACAGATGGACTCGTAACGTAACGTAACGTAACGTAACGTAACGTAACGTCACTTCAGCACCTTAAAGCGCAACTCCCGGATAAAATGGACCAAAATTCGTTTGACTAAACCAAGCTAAATTGTACACTAATGTGCATCTGTATGCATAGTATCTAGCTAAATATGATTTTTCGTTAGGTCATAAATTTTTTAAAACAATAGATTATTTTATTATTTGCGATTATAAAAAATAGCGTCATTTACTTGCCGCGATCGTTTTGTTCCGGTGATGTAACCGGATGTGACGTCAACTGGGGCAAATAAACGTGACGTAACAGCCACGTGACAATGTAAACAACACAGCGCTTCACTTCGGTGATCGCGTTTTGACGATTTTGGTCACAAATAAAGTTAGACTGAGAGTGAAATTCGAATATCTGCTGTATGAAAGTATAATGGCAACGAGGAATTAGCTAAATATTTGTTTTGGTACATAATTATGAGAAGAATTCATGATCCGAAAGGACAAGTCAAATTCTGTAGCCTAGTGAAGCAGTCGTTGTCCTCTGTCGACACGGAATGATTTCGGTAAGTGGGTCTTTGATGTCTTTCTTCTAACGATGCATAATTAGCAGCTCCGACTAAGTCGGAGCTGCTATCAGTTTTTGCGCAGTTTCCGTCGCCGCCGCCGCGCGCGCGTTTTGTATTCGCTATAACTTTTTTCCTAGACGGTTTTGAGAACTCATATACATAACTTCTTACTTACGCCCCTGGGGAATTTTTTTGACATGTTCATATTCAAGGTCAAAGGTCAAGGTCACGAGTTCTGAAATCGCTAAAAAAATCCTTGTAAACACGATAACTTGAAAAATATTTGTACTATCAGGCTCTTATTTGGTGTACATCAACTATGGAGAAAGGCCAAGATTTGAAAAGGTTTTCGCTAACATCCGTCAAAGGTCAAGGTCACAGCGAGGGCACGACTTAAGCATGCTTTTGCGAAAATGTCTTATTTCAACTATTAACACTTTAAATCATTAAATGATTGTTATACACAATGAAAAGTGATCACTGATTGTGTGATCTTAAATTTTAAAGGTCAAGGTCACGAGATAGGGTCAAGGTCACCAGTTCTGAAATCACTAAATAACCTTTTCCCAAGACGGTATTAACACCTCATATACATAGCTTCTTTCTTATAAACCTGGTGGATGATTTTGACATGTTCACATTCAAGGTCAAAGGTCAAGGTCACGAGTTCTGAAAACGCTAAAAAAATCCTTGTAAACACGATAACTTGAAAAATATTTGTACTATCAGGCTCTTTTTTGGTGTACATCAACTATGGAGAAAGGCCAAGATTTGAAAAGGTTTTCGCTAACATCCGTCAAAGGTCAAGGTCACAGCGAGGGCACGACTTAAGCATGCTTTTGCGAAAATGTCTTATTTCAACTATTAACACTTTGAATCTCTAAATGATTGTTATACACAATGAAAAGTGATCACTGATTGTGTGACCTTGAATTTTAAAGGTCAAGGTCACGAGATAGGGTCAAGGTCACCAGTTCTGAAATCACTAAATAACCTTTTCCCAAGACGGTATTAACACCTCATATACATAGCTTCTTTCTTATAAACCTGGTGGATGATTTTGACATGTTCACATTCAAGGTCAAAGGTCAAGGTCACGAGTTCTGAAAACGCTAAAAAAATCCTTGTAAACATGATAACTTGAAAAATATTTGTACTATCAGGCTCTTTTTTGGTGTACATCAACTATGGAGAAAGGCCAAGATTTGAAAAGGTTTTCGCTAACATCCGTCAAAGGTCAAGGTCACAGCGAGGGCACGACTTAAGCATGCTTTTGCGAAAATGTCTTATTTCAACTATTAACACTTTGAATCTCTAAATGATTGTTATACACAATGAAAAGTGATCACTGATTGTGTGACCTTGAATTTTAAAGGTCAAGGTCACGAGATAGGGTCAAGGTCACCAGTTCTGAAATCACTAAATAACTTTTTTCCATGAAGGTATCAACACCTCATATATATAGCTTCTTTCTTGTACACCTGGGGAAATATTTTGACATGCTCACATTCAAGGTCAAAGGTCAAGGTCATGAGTTCTGAAATCACTACAAAAATCCTTGTAAACACGATAACTTCAACAACTTATGTGCTATCAGGCCCTAACTTGGTATATATCAACTATGGAGAAAGACCAAGATTTGAAAACGTTTTTGCTAAAATCTGTCAACGGTCAAGGTCACAGCAAGGTCACAACTTAAGCGTGCTATTGTGAATATGCCTTATGTTAACAATGAACACTTTTGAGTCATTGCATGATTGTTATACACAATGAAAAGTAATCATTGATGGTGTGACCTTGAAGGTCAAAGTTCAAGGTCATGAGATATTGGTTAAGGCCATGTTAATCTTTTGATCCAATTTTGAAATCAGAAATAGGTTTTAAGAACAAAGTTGTGAAAAGTGAACCCAGTGATGATTCAACTTGTTAGAATAACTTGAATAATGAAAAACATTTTGTCCAAAAAAATTCCCATTTTATTTATGCTGAGGAGAAGGCGGAACAGGGAAAGGCGAGACCCAAAGTTTCGGAGCTGCTCTGCTTTTGCGGTGTCCCGCAAACGCTCTTCTAGTTTGTTATGTGAATGGACATGTTCTTTCGAAAATATAAATATTACTTGAATTTTCAATCTGAGTCGAGGAAAACAACATTATCAGTCTGTCAAATCGTGGCTCTCGTCGAGTGTGTTTTGCAGATCCATTTTTCGATACGCGCTCACAATCTTCCAAAGTGATTTTTTAAAGAAATTTGTCTGGCCCACAGGGATGGCAGTATCCAAATTTTGATAACCATAGTAATTTTTACTAGCCTCGGTCTGAATGACTGGTGTTAATTTTAGCCCAGAGATTCATTAACATGTCAATTATGAGAACTTATACTTGTAATTAATTTGCACCATTTGCCTTTTTAAAAAAACGTTTATAATTGATTTGTCATCAACTTCAGGAAATTATTTTTTAAATATCGACATTTGCTTTAAATTAAATATATTAGACAGATATCAAATTCAAATCCATATAACAATGTAGTAGAAATTACTACTGGTATTTAAAAATTACAAATTAGAAGCCATCTGAGTTAGTGATCTTGGTTTAAACATATTTGTATTTCATAACTATTCATTTGTTTGTGATGAAATTAGACTGAGGCTGTAGATGTTTAGAATTATTTCACTTGTCTGACATAAAAATATCAAAGGTCCTATACCAAATACCAAAACAAAAACATGTTATGAATTAATCATGTGTAAACATATGCAGCATCAAGAAAGATTTATTATTGTTGTTACAGGTGATGGGAGTCCCTAATACAAGAGAACACATCAACAACAAAAACCCATTAGGAATGGACTGTATGTGCAGTAAAATATTGGTGCTGAAGGTCTTTGATATCAGGAAATGATATATATAAACATTGTCATAAGAAGTGATATATGCTGATTGTGTGAACTGATATCCAAATCATTATCTTCTCTTGGATATGAGAATGTGCCAATGTTTTAGAAATATTGTATTCAGCTTTGCAGCAAACTAGTGTAATAGTAAATCAAATTAAAATTCAATTTAATTATGAGAGTAAATAAAATCAAATATTTCCCAAATTATTTAAAAATAAATTTTATGATAAAAATTAATTTCATGTGCACTGTTCCTTTGTAATTCCTAAAATGCAAACACTTAAACAAAATAATGTTCAATACATGTATACTTAGTTGAATAAATTTGGCTCTTATATTCGTTGTTTTATTCATGATTAAAAAGTGGAAATGCAATATTGCATCTAAAGTGACTTTAATGTCACAATAAAAATAGAAAACTTGAACATAATTTCTTTTCAGAATTCTTAGGTCTGTTTCAAGGTAAGTTTATTTGATATGCAGGTAGGTGTAGGCAAATGTAAAAACACAAGTCATGCTTACATAGGTATTTACACACTTGTTACAAATCTATTTTATATAAATACATATCTTTGTCCCTTTGGATTATGCTATTTACAAAACTAATCATATGCATTGTGATGAAGTATATTTTTTATTTTGTATATATATCTGTAACTGAAAATACAGGTTAGTTAAAATTGCAGATTATATCAATAAATGTCTGAATTTTCCATTTGATCAGATAATATATAGTTGACAAATAAACTCATAAAATATTATGTAAACTTTGAAATGAATAATGATTATCTTATCATTTAAATGAGATATCAATCACCAAAAATTCCATTATTCTTATTTATTTTATCCACTAAAATACAGATCAGTTAGATAAAATATTTTCATTCTTTCTTTCAATGTCTTTCAAAATTTATGAAACAATATCACTACAATTAAATTATTTCTATTGCAATACACTATTCATCCTAAAACAAAATTGGGTACGAGTTCAGCGAAACGTGTGGATGTGCATTGGAGTTCACTGCATCCCGAGAAGATATCACGTGACCATGCAGGTACGGTAAAGTTATTTCGCCAAAAATGAAATAACCTTTATATTATAGTCACCAAATTACAAAATATTTAACTACATTCATACACTATTAATGATGTATCTAAAATACGTAAGTTTGCCAGATATATCAGCACTGAAACACGTATGATATCAGCTGTTCGGTTAATTATTTGGGAATTAACTTCCGGGTTTAGTAAGAACCATTTTTAAAACTTTATCGCTGATATTGAGTATATTCCTTTTCTGATTCTCTTCAAGTTGTCATATGCAAATATATGGCAAGTTTTTACATTCAATGGTCGACTGGTTTGATTCCTATTGCCCGCGCAGTTTACTAGTCTGATAGTGTTAATGCTACGGGGGCCGCCATTTGCATTGGTTTGTGTTCTCCAGTTGACGTCATACATTCCTTCGGGGAAAATCGAGATTTTTCCGGTGTTCTCCGTAAAACAAGATGGCCGACACGTCAAAAAGCGACGTAAACAGACAGTTTTCTGACTTCTTTTACGATTTGCTAAAGTCACACATGATTTCAATGGTAATGGGATGCGAGAATTTGTTGTTTATAAACCGATTCACATAATTTCCATGTCTTTGCAATGTGCATGTAAACCATAGGCAGTTACTTGAAAGAAATTGGAGCAAAATCATCCGGGAGTTGCTCTTTAACGGCGGACGGTCACGTGATACCAAGATGGCAGCGCCCATGACTTTGTGAATAGAAACGTCTATAGGTTGTGAGAGAAATGTCGTTTCATATTTCACTATTTTAATACCAAAATACGTCCCTTGGACACTGTCTGTCAGGTGGCGCCAGCGACAAGGGTCCTGAACTACGTCATTGTGACCTTGTTTACATGTGTGTTCAAGGACGACAATGCCAAGCACTTGTTGCTGTTTCCCAGGTTGTTGTAACCGCGGGGGATTTATATTTCCTCGGGGGATTTAGATTCCCTTGTGTCCCTAAACTGCGAAAAGAATGGATCGTGGCTATTAAGCGTTGCGACAATGGCAATATAGGAAAGCTGTGGGAACCATCCGATCACAGTGTGGTTTGTCGAGACCACATTATTGTAGAAATGTTAAGTAGAATTGCTTAATAATACATTTACACGTAAAATTGATGTTCTATTTCTGGCAGTGCGTATCTTTACCCGACATGGATGTATGCTGGCCATTTTTCAGCAATGAAACTTTATTTCGATTAATTTATGTCATTATGAGGTAATAATGTTATACAGTAAATAAATTATCTTTTTATTCGAGAAATATGAGCAGAAAAAATATAATTTATTAAATCCTGCCTCCCCCTCCAGTTTTACACTGACTGGTTATTATCCCCCGCCAACATAGTTGGGGGGGGGGGGGGGATATTGAAATGGGCTCCGTTCGTCCGTCCGTCCGTCCGTCCCGATTTTGTTTCCGGAGCAGAACTCGAAAACTATAAGACATATCTCAACGAAACTTGGTGTGTGGAACAATCATCATGTGTAGATGTGCCTTTTGGGGATTTCAACTTCTTCGAGTTATTTTTTTTTACCGTTTCCATGGAAATGTAACTTAGAATTTCGTTTCCGGAGCAGAACTCGAAAACCATAAGACGTATCTCAACGAAACTTGGTGTGTGGAACAATCATCATGTGTAGATGTGCCTTTTGGGGTTTTCAACTTCTTCGAGTTATTTTTTTTTACCGTTTCCATGGAAATGTAACCTAGAATTTTGTTTCCGGAACAGAACTCGAAAACTGTTAGACATATCTCAATGAAACTTGGTGTGTGGAACAATCATCATGTGTAGATGTGCCTTTTGTGGTTTTCAACTTCTTCGATTTATTTTTTTTTACCGTTTCCATGGAAATGAAACTTAGAATTTTGTTTCCGGAGCAGAACTCGAAAACTATAAGACATATCTCAACGGTACTTGGTGTGTGGAACAATCATCATGTGTAGATGTGCCTTTTGGGGTTTTCAACTTCTTTGAGTCATTTTTTTTGACGGTTTCCATGGAAATGTAACTTAGAATTTCGTTTCGGGAACAGAACTCGAAAACTATAAGACATATCTCAACGAAAACTTGGTGTGTGGAACAATCATCATGTGTAGATTTGCCTTTTGGGGTTTTCAACTTCTTAGATTTTTTTTTTTTACCGTTTCCATGGAAATGTAACCTAGAATTTCGTTTCCGGAACAGAACTCGAAAACTATAAGACATATCTCAACGAAACTTGGTGTGTGGAACAATCATCATGTGTAGATGTGCCTGAAAGGCCCGATGGGCTTATGGCATTGCAAGGTGTCCAGCCATCTGTAAACTTTTTGCATTTTGTCTTCTTCTCCAGAATCACTTTGTCTAAGGAGCTGAAATTTTGTGTGTTGTGTTTAGTTGAAAAAAGGTTCATAGTCACTGTTATTCAACAACTATTCTTCAATAAATAAAAAGGCGGGGGATATGGCCGACTCTGTCTGCTTGTTAATGTTAAAAGTATTTCCAGAGGGTGATGCAAGAAGTTATAGGTAGTAGTATTTTAGTTTCCTTTGACTTTTGGTATGCGAGACTGAGCAACATGTTTTATGATGTCTAGTACTTTATGATTTTTCACCTACTACGAATAACAGTACGTTTTCTAAAATTTCCCAAAAAAAAGAATAACTGAACTGAATACGTGTGCTCTCTACACTTACTTACAGTGTATTCTACCCTCTGCATATCTTTACCCAACATTGCTGTATATTTGTTTATTCCATGTTTTTATCCCCCGCCGCGCGTTTAGCGCGAAGCGGGGGATATAGTATTCGGCTCCGTACGTCCGTACGAAATGGAATAACTCAAATACTATTCACTGGATTCTTTTCATATTTTGCATATGGGTTCATCATGGGAAGAGTAATGTTCTTACATAGGTTTGTAACCTTGACCTTCATTTCAAGGTCACAACAAGACTTTGTTATTTTACCCTTGTCAGCGGGATATCTCATTAACCATTCTCTGGATTCTCTTCATATTTTACACATAGCTTCTCCAAGGAAAGACGACAGGCTGATTAGATTTTGGTGACCTTGACATTATTTTCAAGGTCACAGCGGAACTTTGAATTTTTCGACATGTTAATGTACATGTAAAGCTTGTCAGCGGGATATCTCAAGAACCATTCACCGGAATTTCATCATATAGCAAAAGGACTGATTAGATTATGGTGACCTTGACATTATTCTCAAGGTCACAGTGGAATTTAAAATTTTTCGACGTGTTAATGTACATGTAAAGGTTGTCAGCGGGATATCTCGAGAACCATTCACCGGAATTCCATCATATCTTACATAATGCACTTCCTAGGAAAGACAAAGGGCTGATTAGATTTGATGACCTTGACATTTTTGTCAAGGTCACAGTGGAGCTTTGACTTTTTCGACATGTTTGACAGTCGATTTTGCTGATCTTGACATTATTTTTAAATTTTGAAGTGTTAATTTTCGGCGGGGGATCATGTCACCTTAGTGACAACTACTTGTTTTATTTAAATTAAATGTTCAGTTTTTATTTTTATTTTCCAAATTATGCTTACATCAATGATCATGTTAATGTGTTCCATAACATAATAATATTGTGAAGTGGGTCGCAAATTAAGTTGTTGTTTTATGGTTTATGGTTCAGCACATCTACGCAGACAATGAAAAAGTGATGCCGTCCCATCGATCTTCACCTGATCAAAGTCAGAAAAAACGGAGACCTCAAAAAGATCATCTCGTCTCAAGTAAAGAAATGATCGCACAAAAAGGTTTTGTCATCTAATAACAGACATTGATAATTCTATTCATGTTCAATTTGAAACTGAGATAACCATTGAAACTGAAACTGAAGTTCTTAACAACGGTGATGTTTCAAATACCTTGAAAATATCTGATGAAAAGAGTTTTCAAGACAGTAGCTTTTAAAACATTTAGGACACTGGAGCTCCAACATTTTCTATTGATAACATAAAACACAACGATGCTGCCGTTTTATTCTATACAGGTTTGGGCCTGTTACCAGGATTTTAAGTTTGTTCTCTATTCCCTTGGAGAAAGTGTCTATCATCTTGTTTACTGGTACAAGCCAGTATCAAATATATCAATCGAAAATCAGCTGTTGTTGACATTGACAACTGAGGCAGCACAAAACTAACTTTGAACTGGCTCTTATGTTTGGTATATCAGAGACAACTGTTACAAACATATGGGTTAACTTTATGCACTTACAGTGGAGTGAAATTGAGTGTTGGCCAGATCGAGATCTTGTAAGATTCTTTTCCCCTGCCGATTTCAGGTCAAAATTCCCATCGACACGTGTAATTATTGATGGCACTGAATGTCCCATTAAAAAACCAAAGACACCTATTGCGCAGCAAGCAACATATTCAACTTACAAGAACCGAAATACTCTGAAAGTTCTTGTTGGATCAACACCTGGGGGCTTGGTCTCATACCTGTCTCCAGCATATGGGGGTTCAGCTAGTGATCGACAGGTTGTAGAGAGAGGAGCTCTGACATTTCTCTGTGATCCAGGAGATTCCATTATCACTGTGTATAACCGTACAGCGGAAATAGCGAGGTGTACGGTGGCAAATTGTTCCTAGCGAGGAGACGATATCGACAGTTGAGGTATGTTTTACTTCTTAACTTTAGAATAATCCATTTCCTGTGTTTGATTTAAGCCCCATTGCTTAGTAAAATGTATGTTTACATGTTTCGTAAACAATGTACGATAACTTATGAACTGTTAATTATGTGCGAGTAAATTGCTCATTCAGGCCTTCGCTGCAATCGGCGATCTGTCCGTGTTTACATCTTATGTTAAGAAACATAGTGAATATATTGCATTATTAATGTGGGTCGTTTTGTTTTCTATGCTTTCTAAATGCATTCATAACAGAAAGCATTAATGAAGTTGTTCAATTAGTCGGCATTTGACGTTTTTCTATTGATGGGTAATGTACTGTCACTAGCTACAGGAGTAAAATTACTGTACTGTTCCTAGCTTTCTTTGTGTACAGTAACTAGATGGTCAAATCTTAATGTCAGTATACGATACCTTATGAACAAATCTATTTATTTGTTGTCAGTGGAGAATTAACAAAATTTGAAACAATATATTTGAGGGCAATTGTATCAGTGTTAATGGTGTTATGTATCAGTTTTCACGCCTGTACCAAAGGCAAACTACGTCATAATAATGTGATTTCAGACTTCAATGCAGATACTCCAAATCGAGGGAGAGAGAGAGGGGTGTTGCAATGCATTATGCCCAACTCTCTGCATACTACCACCCACCCCCACCCTCGTTACACAGCATTAAATACTACTCTTTACTGTCCCTCTGAGCCTGTTGAGGCCTGCTAGGGAAAGGGGAATGACCCTGAAATAGCTCAAAATTCTTTATTTTTCACAGCAGAAAAATGAAAATTACAGGTCGTGGTCTCCATCATACAAAGATGTTCTCAAAAGTTGTGCGTCCTAGCATAACTAGTTCCTTGGGTGAAAGTTTAGGTTTGAGTTTAACACTCTGCCATTCCCATATTTGAGGAAGGATTTTGACCAGAGCTTACAGGTGCATGAACTGTTTCAAGTGGCGCTCGAGCTTGAAGGCACATGAGTCAACTTCTGGACATTAGCGCAATGATCTGTTGTCGACGTCATCACCCAAAGGAGGTTTTATGTTGTGCTCTGTTTGCAATTGTGATTACTCAATGTTTGGAATTTTTTTTATTTAATTTTATTCAAAGTTTCTGTCGATGGAACAAAACCTCATTAGTTTGTATAATAAACATACAAAGTTAGCTAATTCAAGCCTTGCCACATTTCCTTGATGTTTCTGTGCTAGCGGAAATTCAGAGTCCACTATGCATTTTAGGTGCAGCGTTCCACTATTTTAGCATGGGAAAGTTAAAGAAATGTTGCAAGGCTTAAATTGAGCAATCATGGAAACTTGCACAAGTTATGCCTTGAAGAGGTTAGTTAGTTTCCCCTCCCCCCCCCCCCCCCCCCCCCCCCCCCCAAGTTATGCCTTGAAGAGGTTAGTTAGTTTCCCCTCCCCCCCCCCCCCCCCCCCCCCCCCCCATTATAATATAAGTACAATGTACCATGGCACACACTTCATATTTAACTGTATGTTGTGTATTATGATCAGGTTTGTACCTTCTCCAGTCAGAAATAAAAATGGATAATAACTAACTTGTTTTATCATTTATAAATGTATAATACAGGTTTACCACCTGTTGTATATGTACCAAACGTTCAAATGTCAAGGGCATGTATACACTTGGTATTGCTGTTTTACAACAGTCTGTTATAACTAAAATCAGTCAAACAAGGAAACTCAAGTTTGTATAATTGGTCTTGACAATTTCAACATCAAACAATACACAAACTGATGAGCTACAAAACCCATGGTTCTATTTGTTTATTTACTTCATGATATTTCATACAGGCAGTACAAATGTGGATTTTTAAGTACAGTCATGCCTTGTTATCCATGTTCAAGAAATAAAGATAAAATATGTCACTCACTGCATGAAGAAGCTTATGATTATCTGATTGTTGTAATGTTCCCATGATCCTGAAAAATGTCATTGATGAAATTCAATATTCTAACAGTTTTGAAAGGCATATCTTGAGTAATCTTTGAAATAGAACCTGTCAAGCACAGCACTCTTAAAGTAAGTCTCATAAAAGTACTTTAATTTGGTCACCATTCTTTCAATGAAAATGTCATTTCTCAACACACGGATCCAATGAATATCCACTAAAGTGAAAACAATAAAAATACACTGGGTTCTGCCTGTGCAAAGTAATTGTCCTTGTATTTGATAATAGTAGTCTTTACTTTCATCAAGTTTCAATTGTCCATCAACTAGTTCCAAATATGGCACTGAAATCTCTGAGATCATCCTATTTCGGGCTGAATATGGACATTTAACTTCAATGACATGATCTTCACCTAGCAATGCATCCGGAGAAGCAGCAAGATAAGGAAACTCTTTACACACCAACATTCCACATTTATTAGTTTTCATCTCTGTCAAGTTTGAAATTTTTTTTATGGCATACTGTTCATATTTTCGGCCGTGCTTTAGAGATGCAACAGGTATTTCTTGTATATGATTTGTGAGGGATATCGCTAGACTCTGAGGATCTGTCCTGTCTGTTGCATATCATACCCTTTTGAAAGTTGTTGAAGTAAGTCTTAAGGCATGTTGATCAAGCCACTGATCTGCCAATGGTTATCTGTCATAATCATGATCAGAATTAACAGCATATGTGTTTGCTGGTTTAAACAATTGTGAAACAAGATAACTATTAACTTGTGGGTGGTTCATCCAAATGGAACGAAAGTGATCTGTGTAACCGTCCACTTTCCTGTATTTGGCAGGACGGGGATTAAAACTCATTCCCTTATCCATGCTATCCGGTGAATGCAAGTCACATGCTTTGACTGGGCTTCCATTGTAGGGTTTGCTTTGATGAAACGTCTGTAGCCTCTGTGTGCATGTCTGCTCAGTCAGCAGTCAGTATATCTCCACTTGTAGTGAACCTGTGGATGGCGTAAAGTGTTGAACGGATGTGCTTACAGTGGGCTTCAGATCCTTGACCAGATGCACATTCACATTGACATTCCACAATGACACCATCACCATCAATACACACATCAATCCGATATGAACAATGCTTTTTCATTTCAACTTTACACTCAGACGTGAAGTAGAATAAATCATTGTATTTAGATATTCTGAGGTATTTCAGAAATCTTGAGTTGTACAGGTGTTTTGCTTTTGTACACACTTTGGTGTTAAACGGCTCAAGATAAAAATCCGGTATTTTGTTATCAGTGTTGACATCTTTAAAATGCTCTAGGGGAGGAAGACTCATGATGTATTCCTCTTCAAGGACTGATTCCCTTCCAAAATTGGCATTTCTGTCATATGATTCAAGCCTGAAATGAGGGAAAATGTGTAAGTAAAATTGGTTTTTAACTCGTTCTCTGCATTAATTCCTATATATTCAAAAAGACATGCTCATCACATAAAATTGAAATATAACAAGTAAATGGTAATCTTTCCCAGTAGGCAATTCGAGTTGAACCGACGTTGAAACGACGTCGTTCATCGACGTTGAAATGACGTTGTATTATGGGTGTATATGAAATTTGCGGCGACGTCGATTATCGACGTTCAATCGTCGTCGGAACAACGTTGTTGCTACGACGTTGCATCAACGTAGATTCGACGTTGGTTCGACGTTGCATCTACGTTGATACGACATTGCACCACCGTTGATGCAACGTCGTATCAAAAACGTTAAGACGTCGATTCAACGACAATACATCGACGTCGCCGCAAATTTCATATGCAACCATAATACAACGTCATTTCAACGTCGATAAATGACGTTCTTTCTGAGCAGTAGCAATCTCTAAAAAAAATCTCAATTCTAAAAGTATCTCTAAAAGAAAGATATTATATCTTCCAGGTTAGCTGTAGCAACAAGGGATTAGTCAAAGCAACCAAAATCGAAAAAGAAACAACAGACAGCTAGGGATTAAGATTACATAATTGTTTATTCTGCCTTAAAATAACAAGAATACGCGGTTCTTTGTGTCTTCGTTTCGTCACAGCGCCATTCATCAGCTTTCTGGAAAATGAAAAAGACATCTTACACATATGAAAAAGGGAAAGAAAATCAACTTATTATTTATGTCGATGCTTCATCAAATGTATCTAATTTTCAAAAATAATCATGTTACTCATCATTCATTATCACTGTACTTTAACTATCTGAATTCTATGTGTTAAATATATATGGACCTTTAATCGTTTTATGTCGGAAAATACATGATGCATGATGGGTAGGTGTATACCTGAGAAAAGATTCTGGATGGAGCCTGATAGGTAACCCAGCTAATCTATAGATGCGATATCTCCCGTCTGCAACTCTCTGCTCCCCATCTTATCCCTTCTCAAGCAGTTGACTGAAAACAGATATGTGAGCATTTATGATTAATCACTACAAACAGTCATACTTCTTTAACACAGTTATTAATAGAAATTAATTTACAAAGGTACATTAATCTAATGTTCAACACATCTACATATTTCAAGGAATTGATTGAAAACATATTTCATTCATTTAAGACTTATAGAACAAGTTGTACTGTATAGTCAGGGAAACAATTAATTTGTCAACAAATAACTGAATTTCCACCGATACCTGCTCCTATAAATAATTATACATGAATCACTTTCAGTATATCGATATATTAGCATAAATTATACATGTCAATTACGTGTACATGCACAGATAATTACCATGAAATAAGTTCTGTTGGAATTCTGTCATTAATTTGTTTTTGAAACCCAATCGATCATTCTTAAAAACCATGTATACTTAATTATTAGTTAATTTAATCAAATTACTGTGATTGATAAACGGTAGAATTTTTAACATAAATTTAATGTTTTTCATAATTTATGTTTAATTTTCTGTTTTCTATCTTGGAAATGACAGTACATTAGATCAACATATATAGATAGTTGTGAAAAATTTAACATGGCG
Organism: Gibbula magus; assembly: GCA_936450465.1. Lineage (NCBI taxonomy): Eukaryota > Metazoa > Mollusca > Gastropoda > Trochida > Trochidae > Gibbula > Gibbula magus. The sequence goes on from OW388294.1 coordinate 27,239,581, forward strand.
ATCTATGGAAAACGTTTTATTCAATGTACAATAGACTTCTCTTAATATTACGTCATGAATATTCATGAGCTATCCAAAACGAGGCTAAGCCCGCATGGACGAACAGCGTGATCTCGGAAGTGACTGATCGCAGTTTTCTCTCGTAACATGTCGCCAAAAAGTTCGTTTTATACCACTTTCAAACATTGACACTAGTTACTGACGGAACTAAAAGCTATAACAACATCTCAAATGTTTATTTGACTCAAAATACGTGTGGTGTAAATTCAGTATTTGAACGGATGACAACGTTTGCCGAAGTAAACTTGCGCTCATTATTGAAACGTGAAATCAAGAAAGATTTATTTTTACGAATATCCAATTGCTCTTTCATACTTAAATCTAGATTCAAAGTACTAAATACGATTGTGATATTGATGTAAGCCCTATCGGTTCGTGATGATAAATACATTGTGAGCTTATTTATTTTCCCCACTTCTTCGATGTAGCCATGCAGATACTCGACATGAACAATCGACATGAACAATCGCATGCCGTGTCTCGCCAACCAGTGATGTTGACAAAAACATGTTTCTGTTACCATGCCGATTTCTATGAAAACTTAAAGGCCTAAATGTGAAAATAATATTATAATTTCGTAAATGTGCTGACAGACTTAGATTAGCCGGCGGAATTGATTCAAGCAGACCTATTATATAGTAGTACTTGACTTGTACTTTAATGTTGGCAGATGTGAATATTTTTGAATAAATCAATTATAAGGTAAGTAGTTATATATTTAATATTATTTTAATATAAAACATCTGCATGATTTTTTTTAAAACTGTAAATTCTACAGAAAATCAAGAAAATAAATAACAAAAATTAATTTTGTATACAAAATAATTATTATCTGAGTTTATTATGCATTAATTATTAGGGTTTTAATTATATCTCAAGTTAATAACAATGTTACATGGGAAATTGTAATATGTGCCGAATTTTATATTTTGTTTAACATGGTACATTTGCAATCTATGATTTACATGTAAGATTTTTTTTCACAAATAAGATGAAAAATATGACAAAGTCACAATCAAAACCAAATATAATCTGAACTAGTCTCTGGGCGTTTTCCACGGTGTGTGAGGCGGCTGACAATACTGCGTTAACTAACTGGATCCACTAAAGGATGCCAGATGGTAGACTAATGGTAGAACCATAAGTAAGAGAATACGTAAAGGTGAACCATCCAACAGAAAGATAAACGCAGGAGATCAGTTTGAAATTTAATTTGTGACGTTTCGCCGCCCTTGGGGGCGGCTTCTTCAGACAATAAATACATGAAATATAGTTTATAAAGTACATAAATGCGGCTGGGGTCAGTACTTATACAAATTTTCAAAAAAATGTGAATTGCGTTATAGATGTACCCCAGCAAACAATTTTACGTTGTCACAACGTTGTGACAACGTTGTCAGAAGGTGTCAGTAACGTTGTTTGCAACGTTGTTTGGACGTTATTTGTAGATTCCTTTTTACGTAATTATAACGTTATTTTGTAACGTTACAAAACCAACGTCGTGGCAACGTTAGTTTTGAAACGTTACAAAAACCAACGTCCTGGCAACGTTAGTTTTGTAACGTTATTTGGACGTTATTTGTAGATTCCTTTTTACGTAATTATAACGTTATTTTGTAACGTTACAAAACCAACGTCCTGGCAACGTTAGTTTTGAAACATTACAAAACCAACGTCCTGCCAACGTTAGTTTTGTAACGTTATTTGTAGATTCCTTTTTACGTAATTCTAACGTTAGTTTTGTAACGTTACAAAATCAACGTTCTAGCAACGTTGTAAAACAACGTTCTCTCAACGTCGGAAACCAACATCCCAACAACGTTGTTAACCAACATTTCCTGAACGTTGAAAACCAACGTCCTCTCAACGTTGTAAACCAACGTCCCCTGAACGTTGTAAAACAACGTTCTCTCAACGTCGGAAACCAACATACCAACAACGTTAGAAACCAACGTCCCCACAACATCGGAAACCAACGTACCCTGAACGTTGGAAGCCAACGTCCCCTGAACGTTGGAAGCCAACATCCACTCAACGTTGTAAACCAACGTCCCCTGAACGTTGTAAACCAACGTTTTCTCAATGTCGGAAACCAACATCGCCACAACGTCAGAAACCAACGTCCCCTGAACATCGGAAAACAATGTTTCTTTGGAACCGAACATGCCCTGAAAATAGAAAACCTACATCCCATTAATGTCAGAAACTAACTCCCCTGAACACAGGAAACCTTTAAACTTGTATGAAATGTTTGCTTGCTGAAGTTTTGTTTTTGTAACATGTAACCTCATACATTTTTGTTTATCTACGATATTCAGTGCATGTTTTGGTACTTATTCGACCATGTATTTTTCATTGACAATTGCCTCTTAGAATCCTACTTAAGGAATTGTTTAGTTAGCAATCTTCAACATTAGATTCTCTGAAGGATCAATTAAATGTCAGCGGTTTCTAATAGACAATTTGTAAATGAAAAACAAACCCAGTTAGGGCTATTTCACAAAAGTTTGATTTTCAAATTTCTTCAAACATAACATCAGTATTTAACGATCACCTAAGTGTGATTTGTGAAAAGAGGACAATGGGCACTAGGATAATTTAACTTCCAACTCATGCAAAAGAGACAAGACAAGTCAGAACCAAAAGTTTATTGCATCGCAGTGTAAATACATATTGTGCACATTAATGTTTCATTTATAAGCTTGACATGTTAAGTCGCAAGTTTGTTAACTGCATGCTTCTTTTCTCCACTAAACAAAGCAGCATTACGGGACTGGAAGGTTTACAGTTGAATCACCATTTGGATCTTCATAATACCTGAAATTAAAACAGAAATATAAATATTTCATCTATTAGCAATCAACCATTTGTGATGCGAATCTAAATCTAAAAAATAATTTGAAGTACTGACACAGGACAAAGGTGTAATAATGCCCGTGGCCTCAGATATCAAAGGGTACATCCATTGTGTTGTTGGCCATGGGGGTCAAACATGCCAAACGTTATAACTAGTCTTATTTTATCGAGCAGTACCAACTGTTATCGAAAACTACCATTTGATTGTACTCGACTTAGTATATTGACGATATGAAGGTAAAGGTATCGATTTCTGATCGAAAACTGGACAATGCACAGCGTGTGGCGCGCGCCAATGAGTCAAACGTAATTTTGGAATCTTTTTAAAACTAGACAAAATTTGGTTGATAATGTTCAATAGGTCATATAACTTCTGTGCATGTAAATACGACGTGCACTTTCGGTTTCTGCACATGCATGTTAATGATGTTAATCGATTTTAATTGGAAACTAGTAAATATGATATGTTTGCCAATTGGGGATGAATATGCAATTTGTTTGTATTGTAAACAGCACATATGGCACATGATTGTGTTTTGGAACGTATTGAAGCCAAATAAAATGATGTTACCTGCTCCAACTTTCAATCCAACCTTATTACCTTACCCGAATTTACCACTTACGCCAAACCAAAAGAAGAAAATCCAAAAAGGTTAATCTATTACAAATGTAGAAGAAATGAACTTGTTTCCGTATTTGGGGTTCGTTTCATAGCCTCTTAGTTCAAATTATTTTACTTGTCTGACCTCTTCGTTCAAAATATTTCAATGGAAAGCAGAACATAATAGTGCCATAAGCAGATTCACTTGTAATATCAAATGGTCACCTTCTGCATCATCTGTCTCATCTATTTCATCGTCTGTATACTTCGGATCTGCATATTCAAGCCTAATATTGATAAGTAATTCAGTAAATAGAGAATACTACACGAGGTCTCATTATATACGAATTATACGAAACGAGTGTCCTTCCGATGGTATCTGATCGAGCGAAAGCGAGGTCAGATACCATAGGAAGGTCACGAGTTTCAGTGTAGGTGCACAATTGCTGCACATTTTCTGCACGGTCCTTTCGATCTTTCTAATTCAAATGGTGTAGACTAAAATCCCCATATCATGACAGAAAATAGTAAAAAAATAAGTGATATTTGTTCTCTTCTTCTATAGTTATTTCATAGTTATATATAGCATACTTAAGGGGGTTCTTTACCATTGCTTCTGAGCATCCTCAGTTGTCAGATTAAGATAGACCTTGTAGTCACATGCACATGAAACAAATCATTGTATTATAATTGTGAAACATAGTATTTGTTTTATCATAAAGAGATATATTTTGTTATTTTACTCTGTAATCTAGGTGGTTTGTAACAATTGCCCACGTACATCTTCAATTGTCAGATTTTCGCTCTCAGAACTTAATAGCATTGGTCAATGTTTCATCAACAGTGAGTGTGTTGTAAGAAACATTGAAAACTAGAAATATGTGCATGTGATGCACTGTGATGTCCCCCGCTCCAACTTTCAATCCAACCTAGTCGTTTTACCCTTATTTTTCACTTACGCTAAGCACAAAGTTCAATACTGCATTAATAACGAGAAATAAAAAATTCAGAATAGCCAAAGTAGCAAAAAGCACCACTCTATCACTAGGTCTCTGCAAATACAAAGTTTGGTGAAACAATATTGAACGGTTTTGGAGATAGAGACCGGAAAAGGTCCCTACCCCCAAAATGCACTAAGTTCAAATTGTTTCCATGGAAACCAGAACAACAAAAATTCAGAATAACCAAAGTAGCAAAAGGCACCACTCCACCACTAGGTCTAACCATATTATACCAAGTTTCGTAAAGAAATACTAGATAGATTTTGAAATAGAAGCCGGAAAAGGTCCCTACCCCCAATTTGCACTAAGTTCAAATTGTTTCCATGGAAACCAGAAAAATAAAAAATTCAGAAAAACCAAAATAGCAAAAGGCACCACTCTACCACTAGGTCTAACCACATACCAAGTTTCGTGAAAAAATATTGAACGGTTTTTGAGATATGGCCCGGAAAAGAAAGCATTTCGGAATGACGGAATAACGGAATGACGGACGGAGGCGAAAACATTATGTCTCCCGAAAAAATTTTCGGGGGACATAATCAAATTGCCTTTGGAATACTAATAAAGAAAGGTAATGGCATTATGGTTGTGTGAAATAGTTTATGTTTTATGGTAAAACACAATTCTGCTCTTCAACCTTATATAACTTAATAATGTAAAGATTAATTTTCCACCGAAGAGTTACCTCCCTTTGCCAATACTTTTCATAAAAATTCATTTTCAGCATTAAATTACTCATAACGTAGGTCCGTGACATATATTTTTTATCTTCTGTTATTCTTCAGTGGCGAGTTTTCCACAAGTTATATCATGTTTGAATTATTTTTCATTTATTTTGATTCTTGAACAGGACTTTTGAAGTTATTTCTACAGAATCCATTGTTGACATTATAGTTTATCATATAAAGGTTAATGGAAAAAAAAACATACAAATTTTAGAAATCACTGTTCTATTCCAATAACATTCCATTCATGAAAGAAAACAACAATATAGCTCTGAATGAGTGTCATTATTTTTAAAAAGTGACTTTAACAAAATAAAACAAGCTTGCCATTTTTTTTTTAGACATTACCACAAAAAAAACCCATCATTTTGCACCAAAAAAGGTCCGTAACATGCACTTTTTCTTTTTGAATCTCGAATAATACATATTCCGCTTGCATCATGCCAATTTACAGCAATTTTTCATGTATTTTGATTATTGTTGGGAACCTCTTTAAGGGGAAACGGTCGTGCATATCTTATAAGAGTTATCTCCCTTGCAAGTTAAAATTGCCAATTTCTCAAGGTGCTTGGGATTCACTCATCTAGAACTTCTATCTCCTGTCGGAGGAAATATCCGAGGAGAACCGAACCAACCAAATCCAAGTATCCCTACCTTCCATCCACTCCTGTCGGAGCAAATAATCCGAGGAGTCCCCACCAATCAACACCTATCAGCTCCAATCACCATGAAAAAACTTCAAAGCCACCCACATCAACAATTGGCCTCTCTTCCAATCAACTGTAATTATTATTTGTTCAACAATTTCAATAAAGCCAACTGGCCTCCCTCGTCTCATCATGTGTGTTTATTTACATCTTCAATAAAGCCTACTGGCCATTGTTTATCTACTTACTCCCCCTCTTGTTTGTATTGCAAATCCTCATTGTATATACCATTCTCATGCTTCACCCCCATCATGTTTGTGTAAGAAATCCCCATTGTATACCATTCTCATGCATGTTAATCTCCCTGATTGAGTTTCCTCACTAATGTTTTTGTTTGCTATATAAATGTACCATATATTGTTATTTCCTTACATTCCACCTGATGAAGGAGTGAGTATGTACTCCGAAACGTCGTGTAATTTACATTAAAGAAGTTGTTATCCAGAAAATGTTCTTGTTCTTATGTATACCATTTCTAAATGCCCTTCAAAGACCTGATACATATTTATGTTTAACAGAAAGCAATAAAATTTGTAAAATTCCAATTTTAAGTGTTAAAAGCTTGAAAATAACGACAAATTGTATTTTTGTCTTGCAAAAACGTGTAACCATAACCTTTAATGAAATTAAGGCCCTCTACATTTGAAACTCATATTGGTAAATTGGTAAATAAATTGGTAAGGAACCTAAACCTCCTTTTAATCGTGAGAATTTGGATGATTTTATAGATCTCAACCTGATAAGCATAAGCGCACAATTGTTGAGAAATAGAAACAATGAGAACTGAAGCCAATTTATCGGCGCTGCGAGTGGGGAAACTTTGCTACAGCATAACAGCAAATGTTGAAGTAGCTGTTCACAATCTGAGTCATGACAACTGTTACCAGTACTCAGTTTTGAGTCACTCGCTAAAACGTTTGTACGCAACATTTCAGCGTTCTAGAGCTTTAGAGAAGAAGTTGAAAATAGCTTTTAGGTCATTGACCCCTGTGACCTACATTGTGGGTCAAAGGGTAACCATATCTGCAATTTAGAATCCGCATTTATCAATGATTCAGTACACAACATTTCAGTTTTAGGTCAAGACCCTTGTGGCCCATGTTTTGGGTAACGGTCACCAAATCTAAATTTAGAATATTGGCAAATTTTGTTTGACCATCAATGTTTTGTTTTCAAGACTCGACTTCTCTTTCTCAACAACCATTTCTCAAAGCACATGTTAGAAGAACTCACATCAAAATGATTTCAGCTCTCTAGAGCCTAGAGCCTAGAGGACCAAATGAACAAACTTTAGTCTTCATGTAACAATGATATTATCCTGAAATGTTAGCTTCCTATATCTTTTTGTTTTGGAGTAGTCGTTAAAAGGTTTCAGGCAAAATCAGAGCTTGTCTACCCTCCTTTCAAGTTAAGTGTAGATATATAGCTATTTTGGAGTATTTTGTAATGTTAAGGTGTACAACTCAATGAAGTAAGTATGATACTATTAGTTCCAAGATATCATGCTCTGGTTTGACAACAATAATCATTGTCTGACTTTGTTTACTTGGGTTAACTCAGGAATTAGGTTATAATTCAACTCTGTAACAGTTCGGAACTTCATTACTCTATACATAAATTTATGAAATGAACTTTTTACATATTTCCAGAGAAGAGGTGTACAATTTGCAACATTGGTTTAAAATCATATTCTAAGACTGTCAAGTGTACAAAATACACCAAAAGTGTACAAGTAGGCAGCCCTGCAAAATGCTTGCCACGCCCATATGAGGGTTTCAGGACAAAATTAATAAATTTGTCTTCAACATATATAAATTATAAACCTGTTAATCAGAAAATGTGTGTTTCTTATAGCTTTCGGCGAACTAGTCGTTAAAAGGTTTTAGTGAACATGCCTGCCCGCCCATATTTAAGGGGACGTCAAGACCAAATAGACAAACTTTGATCCACAAACTGCAAGTTACCTCCCCACAAAACTTCAGCTTTGGGGGTGCAGTGGTTCTGGGGGACAAGTCGAAAATGTGAAAGGTTTGCGGACGATGACCCATGATGTATGTTTATTTTGCCTGATGAGCTAAACATCCTTAGAAGATTGTATCATCTAAATGACTAATATGTAAATTAGAAAATGCAATATGTGGAATTAAATAAATACATATGCCTCAATTTATGTTTAAATTGACAATATACTGTTCCAAACATGTTTGTGCTCACTAAATTTCACCCATTAAACTGTCGGTGTAAATCTTACATTTTCTGTCCCGTGTCCACTTGCTTCAAAGATGTTTTCTTGAAACTTGGGCCAAACAAGCGATAGCCTCATGATATTTGTTGACGCCATCCATCAACAGTGTGTCCATAATGCCTGTGGTTGTATTTGAATCAAGTCTTTAAAAGTCTGCTAGCAACTGAAATATAAATTGAAGTTGTTGCAAATCTGATTGTGTGATTGGAAACAAATCACCTTAGTGTTAATGTGTCTTGTAAATCAAAGAAATAAATTGAAAATATTCTAGAAATTGGCACTGTAGAAATATAAAGGTTTTAGGTCATGATCCCCGACACCCACATTTGGGGTCACATCGTCAGACTCACGCAATCTACAATTTTGAATCCCAAATGGCCAAGGAATTTCAGCTTTCTAGAGCTTTTTTTGTACTGGAGAAGAAGATGAAAATAGGTTTTTAGGTCATGATCCCTATATATATATATATATATATATATATATATTAATCAATATATTTAATCAATTTAAAACAATGGTAAGAAATTGCAGATGGTTTTGATGAATATTACTCCAAAATGATATAAAGTGTAATCTGTTTGCCAAAACAAATGATTTATTTATTATGAGTTATTTTACATATGATTTTATTATGTTTGTACAGGCATGTATCTAGCATATATCATCAGCATGTATCTAGTCAATGTTACATGATAAAATTTGCCTCATGCTGTGACAAACAGTAGCCAAGGATCAAACTTAAATTACCCTCATTTGGTGAAGAGACCTGAAGTCACAATGCTAGGCAATCATATGGAAATGTAGTCACGATCCCGCTTGCATCCATCAGATCCCCATAATTATCTGAAGTATACATTATAGACATAAATAGTTAAACAATATCCAACACTTGCCAGTATTTTAATTTATGCAACTTAATTAAAACGTATTGTTGAACATATTTCTAAGATAAGATAATGAACTTATTTGATCAATATCACTGAAATCCTAGAATTAGCATCAAAAGGAGGAATTGATTTGTTACTTAATGAACTTTATAATATACTACATTGCATGGATATATCCTCCTCCTCCCCCCCCCCCCCCCCCCCCCCCCCCCCCCCCCCCCCCCCCCCCAGCATCACTCCTATGATGTCAACGTGGATTATATCTAGAAGAAACAAAACAATAGAGGTCGGGTTTTATTTTGATGAATTAATTAACATTTTTTTGTAACTTTTAATTCCTGAAATCATGTAACATTCATATCATTCTATGTCAGAGGTGTTAATGATGTTGCAAGTTGTTCTCACAGCCAAAATATGAAATATGTACAGTATTACAGTACAGTATGTGTATCCTGAAAATAGTTGTATTAAATATATGTTTTCTTTTCTTTTCTTCTTTGATAAATCCATATCTGGTTCATGACCAACCAAACTGACTGAAGAGAAAAAAGCTCAACAAACATAAACAACTTTTTATTTTGTTGCAAACAAATGTCTGATTAAACATATAAAAGTGGCGACTCCGATAGGTTAAAGCCCGCTTCAGTAAAAGTAAAAGTTTTTTTCACAGACGTTTGTACAATGTGTCCAAAAACTGCCTTACATCACGTCACGCTTGCAAGATCCTTGCGTGTCTCTTAATTTCATCAACAGGGAGTTCATCCTGATTATAGGTCACGACTCACGGTGTTCTGAGAAAAAAACAAACATGGTTTCATACCAAAATACAATATTTTTTTTAGCCATTTACAGGTTAACACTCTCAGGCTCGGTGTACACCATGAACCATATTATTAAACGTAAACATGCAACTTCATGAACCGGGGGCGCAGCCATCTTGGATTATACGACACCTAGCGGACATGGGAGACAACTAGGGTTTAAAATTCCAAATAATTTTGCTTTCAAAATAAGAAATAAATCGATAAAACTTTTATTACACTGAATATTTTTCACGACCTTCTTCATTTGTATAAAACATATATACGATGACAGTAATTGCTATATTTATAAAATAAAACAAAAATACTGACAAGGTCATGATCGGTCTCGTTGTCCGTGAATCCCGTCAAGCTAGCACTCACCCTGTTCATTTTATCTTTTGACTGTAGATCTACATATGACTACAACAGAACGACATTATGTAAATGTGATCTTGAGAATACAATCTGGTTGTGGAAATGATATTTATGTTGTTTACTATACCTGAAAGGAACAATCTACACTGAAACATGCCCAGCTGTCTTGGGTAAAACACGCCGAAAACAGCGTGGCTCCTGAAGTGAAATGTGTAACCCCCATCGGAAACTTTACCTTAGAGTTATCCCCCTTAGAGTGATTTTCGATTGTATCTAAGAATGATAGATTTTTGTAAATCAAGTGGTCAAATAAAATCCTGATAAATCAAATAAAATTATTTATTACATGACGAACAATGAAATACAGGGATTTATCAGTGAAATAAACAAACTATCAAGCTACAGTGAACATAACAGTTTTTTTTACTTATATTCTACTGTGACCAGTGACTGACATACATGTAATTATTTATTACTCGCCCGTTGAAGATATCGCAGTTTAATAAATCTACAATGTTATTACACATTGTGTAATAACATTGCGTGCTGCCGATTGACATATGACATCATAATAGCATAAATATGACGTCACAATGTTAGCGCTGCTGTCACAGTGTGTCCCATTTATCGACGATTTTGTCATTTAAATCAATGAGTAATAAATAAAATACTAAACTCGTCCCCGTTTAATGACACATTTATGAAACCCGATCGCTAAATACAAACCACTCCTTTTTTTCATAAATATAAAATTATGTTATTACACGGGATGTCGTTTATTATTCTCTATATATATTATATAATACGTCATAAAACAATGGTTTGATGTAGCGAATTGGCTTATGATGTCAAATTGTTTCTGTTGTGACAGGATGTTCCAAGCGGTCGCTCAACATGAAGGCGTAAATTACAAGGATAACATAAAAAATAAATAGAATATATGTCAATTCTTGACAAACAACATGCATATTTATCTCATCTCGTGAAAATATATACTTTCTATCTCAGTCGATGAGGTAAACGTGGTATTAGTCAAGAAAAGACGGACGAAAAAAAGTATAGTTTGTTGATGACGTAACAAATTGAATGACGTTCCGGCTGTTCCATGCCTCCCCCTCGTAATCAAGTGTGCCCATGGTAACGTCGATTCGCGTCAACCGCGTCGCCCCCACTCCTATTCTTGGTGTGCATCTCTTACAGAAAAATTGCAAAATTACCTTTGTACAATGAACTTTTATGATAGCAGCACAAATCTAATTTAGGCTAATGTAGACGCTTCGCCACCACACTTAGACTTGATCAAGCGTTACACATAATTCTATTTGGAATGGTAGTCACGTGATTAACAATATCATATGGATAGGAAGTGATCGCGCAACCTGTGCCAATGTAGCGCAGCATAGCGCAGCGTAACTAGCCCAGGGAACCAGGTTGGTGATCGCGGGACGTGAATGTTTTTTTAAACCAGCCGTGTTTTCCAAAATTATCGAGGATGGGCAAGATTCAACAAAGTTGCATATGAATGTAAAATTATAAGACCTACGACATTATAGGGTAACCTTCATACCCCTTTTCGACCGCATATATCCCAATTTAATCACAAAGTACATGTAGGCCTACTAGTAAGTGTGGATAAAGGAAAACAACTTACCTTTCCTGTAATGTCTGTTTTTATCCTGATTAAGTGGCTCCTTCTTCTCAGGACAGAATGGAATTTGGCTCAATTGCCCTTTATTACCATATTTAATTATAACATCGATACAAATTGCATTTTGTTTGTATCTAGTGATTTCAGTTTTGAGATTTTCTTCACGTACTTCGGTACTGCTTGCGCTTTTTTTGGACGAAACGAGTGACACAATGCAGAGAAGATCGGTCGCAGTGTAAATTCAGCCTTTCAATGAAAATCACCTCTCAGATGTTTGCAAGCTTAGCAAACTTTAAAAACCCAAAATGCGTGAACAATGTATCTTTCTGTTTAAAACATAGTTGTCGTTTTCTGATTTCATCTTGCTGCCCATTTCTTCAGTATGACGTTGCAACAATGTTGAACTAATTTGTAAATATCTCTCACTCAGATCAGCCATGTGCATGTTCATATGTTACATAAAACTTGGCTTCAGTTGAATATAGAATAGTATAATGCCTGAACACCTTCCCATTTCATTCTTACATTTTCGTTATTTTTACAAACGATTGTTTAAACGTGTTTGTTTTATTTTCATTATATCATCTCGAGATGAATAGTTATATAGTATAGACGCCTTTTTCTGGAAGTCTAAGATGGCTAGAATATAACTTACGACATAGCCTAGACTACAATTAAGTCTCTGAAATGTTATATAGGCTCTTACGGAGAGATGGACGATGAAATGAAATATTTTAGAATTCGGTTATTTTTTCAGATACTACTTTATCACATACATGTATGCGGATACAAAGCAAGTTTAAATTTTGAAAGTTAATGACACTAGTACTGTTAAATGTAATAAAATGAGATTAAGCAGTTTTTAAATAAAAATGGCATTTTATCATCGTTTTTCGCATATTCAACAGGATTTTTCACTGACACACATATTTTAGATATTGCTAAAACGTTAACATGGTGTGCGCAGTTGTATAAGCAAACAAATTCAGAAATAATAATAGGGGGTCACAGAACGTTTTTCATCACTTAAACCTCATTTTTTAAATCACCTACATAAACGTAAAAATCTTACGTCACGGCAGTTTTGATAAATTCAAATGTAACTTTGACGGCCTATTGTGTAATTATTATTGAATATACTATCAATATACGAGTGCTTAATGGAACAACAACTACCAGTTTATTACACAAGGCGATTTATATTCATCACTTACTGGAGATATGTACGTAATTGAAATAACACACATGGTCACATATATACTGCGAATATAGGTGATGGCAACGACATGCGGCATGTCGTAAAGTTGCCGTTAAAAAGGCGTTGCAGCAATGTTAAGCGCTTTCCGTTAGTTAATTGATCTATGCAAATGTAATGCATATATTTTAAGATTCATTTACAACAATAGATTGTTTCGCAAAATGTTACCGTAAGTGAATTCAATTCAATTTCTTCGTCCCATCTCTAGACATAAGCTACCCAAAGCGTATTTTTAGATTTTGTCTGTAAATAAGCGTAAAAATGAGTGTTTTGATTTAAAAAGAATCAAATATAATTTGGTATAGTAACCATGTGCTCGTTTTTAAGTTAAACAATTAAAATTAGAATTGGTGTTACGTAATAGTTTAATTAAGTTTCTTCATTAATGAAAACGACAGGTAACATGTAACCACCTTTACATGAATCAACAGATCGCTTACTTTGCCTTTTATAATAATGTATGTTATATTTAAACTTAAAAGTCTTTGCCCTATAAAAGCTAATGAATGAAAGAGCGATAATAATGTACCAACAGTGCACAGTGCCTTTATATAAAATAACTTGTAGTTTGTTTTTGGTCGCAATTGCTAAGTTACCTGTATATAATAGTAACACAATTTTGACACGGTAACGAGATCTGGAACAATGTTCCTGATTCGGAGCTGTGTGCTGTGTTTTACATAGAACCGGTATAAAAGCGCTCCAATATGTTGATTTGAATTGATTCCTTTTTACTCCTTTGTTTGTAGCATAGAACATTAGAATTATCAATCACACCTCGATACATGATCAATTATACGAAAAATAGGTGCTTTTGTTAAATGTCCGGGATTCATTGTAATTCAACACTCGCAAATTTGGTTTATTACTCAACCGTGGTGAGATCACTCATTAGATAACAATGAGTTGGTTACACACATGTGTGATACCACCGCGTGCTGCCGTAACGTCATAATCGGCGCGTGACGTCATAATCGGCGCGTGACGTCATAGTCGTTTTATGTTGACGTCACAATGTTAGCCGCGCGACTGCAATAGCGGGTGACCTATTTGCAAGTAAGCGTCACTAAAAACGATTTTCTTGCAATTCAGCGCTATTTACATCATTGAGTAATAAATAAAATACTAAACTCAGTCCCGTTTGATAACATGTTTATGAAACTCGTGAATGGCCGTCGGATTTAAACTAAATTTGCGGGTGTTGAATAGCAATGAATCCCGGAAATTTTACAAACGCAACTATTTATCTTATAAATGCCAAACCATTCACTAGTTTCATAAACATGTTATCAAACGGGACATCGTTTAGTTTTTTATATTAAACGTTAAAGCCGGACGTTTTAAACGCTGAAATTTGCAGGTGTTCAATAACAATGGATCACGGAAATTTTACAAACGCAACTCTTAATCGATATTGTAACATGACCGATAGTTATCAGGCGTTTTGAAGCGAACTCTCGTTGTGTGTAGGCCTACCTAACTCTGAGTGGAGAAGACTTTGCGACTCTTCCATTTTGTAAGAGATGTGGTCAGGTCACTTAAAATATTCACGTATCCTTTTAGATGGCGATAAACATTTATCGACGTTATTAAAAAATACCTAGGAACAAACATCTAAACAATTTTGACAATGACGCTAGCATTGTGACTTCAAAACGGTTGATCACTATGGCGTCATGCAATGGCAACAGTATTCTGTGAAAAAAGCCGCATAAAAGATGGCGCCAAACTAAGACAAATTTAACTATAGTTGAAAACATTTAAGTTACTTGAAAAAAAAGTTACTTCATATTGAGAGTTATTTGTGACCAATACGGTATTATATACACATGTTAGAAAATGACAATGACACATGTCAAACTTGAGTAAGGCCCACACATATCAGAGAAATAGAAAAGTTAAATCTTGAGTCGAACTAAATCCAGAAAACATGATGTATCAGTTCGCGGTGATTCGCCGCATGTAATTTGAGGTTATTCATTGTCATTCAACATAAGGAAATCAATCAATCATTATCAAGGATACACTGAAGTCATGTTACAATAACCTCAGAATGTGAACATAGCTGACAAAGCCATGACGTCTCAGAGTTGATGTTGTAATAGGCCTAAGTCTTTCACGACATGATGTCGATGATGTCACAATGCTGTGGCATCACTTAGGTAAATACTGAATAGACCTAATAGACAATAACTAACGAGAAACGGAGAATGACAAATCGTGGGCTTGGAGCAGAAAGTACCAAGTTTTCACTTTCATTTTCACTTTTTTTTTAGAAATTATTGATTGCTTCAATAATCTTCATGTTGTGTTAAAATGTTGAGACTCTATCTTCAGTAATCACTAAAATATTTAATTATGTAAAAAGGTACCGAGTGAATAACTCAGAAATATATTGTGCAGAAAGGAATCAAGTGTCACTTGGTACCTTACAGCACTGTGATTCACAATGAAACAGTTGGGAAATGTGAGTGCAGAAAGACCTTTCTGCCCCAAAGTAATTGAACAAAACGGCGGTACCATCTGCAATAATTAACAAATTATAAATTATGGCTGCCAGAGACAATAAGGCATACTATACTTCAAAGCCGCCTTCATTTAAAATCCTTGAAGTGATATAGGCCTATCAACATTATCAGTGCCAGAGATATGAACATTAGAAACTAAAAATGCGATTTTCTCGAACCCTCGAAATTATCTTGGGGAGAGAATTACACATTTGATATAACGAGCGAAAGATAATCTCTCATTCTCCGTCCCGAGTTGGTTATTGTTTATATTACCCATATAAAAAATAAAATAAAAACGCGAATATTAAAAGCCAACAGTTTCCCTAAATTAAAGGACCCGAGAAAGAGGGGAATCTCCATATCCATACGTTAGTGACGTGGATTCACTACTTGCGTACCTATCCTTGTTTACTACGCGCGATTAAAATGTCCCCTGCGAAAATGTATTTCACAATAAAACATAGATGTGGTTTTATCTGAAAGTGTTGTATTTCTGCCCAATACTATCAATCCATGATTATACGATATAAGTTATTACAAATTTCATATCAAGAGATTTGGGAAGCCCAAAAGCATGTCGGCGCAAACCGAAAACCTCTATGACGTTACAATCAACACTGTGACATCATAACCACTCACACCTATGACGTCATTGCTTTCGAACGATAGCCGTCGCTCTTGAAGCTTCCGTGGTTATATATATATAGTAAATTAGTAATCGCTAATTTTAAATTTTATAACAATTTAATTGTTTCGTCCGACATTTGATGCGTAGGCACATGTAAGAACATTCTAATTTCAACTACGAGAAACAAATAAACCATGTTTACATGCAGTAGATGGATTCTACAGTTAACAGTCGGGACAATTTAGAAGATGAATGAAATAGTTCCGGCAATCAATGGAAAAATTATTTATTTTGTAACAACAAATCAACAGGTAGAAAAAGGTGTAACTCCCATGTGACTTACATGTACAGGAACAATATACTAACACTAATTTGCATTTTTGGCTCAGGGAATGAGGGTATTGTAGTAGGATATAAAAAATTTGGAAATAATTGTATCTTTTTAGCTAGGTTTGTCGTCCGGATATCGAGTATCGTTCATATCCTTGGCCAACCGATCCAAGTGTCTCTATTATTAGTGTTATTATATATAAGTGAGTAACTGTTTAAGGGCATCCCGTGTTTCATGCTCCCTGCTATGTTTTATTCAACGATAAAGTACACCAACTCGTCTTCTATTTCTTAAATAAAAATACCCTTATGTTTATTGACAGGCGCGTATTTCGTTCATTGCTTAAAGTGAAAAGATAGCAAATACAAGGATATATTGTAGGATTCTTATGAACATAAACGATAAATATATTATCTAAAATTAGTGCACGTAATTGTCGAAATTCTGATGAAAAGGATTACAAATGCATGCATTCAAGACAATAAACTGATGTCAAACCTTTCCGACTTAGAGACTTCATTATACAATACAGTATGCCCGGTGATGCCGACAGTCTTTTATATAGATTTATATTATTTACATTAAACAGTTGTGTCACATAAAGTTTTAAGTTGTTCATAAGTATACTATCATGGCTGGACAGTTTAGTTGAATGAACTTGTTGGATACTTGTGATAATAAAGTGGAACAATTATCCCTTAAAAGTGTGTTTAATATATCTATAAATTCAATTCAATTTGGTATG
This sequence comes from Gibbula magus, assembly GCA_936450465.1. Classification (NCBI taxonomy): domain Eukaryota; kingdom Metazoa; phylum Mollusca; class Gastropoda; order Trochida; family Trochidae; genus Gibbula; species Gibbula magus. Next base: position 27,256,961 of record OW388294.1, read on the forward strand.
CATGTATTCATCTTCAAGATCACCCCCACAACATGGGCAATTAGCCTCAATGATTGTACTCGAACTAGAGCGTCGATGTGATAATATTTTAGTTTGGAAGAAGTACATCTGAATTGGAAAGGAAGCGACGCAGTTTGGCTGACTTTCTTTGATTTATAAATGGCTCCATCCGAAGGGTCGTCTAAAAGGTACAGTAAGATGGTAAAGTAGAAGATGCATGCAATGGACGGACCATGCAGTCTCGCATCCACACATCTTTCGCACTCGATTTAAATATACTAAACACTTGTTCACATCACCAACATCTTGAGTTTGCCAAACATATATGAAAATAGTACAAATCGGACACATATACGTTGCCCTTGGTAATCGAAATATCGTTGCTTATGAATAACGACGTTTTACCGACCGATTTTCTAACATTCTAATAATGTTAAATACGTTAACTTTAATCGACCGTTAATTTACTAACACTAATTACTGCGCATTAAACATTAAAAAATCGGTTTATTTTAAGAACATATTTACAAAACGTAATGTGAACTATATATATTTTTATTTATAAATAAAACACACCCGTATCATTTTCGTTCCAATCGAAAATTCCGAAAATAAGTCACTGTATTTACTGGTAAATTCTGGAAACAACTGAACATATTAAGAACAGGCGCTAAAGGTTTATTTCATTGTTTTGCCAGACTATCTTGGCATGCTTTTGAACAACAATATTTCTGCAGGAAAAGACTATATACCCAAATATTTAAAATAAGTAACTAATTCAATTCGCTCACCGTTTTTAAAAATTTAAAGGAAGAATTAAATCTAAGCACAACCCCAAAATCCAAATCTACCACAATAAGTCAATGAAAACATGTTTCACCATGTTGATGAATTCATAGGAAAGAGTCAGCGGTTCAATTAAAACATATTCATACATATAATGTACTTGTCATAGCAATGATATTTGTCATTGTATAATGCGTTAATGATTTTTATAAACCTCTAGTGACGTCACTCTATTGTTCTATTAGGTTCTTCTTTAACCGGGTAAACCTCTATTGTCAGTTTGCCGGGCGTTCTCCAAGAATGCCCGGGGCATTCTGTAGGAATGCCCGGGGCTTACTCTAGAATCTATCGGAAATTTATTTTGATTGGGAATTATACACGTTTTGAAATACTTTGATTCAAAGTCCTTCTTCGAATAAATACCATCACAAAATATCACATTTTTGACAAATCACAAATCACAAACCTGGTTTCGAACACTGCACCACCCTGTTACTAAACTGGCGCCTTTGACAACTCGGCTATAAAGGCCGACAGAACAATGATGTATTTTCCACAGTGACAATCATGTGAACTCCACGAGGCAGATAGCGCATGCAGCACGTGCGTTTCGTGCGGATGTGCTTCCCGCGTATTTAGCGATTCGCGTCAGTATATACCAATGAAGCCACGTGAAGACAAAATATTGAAATTATATCTAAATCATAATTTCTGTCGGTTCATAAGTAAGATCAAAACCTGGTCCTCGGCTTTGTTTGTGGAGTATGCCCTTGGGGTCGGGAAAGGGGGGCGGGCCTATCGGCCCTTCCCCCTTTCCCTCCCCCGCGGGCATACTCCACAAACAAAGCCTCTGACACGGTTTTGATCCATTACATATGACATGTTTACCAACTAAAACTATGCCTTTCCTTCATTTGTAGAGTTTTAAATTCTCTTCTGCATGTGTTATGTATTTTAGCCTTGTCAATTGATTTGTCGATTATGTTGAGAGGGCTTCTATAAGTTTTATAACTTTTACCTAATTCGTTTCTTAAATGAATAAAATATGTTTCAATCAATCAATTGTCAGCAAACAAAGGGAAATATTATTCTTGATATATCATAATAAATATTCCAAGTGTATCTTTGGGCAATGGTATGAACTAACTCATTAATGTACATGATTATGCCAAAACTAACTTATTTATGTGTAAGTCTTACCCGGTAATGTGAAAATTTAAATACATAATAGAGATCATGTTGTTAAATCATCTATATCCTTAAATAAGCTCTTCTTAATCTCCTTAACTAGCTGTGTACATCAACCTCATCTGCTGTATAAACACTGTAAATCATTCTCTCTGGCTTCTACTCAATATGTGTACATCAAGCCTATCTACTGTAATAACAACTCAAAATCTTCTCATCCTCCTCTATTGTATAAACACTACTTGTATATAAACCCTGGGAATTTGTTCAACTGTACCACCTGCTTGACAACGACATTAGTATCTATGTCGAAACGTCGCCTTTACAGAATAAAGAAGTTGTGTATCCATAAAATTGTTCTTCATTCTACATAATAGAGAACTACAATTGTTAATATTTCATCATGTCCTTCCATTATTTCAGCTACAATCAGCTATAGACTATTAGTGTTCCTAAACCAGCACACTTATAAACTCAATATGCATGTACATTTCCTAATCCTTAGTAATGATAATAATTAAGGTCGATTCAGAATAACCGATTAGATTACATTAGAATGTACAAAGAGTAGGTAAATAATAATTGGTATAGTTGAAAGTATTTGAATGTATTTCTTTAGCTTGAAACAGGTGCATTTTTAAGACTTTCAATATATTTGTGAACGTAGTATATTTCGATAGCATACACGATGAAAGTAATATTTTCTCCAGTGTTTAAACTAAATCATATACCAACAATAATGTAAGCGCGACAGCATTCGTATTATTTTTGTGATAGTTGAAAGTCCGTATTAAAAACCATTGATTAAGTTAGGCTTCATGAAATGCAGTAAGCACAATGTATGTATAGTGAGACAGTATTAAGTCAAAAGATAGGAAATGATTTGACTTGAGATGATTTGAGTTTTAATTAACGTCGCTTTCAAAAGTTTGGCACAGACAAGTCATGCATAGGCCTACATGTGATACAACGGGCATTTTAATAGTGTGTTGAGTTCATCCTTAGTTTCATGAATGCAATTAAAACATTATTTATCCATTAATTTACGTTTGCAAAGTGATCTGTTTTAATCTTCAATGTGTTAACTCCAAACCGAAATTTAGCGAGGGCACCGTGTGTACGAGGCATAGGACATTTAAAGGTTCATCCATTGTGTTGTTGCGGTCACAAATTATTCCAAACGAATAAATGGTGTTATTGTATCGGGAAGCTATGACTGTTATCGAAAACTAAAACTTTTACAATAGTCGACTTTGTACATTGACGATGTGAAGGTAAAAGTAGTTTTTTGGGGGTTTTTTTATTATCGGAAACCGCGCACTGCACCGCGATTGACGCGCGCCATGTCAATTAGTCAAATCTAATTTTTGAATCTTATTTCCCACAAACAAAAAGGCAAACATGAGTTAATAATGTTGAATAGATCATATAACTATTGCGCCTGTAAATGGCCGGAAGTGTAGTTTCGATTTCTGCACATGCATAATTATGTTGCTAAATATTAATTGGACACTAGTAAATATGTTATATTTGCGATTGGGATGAACATGCAAGGTGAGTGAAAATAATTGTACATAAACAGCACATATGGTGAGTTGCAACAAATAAAATGTTATGAAACACATCGATGCATGTTTAAGGTAATCCTCAGTGAGATAATCACTGTTAAAATGCCTATATTGACGCAACTTGTTTCTCCCATTTTGTGTAGTTTCAAACTGAACATGGTTACCCCACTCTGCTTTCTGACCAGTTCCAGAAAGAAGGCGTATTTCAATATAACTTTCTAGATTATACATGTGATAGACTGTGCTTATTCATAAACGCTGCAATCATGTTGGTCCGAGTTGCGTTAACATGTTGTAGGAGTCCATGTGAAAACAGTCAAAACACGTCTCTTGATACGATTACAGTGATTATTCTTGAAACGGGTCCTTTCCCCGTCATTATTACGTCATGTCCATGCTGTATTGTTATTGTTACGGTTTAAATGTAAATTGGGAAAGTTAACGTGGTTTCAATATAGATTGATAAATTTGAAATGATACGTTTGTTTAAAACACACCTCAATAATGTTGCTGTCTCGCGATACAAAGGCATAGTGTTGCTTAGTTATGACATTATAATAAATACATACAATTAATGTGTACCTAATTACTTTTACAGTAAAATGCTTATGTGCAAACCTACGGGAAACGTCAACGGAATTGTCAAAGGGGCGATAATTTTTTTTTTTTTACACGCTTCACTAAATAGGTTATCAATGAAACATCTCTGAAGATATCTCTGACTGCATATTTTAACGGTCATACAGCATCCAAAAAATTAAATTAAATATATTCGGATGTACTTTTGTCTGAATATATACATTGAAAATTAGACATTGACATTTTAGTACAACATTCATTATATGAATTCATGGTCATGTTTTCTTTTCAGTCAACATTATATAAACCTGATTTAGTTTGAGCACAATCCGCTATTTATTCTTTTAAAATAATCTTAACAGTAGTTGATATTTATTTTATATTTATGTTCAGGGAATGAATTTTCATTTGCCAAAATATCGTTTTGTGTCACCTGATGTCACATTATGAATGGACAAATCAAGGGTTGCACATGATCTGTGTCGGAAAGCAAAAAGAGGATATAAAAGACACTGCGTGATTTTTGTCTAAAAGCTGCATTTAGTTATTTTTCATGATTTATTATTAATAAAATATTTTTAAAAAATACTTAGTTAATCTACTTTTAGCTTTGTTTATGTGAAACGTACATGTGAGCGTGTAGCCCGGTCCCTATTTGTAAAATAAGCCTCCAATTAAAGTCTGTTTGATTTTATCGATTATTTAAACACAATATAATATCTAAACTGTAAACTTGTAAACACCGTGAGAAGAGAAATACAAGCCAGTCGTATAGGATATATAACAGGAGAGAAATGAAACATTATTTAGCAATGAGCATTCATTAGAATACATACATAAACATATGGTTAGGGCTAGATAAGAAAGGTTGACTTATCAACACGTGTACTTTGTTCATAACTCTTAATCTAACGAATTTAATATAAAACGCTCTTATGACGTTGTGCTAAACTTAACCTAACCTAATATAACTAATGCACAACGTTGGATTGACGTTTGAATTTGTCATTGGAATACAACGTCCTTCTGACGTTGTAGGAACGTCGGCTTTAATCCTGACCATTCACAACGTTTTCTTGACGTTGACGTTTGTGTTTCAAAGTTGTATTCACGTCCTCATGACGTTGTAAGAGCGTTGGTTTTTAACCCTAACCAATGTACAACGTTGTAAATACGTTGTATATCAACGTTGTAATGACGTTTTAATAAGACGTTCATATGACGTTGTAGAAGCGTTGGTTTTTAAACTTACCAATCAACAACGTTGTAATGACGTTGTGTTTCAACGTTGTATTGACGTTAGAATGCAACGTAAGAATACAACGTTCTAATGACGTTGTAGGAACGTTGGGTTTTAACCTAACCAATGTACAACGTTGTATTGACGTTGTGTTTCAACTTTGTAATGACGTTTTAATAAGACGTTCATATGACGTTGTAGGAGCGTTGGTTTTTAAACTTACCAATCAACAACGTTGTAATGACGTTGTGTTTCAACGTTGTATTGACGTTAGAATGCAACGTAAGAATAGAACGTTCTAATGACGTTGTAGGAACGTTGGGTTTTAACCTAACCAATGTACAACGTTGTATTGACGTTGTGTTTCAACGTTGTAATGACGTTTTAAAGGCGCTGTAGCACGTTTTTTGCAAAATTTATTTTTTCAAATTTCTCATTTATAATGATAGTTTATGTCATTTAAATTAACTTTAGAGGGTAAAACATCTTATTACACAAAGAAATTATCTGTAGTGGTAAAAACGATGTTGCGTAAAAAGCAAAAATTGCATGGCGGCCGTTTTATTGTGAACACAATTTATTATTTTGTATTACAAAAACGATTCCCATGGCTTAACCAAAACATGTACACTCATTTTAAACTTTATTTTCCGAGGAGAAAAGGATGTTTTACTATTGGTGAAATTATTTTTCAAATACATTTCATCAACTTATTTGAGCGAAAAAACATGCTACAGCGCCTTTAATAAGACGTTCATATGACGTTGTAGGAGCGTTGGTTTTTAAACTTACCAATCAACAACGTTGTAATGACGTTGTGTTTCAACGTTGTATTGACGTTAGAATGCAACGTAAGAATACAACGTTCTAATGACGTTGTAGGAACGTTGGGTTTTAACCTAACCAATGTACAACGTTGTATTGACGTTGTGTTTCAACGTTGTCATGACGTTTTAATAAGACGTTCATATGACGTTGTAGGAGCGTTGGTTTTTAAACTTACCAATCAACAACGTTGTAATGACGTTGTGTTTCAACGTTGTATTGACGTTAGAATGCAACGTAAGAATACAACGTTCTAATGACGTTGTAGGAACGTTGGGTTTTAACCTAACCAATGTACAACGTTGTATTGACGTTGTGTTTCAACGTTGTAATGACGTTTTAAAGGCGCTGTAGCACGTTTTTTGCAAAATTTATTTTTTCAAATTTCTCATTTATAATGATAGTTTATGTCATTTAAATTAACTTTAGAGGGTAAAACATCTTATTACACAAAGAAATTATCTGTAGTGGTAAAAACGATGTTGCGTAAAAAGCAAAAATTGCATGGCGGCCGTTTTATTGTGAACACAATTTATTATTTTGTATTACAAAAACGATTCCCATGGCTTAACCAAAACATGTACACTCATTTTAAAATTTATTTTCCGAGGAGAAAAGGATGTTTTACTATTGGTGAAATTATTTTTCAAATACATTTCATCAACTTATTTGAGCGAAAAAACGTGCTACAGCGCCTTTAATAAGACGTTCATATGACGTTGTAGGAGCGTTGGTTTTTAAACTTACCAATCAACAACGTTGTAATGACGTTGTGTTTCAACGTTGTATTGACGTTAGAATGCAACGTAAGAATACAACGTTCTAATGACGTTGTAGGAACGTTGGGTTTTAACCTAACCAATGTACAACGTTGTATTGACGTTGTGTTTCAACGTTGTCATGACGTTTTAATAAGACGTTCATATGACGTTGTAGGAGCGTTGGTTTTTAAACTTACCAATCAACAACGTTGTAATGACGTTGTGTTTCAACGTTGTATTGACGTTAGAATGCAACGTAAGAATACAACGTTCTAATGACGTTGTAGGAACGTTGGGTTTTAACCTAACCAATGTACAACGTTGTATTGACGTTGTGTTTCAACGTTGTCATGACGTTTTAATAAGACGTTCATATGACGTTGTAGGAGCGTTGGTTTTTAAACTTACCAATCAACAACGTTGTAATGACGTTGTGTTTCAACGTTGTATTGACGTTAGAATGCAACGTAAGAATACAACGTTCTAATGACGTTGTAGGAACGTTGGGTTTTAACCTAACCAATGTACAACGTTGTATTGACGTTGTGTTTCAACGTTGTAATGACGTTTTAAAGGCGCTGTAGCACGTTTTTTGCAAAATTTATTTTTTCAAATTTCTCATTTATAATGATAGTTTATGTCATTTAAATTAACTTTAGAGGGTAAAACATCTTATTACACAAAGAAATTATCTGTAGTGGTAAAAACGATGTTGCGTAAAAAGCAAAAATTGCATGGCGGCCGTTTTATTGTGAACACAATTTATTATTTTGTATTACAAAAACGATTCCCATGGCTTAACCAAAACATGTACACTCATTTTAAACTTTATTTTCCGAGGAGAAAAGGATGTTTTACTATTGGTGAAATTATTTTTCAAATACATTTCATCAACTTATTTGAGCGAAAAAACGTGCTACAGCGCCTTTAATAAGACGTTCATATGACGTTGTAGGAGCGTTGGTTTTTAAACTTACCAATCAACAACGTTGTAATGACGTTGTGTTTCAACGTTGTATTGACGTTAGAATGCAACGTAAGAATACAACGTTCTAATGACGTTGTAGGAACGTTGGGTTTTAACCTAACCAATGTACAACGTTGTATTGACGTTGTGTTTCAACGTTGTCATGACGTTTTAATAAGACGTTCATATGACGTTGTAGGAGCGTTGGTTTTTAAACTTACCAATCAACAACGTTGTAATGACGTTGTGTTTCAACGTTGTATTGACGTTAGAATGCAACGTAAGAATACAACGTTCTAATGACGTTGTAGGAACGTTGGGTTTTAACCTAACCAATGTACAACGTTGTATTGACGTTGTGTTTCAACGTTGTCATGACGTTTTAATAAGACGTTCATATGACGTTGTAGGAACGTTGGTTTTTAACCTAACCAAACAACAACGTTGTAATGACGTTGTGTTTCAACGTTGTATTGACGTTAGAATGCAACGTAAGAATACAACGTTCTCATGACGTTGTAGGAACGTTGGTTTTTAACTGAACCTATTCACAACGTTGTATTGACGTTGTGTTTCAACGTTGTATTGACGTTAGAATTGGACGTTAGTATACAACGTCCTTATTACGTTGTAAGAACGTTGGTTCTTAACCTAACCAATTCACAACGTTGTATTGGCGTTGTGTTTCAACGTTGTTTTGACGTTAGAATAAGACGTTAGAATACAACGTCCTTCTGACGTTGTAGGAACGTTGGCTTTTAACCTAACAAATTTACAACGTTGTAATGACGTTGTGTTTTAACGTTATATCGACGTTACAATACAACGTTAGAATACAACGTCCATATGACGTTGTGGGAACGTTGGTTTTTTACCTAACCAAGTAACAACGTTCTATTAACGTTATTTTGTGACGTTGTCTGGACGTTACATGAAAACGTTGGCTCTCCAACGTTGTAGCAACGTCATAATAACGTTAGAATAAAACGTAACCAAACCATAACGTTGCTACAACGTTGTTCAACGTTGTCTGTTTGCTGGGACATTAAAGAAAGTATACTTAGAAATGCTGGTTTTTGGTTATTATTAACAGGTGGAGAACGTTGCAGTTAACAGGTAAAAGGTGAGAGATGAACATTACATATATGAATTATTAATGATATGAATATTTACAAAAATGCGGCTGTAGTGGTTAGATTGCGGCTGTACTGCCGAAAAATGCGGCTGTAGTTACATAAAGTAATGGAATGCGGCTATATACAATATGTACAAATTATTAAATATAAAGGTATAATAAATACAACATATTAATGATAAAGATACTGAACTGTATCAGAGAGAGAAAAGTACTAGAAGTGATGGTAGTGGGATAACTTGGGACCACTAGTATGAGAATATGAAATTATTGAAAAAGTGGTAAACTTAGGGCCACTGTATTTATACATTAAATGTGGTAAACTTGGGGCCACAATGTGTAGTGGGACCAGTGGTGAACTTAGGGCCACTGGTCCAAGACGATGAAGAGTTCATTGTTGTGGCGTAGGTAGTTACTACGCTTGGTAGGAACTGTAATGGGCGTAGGTCTTCTCCATGAGGTGGTTATGGTAGGGGTTTCTGACTCGGCGGATGTTGTTTGACGTGGGGTTCTAACCAGAGGGCGGGCCTCAAACGGTTTGATGTAGGGGGTTAACTTCTGGATAGGTGGTCTGATGCGTAGGGTCTTCCTAGGAGGTAACTTGTAGTTGTGGATAGGGTGGTATTCAGCAGAGTTGGCGATTTCCAAGGCTTCACGGGGTCCGATAGGGATGAGAGGTGACATGGTTTTTCTGGGTTGAATTGTAGTAACGACTTCATCATCACTTGTTGCACTTTCGTCAGAGGAGGAGACTTCTAGGTCGAGCAGGAGATCGCTGAGGGTGGAGCTAAAGGTGAGGTCTGTGTGGAAGATACTTGTTTTACGTTTGGTGGTTTTGACGTTCGGCGCAGAGACAATCCTGAAAGTAGGGGGATTCTTGCTGGTGGCAGTGTTTACTTTACTCACTGTCTCTACGGGATCCTTCTGTTTAACGGATTTAGAAGCAGCAAAAGGCGTGGGCTTGTGGCCAATGATGGGGTCCGGAATCAGGTCGGCGTTGTGTTTGTTGCGATAGTGGCGTCGATAAACATCGATTCTGGAGTATCCTTGATTACATTCTTTACAGAAATAAGTTGCTGTTGAGGTAGAATGCTTATTAACATTGTGTCTCTTAAGGGAAGCGAAGGTCTTCACGTTGGTACCGCAAAGGATGCAGGTGATAGGCGGCATCTTGTTAAGGCAGTGTTCTGGGTGTGTTGAAAGGTAGAACTGTTTCTTCAGATGAGGTTGAGACCGTTAGGCTGGATGGTATCCAGGTAACGCATAAACGTTTGTTCATGACGTAATCTAGCCGTGACGTTGTCTGGTGCCTTAGCGACGAGTGTCACACGTAGCATTGTGACGTCACAATAGTAGTAGGTACAATTCTGCTGTGCGGAAAACTGTAGGGGAAAGGAAGTAGGCGATTCTGTCTTCAATAAAACCACGTTTTCTGTTGATGGTGAGAAATTCCCTAATAGTTTTGGCGAATTTGGGGGTTAAATCTTTTTTGGTTTTGCGGTAGTACTTGGTGTCTTCTAATTGTCTGTAGCCCTCGGTTAAGTAATCCTTGATGTTCTGTATAACGATGGCTCCTCCTTTGTCGGCGGGTTTGATGATGATGTCTTTGCGGGTTTTGAATTTCTTCAGGGTTTCCATGTCATCTCGGGTTAGGTTAAGGTGGCGGAATCTCTGCAGTGGTTGGTTGATGATTTCGTTGTAGGTCACTGTTAGGAAGGATTCCAGTAAGAGGTTGCGGCTTGTGGGGGGGTGAAAGTGGATGGAATTCTGAAGGTGGCGAGGGGGCGTTCTTGATCTTGAAACATGTGTTGGATTCGAACTTGTCTCTCAAATTGTATGAATTCATTAATTAATTGGGTTTGGTGTGGGAGACGTGGGGTAGGTACGAAGTTAAGTCCATTTTCTAGAATCTTAATGATGGGCGGTTCCAAGTCGTGATCGCTGAGGTTGACAATGAGTTTACTGTTGTCCGGTGGTTCCTGGTGGTTTCGGCGGAATCTCCGTGTCATCTCGTATTTTGTTGGTTCTTCTTTCTCGTAGGTTAGCCTTGGTTTGTTCCTCGATGCGGCTCAGGAGGTTGTTGATGTGGGTTTGTTCCTCCTTATTGTCTGTTTTGAAGATTGAGTCTTTGAGCTTGGTGATGTCCTCTAGTAGGCGTTCTAGATGTGTGGACCAATACTGCTTAAGTAGCTTCATGAGTGAACGACTGAAGTCCAGGTGTGCGGCTTCCCATGCTAGGCTGAAGGTGGTGGGGATCTGGGCCTTGACTCTAGGGTGTAGTCCTTTGGGTATGAAGTCTCTGGCCAGTGCATCTTCTAAAAATGTAACGTGGTGTGCGGCTCGTGTGTGGGGGATGGTGATTTTCCGCAGTGTCCTGTATGTGGCCACGTTCTTGTCCGATATTCTGATATCATTCCTTTGGTCTGTGGTGTCGTCCATATCGATGCGGGATCGTTTCTTGTTGGGTGAAGTAGACATGATGTAACCTTGGTGTGGTTCCCGGGGTGGGGAACTGAAGTGGGTGTTTGCGGCTGGGGTGTCAGGTCTGCGCTGGGTAGTTAGAACTAGTCTCTGGGCGTTTTCCACGGTGTGTGAGGCGGCTGACAATACTGCGTTAACTAACTGGATCCACTAAAGGATGCCAGATGGTAGACTAATGGTAGAACCATAAGTAAGAGAATACGTAAAGGTGAACCATCCAACAGAAAGATAAACGCAGGAGATCAGTTTGAAATTTAATTTGTGACATTTCGCCGCCCGTGGGGGCGGCTTCTTCAGACAATATATACATGAAATATAGTTTATAAAGTACATAAATGCGGCTGGGGTCAGTACTTATACAAATTTTCAAAAAAATGTGAATTGCGTTATAGATGTACATTAAAGAAAGTATACTTAGAAATGCTGGTTTTTGGTTATTATTAACAGGTGGAGAACGTTGCAGTTAACAGGTAAAAGGTGAGAGATGAACATTACATATATGAATTATTAATGATATGAATATTTACAAAAATGCGGCTGTAGTGGTTAGATTGCGGCTGTACTGCCGAAAAATGCGGCTGTAGTTACATAAAGTAATGGAATGCGGCTATATACAATATGTACAAATTATTAAATATAAAGGTATAATAAATACAACATATTAATGATAAAGATACTGAACTGTATCAGAGAGAGAAAAGTACTAGAAGTGATGGTAGTGGGATAACTTGGGACCACTAGTATGAGAATATGAAATTATTGAAAAAGTGGTAAACTTAGGGCCACTGTATTTATACATTAAATGTGGTAAACTTGGGGCCACAATGTGTAGTGGGACCAGTGGTGAACTTAGGGCCACTGGTCCAAGACGATGAAGAGTTCATTGTTGTGGCGTAGGTAGTTACTACGCTTGGTAGGAACTGTAATGGGCGTAGGTCTTCTCCATGAGGTGGTTATGGTAGGGGTTTCTGACTCGGCGGATGTTGTTTGACGTGGGGTTCTAACCAGAGGGCGGGCCTCAAACGGTTTGATGTAGGGGGTTAGCTTCTGGATAGGTGGTCTGATGCGTAGGGTCTTCCTAGGAGGTAACTTGTAGTTGTGGATAGGGTGGTATTCAGCAGAGTTGGCGATTTCCAAGGCTTCACGGGGTCCGATAGGGATGAGAGGTGACATGGTTTTTCTGGGTTGAATTGTAGTAACGACTTCATCATCACTTGTTGCACTTTCGTCAGAGGAGGAGACTTCTAGGTCGAGCAGGAGATCGCTGAGGGTGGAGCTAAAGGTGAGGTCTGTGTCGAAGATACTTGTTTTACGTTTGGTGGTTTTGACGTTCGGCGCAGAGACAATCCTGAAAGTAGGGGGATTCTTGCTGGTGGCAGTGTTTACTTTACTCACTGTCTCTATGGGATCCTTCTGTTTAACGGATTTAGAAGCAGCAAAAGGCGTGGGCTTGTGGCCAATGATGGGGTCCGGAATCAGGTCGGCGTTGTGTTTGTTGCGATAGTGGCGTTGATAAACATCGATTCTGGAGTATCCTTGATTACATTCTTTACAGAAATAAGTTGCTGTTGAGGTAGAATGCTTATTAACATTGTGTCTCTTAAGGGAAGCGAAGGTCTTCACGTTGGTACCGCAAAGGATGCAGGTGATAGGCGGCATCTTGTTAAGGCAGTGTTCTGGGTGTGTTGAAAGGTAGAACTGTTTCTTCAGATGAGGTTGAGACCGTTAGGCTGGATGGTATCCAGGTAACGCATAAACGTTTGTTCATGACGTAATCTAGCCGTGACGTTGTCTGGTGCCTTAGCGACGAGTGTCACACGTAGCATTGTGACGTCACAATAGTAGTAGGTACAATTCTGCTGTGCGGAAAACTGTAGGGGAAAGGAAGTAGGCGATTCTGTCTTCAATAAAACCACGTTTTCTGTTGATGGTGAGAAATTCCCTAATAGTTTTGGCGAATTTGGGGGTTAAATCTTTTTTGGTTTTGCGGTAGTACTTGGTGTCTTCTAATTGTCTGTAGCCCTCGGTTAAGTAATCCTTGATGTTCTGTATAACGATGGCTCCTCCTTTGTCGGCGGGTTTGATGATGATGTCTTTGCGGGTTTTGAATTTCTTCAGGGTTTCCATGTCATCTCGGGTTAGGTTAAGGTGGCGGAATCTCTGCAGTGGTTGGTTGATGATTTCGTTGTAGGTCACTGTTAGGAAGGATTCCAGTAAGAGGTTGCGGCTTGTGGGGGGGTGAAAGTGGATGGAATTCTGAAGGTGGCGAGGGGGCGTTCTTGATCTTGAAACATGTGTTGGATTCGAACTTGTCTCTCAAATTGTATGAATTCATTAATTAATTGGGTTTGGTGTGGGAGACGTGGGGTAGGTACGAAGTTAAGTCCATTTTCTAGAATCTTAATGATGGGCGGTTCCAAGTCGTGATCGCTGAGGTTGACAATGAGTTTACTGTTGTCCGGTGGTTCCTGGTGGTTTCGGCGGAATCTCCGTGTCATCTCGTATTTTGTTGGTTCTTCTTTCTCGTAGGTTAGCCTTGGTTTGTTCCTCGATGCGGCTCAGGAGGTTGTTGATGTGGGTTTGTTCCTCCTTATTGTCTGTTTTGAAGATTGAGTCTTTGAGCTTGGTGATGTCCTCTAGTAGGCGTTCTAGATGTGTGGACCAATACTGCTTAAGTAGCTTCATGAGTGAACGACTGAAGTCCAGGTGTGCGGCTTCCCATGCTAGGCTGAAGGTGGTGGGGATCTGGGCCTTGACTCTAGGGTGTAGTCCTTTGGGTATGAAGTCTCTGGCCAGTGCATCTTCTAAAAATGTAACGTGGTGTGCGGCTCGTGTGTGGGGGATGGTGATTTTCCGCAGTGTCCTGTATGTGGCCACGTTCTTGTCCGATATTCTGATATCATTCCTTTGGTCTGTGGTGTCGTCCATATCGATGCGGGATCGTTTCTTGTTGGGTGAAGTAGACATGATGTAACCTTGGTGTGGTTCCCGGGGTGAGGAACTGAAGTGGGTGTTTGCGGCTGGGGTGTCAGGTCTGCGCTGGGTAGTTAGAACTAGTCTCTGGGCGTTTTCCACGGTGTGTGAGGCGGCTGACAATACTGCGTTAACTAACTGGATCCACTAAAGGATGCCAGATGGTAGACTAATGGTAGAACCATAAGTAAGAGAATACGTAAAGGTGAACCATCCAACAGAAAGATAAACGCAGGAGATCAGTTTGAAATTTAATTTGTGACATTTCGCCGCCCGTGGGGGCGGCTTCTTCAGACAATATATACATGAAATATAGTTTATAAAGTACATAAATGCGGCTGGGGTCAGTACTTATACAAATTTTCAAAAAAATGTGAATTGCGTTATAGATGTACATTAAAGAAAGTATACTTAGAAATGCTGGTTTTTGGTTATTATTAACAGGTGGAGAACGTTGCAGTTAACAGGTAAAAGGTGAGAGATGAACATTACATATATGAATTATTAATGATATGAATATTTACAAAAATGCGGCTGTAGTGGTTAGATTGCGGCTGTACTGCCGAAAAATGCGGCTGTAGTTACATAAAGTAATGGAATGCGGCTATATACAATATGTACAAATTATTAAATATAAAGGTATAATAAATACAACATATTAATGATAAAGATACTGAACTGTATCAGAGAGAGAAAAGTACTAGAAGTGATGGTAGTGGGATAACTTGGGACCACTAGTATGAGAATATGAAATTATTGAAAAAGTGGTAAACTTAGGGCCACTGTATTTATACATTAAATGTGGTAAACTTGGGGCCACAATGTGTAGTGGGACCAGTGGTGAACTTAGGGCCACTGGTCCAAGACGATGAAGAGTTCATTGTTGTGGCGTAGGTAGTTACTACGCTTGGTAGGAACTGTAATGGGCGTAGGTCTTCTCCATGAGGTGGTTATGGTAGGGGTTTCTGACTCGGCGGATGTTGTTTGACGTGGGGTTCTAACCAGAGGGCGGGCCTCAAACGGTTTGATGTAGGGGGTTAGCTTCTGGATAGGTGGTCTGATGCGTAGGGTCTTCCTAGGAGGTAACTTGTAGTTGTGGATAGGGTGGTATTCAGCAGAGTTGGCGATTTCCAAGGCTTCACGGGGTCCGATAGGGATGAGAGGTGACATGGTTTTTCTGGGTTGAATTGTAGTAACGACTTCATCATCACTTGTTGCACTTTCGTCAGAGGAGGAGACTTCTAGGTCGAGCAGGAGATCGCTGAGGGTTGAGCTAAAGGTGAGGTCTGTGTCGAAGATACTTGTTTTACGTTTGGTGGTTTTGACGTTCGGCGCAGAGACAATCCTGAAAGTAGGGGGATTCTTGCTGGTGGCAGTGTTTACTTTACTCACTGTCTCTATGGGATCCTTCTGTTTAACGGATTTAGAAGCAGCAAAAGGCGTGGGCTTGTGGCCAATGATGGGGTCCGGAATCAGGTCGGCGTTGTGTTTGTTGCGATAGTGGCGTCGATAAACATCGATTCTGGAGTATCCTTGATTACATTCTTTACAGAAATAAGTTGCTGTTGAGGTAGAATGCTTATTAACATTGTGTCTCTTAAGGGAAGCGAAGGTCTTCACGTTGGTACCGCAAAGGAAGCAGGTGATAGGCGGCATCTTGTTAAGGCAGTGTTCTGGGTGTGTTGAAAGGTAGAACTGTTTCTTCAGATGAGGTTGAGACCGTTAGGCTGGATGGTATCCAGGTAACGCATAAACGTTTGTTCATGACGTAATCTAGCCGTGACGTTGTCTGGTGCCTTAGCGACGAGTGTCACACGTAGCATTGTGACGTCACAATAGTAGTAGGTACAATTCTGCTGTGCGGAAAACTGTAGGGGAAAGGAAGTAGGCGATTCTGTCTTCAATAAAACCACGTTTTCTGTTGATGGTGAGAAATTCCCTAATAGTTTTGGCGAATTTGGGGGTTAAATCTTTTTTGGTTTTGCGGTAGTACTTGGTGTCTTCTAATTGTCTGTAGCCCTCGGTTAAGTAATCCTTGATGTTCTGTATAACGATGGCTCCTCCTTTGTCGGCGGGTTTGATGATGATGTCTTTGCGGGTTTTGAATTTCTTCAGGGTTTCCATGTCATCTCGGGTTAGGTTAAGGTGGCGGAATCTCTGCAGTGGTTGGTTGATGATTTCGTTGTAGGTCACTGTTAGGAAGGATTCCAGTAAGAGGTTGCGGCTTGTGGGGGGGGTGAAAGTGGATGGAATTCTGAAGGTGGCGAGGGGGCGTTCTTGATCTTGAAACATGTGTTGGATTCGAACTTGTCTCTCAAATTGTATGAATTCATTAATTAATTGGGTTTGGTGTGGGAGACGTGGGGTAGGTACGAAGTTAAGTCCATTTTCTAGAATCTTAATGATGGGCGGTTCCAAGTCGTGATCGCTGAGGTTGACAATGAGTTTACTGTTGTCCGGTGGTTCCTGGTGGTTTCGGCGGAATCTCCGTGTCATCTCGTATTTTGTTGGTTCTTCTTTCTCGTAGGTTAGCCTTGGTTTGTTCCTCGATGCGGCTCAGGAGGTTGTTGATGTGGGTTTGTTCCTCCTTATTGTCTGTTTTGAAGATTGAGTCTTTGAGCTTGGTGATGTCCTCTAGTAGGCGTTCTAGATGTGTGGACCAATTGCTTAAGTAGCTTCATGAGTGAACGACTGAAGTCCAGGTGTGCGGCTTCCCATGCTAGGCTGAAGGTGGTGTCCAACGTGGGGATCTGGGCCTTGACTCTAGGGTGTAGTCCTTTGGGTATGAAGTCTCTGGCCAGTGCATCTTCTAAAAATGTAACGTGGTGTGCGGCTCGTGTGTGGGGGATGGTGATTTTCCGCAGTGTCCTGTATGTGGCCACGTTCTTGTCCGATATTCTGATATCATTCCTTTGGTCTGTGGTGTCGTCCATATCGATGCGGGATCGTTTCTTGTTGGGTGAAGTAGACATGATGTAACCTTGGTGTGGTTCCCGGGGTGGGGAACTGAAGTGGGTGTTTGCGGCTGGGGTGTCAGGTCTGCGCTGGGTAGTTAGAACTAGTCTCTGGGCGTTTTCCACGGTGTGTGAGGCGGCTGACAATACTGCGTTAACTAACTGGATCCACTAAAGGATGCCAGATGGTAGACTAATGGTAGAACCATAAGTAAGAGAATACGTAAAGGTGAACCATCCAACAGAAAGATAAACGCAGGAGATCAGTTTGAAATTTAATTTGTGACGTTTCGCCGCCCGTGGGGGCGGCTTCTTCAGACAATATATACATGAAATATAGTTTATAAAGTACATAAATGCGGCTGGGGTCAGTACTTATACAAATTTTCAAAAAAATGTGAATTGCGTTATAGATGTACATTAAAGAAAGTATACTTAGAAATGCTGGTTTTTGGTTATTATTAACAGGTGGAGAACGTTGCAGTTAACAGGTAAAAGGTGAGAGATGAACATTACATATATGAATTATTAATGATATGAATATTTACAAAAATGCGGCTGTAGTGGTTAGATTGCGGCTGTACTGCCGAAAAATGCGGCTGTAGTTACATAAAGTAATGGAATGCGGCTATATACAATATGTACAAATTATTAAATATAAAGGTATAATAAATACAACATATTAATGATAAAGATACTGAACTGTATCAGAGAGAGAAAAGTACTAGAAGTGATGGTAGTGGGATAACTTGGGACCACTAGTATGAGAATATGAAATTATTGAAAAAGTGGTAAACTTAGGGCCACTGTATTTATACATTAAATGTGGTAAACTTGGGGCCACAATGTGTAGTGGGACCAGTGGTGAACTTAGGGCCACTGGTCCAAGACGATGAAGAGTTCATTGTTGTGGCGTAGGTAGTTACTACGCTTGGTAGGAACTGTAATGGGCGTAGGTCTTCTCCATGAGGTGGTTATGGTAGGGGTTTCTGACTCGGCGGATGTTGTTTGACGTGGGGTTCTAACCAGAGGGCGGGCCTCAAACGGTTTGATGTAGGGGGTTAGCTTCTGGATAGGTGGTCTGATGCGTAGGGTCTTCCTAGGAGGTAACTTGTAGTTGTGGATAGGGTGGTATTCAGCAGAGTTGGCGATTTCCAAGGCTTCACGGGGTCCGATAGGGATGAGAGGTGACATGGTTTTTCTGGGTTGAATTGTAGTAACGACTTCATCATCACTTGTTGCACTTTCGTCAGAGGAGGAGACTTCTAGGTCGAGCAGGAGATCGCTGAGGGTGGAGCTAAAGGTGAGGTCTGTGTGGAAGATACTTGTTTTACGTTTGGTGGTTTTGACGTTCGGCGCAGAGACAATCCTGAAAGTAGGGGGATTCTTGCTGGTGGCAGTGTTTACTTTACTCACTGTCTCTACGGGATCCTTCTGTTTAACGGATTAGGAAGCAGCAAAAGGCGTGGGCTTGTGGCCAATGATGGGGTCCGGAATCAGGTCGGCGTTGTGTTTGTTGCGATAGTGGCGTCGATAAACATCGATTCTGGAGTATCCTTGATTACATTCTTTACAGAAATAAGTTGCTGTTGAGGTGTGTGATGTTAATAAGCATTCTACCAAACCACCAAACGTAAAACAAGTATCTTCGACACAGACCTCACCTTTAGCTCCACCCTCAGCGATCTCCTGCTCGACCTAGGAGTCTCCTCCTCTGACGAAAGTGCAACAAGTGATGATGAAGTCGTTACTACAATTCAACCCAGAAAAACCATGTCACCTCTCATCCCTATCGGACCCCGTGAAGCCTTGGAAATCGCCAACTCTGCTGAATACCACCCTATCCACAACTACAAGTTACCTCCTAGGAAGACCCTACGCATCAGACCACCTATCCAGAAGCTAACCCCCTACATCAAACCGTTTGAGGCCCGCCCTCTGGTTAGAACCCCACGTCAAACAACATCCGCCGAGTCAGAAACCCCTACCATAACCACCTCATGGAGAAGACCTACGCCCATTACAGTTCCTACCAGGCGTAGTAACTACCTACGCCACAACAATGAACTCTTCATCGTCTTGGACCAGTGGCCCTAAATTCACCACTGGTCCCAGTACACATTGTGGCCCCAAGTTTACCACATTTAATGTATAAATACAGTGGCCCTAAGTTTACCACTTTTTCAATAATTTCATATTCTCATACTAGTGGTCCCAAGTTATCCCACTACCATCACTTCTAGTACTTTTCTCTCTCTGATACAGTTCAGTATCTTTATCATTAATATGTTGTATATATTATACCTTTATATTTAATAATTTGTACATATTGTATATAGCCGCATTCCATTACTTTATGTAACTACAGCCGCATTTTTCGGCAGTACAGCCGCAATCTAACCACTACAGCCGCATTTTTGTAAATATTCATATCATTAATAATTCATATATGTAATGTTCATCTCTCACCTTTTACCTGTTAACTGCAACGTTCTCCACCTGTTAATAATAACCAAAAACCAGCATTTCTAAGTATACTTCCTTTAATGTACATCTATAACGCAATTCACATTTTTTTGAAAATTTGTATAAGTACTGACCCCAGCCGCATTTATGTACTTTATAAACTATATTTCATGTATATATTGTCTGAAGAAGCCGCCCCCACGGGCGGCGAAACGTCACAAATTAAATTTCAAACTGATCTCCTGCGTTTATCTTTCTGTTGGATGGTTCACCTTTACGTATACAAATATAATCTGGATTGAAATATGTACACAAATGGATTGAAATATGTACACATAATTATTCAGGTCTTGTAAAAATATAATGAATCAAAGATTTGAGGCATATTATATAATTGATCTAAATTATTAAAAAATTTATTTTGTAAATTTGTGATGTTGAATAGATTTGGCATAAATGATATGGAATGTTTCATTAAAAGAAAGTTTGACCATAAATTATAGAATTTTCATGTTCTTAACATTGAAGCTGTAGACATATATAAACAATGTTATGCCTTGGAAACTTACAGAAAGGTCAAGTAAATTTTAGATAAAGAATTAAGTTTCAACTAAAATATATATTAAAAAAATAATGAAATATTTACATGTCAAGTTAAAATTAATCTCTTAATTAGGAGTTTTAGATAAGATTTAGTTACATAAAGAAGGCTATACTATCTTAATTAACATTTGCCGCAATTATATTATATCTAAAGGAATCTGACCATTTTGAAAATATGCTACCCTTCAGAGATAAAATATAATCTGTTAATCTTTACAAAGTGTAGCTTTATTTTGTCAGGTATCACCGTGATTGAGTCAAACCAAACTCTTAAAATATGAAAATGTAGTTAATTTTGATAATTCAATTTGAGTAATATATACCTCTATATGGTTCCCCCTACTCAATAGAAAATCATTACTAAAGCAAAACGGATCAACTTAAGTCTATGTATCAACATGATCAATCCATGTAAATGTATGAGTTAGGTCCAAAACATGATTAAGATTAAGATGTATATGAATTATATCCATAAAATTCTAAATTGATATTAGGGTTTAAGGTACAGACATATATTATATAATTTTGTTATTTGAGTGATGTTTTACTTTAAAAAATCAGGAACCAATTTGCACTTATAGAATTGTATTTCCAAATGAAAAGGGCAGTTGAAAGTTTACTTTTAACCCATTTCCCCCCAAAGTATATGCAATAACAATAATACCGAATTTTTAAATAATTGTTAAAACTATAACAAAAATCATATATACTTAAACACGTCAAACACTTAAAATTAAAATGTGTTTACAGTTGAAGAAGGTTCGTTTGTAAATCTATTAAATATACAATTATACATGCACATTAGACCTGCATTGGACTATGTACAATATAGGCTCCTGAATAAGTTCAATTCTATTCCCGTTGGTCGGCCTGTATAGCGTGTGAACTCGTAAATAGAACCATATCAAATTGAGTATTATTAGTATTTTGGTTTTTAGATAGATATACGACATAGATAATAAAACTGTTTCTGTAGGAAAGTTGCACAAGTGACGCATTGTGAGATTGCAAGCCCCCCGGAAGTTGATCGAATGTTAGAGATTACGTACAAACGGCAGAAAAAAGCGAAGATATAAATCATTAATATGACTAGATGACTAAAGATTGTTACAAAAAATCCATAAAATATATTTTCAACCTAAAATTGTGTTTCTTATCGTATAATATCACATGAATTTTGTAAAAAATTGAGATATTTGACAAATACTCATATCTGCGAATCAATGTTCCACGATGCTTTGACTTTTCAGCAAGGCACTTTATTAATGAAAATTTTAATCACCGTTGTCAAATTTAACACGGACTCCTTTAGAAAACAGCAACAGCCTTTTGTGCAAAAGTAGAAAACTTTTTGTGAGTTTGCAGTAAAGCTATTCATGAAATACGATATCGGACTCGCACGTCGCATCACGGCATTTTCGTCTGCCATCTTGGAAGCTTGCGGGCTTAGCCTCGTTTTCGATATCTAGGTCACCGCTATGCATAAATATTAAGAGTCCGCTATGTACACATGTAGGTAAATCGGATGACATTATCTAGATTGTCCTCGGAAAATGTCATTTATATTATGTACTTCAAGCTGAGATGATTTCAAATAAAGATGAACATTTTGACATTGATCCAACAATAACATATTTTATGAAAATTATTTATCCCAGAGTCAACTAAGTTAACATGCATGTGAATGGAATTAACGTCACCGTCCGAATACTTTTTGCATCACTCTGTATCATATTGAAATAACGTTTAAATATAAGTGGCACAGTAATATTCATGATGCCAATTTTAGCACGCTTTTTAATCGTGTTTATATGTCGCAAATAGCAATCAACATAAACATGTTAGCAAAGCCTGCACTCAGTAAACTTGCAAACAGCTGAGCGAAGACAATACGAACTCCGCGCATCATTGTGAAAAGACACGTGACGGAGCACTTTACGCAACACTGTAAAGCGTTTGCCCATGTTTCCAAAGCCGGGCAGGCGACACCAACATTGATTTGCAAATAGAATGTCGTTGATCTCTTGTCAGTGAAAATAAAGTTTATGGATAGGTTAGATAGGTTAGGTAATAGTAGCACAATCATTAACATTCCTACTCGTTCTTCAGCAGTGTTAATAAGACTGCCGACTTCTACTGCAGTAAATGTAAACAACACGCTTCGCTTTGCGATTGAGTTTAGTGGTAGTGTGGCGGGTTTGGTTTGGACGGCGTGTCCGTATTGGGTTGACTTTATTAAATATTAATGATTAAAGTGTGTATAAGTGCAGGAACAATAACTTACCTCAGAAAGAGAAGTGGCGACACCAGTGTCCATAATACGCAACGTAAACAGATTCCCTCTACGGCGACGTCAAACATGGCGGCAAAAGTACTTGGTTTGTGACGTAATCGTTGCACACATTAGATAAGCTTTTGTGCTGGCGCGAAAACGCACACAGCTTCACAAATATTTGTTACGTTTTAGAAAAGAGTTTCAAATGATAAATAAGTAAATGATTAAAATACATGGGCATACAAAATAGATTACATATCGGTTTAAAAATAAATTCCCCATTAACTATTGAAATAATTCGTATCAGTAGCCTATCATTCGTTAAAATCACTAAATCAAATAAAAAAATATATGCACAAATACATTTTTATTTATTGTAGACTACGTGTACATGCACATTTATATGTTTTAAAATAACATTACTCATTCCGGAAAATTAAAGAATATCAATGATGGATTTAACATGGTAATTTCTTATATGTCCGACGACGACTAGATATCTAGGCACCCTATAGGGCCCATAGACTTCATATCTTTATATAATAATCAAGGATAAAGATTTGAAATATATGCCTAATAAGCCATTGCGATCGCTAATCAATGACAGTAGGATGCAGTGAGGATCCATGTCGTTGTGAATTGTGAAAACGTTGAAATGCCGTCGCAAATAGACTTATTATCGACGTCGAAAATCACAACGTTGAACAGATGTCAGATATCGACATAACACCGACGTCGAAAATACCGACGTTGAAACGACGTCTGATATCGAATATATTATCGACGTCGAAAATAACAACGTTGAAACGACGTTGTTTTATCGACGTCGAAAAAGAGAGATGTTGAAACGACGTCGTTTTATAGTTGAACGACGTCGCGACATTATTTCAACCAAAATGCGACGTTGTAACAATGTCGTGTGCCTGCTGGGTTACGGGTTCAACTAGTTCAATATTTCTCAGAATTTACTTATATAATGTTCATAGTTCAAGGAAAACTATGATTTTGAAACAAATTCAGCCAGAATGAATAGATTCAAATTTATATCATCATATCCTAGTACATCACGACATAACAAGGCTTTCACATAACTGAGAACGCTGATGACAATGCCATGACCTCACAATGCCATAATGCTAATGACGTCACAATGATAAGGCCTCGCCTAGACTGCTGCTGAAGAAGCTAAATTGCAGTTTGTTTTAAATCGGATGATATGTTATGTTTTTAGTTTTTAAGGCTTGCAGAACTAGTCGACTGATGATTAGATAAACGACTAGACATTCCTGTAGTCAAATTATAATATGAACCAATGTCTGTTACTGTAACAGTCAAATTAGGATGCTAGGTTTTTGTCATTAGCATGCAGTAAACAAATTAAAACATGAACGCTGACAGCTGAATAATTCTATTAATTTAGAAATGTTATATTAATGCAAACTTTGCAACATATATCATTCTGGCAGTTGATTATAAAAATATACGACATTGGGAAAAAAAGTAATGCCTCTTCAGTTATCGCTCACTTTATGTAAGGATAAACAAGTTACACAACTTTGAACCATTTGATTATAAACTGAGATGTTTTATAACTGAAATCTTTTTGTACAATAATATGTAACATCTGTCATTAATATGCCAACATTAACTAATCTTTTAACATGTAAATTGACTCCTACCAAAATGAAAGTGACAAGGCGAACCCTACTAAAATTCCACCAAGACCTAACAAGAAACTAGGTCAACACTTTGGTTTTCATTTGTTTTGATCAAGGACTGTTTTTCTGCATTTGATTATTCATATCTGCTTAAAATTTATGATCAAATTCTTTATATTTAAACTGACAGTAATTAAAAAGCCATATTTAATAAACTCATCCAGCTAACGTAATCCATGATTGAGAAGTGATTTCAAAAGCTAGATAAATGCATTCATTGATTAGCCTACAACATTCAAATGGTGGCGCGGTCGCTGTCACAGCGCCGCCCTGCGCTGAAGGGGAGATAATGCAGCTTTGGTTCCCCATTGAAAACAAACGCATTGCATAGCCACCAGAAACGGACATCATTTTCATGTAGATAACCAGTTATATCTACGGAAGCCTTTTAGGGCCACACTTTTTTTTTTATTATCTGAAAATTCAAGATACTAAGTTGAACATTCATGATACCATCATGAAAATTCAAGATTCAATTTTCAACTTAGTATCTTGAATTTTCAAGATGGTATCTTGAAATTTCAAGATAGCATCTTGAATTTTCAACTTTGTATCTTGAATTGTCAAGATAACAAGCAAAAAAGTGAGCGTGGCTCACTAATACCCCCGACTGTTTAAGTTTGACATTTTTATTTTACTTAAAGAGAGAGGTGTCTGCACAACTAAGGATTGATAAGCTTTGAAATGTAATTGCTAAGATTAAACTGTTTGTGAAAATGGTAGGACAAGTCTCGATCTTCATGTGAAAAAGGTGGTTTAAGTCAAAATAGGAATAAAAGTAACTTGAAAAGGTATTGGTAATATAATACACTACTGCTATTACCACTGATTTCAACTTTAGTTTGGAAATTAATCCATCATAATGATTCATTCGAGTGACTTTAAACAACAGGTACATGGAAGCACACCCCTGAAGGCACAGTGAGAGATATACAGCAGTTTATGGCTGAAAGGAAAGAAAATTTAACTTTTCCCAAAATATAACCAGTGGAAATATAAAATAGTAAAATCAATGAGAACACAGAAGTAGCTTTTGATGAAAGTTACATGAAAAAGAAAATGATGAAGTCAACAAATCACAATACAGAAGTATTCATTCATTCCAGCTATGATAAAGTAAAAGAATATAAAAAATCGCCAAAAATTCAAAAATTCACCAAATCGTGTTACATTTTGCAATGCACCTCTCCTAGTGGTGAAGGAGACATGTGCCAAATTTGAAAAGGATGAGATGAATAGTTTTTCTGTAATCGATCGGACAAAAAATTATCAGAATTTGACTAAGTTAAAAAATAAAAAAAATTCGCCAAAAAATTCACAAATTCACCAATTCGGTTTAAACTTCGCACTGCACCTCTCCTAGTGGTGAAGGAGACATCTGCCAAATTTGAAATGGATGAGATGAATATTTTTTCTGTAATCGATCGGACAAAAAATGCTCAGAATTTGACTAAGTTAAAAAATACAAAAATTCGCCAAAAATTCAAAAATTCACCAATTCGTTTTAAACTTCGCACTGCACCTTTCATAGTGGTGAAGAAGACATGTACCAAATTTGAAAAGGATGAGATGAATAGTTTTTTTGTAATCGATCGGACAAAAAATGCTCAGAATTTGGCTAAGTTAAAAAGTTTAAAAAATCACCAAAAATTCAAAAATTCACCAATTCAGTTTAAACTTCGCACTGCACCTCTCCTAGTGGTGAAGAAGACATGTACCAAATTTAAAAAGGATGAGACGAATTGTTTTTCTGTAATCGATCGGACAAAAATTGTCTTCGGACGGAAGGACGGACGGACGGAAGGACAGACGGACGGAAGGACGGACGGACGGACGGAATCGTTGGTATAACTATATACCCCCAACCGTTGGTCGGGGGTATAATAAAAAAAGGTGTGGCCCTAAAAGGCTTCCGTATATATCTCTGCAAGTAACTTATATATTCTTGGCTAATTCAGAATAAACAAGATGTGTTTGTTAAACACGGATGCCCCCAGGGTAGCAAAGTTATGGCCAAGGTTAAGGTTTTCTGAATATTGTCCACTGCAGCAAGGTCAAGGTCATCTGAAAGGTCTCATCACAAGGTATGTACATGCCAAGTATGAAAGCCGTAGCTCTGAGCAATCCAAAGTTATGGCCAAGGTTAAAGTTTTCTGAAAGTCAAATATGATGACCTCATCTGAAGGTCTCATCATAACGTATGCACATGCCAAGTATGAAAGCCGTAGCTCTGAGCAATCTAAAGTTATGGCCAAGGTTAAAGTTTACTGAAGATGTCCACTGCGGCAAGGTCAAGGTCAAATATGATGACATCATCTGAAGGTCTCATCACAAGGTATACACATTCCAAGTATGAAAGCCGTATAAAAGTATGAAAGCCGTAGCTCTGAGCAATCCAAAGTTATGGCCAAGGTTAACGTTTTCTAAATATTGTCCACTTCGTCAAGGTCACAAGGTCAACTATGATGACCTCTTTTGAAAGGTCTCATCACAAGGTATGCACATGCCAAGTATGAAAGCCGTAGCTCTGAGCAATCTAAAGTTATGGCCAAGGTTAAAGTTTACTGAAGATGTCCACTGCGGCAAGGTCATGATGACCTCATCTGAAGGTATCATCACAAGGTATACACATGCCAAGTATGAAAGCTGTACCTCTTAACAATCAAAAGTTATGGCCAAGGTTAAAGTTTTCTGAAAATGTTCATTGCAGCAAGGTCAAGGTCAAATATGATGACCGCATCTGAAAGGTCTCATCACAAGGTATGCACATGCCAAGTATGAAAGCCCTAGCTCAGAGCAATCCAAAGTTATGGCCAAGGTTAAAGTTTTTGTGGACAAACACACAGACGGACAGACAGACGGACAGGTGAAAAACTATATACCCCCGGAATCTCCGATTCGGGGGCATAAAAAAGTTGTATATCCAAACAATTGTATTAAGGGTTTTTATGTTTTTTGTTGTGTGTTTGCGGCTTTAAAACAGTTTTTTTTTTATTTCTTGGAAAACAAACTTGGACAAATTTATGTAATATGAACATCTATGCATCTGTATACATTTTTATTAAGTAAGTTTTTGTTTGTTTTTTTGCCCGTAAAATGACCTTGAAATCGTCACTTTATCAATTGTGTATTTTTCTATCGGGTCTCCCTTTTTGACAGGGAACGGGTTCAAGTCCGCTCAAGATTTAACGCTTCCCGAGCGTAAAGGGTGGATACGGTTAGATATTTCTTTCATTATTTCAATATTGAAATTAAAAATTGAACTTTACGAAATTATGTTGCATTTTGTTAACGTAATGCCTTGCATTGGTGCATTTATAGCATAATGTGTATTGTCCATCAGATATATTATTGCAAGTGATTGAAGCATTTCTTCTTGCAGAAAGGGCAGTTTTTTGACGATACACAACTGTCATACTTCCTGATGATACCAATGAAACATGTTGGAGTAAAAATGGCTCCGTGTTGTTTTTTTTTACTTTTGAATATTTGTGACTGTATACTTGTTAAATTCATTGTTGATTGAAGAAAACTATGGTATTTTAACAAACCTTGATTAAAAAATGACAACTTAAATTAAATGAAAAAATCAATCATTATGGCTTTTGAGTTCTGTGTGATGATTCTTTTTTTTATGGTATTATCGTAGCTCGACTTAGCTTCCAGTGAAATCTAAGACATTAAAGGCGCTGTAGCACGTTTTTTTGCTGAAATAAGTCGATGAAATGTATTTGAAAAATAATGTCAACAATAGTAAAACACCCTTCTCTCTTCGGAAAATCAAGTTGCAAATGAGTGTTCATGTTTCCGTAAAGCCATGGGAATTTTTTTTGTCATTCGAATATAATAAAATGTGTTCACAATAAAATAGCCGCCATGTAATTTTGCCTTTATACGCAACACTGTTATTATCACTACGGATAATTGGTTTGTGTAATAAGATGTTTTACCCTCTAAAGTAAATATAAATGACATAAACAATCATTATAAATGAGAAATTTGCAAAAATAAAATTTGCAAAAAACGTGCTACAGCGCCTTTAACCCTTAGATCACCAGTTGACTATTTGCTTTCTCTCAGTGAGAATATGATTAACTATGACATATTCCTTTCTCCCCCACAGCGCCTCAGACGCTGTATTCTCTAGAAGTATGTGTGAGGCCCGGCTCCTGGTCCGTGAGAGTCCGACTGGGAGGGGATCCGTGGATTCGCCCTGGATCCCGAGCTGGCTATCCTGGTCCTCAAGACTTTGGAGACGTTCGAGCTTGGTTATGCATCATCCGAATTCTCAAGGTATGTTTCTAACAGAAAACACGAAATATTAAATTAATTGACAATGATGGTAAACTATACTTTTAAAACACCCGACAGTCGTAAAATGAAAGATTGAGAATAAATTTATATGGAAACAATAATCAAATTAGCAATCATCTCTTGAAGTCAACCCTAGGTTATCGACGAAAAGTATAAGGGAAACAACGCAAATAACCTTGTCGAAAAGGACTATTTCACATGTATGCGTAAGCACTAAGGAACTAGAAAGAATTGTAATATATATATATAAGTTTTTAACGCTTTCTTTGGATAAATTTGTCAATGGTTTTATTTCAGCGCCATGCTCGATCTCGACCACGCAGAAAGATCAAAGTTGAAGAGTACTAAGGTAACCTTAGTGCAATGTTAAAAGATGGCACTAAGGTTAACCTTAGTGTTAAGGTTGTTTTGTGCAACGACCGCCTGGAGTTATGTGATATTAATGTTGTCAATGTATGGAAATTGAAATGACGTTGAACAACACACGAAGTCAATGGTCAAAACTGACTTAGAGTTTTGCGCCAATTTAGATTGAGAGACACAAAGGCATTTAAACTTCCTGCGACATACCTTCAGAAGATTACCCTGTAAATGATGAACCCCAAAAAGCAATAGTATGTCATCGCAAGAGACTGATTTTAATTAAGAGATTCATTTATTTCATCCATTGACTTGAGGGAGTCGTTATATTGCAATAATTCCATAATATGTATGTGAACTTTTAGTTTTTTTTAAATCATAACAAAAACATCATTTCAGTATGTTTTAAATTATGAATACTGTAAACGAAGTGCTTATCATGAGGTTAAACTTCGCATACATATGCCGGAATGATTGTTCAAAAGGAGAACATTTGTTAAATCTAACCCGGCGATTATTCAAGGCAGGTGGTTATTTACTTCAAAGAGGATTTAGACACGGCGATTATTCAAGGATTTACGGTAATCAGAATGATTAACCGTGGCCTCTTATGATTTCAGCATTGACCTTTAAGAGGAGACTGATTCCTTGAAGTCCAGCCTTACTGAAGCATCACAGATCAGGTGAGTAAATGCAGTCATCCTTACAAAACAAGTCACATATTCCGCAGTAATATCTGAACGTTTGTGGATTTCAAGGTATCTCCTACTTTATCAATTCGAGCCTTTCGTAGGAAGAACGGCACTTGTCTTATCGCGTCTTTTTTGTTCAAACGTAAAATTACCCAAAACCAATGGACATCTACCCATTTCTTTGTAGCAGCGACCTTCAGATGGCAGTGCCAAGAAGGCTGTTAGTTTCGCCGTTGCCGTGTCACAAACCAGGTGGGTAAATACATCAATTCGACAGAAGTCGTTCCACATTCCTCTGTAGGGATCCTCAATATGATCTTAATCATTAATCAATCACATCAGTTAGTTTTGGTTCCAAACATATTTGATCAAACATCAGTAGGATATTTATACTTCATATACACAGATTAATAACCTTTGTTCCTCCTCTGTTTACAGCACAAGCACAGCTTGTCATGGGAATTGAGAAAGTTTCCTTCCGCAAGAAGTCACTAGCAGTAAGTAGAAGATACAATATGATAGTGTGGGTCCTAGATGAAGTGTTATTAAATGTTTCTTCCGTTGCCGTATCAAGTATCAATAAGTTTCGAGTAAAATGATTGGATGAATTTCAATATTCGTCTTCTTGAATAGAGAGGTCACGAATCTGCCTCTAATAGACTTAAAAACAAATGGCTTCATAAAGGAATTTGAAAACTACGAAACAAACATTTGAGTGGCGGATTTGACCTACATGTTCTGATAAAAAGTTGAAACAGTATCTGTGCATAAAATATAAAATATGACCACTATACAATTACTTGAAATGAATGTCAATATACTTAAGGTATGTTTTAAATTATGAATACTGTAAACGAAGTGCTTATCATGAGGTTAAACTTCGCATACATATGCCGGAATGATTGTTCAAAAGGAGAACATTTGTTAAATCTAACCCGGCGATTATTCAAGGCAGGTGGTTATTTACTTCAAAGAGGATTTAGACACGGCGATTATTCAAGGATTTACGGTAATCAGAATGATTAACCGTGGCCTCTTATGATTTCAGCATTGACCTTTAAGAGGAGACTGATTCCTTGAAGTCCAGCCTTACTGAAGCATCACAGATCAGGTGAGTAAATGCAGTCATCCTTACAAAACAAGTCACATATTCCGCAGTAATATCTGAACGTTTGTGGATTTCAAGGTATCTCCTACTTTATCAATTCGAGCCTTTCGTAGGAAGAACGGCACTTGTCTTATCGCGTCTTTTTTGTTCAAACGTAAAATTACCCAAAACCAATGGACATCTACCCATTTCTTTGTAGCAGCGACCTTCAGATGGCAGTGCCAAGAAGGCTGTTAGTTTCGCCGTTGCCGTGTCACAAACCAGGTGGGTAAATACATCAATTCGACAGAAGTCGTTCCACATTCCTCTGTAGGGATCCTCAATATGATCTTAATCATTAATCAATCACATCAGTTAGTTTTGGTTCCAAACATATTTGATCAAACATCAGTAGGATATTTATACTTCATATACACAGATTAATAACCTTTGTTCCTCCTCTGTTTACAGCACAAGCACAGCTTGTCATGGGAATTGAGAAAGTTTCCTTCCGCAAGAAGTCACTAGCAGTAAGTAGAAGATACAATATGATAGTGTGGGTCCTAGATGAAGTGTTATTAAATGTTTCTTCCGTTGCCGTATCAAGTATCAATAAGTTTCGAGTAAAATGATTGGATGAATTTCAATATTCGTCTTCTTGAATAGAGAGGTCACGAATCTGCCTCTAATAGACTTAAAAACAAATGGCTTCATAAAGGAATTTGAAAACTACGAAACAAACATTTGAGTGGCGGATTTGACCTACATGTTCTGATAAAAAGTTGAAACAGTATCTGTGCATAAAATATAAAATATGACCACTATACAATTACTTGAAATGAATGTCAATATACTTAAGGAACTTTTTAATTGTCCTGACATAAATGTGAATGTAATTTTTTTTCCTTCTGTCCCCAGTTTTTATCAAGTCTGAGCCGGAGAACGGGATCTGTTCTCTGCTGTGGTGGGAGGTCTCGAGGAGAAGATGACTAAATGTAATGTGACATTAGTAGGGGTTTCTGGGTATTGACTGGCTGACGAATTTCTTCTTAAAACTATCAAAATATGAACATATAATTCAAAATTTTATTACATTTTAGCCTATATTTTTGGCTGAAATGTTATTTTTAATTCTTAAAAGAAACCAGATAAGTTTATCACAAAACTGTAAGCTCTTTGTCGAGAACCAGTGCGCGTGCAAGGTAGCTAGGGCTGTGGGTGAGGAGCTAGGCTATACATTTGCGAATTACGCAGACACCAGTCGATTTTGACCTTGACCTTATTTTCAAAAACTAGAATACCATCATTCTGCTTGGCAGCATCACTATGCTTATGAATGTTGCAGTATATAATTAAATAATTTATCAATGTTATTCGGACCAAGATCTTTATGTTGATGAAATACGTTATTGTAATTTTATACAAGTTAAGAAATGTTTACTGGAGTGAGTGAGTTATTGTTTAACGCCGCTTCGGCGGTATTGCAGCCACTAGCGGCGAGGTTTACTGGAGAGGGATTAATATAAGCATGTTGCTTGTTTCCCAATCCAGCCGTATGAATTTTACACGGAATAAAATATGTTTAAATCAACCTTTGTTCCTCCTCTGTTTACAGCACAAGCACAGAGCTTGTCATGGCAATGGAGAAAGTTTCCTTCCGCAAGAAGTCACTAGCAGTAAGTAGAAGATACAATACATAATATGATATTGTGGGTCCTAGATGAAGTGTTATGTTTCTTCCGTTGCCGTATCAAGTATCAATAAGTTTTGAGTAGATTGGATGAATTTCAATATTCGTCTTCTTGAGTAGAAAGTCACCAAACCGCCTCTAATAGACTTTAGTGAGTGAGTGAGTTATTATTTAACGCCGCTTCGGCATAATAGACTTTAAAACAAATGGCTTCATATAGGAATTTGAAAACTACGAAACAAACATTTGAGTGGCGGATTTGGGATACATATTCCATAATATTCTGATAAAAAAGTTGAAACAGTATCTGTGCATAAAATATAAAATATTTCCACTATACAATTACTTGAAATGAATGTCAATATACTTAGGAACTTTTTAATGTCCTGACATAAATGTGAATGTAATTTTTTTCCTTCTGTCCCCAGTTCTTCTCAAGTCTGAGCCGGAGAACGGGATCTGTTCTCTGCTGTGGTGGGAGGTCTCGAGGAGAAGATGACTAAATGTAATGTGACATTATTAGGGGTTTCTGGGTATTGACTTGCTGACGAATTTCTTCTAAAACTATGAACATCTAATTCCAAATTTCTATCAGATGTCATAGCCATATTTAAAGATCATTCAGTCATTATTTTATTAATTATTAGCTTATATTTTTGGCTGAAATGTCTATATTTTTAATTCTTAAAAGAAACCAGACAAGTAACTGTAAGCTCTTGGGAGAGAACCAGTGCGCGTGCAAGGTAGCTAGGGCTGTGGGTGAGGAGCTAGGCTACATTGGCGAATTACGTAGACACCAGTCGATTTTGACCTTGACCTTATTTTCAAGGTCACGACACTTTGACCACTTTTCGAACTCTTGTTAACCCGATATATCATTACCTGATGGACTCAGTGCCTTGATGTGTGACTATGCAGACACTACTCAAATTGCATGACTTTGACCTTATTTACAAGGTCACCAGGGCACTTTGACCGGCTTCAGCCTCTTGTTATTAACCCATAGCATACATTATCTTGAAATTTGGTGACATCTGCCATTACGGAATTAATCAGACACCAGTCAACTTTAATGTATAACATTATTGTTGTTGATATGTCATGAACCTCAGCACCCAAGGTCACGAAGTCTACAATTTAGAATCCCCATTACCCAAGGAGTCTGCACACAACTGTTCAGCTCTCTATACCTTTTGGAACTGGAGAAGAAGATGAAAACAGGTTTTTAAGGTTGATCCCAAATGGGATCACGGGGTCAGGACATCTTCAATTTAGAATCCCTATTAGCCAAGGAGTCTGCACATACAATTTCAGCTCATCGGTTCTGGAGAAGTCGAAAATGCGAAAAGTTGAGGGACGGACGGCATGCCATAAGCCCCTTTCAGGCCTGATGAGCTAAAAACATGGAATTAAACATTCATTCCAGCGGACTTGGATTGTGCGTTACGTAAATTATTGTACAGGTGAATAAGGTTTGCAGGTAGATGAACTGCTTTTGACCTCTTCAGCACCAGCGGGTCGAAAGTGATCTTTCCTCTGTTTTGAGTTCGGTGGCTTCAATTGAGCCTCCAACTCTATCACGTTTGAGAAGCTGATGGCAGACGCAACCGGTGTAATTCCGGTGGACATCTTAGACGTTGTGGGTTGAAAAATAATGAGTTATAATGTGCAGTTGTTGTCAAACTAAAAGGTTGTACATGTATGTAAATGAACTCTATTGCATAATTCATTACTGGTATCACCTTAGATGGATCTCCGCCACATTTACCTTGGCGTAATTTCTTAAGTGACATAGAACTGTTTAGAGCATCAACACTTTCAGCAAGATAACCATGTTACTACACATTAAGATATTTAGTTAAACTCTTTGCCAAGTGCCAAGAGTTTTATTCAGTACCAAATTCATTTCAGTGGTGAAGCTTTTGGAGCTTAATTAAATGCATGATTTAGAACTGTCGTCACGTTTACAGAACAATTTTTAAAACGTTATTTCGTAAGTGGAAGGGTCGTCACTTTCTCCACTGTTACATGAACATGTGTCTCCCATTTTCCAAGTACGCATTCAAACCTTTTAGTATAATCATTTAACAGTTATTTCAATAGAAGATTTATTTCAACATTGCAACGAACATTCCCAACTAGAATCCTTTACTAATGTACAATGTGGTGATAACTCTCATAGACATTTACACTTGTACATATTTATTTTACTATAAGTTTCTACGTTATCATAAACCAAGCATTTGCCTGTAAGATGCTTTAAATAAAATATGTACGGTATGATGAAACTTCACTGAAGTTGAGCTTTTAACTGATTTTTTGTCGAGCACCATTTTCATAACTTCCTGTTTAAACACCTTCCTTTTGAAAATCAAATCATGTTGTCAAAGAATAAAAAGCACGTTTTCACACCTAATTCAGACAATTTAAATGATCCGATGTGTGTCAATAAACTGTTTCAGATAACTACATACGAAATTAAGTTCATGAATTGCAATCAAGGCATGACTTCAGGGCTTTTGGGGATATAGTGTACAGAACTCAAACTGGATAAAGCAACCGGAAGTGACGTTAAATGAACTGGTGCACGTTAAAATACATCCCTGTCAATTTCGAGTTTCGAGGTAGTTAGTTGGTAGTACAGTGGCATTATTTTTGTATTATGTATTAGCACGCGGTCATTGCAAATCTTATATTCTCTTTCTCTTTGGGTGTAATGTAACAATGATACAATTAAACTAGTATTGAATGATGCAAACATGCAAAAAAGCCTTTCACTGTATAACTTGCGCTTAAATACTAAATACTTAAATAAGCTGTCTTCAATAGACGAATATATGTCGACACGTGTCGAATATAATAAATATAAGAAGTTTACATATATATTTCCCTCTTTTAATTTTTTTTTATTATCTTTTTAATCAAATTGTAATCATCTAAAAATCAAATATATGTGAGATACAGAATCAGTTTTGAGATCGCCATGACAAGCGTTATCATCCAATGTACGCCTTGAGCAGGAAGTTTTAATTCTAGAAGACATACCACTATTGAATATTTAGCAGCCCCGACTTAGTTGGGGCTGCCATCAGTTTTGGCGCAGTTTCCATCGCCGCCGCGTTTTGTATTGGCTTTTTCCTAGAAGGTTTTGAGAACTCATGTACATAACTTGTTACAAACCCCCCTTGGTAATTTTTTTGACATGTTCACATTTAAGGTAAAAGGTCACGAGCTCTGAAATCGCTAAAAAAAAAAATCCTTGTAAACACGAAAAATATTTGTGCTATCAGGCTCTTATTTGGTATACATCAGCTATGGAGAAAGACGCAAGATTTAAAAACGCTTTCGCTAAAATCTGTCAAAGGTCAAGGTCATAACGAGGTCACAACTTAAGCACATTGTTAAATCTTAATTCCTCAAATACTGCTAAATGTCGCAAACATACAATTTAGTTTACTGTTTCTTGAGCGATAAATGACCAGTTTTATAATAGTATCATCTACGGATTTTCCACTTTGATTTCCTCTAATGCCGTATTAGCAGGATAAATTCAATGTGCCTAAAGAAAATTGCAAATTGACGCTAGGAGGCAGGTAGAATGACAAAAGTTAGAGGGACTGTAATTTGAAATTGACATTCGAATCTATCAAACATTAACAATTATAAAACATAATACATACGTACTGTATTGCAATGAATGTGGTGACATTTGCCTGGCCAACATGACGCAATATATGTTTATACCTCAAATACATTCAAGTAGAGTGATGTTGTTGATGATCCAAAGGAATTAAGCAACGTTTCAAACGTAATTATTACAGTGAGAAAACTCTGCATGGTTCGTTTTAAACCGAAGAATCACTGAGCTAATAGGTCAGTAGTAGTGAACAAGTAAAATGTATTGTTCACTTATCCATTAATCGTGGAAAGTTAAGTGTTCTTATACAGCGTTTTCTAAATATGTTTTATACTTGTAACATTTCGTGTGTAGTACAACTGGTAACAAATCCGAATAAATGTATTTTCAATAAAATAACGTAAATGAGAAATTGATGCAGTAGTGTTAGAATTTGAAACTTTAAAACATGTTTTTGATCTTGTCTTAATCAACTTTTAATTTGTATAATGCTAATCAACTTTTAATTTGTATAGCATCTCTTGAACTGAAAAAAACATTAATTATTAATGTATTGAAGAAATGAATTTACACATACTCGTAAATTAATCTCAAATTGTAAGAAACGTTTTACAGTTATTCTGATAAATCAACAACTTTTTGTCATCGATGACAGTCTAATTAATTATCTATATTGGTTTTGTGTAATCAATCATCAGTTTGTCACAAGAAATACTGGAAGTTTCAAATGAACAATGGATGTTTATCAAACATATTCCAAAAGTTTAAGTTACATTATGATTTAGATAGTAAATCTAAGTCTAATAAATAGAGGATATTTGACATTTCTCGTCGAATACCATGTATATATCATCGAGTGAAGTAGAAATGTATATTTTCACGAGTGGCGCAGCCACGAGTGTAAATATATTATTTCTTCTTCACGAGATGAGTTATACATGGTATTCGACGAGACATGCCAATTGTTCTATTTATTAGATTTAACAAACCATGCATATAGTTGGTAAATAACGTTCATTTTATAAACGGAGCCTCCGAGATCGCCTTCCTTTCCACGGCCATCCTATGACGTCATCCTATTGTTACGATGACGTCATATGATTGAAAGTGTTATTTCACTGAGTAGAATAACATGTTATTTTACTCAGTGAAAATACGGATTTTATTTTAACCTATAAATGCCGTATTTCACCACTGAAAATCGAATAAAGTTAGGAATTTGTTCTCGGTATACATATTTATTGCATAGTTAGCAGCTCCGACTAAGTCGGAGCTGCTATCAGTTTTTGTGCAGTTTCCATCGCCGCCGCCGCCGCTATTGGCTATAACTTTTTTCCTATAAGGTTTTGAGAACTCATATACATAACTTCTTACTTATACCCCTGGGGAATTTTTTTGACATGTTCACATTCATGGTCAAAGGTCAGGTCACGAGTTCTGAAATCGCTAAAAAAATCCTTGTAAACACGATAACTTGAAAAATATTTGTGCTATGAGGCTGTTATTTGGTGTATATCAACTATGGAGAAAGGCCAAGATTTGAAAAGGTTTTCACTAACATCCGTCAAAGGTCAAGGTCATAGCGAGGTCACAACTTAAGCATGCTTTTGTGAAAATGTCTTATTTCAACTATTAACACTTTGAATCATTACATGATTGTGATACACAATGAAAAGTGATCACTGATTGTGTGACCTTGAATTTTTAAGGTCAAGGTCACGAGATATGTCATGGTCATCAGTTCTGAAATCACTAAATAATTTCTTTCCAATGAGGTATCAACACCTCATATACATAACAAATTTGACATGTTCATATTCAAGGTCAAGAGTTCTGAAATCGCTAAAAAAAATCCTTGTAAACACGATAACTTGAAAAATATTTGTGCCATCAGGCTGTTATTTGGTGTATATCAACTATGGAAAAAGGCCAAGATTTGAAAAGGTTTTCGCTTACATCGGTCAAAGGTCATAGCGAGGTCACAACTTAAGCATGCTTTTGCGAAAATGTCTTATTTCAACTATTAACACTTTGAATCCTTAAATGGTTGTGGTATACAATGAAAAGTGATCACTGATTGTGTGACCTTGAATTTTAAAGGTCACGGTCACGAGATATGGTCATGCTGACCAGTTCTGAAATCACTAAGTAACTTTTTCCCATGAAGATATTAACATCTCATATAGATAGCTTAATTTCTTTCTTATACACCTGGTGAATGATTTCGACATGTTCACATTCAAGGTCAAGGTCATGAGTTCTGAAATCACTACAACAATCCTTGTATACATGATAACTTCAAACTTTTTTTGTGCTATTAGGCTCTTATTTGGTATATATGAACTATGGAGAAAGAACAAGATTTGTAAACGTTTTCGCTAAAATCTGTCAAAGGTCAAGGTCACAGTGAGGTCAAAACTTAAGCATGCTTTTGTGAATATCCCATATTTTAACTATGAACACTTTGAGTCAATGCTATGAAAAGTGATCATTGATGGTCAAGGTCATGAGATAATGGTTAAAGCCACGTTAATCCTTGGATAAAATTTTGAAAGAAGAAGTAGGTTTTAAGAACAAACTTGTGAAAAGTGACCCCAGTGATGATTAGTAATAACTCGAATAATGAACAAATTTTTGTTAAAAAGAATTCCCATTGTATTGATGCTGACGAGAAGGCGGAACAGGAAAAGGCGAGCCCTAAGTTTCGGAGCTGCTCTGCTCTTGCGGTGTCCCGCAAACGCTAATCTAGTTTGGTAAAGTGTTTCACAAACAAAACTTTTTTTCTGAAATATCTATTAAGTTGGCATTTTCATTAAATAACTCACTGGTTAACTAAGGCTAGTGGTCCAGAATGTAAGTAATTGTCTTAACTCTCCACCAGGGAAAAATTTGATGCGATCCTTTCCTGACAGATATGGGGAAGAAACTTTAGGAAGACACCCATTCGATTAAGCCCATGTGCTCTTTTTAGCAGTCGGGACTGCTATCAGTTTTTGCGCAGTTTCCGTCGCCGCCGCCGCCGCGTTTTGTGATTTTTCCTTCATAGCTTCTTACTTACACTTATTTTTTTTACATGTACACATTCAAGGTTAAAGGTCAAGGTCACGAGATTTGAAATCGCTAAAAAAAATCCTTGTGAACACGATAACTTGAAAAACATCTGTGCTATCAGGCTGTTATTTGGTGTATATCAACTATGGAGAACTATGGCCAAGATTTGAAAAGGTTTTCGCTAACATCCGTCAAAGGTCAAGGTCACGCCTTAAGCATGCTTTTGCGCATATGTCATTGAAACTATTAACACTTTGAATCATTACATGATTGTTATACACAATGGAAAGTGATCACGGATTGTGTGACCTTGAAATTTAAAGGTCACCAGTTCTGAAATCACCAAATAACTTTTTTTCCAATGTATTAACACCTCATATACATAGCTTCTTTATTATAAACCTGGTGAATGATTTTGACATGTTCAATGTCAAAGGTCAAGGTCATGAGTTCTGAAATCACTACAACAATCCTTGTCAACACGATAACTTCAAACAACACGCTCTTATTTGGTATATAACTATGGAGAAAGACCAACATTTGAAAAGGTTTTCACTTAAATCTGTCAACGGTCAAGGTCACAGCGAGGTAACAACTTAAGCATGCTTTTGTGAATATGCCTTATTTAACTATGAACAGTTCGATGCACAATGAAAAGTGATCATTGATGGTGTGACCTTGAAGGTCAAAGTTCAAGGTCATGAGATATTGGTTAAGGCCACGTGAATCCTTTGATCCAATTTTGAAATAGGTTTTAAACTTATGAAAAGTGACCCCAGTGATGATTCAACTTGTTAGTAATAACTGGAATAATGAAACAAATTTTGTTTTAAAAAAATCCCATTCTATTGATGCTGACGAGAAGGCGGAACAGGGAAAGGCGAGACCCTAAGTTTCGGGGCTGCTCTGCCCGCAAACGCTCATCTAGTTTTTATTGTTTTACACCAATATAAATGTAAGAAGTAATATCATGACATTGTTATTTTTCTAAACGAATTAGCTTTCAGTTATTGCATTTAATTTTCAGTCCATTTGTTGTGCTCCAAAGAAATGTCATGGTAGGAGAATAAACTTGTTGACATAAATCACGTTTCAAATGAAGGGAAATTAACAAAGATCATCAATGTCATTTCGAAAAGAATCACTAAATCAAATGATTATTTTAAGTGTGACATTTGTTATCAACAATGAAATAAATTAACACTTTATGTGATAAATGTATTACCATGGGATTAAAAAAATGTCTGGGTCCTTAAATTTGTTCTTCAACACAGTTGTCTTTGAATAATGTGACAAAATCCGATTATCATGTTAAAATTGAATATTAATTTGTCATTATCTTCATCCCTGGAGGGCAATTAGTCAACCTCGTCTGATAAGTCAAACAGTTATTTTTACATAAAAGATAATTTAATTGAATATGTGTCAGCCACTACCGTGGGGATGTTCAAAACAATGTCAATATTCCTCCAGTTTATCATCTCCACTTACAGCAGTAATATCCAGGGAATACTTTAATTTGCAACAATATTTCCCTAGAGTACATGTTTGTTGTATATTATTGCAAGGTTCTAGAGGTTAGATGAGTAAGGAAACATAACTAAATATCTAAAGTCTAATGTTTTCTTGACAAATTGTTTGCTAAGTCATAGATAAAATAATGTTACATTTTGCGTTTAATTGTTTATGCAAAAAGTATTTACATATTAATTGTATGACTGTGTAATATAAACACTCTCTTTCATTAAATGCAATAAAGTTACTAGTTCACAAAATCATATGATAATTGAGGCAGTTGTTTCTATTCTTGAAGATGATAATGACGTCCAAAATGATCTACTGCATTAAATGTTGGATTTTTCCACGAATCTACTGCACGTGACTCCCCGACTCGAGAGGAATATTATTACCTCTTGGCGTCAAATGAAAGGTGGGCAAGAACTTCATGTAAGGTGGCATGAAATTTCATGGATCGTGTATATGCATGTAAAACAAAACCTACAAAGCTTACATGCAGCTAATAATAAAAATAGCTTGCAGCATATGATATATATATCCGTATATATAACTTAAATTCATCAATAAAATTGTTATGCATATACTCTCTTAATATGTTCTATTATACAATACATGTTTGTTTGGTAGATGAAATATGAATGTACATGTTATAATATTTTATGTGGTGTATAGGCTGCGGAGTGACCGACAGCCGACAATCCGCATTCAGTCCTTGTAATGTACATGTGTAAGTGGTGTATAGGCTGTGCGAGTGACCGACAGCCGACAATCCGCATTCTGTCCTTGTAATGTACATGTATGTGTGCCGGGTGTATAGGCTGGGAAAGTGACCGACAGCCGACAGCCGACAATCAGGTTCTATATAAAGTAACACATCTTGGCCTACATGTTAATGTGTGGTGTATAGTCTGGGCAAGTGGCCGACAGCCGACAGCCGACAATCAAGTTCTATTTATAGTAGTATAGCTGTAGTGTGTAGTCAGTGCGTGTCGCCGACAGCCGACAATCCACCTTCTTTCGTTATGTATATGTACCCGTGTTGTATACTAATAGTTCAAGTGAACAGTCGGCATATTAAACAAAACTTTAAATTACGGAATAGCGTGATTTAACTTTTCATGTTTTTATATCTTCATTACACAGATAAGTAATTGATTTTCATGTTTTAACTATTCAAAAGAATAACAATTAAGTGTATCTTAAATAATTTAAACAGATTACCGGCCATCAAATACATTTTTCTGACATTAAAAATCCTAACCGTCTTTTTTTTCTGCAATATATTATTTGGGTCAACTTCTCGACTTGAATTCTTAAACACATGTGTCCTTTCGTTAGAAACATTGTTATACCCCTTATAACTTGAGATAACCTTCCACGCTATTTTAGTCAGTGGGCCGAAACCTGTACGACACTCATAAATGCAGGTTCGCTGCAACTTACCGGTGAATAAAAGAACTTTACATTAAAATGCTCTCCATTATACCCTGATTCTAAAACAAAAATGTTCTACTAAAAATCTTGGTTCATTAATGCACACGGTGACTTCAAAGATGGGTACCGTTGTTACGGTTTACTGAAACCAAACGAGTTGACGACAAATGAAATGAACTGTTTGAGAGGCATTCTAGAAGTTGGTGTGATGAAGAAGACAAATATTTTATGGATGATCAACTTCTTTATTTACAATAGTGACGTTTCGGTATATGATAACGGTATAAGGATTTATACCGAAAAGTCGCTATTGTTAATAAAGAAGTTGATCATCAATTTAAAAAAAATATCAAGATACATAAAATTTTATTCTCAATTATGAAACAACATTTCTTTTTACCAGCATTTCAATATTTATTGAAAAGCATGACAAATATATTCATTGATGTTATTTAAGATATTCAAAATTATTAAAAAGAGCCATTGGCTCTGTAGCTCATCGGGTAATCATTGAGTATCTCCAAGGAAAATATTGACATACTAAATATGACATTACGCTGCCAAATGAATTTTTTTTATCATCTGTGTGCAAGATACACCCCAACAGATTTTCAGCTTTGGGGGGTGTAATGGTTCTGGAGGAAAAATGATGAAAATGTGAAAAGTTTACGGACAAAACGAGATGCCTAATGGGACAGACGCTTGACACTGGTTTATGACATAAGCAAATCTGGCCTTTCAGGCCTGATAAGAAAGATAAATCTGTGGAAAGTAACTATCTGAATCATTATTCACATCTATGAGCTTTACAGAGTTTACTATCGTTTCAATAATGTACTTTACTTTATGTAAAATATTTCTTGAAACCAACTTGGTGCGTAAGGCAAAGAGGACAAATTGGTAGAAATCTCCTAAATTTGTATTCCCAACACACATTTGCAAACAAACAGCAGATGGCTGAATACTTGAGGTTCTGAAATTAACAATTAATTGCTAATAATACACATTCTTTACATTTCACATGAAAATGTACTCAAAACTTATGAAAGTATCAAAGTATGTCATATATAGCCAAAGCAATTACATTATATTGCTGAATATTGTTTATATATCTGACACTGGTGCATTTTTATCACTGTACTTAATACTTTACACAAAATATGCACAAATTACTCATTGTGAAAATACTAACAAAATATTCTGAATTATATTTATGTTGATGAAACATCACAAATTTACAAAAACAATAGTTTCTTCACTCATGTCGCAGTGAGTGAATATTGGGAAAACTTTGCGACACAAATCGAAAATAACACCATCTATGCTAATTTCCATGAAATATTCATTTATTGCTTTTGATATTTCATATAAAACTTATTCCTAAAAAGAAAAACAAAAATAATATACCTGAAGAGGGATTTCTATACACATAATTTACTCTTTGCGAACAAGTGAAACTCAGCAGACCATGCCATCAGTTTGGCTATATGAGACAAA
The DNA here is from genome assembly GCA_936450465.1 of Gibbula magus. Taxonomy (NCBI): domain Eukaryota; kingdom Metazoa; phylum Mollusca; class Gastropoda; order Trochida; family Trochidae; genus Gibbula; species Gibbula magus. Next base: position 27,300,760 of record OW388294.1, read on the forward strand.
TTGGACGCTCTGCATGGTGGGGAAAAATCATTAAATAATTTGGAAAGGGAACAGTCATTGAAAAAATTGATCATTAGACATTCAAAGTTCTGGCTGTGAAATAAGAAATTGAATTATATTCTCAACACAACTGGAACACATTTCCACAGTCCGTATTTCTGGAATTATATCATTGTATCATTCATCTCATACAACATCGCTGTCATCACAGTCACTGTCCTCATTCTCATCAGTTTCTTGTGGCTCATAGCGGTTGGTGCAATCAGTACAATGGCACATGTCCGTGCAAGGAATGTTGGACTTTTTGCAAGTACATTTGTTTGAACAACAAGTTGACTTCTTGCATTTGCAAAATACACTTTGCAGTATGCTGGGGGGTGCAATTTCCATATTGTTCCACTTCACAAATAATTGTGAATCAACTTTTTTCCATCCATTGCCAACTGGGTTTGGGGCACATACTTGCTGCATAATACACTTTCTGTACAAGCATGCTTGATAATTTGCTCGAAGAGAATGCAACTGCAAACTGTCCATATTTGGTGGCAAACTTGCATCCCCAACACAGCCAAACCTGAAGCAGTCGTATCTGACTTCATTTACACTGCGACAACCTTTCCATCCATAGAGGTCACAAACAAACTGTTCCAACTCCAGTTGAAGATGGTCTGAAACAGTCCAATCTTGTCCAAGTTGCTGGAAGGTTTCCATGTAAAGTGGATTGCTCATCATCAATTTCAAGGCCTTGATCTTCCCCTTGCTTTTGAAGGCACTCACTGTATCACAACCTGTGAAAGGATGCAACCCAACAACAGCTTTTGCAACATCACCGCCAATTGCATTCTGGATTTTCGTGATGTCAATGATTCTTGAATTGCAGGCAGAAGACAGCAATATCATGATATGGTTGTCAACTAGAGAAGATGCCCATAGGCTGATGACAAAAACATCTGTGTCGGCTGATCGAATGAGAATGTCAGTTGCTGAGGGGCAAGTTGTTGCAACGTGGAGAACATGCAAAAACATTCTGGTGTCTGCTTCTTCCTGATCTGTATAAAGCTCTTTGATTTCTTCTGTGGCTACACCATCCTCTGACGCAGACAGTTTATCACAACTGGCACCATTTGTGACATACAGGCAAACACCAAAGAACATATCTGGTGGACATTTCTTCCATTCATTCACAATGAATGACAGTAATTCCTCCTTGTTTTCACCACATGCAAGGTATTTTTTCATTTGACGTGGCATCTTTTGTTCCCTGGATTGTATGTGTACCCTTGTTTCTCCTGCTTGTGCTCTGTTTCTCCTTTCAAGCTGCTTGATGGAATCTTTCAGGTATCTATCCCCAACAAAATCTACTCTCTTGGCATGATATCTAAGTGCTAGGGCAATCACTTGTTTGAGAACACAAACAGCAAACTGTCCAAAGGTTTCCCCAAATTTCTGATTTTGCTGAATTAAAGCCATTTCATCAACTATGAGAACAGAATCATGACCTGGTTCTCCGGTGCTATCGTGTACACGAGATTCAAGTTCATGTAGCAGAGATGACTTTGTAGTCTTGGCTAATGAACCATCAGGTGTTGCTAAAGAAGCTGGTACGGTAGTGAGAGGATATGTGAGAACATCTTTCAAATCCAACTTCTTTTCCTGAGCAGTAATGAGCATTCTGGAGAAGAGATATCTGTCCTGTTTAAGGGATGATCTCACAACAGATAACTTTGATGCTTTGGATTTCCCGATGTCAGAGAATGTTTTAGATGAAGGGAGAGTTAACTTGTCAAAAAAGTCCTTTGATCCATCCTCTAATCGCTCACTGACAAACTTTTGAAAGCAAAGTTCACCTTTATTGTATGCAGTGCCAAGATCTGTTTTCACTTCTTCAGGTGCTACAGCTCCAGAACAAACGGCAAACAACTCTGTGTGATTGCTGGTAGTGAATGGATTTCCAAAGTTGGAGATTGTATTCATTGCATCTTGTACAGCTTGCTCATCAGCAATTTTTCTTGAGTGCATCAGTTCCCTTTGTGTCCTAGCAACATCAGATGTGGCACCAGACATTGTGTAACACTCATTGGCAATCGAAGCACGAGCAGGATGACTCAGAATCCATCTTCGAACAGCTCCCTTGTTGAGAGTAATTCCTGTTAGCCCTCCCTTGGTCTTTGAGTCTTTGTTGAAGGTTTGCTCTATTGTTTGGTCGCAAGCTGTCATAGAAAATCCATGATCATTATGTCGTTTGACTGCAAATTGTCCTTGTAAAAGATGACCGTGTACAAAAGGATGTGAAGATTCAAGGTCCTTCATTTCAAGGTAGTAGACTGGCAAGTAGCGTGAGTAGTTGATTCGGCCGTACGCAAAAAACCATGGGATCATATCTCTAACAGCTGATAGATGTAGTCTCCAGTTCCCCTCTCGTGTGGCTCTAATGAAGAGAAGCATCAGCTCAACCATCTGCAGATATGAGGACCAGAATGCATACATCAAACTCTCCTTGCTCCTGGATTCCACAAATGCATCATATTCCTTCAGGAAATGAACCACAGCATCATTCTCAGTAACTTGAAGGAAGTAGGTGACTACATCATTCTCATTTTTTTAATAATAATCTCCATGATGGTTTTGAAGGTGCTTGATCCCTGCTGTTCTATGAAGTCCTGTAGCCGTAAGCGGTGTAATGCTTCTGCAATGATTTTATGGCAACGCAAACTTCTATTGTAATGATGTCCATTCATTACACCTGTGATTGATCCCTCAGCAACAATTCCTGACTCGATTGCAATGTCTTTTAGTCCGGCATGCTCAAATCTTTTGCCAATTGCAGCCATAAAAGCCATGCATGTATGAAATTCTCCAAGCCTGATAACAAGTTTTTCTTTCATCTCATGTCGACCTTGCCATCTGATTTCTTGGGCCTTAGCATATATAGCCTGGTCCATGACAACTACCACAGACGGTAGACCAAGTTTGTCAGCAATTTGTATGCTTTTCTCAAGGACTGCATTCACTGTTGCTTTGTCGGTTGGGCTGGCATCTATAACTGGAAGGTAACCAATTATGCTCAGGGGTTGATCTTCTTTACTGAGAATCTGGTTGAAACCAGTCCAGCTTGGTATTTGTCCTTCAACCTGGAAAAGAAAAATTGATATTGTTAAACAGTAGTTGAAAATTTCAAATATAGAGCTCTGTAACTCATCAGGGTTTTAACAATAACTAACAACTAAACAATAAGTTTCAGAATGTTAATTTTAAGAGCTATAACAAATTTCAAGTACTTCAGATCAATTGAGCTATAAAGTAACTGTAGGAAAAGCATTTAACAAAATAGATATTTTTTCCAAATTTGAAATCAAATCACAACACAATAATTAAAGGGGTCATGATATCTTGGAATAAACTTGTACAGAAAAAAGCTTGTACATACATGTGAGAAAATGTTTAAGAATAAATATGGACAACCCTTGTATTAAATAACAATGCCACGCATAAGCCAAAAAGACATTTTACTTAACATACCTGACAATTTTTGGCAAGATAATAAGCTTGGTCAGATAGTTTCCCTCTGTATTGTGACTCTGGATCTCGATCCGTATCAATGTCTCTGCCTGAAATGATTAATTATGAAGAGCATTAGAGAGAATCATACCCTGATTCCCTTAAAATTACATCCTCAGAGTAATTGTTTCATCTGTTTGATGAAAAACAGAAACAAAGAGCATAAATAATATTATGAATATGAGGGGTAAAAATACCAAAGGCACAAGAACACATCATAACATATGATTCCATTATATATCAAGTGTAGTAATATTCAAACAATTATTGTGAGAGTTAGAAGCAACTGTCAGATGGACACATTGATAGTTGGTCAGACACTCTTACCACTAAATATATATATATATATACACCTAGTCATTTCAAATTCAGTATTTGGTTTAGTGAATTGAAAGGTTTTCAACTCAACTGGTATAATATGTCTGGAAAATATACCATTTATTCAAACAAATGGTTGTTTAAAATGACAAAATACATTCAATCTTAAAAACCTTACTCTTAAACTGATCAGGGCCGCTTCTCTTTGGTCCGTGAAATGGCAGCACATCAGGGAATGGAGCTTCTACAGTCCTTTTCCTGTCACGGCTGTTCTGAATCTTCTGTGACACGGATGCATTGTTATCTGCCGGGTCTGTCTGCTGAATGATGATGCCATTCGTATTGTGCGTGGTTCCTTTACCTTTAAATCAAATCAGTTTACCAAATGAAAATAATATTGATTTGACTTGTGTCTTAACATCATGACTAGATAATCACTCTTAATTCTTACAATTCCCTTAATACAATATACCTTAGAACTTTCAAACAGTAATTTGGCCATTTGATGGCTTCGCCAACCTCGTTTCTATAACATGAGCATTATATCAACATAATATTATACATAAACATTACACAGAATTGTATCTAGTACCATTACACACATGATTAGGAGGATGAAATAACATTTCTTTAAAACAGTGACTATTTGCTGATCATTAACATTAACTAGACTGTTCAAGTGTCCTTAAGAACACAGTGGTTGGATGTGAAAGTATGTGCACAGTGGTGTTAATATATATGAGATTGATGAGTTAATAATGTGGTATCAAACGAGTAATAGAGGGTTTGATATCAAAGATTGACAAGTTACTAAGGATGAGATTACATGCAAGGAAGGTTAATACTCTATCTATTACTACAGTCTACAGATAAAGAAAAGATGAGGATAGATAAGCATTAAAAAGCAAAGAAGATTAAGATAAATCAGCATTGAGACCCACACCAGATGCAGATTTTAAAAAGATAGATTCGGGAAAACATTTTATTATCTTACCACATGGTCAGAATCTGTCAAAATAAAATCATAATTAAACATATGAACACTATTTTGAAATTGCTATTTAAATTATACTGTTTAAGATTATGCAGAACCGGATACATGTAATATTACATACCTGTGAGAGTTTCTTCCCCGAAATCGTTGTTGTCCCACACTAGTGTTGTGAATTTCGCCGGAGCAAATCCTGGGGGTACAATGTTGTCACTGTGGAGCTGTTGAACAGCCAAGGCTGTGTCATGTTCCAAAGTGAACGAATGTGAAACACAGTGTCCGAAGGCATTCAACAAGGACTGGAGTCTGGATGAACCTAAAAAAAAATTTTTTAAATCTATCAAATGATATGAAAAACATCATGATGAAACAATATCAAACTATTAAAAATATGACAAATAAAGAAGGCAGTTTTCACAGTTCTTCTCTTCAGTTATCCAAAACCTAAATGATATTATGTAAGCCGCTGGCAGTAGGTTTAATTAGATGTCCAAAAAAATTCACTGACTTTAAACCTCTAAATTAATAACATGATTGAAACAAAAAGACAAATGAAGTACCTGTGAGATGTCTTATGGTCATGCCAAGTGCAACTTGTTTGGGCATCAACTTCCTTCCATGGGATGCAAATGATAGGATATCTTGAGAGACAGAGAGTATCCGCTTCTGTGTCTGCAGATCAAGTGGAATCCTGTCTGTCCTGAAATCACTGGATGCATCACAGCTCCATGCTAGAAAGTTGAAGAGTTCTGTAGGCACCATGTTGTGACACTCCTCAAAAGAAACATCTCCAGATTGGGGTGGCCAACAACTCAATCCAGGGGTGGATGCAAGGGCTGATCGAACAACTAAGGCCGCTCTATAGATTTGTGCAAAATCATCCTGTCGTGAATGTTCTGTTGAGTCTGATGATGGAATATGCCTCAAGTCAAAGTCATTAGACTCGTTATCAGTATCACTATCACAAGGAATGTTCAATAACTGTTTTGAATGATTTTCATTGTAGAAGACCAATTCACAAGAGTTTGGCCTGAGCTGAACATATTCAAGTGTGGGGAATGCTTTTTGGAGTCTTGACTTTAACTGAAAATGTCTGTAGTTGCTGATGTCAATATATTCATTTTCTTTCACGATAGATATGAAAAGTTTTGTCAACAGACTCATTTTCATAACATCTCCTTTTGAAATAATTCTGTCTTCAATAACATCTTTGCAAAATATTTCAAAGGATTTAGTTAATGGCCTGGCATTGAAATTTTCTTGCTCAGTGTACACACATCTTGTGTATTGCTTGTAACATGAAGCATGATACCTCACTTCTATAGAAACAGGATCATATGGTCCAACTTGTAACAAAATCCTTTCATCATTTTTCAATGTTGCTGCCTCAATCAATTTATCAGAAGATGTTTCACAAGTAATAAGCTTTTCTAATGTCCTCTTTCTGTCTGACTTCACAACTGCAGTTTTGGATTTTCTACAAATAATACACTCATATTGAAGAACGTGTTTTGACCTCCTTTCTGTAACATTGCCATTACAAAAATCAGATCTGAGTTTTATTTTCTTTGTCACAGGTTCATCAATAGCTACAGACTCACATGTCAATTGTAATTCTTTTAAAACTCCCTTTTCCTTCCGTGTCTGTCCTTGCTCTATCCTCCTTCTATCTGTAAACTTCTGGTAACAACGTCTGTGATAGCCGGCCACATCTTTCCCATCAAAATCGAAATCAACAGCAATCAGCTTCTCATTACCATCCAATAGGGACCACTGTATCATGCAATCACATAACTTCGCCCAACTAACGTCAGAAAATGCAAGAATCGGCTCAGTTTTGTCAAGCTCTAGCAGATGACAACAACACTGCCTAGGGGCAGCCATGTTGCAGTGCCGGGCAGAATGGGTGACCTATAAATGCAGGCTTCTGATTGGTTGAAATTGCAGTGTCTCTATGGTTACATGTAAACAAATTTATCCATTTTTAAAGGCCTTTTTCTCATTACTGAACACACTTTGGAAGTAGAACATTTTACAAATTTGATTAAAACAATGTTCTTTATTGATTTTTTATGAGAAATGTTATTCACGCTTTAGACTGAAGCACTTTGACACAGTTTCTGTACTCGGCCCACTGACTATTTATACTGATTTTGAAACAATGTTGTACACGCGTTACCTCGCGTGGCGTTTAGTGTTATGCTGTGTATTTGACTGGAGAGTTATTTAAAGGGAAAGTAGCACTTTTTTTCAAATTTCCCATTGATAATGACAGTTTATGTCATTTATATTTACTTTACAGGGTAAAACATCTTATTACACAAACCAATTATCCGTAGTTTTATTTTATTGTGAACACAATTTATTATTTTGAATGACAAAAACGATTCACATTGATTTACTTAACCGTGTACACTCATTTTTTAACTTGATTTTCCGTAGAGAGAATGTTTTTTTTACTATTGGTGACATTATTTTTCAAATACATTTCATCGACTTATTTCGGCGAAAAAACGTACTACTGTCCCTGAAAGGGGCTGTAGCACGTTTTTTCGCTCAAATAAGTTGATGAAATGTATTTGAAAAATAATGTCACTAATAGTAAAATACCCTTCTCTCTTCAGAAAATCAAGACAAAAAATGAGTGTATATGACTCAGTAAAGCCATGGGAATCGTTTATGACCTTTGAAATAATAAAATGTGTTCACAATAAAATGGCCGCCATGCAATTTTTGCATTATACGCAACACCGTTATTACCAATACGGATAATCGGTTTGGGTAATAAGATGTTTTACCGTCTAAAGTCTATATAAATGACATGAACTATCATTACAAATGGGACATTTGAAAAAATAAAATTTGAAAAAAAAGTGCTACTGCCCCTTTAAAACGGGTTAGTGAATGTTCTACCCTCCAAAATGTATTATATTTATATGTCATTTTCTTTCAAAATGAAGTAAAAAAAATGGAATTGGCTTCTTTGATTTAATGTTTCGTAGTGAGTATAACCGTATTATACCCTCACCTAGCGTTCAGTCCGTCCGTCCATCCATCTGTCGGTCCGTCTGTCCGAGCATTAAAGATCACTGGATTTCTTCAACACTGGTTGTCAGAAGCTCTTTAATATTCAACATATACATTCACTGGACATACTTGTTTGGCCTTTTGAAGAACTTTATCAACCGTGACTTAAATAACATAGTCTTGTTAAGTTTTTTTCAAAATCTTGGTCTCCATTCTACTTCTCCCAACGGTTATTTTACACTTTTTACACTTTTAATATATTCAATAGATGGTGTAATAATATATGACCTAATTTGCATATTTATGCAATTTTTTAGAATTATTTGTCTACATTGATTATGAAGAAAAACCAAGATATATGGAAAGTCAACTTCTTTATTGCAATGGGGCGGGGTAGCGCAGTGGTTAGCGCGTTCGGGGTCTGGGGTTCGAATCCCGCCAGGGGCACGGCAACTTTGTGTGCAGTAGAGAACTGTTCTACACGCAGTTTGGTTTGGGTGCAATGCTATATTGAATTTCAGCATAGTACCACCCATGGTTCGCTAGTTCCAGCCGGTGCTCGCAGGTTTCACCGCACTACATAGCCACATGGCGTTGCGGGCTTTCTCCCTGCGAAATACTCTTGAAAGCGGCGTTAAACCCTAACTCACCTCACCTCTTTATTGCAATGAAGGCATTCATTGCAATAAAGAAGTTTGACTATCCATTTGTCTTGGTTTTTCCTTCATCTCTACAACTTCTTAAATACCTCTTGCATATCTCAATCATTTTTTATTCTTTTATTATTTTTCTTATTATTGTTTACATGATAACACTTTGAACTTTGTCTATTTGAAGGGAAGGGTTTGTTTCCGGAGCAGATCTCTAACACTATATGACCATACCTCATTATATTTGGTGTACTGCCTCCCCATATCTTGAAGATGTGCCTTTTGGGGTTTGAACTTTTTTCATAATATTTTTGTTCTGTTTCCATGGCAACAATTTTGACCCTTTTATTGGAAGAGTAGAGTTTCTTTTCTTTAAAAATGATTGACCAATTCTCACTTTATTTTGTATACTACCTCCTCATATCATGTAGATGTGCGTTTTGGCGGTTAGAACTTTTTAAACTGTTTAAACAAAAATTCTGTTTCCATGGCCACATTTTTGACATCTGTCTTTTAGAAAGGTATTGACTTGAATTGAATTGGGGACAGGAGGAGACACATGTTTTTACGAGCAAAAATACCTTACAGTTTAACTATATACTGCAAAAACGTATTATTCAACTTATGTTGGCCCGGGGGGATAAGTCATATCATTTATACCAGTTAGTGGGTAGTACACGTGTAACGTTTCATGAAATGAAGGGTTTTAGAGTTCTGCTCCGGAAACGTATCTATCCCTAAACAAAGTCCAAATCAAACGCGTTTCTATGGAAACGAAACACATTTTAAGAGAAATCTGAAAATATCAAAAGGCAGGCGTTTAGTTAGTGGGTACTACATATGCACAGATTCAGAACGGTCGAGTTCGAGTTTTGCGCCGGAAACGAAATGATTATTTACAGACGAACAGGACGATGACAAAAAACATTTCAAATGACACCGCCAACCCTACCCATTAAAAGCTTGAAATTTTATAATTTGTCGTTTTCATTTCGGTTAGGTTTATATATATATATATCAACTTTCATAATCAATACTTTATATTCCAATATTACAATATGCATATTTCTGCTTCTTGTTGCGAAGCTTCTTCAGGGAATAACTGTTGGAAGCATAGCGGTAGTTTTATAGTCCATGTACAAATCTATTTACAAAACCACATTATTCTTGTTTCTCAACACCAATCACGTGCTTCGAATGTATCCAAATTTGAAGGATGTTTTATGTTATTTTTCTCCTACTAAATGAAAACTGGAAACACGTTAATATCCTGCAATGAAACCACAAAGAACATTGTGCGATGTTATGAAAATACAAGACATTACATTATAGAAGATTTGTTCAACAATGTGTCGGTCAATTCAAGCCCTCCATATAATTTCATTTAATACAAAACAACGTTGTTTAACTTAGTTATCTTTAAGGTGGAATACTTGTTTTATTCAATGGACATGCGATTTCAATAATATTTGAAATAGGATTGGTTCACACTTCGACCGAAAAGTTTGACGCGGACATTGTGTTGGCGGAAAAGAGGAAGAAGGAATATAAATTAAATCTGCTGCAATGGAACAATTAAATTATCAGTATCGCCTTGTTGCTTAACGGAAAGTCCCTATTTGCTCCTTTGACACTATGTATAAACCAGGGAAATACAGATGAGCGACCATTCACTGGCTCAAAAAATACATGCAGGGCTGCCTACCTGTACACTTTTGGAATATTTTGTACTCTTGAAAGTCGTAAAATATGACTATACATTCTACACCTTTCCCGTGAAAATAAGAATCGTTCATTTCATAAACTTCTGATTGGGGTAATGGAGAACTGAACTGTTACTGAGTAAAATAAAAACTAAATTTCAGAGTTAATGCCAATAAACAAAGTCAAAGTGATTATTGTTATCAAACGAGAGCATGATATCTTGAAACTAATAGTATCATACTAACTCTATCATTATTGTACACCGAAACATCACAAAATACTCCAAAATTGCAATATGTATACAAATTAGTAACAATTAAGAGTAACACGCTTTCTACTGAAAGGCGTTGTAACACGTGTTTGGCGTATATTTCTTTCCTCAAAATCGCCATTTATGTGTATACAAAATATTGTTTCGTTAGAGGGTATAACATCTCATTACACCACCTGATAAGCCGTATCCATAGAAACTCCCTATTGGTAGAAAATGGAGCGACCGTGTGACAGGTCGATGTGTAGGTATAATGCGAATTTGAGAGTTCAGACCGCATGATGCACGGTTGACCTTTCCACCATGGTGCAATATTTAGATTTTTTATCTGAGTGTTTACATGTAGGTATCATTACATTAGTCAAATGACCTGACCTCTCTTCGGTCGGCCATTTCAATGTAAACGCCTTAAAATGGCTACTGGATGGCGGTATTGTAAGTAAACCAGTATAGCACTAAGTTAAATCTCATTCCAGGATAATAATATTTTACTTAACAGTGTATATAGTGTAATTGAAAATCAACATTTGTTGCTGTAATGTGATGTCATTCTTTCAAGTGGAGTGATTACACTTTACTTACTTATGCACCTTCAAACTCACAATCATGAAACTGTCAATTTCAATTGTTACGGTATTGGCTTATCTAAAGCGATAAGAAGTGTTCCATAAACAGATTGCAATCAAGTAAATTTGTACATTTTATGATTTGTTTTAGTTAAATGCCAAACATTCTGGTAAAAACACATTTTGAAAAAAACGATTTTAACACCCCAAGTGTACTTAAACATATATAAAAATAACATTTTATAGCATATATAAAATATTATATTCTGATATATGGCAATGCGGTTACATATCTACCAATCAGGTCCCTATCAAAAGCATTTAATATCGACTTTCTCTGGCGTGGTATTTTGTTTTTTTAATTGGTGAAAATGTTGTGACGTTACTTTTGCGGTTGAGTGTAAAACTGTGTACTTAGTACTGTGCTTAAAACTGCTAAAAATCAAATCTAATCTTTGTCATATTTGTCTAACAAGTGTGGAAAGAGTTGGACTGCTTCACTTTTCAAATTGGTAACAGCCTTGTGCTTTTTGTTCACTCATCCATATAATATAGTGTCTAACTAATGGAGTGTTTGACTATTGGGGTTCCACCATCCTGGACTAGGCTTTATTGTATCGGCGTACAGACCGGAAGGCGACATCATCCGTAAAATTCGCTTCAATAAACATGTCATTCATATCATACCAGTATTTTAAAACAATTATTTCGAAACATGGATCGATATTTTATTATCGTGCATTGACGTGGATTGCATTGTTTTAAATATTATATATATTTTATATTTTTATATTAATCAATATTATCAAAAAATAAGTCAGCTAGCGTTCATATTGTCAAAAGCAATCTCATGAAATCTTGTGAAATCATAAATGTTAGTTTAATTCAAACTCAACTCTTGATCACAGTTCGATTTCATTGTGATTTTTGTAAATTAATAATAAAACGTGCTAGTTATTGTTCAGCTCATGACTTTTTTAAAACTATGACAACCAACTATTGAATACAAACAACTATACGTACTTCTAACTGCATTACTGTAAAATTAACAAACGATACATATAAGTGATAACATGTGCAAAATCATACGCTCAACTTATGAATGTGTTGTAGTAATAGGGACCGGGCCTCAAATAGGAATCGGTCTCTAATAGCAGCCGAGGGTTACACGTGCCTAAAGGTGAATAAGAGCCGGGCGTCTTATAGGGCACGGTTTATATCTCAGCAATGATTTCACCCTACTAGATAGATTACTATTTAAAGGGACATAATCTTGTTGGTGGGGTCACATATATGTCCAATGTTATAATTGGTGTTATTCAATTGAAAATTATCAACAATCAGTTCCGTATAACGAAAATACAACCTTTAAAAGTCGTGATCTTGATCGAAAACCAGAGAATGACCCTTGGCTTGCTGCAGCCTTTAAGTCAAACGTAATTTTGGAAACTTTAATTAAGTTGATAGGAAGATTTACTTCTATAGTGTTTACTACGTCTTATAACGAGTACATTCGTGAGATAGAGCCATTATTGTCGGCTACTAAACATGTGTGAGACATTCCTTGGTTTTCATCGAAACTTATATAAATTTGAAATATAAAGCATTTGGGGGTCAATATGAAAGTCGATTAAGAATATATAAAATAAACCAGCACCTATTTTAGAACCAAATAAAATATCATGCATTTTGAAATGTTCCCAGGCACTACAATGTAAGAGGGCTAACCTACCATGCTAAATTCGGTTTACGTCAAACCGCGAAGAATTTATGTATCAAAGGTTGTTTCATGTATTGGTCAAACCCACAAATATAATAAGGGTCGGGTCTAAAGGGGTTCGAATCCCGACGGGGGCACGGCAACTTTGTCTGCAGTAGATAGCTGTTCTACAGCAGTAACGTTTGGGTGCAATGCTACTCTGAATTTCAGCGTAGTACCACTCATGGTTCGCTAGTTCCAGCCGATGCTCGCAGGTTTCACCGCAATGCATTGTCGCATGGCATTGCGGGCTTTCTCCCTGCCATAATACTAGCAGCCGTGATATAAGTGAAATACTCTTGAAAGCAACTCACCTCACCTCACCTCGGGTCTCAAGTAAGAGCCGGGCCTCCAATTAGCGCCGGGGGTAAGAGCCCTAACATGTTAATAAGTGCTCGGGGCCCTATAGAGGAAATACGGTATCCCGTTTGGCAGTCATCATAACAGTGTGTGCTCCAGTGGATAGGCGTGTTGACACTCATGTGACAACTTCATAACCTTTTGAATCTGTCCGCTCCGACGTTTAAATAATCAATTACAGGTTAATGAAAGCGAATTGTAATTATTATTTTATTGCATCAATATAAAGCTTTAAGTGTTACACAAGTCATAATAAGTCCTCGACTGTCTAAAATACTGTCAAAAAGTGTGCTGCAATGCCTTTAATAAATTAAGAGTAAATCATATAATAAGTCTATAAAAAGAAATAAAATGAAACTAAGCACTTTTTAATTAAAAACGGCATCATCATCGTTTATCTCATATTCGTTTGGGACTTTCAATGACACACATATTTTAGATATTGCTAAAGATGAAATATAATGTGCACAGTTGAACAAACAAACGAATTCAGAAATAAAACTAGGGGACACAAGAGATATGTCATCACTTCAACGTCATTTCTTAAATTACCTACAAAAACGTAAAAACCTGACGTCACGGAGTTCAAGTGACGGCCTACCCTGTAATATAACCATTGAATATCCTATCAATCTACATGTAAGAGTACATGATGAAAGAATAATTATCAGTTGATTATACAAGGTGATTTAAATTTGTAACTAACTTGAGATACGTATGTCATTCGAATAACACATATAGTAACATATTTGCCTCAAATATAGGTAACGTTATGCGGCATGTCGTAAAATGACCGTTAATAGGCGTTATGCCCTAAACGATGTAATCCATATATTTTTAGATTTATTCGCAACAATAATAATTTGTTGTTATTACCGTGACTATTTGTTTCAATGCGTTGAACTTATTTCCGATATAATCAGGCATCTTGGAGGCGATTGATTTCCCAAGTGAAACTGAAAGTTTGTGACCTACTGTTGTTTACATGTTTACATCCCATTTTTATTTCATTACACATGTTCTGTTGTTGAAATCATATATGTCTGTTACTCTTTCCAATCGTAATTCTTTACTTTGAATAAACATTAAAATGACAGTGGTAATCATAATTCATACGCCTGGCCTAGTTATGCGGGCATATTGAAGTAGTTGGATTTCACCTGTGCATTGACTGTTTTCCTGTAATATATTTTTCGTACACATGCAGCTGTAGGCTATTTATAAAACGCAGGTGTTGACCGTCATAAAGGAGATATATATTCATATTCATGACGCAGCTGTAACTGTGTAATACCCCTGATTACAAGCTTAAATCTGATATCTTATTTTGTACATGTTGGGCGAGTAATACATACATTTAAAAAGAAATTGTTTTCTCTATGTCTGTAATGTCTGCATATTAAGTTATTTATCAACGGTTAAATGCTGTCATATTCTCAAAATGACTGAAGTAAATAATCACTGATGTGACAACATGTTAAAGACGATGAGTTTACACTTATTCGTATATTAAACAGTTGGCAGCTGTGAAGTAACATAATTAACCCATGTTTTTGAAACTTTCGGCCACTCGCATATACTAAATACATAGAACTAGATTGTGGGCTGTGGGCTGTGGGCTGTCGGCTACTACACGGACAATAAACCACACATACATGTGTTCCTCTGAATAAAACCGCATTGTCGGCTGTCGGCTGTCGGCTGTCGGCTGTCGGCTGTCGGTCACTTTCGCAGCCTATACACCCGGCACATATACATGTACATTACAAGGACAGAATGCGGATTGTCGGCTGTCGGCTGTCGGTCACTCTCCCAGCCTATACACTACATATACATGTACATTACAAGGACTGAATGCGGTTTGTCGGCTGTCGGCTGTCGGTCACTTTCCCAGCCTATACACCCGGCACACATACATGTACATTACAAGGACATAATGCGGATTGTCGGCTGTCGGCTGTCGGTCATTCGCACAGCCTATACACCAATTACACATGTACATTACAAGGACTGAATGCGGATTGTCGGCTGTCGGCTGTCGGTCACTCCACAGCCTATACACCACATATAACATGTACATTCATATTTCATCTACCAAACAAACATGTATCGTATAATAGAACATATTAAGAGAGTATATGCATAACAATTTTATTGATGAATTTAAGTTATATATACGGATATATATATCATATGCTGCAAGCTATTGTTATTATTAGCTGCATGTAGGCTTTGTAGGTTTTGTTTTATATACATATACACGATCCATGAAATTTCATGCCACCTTACATGAAGTTCTTGCCGAAAGGTGGGTTGTTTGAAATAAACATCTTCATAAAACATAAAAATACATTATTCAAACAAATGCTAAGTGCTTAGTTTTCAAATTTATACCCAATCGATCGTTAAAACACATCTGTTGCTTTTTATCCCATCGGTATGTAATACTGTGGGATATAGTCAGCGCCCCGTCCGTCCTAATCATTTCGTTTCCGGAGCAGAACTCGAAAACCATTTATCATATCTTCTGAAACTTCACATATGTATTACACATTTACTGCAGTGGTGCCTTTTGATATTTTCAGATTTTTAAAATTTTTATTTGTTTTCGTTTCACAAGAAAATTGTTGAATTTGGACTTTTTCAGAGTCAAGGTTCGTTTCCGGAGCACAGCTCCAAAACCGTTCATCATATCTTCCTGAAACTTTGCATGTGTATTACCCACTAACTGAAGTGGTGCCTTTTGATATTTTCAGATTTTTTAAAATTTTTATTTTTGTTCGTTTCCATAGAAACTTGTTGAATTTGGACTTTGTCAGAGACAGGTTCGTTTCCGGAGAACAGCTCCAAAACCGTTCATCATATCTTCCTGAAACTTTGCATGTGTATTACCCACTAACTGAAGTGTTGCCTTTTGATATTTTCAGATTTCTGAATTTTTTAATTTTTGTTTCGTTTCCATAGAAACTTGTTGAATTTGGACTTTGTTCAGAGACAGGTTCGTTTCCGGAGCACAGCTCCAAAACCGTTCATCATATCTTCCTGAAACTTTGCATGTGTATTACCCACTAACTGAAGTGGTGCCCTTTGATATTTTCAGATTTTTTCTGAAAAGTTAATTTTTTCTGTTTCCATAGAAACATGAGAGGGATGTTGGTTGTTGTTGATTGTGACAGCAGAAGTCTAAAACCCTTAACATACCTGAAACTTAGCATCTGTAATACCCACTAACTGAAGTACGGTAGTATATACACAAGTATGTGTCAAAGATGTGTTTTACAAATTTTGCGGAACCGATGGGATATGTCATCTTCTGATGACTCTTGTTGTCACCCTCCATTAATAGAAGTTCGGTTTCGTCTCATATATGTATTTGTAAATAGATATGTATCTTTAAACATACACGATCAATTACCGCATAAAAAAGTAATCAAATAAAGGAAATTGTTATATTAGGTTTAGGAAATTCTCAATTTAATGCCAGCAGGATTACTTAAATTTAATCGTTCTGAATCCAGACTTTTGACTCCGAAAGTACAAATCCATTGACCATAAAACGTTACCATAATTATTAATTACTTCCTGAAAATGGATTTCATGTAACAGTTAAATCATTTGCATGAATCATTAACGAGCAAATAAGCAAATAGAAGTAAATGGGGCAACAGTTGAACCATTCATCAAAGTATCCTAGTCTGAAGATCCGAGGTCCATATACCACTGAACCATTGCAATGATATTATCTGAAATTGATAGAAATTAAATTGTAGAATCAATTCATCTTGAAAAGTTTGACACTTGTGTAAATCCATCTGTTCTGAAAACAATTTATCAGACTTAACAAATCCCATGAGCATAAAACCGACAGCCGTTGCTGCACTATACTGTTGATATGGTGAAATATTCACAGTTCTAATGGGATTACAAACAGTTTGAATTTTAAGACAATGCGTCGAGGCCTGGTGGTCGTGTGGTAAGCTGTTGGTAGGTTCAGTGCTGGCGATAGTTACCTTAGGGTTACCTCTGTGTGTTCGAATCAAGCAAGGGACTCGATTTCGATTTTTACGTTTGATGGCTTGTTTTAAACACAAATGTATTGGCTTTGCCGTGGTATATAACATTGAATGATAATATGATGACAACATTCTGAAATATAATTTCAAATGGACATGGGGTGTTGACCCCGTTACACCCCTTTACGTTTTTATAGTATATGGGGTTGGATCGTCGATTTCATATTCGTTGTAATCGCTTGTTTCGACAATACAAGCCCCTGTGTGATGTGGTATGTATAATATGTTAATATCAGAAGTGAATTGTTAATGTTTAGTATGTTCAAATGCTAACTTATGATTATGTGATCCCTGTTAAGGTGTTGTTCATGTTTGTTTGCATGTGAATATTTTGAACGTTATTGTACTATAGGCCTGTGGCCTCTAAGTATTGGAAATAAATAAATGTACAGCATAGTTTAATCCAGGTCATTTGGAAAGATTAATTACTCTGCAATAACTTCCACCATGTTGTTTCCTTAATGAAAGTCACATTTCTTCATCAAATTCATCAAAACACTCTAAGTCACAAATACAGTCGTGTGTTTTTTCTGTAGATAGAAATTTTAATTTTCTTCATGCTCTGGAAGGCTACTAAGATAATGAGTAAGTGCACTCATTCGAGAAAAAATAATGTGATTCATGCTTATGATATTACTCAAAGAAAAGATTACACTTATAGTATTGTCAACTGTGTACGTTATAGTAATGGTATAGCAAATGGTGCAAGTAATATATACAAATGTACGTCATTTAAGATTAGGCACGCATCCTAACAGTTCTCCGTGAAACTATTGTCATTAAATTCTATATGACATAAATACACAACTTATAAGAGCATACATACATGATTTGCTTGAATGGTAAGAAATGTGCAATTTATATGAATACCATTTATTTGGAACAAAGCATAGTTCAAAACAAAATATTTGACTGATTTTCTTTTTTTTTAAAACACGAGTTTTTGCTTCAATGACCTAGTTCTAATTTAATGAAATAAAATATGAATATCCAGTGTGTATTTTAAGTAACATTATGTGCATGTATCTTAATAGTGCTTTTTGTACGATGAAGTTTTTAAAGAACTTCTTATGGCACAGTTGACTTTAATAGAGTTACATCATGTCTTCAGAAGCCAACCTAATGACATTTGAAAATTCAAAACATTATCTGTTCATTTTTCTAGTGAACACTTGTTTTAAGAAATCGTACTTTTCGAATATCCTTAAGTAGACGGAAAGGCCTTTTTGTCTTGTTTTATGACGTCCTTCAGTAATGATGCGTTGTCCACGAAGGAACATTATGCCGACACCATGTTATACTAAAATAATTTCCATAATATATACATTTGGCCTTAAATACCAGACATGTACAGAAAACCAATTTGAAATAGCAAGTTCAGCACCCCATGTGTGTTTGAACAGAAATAAAATATTAAGTTTCGTACTTTCATGAATGAAATTTCGTATATCTCTTTACGAGATACCCTCATCACAGACTTTCAAAGTCGAATTTATGTGGAAGAAATATTTTGTATTTGACTCTGTTCAAAATCTGGTATCGTTTATTTTTACCCTCGGTGTAGAATCTACATTTGATTCATGATTGTGGAAGGGTGGTGTCAAACAGTTATAATCATAATCAAGTAGTAAACCTTGTTTTACTTACAACATATTCCAAAGGAAAGATAAATGATGTTGTTAATACCATGAAATGGATGGCCGAAGACTGGGGTGAATTTTTGCATTAATGGACGAAGTTTAAAACCTTCTTTCTAACATGAATTTAAGGATAAGTTCTTCTCGAAGAAATGAAATTATCATGTTTGAATAACTTAGTATATTTATGGGTATGAATCATAGTATGATACAACTGAGTTAGTATCAGTTTACTATTAATTATTACAATTCGTATTAAAACAATTTCTAACGTCAAAACACTTACTGTCAGTTTAAAACTGACAGAACATTGATACCTTAAGCTAGCATTTGTACTGTGATTTGCACTGTGATTTAGACTGTGATTTGTACTGTGTACTCTATTGCCAATAGAACATACCGCAATCTGACAATATCATTTTTCTAAAAATATATATGTTAAAATTAAGTGTTCGTTTCATAAGAAATTAATTGAATTTAAAGTAAAAGTATCTGTATTTTATCTAGATACATTCATGTTTTACATTTTGACATTACATTCATGATTAATCGCATTTTTAATCATCAGTTATCTCTGATAAAATCATTTCAGTACGGTTTTAAAGAAAATACTTTTGATCTCTTTTAGATATTACAGACTTAAAATCACGTTACATTAATTCAGCAATCATGTATCTAATCCTGGAAATAATTTCTTTCATTTTAAGATTTAAGTTTACTAAAAGTGACGACGTCACATTGGTTGACTGATGTTAAAGCGGACTCTCACCAGGCGGTTTTATAGATGTCAAATGAGAACATTCTGTATTAATCAGTTTCGAAGAATGAACCAACGTTTGGTTTCTTAAGGTTTGCAAAGTGGGATTTATTTGAAAAACAATAACATTTGAGCAAAGTTTAAATTGAAAAAGATTGATGATGGTTTTATAGTTTGTTGCTATTTCTGCTGTATCAAACAATATAGATATATGAAAATTATATTAATATTATTTTTTTAAATCAGTAAAAAATAGAGAGACATTTTGTTTGGGGTCAAGTTGTCGTTGGCGTCGGCGACGGCGTCAGCGTTCCCATTATTTCCATCGTGAAAACTTTTTTGTGTTTTATGGTAACAATTTGGACTTTGTCTATTTATAAGGTAGAGTTTCTTTCCTGAGCAGATCTCTAAAACTACTTGACTAATCATCATCGAATTTGGAGAGATCGATGTATTGCAATATTACAAGTGATTATAGGATTTGTCGGGATTGTTTCACCACATGTTGTACTTAGTCAGGTCTCAATTTGTTTTAATTCATTTCATAATCTTACCACCTACTTTCCTTTAAAACCTCCCTTTTTCTATAACGGAGAGACAACTGTTTTGGATTGGACACTGATAATTACATAATACACTTATAAATGTTTTAATCTGATGAAGCTGTATGAAATCATGTTAAGTGTATGTTGTAATGATCCATGGGAATGTTCACTAGATATCTGTTCACAGGAAGAAATAAAGATATCCCGAATGACGGATCGTGGCTATAAGTGAGTCACGCTCTCGTATTTGCATTTTTCTATTGATTCAAATATTTTTATGTTTTCGTTTGTAAAAGAAACATGGTACGATCATTTTAAATCATAAACGCAGTCAAGGTGATGATAACATTGTCGGAACAAGCAGTAGATGATACAAGGGAATGGACACATTCATAACGTCAAACGTTTTGTTTCAAACGCAATTATTACAGAGAGAAGAACAATTTCCTCATGGTGTTACGAATTACTCAATCTTACTCTGTGTTTTAAAACCAAGATTCAATTAGCAATAAGTCAATGTCAGTAGTAATGAAAAATGAAAATGTATTGTTCAGTTTAGATACAGAAAACGTTGAATTTGTTAGAATTTAAGACGTTGTCGTCAATGCATTGATTACCCGTTGGGAAATGAGCCTACTCTAAATAAGTGTTACTTGTTTAATAGCAACAATTAAAAGGCTATTTTCAATGGACAGTATTAATCTTGAAACAAATTGTGATAAATCCAGATAAATGGGTGTTTCAATAAAACAAACTTGAAAGGAGAATATTGTTTTCAACTCTAGTAAGAAATTGACCCTTTAAAAACATTTGTTTGGCCTTGAGTGAATAAAATAGTATTGAATACAAAGTTGCATGTATTCTCTTTAATGATTAATGCATTTGATTTTTTATTGAATTTAGCATCACAAATATTCATTAATAAGCAACAACTTTTCAATTAACATGAATCTTGACCTTTTTCTTATTGATATAATTTATTAAGATGATAACTGATTAAAAAATATAATTACATGTCCATGTTGGTGTTGCAATATCAATTACCAGTTTGTCACAGGAAATATTGAAACTCTAATGTGAACAATGGATGTTTACCAACAATTTTTTGTTTTGCATACTTAAAGGTGCTGTAGCACTTTTTTTTAGATTTATGTTTTTTAAATTTCCCGTTTATAATGATAGTTAATGTCATTTATCTTTACTTTAGAGGGTAAAACATCTTATTACACAAACCAATTATTCGTAGTGGTAATAATGGTGTTGCATGGTGGCCATCTTTTTGTCAACACATTTTATTATTCCAATGGCTTTACTGAACCATGTTCACTCATTTTTTAACTTGATATTCTGAAGAGAGAAGGGTATTTTACTATTGGTGACGTTATTTTTCAAATATATTTCATCCACTTATTTAAGCGAAAATACGTGCTACATGTACTGCTCCTTTAAGACAAAGATGTTTCATGATTTAGGTAGCAAATCAAAATCTAATACACTTAGGAAGTGATTCTTGCTTCACAAATTTACTACATATTTTGTTGGATTTTTCACGAACAAACCTTGTTCACTTTTTTACCTTTAGATATCTAAAAACTTGGCATGTTAATGAAATAACATAAACTACGTGATTCATAGAATTGAAAGACAATCAAAACTGTTAACTAATACATATGCGCAAGGGGGCATTTTATTTCATCCTTTTCTGACTGGTCCGTATATCATCATAGAGGGGAAAGAAAACCTCAGAGGTCCAATCCGATTAGCCAATGTGTTTCTTTTACAAAATACTCTCGAAATTGGTTTACTTCTGTTCTTACATGTACAGCTTAGAAAACATACAATTACTCAGTAACTGTGAGGATGTTTAGCTGAAAAGCTATGGGATAAATGTTGAGACAAAATGTCATGCTCTAAACTAACAACAGTAATGTTATGGTAATAACAAACAACTGATTGGCATGACATATACCCAAAGTAAAAGTCATATTTTCTCTGTAAGTTGTGCCACATACATGTAACTTTATGCTCTTTTGTGCCATTACATACTCTCTGATAGGTATGAAAAGAGTGTTGATAAAAATATAGCTCTTTACAAATATCAAAGCACAATGATGAGAAACAATGTTATGTGTTGTTAAACATTGAAACAAATTGAGTAAATGTGATCCTTATAGATTGGTTTCCGAATGGAAGCCATATTTTTCTGTTAATTTCTCTTCGCGTGCTATCAGATATCTATTCATCTTTGTCATGGTTTTTAAACCACAGATGCTTTTAGTAATATGTCATTGTCAATTGCACTGATGACGAAAAATATTATTGTTCAATTGGGATTACACAAGTAGAGAAAGACATTTCCTGAACATAATGTGTACAAAGAAATAATTGTTAAAAATAGGTTTTATTCCTCATTTAGACCAACTACTTAAATTCAATTATTTCATTTCGTAAATATTTACCATGCATCACAGACCCGCAATCAAGCACTTAGTAACTTGTATCAAACCACCAAGGGCAGATAGCCTCTATTAGCCAGTCGTAAACAATCCACATCATACCTTGACTTTAAACTGGCACCGTAGGTGGCAATATATAATAAACGTAGGATGATATTTTGATAAGTATGATGTTTTCATAGCATATCCTGTATAAACCTTCTACCAATATCAGACCTCAATTTGAACCTCTCATGGTGCTGTTGGGGTCTCTGGATTGAGTGAATTATGAAACATCAAAACAACATATATATGTATTATTTAAATACCTATCTGTTGACTAGACCTACTTTGCCTTACCTCCCAGGGGTAATGCTATTTCAACCTTAATACAGACGAACTTGAAGAATGGATAAGGGGTGCGTAAAATCCCTTATCCAAGGGCCGGTAAGTCTAGATGGTCTCGTGACGTCACTACCTGTTCATATCACTCTCCTAAAAGTTGCAGAGCAAGGCAGACGTGTTTTGTTCTGTGACTGGGGTTTTAGCGACTTGTGTTGCTAACTTGCTATTTTTCTCTTGTTAGTTCAAGAGATATCCTCAACTTTGTTCTTCGATAGTGCAGGTTGTGTTTGCAATCTGTTTTTCAAGTAGGTGTTAGATTTCAAGGGGCCTTGTTGACATGTGCTAGCTAGCGACCATCCGGAGTAGGTGGATTGCATGCGCCGCACGTGCAGCTCGTGATTCTTTGTTTTCTCTCACCTGACTGTTGGGTGTTTGACTTGCGTAGGGTAAAGGAGCAGTGGTATCTCTCCTACGCGGGTGACTCGCTTCGCTTGTCATCCGCTTTCGCTTGTCATTCGCCATTCGTTCCGAGTGCTGACTGTTAGGTGTTTGTCTTGCGTATGGTAGAGGAGTAGTGGCATCTCTCCTAATCGTTTGACTCGCTTCGCTGGCCATTCGCTTTCGCTTGTCACGCGCTTTCGGTCTGTACTCTAGTGTTAACTGTGGGTTGTTGACTTGCGTACGGTAAAGGAGCTAGTGGAATCACTCCTAATTCGCTTGTCATACGCCTGTCGGTTGTACTCTAGTGCTAACTGTTAAGTGTTTGTATTGCGTATGGTAGAGGAGTAGTGGTATCTCTCCTATTTCGTTTGGCTTGCTTCGTTTGTCATTCGCTTTCGCTTGTCATACGCTTATCGGTCTGTACTTTAGGGAACTGTGGGTTTGACTTGCGTAGGGTAAAGGAGCAGTGGTATCTCTCCTACGCGGGTGACTCGCCTCGCTTGTCATTCGCTTGTCGCTTGTCATTCGCCTGCGGTCTGTACTCAAGTGCTTCGCGTCTCGCTTGGCTTCTCGCCTCGCCTGTCACTGGCTCGCTAGTTGTTCGCCTTAGGTGAGTCACTAGCTTGGTTAAGGAGCAGTGGATACACTCCTCGTCAGTGACTCGCGTTGCCCGTTGCTAGCTTTCGCCTACCATTCGCCTTTGGCTTCGCCTTAGGTCGATTCTACGTGACCCACCCTTAGGGTGATTCACTTTGGTTCAAGTGACTCGCTACGCCAGTCACTTAGGGTTTGGTTCGCCTTAGGTCGATTATATGTGACTCACCCTTAGGGTGATTCACTTTGGTTCAAGTGACTCGCTACGCCTGTCACTTAAGGTTTGGTTCACGCACGAATGTTATGTGAATAAAGATTGATTTATCTTGTTACCGTTGCGACGAGTGAGCTCCTCTCTCCGAATCGGAGTTCCACGCGTACGTTTCCGCCATACGCAAGTCGGTGGCCGATAGGGCTGCGTCACAGAAGCGTACGTCGTCAGCTCAACGTAGGGAGTTGTCTCCCATTCGTCATCCGTCTCCGGTGGAGGATGTAGACATTGTCCTCACGGAACGGGCGGATGAATTCGACAGGGAATCGGACCTGTCCGAACCCGCTGGGGGGTCGAAGTTACGCTCCCCCCCTCCGCCCTCGTGTTCCGGTTCTCGTTCGCGGACTCACCCGTTGTCCCCTCCTTCGCCGGACCAACGGTTGTCTCCGCTTAGACTTAAGGTGGGCGGACCCACTACGCCCAAGAGCAAGAAGAAGAAGTCCAAGAAGGCTAGGTTCGACAAGGTCGATCCGTCCCTCCTTCTGGCATCCGTCAAGGATATGTCTCTTCCTTGCTCGATGCGCGTTTGGGTCCGCGGAACTTACCCACTCACACTACGACTACGCAACCGTGTGAGCCCTATGCGGATGACGTACCTCAGGGTGCGCGTTCCTCGTCCGCTAGGGCCTCCGCACCCGCGACTCCTTCGCGTACCCCTCGCACCCCTGAGCGGCGTGTCACGGTGATGTCACCCTTACGTGACTCCTCGCCGGACTGACCGGAACGTGACACCCGCTACGTGGACGTGTCGAACCCTCCGTTCATCAGTATAGAAACCGAGGCGGAGGGTACGGGATTGTCGGAGGATCCTCCAGTGGTTGACGCAATAGCTATGCTATCCGAAGTGGCTTCGTTCGCGGACGTTCCACTTAGCCAAGTCAGCGTGACGGGTCCGCGCACGTCGGCGGCCAGGAGGGCTTCCTTTGGCCCTGATGGCGAGGTACCTCCCGCGCGTCTTGCCCTTCCACCTCATAGGCTCCTGTTGGAGGCCACCGAGGATATGGAGCAAGTCGTATCATCTGCGATGCCCAATCGTCTGCTTCCGCCTTTGGTGGTGCCGGACAAGCGCAGACGGCGTCTGCCCTTGTATCCGGTCCCTTTTCAGCTTGTTCCGCCTCCCCTTGATCAGGGGGCATCCCGGTTGTTTACCACCAACCTGCTTCACCGCGTGTCTGAGGCACAGTTCTCTCATCTTGACAGGGAGGCGCGTTCGGTGTTAGGCTTGGGGAACAACGTGGCTTTCACATGTCAGGCGATGCTGGCTTGTAGGCGGGGGACCCGGTGTTGTTCAAAGCGTTTGGTGATGTGGCTGCGGACCTTGCGCAGATCATGTTGTCAGCGTCGCGAATTTCATCGAGTATAACAGTGCTTCGCAGACACAATTTCCTCTACCGGTCAGGTCTCAACCCCGATCATAAGAACTTCCTTCGACATGCCCCTGCTCACGCTGAAACTCTGTTTGGTGGTCGTATCCCGGAGGTTTTGAGAGCACGACAGGAGGCCCAACAGCAAGACCTCACTAATCGGCTCGTCACGCAGAGGCAAACGACACCAAAGCGTCCGCAGACCAATTTTCGTCAGGGGCAAGGCCAGGGCAGTGGCCAACGTTCCCCCAAGAAAGCGAAAACGGACTTTCGGCGGGGAGGTCGTGGCCGTGGATCCACGGGTCAGTCCCCCAAGTCCCCCCGGCCTGGCGCCGGAGGTCGTACCCCACAAAAGAAGTGGAGGAAGTGACTCGTGGTCACCCCCTCTGCTCCCTCCTCCACTCGTTCCGGTATCGGAGGGCTTGGTGGGGGGTCGCCTCCAAGACTTTGTCAGCAACTGGGGACAGTTAGGGTTAGACCCTTACGTGTGTCGGATTCTGGGTCAGAGGTTCCGCATTCCCGTCTCGTCTCCGCCGCCCCTCACCTGTACTCCAATGGA
Organism: Gibbula magus; assembly: GCA_936450465.1. NCBI lineage: Eukaryota > Metazoa > Mollusca > Gastropoda > Trochida > Trochidae > Gibbula > Gibbula magus. Next base: position 27,326,985 of record OW388294.1, read on the forward strand.
GCGTCCCTTAGCAGGGGACCGGCTCAAATTGACATTGGAACAGGTGGAGATATTAATCTCCAAACGGGCGGTGCAGGAGGTCCTGACCCCGCATCTAACGCCGAGGTTTTACTCCCCAGTGTTCGTAATACCCAAAAGGAACTCGAAAAAATGGCGGCTAATTCACGATTTGAAGGTGTTCAACCGCTCCTTCCTCGTTCGGCCGCCATATTTTCGACTCTTGACGCTTCCCTCAGTGATGCGGTCCTTGGAGCGCTCAGACTGCATGGTGTCTCTCGATCTACAGGATGCGTACCTGCACGTGCCGATTCACTATCGGGACCGCAGGTACCTCCGCTTCATCCTGGACGGCAGACATTTTCAGTGGTGCGTGCTCCCGTTCGGGATCTCGTCCGCCCCCTGGTTATTCACACGGGTGACTCAGCCCATCGTCCAATTCCTTCACCAATGCGACATTCAGTTCCTAATGTACTTGGACGATGGGATCGCTCACGACCGCTCCCCGGTCGTTCTCGAGGCGCAGCTCAGGTTCACGATGGACCTGTTCCGTCGTCTGGGGTGGCTAGTGAACTTAGAGAAGTCGGACTTGGTTCCGGCAACTCGTCTGAAGTTCCTAGGGGCTATCCTAGACACCCGGCTGTTCTGCGGGTTCGTCACGAGGGAGTGGATGGCTCGTTACGATCGCCTTATGGATCGCGCGCTCGACGCCTCGCTCTCCCTACGTCAGTGGCAAAGAGTGTTGGGGTTATTAACATCAGCTCAGGACCTGACCCGCAGGGGGAGGTTGTTCCTTCGCCCGTTACAGGTGTTCCTGAATCCCCACATCAGGGAGACGCGTTGTCGTCACGACATAGTCTTAACCCCAGACCTACATCGGTTCCTAGCTTGGTGGCGGGTAGACGAGAGTGTGTTCGCAGACGTTCCACTTCGTCCTCGCCCCCCCTCAGCTCACCTGTTTGTAGACGCCTCCACCCAAGGGTGGGGAGCGCACATGAGTCACGAGCAGGTGGCGGGAGTTTGGTCCCCATCAGAGCGGAACCTACACATCAACGTCCTCGAGTTGGACGCAGTACGTCTTGCCATTCAGCACTGGCAGGTCCCCTTGAGGGGCCAGTGCCTGCTAGTACACACGGACAGTTCGGCGGCTGCTTGGTCGATAAACAAGCAGGGGTCCACCAAGGCGCTGTCTCTGCTACGCGTGTCACTCCAGCTCTTCGAGTTGGTGGACGAGGTGGACCTGGACATTCGAGCGGTCCACATTCCGGGTGCCAAGAACGTCTTGGCGGACGCGTTGTCACGTCCGGATGCCCCTCCCCCAACGGAGTGGCAACTGAATCCGGTGGTTTTCAGGGGGTTGTGTCTCCAGTTCGGCACCCCGCTGATAGATCTGTTCGCGACGTGTCTCAACCACCAATTGCCAACCTACATCTCCCCAGTGCCAGACCCGCTAGCGATGGGCTTAGACGCGCTCTCGTTAGGGTGGGAGGGGATGGACGCCTATGCTTTTCCGCCGCCGGCCATCCTCTCCCAAGTTGTAGCAAAGATAGGGGAAACTCGGATTCTTCGTCTCCTGCTGGTCGCCCCTTGGTGGCCAGCCCGGCCGTGGTTCGTTCCTCTCCGTCGGCTCTGTCAGCAGGAACCGTTTCCGATTCAGATACGGAGGGATCTGCTCATCAGCAGGCCAAGCGGAAGGTTACACGAGAACCCTCAGGTGTTTTCCCTTCACGCTTGGCTTGTATTAAAAGAGGGTTAAGGAGTAGTGGATACTCTAAGTGTGTCGCCAACGCAATAGCTACCTCGCATAGGAAAACCACTAGGAAGCTCTATGATTTCCAGTGGCAGGCCTTCGCCTCTTTCTGTGCTCAGAGGGATTTCATTCCGGCAGAGGCTTCAGTGCCTCAGGTTGCGGAGTACTTGGTGTACCTTCGCAACACTAGACATCTTAAGGCGTCGTCAATTAACACCAACATGTCGGCCATCCTGTCGGTTCTCAGGAAGAGATCGCCAGGATTGGATGTGTCGGTCCTCAAGGGCCTAATTAAAACCTTCCGTTCGGTGGACGGCAGGTCCAGGCTTCGCCAACCTGAATGGGACTTAGCCATTGTGCTCAACCACCTGCGCTCCGATAGGTATGAACCGCTCTCCGACGTGCCTCTCCTCCCTCTCACCATCAAGGTCATTTTTCTGGTGGCCATGGCCTCTGCAGCGCGGATTTCAGAGATCCATGCATTGCAGGCGGACCTGCTATGTTTTGAGGTCAGGGAGGGGGGCTCCGCCTCGCTGGGGTTGGCTCCTGATTTTGTCTGTAAGAACCAGGCAGCGGATGAAGCGGGACGTACGTTCTCTATCCCAGCTCTGAGTTCGGACTCAGATGAGGTGGATCTCTCTCTGTGTCCAGTAAGAGCCTTGAGGGTGTACACGCAGCGTACCCGCAGGCTGAGGGATGGCAGGCGTCGTCTGTTCTTGCCTCACTCACCCAGGAGCACCAAGGAACTAGACAAGCGAGCGTTGGGGGTGTATCTAAGATTGGCGGTAATTGATGCGTACAAGGCCGCTGATTTGCCTCCGCCGTCGCGTTCCAATCCTCATGAGATCCGCGCAGTTTCAGCCACGATGGCGTATCACTGCAACATCGCGGTTTCGGATGTCATGGCAGGTTGTTTTTGGCGTTCATCAGAGGTTTTCGCCAACCATTACCTACGAGATGTCTCCACAGCTGATCTTGAAGGCATCTCTAGGCTGGGTCCACAGGTCTTCGCGCAGACGAAGGTGGTCCCCCCAACCAGACCAAGAAGGGGTCATCCTTCTTAGACGCTTTTGGGACTTATTGTAAATAAACAGGGTTTACATTGCTTACTCTCGTGTCTGTTGGTTTTTTCTTTAACTTCGTTTTGACCCCCCCCCCCCCCCCCCCCCCCCCCCCCCTTACACTTACACTCAGGGCTAGTCGCTGGTCTCGTCACTACCATGTATCTACTGACCCGCCTCCTTGCGGTGGGATTCTAGGCAAAGTAGGTCTAGTCAACAGATAGGTTGTTTTTGGCGTTCATCAGAGGTTTTCGCCAACCATTACCTACGAGATGTCTCCACAGCTGATCTTGAAGGCATCTCTAGGCTGGGTCCACAGGTCTTCGCGCAGACGAAGGTGGTCCCCCCAACCAGACCAAGAAGGGGTCATCCTTCTTAGACGCTTTTGGGACTTATTGTAAATAAACAGGGTTTACATTGCTTACTCTCGTGTCTGTTGGTTTTTTCTTTAACTTCGTTTTGACCCCCCCCCCCCCCCCCCCCCCCCCCCCCCCCCCCCTTACACTTACACTCAGGGCTAGTCGCTGGTCTCGTCACTACCATGTATCTACTGACCCGCCTCCTTGCGGTGGGATTCTAGGCAAAGTAGGTCTAGTCAACAGATAGGTATTTAAATAATAGTACGTTTTTGATTAAACGTAATTATTTATACTTACCTGTTGACTAGACCTACGCTCTAGGCCCTCCCATCCTCCCCACTTGGTCTGTCTTGCCTTTGGGACTTTCGGAGAGTGATATGAACAGGTAGTGACGTCACGAGACCATCTAGACTTACCGGCCCTTGGATAAGGGATTTTAGGCACCCCTTATCCATTCTTCAAGTTCGTCTGTATTAAGGTTGAAATAGCATTACCCCTGGGAGGTAAGGCAAAGTAGGTCTAGTCAACAGGTAAGTATAAATAATTACGTTTAATCAAAAACGTACTATTATATATGTTACATTATTCTTTACTGTCTTTATCAACAACTAACATTCGTGACAGAGACGCCAATTTGAATGATTATTTACCACACTTGTAGGCTGCAAATTGATACATGTTGCTTTGGAAGAAATATTGTTATTTATATGAAATGTGAATACTATTTCAAAGTTATTATATTTTCGGCATTTGTATACCATGAATATTAACCAACTATCTAGAATATAAGAAACATGGTTAAAGAATGCGTTTATACTAAAAGAATTAGCCTTCCATTACTGCATGAAATTGGCAGTTCATTTTTTGGCCTCCTAACATTTGTCATGCATATGTTATGAGAACAATTTTGTTGACATGAATTAGTTTGCAGAAGTTAATCTCCATTCGTACAGATCAAATCATTTAGATTATAAGTGGTGGCATTTGTCGTTATCAATACTTAAATAGGTTATAAACTTTATATGATAAATGTATTACCATGGGATTAAACAAGTCACCTGGGTCTCTAATAATTGTGGATGTGATGAAAATATTATTTTTGTGGTAGAACTGATTATTTAATTGTCATTATCGTCATACCTGGAAGGCAATAAATCAACCTGGTCCGACATGTAAAGCAATTATTTTTACATAACAAATAACTTGATTGAATATTTGTTGGCGACTATTGTGAGGATGCTGTGCTTTGTTTAAAGTCATGTCAATATTATTCTGGTCTATCTCCTCAGCTTACAGCAGTAATCTCCAGGGATTACTTTCATTTGGAACAATATTTCCCAAGAGTACAATGTTTGTTGTCTATCATTGCAAGTTTTGGGAGTTTAAATGAGTGAGAAACCATGTAGAACTTAATATCTATAGTCTTGATCACTCGATCAGTCAATTATTTCCATAGTAATGAATAAATACAATTTGTAAACATTTTACGTTGAATTGTTTTTTGGAAAAAAACGTTCAAAATACTAATTGTAAAACTATGTAATATAATCATTCTCTTTCTTCGAATATCAATTTGTCATTAGTTTCATCCCTAGAGGGAAATTGGTCAACATTGTCTGATATTTCAAGCAATTATTTTTAAAAATAAAAAAAGAATTAAGTTGAATATATGTCAGCGCCTACCCTCCTGATGTTGTGTTTCGTTTGAAACAATGTCAATATCTCTATGGTCTATCGCCTTTGCTGACAGCAGTAACCTCGAGGGATCACTTTAATTTGAAGCAATATTTCCCAAGAGAACAATGTTTGTTATCTATCGTTTCAAGGTTTGGGAGTTTAAATAGGTAAGAACACCATTTATAACTAAATATCTACGGTTTGCTAGTAATTGATAAGTAAACTTTGTAAATATTTTACGGTTAATTATTTTATAGAAAAAGTGTAAAATTCTGTTTCAACGAATGCAAAAAAGAAATAACAAAAAGGAATTGTTTCTACTCTTGATGATGATGACAACGACAATGTTGAAGACGTCACTGTATTGCCTTAAAGTGAGTTTTTCGCTAAACTACTCAAGAGCGGCATCATAGCTTCTAAGTATCAAGTGAAAGTTGGTTGTTTGCAGATATTCAAGTTGAAGTGTTTGATAATGATTTCGTCGTGGAGATTTCCCATCTTGACATTGAAGTTTCATTATAACCTAAAGCAACGAAATTAATATCTTCATGAAACATGAAAATACGATATCCAAACAAATGTGCTAAACTTGATATCCATTTGATCGTTAAAAGCCATCTGTTTATTTCGTCCAGTTGCTTCTCCATTAATTAAATGGTTCTGTTAATGGACAGAATTCAGTTTGGTCACATAAATGTATTTGTAAATAGAAATGCCTCTTTAAACATACAGGAACAAGTACCACATAGCGAGTAATCAAATAATAGTTTTATTTGGTTTAGGAAATTTTCAATTACATGCCCGGAGGATTCATTGTAAATTTATGGATATTCACATACTATGACTGATACAGTTTAAAGTCAGTGAATCGTTTTGATTCCCGATGTTTGGCCCTGAAAGTACAAATCGATTGACTATAAAATGTTATCACAATTACTTCCTGGAAATGTAACAGCTCAATCATTTGCATAAACCATTAACCAGCAAATACACAAATAGAAGTAAACTGGGTAACAGTTGAACCATTCATCAAACAATCTTTGTCAAAATATCAAAGGTCAATATACCACCGAACCAGTGCAATAATATCATTTGAAATTGATGGAAAATAAATTGTCGAATCAATTCACCTAAAATCCATCTGTTCTGAAAACAATTGCCAGTTTATCAACTCCCATAAGCATTAAACCATCGGTCTTTGCTGCACTTATGGTGATGTTGGGAAATATTAATTGTTTTAATGGGATTAGAATGACAACAAACAGATTGGAGTTTTAAAACAGTGCCATAAAAGTGTCACTTGAATGGACAAATATAGGTTTTCAAAATAAATGTCTATCATTTACTTTCTAATTTCACAAGAACATTTTCTAATTAATGACTTGACCTTTGTCAGTTTTTAACATTTAACCGTTTATGAGAAAAAATATAATTTGATACATACACTGGAGTATATTTCAAACATGAAAATTCAATTAATAACTATTAATATCAATTATAAAAACTTCAGATCATTGTTATTTACTTTTTGCTTAAAGTAAATATTCTTGTATATGTTACTGCTTTCTATTATATTTCATTAAAGAATTGAGACCGTTTGTTATATGATTTTGGTGAGTAAAGTTTCCTTTAAGAAGCATTGATTAGAAATTGTCTTTATACCTGTTTAAAATGGAAGTTATTCAGGGGGAGCCGAAAATAGAAGGCACCCGTATGTCGTATATATTGAAGTGATCCTTCCTCCACTTTGACAGCATACTGGAATCTGCAGAGTATTGGTATACGTGTTAGGCCAAAAGTTTTGTTTAAGTTTCAAAATTGAATACCATACATTCACCTTTCATCACATGTTTATTTAAAAACAAATAAATGAGCGTTCAAAGCCCAAAATGCTTGAACAACAAAATGTAAATTAAAAGAGACTCGACGCGTACGATCTAAGTTTGTTGTTTAAATAGTAATTTTTAAAATGTACTTTTCACAGTTTCGTCAAAAAAATTAAAAATAAATACAGTTAGGTAGAAATGTAATTAGGGGCTATATACAAGCAAATGTAGCTAGTAGCTCGAGCTACTGATTCCTTTCTAAACAAATTATATTTTTGTATGTGCAATATCATTTGGCTATGTAAGATAAATCACATTTCAAATTTAAGAGAAAACTTAATGAAATATTTTGAATATGAATTTGTTTGATCTCGTGACATTGATAAAGTTGCTATTTCACACGTGGCTGCTTTAAATTTGAGTGGTTTGTCAAATGTTTTGATGTCTTGATATCTCTTTAATGATATACTGTTCTTCAAAAGTGCAACGAAATAAAGTAGGCCTTTAGTCTTACTACATGTCACGTTGGTATTCATGTATCAGTTTTGTCACCTGCTACATCCCTTGAGAACAATCACTCTGATACGATAACCAATTATCAAATTAACTTAAAGCACCATTCCCAATATCAATATCTACACATAGTGTTGTATTGTCACAGATAGGGTTTCTGTTAAATTAAATACATGAGTTTATGTGTTTTCATTAGAGCGACAAAGGAGAAATGGTTAATGCATAATTATTTAATCCAGCATTTAAAACTTGAGAACATATTACACTAGCATCTGTGACTCTCTCATTACTATCCACAATGTATACATGAAAGACATATATATCAAATAAACTACCAGGCAAAGAAAGTACACGCCTCAGTTTTTTTCGATTAAGTCAACACTTTACATGAAATGGGATTGATTTGACACGATGACACGATACAATAACACTTATATGCAGTAGTTTGAATTAATTAATTGGTGACTGGTTAATGTTTTCTTAAAATACCTTTGTTCAATGTTGACAGGGGCAATGAAAATGACACCAACATAACCCCTACCATGTTTAAAATGTTGTAAATTAGTGCAGAATGAGACACATTTATTGATATTCACATAGAATATGTCTTATAAGTCGATACAGAGTTTTGTTTTATCTATCAAATAAAATTGGAAGAAATTTAGAAAATTAAAGTTTCATACTTCTGTTCAAATTTAAAAAACACGTTGAAGTATTATTTGATGACTACACACCTGCACTATTCGGTTTTAGAGTACGACGTTCATACATATGAATGATAAAACCAACTGAGTTGGGGAAAATGGGGAAATGAGAAAAGAAACACCATTAGAAAGAAAGATTATTAATATATTAGATCAACAAAATCAGCATAAAGGGACATGTTTTAGAATTCAAATATGTTCTTTCTGACACCAAACACCATTTTCAAAATTGAAAATAGTATTTTTATTCAATTGTGCCAAATTGATACCGAGACTCGTCACTGTCATATAGCATGATTACAAGGAACAAACAAGTTTCATTACTGACGCATAATATGCTTTCCATTTATTTTTGATAGATCATCTGAAAATTCATCGAATAACTGCCAAGTCTTCAATTAAATTGTCATTTATGACATGACATATCTGTGACTTCAAAGGTTAGACACCTTTGAATTTAGTCTTTAAATGAGTTCTATTTCATACGCATGGGATCAAATAACAATATGTTTGACAATGGCTAGAAGTTGACTCGAAATATTTATATAAAGCTGTAGCAGATGATTCATAATAAAATCAGGTCATTTTCCTTTGCATCCATTAATGAATAGAATCTTACTGCTGAACAAGTACAATTTTTGTATCCACTTGTGTAATCCACAGAAAAGCATGTTCTATTCCTTTACCATATAGAACAGACAATCTCAGTTATTTTTTCTATATGAGACCTGGGAGTTGGAAGATGTTTTAAACTGTTTTTCTATATTATATTATATATATATATATATATATATATATATATATATATATATATATATATATATATATATATATATATCCATGTGTTATGAGAACTCTGCCGCTATGGCATCTGGCTGCTTTGCTTCTAGTTTTTATATTTTCTGTTTTTCTCTACTTTTCCCAGCTTTGACCGTGACACGGATATATAAAAATATGAGAGCAATGTTATTTAACATTAATCTGTTAAATGGTTAAATTTAAAGCTAGGATAATGAAATATGAATATAATTGACAAAATATGATATGTTTATTTAACAATGTGTGGGTTTAATCGTATTCAGGAAAGAAATAATGAAATTGGGATTAATAATTTGATACATACACAATAGTATAATGTTCAAGAGTATTACCTTAAAAACAATTGAGTTGAATCAAGTAACCAACTTAGCAAAGAAATATAATACAATTTATCAGTATGATATGCAACTTGATATGGCTGCAGAATAAATATCAAAGACAAAATCGACAAAACTGTGGGTTTTTTTAAAGCCTAGAGATGTTACGTTATACTTGATAGAAAAGAGTCGATGCATTTACATGTACTATTTGAAAATCTCAAATCGATCATACTTATCAATGTTGTGGGTATTGCTCCATCAATGTATTTCCTGCTATATACGTCCCTTAGGCGGCGGTCACAACCGTCCGTACTTGCAAGTGTGTGCCGTCTGCGTGCTGTCTACTGCAAAAACGTGGGTAAAGTAGTGGTAACCGTACGTTGTAAGTCCCGCCACCGTACGCATTTGGGAGCACGCAGACACGCCTAACTTTCGCTGCGTGCGAGGTGCGTATTCGTGCGTGCACTCTACGGACATCGTGCGCACAACGCACTGACGACGTGAGTGTTTTTTACGTTTTTCACATGGTAACATACTCCATTGACGCACGTGCAATAGCGTTGTCATTGCGTCGTCCGTGCTTACTCGGCAGTTCCCCAGTTCAGCTTACAATGTACGTTGTACGCACTGATTTCTGCAGTTATCATGCGCTGCTATTTGAAACTGCTATTGCAGAATCAGAACCGGGAGTCTATATGTTGAATGGGCAGCATCTTTAGGCAGTAGCACAGAGAGAGAACCTCTGAAGGTCGCCCTATATCCCGACTCCGTGGGTGCTTGAAATCGGGTTGAACAACTTACGTTCATCGCACTTGTTCATCGCACTTGCACGCACTTACACCGTGCGTGTACATAAGGACATCGTCCGTGTACATCAAACGCAAGGTGTAAGTACATTGTAAGCATTTACAACTCATTTTTCACGTGCGCAACGTACGATGCACATAACAGATCACAGCCAGGCGTTTCGTGCGTGCAAAGTCATTACACCTTGCATGTGACGTGCCTTGATTTACCCTCTCCCTGCCTCCCCACGTTTTTTTTCTCAGAAAGATTAGCGGCCGTGGTCTCCCCAAAAATCGTAGGAAAAAAAAAACACACGGTGGGTTGTGACCGAGGCATAGGAGAGTAATTCGTTCAGTTGGCTGATATTGAGTAAGTATTACATGTAGTTACTCACTTATATATGTAATTTAGATCCGTAAAAAAACACGTGTAAATGCACAGGTAGATGTTTTATGAAATATATCCAAGAGTCCAAAGGAATTAAATGACAGTGATTGTTTAGACTGTTATTCACATTTAGGCTTCATAATATTAAATAAGACTAAACAAATATGTTGATAATGCTTTGAAAAACGTAGGTAGCAGAAACAAGTGACCCTCAAGCTCGCTCGTATAAACGGAATATTTGTGTTTTAAACATCGAGCATTTAGTGCTATTTTGATATGTTAATGAATCAGTTAATGGGTCAGTTGGACAAAGTTAAACTCATACTAGGATTGACGCTTCAATACTTGGTTCTTCACGACTTGCTTGTCCTTGAGTCCAAATTCTTACTATAATCCCACTTAGTCAGTGTATTTTCTTTAAAACGAGTTATCAATCATATCTCTATCTTCAGTAGTTTTCAAACAAAAATTCTCCAAAAAAAATAACCCTTGAAAAATATAAGAATTACGTATTGTTCTGCTCCTGAAGTATGGTCCTCATTCTAAGGACAAATCAGTACATATTTTTATCATAAGGTGTAACACGAAAGAGGATGTGCCTCAAATGTTACACAAGTATATATATATTATTTATATTGCGTAGGGAGTGAAAGAGTAATATATCTATAGAAAATGCTACAAAATGCCTATATTTCTACCCCAAGACGATGTTTGAAGCTTAACTGTCAATTATTTTATGATGACGTTTGGGTACATAATGCAAGTACCAGATGACAATTCAATTTTTTAAAAAGTATTCTATATTCTAATCTATCTGTACGAAGAAGCTATTCAACTTTAAAATGAGTTTTTCACATGTAGCTGTAAATATTGCCGTTAGTGAGGATTACAATTATAAATTATCTTTATTAGTATACAGAGGTTTTTCCTTCTAGAGGGGATAACTCAAGGAAGAAGTAGACAATCCGAAATTGGTCTTGTCACTTTTAAAAGGCGGTAGCAGGTTGTTATCTTTGACAATTCTAAGCGAATCGGCACCATTTTTTACTTCGAAAAGGTTTGTACAAGAAAAGTACAAATAATAACGAAAATGAAAAACCAGGATAATATCAATAGGACTTTCAGACATACGTCTTAAACGCTTAAAAATAACAATAAAAAACCCGATAAAACCAGTAGATCTTCAAACTTTCGTATTGAAGACCCTAACAAAATACATTAGGTTTCCCAAAAGCATTAATAAGTGTGTTCATCGTTCCATATATTAATGCTTGGGAAATAAATTGCCAAAAATTCAGAAATTTCAGCTTAACGTTTTAAAGATCATTAAAATAATCTCTAGAATTAAAAATTGAACAATTTGCATCTCAATATGCCATTCTATCATTTAAAATATCTCGATGCAATGTTCGAGTGAAATGGACTAGAATCCGGATGATATGCCAATCACAAGTAATATTGACACATTGACATTTGACTAACTTATGAAACGCATATCTCAATCAGAAAGATTTGTTATTCATACCTTACATTGAATTCAAGCATCTATGGATGTTCGGCTAGTTCGTAACTGTGTGTTTGTCAAGGATTTCATGATGATTATGATAAGAAATATATCACATCAAAATTTCACAAAACTCCTTTGAAAGACATCAAAATATGTCAATTCAGATAAAGTGGATATGAAAACGATTTATAATTGCACATACATGAACATTTATACCACATGACATGGTAATTATATTCGTGAATAAACGTATGACAGATTCGATCACTGACATGCAGACGCACCGCTTGATCTGTCAATAAACATTAAATACAAATGAATATTTTAACTGGCAAACCTAATGAAGTTCAATGACATTTATGATAACATTGACCCCTGAATAGTTACTGTGATTGGCAAGTTAAACATATTTTTTCTCATTTTGACCGGCAAAAAGTTGAATAAATGAATAACTGAATAGTAAAGTTGAACATCAATGATAAATCATGCCAAATTGACTTTCAAAGCCATAGATGCCCTTAAAACAAACAACATACAAGGTAAAACAGTCAGCTGTTAATTCATGGAACTTGCAAAATACATAAAAATGACAGACATGTAATTCAAAATTGTGGATATGTCATTCTTTAATCAAATGAAACAAAATATGTAATGTTATTAAACATCTCTATTAATTTTGTTCCTTAATTTACAGAAACATCCTCTCAAGTTTCAGATACCGCTTTTGGTCTAATGACTTTGAATCAAAACTGCTTTATCAAATACAAATATATCTATTCTATCAACGATCTACTGAGCTTAGTTTTTAAATGGGATAAGTGTTTTTACTATAGTTTTAGTTGAACTATTTTTTCAAACTATTTATCCTCAACATTACAATGCAGCTTAACCGAAATGAAACGGGCATTAACCCAAAATCAAGTACATATTATGTTGCTAAATGTTTCCTTTGAGGGCAATAACATTGTGATTAAGGGTCCGATGGCATATCTGCTTTCGTTTTATGAAGTGAAATGATATTTTATCGTCAAAAGTATGAACTATTGTCTATAATTATCTGGATAAAATCACTGTTTTTTTTAACTAATGTCATTGCCTTAATTACATGACACATCGGGGGAAAACTGTTCGTATGATAAAAAAAAACGAAAAATTGGGTCATTTCAGTTGTGCAAATTTGTCTTAAATATTCTCATATTGGTATATATCAAATCATTTAGTTTGCACAGACGGTTGTTCAAAATTGAATTAGAATGTCATAATACAAAATGCAACTTGATAACCTTGTACAGCAACTATAACATAAATCCAATTTCTTATCAGTCGTCATTTTGATTCCAAAACACTTTTGATAACGTGTTTTTGATTAATGCATGACAGTGAAGAATTCATTTCCGAAAACCACAGTTGTTATATTGCAGTTCCTTAGAAACGATATCGACGCGGTTATCAATCGTGAGAAATGTCCAACAAATCAAAGACAGTGGGTAATGTTTTGGAATCTATTACTTGTTTCTTGCCAAATGTATCCTTAACGGGTAGAACATCGCCTAAGATATCACGAGCTCATTCTTTTCCATTCTAATAGGATTTATCAGCAATTTTTCGAAAAACAATTCCTCCTGATGATGTATTTAAAGATCCCGTGAAATGTATTTTTTCTCAAGAATGACAAATTATTACCTCCACGTAGATCATATATCGGAATCAATTGAGCATAAAATCGAGACAATATACACTTGCAATTGATTATTAAGACGATTTTAATTTAACCATTTTAACAATGCCGCTGTCACCGACTGCGATCCGTTTTGAAAAGAATCATTGAGGCTTGACTGGTTAACCACAAACGAGGGGTCGTCTCTGACCCTCTCCGTGGAGACTCACTAATTAATTAATGATGATTATCACTACCGCTAGATGAATTTATGAGGTGTGTTAAATCGCCACAACCACATGTTTATACAATAGTTATGGAATTGTCATCTGCGGAATGACCTATAGTTGGATATCTAAACATTCGATATATGGAAAATTGAAGTTATTTTATTGAAGATTTGTTAGTGAAAATAACAATCAAAATGTTGCGAAATTATTCAGATTATATTATTTCAGATTATAATCATACCGTATTTGTTTTACTAACCTTCATATCATAGTCGTTGATGATGTTCAGAATCTTTACACAGTTTAAACAGTTTGGAACAGAAGTGGACACAATGACATTATATCATTCTTTCGATTTGTTGATAGGAATGAATTGAAATTTTACAATGAATTTAACAAATTATTTATTTTGAAAAGAATCAATAGGCAATACATTTAAATACTGTTTAATCAGCTTGTCCGATGTTTCAATGATTCACTTACTTATGATCTTTACATGACTAACTCAATGGATATATAAGACCTTTTTGCTTAACTTAAATGACCCCATATAGCTTTTTTTTTTATCATAGGGCCAGATTTTAACCTAAAGGGTCTATCATTTTCTTTAGAATGTACTCTGATGAAAAAGCATAGAAATATTTTTAAAGAACTTAAAAAACACACTAAACGTTAATAAAGTATCTAACATTTGGAATTGTTAATTAAAGACATGATATAGGCCGAGATTTTCCGAGTTCATATCCATCATATTGTTTTAAGCAGACAGAAGCATTACAAGTTTAACTTTTCTTCCATACGAAAACAGTGCAATGCGATTGTGAAAATGACAATACACGTGCATTCACTGATGTGTCATGAAATTAAGGCAATGGCATTAATAAAAGAACGGCAATAGCAATAGAATAGTTTATAATTGTGATGACAAAATATCATTTCTCTTCATAAAACTGAAAGCAGATATGCCATCAAACATCGATAATGTTATTGCCCTCAAAGGGAACATTCAGGAACATACTATGTAATTGATTTTGGGTTAATGTCCCTTTCAATGCGGAAAACATATTTTCTAATGTTGAGGATAAATAGTTTAAATAAATAGTCCAACTTGAACTATAATAAAACCGCTTATCTTCTTAAAACGATTTAAATAACAAGCTAAGTAGACCGTTAATATATTTAGAAGAAATATATTTGTATTTGATAAAACAGTTTAATTCAAACCCATTAGACCCTAAGCCCTATCCGAAACTTATAAGTATGTATTTGTAAATTAAGTAACAAAATTAATAGAGATGTTTAATAGTATTACTTCCCCATGTCTGTTTCATTTCATTTACGAATGAAATTGCAGATCTCGTTCGTTCTTGACAATTTTGAATTATGTTGTTTTTATGTAATTTGCAAGGCACATGTATTAAACAGTACATGTTGATAACTTGTTGTGTGTCAAAATGAGAAAAGTATTTATTGACCAGTTTAGACACAACCTGCCGATGACAGTAACGATATGGAGGTCAATATTAACATAAATGTAATTAAACTTCTTTAGATTTGCCAGTTCATTTAAAACATTCATTTGTATGTATTTTTTGTTGATTGACTGATCCAACGGTTTTTCTGCATGTCAATGATGTAATCTGTGGTGTGTTTATTCACGAATAAAATTATCATTTCATGTGGTATATTTGCAATTAAAAGTCGTTTTCATGTCAACTGTATCGGAAGAAACATATTTTGATGTGTTATAATGATTCAAATGTGAAATTATCTTTAACGGGAATGTGATCAGATGAATACTGGATGTGATAAATATCTTATCATAATCATCATGAAATGCTGTTATAAAGTTATGAACTAAGCGGACATCCACAGATGTTTGTATTCAAAGTAATGTATAAATTTGTGTTTATTGAGATATGAGTTTTCATTCGTTAGTCAAATGTCGATGTGTCATCAAACTGTAAAGTATTACTGGCGATAAACACATTTTGTGGATTATGTTCCTATCATCTATTTGCATAGGTCGAAATTGAATTACAGGTAATTGTTATTTTTAATTAGATCACATGGATGTTTTATGAAGTGTTACCACTTTTCCTTCCCATTCTATACTTCTAAAAACATTGAAAATTTATTTTTATTTTTTTTCACAAAGGAATGTCGATTTTAAAAAAGGAAACATTTTGAAAGAACTAATGCTGGAAATTTCAGATTTTTTAAATTAATTTCTGTTCTAATTATATTTCCAAAGCCTTTTTATATGTGACGATGAACAAACTTGTTAATACTTTTGAGACAGCTGATGTAGTCTTCCTTTCTAATAAATTGTTAAACTTATTCATTAACTAATTCATTGACATATAAAAATAACCCTCAGTGTGAAAAGTTTTAAAAGCAAATTAATTGCATATCATAGTGATAACTTATACCATTTATTAGCGTTGAGTTGGTCACTTGATTCCACTTAATTGTTTTAAAGGGACACTGCGTCGAGGATAAAAATGAGACTCATCTTTATCTCACTGATTAGTGTGTCTGTTAACGGGTTCACTTCACTGTCTACATGCAGTAGTTTTTATTACAATTGTCTGAAATTCAGCATAGAATAGAATAGCAGGCATGTTAATCAGCATAGGTAGATACACATGATCTTATTTTTATTCTCGACGCGGTGTCCCTTTAAGGTGATACTCCTGAACATGATAGTATTGTTTATGTATCAACTTATTTATCTTAATTTAATTCATGAACATAATCCCAACATGTATATGGTTAATAAACTTTTCGCATGATACCAGTTTTATTTCATTCTTCTAGCTCTCCTAGGGATACTGATGTCATGATCTATGACATTTTGTGCAAGAAATTGCTTATATTGATTTATACCATGTAACCGAGAATGTTATATTGGTAGAACTATCATGAGTAATGATGACTCATGACTCGTCCGTGGAAAATACTCAAGTGTAATATTTCATAGAGGATATCTGCCTGTTCATGTTAATCTCATCGAGTGAGGAAGAAAGTGTATATTTTCACGAATAACGGGCCCCGAATGAAAACATATAACTTCTCTACCTAACGAGATGAGATAAACATGGCATTTGTCAAAATTGACAGATATGCTATTTATTATATGACGTTATCCTTGTTACTGCGCCACAACAGGGCCGTTTTCAATTAGCAACCGGTAGGAACATCCCGTCATCACAATAACAGTGTGACGTCATCGAAAAATTCGTTACGTCAGACCATTGCCTTATGACGTCAAACTTTTAAACTTTAACCTTTGTGTATTGGTATATTTTATCAGCCACTGGTCACAGAGAAACGATAATATATCTTCACAGTATATTTCACTGATAAATCCGAGTATTCCATTGCTAGTTATTTAAAAATATTACACTAGTGTAACGTAGTTTTTACGTAGTTTTTACGGTCATTACGTCAAATGCTAGTACCTAAATATATAAAAACATTTGGACCGAAGTCTTTGGTCAGATTTTATTATTTGAATTTTCAACATAACAACCAAAGATGAATTCTCATATTGACAGCTCAGTTGCGTATCACTCTTTTGGAGACTATACATACATACATACATATAAACATTTGTATAGCGCCAATATCAAGCTAAGCTAAGCTGCTCAAAGGCGCTCTGTTTGCCCCCGATCATTGGATGTCACTGTTTAACGACACTCTTTGTCAATCTCAGCTCCATTTGGAGTATGCAACTTTTGCAGCCACTAGGCGCACCAAGTTAAATCACCATGCTCATCCTTACGAGGTACCCATTCATAGCTGGGTGAACTAGGACACATAGTCACAGTATTTTGTCCAAGGATACTGCACGTTGCTGTACCTGCAACTAGGTGTCTGCACGTATTCATGTGGCCACCATCTGGTCATTTACCAACGGATTCGTGGGTTCTTTTAAGTGCACAGGGTTGTGTACTGTACACTAGAAGTTGTGACAACACTGAAAGAGTCCGCACTCAAAGTTGACTCCAAGGTTTTTACACCCGGTCACATTTTGTCCTCAAGCTCGCTGGATTGCTAACCTGACGTCTTTGCCGATTCGGCCACCGTGCCCCACTATGTACAATACTCATTTACAGTAGTCTTCAGTTTAATGTTATCCACTGATTTGCACTTTCAGTTCAGGGGTAGTCTTCTTGCTTTCCAAATAATCAACATGGATGATGCCCTTTGCATTTCACAGTGGCCATGATGTTCTTTAGTGACCTCGAAGATGGGAAATTTCTGGGTGGAGGAAAAATGAGATTTCCTGTTCTACATAATCTTGTGGGAAAAATATTCTTCTGCATCACGCAAGTGGATCAAAAAGCTGATTACATTTTGAATTTGATGGAATATCATTTGTTACAATTTAGAAAATATTATATAGAGTCAACTTCTAGCCATTGTCAGAAACATTGTTATTTGATCCCATGGGTATGAAAGAGAAGGCCTTCAAAGGCTAAATTCAAAGATTATGGCCTTTGAAGTAACAGAAATGTCATAACAGTCAATGATTTTTTTTTTAAAAACAATCGTAACCTAATTGAAGACTTGGCAGCTATTCGATGACATTTCAGAAGATCTATCAAAAAGAAATGGAACAGCAAATCATGCGTCAATCAAGAAACTTGTTTTTGTTCCATTTAATTTTGAAATATGACAGTTACAGTATCAACTTACCACAATATAATAAAACTGATTACCTTCTTAATTATAAAACGTCATATTATACTGATTTTGTTGATGTAATAAATAATAATGTTTCTTTCTAATAGTGTTTCTTTTCTCATTTCTCCATTTTCTATGATATTATTATACTTGATATATTTCTTTCATATATACATTGTGGATATTAATGAAAGAGTCACAGATGTAATTGTGAAATGTTCTCAAGTTTTAAATGCTGAATTAACCGGGAATTTGATGAACCCAGTAACACATTGTCTCCTTATACCAAAAAAATACATAACCTCATGTATTCAATTTAACAGGAACTCTAAATCTGACAATACAACAATATGAATACTAATATTTGGCGTGGTGAATATCTTTGATAATTGGTAATGATAATAGTGAATAATAGTTCTCAGGGAATGAAGCATGCTAATTGCAAACAAAAATGTATGTCTTGTTCAATAGAGAAATATTTAGATATGAAACATTTGACAAACAAACCCCTTAGGACTGACGCAGCCATGTGTGGAATATCAACTTTAGCCAGTCACGAGATGAAACAAATTCATATCTAAAATATGCCATTAAGTTTCCTCTTGAATTTTATATGTTATTAATTTCACATTGCCAAATATAATTACACATCAAAAGTTATAATTTGTTTAGATAGGAAAGAGTAGTTCCAACTACTTTCAATGTCGATATTTGATATTTTCATCAATAGCAGTAAAATATCGTTACTGTAAAGTGCATTGGTAGAAGATGTATTTAGCTGATAGATCGATTATCACATTACTACATTACTGTATTTGATAAAGTTATGCATCAACGAACCTGTGAAAAGTGTCTCACTATTTGAACAACAAAGTTAGATCGAAAACCTTCAACTTTGCACATCTGTTGACTTTTAAATAGTTCACATCTTTCATGTTGTCAAAGTGTAAGGATTTTGTTTCGTTGATCTCATTGATTGGCAATGATACAGATGTCTTTTAGGAACCCAGTTGGGGAGCAAGTAATTTTTTGTGTATTATTTTTGTATTCAAGTTTGTCTCGTGGCGGCATGCTTGTCACTTCTCAAGTTTGTAAAGTTCTCAAATTCGAGAGCGCATGTATATACAACAGACAAAACACATAAATAAAATACCCTAATATGTTTGAAATGATAAAGGTGCGCTATTCATTTTCTAATTAAACCTATGAAGTTTTCAAGTGTGAAGTTTGTTCGACTGTATGTATTAATGTTAACATTTCACATATTGTAGGTAAACTAGATCATTTGTATTTATTGTTTACGGTCAATCTGGCATACTGCTATCAATGCAAGCCAATAATAAAGATATGATCATTGTTACAAAAAATATTAGTATTATAGGCTGTGAACACTAATTCAATATTTTGCAAATAGCCATGCAGTGACAGTAGAAGATACTGGATTAAATTTTGAAACTGAAGCAAAACGTTTAGCCTTACATGGTTACAATCTGAGATCCACAGAGTCTAAGCATGTATGCCATCAAGGATAGCTATAGGTAACAGAGACATGTATAATTTCAATAAGGCTATGTTGCCTCCTCTGTTCTATTAAGTTCCATTTGAAACAGCTATACACACTGGATAGCAATTCCCACTTAAATCTGCTTTTTATAAAAATTTATAAAGTGATTTACAAACGATCTGAATTCTTGAATGCATGGGATATTCATAGTTATTAATTTGATATTCATATTCCAGTAAAAAATTTTAAGGGTCAAATTATCTTTAAAATATTCTCATGAACGGTCAAATGTTAAAATCTTTCAAAATCCAGTTATTAACTAGAAAATGGTCTTGTGACATTGGAAAGTAATTAAGGGGTTGCAGTTTAAAAAAACGCATCTTTTTGCCCCATCAATTGACACTTTTATGACATTCTCTTAAAATCCAATCCGTTTCTTGTAATTTTACCAAATCCACAATGAACTGCAGTATCACAGATGGTTTAATTTTCAGGGGATGTGATGAACAGATGAATTTTTATATAAGTGTCAAACTTTGTGAGGTGAATTGAGGCGATAATCTAATTTCTAATATCAATTTCAGATAATACTAATTCAATGGTTCAGTGGTATATGGACGCCGGATCTTCTGACTAAGATGCCATGATGAACAGTTAACCCGGTGCCCCATTTACTTCTATGTGTTTATTTGCTGGTTCATGATTCATGCAAATCATTTTTCTATTACATGAAATTCATTTCCAGGAGGTAATAATAATAACGTTTTATAGTCACTAGATGTGTGCTTTTGGAGCCAAAAGTCGGGAATCAGATCAATTCAGTGAGTTGTCATGCAAGATATGCGAATGTCCATAAACTTTCAATAAATCTTCCGTTCACGAATTGAACATTTCCTAAACCATTTATAACAATTTCGTTTAATTTGATTACTCGTTATGTAGTGGTTTATCTTGTATGTTTAAACGGGCATATCACTTTAGAAATATATTCAATTGTCGAAACTGAACGTCCATTAACGGAACTTTTTCATTAAATACAAAAAAAAACCAAATCGCTTTCAATGATCCAACAAGATTAATAAACTAACCCCCCCCCCCCCCCCCCTCTCTCTCTCTCTCTCTCTCTCTCACCATTTTAATACATCACAATGTTTACAAGTCAGTTACACAAACACGACATGCGTTACAAGTTCATCATTAGCAGAAACAATATACAAAGTTCCACGTTCCATCACAAAGGTCATGGTGACCTCAAACATGGCACAGTCCAGTGTGCAACATGACACGTGATATCCCAGTTACTTCATCCACGCGACCCTCCACGTTGGTCTACTCGACACGTGACGTCAGAGCTACGTCATCCACACGGTGTACACATGACTTCCAACTTTGGTTTACAGACTAGTAGGTAGTAGCCCTCACACCCGGCTCCATATTCGGCCCCGTCTAGGTCCGGACACTATGTAATACCAATACACAGGATACAGTAAAATCATACAACACGAGTGTTACAACTCGGAATGATTTACACAAATACATGATCATTCAACGTACAACGAGCATTACAACTCAGAATGATTGATACCATTACATAACCACTCAACACACAACTAGCACATTAGCTGCGAATGATTATACTTTCCAGCAATTCCTGACTGCATCTTACAACCTCTAACATTCACCTTTATACTCTCCATGCATGCTTTCCACACACCATGCACGCTTTCCACACACCATGCATGCTTCTCACACAGTCCCTATCGCGCAGACATTCAATACAGTCCAACCAAACTACAATACACTACATACAGTTCAACCGAGTTGATGTGATCTTGACAGATATCAAATTGAAAGCTCAGCATATAGAATGTGAAAGAAGTCATTTGTTTGAATATCGTATTTTTATGTTGCATGAATATGTCTATTTCATTACCTTAAATTGATACGTTAATGGTAAGGCACGAAATCTATCACATCAAAACCAAACATCTTAAACATTATCATCAACATATCTACAAATAATCAACTTTCATCTGCGGCTAAGAGCCTGTAATGTCCCTCTTGAGTCAATGAGCAGTGGATTCGTGAAAAAAACGTTTAATGGAGGTATCATTGTGGACGTCATCATAATCTTCAAGAACAGAAATAACTGTGTTTTGTTATCATTTGATTCCGTGAAACAGTAACTTTATTGCATTCGATGAAAGATATTCGTTTATTACACACTCGTACAAATATTACTTTAAACGGTTTTTTTTAAGCAATTAAATTTAAGAATTGTATTTATCCAGTACTTAGCAAACAACTGTTTCAGAAGACATATATCAAGACTATAGATTTAGTTAAACATGGTTTATTACTCATTTGAACTAAAAAAAACACTTGCAATAATAGACAACAAACATTGTACTCTTGGGAAATATTGTTCCAAATTAAAGTAATCCCTCTATAAAACTACTGTTAGTGGAGATGATAGACCAGGGTAATATTGAAATGACTTTAAACAAAGCACATCATCATCACAAGAGTCGCTGATACTTATTCAATTAAATTATCTTTTATATTGAAATAATTGCATGGTTGACTAATTATCATCCAGGAATGAAGATAATAACAATTTAATCATCAATTATACCACAATAATCTTATTTCTGTCACAACCTTCAAATAGATTTGTGTTGTAAGAATTATTAAAGACCAATGGGAGGTTTTAATAGCACGGTAATACATTTATTTAAAGAGTATGATGTATGTCAGTATTGATAACGAAAAATGTCATCACTTGCAAAAATAATCTTATTTGTTTTTTTTATGAAATTGAGGATCTTTGTTAACTCTCCTTGTTCTGCATAATAATGCATGTCACCAGCCATGTACTCATACCACGGCCATACCTACCTCCTACCATACGTTTTAACGTAACAGATGGACAGACAATTTGATGCAATCATTCAAAGCTAATCCATTAGCCAAAAAATAAATGTTAATGTTATTTCGTACATTTTAGTAATACAATTTTTTTTATGGAAAACCAATACCGAATATAACAACTTTGTGATATTAATTTAATCAGACAATCATATGAATTACTTTGACAATATTCTTTGATTGCAACATGTATCAAGTTTCAGTCAATACAAATAAAAAATATAGTCACAAGTGACGAAAAAAGGATTCAGCGCATACATGGGACACTTATTTTGAATGTCCATCGTTCAAACAAGTTGCAAGTTTGTAGAGTTATTTTGAAAGTTTTGCCCATGTATCTAAGTGAAAATGGAAAAATCACACACTAATAGACCCCCTTCATTATGTTTCTCATGATTAAGATAAAACGGTTAATATGTTCATACTAAGGTGTAACATGGAACATGTTGTGCTTTAATTTCAACTTCAGTAGATTTAATTGTCATTCCGATTGCATACATAAATAATACGTTATATTCTTTTAATATTCAAAAAAAATACTAAAAATAATGCTAATTTTCGGACCCCTATCCGACATTTGCTATGTTTAAAGCTTAACTATCAACTTTTTGATGAAAGGATTCAACATAAAAGGGGTTGCTCTTGAAATTGTGCATACGCACGTGTAAATTATATGTCAATTTCCTATTTAGATAATCAATTATGTACGTTTGAACTTTGTTGAAAATGGCGATTTTTTAAAATTGGCAATTTTGGACTGTCATGAGTAAACCTTACAGATCCATGTTTGAAAAATATTGTGTATCATAAAATATATTTTCACTTTAAAGTGATATATCAATCATGTTTGTATCTTTATCAAGTGAAGTACAATAATTCTCCAAAGAAAAGTTGCATTATCATGTTTCAATTTGTTTTTATACTGCATAAATTGTGCCCAAACTATGAACTTTTATATGACAATGTTTTGTAGTGGATTTGTAAAGATAGACATGTAAAACAGATTGCAAGAAATTTCTGACAGAGTTATGTCCCTTTAGATTCACAGGCTGAAAATAATGTAACCCGTAAATGGTTAAATATAAGAGCTTCGATTCATAGATTCATATAAACAGCAAAGTTTCCGCTTCAAAATGAGCTATACTATGTGTATGTATGTGTTGCCGTTATGTAGGAGAAGATTTTTGAAGACGCGTACTCTCAAATTTTCACCACATTGTTCATTTTCAGTTTTTTCGAAATAGCAAAAAATCTATTATAACGGCCTAAATATAGACCTATTAGATGGGGAATGTTGTTGTCCACATTTTGGTGAAGGTTTTGTGAAATTATCTTTTTTAGCTTTTGAGCTATTGAGGTTTGAAATTTGCACTTTTTTCAAAATTGCCACATTTCAAGTATTCACTGTGAAAAACGTATTGCGAATTTGTACCCCTGAGGGGATTCCCGATATATATAATGCCTCGGCTACATTATGTGCACATATCAGCTCTCTAGTGCTTAAGAGGAGACGATTTTCAAAGGTGCATGGGGTCCGTATATGTTTTAAAGTTTTTAAAATCAAGCTGGCGGCGAAACCACGTGACCTACAAATTTGTCATGATTTACTTTTTTGCTCGCATGGTTATTGCGCACCGTTTTTACAAAGTTGCAAGTCTCTAGCTGCATTTTTCATTTTTTTTTTGCCATGTTAAAAATTGACATTTAGATACGAACTGGACCCTAAATGACTGGATCAATTTGGCCCAAAAGCTTCGCTAAATAACTACATAGTAAGGGCTATCAGCCTGTACACTTTGGTTGCAATAGCTGCAATCGATTCCACAATATTCTTGAAATAATAATAAACACGTCAATAACAATAAGGATTAAGCCAAATGGCTGAATCCTTAATGATGAAATAATCCAAACTGTATGTAAAAAGCTATTTTCAAGAATATTTTTCTACAGCACATCAATAGTTGTGTTCAGAAAATGTCTTTCTGTTCTGTGTGTAATCCCAACTGAACAATAATATTTTTCTGTCACCAGTGCAATTGACAATGACCTATTGCTTAAAGCATGTGTGGTTTAAAAACCAAGACAAAGATTGATAGATTTCTAACACCACTTGAAGATAAATTAGCAGAAAACATGGATTATGAGACCAGCTACCATACGAGAACCGCTTTATAATGATCACATTCAACTCAATGTGTTGCAGTGAATGTCTTTTTACACATAGCACATGCATTTTTCCTCGTCATTATGTTTTGATATTAATGAAGAGCAATATTTATTCTAACACTCTATCCAAAAATATCAGAATTATCTCTATTGAAAAATGAAGTTAATTATTCGTTCTGATAACTGCCATCAGGGGCCAAAGACACGATACTATACAAAATACAAAATATTGCAATCTACTACCGATTCATACGACTTAAATATAGGTACATCATGTCTTCAGAAGCCAACTAAATTTGAAAATTTAAAACATTATCTGTTCATATTTCTAGGTAACACATGTTTTCAGATAACGGCTTTTTGGCTTGTTTATGACATGCTACAGTAAGTCCAAGAAGGTACATTATACCGACATCACATATTAACATAACTTCCATATTTCATAAAATGTTACCGCAAATACCAAACATTATGTCCAGGAATACTCTTTACGGGATATATCCTCAACACATACATTCAAAATCGACTTTATCAGGCAGAAATATTTTGTGGATGACTCTGTTGAAAACTTGTTATTGGTTTTGTTTGTCCCTCAGTGTAGATATCATATCGAGTGTCAAAAAGCGGAATTAATGAATGTAAAACATACCTTTAATTCACATTTGTATACGTAGAATCTCCTTCATTGTGTAAGTAATGTTTGAATGCTTTCCTACATTTATATAAGCAAAAAACAGTAACATATTTTTATAGAATACAATGTATAGTAATACAATATATGCGTTTTGGATCATGAAATTATATTGAACTGTCAGGACAGGATCAAATCAGAATGCCGCTTGTGGAGAGTTACGGAAAATACTTATAAGAATTTTAACACATTCTTCTGTAAAAGTTTTAGTTTACAGGGTTTGTTTTATTGTCTTCAATAACACGAATTATATAGTTAATGTTATTTCATGACAATGCCAACATTTAAGATGTTTTAAGGAAGAATCTTTTCGAAGTTGTGTTCGTGAAACACATCAACAAAATGTGTGGTTTAAACCACTTACTATGTGTATTATACTTCGATTTGCTATCCCAATTATAAAATAGCTTACACTTAAGCATGCGGGAATCAATAATCGTGATTTCCATTGTTCATCCAAGAGTTTTGCCTGTGACAAACTGGTAATTGATTTCGCAACACCAACATGGATGAATTAACTGTCAATAACATAAAGTTGTTGATTTGGTAATATAACTATACAATATTCCTTACACTTTTATTTAAAATTGTGTGTAAATTCATCTCCTCAATTAGTTGTGATCCTATTAAATTAATCGATTAGAAACAAGTTAAGATGTATGTTCAGTAAGAATTAGTTATTTTACAAATGAAAATGTGATGCTAATTTCAAATCAATCAAATGCTTTATCATTTTAAGACAAATTTACAAATTTATTTATATATAATTTGATATAATCAAAACCAAACACGTTTTATAGGGTCGAATTCTAATAAGAGGGCAAAACACTATTACATCAATTTATTGAAACATGCAGTTATCCAGATTTATAACCGTTTTTAGCTAAAACAACACATTGAAAAAAGCCTTTAATTGTTTCTGCTAAAAGTGTTTAAATTATTCGGAGAGACTGTGCGATAAAGTTTTCGAATTTTTACATTGAAGATAATGTCTTAAGTTCTAACATGTTCAACGTTTTCTGTAATCCAAACTGAACAAAGCATTTTAATGTTTCATTGCTAGTGACATTGACCTATTGCCGAGTGATTCGAGGATATAAAACATGGAGCATGATTGAGTATGCATAATTTGTTCTTCCCGCCGTACTAATTACGTTTAAACGAAACGAATAATACCCTCGATAATCTCTAGAGTATCGGTTCCCTTGGAGCATCTGTGGCTTGTCCTGATAATTTCATTGGCTGCGTTTGAGAATAAAAGTGTTGTTGTCCTGTTGCAAGGAAAATATTTCATCACATACATTTTTATACAATCATTTGCAATATTGTTTTATAATGGCAACTGAAGAGTGATCACTAGGGCTGTGTATTGCCTCTATTTTTGTATTGCGATACGTATTGCTGAACTGTTATGTATTGCAATACTACCACAATATATTGCAAGATCCCTTGACATTGAGATACTTCTCTAGAAACCATTTTAACTAGTGCCAATGATATTGCAACATTTTAAATGAATCTACATTCAACTTTTATACTTCTTTTGCAGTTTAAACATGACACATTTGATAAAATGACTTTCAGATCTTCAAAAAGATAATTTGTAATACAGTCTAACTTACATTCTAGCATTTCAAAATTCCTTTCTTATTACAAGTCAAGCCGAAAAATGTGCCTTTTACAAGATAAATGAATATATTTAACTTAGTATTTGTTGGTGCAATATATTGCGATATGAAAATCGTATTGCAATACGTGTATTGCACAACTCTGTATTGGAATATATTGGTATTGAAATAATATTGCACAGCCTTAGTGATCACAAACCACTATAATAAATTTCAAATATTTATTTCAAATTGTTTTTACAAATTACGAATTGTTAACCCAATGTGTCATTAGCCTTAGTTTAACAAACAATATTGCAGATGTTAATGCGTCATCTTTATTTCAGAACAATTTTGCAGTGAAGTTGTGTTCTAGATATAATACTGATATTCTGTCTCCGTTGATAAGCAAACTTTGCCGCATTTCATCAAATTAGTTTTTAATGTTTAATAAATAGTTATTTTACCTTTCTATGTTGATGATTAAACAGCACAGCACAGCAAAGACGGCGACAGAATATGAACCTATCATCAGTCCTTTTCAAATTATACTCCTCTCAAATGCTCTTGTTTTGCCAAAAAATCCCACTTTGGAAACTTGAACAAGAACCTTTAAAATTACCTTCAGTTATATTTGACATCAGTAGAGACTAAAAGTCGGTTCTTCCTTCGAAACTGATTGATACAGAATGTTCTCGTTTATTAGCTTTAAAACACCCTGTGGAGATTCCATGTAAACATCTAATGTAACACTGTTCTGTTGAGTGATTAGATTGTACATAATAAATGAAATAATGTAAGATGGGTTATTTATTATGAGCACGATTTCAAGTCTGTAACAAGTACAAAGAAAGAAAGCAGTTTTATATGTACAAATGTGTCATTTACAATACAAGTTTATTCGGTATATTTTTACTTACGAGGGTAGAACTAACCATTTCATGTATAAAACGAAAACTGCTAGCGTCTATTTCAATGTGGACACCTTTTAATAATGCGAGGATGGTAAATGAATCTGCTATGCTTAACCGAACCATAACCGTTCGTTTTAGAATCTACGTATTGGTTGAAGAGGATTGTTTAGCAAGTGTAATTTGTTTTCCGTTTTGTGAGATTTCTTTATTACCATTAGAACACGAGCTACATCCACTTTAATGACAATAGGTACATGATGAACACTACTGGTATGTGTCTTGTCTAACCTAAACTGACATTTGCTACATGTGTATTCAGTGACTGGTATACCCTAACTTACTTACTTACTTACTTACTTACTTACTTACTTACTTACTTACTTACTTACTTACTTACTTACTTACTTACACCATAAGTAATATTATCAGTGTAATTTACTCTTAGAAATATCATTCCAAATGTCTGACATTATTGTCTCTCGAATGAATGCACTAACTCCTCGCCTTAGTATATGAGTTCCTCAGTATGAAAAACAATATTTTCTATCTGAAGTAACATTACAATACTTTATCGGGACTTCGGGCGTTTTCATTTGAGAAAAATAACAACCAATGTTGTTGAGGAAATTTTATTTTCCTTTAGGAACATAATAATACAAGTTCTTGCAAAATAATTCAAATGACCTGGGATTAGGAACTGCTGAAAGGCGTTATTTTAAAACAATTCTCTATCAGAAATATCAACATTGGATGGAAAGAAATCACATTGAACTCGCCTGGAAGCACGC
This sequence comes from Gibbula magus, assembly GCA_936450465.1. Lineage (NCBI taxonomy): Eukaryota > Metazoa > Mollusca > Gastropoda > Trochida > Trochidae > Gibbula > Gibbula magus. The sequence continues at coordinate 27,355,868 of OW388294.1, forward strand.
TTCGAGTGCATTAAAACTGAAACTCTCTGCAATAAACATTGCAGATAGCAAAGAAAATAATAATTCCCAGAGGGTCTAAATAAGTACATGTTTAATGGCTGTGAGTCTGCGAGACAGTAGCAATGGCGACATGAAATAAATCTTCGAAGTGTTTATTTTCAAATTTTGTCTTCTACTCATCGAAAGTTAGAAAGTTTAAATTGGATCAAACGATTTTTAAATCAATTCTAGTTATAAGAGACATAAATATGAGACATTGCTGCAGACAAACAGTTGTTTGTTCGAGAGCAATGATTGTATACAATCCTATCACAGAGGGCAGACTGCCGATGATGGTTTATAAGGATGCTTATGTTTGCCCCTAATGACTTTAAAGAACCTGGAACTCATTTTGTATTATATTTCAATCAATGTATTCATACAGACAATACTTTCAACTGTAAGTACTGAACATTTTATGTTGATGGGTCCTCTCATTAACGGGATTTTAATGTTCAAAGTGTGTAAATATTGGACTGCTGAAGAACTCAACCGCGAGAAGACCCTAAAACGGGTGCGCGGGACTAGCTCTACTGCGCATGCCCGAAGTAGGCTGGTGACGTCATAGTCAGAATAGAACTATGGATAATATTATTTGTTGTGATAGGTGACATTCCTCTATGTATTCATAGCGAAGGAGCAATTCCTTCTACACTCGTTTCCGCAATTTAAAGTTAATGTTTGGATTTTCCTCTCGGAGGAGAAACGTTTTGAAAAAATATTTTGTAAACAATATAAAACACCGAAACAACGACAGTAACAAAGCCGGCCGGACTGCCGTGCTTGATCATTGATGTTTCCATCCACAACATCATGATTTCTACAATCGACGTCCAGAGTTTTTCATATCAAATCTTGTCATTTAAACATATTCTGTTTTAAATATGACACTTATATTTGTTTCAAGAGCCGATCGACTACGAAACTCGAAGAATTCAAGTCACGGGAGCGAATTCCGCTGTTACCCGTTAAACGCTAAAATTTTGATCGGGTGGCGGAAAAGATATTTTTCAATTAGGACTTCCCATCTTAAGATTCAATCGGGTGCATTACTTGTTAATATGGAATGAAGTTTAGTTATAAAAATATTTCTGTAGATTATAAATGACGATTCAATTTGATGTCTATTTATTTGACTTATTGACCTCAATTCATCTGTTATCCTCACGGAGCTGATTAATGTATAGTATATTTGGCCACAAAGCTGATTTGACGTACGAGGTTCCCGGTACTTTAATATGACTGGTCATATGAATTTGATTTGATTTTGATTTCATTCATCAGAACGTGTAGTTTTTATTATCAATTGTACATGAAAATATGAATGAGTTTACAAATTAAACATTCAGTAGTTGCAAGTGTGTGTCTACAACAAATAAAACTTCCCGCTCAAGGCCCAATTCGAAATAATAACTGGCTAGGATTATATAAGCAGTGAAGAAACATAAATTCTCACATATATTTTTTGATAATAAATAGATGATTATACTTTGAGATAATTTACGATCGAGGCTACCATTGCGTTGTTTGCACCCTGAAGTTTAAATTCGACAGTGGACTTGAATGGACTCTGAGCAAATGTGAGTAATCATCTTTCGGTTCTGATTTAGTCACTTTTACTTTCAGCATATTAGATATAAGTAACATTCCAAATTTCGGTGACCAAGTGCTGTCCATTACCAACTTGTCATTGATTCCCCGTTGATTGGACATGCCTCCAATAGAGTTCACTTCCTTCAGATTTCCGATTCTCATTTCTTCTCCTAACTTCATGAGAACTTTCTCGCCTTGAAAGGATGTGTCGTGATTGGTTGCATTAGAATCTACAATATAGTTGTGCAATCAGCGAAGGCGTTGTAAAAGTGACATTTGCCAGTGACACGTCAAATGCGTTATGGAAACAGAAACGTTTTATATATTTTCCATGAAACTTGTTATTTGATTGTGTGAAGACAATTGATCATAAACATGTTGATAAATAAAGAAGACCAAATTAGTGACTTAATCCGAAAATAGTTTATGTGTGTTATTTACTTTTAATATATTTGAAGGAGATGCAAATTATCATGACTCTTTGGAGTCAAATGTTGAGATCGTTGAAGTCACTCGGTCGACCAAGCAGTTGAAAGCTGTGTTTTCATTGGACAGGCGGCTGGCATACAGTATAAGGTACCCCTTTTTCCCGCTAGGAGATTTTGCTGGAACCGAGATATATTGCCTAATAAAACAGAGGTTAGGATGGGAATTATGAAGGGTGTAACTCTATGGGAAGAGAATGGGTCAGACTCCTTGACTGGTTCTCTAGTTAGGTTGCGCTGTATATTCATTGCCGACAGGGCCACGCTACCGTGATGGTCTCTACAAGGTTAATCGGTCGTGTAGTGTGTAGACAACTGGCATTCGCGACAAATTCTGAAATGTTAGTCTTTGATAGCCAGTCAAACTAACTCAGACTGCTTACGTAAGCGAGCCAATCGGTCTCTTGCCAAGTAACTTCTTTCCTTGATCTCGTGTCAAGCCTTTTCATTGGCTCATGTCTCCTCTCTCTTAACATTCAGTCTCGGGTGACTGAGGTTGTTAATATACCCAACCAATTGAACTTTTCAGTTGGTATTTTTAATTGCACCATCTCCATTCTAGTTCATCGAAATTGTACTGCTTTCGTTTGTCTTAATTGCTCTCCGATTTCATTCGATGACTTTGTAAGAGCTATTTTGATCATTTCTGTAAATTTATAAAATAATTTCGATTAGATTATCGCATTTTGGTGAGGAACCCTGTGTAGTGGACCGATGATTTAAATTTAATCAAGGTAGCAAAAAAGGAATTGATGTTGTGTCTTTGCATAACTCATAACTGTTTGATAGTTTCTCTAACTTTAACAGTTTGTGCTTAAAACCAATTCATTCAAATGTGTTGCATACATCATGTAAATATCATCAGCAAGGCGAATTGCTGATATTTTAAATCCTAAGGGGATTTAAAATGAGCAGAACATATTAGAAAAGTATGATTCATTGCGTGGTGGTATTATCGATACCCAATCCAAGGGAGGACATCATACAACTTATACAAAATTCTTTTCTCACAAATAACATATGTTTGAATTAAAAGATGCCCATTCAATATGTATTGAAATCTCTTCATCTGTAATCAAAATTTATTGATAGACCAATTTGAAAGATATATTCCCTTCTGAGAGATATGAATTCATGAATAAAATAAATTTGAACATTTTATATTTAAATGTTTTACGTTTGTCAAAGCATTGTTTACGTGTTTGTGAAGTGTCGTTTCACATTTGTATTTTCTGGAAATTAGTTATTTCAAAATCTTTGAATTGTTCATCTTAATTAAATAGACATTATCATGTAATTGCTTTTGGACGTATTACACAAACCAAAAAACTGTGTAGTAAGAGAAAATATCTTTGTAGCAAATTACAAATTTGATATTGATGAGTAAATAGTCCATTTCTCATTCAAATGAATGAGAAGATGATCTTGTTCATTAAAGATGTGCGTATCAATAAACAAACAATTGATTCGAGAACAATAGACATAGCATTGATACATTGAGATTTTCATATGGTAATTGCATAATCATGTTCTTTGCAGTGTGTTGTAACACCACTTGAATTTGAAAACAAATTCTGAGTAATCGCACATAAATAAGTATGATATTATCTATGATTATTTTATGAAATTGGAATAGGTATTAAAATATTTTGCAGTTGTATCAGGTAACAGACCATAGTATTGAAATGTAATATGTATACATTATATTATACGTATATGCGTACACACAAATAGTCAGCCATTTCACTTAAAGGGTTTTCAGTGAAACTGTTGAAGATGAGATTATTGTTCAAATGTATTAAATTCTTAAACAAAGAATTGCGCGCATACCAGTGAAAATAGACATCGTCACTATAAATTTACATTCTCTAGTAGCAGTATTGTGTTTTGGAAAAATGTATATCATTTTTTATGTCTTTTGGGGTTGAGGGGGGATGCTTAGTAGTTAATTGAGTATGTGGCCTCTGTGATGCGAATTTGGCCCTCCTCTTACTATTGACCTATTATCTAAATATGCAGCGTAAGTGATAGTCAGAAAGGACAATGACTTTTAGTTATGTGATATTTTTATAACAAGATACTGTAAAAAAATAAAGACATTTTAAGTCGTTTCTGTCATATTGTAGAATTAAATGGATTCCAGGACTTTACCTCTAGTCATATGATAGACACTTAATTTGTTTTCCCATTTATTTTAATACGCCATCCTAAAATCCATCAGCTGGTTGTCAACTTGTCAACATACAATGTAAGTCAATGACCAGTAAGCCATATATATGTGACCTACAACACTTTTTTTTTATTTCGACTTCATGATTGAATATAATTTTCTCTTTTCAGCCTATTCACACACATAATATTAAACGTTGATAATGATAATTGTGTATGTATGTATGTATGTGTATGTATGTATGTATGTATGTATGTATGTATGTATGTATGTATGTATGTATGTATGTAATGACGAACGTACGTATAGATAGATGGATGGATGGATGTATGAATGGATGTATGGATATGGAGAGTCATTTGAAGGATTTTGGATGTTAATATTCCTGCTTCTGCTTCTGCTTCTGCTTCCAAGTGTTTTCAATATACAATAGCTTTTTTTTTAAATTATTTCTAATATTTATCTACCACCTCTGTGTTTTTTATAAAGAAAATGAAGTGATTTCGTTAATCAATGTACAATTCTGGTTTTATCATGCTTGTAGGTATATTTATATATTTATCCATTTAGAGTCATTGGAAAATTTTTAGATGTTATTTTAAAATATTATAAAAATATGAAAATATCGCATGACGTCATAGTGATCAACCGTTTTGACGTCACAATGTTAACGTCATTGTCACAATGGTCCAGGGCAAGTTTAAGAGTTTTGTTCTTTGGTGTTTCACTGTGACTGTTGATCTCGAATGTTTATCGCCATATGAAAGGATACATGAATATTGTAAGTGACTGTAGATGAGTGACACTGTTCGGATTATATATAAATTGTTGCTGATGTACATTACGCCGAGTATTCACATTTGTTTCGACTTGTTTGACCAAAACAAAAATCCTTTCCACTCAGAAATAGGTACACAAACAAAACGTCTCATAACTAGTGGTCATGTTACAATATCGCAACCCGTAAATTTCAGCGTATATTTTCCGGTGTTGAATAACAATGAATCCCGAAAATTTTACAAACGCAACTATTTATCTGATAAGTTCACGTTTATGGATTTTTATCGATGAATTTCAACATGTTTTTTGCAAAATATGCGCAAAGCAAACAAAATGATGATCAGTTGACAAAATTGACTTTCAAGCATCCGTGGCATTTATTTTTTGAAACTTTCACTAATTATACTTCTCTTGCTTTAAAAGTTAATCATTCAATTGAAAAATAATTCTTTAAATTTCCCAAATTGTGTTCACATTTCAATCATTGTCAAATATAATGAGACTGAAGAGAATAATGCAACCTTCAATTCACACTAAAAATCGAAATTGATGAGTTTCTGTTTTCATTAAAGTGTTAACAAATTCAGATCCTTTCTTCATTTTCAGTTAAAATTCAAATTCATGTCTTTTAGTTTCCATTATCTCATCTTTTGGTTTTCTTCCATTGAAATTTATCAATTTAATTGTCACATGCAGTAATAATTTTCAACAACATCGAAATGTTTGTAAGATGTTCTTATTTTTATTTTCAAACTCTCTTTCTTTTAGACACCAATTAACCTTTTAGAATGATGACAGCTTTGAACTAATCAATTTAAGCTTTGTTTTTCAATAAGTATGATGTTTCCAATATTCATGAATAATCGCTTTTCAATTTTGAGTCCGTATTTAACGTCCTGTAAGTTAGCAATATCCATGAAATGTAAATTAATATAATTTAGATGCAAACATGTAGCACAACTGCAATTTTTTAAATTATCATTTCAAAACAATTTTGGTAATTTAACATGTCTGATGAAGTCAGAGGTATTCACAATTTCGGCAAATTACATTTCTATTATAACAACGATAATTTAGTCAGGAATAAATAAACATAAAACATTTAATAATCCTTAAAATACATATAAAATATGTCAACCCTGATAAATAAAAATTCTTACGTTAATAAATGAAAACCTGTAGTAGTAACTTTCTTTCTTTATGTAGGTATTTGAAAGTATGTTAAAGGATAGATGAATGACATATGGTCAAAATCGGATTCACTGAAATGGGATGTCAATTTGACAATTGCTCGATTTTTAATTTCTGAAATCGGTCCCTAAATTACTTAAATACGTTTTTTTTTTTAAAAACGCCTAATTTATCCCCGGCGACCAGAATGAAAGTCTGCTGGGGTGTTGCCCTTGAAGGGTAGACTTTTGTGACGTCACTGGGGTAACCTGGTTTTCGGCGATAGTCATAATTCAACGTAATTTCGCAACATTTTGATTGTTAATCTAAAAAACAAATCTTCAATCAAACAACTTAAATTTGCCTTATATCGAATTTTAGATATAAGGCAAATCGAATTTTAGATATCCAACTAAGTACATAATTATTGCATAAACATGTGTTTTTGGTGATTTAACACACCTCATAAATTCATCTAGCGGCAGTGATAATCATCATTAATTAATTAATGAGGCTGCACGGAGCGTGTCGGTCCGCTGGTCTGTTGTTAATCAGTCACGCCTCAATGATTCTTCCCAAAACGTTTCCCGGCAGAAATCGCAGTATTGTTAAAATAGGTAAATTAAAATCGCCTTAATAATCAATTGCAAGTGTATATTGTCTCGATTTTATGCTCAAGTGATTCCGATTTACAATATACGTAGAGATACTCATCTGTCATTCTTGAGAAAAATGCATTTCACCAGATCTTTAATTGATTTAATAATTTGATCTAGTTATTCATTCAGATAGTATGTTAAATAGATAACTTTTATGATAGTGTAAGAAGGCAATCTTTTTTAAGCTGTTATGACAAATTTTGACAATCAAACTCAAAATTATATTTCATGTTAGGCTGACATTTTTTCCTTGACCGATCACGAGATGCATGAACTGTGATAACTTTACTGTAATAAAAATATTCATGACTTAAATTTCGTTCTTGTTAATCAACCAACTCCAACTTATGTACATAAAACTAGACTTATATGTATACAAATTATATTTTATGTTAGGCTTTCACTTTTTTCTTGACAATTTACTTGGTAACAAATCACATACATATTGCTGGAAGAATGATCACAAGCTACATGAACTGAGATATTTATACGCTAATGAAAATATTCATGGCTTAAATTTTGTTCTTGTTAATCAACCAACTCCAACTTATGTACATAAAACTAGACCTATATGTGCACAATCTTTAGATTATTAACGGTTTCATGACGATTACGATAACAGTTCTAAATGCCAACCATCCTCGGTTACCCATGGTTTTATATATGCTCCGTTACTCTCCACTATATCATAGTGGGGAGTAACGGAGCATATATAAAACCATGGGTAACCGAGGATGAATGCCAACTGGACTGTTTCAAGTTGTAGAGTAGTTTGAAAATATTTTACAAATATGTTACATTTTCCCACTGAAGATGAACCGTACAATTGATCATATAAATATGAAATGATGATTTCACTCTTGAACGAATTGATATGCAGGAAATCGCTCAAACTGTCAATCACCGTTAAATTTAAATGAATAATTTTAAATAGACTGACAAATTTGAGAGAAGATCAATTATATCTAATCCTGAAAGATCATTCATTTCCTGACTTTCATTCATAATTAAAGGATGGCAGATATTTGAGCAATGATCTTTTGAGATATTTGGTGATATTTTTGGTTTTCAATGATAAAATGATAAGGTAGCTTCTTCTTTTTCTTATCTGTTAATTTGGTAACATAAACTTTGTCACTTTCATTTATGTTTAGAAAGAAAAAAAATAACCACTCATATCTTCAAAATAGTACGACACATGTATACAAATCGATTTAAATCACAATTGACTTGTGATTATGAGGAATGACCACTGAACTTGAATGCATAATGTTCACTGAAGCGAATCGGTTCCAACAAAATGTTGGATACTCATATGGACATTTCAGAATTTGATCAGCATTATATTGCATCAATACAGAGACATTAAATGTTGATTTTACTAGCCATTGCATTGCAATTTACACATCAGAATTCACTCGACCTAAAATGCATACACGATCTAAAGCTATATATGTTTCGAATGTAGTGAGAGTGTTGAGGATGAAAGACATGTGCTGTTACATTGCCCTGTGTATGACGAGTTGCGTGAAAGGTTGTATGAAAATGTCTGTTTTAGCTATCCAAACTTTAAAGAGCTCTGTGATGAAGATAAATTTGTTTTACTTTTTAAACACAATGTATTTACCGCCAAAACCTGCTTTTATATTTTACAAAAAAGGAAACATATATTGTATGGTTAATATTATATTTAATATATGTATACATCCTTTACTTATAACATTAGCTTTATATTTTTATATTTATATTTTATATTCTTTTTAGCAAGATAGTCTCTCATAACCCTTACAGGGTGGCTCACTTTTATGTCATTTATAATGTATATTTATGTTTGTATTTTATGTGAGGTGAGACTCTAATAAAACATCTGTCTGTCTGTCTGTCTCTTTAGATTGTATGAGCAAACCAACGATGTGCAAGTGATTACCAATCAGCTACAAACATCCAATAATTCAATAAATGAACCATGACCACTTTCTCATTTTGTTTATTAAATCATACATGTACCTACATTGACAAATTACTACTGATATATCTTAGATTATTACTGTTGCTCAACGATTCTCCTTGACTTGTGTTATTCTTCGAGGTCTCACATTACAATTTGTGTTCATAACTTGCAAAAGTAAAGCTCGTTCATCTTGTGTGCAAATGGATTTGTTTACTTATTGTGTTTTCATTGTTCATTGGACCTCTTACCCGACTTGCATCCTCATGATAGTAGAATCCTTGCAGAATATGATCACCAACAAAAGTAAATACTCTTTTTACATGCTTCCCGAACTCTCAAAACAAAGAGGTGCCAATTTCGAAGTTTTTCGAGCAATAAGCACGTCAGATTCAATCTCGTTGATTGAGTTGGAAAAGTTATCGAGTCAGTGCATATTCATATTGTTATCCTTAACTCCTATGAAAATATTCTTATCTGTCATGTAAGGATTAAATCAATCGTAATGTCACGTATGACAAGTTATGAAAACAACTAAGTAAGAATTAGTGTCCCTCTTAGATGCATAAATATATTTGTTGGTTTTTTTTATCATTCCATTTTATGAAGCAATTACTCCAATGTTATTGCTTTTTCTATTTGGGTATCAATTTAGAAATTAATGAAAACAAGAATTATTAGGAAGTCAAATTGGAAGAGTATATTTCGCTGATAAACTTCGGTACAACATTTCTATCAAAATACGAAAAATCTTGTTATTTCTTGAATCAAATTAAATAATTATGATTACTGGGGGTTTTTTTCAAAATCAACTAAAGATTTAGTAGTTTCGAGAAGTTTGAGTGACAAACGATATCCATTTCTTTGAAATCTGTTTGATGTATTAATTATGTTTAAATGCATAGTGTTCATATTTCTGAAGACAACTGTACATAAATAAATGAAGTACAATACATATTCCACTATTATCAGAAAGATTTTAAACTACCTGCAGATAATAACCAGGTGTATGATCCTGCGTCAGGTGTTAATTATCATAGAAATGAGGGTGTTACATGGTCACTTCCGTAAAAAAAAACTCGGACATCTGCCTAAAATAGATTCCATGGGACAAACAGTAGGCAAATTTATTTATTTAAAATATGTCAACAAGTCACCTATACTATCACTATACTATATAAGATAAGTTATGTTTGAATAACGATAAGCATGTCCTACTCTTTTGGTAGTACTCATACCGCATATAAGTTCTTGAAATTATAATTGCCAGTTTAATCAATTTTAGAAAATTCATAAAGATGCTATTTAAAAAATATCGTCACACTTCTTGTTCGTGAGTAATTTCAATATCCACCATAAAGACGAGACTTTGTTTTACGTCATTTTGGTGGCAAATCTTCCTGAGCTGTCATAAGCTTGGATGACATGACTTATTATGCTTATGACCAACTTTTACAAAATTAACAAATTCATCTGTATGCCCAGTATCAAGTCAATAATAAAACTAATCTTTCTTCTGAGATGAGTTCAAGATAGTTTTACTCCTGATTAAACATGTTAAATTTAATCAAGTCAATCATATTGGTCGTAGAAATTGACTTATCTACATGTAGTACTACTGTCTCATAAAATACAAGCGCCACTTTGATTAATTTTAGAAAATGTTATAAAAGGGATAGCAACACACTCGCTAATACGTAATTGGTGTCCATCATAATGTTTGCTAATGCATGGCAAGGTTGTGTATATTATGATTTTTATGGAAAACTACCTGACTTCTCATAGATGTCATTAACTAGGGTGATATTACTCATTAGGCTATGTTACCTATTGTATTAATTTTGGTTCATCAAGTTTATTGGAACCAATTCAATAGGAAACAGTACTGTTCAATACGTATGGAATGAATTAAATAACATTTCACTCCTGAATCAACGTGTCTAAGTCAATCAAGTCAGTCATATTGATCAAATAAAGCGAAAGTGTTATTTAAATAGCCAATAGATTATTCACAACAGTTTACTGTGAACTGACCCAGTAATAATATGATGTATGCATCCCCAATACTGTTTTCTTCACGGTTGTCAAATCATAGGAATCGTATAACAATGATTTACAAATATTAAACATTTAACATATCGACAGTATTTCAACTTTGAAGAGCATTTCTGCAGTTCAATACAAGGCAATTTAGTCACAGAGATCACAGATAATATCTCAATACGGCTCATGTACAGAATCTCAAGGAGTCAATCACCTGCCATTCGTTATTAGTTATACATGAACACACTTGAACGACGTTGCACATTTCAAAGACTAGATCAATTCATATTTAACCTCAATTTTCACATGCTCACGTGGTTTTACAAAATTACAAAAAAGTAATCAATATGTATAATAATTAAATGACAAATAGAGTAATGACTTCATTTGAATAGTTTATCGATGAATCAGTTCAACATACTATCAATTTGATCATGAATATATGTTTCACATCTTAATTCCAAGTAGATAGTTCATTGTGTGCAAATCAAGCTTATCAATAAATCAAAGTCTATTTTATATTGTTACATTTGTCCTCATAAATATATCACCTCATTTGGAAGATCGGTACCAAACGAGACGAATGTGAATGTTCTACAGTGAGTTTTTTAATTCATTTCATCAAATCAAAACGATTTGATTCATATAGACCGAGGTGCTCATCCTCTTTGATTTATTTGTATCAACTGACAGATAGAAATGTGAACCTTTGTTAAATGTAGTGTGGAACATCATAAATTCATATTGATTTGCCAAGTAAATTTCTTTCTCACTTACCAGTTAAGCAGTTGTTATATCATATCAGTTTCTGATTTTAAATTATTTAACAGTACATGCTAGGAATGATAAATGATTATTTTCATATTGGGGAGAGATTTACATAAGGTCATGGAGCTTGTTTGCCAAATCCTGTTTTTTTCGTTCTGAAATGAAGTATGTTTAAATCGGGAAAGACAATTTCAAAGTCTCTCAGACTTGTTAAAACCGCTGATAAGGTTTTTTACTTAAAATGTGTGTGTATCATTTTCGACTGAATTGTATCTTTATTTTCATTTGTTTGGAAAAAGGTGAAACATTGTGCATTTCCAAAGGTTATCACAAATATAAGTTTATAATGAATAACGTTTGGCATAGGTATGTCCACTGGACCTTGTTGTATTTATGGTTTTATATATACCTACACAATAAAAATAGCATATCACTGTATAGTATGTTCTTTCAAGTACAATTGTATTGATATACATATATAATGGTTAACTTAGAAAGGTTATAAATGGATCAGTTATTCAATGGTTAAATGGTCCAAATACTGCAGTCAAGGAGTGATCTAAACATCATTGCGGTCCTAAAATATTTCATGGATTAAAATTATTTTAAAGTTTTATCCAATCCTTTTTAAGTTGATACATTTTAATAGTTACGAGAAATAACCAGCTCGAACAGATTATGTTGTCCAAATTCATATTCATTTTGATCGAAAATCATGATCATTTAACCTTTTGTTGCCTCATGTTATCCTTCATCAGATTCATTTCTCTTTTCTCTAACTGTTTTCACTGTTTTCTTTGGTTCATTTAATTAATAAACGGTTATTGCTTATGGCAATCAAAAAGCAATTTAAGATGTTACGTATGAAATCATAATGTCTCTATGATGTATTTACAATGTTCGTAATTTCATTTTTTTCAAATCAGTATTCAGTAATGAAATTGCAATCATCAATCATTATCATCATTGTTGCATTCCAACGCATTCATTTGTAACAGTCACACGTTGAGCATCTATTTACGTTATCATCAACCATTATAAAGGGTTATTTAAATCCGTTCCAAGCAAATATCAAATAAATCCAATTGTGATAAATGGAAGTTGATTGATCAGAAACATGATAATGATTAATGTAGGAAAATGATTAGTGGTTTTCAAGAACCACAGGTGAAACATCGCACTTCCAAAGAGCTTAGATTGATGAGCTTAAACGTATTCCTCAAATGACATGTAAAGGTTTATGTTACCAAATCAAATATGTACATTTTGTTACTGCATCCTTTAGGGGACAGGGTATCAAGAAATAGAAATCACACATTGTAATATTTTACGACAACATGTTAACATTGTGGATAAATCCAATTCTTGGTTGGAGTATAGGCGTATTGTACACTTACAAAATACCTACATAAAATTGACTTAAAAGCGACAACACAAATAGGCTATTTTTCTGGAGGTAAAAATCGGGAATGCACCCTCGGTTGTTCATTTGTGGTAATTAAAACACCGTGTTATTAAGCATGTTATGTTGATAGGCAATACTAGCAGATTTTTACAAACTGGGTTCATTTATAACATGCCAGAAAATCAATTTAAACTACAAACATCCAAAATAATCAACTAAGTAAATCATGAGCCCTACTTAAATATATTCATTTCGTAATTTTCAGTGTGATAATTTTATACTAATATAGGTTTTAGATTACAGTGGTAAATGATTAATCAATCAAAATGGTTTCATTAATTAAGAATAAAAGAAATGTAGTTTGCTATCTATAGCAAAATTAATTACACATTCTTTTACACAAGTGTTCCCCTTTATCCCACTTATCATGCCATGGTTAAATTATCTTTATTAATTGTTTTTGTTTTGTGTATCCAAGGGTATCTGTAAAACATTACATGGACCAAACTCGATATATCACATTTTATATCAGAACAGAGTTTATTCTGTATATTTAACCATGCATGTAGTACAGTGGTCTTACCGTTTAATTATCATGAGCGCTATAAGTGCTTTAGAGGGTTTCCTTTATTGAAAAAATAATTGGAACTGTATGATATCCAATCAAGTTTCAAATTGAAATGGCCTTTTGTTTTCATCAATTTCATATTCAAAGATTGTGTCAGAACGTATTCAAACACATTTTCTAAATTAACCAACCAAGCTCAAGTCGTTATTGTTGTAACTTAGCTATTCAAATGGAATACAAGTCACGATTATGATGAATTCATCATTCATTGTTAATTTATTTGCATTCTCAAATTGGGAGTCATTGCATCGAAACGGTTTTAACGGTCCATTAGCCATCCAATATAGCATATCAGCATCAACCACGAAATATAAAATGATTTATAAGTAACTGCATTTGTAAACTTTATGGGATTCATCGTTATCGGACACTTAATTTAGTTTAAAACCCAAACCCAATTAGACATCCAACAGATCATACCAGCCTTAACCATGTAATGTCAAATAATGTACCTGAAATGCAAACGTGTAAATGAATTGAAAATTGAACATTTGGTGATATGTATTACCACATTTGGTATATTTCACAGTTTTTATCAAATCCTGAGTTGAAACGGTAATTCATTTTGGGAAGGGAAAATAATGAACTAGAAATAATTGAATAAATTATATTTAATAATACGTTCAATGAATAGAATTGTGTGATTTATCAAATATGATGTTTAGATTTTCTTACTGCGCGAAATATAATGGCCAAATGGTCAACTTAAAATGGTTTTGTTGAGATGATACGTAAACACTTTCTATCATTTAAGATTACTGTGTAGTTTCAGAGAGAGTTTGAATGTCAAATCCACGATTGTTAAAACTATTTTTATGATAATATTATTTATTTCGTAGTTCGTGTTCGTCCTTGAATTAAAACCTAATACCACATAATAGTATCATATTGACTGAGATCGAAGTATTAATGTAAACTATTTATGCAAGCGAGACAATTTTGTTGTATAAGGAATAGACTAACAAGACCACATAATAGTATCATATTGCCTGAGATCGAATTATTAATGTGAACTAGTCATGCAAGCAAGACAATTCTGTTGTATAATGGAACAAACAAAAGCTTTAATATCAAAATGAGAATACACCCCGCAGTAGCTCGTAAATTAACTCAATGTTCAATGTTTTAAATAAGGATAATGATAATATACATTTTAACGCCTTTCATTCAATGCAAGTACTGCACTCTGTAGATATATTATTACCCTGACGGAGTTGTAGTGCCACTACAAAACTATCCACACAACCACAATTCCCATGTTCAGGTTACCCTTTAAACAGCTGGGTGGACTGAATGCAATGTGCATGAAGTGCCTTGCGCAGGGTCACACATAGTATGAGACAAGCATGTTTATGTCAAAACCACTGTGGTCCAATGTTTGATAGTAGATTTAACGATTTAATTGATGATCATAACAATTGTTATCACCAAATACCATGTGATCATGTTATCGAGTATTTCTAATTTACAGAAACAATTCAAACAATCACACAAGTATGATATGTTAATTCAATATGTGAATAAACAAATGACAGATTATAATACTGATATACAAGGGAAATGCTCACTCTCTCAACGTTAAACATAAATGATTTATTCAATTTGAACACATGGCATTCAACGAAGTGAATCAAAGTCAATAAACTACTGGATATGCATAATGAATTCAACATTATATTCCATCAATTTCAACTGAACAGACAAAAAATATGACTTATGGATTTTATGGACAATAACCTTGCAATTTTATAATCAGAATTCACTCAACCAGAAAGGTATTTCCGAGCAAAAGAGAATCAATTTAGATAATATGAGCAATATCAATTATGTGAAAGTAAAATCTGATCAACTATTTCTCATGAAATATGGATTCAGAATAAGCAGTGATTATATATAGATTGTAATGAAAGAACTTACAGCAAGTTTCTGCATTTTAACAAATTAATAATTCATAGTAACCTGTGAGATTGATCTTCAACAGCAGTGTTTCTTGAAGCGTTCTCCATCTAGGTAACTTATTCAGGAGGAACCTGACACCTGACTTGCATCCTTGTTCTTGCAGCATATGAACACCAACAAAGATAAATGTACTTTTAACACGTTTTCCAAACTCTCAAAACAAAGAGGTGCCAATTTTGAAAGATTTTGGAGCAATAAGCACGTTGTATTCAATCTCGATGATTGGATTGAAGAAGTTATGGAGTCAATGCATTTTCATATTTATACCTTCACTCTTAAACAAATATACTTGTCTGCCAAGAGAGGATTAAAGCAATCATAATGTCACGTATGGCAAAGAATTTGAGTACCTCTTCGACGGATAAATGTATTTGTTGGTTACTGTTATCATTCCATTCCATAAAGCAATTACTTCAATGTAATTGGTTTTTCGTTTTGGGTATTAATTTAGAAATTAATAAATACAATAATTATTTGGAAATCAAATTTGAATAATATTTTTTTCTATTTCTTCTAGATACTATTACGTTTTTAATAATATTTATATTAAGATATGGAAATCTTGTTTTCTCTCTAATGAAATTTTGAAATTATCTGACTATGTTTCACAATTAACTGAAAATAATTCAGTTCGGAGACGTTTGTGCACCATACGAAACCCTTTTCGGTGACATTTGTGTAATGCATTTAAAGATCTATAATTGGTGTTGCTGAAAGACATTATTACTCCTTTTGAAGGTTAGAGTACAGTTAATTAATAAATGAAGTGCAATAAATACATAAATAGTTTTATTTAATAATTTAAACTTAGCAGTGACTTGCAGTTGTTCACCAGGTTACGGGCCTGCTTCACATGTTATTTATCATTGATTTGACGGTGTTACGTCACTTTCTCCTGCTTAAAACTGGTAACTTGTTGTCCTGCCTGGTAACATTTTTAGTTTTTTTTTAATTCTGATAATTAAAAAAAAACTTTGAATGGGTTATTTTCAATCTTATTTCATACACTGAGCTGTCATTAACTTGGATGGCATCATTCATTATGCTAATGACTTTACTGAATTGACATATGCACCACCTACCTCAAGTCTTTGATAATAAAAAAATGTTCGTTGATCTTATGAAACTTAGATGAATTCCGAATATTTTACCTCATGAATAAACATGTTGAAATTATTCAAGTCAATCATATTGATTATAGAAATTGAACTACTGCATATAGTGTTTACAAGTCCCTATAATGCAGGTATCAGTTTGATTAAGTCCTGAAAATGTTATAACATGTATAGCACATCTTATTCATGAGTAATTTACTACTTGTTGGTCTCTACCATCCATTTCCTGGTAAGCTCTGGCAAAGGCTTTGTACATTATAATCTCACGGGAAAACGTCCTGACGTTTCATATATGTCCTTAACCAGGGTGTTATAACTGATAACGTTAATGATTTACTTATCATATAAATTTGGCAATTCATCAAATTCATTGGAATCAAGTCAATAAGAATCAGTACTGTTCATTGATTAAGTGTGATATGAATTCGAGATAATTTTACTCCTGAGTAAACATGTTTAATTTAATCAAGTCACATTGATTATTATTATTTGAAGGTCCAAAGATTATTAAATTAAGTGTGATGCATGCATTGCATTACCAATATTGTTTTCCTCACGGTTGACAAATCATAAGAATTGTATTACAATGATTTACAAGTATTAAACATTTAACATATCGAAATTCTTTCTAAATTAGATGAATTTCTAAACTGTTTCTATTGGGCAGCTCAATTCAGAGCACTTTATATTTAGATGAATTACAATTTCTTTAAAGTCGAATATGAATTCACTTCAGAAGATTTCATTGCAATGAAGAGATCAGAGATAGAGATGTCAATAATGTCATGTGCAGAATCTCGAGGAGTCAATCACTTGTCATTCATCATTAGTTATACATGAACACACTTGAACGAAGTTGCAATTTCAAAGACTAGATCAATTTCCACATGCACACTTGGTTTTACAAAATAACAAAAAAGTAATTAATATGTATAATAGGAAATGACAATTACAGCATGATTTCATTTGAATACTTTATAGATGAACTTCTTCATTTTGTTAATTTTTATTTGATCATGCATTGATTCATCCTCGGTTACCAATGGTTTTATATATGCTCCGTTACTCTATAGTGGAGAGTAACGGAGCATATAAAAAACCATAGGTAACCGAGGATGGCATTGATTTGAACAAGTGCCAAAAGACATGGAGCATCATTAATATAAGCCATCTAGGTTTGTTTGCCAATCAATTTCTTTTCAGTAAAATATGTTTCCATCGAATACCCTACTGAGTTTGAAGTATTTAATAAGACGTATTGCATACATGGAAGGATACATTATTCATTTCCTTTTTAGGTTCCTGTTTAAAACCGTAAAAAGATATTAAGGGATCAAAACGTTCAAAAGTACATCGTTTCCAACTGGACCTGTCTTTGGATACACTGAAGAAAAGACGATGCTCATTATTTCTTCAGAAGTAGTTTTATCCTTGTAGTTTTATCAACATAAATATGATATTCATTCAGTATTGTAACAGTATTTATATTGTTCAACAATAAAGTATCACATCATGCTTAATTGGCAAACATATCAACATTTAACTATTTTATAAGCAATTGACTTATAGACTATATATATAACTGTTGTTCAGGAGACAAAGTTAAACCCATGGCCATTTTTTGTCAACCCCTTTTCTTTCTGTTAACATATGATATACAATAATGAAAGGGAATTTTAAACTATGTACATGATTTCAGACATATTGTAAGGTTTTGTTATCATGATTGACTGTTTGGGAAAGTCCTGTAACAGCATGCATATCAGAAAAAACACAAATATAACCTTATAATGAATAACGATTGTTACGGGTATATTCATTCTACCTTCTTGTATTGTTGGTTTTGTCTCTATCTATAACAAATGAAAACAAGATATCCCTTTATGACATGTCATGTCAAGTACAAGTCTTTTACAATATATAACAGTTGATTGATAAACGTTATAAATGAATTAGTTGTCCGTGGGTCGCATGGTCTTCATAATGCAATGAAGTAATGCTCTAAAGATCATTGCTGGACAAAAATGTTTCATGGGTAGGAATAATTTTTTTATTTCTTCCTATCCTTTTTAAGTTGATAAATCGTGATGGCACAAACAGATTTTGTTGCCCAAATTTCGTTCGAAATTTATGATCATTTGACTTTACTGTGTGTCCTTTTGTTGCCGTTTATCTGACATCATATTCGTCTCTCTTTTCTCCAACTATTTTAATTAACTGTTTTATTTGGTTCATTTAATTGATAACTGTTATTTCTTATGACAATCCAAAAGCAAATGACGATTACCATAATACGTGTGAAATCATAAATTCTTTATGATGTATTTACAATGACAGATGAACATCATGTGACATCATTCTTTAAAGATTATGACAGATTAATAACAAAAATAACATTCCACTGAGATATGATCTGTTTATGTTCGTAACCTCGTTTGGGGAATCAGTATTCAGTTATGAAATTGCAATTATCAATCATTGCTGCATTCCAACGCGTTCATTTGTAACAGTCACACGTTGAGCATCCATTCATATTATCATCAACCATTATAAAGTGTTAGTTTATGTCTTTTGCACGCAAATATCAAATAAATCCAATTGTGATATTGGAAGTGGATTGTGGAACATGATATTGATTAATGCATAATAACGCTTTGTGGTTTTCTAGAATCACATGTGAATCATTTCACTTCCAAAGAGCTTGCATTGATTATACATTTTCCTGAAATGAAATGCAAAGGTTTATACACGACTAAAATCAAATATGGATGACTTCTTAACTACATTCCCCAAGTTTTACAGTACCGGAAAATCAATCTCACACTCATACATACATTTTATAACAACACTCATATATTTTTATGGAGGTAAAATTAGGTAATGCACCTTCGGTTATTCATTGATGGTAATTAAAACACGGTGTTATTCAACATGCCATGTTGATGAGCCATAATAACATAATTACACGAACGGGATCCATTTAGATCATGTGAGAAATTCACTGTTGTGGTATAGTTAACCAGCTAAACTACAAACATCCAAAGGAATATGCTTTTTCAATCATAACCACTACTATTTTGCTCATTTTGTCATGCAAAGTGAGATCAATTGATACAAATATAGGTTTAAGATTACATTGGTAAATGATTCATCAATCAAATGTGTTTCATCAATTAAGCATAAAAGAAATGTAGTTTGTGATCTATAGCAAAATCAATTACACATATTTCTCCCTAAGTGTTCATTTTAGCACACTTATCATATCTGCCATGGTACATTAACCTTATTATTTGTTTTTGTGTGTGTATCCAAGGGTGTGAAACATTACGAGAACAAAACATGATACATCAAATTATCGCCCATTTGACCATGCATGTAGTACAATGGTCGTAATGTGTATTTTATCAAGAGTGCTTATTGCTTTACAGGGTTTCTTAATTGATAAACTATATATGTTTAATAGTGTATGGTATCCATCAAGTTTCAAATTGGAATGGCTTTTTTTTCATCAATTGCATATTTAAATATTGTGTGAAAACTATTCAAAAAAATTATTTAACTTTACCAACCCAGTTTAAGACCATTATCTTTGTGAATTATCTATTCAGATTAAATACAAACCACGATATCACGATTATGATGAATTCATTATCCATGGTTAATTTATTTGCATTTCTCGAATTGGGAGTTATTGAATTGAAACAGTTTTAACGGCCCATTACACATCCGATAGACCATATAAGCATTATTCATGTAATATGATATAATTATAAGAGTAATAGTTTGGTTTGTAAAAAGAATTCATCATTATTCAACACTTAATTAAGTTTAAAACCGACGGTCCATTAGACATCCAATAGACAGCTAATCAGCTTTAACATGAAAGTTAAACTGTAAATTAAATATTGAAATGGAACAAATTGAAAAAAAGGCCCATTTGGTGATAATTTCCTAACATTTTTGGCATATTTTACATGGATGATAAAAGACGGAGATTAGATGAGAATTCTTTTGAGAGCCAAGAATATTGAACTTAGATAATTCAATAAATATCATTCAATAATATCTTCAATGAATCGAACAGTGTGGTTTTGAAAATACATGTACATGTACATATTTTCTTATTAAGTGACCATTCCAGTGTAGCTCTCCCGGTCTCTCAGGATCCCTGCATTAAACGTGACATATTCACTGAAGTTGACTTGACGGTCTAATGTCTAGAAAGAATCTTGTCCAATCTTGATGTGCTTCATGCGACCCGTTCCCTTTGAAGTGTATACTGGTCTAAACACAAAAATGTTCATGTTCATGTTTGAAGCTTATAAACTCCTACAATATATCGGTTAGAGTCCATTTTTATTATTTCAATTTTAGTTATGTTTCCTAATGTTTGATAGTAGATGTAACAATTGCATAGATGATTACATAACAACTATTCTAATTTAACATCGAACACACGTAGTATGATCTGGTAAATTAATATATGAATAAAGAAATGACGGGAACACTCACTCTTTCAACGTTAAACATAAATGAGTTATCCAACTTGAACACACGGTATTCACCGAAGTGAATCAGAGTCAATAAACTACTAGATAGCATACGGCTTTTCCGAAGAAAGCTAACATTATATTCCATCAATTTCAACTAAACAGACAGTAAATATGACATATGGATTTTACGGACAATTACCTTGCAATTTTCAGATCAGAATTCACTCAACCAGAAAGGTATTTCCGAGCAAAAGAGAATCAATTTAGATAATATGAGCAAAATCAATTATGTGGAAGTGAAATCTGATCAACTACAAACATAAAAATTCCTATTATCGAATCATCACCTCTTCTTACTTTTGTTGGTTAGATCATGCCGAGTGTGATAGATTGATCCTCACATAGTTTTCAGATTACTGTGGTACATTTACTCGAATAAGAGTAAAATAAATATTGTTTGTGTTAGGAGACACATTTATATTCCCTTTCGGCAAAATTGTCATCTGTTGAGGTTCAGTAACCTGTTTATTTTGTTTTGATGGAATAAAACCTATTTTGTGTACAAAAGTGGAAAATATTACGAGGACATTTTACATTTCATATGTTTTTATACCATATAATATCTCAAATTTATATGGTTTTCATCACTTTCAAAGATATAAGTTGTTTGAGAACATATTCAAACACATTATTTACAATTGATAAGTTCAACATTAATTATTGTTAATAATCAATTATATATATTATATTGTGTATTATAAATTGATATTATAATGTTGATTTAACATAAATACAAATAGATAACATCATATCCAATGTTAAAACAATATAATTTAATCTAATATGCAAAGTGAAATATTTGGATTATTGTTTTTACACCATTTAACGTTTATAATTGCTGGTTTTATTTAAATAAGGATAAGGAATGAACGGTGTGCACCTTGGAGCGCTATTTACATAAGCTCTCAGCTTGTTTGCCAATCCATTTCATTGGTGAATAAAATATGTTTAAACCACATACATACATGTTAATCAAAGAATGTTTTGCAAGTTCTTGCATTGAAACAAATTGATAATTTTAGATGTATCTTCAACAGCATTGTCACATGCAGTGCGTTCTATCTAGGACATTAGATCACGAAGAATCACTCAACGAATTGCTTCATCGTGAAATATGTATCCTTCCAGAATAAAATATGACCACCAACAAAGATAAATGTACCCTTCATCACGTTTCCCAAACTCCCAAAACAAAGAGGTGCCACTTTCGAAAGATTTTAAAGCAATAAGCACGTTGGGTTCAATATCGTTGATTGGATTGAAGAACTTATGTCGTGAATGCATTTTCATATTGTTATCTTTCACTCCTATGAAAATACACTTGTCTGCCATGAAAGGATTAAATCAATCATAATGTCACGTATGGCAAGATAAGTAAACAACTCAAGAAGAATTACTCGACGAAACGTAATGTATTATAGTTCTTTTGTTATTATTCCTTTCCATGAACCAAATACTTCACTCTATTGGTTTTTCATTTTGAGTATCAATTTAGAAATTAATGAATATATACGCCCAAACTTAACAGTAATTAATATGAAATCTTGTTGACGTCGCATTTACTGTATTTTTTTATTATTATTTTGGTATGATATATATTCCCTTTTTTCGTGAATGAAATTATGAATAATTATGAATTCAACAGAAAATAGAATTATTTGTTTCAAACAGTTTCCATTGGACTTCAATTGGCAAATTATTAAGAAAAATGGGGAAAAGTCCATGAATGCCAGTTATGACAAAGATTGTTTGCACGCAAATTGATCCAAAAGGATTAATGTTTAATGAAACATGAAATCAATTATAAACAAATGAATTGGCCCAATTAAAATGAGATGCATGTTTTACTCATATCTTTTTTAAGGTTTAAACTTTGCAACAATTATCGTTAACAATATTGTTGTCAAATCATAGAAATAGAATCCTAAAATTTATCATAAACGGTACAAACTTAAATGATATGCATTTCGACTCACTGTTTGTGGCAATTACGGTGCAATGTGTAAATATCTAACTAAACAAATGATCATTTTATTTAAATGAAATATCAAATTCCATCAGATGGAATATTGCTTTGCAAAGACCACAGATAAAGATGCCAATAATTTTAGGCAAAATTGTAAGAGGTCAATCACTTGTCCATCACCATTTGGTATGAATGAACACACTTAAATAAACTGCTAATTTGAAAGACCAGATCAATGAATATTCAACCCTAATTTCCACAAGTTCATGCATTTATGGTAAGGGTTTTAAAAATCCATATGAATTGTTTTTGAGTTTGAATGTTGCTATAAGATATGAATATTCATTTGATTTTGTAGTTCTAGGATTATTCTTTTTAATATAATTTATCTCATCCTCATTTAAGATGTTTTAAGATACCAGAAATTCAGAGAGAATAGTATTTATTTATTATTTATTTATTTAAATATTTTTGGAAAACGGAAGGGACAATATACACACGTTTAAGGAGGCTTACAAGTAAACTGAACGCTTCATATTGTTGTAATTTGTTTATATTTCAATAACAGTACTTCATAATTCAGTTCAACTTCAGAAAGGTTTTAGATATTCATTTGATCAGGCATTTTAAGTACCCGTTGGAATACAAAGAGTTGGTGTTATAAATATGTTAACGACCTGATTTGGACAACCTTGTCATCAGTTCATATACAATGTATTTTCGTTTAAATGGAATATCATATATGTACTAGTATATCAGAGTGAAGTAAATAATTCTTCACTGGCAGTTTGGTTTGAACTACTCGTCATATCATAGAATACGTTTAGAAATAAAGACAACTGGCTCGTTCTATTCTTGGTGTCATTTCAAATAATAATGATCATAATAATTTAAATTTTAACGCCTTATATCCAGTGCAAGCATCGCTCAATGGCGGTACAATTATTACCCTGAAGGAATTGTACTTTCGGTGCCGCTAACAAGTCCGTACCTCCCGTGTCCAGGTACCCATTTAAACAGCTGGGTGGACTGAGTGCAATGTGGACGAAAAGCCTTGCCCAAGGGCACAACACAGTATACATGTTTGGTGTCTCCACCGGGATTCGAACCCGGACCGTTGCGGTGAGAGGCAAGCATGCTAACCACTACACCACTAAACCTCCGGACTCATTAATCAAGTGTGCGTTCCCAAAACACACACCAGTTCTAATGGTAAGAGAAACTGTGGAATACAATCCGAGCCAAGCTCATGTACCTTCAACGACATTCAGTCCAGATTGAAACAGTACGTCTACGGCATAGCATAATATAAAATAAGAAATTCTTTATTGAATTTGTTTTACATATAAGTAAGTATCAATGCTTAAAAATGTATGTTAACAGCTCCCCTTACCGTCTCTGTGTATGCTTTCATGGACTGGAAAAAGGTTCTTTATGAAATATGCTAGTCCAAATGTTGCAGAGAAATAGTAACGGTCACTGTGCAGAAATTTGGAGAAACTACCCAGGGTATGTTTGATTCCACCCAGCTCTGTGAACGGGTACCCGACTGGATAATCGAGCGCTTCTGTGCATGTTTTCACGGATTGGAAAGGCGCTCCATGGATGCCTCGTTTATCCAGATGCTCCAGCCACGATTACTGGTTATAATATCGCGAATCTTTGGAGAAACCTCTCTCTGAGTATGTCCCTGTCCACCAGCTTTGAATGGATATCTAGGGCAGGTGGTCACGTAACGAGATGTTGCTAGTTGCAGGATGCGTTGTATTATTTGAAGGAATACTGTGATTAAATACTGGATTTTAGACACTATACCAATACATGAAAAGTTTGCCAATCCATTTCTATTGAATAAATTATGTTTAAACCACATGTAACGTTGTGTTTAAACATGGGAGAACTATATATTACACGTCTATTAAAATGGCATTTAGTTTTAAGCTTGTAGTATATCATGGTGTAAACAAATACTGAATGAAATGAAACCAGCCTAATGTTATACATTTATATAGCTGACTGTTTAATTGTTCACGTGTAAAAGTATTATTGACTTAAATAGCTGTTACATGTAAATAACCTTGTATTTAGATGTATTAAGCAGTTAAAGACAAATCATATAATTACAGCAATACATACATCTAAGCATTCATACATATATTCAACCATGTACAACAGAGGTCTGCAGTAGAAACATTGGCATTAAAGCGCTTTATCAGCTATACTGGAGCACGGCAACTTGTCTTATTTAGGTTATAAAGACTTTAATACCGATATTTTAAGATTTAACATATTAAGATGTTCAAATGTTTAACAGTTTTATAACCATTATAAAGTTGAACTTCATAACATTTTAGATTTTTACAATATGTTATATCTTAAACATCGTCACCTGTCAAATGTACAGTTCGAACTGTATTATAAATAAAATGGTTCAACAGCAGTTATCATACTTTAGCGTACATAGGTAAACAAAAACCTTGAACGTATGCAGTTAAGGCTTGAAATTACAAAATTAGATTTGTACTTTGGCAATTTCCATACATCAGCAAATCGTATACTATTTCACACTTACTCCTTCATTTAAAAAAAGACTTTGAAATGAGACGTTGAAAATTCTAAATTAACAAATTTGAGTAACATACGAATTTAATCATCATCATTTTCTCTTCTAAAAAATTGAGAAATTCGTTTATGTCAGTTTAAAATTGCAACGGTATATGAAACCTGTTATTAAACTTGTTTATGATTTTTTCAAGTTTTTTTCAAGTGTTGCCTTTTTGTGAAACCCATCCTTTTTTACCCAATTTAACTTTTAACCATATTTTATTGAAATTCATATTTTTTTCTTATTTCAAATTGCCAGTAACACACGAGACCAGTTGTGACATTTTAGACTGTAAGGAAAAGTTTAATATTATAATAGTGTCTACCTCACAATTTTGATTAATTTTATTTCCTGGGGGCTTTTGAGGAATCAATCTAATTCAACTTGAGATAGCTCAGACTGAAATTATAGCCATGAGCGATATATTTTAATTAATCGAAAAAAAATACGAACTCGATAATAATTGCAAAACTTCATTTTACTAAATAAATAAATCAAACTTCCATTTTAGAAGTCCTGTCATTCATCTTGTCAACGGCGGAATTATGTATATTTTACGAGTGCATCAATTCAATCAATTTTCTTGTAGTCAATTTTATTTCTGAGTAAAATTATAAATGCCACCATGTTATCTATGAACCTTCATAAAGTGGTAACTTTTAACAAAATCAAATTGGTTTAACATTTGGATATTTTAAACTTGTAACTTTATCAATGCTTGCTAAACGTAATGGATTTGTTAGCGTATTTGGAGTGTTCAGCATCAGAGTCTGCCTGCAAAAACAGTAACAACCTTAAAGAAATGTACGAGTTTTAAAATGTGTTAACGTTATAGTAGATGAAACATAATTTGTATTGATTATTTTTCCTTTCAACAAAATATTAATGAAAATATTTCACTGAGCTCAAGACTTTCAAATAAGTCTTAAAGGGGTTGTAGCACATTTTTTGCAAATTTTATTTTTGAAAATTTCCCATTTATAATGGTAGTTTATTTGGTTTATATGTACTTTAGAGGATAAAATATTTCTTTACACAAACCAATTATCCTTAGTGGTAATAACGGTGTTGCGTATCAAGCAAAAATTGCATGGCGACCAGTTTAGTGTGAATTTTTTATTATTATTTCGAATTACAAAAACGATTTCCATGACTTTACCGAACCATGTACACTCATTTTCTAACTTGATTTTCCCGAAGAGATGTCACTATTGTTGACATTATTTTTCAAATACATTTCATCAACTTATTTGAGCGAAAAAACGTGCTATTTCCCCTTTAAAAGACAGGGTCCGGTTAAAATAGACAGTTTCCCCGAGGAATAAAACTTGCAAAATAGTACAGTGATAGAAACTCATATCTTTCGGAGGTTTCCTCGCCAAACCGACCTTGTGGGGAGGAATCTACAGAACCAGTTCGTATCTGGTAGATGCATTATTTTGCAAATTTTATTCCTCGGAAAAAGGTCGATTTTAAGCGGACTTTAAAGACAGTATAGTTTAGCACGTCTATACACTTTTCTAAAACTTTCGCCACATACCTACTGCATGTGAGTGTGGCATTATTGAGTGAGTGAGGTAATATCGCAGCAATTGGCGGCGGGAATATTAATTATTATTGATATGCAACACAATGTATCGGTATAGTTACTGATAGTATTAAACTACCGGGCAAAAGAAAGGAGCCTATCATTAATATTTAAAAGAAATTAGATGGCATGGCACAATAATACATATCAGCAGTAGTTTGAATGAATTAATTGGTGACTCTGGTTACATTTAAATTAAATTATATTTATTTAATTAAGACAGGGGTAAGAAATTTACACCAACATTACCCCTACTATGTTTAAAGTGTTGCAAATGTGTGCATAATCAGGCACATTTGTTAATTTTCACATCGAATATGTCTTTTAATTATGTCAATGAACATTTGAGTATCATCAAAAATAATTTTTGAAGAAATTTAAAATTTCTTTTTTTTTTAATTTAAAAACATGTAGAAGTATTCTTTGACTGCTGACTAAACACCTGCACTTTTCAGTTTTGGTAAAACAAAATTTATAGGTAAAACAAACTGGCTTTTGTTTGTTTTACCTATGTTTAACCTACATTTTATTTACGATATCGAGTTCCTGTGGCGGTGACCTATGCTTTCGAACATGTATACATAAAGGATGGTTATAACTCCTGTGTCTTGGGAAGGTGCCTTTGGCACACTTCAATGCATTTTCTTGTCTTCAATTAGTGGATAATAATAGGAACTCATAATCCTTTCACATCGTTATGTTGGCACCGTCAGCAAGTTATATAATGCTTTACGGAGAAGTCAACAACTTTGGTGGAACTTTAGATACTAAAATTATCAAAATCTTGGTTGGAAAAACTCCTATTTTCCATGTTGATGTTTGAAATGTATTATTTAAGAAGGATGAAACGGCACTTCATTGGTTGTAAAACAAATACAAGCACAGGTAATTCAATATCGGTGCAACAAAGCCAAACAAAGTATTCTAGTTGAATATGGGCGTTTTGCCTTGAGTGAGAAGTTATAGTGTTACTTTAATATTGAATGTCCTTCTTGAAAATCACAAACTTCTGTGGAATCTTCTACAATTTTATTGCACAAATGTCGACTCGAGTATCACTCAGTGTTTAATTAATAATATTATGAAATGACATCAAAACATGGTTCATATTGCATAATTGCAATGAAATAGAATTTAAGGAATACAATCAAATTCATGTCAAAAGATTGAAAAACATTGGTTATTAACTTCACCTTATATAACAAAAACTACATGGTAACAATGTAAAAACAGAACAAATTGCTGCCTTAATATAGGCACTTAATGTAACTAGATTTTGACCAAAACAAATTGATAAGATTGAAGATTCAACATTCTTTCTTTGACCAACATTATCCAATGTGTTAACACTGATTCCAATGTTGAGGTATAGAATATCAAATAATATGGATATGTAAAAGTGGCATTCAAGAAAAAGTGGTGTTTATATAAGTACAAATTTTATTTACACAAGACTCATTTTGAAAATGTCACAGCCAGTGAATAGAGCAGTTGAATATCTTTAAAGGGGCAGTAGTACGTTTTATCGCTCAAATAAGTCAATGAAATGCATTTGAAATATAATGTCACTTATAGCAAAACACCATTCTCTCTTCGGAAAATCAAGTTAAAAAATGGGTGTACATGGTTCAGTAAAACTATGGAAATCGTTTTTGTAATTTAGAAATAATAAAATGTCTTCACATTATAATTACGGGCATTACCACTATGGATAACAGGTCTGTGTAATAAGATGTTTTACCCTCTAAGGTAGATTTAAATGACATAAACTATCCTTATAAATGGGAAATTTGAACAAATAAATTTTGCAAGAAACGTGCTACAGCCCCTTTAAAATCCAGCACGGTCAAAAGTGCAACAGTCATTTGATTCTTATGCAGAAAATTTATAAATGATAAATGTGTTTCCATGTAATACCATTTTTATGTATAACAGGTTACATTTTAATAGAAATAGTATTAAATAAAAGCAGGATTAGCATATTTTTTATTTACCAATATTGATTAAAACAATGCGACAATGTCAACATTTAGATTTCCAACATGATCACCAATGTTGTGAAATCACAATCTTAAACCATTGTGATGTCATACAAGCAGCTGTATTACACTGTGTAATATCACCATGAAATATCCCAATATCTAGGGAGAGTTATTAAGTGTTAATTTTCTCTATTCCTCATTTTTGCATAGTAGTAACTTTTGTAAAATATCTCACAGATGGGAAGAAAACAAAGTGGAATGTAAATACAGGAGTATGGTTTGTGGAATATTGGAGTAAAGGACTTTATCACAAACATGTGCGCTTAGAAGTTAGAACTTCAGGTGACAAAGATGATGAGTAATTCTAAGTTGGATTATAATTTAACTTAGGGAAGACTTAAATCTTGAATTTCACACAGAAAACAGAATATAGGTAACAGCTCCTGTAAATTAAATTCTTCGTTTACCTGAAATGAGACTCTGTTTTAAAAGAAATTGACATTCAGTTGATAATTAATTTTCTTAGGAAATGGTTTGGCTCACTTAAATTAATTTGTAAATACTTTACCCAGATTCGATTTAACTTAGGTGACACCTTACTCAGGAATGAGTCAAGAATTAACTTAAGTAACACCTAACTTAGGAATGAGTCAACACCTAAATCAGTCAACGCTTAACTCAAATGACAATCATGTAATTAACAAAGGTAAAATATATCATAAGGTAACATATATTTATGGTAACCGGTAACAAAACAAGTCTGGTCGTTTGGAGTTACTAACTGAAGTAAGTTTTGAGACACACAAAAGACAACAACAAACAAATGAATTAATTACATAAACATGAAGACATTTTACTGTATAACACAATATTATAGCTGAATCAAACATTGCATAATAACAATTTCATACAAAATTGATATTAATTCAAGAACGGCAAATATCTAATTCAAGATATCTTCTTTCAAACCATTGGGTTGATAAAAGAGTGTTTTTAGAAATAGTCTCATCAAATGTTTTACTAAAGAATTATAATTTTCTTTTTGTGGATACTTGACAAAGAATGCAAAGCATTTTACTTGAAATACGTGTGATTTTCTTCATTTATCACGGGTGTAGAAGATAAGAAATATTCACAACAATATAATGCTGGATGAAAATGCAAGGTACAAAGATACAAAGGTTGCATAAAGTTAAATTCTGTTGTGTATATTTTAATGTGCAGCGGTGGATATAAATATCTCACAACAAATGTACGGTAATTTTCCATATGATATGAGTATGTCATATCTCTTTTACATTCATAACCAAAAATATGATGTGATACATAGTTCGTTGAGGATATTTTATGTCTATGGTATTGTTTTATCTCAATATAAAGGTGAAAATGGTGGGTATAGTATCAAATACATAGAGAATGAAATTCCCTTTTTAAAAAAATCAATTCTTGATAAAAAAAAAGGCTTTTTGTGCCAAAAAAAAAGAAGAAAAAAGGGCACCAAGGATCTAAAATAGTGATGTTGAATTAATGTTCTAAACATGAAAACCTTAGTGTAACAAATAGATTTTTGAGTAAAATATGTGTAAATTTCAAAATTAGATACACAGTTAAGCTGTTAGCAAAACTATTCTGACTGGTCAATCTACATGATTCACAACTCAACTCGGAGACCTATACGTAAAGGGTACATCAAAATTTATGTGTTTCATACATTTTCATTTGATCAGTTTGGAAAACTAGAGTGAACTTCTGGAAATGAAAGGCACAAAAATTGTATCCCCGAGTGACTTAGATATAATTTACAGATGTGCATGATATTCATATGTATGTGGTAAGTATACATATAGAAAAAAGTAAAAGGTAAACTTTGAAGAAAACATTCATTTCGTCAACAAGTGCCATTCATCTGAAGAAACCTGGAAATAAACAAACACATCTGTTATCTCATTTTATATTATGATACAGTCTTTGAAGTGGAATATACATACATATTCATTAATGCATAGTAAAGTATCTACCCCGTTATTTTTGTATTGCAAATGCTCATTGTATAACATCTTTAGGTATAACACTCTGTGACTGAGTTTCCTCACCATTGTTAATTAATATGTTTTCAATGCTATGAATTATGGTCTATATACATATAATTGTCAATCAACTATTTCTAATCTTGGTAAATGCATATATTTTGCCTTTACACCATATGGTATGCTACATAAATAAAAATTGTAACAGAAGTAAAATGTTGTATACTACAAATCTTTATTTATGATGGAGACAAGTGTTTATGTTGTGTTTATGTGAAACATATATTTGTAATTTGAAATTGACATGTTATGTTCTACGGGCCTGTGGCCTTTTTTGACAGAAATAACTTTCATTACATTAATATATACCCCGTTCAAGTATTCCCTACAATACCTCTGGTGAACGAGTTAAAAACAATTTTCCTTATTGATCTATATGTATGTATGTGTGTGTGTGTGTGTGTGTGTTTCCTATAATGCATCTGGTGAATAAGTAAGCATATACTCTGAAACATTTTGTATCTTCACAATAAAGAAGTTTTAATCCACAAAATCTTGCTTTTTGAATATAATGATAAAATAGGTTGTGGAAATTTGTTCACTGAAAAGCTGTCAAATTTTCTAGAAAGGGGGTACTTTGTTTCTTGCTTAACTGTATATCAACAATGTGTCACCTCTATGCATCAGGGTCTACATCTTCATAGTTGACCTCGATCGCAAAGTTTTCTCTGAATACATGCCATACTTTCTTCTTATGTGGGTTGTCCAGCTCACTTCTTGTAAGTCTTAATCTGGAGAGGAGAATATTAATTATCTACAAATGTAAACAAATCACTGTACATATTCATCATATGACGCATTATTGCAAATATCCATTTTCTTTTGATGACATTTGAAATATGACTACAGCATCCAATGTGCAATTGTTGGAAAGAAGATTTTTACACATTTTTTCAAATATATTTATTTCGAAATAATATAATATGTAGCGTACAATATATAGACAATGAACAATATGAAGAGTCATTTGAAAGGTTTTAATGTATTTCGTGAAATAAATGATGAAGATTTTATATTACACTGTTATATATACACAATATGTAACACAATCTTAACAACCAGTTGTTCGGCTTTGTTGTAAAACAAGCTGTGGTGGTCAGGTGGTTAGGTGCTCGACTCTGGGCTTATGTTCGAATCTTGCAATGGACTCGTCCAAAATTACAAGGATTTGTACGGTTGTGTGATCCAATAGATAATATGTAAAAAAAAACAGAAAACAAATATTCCCTTTCAAATACAAGTGTTAAAGAACATTTTTTTTTTCTCACAGATTTTGTTTATTTTGTTTGTACTCACTTTTTGTCTTCTATGAACGATGTGTTAAACCAAAAGTAGAAAGGACACTTGTCATATCCCTTTGGAAGTCGTGGCTGAAAAAGCAAAATAACAACTTAACAAGCAAATTAAAAAGGCAAGATACAAGAGTAACCAGAGTGTTAAATATGATTAAAAAGAACCTAGCTTAAAGAGTTAGTGTTGACAAAATACCTAATGTAGATAGTGTAATATTTTATGAGTGCTTCCATTAAAAGAAAGTCATTGAAAATTTGATATAATGTACATAAATTAAAAGGCTACATGACCAAACATACAAACGGCAAACCTAAACATCATTGTGATGGTATATATGTCAAGTTTAGTAACATTTGAACAATTAGTGTCATTAGTGTCAGAGTCTCAAACCTGAGACGCACAGACATTCACACGGACACAACAGGGGTATATTATCATAAGGTATTATAGTAAGGATAAGCATATTCATATGACAACGACAACAACAATGAAGATTAGTTTTTATGATAGTATATGAAATAGTTTATTTCTTTTTAATTGTGGATGTAAATAGCTTACTTACATTAGTGGAATGGAACATAACTTTGATGTCTCCTTCAAGACGAGGTGAGTTCTCCAGGTTTATAACCAAACTGTCACTGTCAGTGTACTTCATCAACTGGAAACAAACAAGAAGAGTAGATATTGCAAGGAGAAAGACGATACACTCATTCTGTGGTGAAACCAACGTGTGTTATCTGGAACTAGCAAGCTTGACCTACCTGACAGTTGACCCCTGTGCCTACGTTACATTCATATATGAGAAGCCCGTCCACTCGGATGTCCATCGAGAGGTCACTCCCATCTCCATTGCCAACACCTGAAAAACGACAAGTGCAAATCTTACAGGTGAATTTCCAGAACTTTCAAAATCAAGTTATTGTAAAGTCATAATCATCAGCAGAATACATTAACTACAATGTCATCATCATCACAGGAAATGTTTGACAATTTAATTAAAATCAAAATATATTCATGTTTAAAAGCTTTTTCCCAAAATATGCAACAAAGGTTTAATCATTTTAATTGTAATTCAAAATTCAACATGAAATGATATCAAAATGAAATTATTAAAAGAGGCAGATAAAAGACGAAAGTTAAAAGGTAGCTTAACCCTTACGTTGCGTATATATATTTTACCCTTTTTAGCCCCTGTGGCGGAATTTACAGGCTCGCAGCTCGCAGCAGTAGTTTGAGCTTAGGCACTAACGAGCTCTGCTGGCGGAATTTCCAGGCGACGATTCCGGTACCGTTTTTACGAAATATACCGCATCTACATGGCGAATACAGGCTATATACGGGCGTCGAATACAAATTCAAGTCGCGGCACCCGTACACAAATGGTTGCTTTATACCCGCATCTTTGAATCATTTTGTTACGATTTTTCTTTACTTTTCTATTACTTTGTAAAGATTGTCTTTAATTCGGGCCTTATAACATCATGAATTTGGAGCGCGCTACTGAAATTTTATATGGACTTGAAGACCAGATGTTTGTCTTTACAATGATATAAAAAATATTAGAATGCGACCTATGGTTATAATTCTATTGTCATCTAAAGTTTGTCTTTATTTCCAGCTTTATGAAATCAAAACTCCTGAGCGAGCATATTGCGAAATTTATATGTGCTTGTAGACAGTTTATTCCTCTTTACAATGACATAAAAATTATTAGAATACGACTTATGGTTCAGAAAATATAACCAACCAAAGGAGAGTGACGCTACCCTGACAGTACCACGTGAATGCGTCCCGACGCGCACCAAGTTACTGGCACTGCTTGGTCCCCCCGGGACTGTGCTAATTACAGTACCGTTACCTCCTCGAGACCTCCTCGAGGGTGCCAGAGCCGAGCGCGCGTGGAACTAATGGGTACTAATGAGCACAGCATACACTTATCACCGCGGCGAACGCAATACATGTTGCGCGGTGTAAAGTTTGTCTTTATTTCCAGCTTTATAAAATCGTAAATTTTTTCGCGCGCATGCGAAACACGTATGTACTTGAAGACAATTTATTCCTCTTTACAATGATATAAAAATTATTGGAATACATCAAATGGTTCACAATATATGAAGAGCGTAAGGAAGGCACCCCCAGTACTTAGAAAATTCCTTTTTGAAAAACTAACTTTTTGCGACATCTGGCGCATCACTTGCCGCATGTTTATTTTTCGCTGCGCATATACATATGATACATGGAATTGAAGACAATTTATTGCTCTTTACGATGATGTAAAAAGAAAAAAAATGCGCAACTTCTTTCGGAAGCTATAGCGTGCCAAATGAAGGTACCCTCGGTACTTTGAGGCAACTTTTTGACTATCGCGCATATCGGGGCACGTGCCGCAACTTTAGTTTTTCGTGCGCATGTGTAAATTTTATATTGAATCAAAGCCGAATCTTTCCTCTCTACCCCATGTAAGTTTTATGAAAATCGGCCACTTGGTTCACCATTTATGGGTGTTTTTTATGATGCGGTTCTGGCTGAACTTACAATGAAAGCTCGCATTTACTTTCTCTGTCTCTTTGATAAAATATTTTATTTGCAATGACATGTATTACAATGAAATTACAATGCATTTATTTACAAATATACACAATATTTACCTGCGGTTGTGCGCAGAACAGCTTTAGGGACCTAACAAGGTATGTATATAATGTGTATATACTGGTTGTCCACACTTCGGCTCTCTTTACTTTCAATTTTCTTCTTCTTCATTCCCTTCTTCATTTCTTTCTTTTTCCGTGGCAGTGATGTAAGCCCTGGAATAGTCAGTGGCGGTGTGGTACAGTTTGAAGCATGGTGCGGCGCACAGAGAAACATTACAATCTGTACATTCATAAGAAGACTCTCTGCCTACTCGTTTTTTCTTCCTTGCTGGCCCATTGCCTTCTTCAATCTGTTTTGCGAGGACGGCGCGTTTTGCCTTAGAGCATACCACACACATCCTTGTGACGTTTTTCTTCCTTCCGACAGGCTCAATCTTTGTCGGAAAGTGACGTCCATGAAGATGAGTGACACTCTCGTCGCTCGTGCTCGGCCGACCACGGGGACGTCTGCAAAGTGATGGAACTTGTTCCTTGTCCGCAAATGTTACTATATGTTGCGCCAAAGCCTTCCTGTATTCCCGACTTGTTTTTAGAGGTTTATCTTTGCTATATTCTTTATAAACGATGTAAGAGTTCAACAAGGCAACGTTGAGAACGTGAAACCAAACCCGTTTCCACCACTTCAGGGTCTTCACTCGGAACGGCGTGTACGACAACATCTGGTCGGCCCGATCAACACCTCCCATGTACTTGTTGTACGCTGTTACAATGCGCGGCTTGAGAACTGGTTCCCCTGTTGCCCGGTTCTTCTTCCCTGTTTGTTCAAGTTGTGTATCTTCAACAGTAGACATGAGAAGCACTGATTTTCTATCTTCGTAGCGAAGAACGAGTAGGCCATGGTTGTGAGAAACTGTCATGTCCCCTTGCTTGGCTTTCTTTTTAGGTTTCTTGACTGAATCAGGAAGTCCCTTTCGATTGGCTCTCAACGTCCCCGTGGCACCGATTCCCCGCTCCCACAAATTTATGTACAGATTTGTGGACGAATAGTAGTTGTCCATAAAGATGTGATGCCCCTGTCCAACGTAGTCGTTCACCAAGTCCATGACTACATCATAAGTTTTGCCACCTTCAGAAACCGGTTCATTCGTTTTTCCAGTGTAGAGTTTGAACTTGCAAACTTATCCGTTGTGCGAGTCACACAACATGAAAGCCTTTATCCCATACTTCTTAGGCTTGTCGGGAAGATAAACTTTGAAAGATAAGTTACCTTTCCAGGGCACCATGCCCTCGTCGACTGAAATGTTTTGATGCGGTTTATACACTCTTGAAAAACGGTGAACTATCCGGTTATACAAGTGTCCCAGTTTATTTATTGGTGAAAAGCACGGGGTGTTACGGCCCGGCATCCTCCTGTTGTCAGCCAAGTGTAGGTAGGTTATATAAGAAGCCAAAACCTGTCTCGGGGCATGCACTTGGCGAAGAAAGGCGTTGAGGTAACATCACTTGTTGACCAGTAATCAGCAAAGTTTCTCTGCACAACCAATGACATGGCAATTGTCATGGCTACAAATACCTTCATCTCTTCTGCATTAGTGTCTTGCCACTGTTGCATTCTTGAACGGGGTCTTAGAATTTTGTCCTCCATTGCTTGTTTGAAATATCTATTGGTTTCCGTTGCCATATCCTCATAGTCATCATTATGTATAAACAAATTGAAAAAGTCAATAGGTTCAGGGTTCTCAGGAAGTTCTATGAACTGGCGCAACCCAGTTTGACCAGTGAAAGGCAAGTTTACACGTGGCCGCGGACCATCCACCCACTCATCAAACATCTGTGAATTATCTTGATTATATTGTGGTATTTCGGCAAACTCCTCCTCAAAACCACTAAAGTCTTCTTCGGTGGAATTACCGGCGGCTAGAATCTCTCTGGCAATCTCTGTCTCTATATCACTCAGACCATCTGTGTCACCATGTTCACTATCTATTACAGTGTCCCGATCATATGCATCATCACTGTCTAAACCACTGCTACCATCACTTTCAGTTGACTCCATATCAGAGGCTTCATCAGCATGGATCTCGTTGATGAAGTCGTCGTCGCTTGAAACGGCTTCAAAGCTGCGTGTCCTAGTATGCAACGCCCTAGGCCGTCGCAGGGCCTTGCGTCCACGTCCGCGCAGCATTCTGCTTCAACCTGTAAATGATTGAAAATGCGTTAGATGTATGCAACATATAACATGTGATTAGAGACAATAAACATACAGAGATAATGAATGTGAGCTTCATGGACGTTCATTTGCCAGTTTCAGAACCTCCCTGCGCATCTAGGACGACTGAGCCGCAAGCGCCGACGGCTTCTGACATCGCGCCGATTTTTCCGACGCATATGTCAAACGGACCATTTTCTGATTACCTCGACGACGTGTAGCACCGGGCGCGAGGCCCGGAAAATAAACTACTATGTCAGGGAAACTCGGGTTGTCAGTTGCCGAATGACTTCTCTTTTCGAGAAGCAGAGCATCCAAGGAGCGGTCTCTCGAGGCTGAGCCCGGACCCATGGGAGCATACTCCCATGCTCTCCGGGAATTCCCGTCCCCGTCTTCCGCGGCGGACCCCGGATTCAATCGCGGGACAAGTTTCCCATGTTCTCTTTTGAGAACGAGAGACTCCGAGGAACAATCCTATGGGACGAACCCCAGATTCTATTGGGAATCGGTTCCCATGCCCTCTCGACATATATAGCAGAAACCTTCATACCTCGGAATGACACGAACCTTTATTTCAAAGTAGGAAAAAAAAAATAATTTGCACAAAAAGTTTGGGGGGTGGCGACCAAAAGCGGGGGGGTCCACGCACCCCCCCGGTAGATATTTATACTTGTGGGTCAGTCGCTTATCGCAATATCTTCCCGTAATTAGAGGCTATCTGCCCATGTGGCGGGATGCGAGACAGATAAGCCTGTACGGGCCTATCTCACCCCGGGGCAGTGCAGACACTTAGGTGATAATTAGCCGCCGGGCAGTGTAGCCATCGGAGCGAAGCAGGACAAAATTGGCCTTTTGTAAAGCTAATTATCGATGTGTTACGGGTCAACAATGCACACGCAAATTGGTGTGAATTTTGCTGGACGTTCTGACCAGACACTGAACAAAGCTTTATTCTCATTGCGGGATGCGAGGCATAAAAACAGCCATTCTCATGCAGCGAGTCGCGGAAACAATAGACTCGGGACCCGGTATGGGGGATAGAAAAGTACTAAGACAGCCGTGAATTCTTCTAAGTAAGCAATCCGGGACCCGTATTGAGGTACCTCGGAATCGCTTATAGCCCGCCCGGATAATTCCGGGACCCGCATGTTAAGGGTTAAATAGAAGGTGTTTTATTTTAAATTTGTTTAACAAAATCATAAGTAATAAGAACTTGATTATACCTGTTATAGCTTCTATTTTGAGAGACGTGATCTTCATATATTTCTTTGGTGGAAGTTGACGATTATGGTCTGTTTTTATCTTCTCATAATAGCCCACGTATCGACTCTGAAAATTATCAATGACTAATTTAACTAACATCTTGATTAAAAACAAATCTGTCATTCAACATTGAAAATGTAATTGTACGAGTCAACATTGTATTGTTAGAAAGTTATTTTTTAACATCTTCAGAAAAGTATGTTTTCCATAAAATTAAATTAAAAAATAATCAATTTAATAGCATCATAGGGGCTAATCCCAAAACATGAAACCCAACCCCACCATACTCTTTTATGATAGGATGGAGGCAAATTCAGAAAGCAGAGGGGTTGGAAAATGTTCAGGGGTTAGAGAGTACCCCCTCCCTCCTTTTGAAATCCCTGAAGTCCAATTGAAGTTGTTTGAGATCTCTTGGATAAAAAGAGTAGCTGATTGAAACGTCCTCAGAAACTTCCAGTATATATCTACGAACAATAACATCTTTATTGTAGGCAGTTATATTTTTCTTTTCTTTTCTTTATTTCTTTCTTTATTTACGTTTTGAAAGTTAAAAATAAACAATTCTGTTTCACCTGGCTTGGTGTTTCAACTCCCTGGAATGATTTTCCAACACTCAAATCTGTCCGCCGATCACCAAAATAATTCAAACTTTCCTGCAAAGAGAAGAAACAACATCTCAATTATCTTGGAAGAAACACATTCCTGACTTATTATATATATTCCTTTCAGAAAAACCTTAAAAGTTACATTACAAATAGATTTTCTCTCAAATTGTTTAACTTCAACAGTGGAGAGTTATTACATGCTTCATGGGAAGCTCTTATTTACCAGTTGTCACTTCAGTACTGGTTAACCAAATACAACATATTGGTAAAAAAAATCAAATTCTTTGTCATAATATGATCTTTAATAATATCATGAAACAAAGTAGATATTAAAAGTAGTAATTTTGCTGAAAAAAAAAAGACAATAATTTCAACTCAATGATTGAATGATGTTACCTCCGCTTCTTCGAACAGTCCACAATCAATCAACCACGTACATATCATCGTGCCCGTGCGACCTTTGCCCCCTTTGCAGTGAATCGCGATGATATTTCTACTATCAGCTGCCATCCACTCTCGTACATCATCAGCAAATGTTAACATGTCTCTGTGAAAATAATTGAATACATAAATATGTCTCTTTTTATTAAGATAATTTTCATATCAGAGATCCTATGATACATGTACACTAGGCAGTGGCTATTTTTGGTCATCCAAAGCTTAAAGTTGTGATCCTCTACACTCATCATCCCTTGGAGTTTTCATAAGGAATATCAATTCTCCCTAAGGGTGAAATTGTTCAGAATCTACATTAGCTGAACCTTTGTTTTTTTGTGATGGGTTTGGTGCACTGTGTACCTGTGTATTTATATTTATATTTATATTTATATTTACATTTATATTTATGTTATATGATATTTTTCAGTTAAACTTATATTTTATTGAATGATTTGTGCATTAATTTCATTTGACAGACAGATTTTATTCATTAAAGTGCCATTTGCAGTTTTAATTGGACTTGCAAATTAATACCCAATTACTAAATATGATAATTATTTGTTTTCCATGAAAATCAAGCAACAGCTGTATACATGTACATAAACCGAAGTTACATGTCCCAGTTTCATGCATAATAGTTATGACTTATCAAACATTATCAACCCAAATCCGTCTTTTTGTTGTTGTTTAGTTTGATTAGAAAAAGTAGCATTCAGCTGGTAATGTTCAGCAACAGTCAATAAAATAACACCATTCATTACGTTTGACATATTGTGACTTAAACAACAAACTTAATGCCCCTTATAACTTTCCATAATTAAAATCAGTGCCAAAATTATCTATAGTTGGAAAACTTGTTGATGATAATTATAAATGAATTCCTGTGCAATCTATATGAAAATCTACCTACGCTAATCTCGGTACATTGTGATCGTCAATGAACACTCGGCGGACGTTGTTAAAGAACAGAGTTTCATCATAGTCTCTCTCACCTGCAAATCAAAAAGGAATATTCCTTTAAATATAATCATAATTATCATAACAAAAACATCACATATTCAATAGAAAGAATTCAACTAAAAGAACAAAGTAACCAAAAAAGCAGCAAATTTGAATTCAAATATTAAAATTTTTGCCCTTTATAAATCAGTTAAAGTAAACAATATTCTGTGAGGCCAATTTACGGGGAACAAATGAAAGTAATTACGACTGACACCTGGCTACAGATAAGCTGTCCCAAACTATTAAGAAAAGGTCAAGATTAATATGTTTAAGTTTTGGTCAAACAGATATATTCAATTAAAATAATTTACCATCAACTGTGATAATATTATGTATCCACAACTCACACAAAAGATATTATCTTGTTATTGTCCAACATTCAGTTTTTTTGTAATAACCGAGAAAAAATTCTTCTCTAAGACCCCCCCCCCCCCCCCAATTTTTTTTCTCTGGATTCCGCCCGCATCAGTTTCAAACCCACGCCCCAGGTCTTTTTTACATTTTAATATAAGTTAGGGGCGGATAACTATAATTTTTTAGCCTCAGAGAAAATGTCATATAAAATGTCACTCGTTTCTGTTGAGATGGAGCGTAGGGGTGAGATTATTGACTATTTGGAATAGTAACACATATTTAAGAGGGTTTGTGCTTTACTTATATAAATAATTGTAAACATTTTGTTTGTTTATCTCTTCATTCCAAAAAAAATAATGTTGTAAATAAAATAAAAATCGTGTCATCACATCATTTTTGTCAGCCAGTAAAGACCAGAAACTTTATTTTTTATTTTTTAGGCCAAACTAACTAGACAAGACTAAACTATAACATTATCTCTGCACAAAGGGTTAACAAACACAAGTTGTAAATGGTCAAGATAAGAAGAGAAAATAATCTTAAAGGTAATATTGTACTTTGTGATAAAATGATATGCACACTTACTGCAGAGGTTATATATTCTGTAGTGTTCTGGATGTTTGGTATTGAAGAACCGGGCAACTTCCTGCCAGGAACACAAGCAAAATCAATACAATTTATATCTTTTATGGTTTCATTTGCTTTTACTTTTTTGTTATTGATTCCCATATTGACAAGGTACAAAGATATATGTCTTATCAAAGACAGAAGACACACAACATAAGCTAGCGGACACAAATATAGGGTTCTCAGTCTGAATAAAATCCACCCTGTTCCAAGGAATAAAATTTGCAAATAGTTATACAAACTGGTTCCATAAATTCCTCTCCAAAACTTACCCTGATGGGATTTCTGTAAATGGCCATCATTCCTTTTGATGGGAAAGACATTGCAATAACCCTCTCTGCAAATAAATCAGAGGGTACTAAACTTCTATGGAATACCGTTTTTTATGATTTAGTATCAATAGAGCCAAAGCTAATTATAGATATAGTATTCTGCTTTTTGATAACCGATAAAAAAAATTCATTGGCAGTTTGATCCTACCCAACTAAATCAAATGAGCACTCTACATCAATGTTGGGAAATTGTATCTATATGTATGCGTAATTTTGCAAAACAATAATATTCCTTTAAACTTTTCAAAGTGAAAAAAGCACATGCAATACTGTTTTTACTGGCAGACCTGAAGATAATAGTCCACCCTTAGGGATTGGTGTACCTTAAAAAAGTAGATCATATAACCTTTGTATTTAGAAATGGATGAAATGAATCTTTAGCCTGTCACTCAAGAACACTGCATGTGTATTTAGCAGAAAATCAGCTCAGAACTCATCCCAAACATTTGAAACTTTAAACAATGATAATAAAGGATTTTCTCTGTACCTGTGATATAGCAAAGATCAAGATCAAAGCCATCTCGTTGGTATCGTCGTTTATTCTGTGACACCACATGTCTGGTTGCCTTGGTAACCTGTCGATGCTGAACGATCATGAAGTATATAATCCTGGCAATACGAATAATTCGGAACACTCGACCAATCACCACCAATCTGAAGACAATATGCAATAGAATGTTATTATTCTTATAAAAAAAACATAACCTATGTCATATACTACAGGTGCAATATCACTATTGCCTACCCAAAAGAAGAAATCTGGTGAAATTCATAACCAGTGACATAAATATTGAAAGTTGCATTAGTGCAATACCGACACTGCCCAGTAGGTCTGCAGATCAATTGTTCGTATGTAGGGTGAACCTACCTCCTCCCTTTGAGATATTGCATCCCTAAATCCAAAGGGGTGCACCCTCCAACCCCCCTAAATCCAAAGGGGTGCACCCTCCAACCCCCCTAAATCCAAAGGGGTGCACCCTCCAAC
This sequence comes from Gibbula magus, assembly GCA_936450465.1. Taxonomy (NCBI): domain Eukaryota; kingdom Metazoa; phylum Mollusca; class Gastropoda; order Trochida; family Trochidae; genus Gibbula; species Gibbula magus. The sequence continues at coordinate 27,399,110 of OW388294.1, forward strand.
CCCCCTAAATCCAAGGGGTGCACCCCCCAACCCCCCTAAATCCAAGGGGTGCACCCCCCAACCCCCCTAAATCCAAGGGGTGCACCCTCTAACCCAACAAATACTATAGTTTTCATAGATTAAAGTTAGTGAAATTCATTTTGTCATGCATCATCTTGCTGCTATAAGAGATTGTCTCCAGCTTATACCACAACACGATTCATTCACCAGTTTAAGTGTTAAAATACACAATTTTATGAAAACTTACTTTGCATAATCAACGTGGTTGGACTCTGTACAGGACTGGTCGGACTCTATACCTATAAATATCATGTCTATGAGGAACGACACCACTACTATCACCATATCCAACACGTCCCAGATGTTGTAAAAGAAATCTTTCCTGAAAAGAGGAAACAAGATTTGAATTATTCATATGACATCATAAGGTATCTTGGGTTCCTCTTAGCAATATACTGTAGAGAATCGAACATACAGTCCAAGGTATCCTAGGATGTTTAGATTTGATTTTTTTAATGAAGATTATTACATTAATTTTACTCCATTGTTTTTAAAGCGTGACATTGAAAAATTATTATGGTAACAGCTTTGGTATGGAAAAATGCTGTATATTGGTAAAATCTTAATTTCATTTGAAAAAGAAATTCTGATTGATGACTTTTGGGAAACTGTTGGGATTAATTTAAAAAAAGAAAATTATGTAAAATCCTTTTACTTTCTACATACTAATATCATTTCTTACATTTGGCAAAATATATTTACCTTTACCTGTGGGTCCAAGCATTTTAACTATTGTACAAGAATTTCTAATTTGAAGAGACTTTGAGGCCTTAATTACTGGTGTATCAACTATACTATTTCCCTTCTACTTACATCATAACTTATCCTTGATATAATTTACTTACCCTTGATAAAATATTCGAGCTCCAACTTCTAACACAAATAGTGTGATGATGATATGAGATACTATTTCCAGACCACTATCTACACTTGCACATGAGTCGCGAGTCAGATCTATGACAACTAGTATGAAGTCCAGCAGTATAAGGATGACAGTCACTGCACGGAATGCTATATGCTCCACAACTTTCTTCACTTGGAACTGTAAGGATCTGAAAAAGAAAAAAAGTTTGAGGGAAGGCGCTCTTGAGTTTTTATGTTCATCAGGCTTTATTTTCAAGAATTGTGATGTTGACACTACTAGCCTTCTTGGTTGTGAACCAGAAATGTACCGAACCAAGAGTTTTGTACTGCAATATATGCCTCACAGACACCAGACCCTAAATATACACTTACATATATATACCTACCTATATACAACATATAAAGAAGGTAAGACACTGTCCGCCATCTTGAATTCGGCCATAGGACCAGAAATGTAAACTTAGATCAGTCAAAGTGTATTTGAGCCAGCGCACCAGTTTACCCATTTCCAGTCCTATAGCAGGATGCAAGATGGCGGACAGTGTCATACCTTCTTAATATATTATATAGTAGGTAGGTAGGTAGGCCTATATGTGTATATATATATATTTAGGGTCAAAACCGGTACTATTTCACCCAAATGAAGAGCAACTCTGACACATTCTTCACCAGATGGCCTACCATGTTTACAGCTAGATAAACAGCAGCATAATTTGAATATATTAAAGAGCTATTAAGTATATTTTTTGGGTCACATTATGTCAAATGTCATAAATGGTGTTATTTTATCGAGGAATACTGACTATTGTTGAAAATGATCAATTTAATGCTAGATCATCCAGTATATGATCAGTATAAAGGAGAAAGTCAAGATTTTTATGATAAAAAACAGACAATGACATGCGCCCAATTGGTAAAATTTGATAACTGGATTTTCATTAGAAACAATAAATATCACATATTTGGTGATAGGGTAGGAATAGGCAAGTCAAGTGAAATTATTTACCGGTAAGTTAAATCAGCATATGTGGTCTTTTGACATGTATGAAAACCAAATGAAATATTATGAAAAATACTCAATGGCTTTTAAAATCCTTTGCTAAACATTAAAAGAATTAATAATTATGATCTGAATTGTTCTCCTGTCAATTTTAGTTGTTGATCTCAATTTGATCAACAGGTTTTAGCATTTAATGGGAGAAAAATAATGGTTTATCAAACTGCATGAAATTTACTTGTACATATAAAATATGTTCACTTACATAATTTGTTATAAAAACTGTGTTAATTTGAATATCAGGATAACTAGTTATGATTCATTTTGCTTTATTGAATTCTCTCCCTTTGGCCATGAAGGTTGGTCAATTGCCCACATTCTTGTTACCTTTTTTTAAAAATAGTTTAAAGGAAATTTGAGAAGAGTTCTTCCTAAGCTATTCATGTTTTTCAAAATTAAAATTCTTCTAATAATATGAAATATTGTCCTCTTTCATGCATCACAATACATCTTAATTATTTAATAATACAATTCAAAGATGCATGGGTGCAAAACCTGATGTTTTTAAACTTTCAAATCTAAATAATACGTATTAATACTTTTCATTTCCAGCAAAATCAACAGATTTGTCACAATTAATTACAGATTCTTTTAAATAACCTTAATTACAAATCTCAATACAAATCAATTGAAAAACTCACTATTCTGTGTCAAAGAAATACATGTATAATGGAATATATATATATTTTAAGAATTCAAGAATTGTTCCAATACACTTACTCAAATGGTCCTTTGGGAGTAAAAGGGTTTCCAGCAGGATCTTCAATAAACTTGTCTGGGTTTGCTTCCGTGTTTTGATCATAAACCTTGAATTGTCCAGTATCTGGATCCGCTTTATGGATTTCTATATGAGAATCTTGTAGGTTGTCTTCTTTCTCTTCAGAGTCCATGTTGATGGATATTTTATCTGGAGTGTCGCCATCGTTGGTGAAGCGTTCATAACTGGACGTCATTATCATACGATCCTTGTGTTCAAATAGATCTGTAAATTTAAAATTAAATGTTTTTAAAATTTATTTACCGTAGATTTATTCTTTTGAACTTTTTCAAGTTTAATTCAAACTAAAATATATTATTCTTGGAGAACCATCTGAAATAGAAACAAAATAAAATGTTTATTTATTGATTTGATTTTAAACATAGCTAATGTCATTTTGTGATATATCATTAATTGAAGACAGGCGTGAAAAAAGGAATTAATTAAATAATCGATGAAGATATTGATTATTTTGATTTGAAACTATATAATCATGTTTAAAACCAGTTTTGCATTTATATAGAAAATTTAAAAGGGGTGACATAAACTATAATGTGTTTGTTATCATAAGGCAAGGCAAAATTAATATCACTTGTTCTGTTTTTGGCCAAATGGTGAAAGGCTTAAAGCAAAAGATAAAACAACTTTGCTCTAGTGTAATGAAAATTGTTCAGGGGGGTAAAACTGTCAGGGAATTGAATAAGGAAATCATAATTGTTCACATATTTTTCTACTTCGAAGAAAAATCTGGTTACAACGTTTAATGGGAGAGAAAATTTGGCAAAATTTTTATTTGGGAGAGATGAATTTTTTAAAATGTAAAAATCAAATAAAATTATCCATTGACCAACTAAATAAATTGTTTTCGCCTTAGTTGCATTTTTAAATTCAATATCTTAACTATTTGTGACACTTTAGACAGTACAATTCAGCTAAATGGCCTTGCAAAATAATCGCCTTGAGAAACTGTGTAAATGACAAGGTCTCACACAGCTGATTGATGGCGAGGTCAAACGGAGTGACTCAAATTGCAGCAACGAGTCAAGCCGCCTAAACTTGTAAAATGATTACTTTTGAAGTTCCTGATCGTGTGGAAAATGTCATAAAGTAATCTAGAACAGTTAACAAAACAACTGCACTTGGCAATTAACAGTTAATCAACTAATTACTCTGATAAACAATGAAAATCATTCATGCGTAAAAAGGGGGTGTTTCCCAACTACACACTTCAGATTAGAGTTGCTGAAACGACAAAACCGCTTCGGAAAACAAACTGTTTTAACTCTAAATATCGTTGGAATTGTTTACGATAGACATCTGACCATGCAATAAAATTTAAATCAATTACCAAACCTGATTAACACTTCCAAACGAATGAAGTTTACACTTCCATGCCTGTCAAATGAACCTAGCAGGTGCTTGAAAGGTCAGAGGTGAAGAGGTCAACTATATCGCGGCTAATGATTGGCTAACTGATTTGCGTACTACTTTACGTACTACTCATTATACTAACTGACTGCGAACTTCTGCTGGACTTTTGTTTCATTGTTCAAAGATTGCTCGTCTACATATATTAATGATAATGGTGAAATGATATATTCAGTTTTACCTGTACATTCTATTTTATTGTATCTATAAGTAAAACAATTGTTTAAAATCCTAACGTACATTAATGTGACGTACATGTACTTTATTTACATACATAAAACTACCATATTTTTGTCAGCACTCATCATTAAATCTTCTCAATTGACAATCATGATTGAAACTATTATAACTAAAACAGAAATACTTCGGAGAATTTGAATTGACTCTGTCAGATTTTATAATTCGTAAATGTTTTTAAAAAATCACAAGTTTTGCCTTATCAAACTATCGATTATTATCGATGACATATAAAACCATAAAAATAATAATGATATAAATCATTTTCTGGATAAGCTTCTTTATTGTTGCACAAAATTATAGTTATTGATATGCAAAATGCAGTACTCTCATCCTTTCTTAACAAATTAATTTCTAACATTTTAATACCTAAATTGACAATTAAAAAGCATATCAACCACGCCCAATTTCACTTTCCATCTGGTATTTATATAATTAGATTCGCCATTTTTTAAATGTACACCTTGATCTAATCATCAAAGTGTACATTTTTAAATCTAAATTCTAAATGTAAAAAAGTATTTACCTCTGTTAATGTTATTAAGGTAACTCCATGATGTAGATCGCTCATCTCCAAAAGTCGACATGTTCATGCTGATGTTTATTTTACATACATTTCAATAACCACATCCTTTGGTCGCTCGATCGGTCAGATTCGAGGTCACAAAGGCGGAAGAGAGTTTGGAATGAGAAATAGACATGCTGTAATGTACAACGTAAGACTGAGTGCTGATTGCTGACAGCTGTCCCTGCTGAGGCGGTGAAAAGAAAACTTCACGAGAATCTCGCTTTTCATGTTCAATCAATGATCATGTAGAGAGAATGTGTTCTTTTACGTTAAAATATGAAATTTTGTTTTTCTTTTTTGTTTCCTTTTCTCGAAAATACACCTCAAATTATTCAATTGCATTGGATTAGATATTCTGTGTTTATCTTATTTTTATGAAGGAAATATTTATTGCTGATAAGATGTATTTGACATAAATGACCCAATTAATTATGCACAGTTCACGCCAAATCACATTGAACATGAAAATTATCTTAGGATATTTTTGAAGAATAAGTATTTTATAATTAGATCTCAATCTATGATGTTTTGGATATCTTTACAGCAAATTATATCTCCAAATAGCTTTGGATTCATGTGCGAAAGAAAGGAGAAAATGCATTTTGCGTGAACACGTCTTCAAATATTTGTTAGAATCAAGTCATACGGGTTTCGAACCCGCTGCTCACTTGCAAGACGGAAAGCACTGAATTGCGAATAGCGAAAGAAATGTTAATGTTTGATTCTGGGGTTAGTTATACGTCGACGTCGAATAATCGATGAAACTCAGCGAACATGCTTGGAATAATATTACCAATAAATAATATAAGTTGTTAGTACAATAGTATTTGACCTAAATTGTAAATAGCCAATCATTTTGCATGTTACTTCTGTACAAGGAAATGACGCGCGACCATGGCTGCGATATCGACATGTGGGAATTTCAAACCAAAATATTTACGTTTGGAAGGCAAGTTACTTGGACTGAAGAGTGTTATGTGACGCAGTTACATTGCTCAAAGCAACAGCTCATGTGATCAATAAGTGGCAAAGGAAGACGAGCCTAAACAACGGCTTGCCAACCATGGATGAAGTGCTTTCTTATGTGAAGGAACTTCCCGTTTCCGATTTGCGAGATCAACTGACATCGTATGGGCAAAAAGTCGGCCCGATTACCCCTACAACGAAATCCCTTTTTCAGAAGAAGTTAGCAAAGTGTATATATGCAAAAAAGTACGGAGACGACCTCAGCGAAACTCAATCAACGAACAATGACAGTGGTGAAAACGCACAGGATAAAGCGACTGGGACCGAAAGTCGTGCCCATGTCCAGCCAGTTCCAGTGGTTGACTGCACTGCGTCAGTTTTCTATGCAGTCTCCCTCGACTGGGGTGACAGACCAAACACCGGTGAGAGACAATCGTCCTCGTTAATTGTTACATGTTAATCATTGAGACACGCCCACTTTGTGTTCTTAATTTAGGCAGGATAAGTATATATATCCCTTATTGATCATGTTGATTACTAGTTCATGATCAATTAACAAGTGCTGAGAAAGTGCAGGGTCATCAATGTGAGTGCTAAGTTAGCGATGGTTTTTGTTTACTGTTAAATGTTGGTTAAGGAGAGAGTATTGGTATTTTTGTGGAGATGAAATATGAGGGTCTGTATAATTGTAAAGTGCATTATAATCTTCTGATTTTCATTAAAATAATATTGTCGTAAATACACATACTAGAAAATCTCAAGGATTTTCGTTCACAAAAAATGCCTTGATCACACTGTCATTTCAAATGGTATGCACAGGCACAATATGATCATCCTTTTATAAATTCTGTGCATGTAATTCAGTATTTGGTGAAGGACACTACTGAAAGAGTTACAGGAAATTGGTAATTGACACGGCTAGACTGTATTTTACCGGGCACACTTCGATCTTGTTAATTTCATACTATCTATTTAGTCCTTGGATTCCAATTACTAGGAGTTCAAAACCTACAATTTATGTGGCACAGTGAGCTGAATGTGTTCCTATGCTGGCTTCAGTTAATGGATATCCTTTTAGCTCAGCCAGGAGAGTGCAGGACTCTCATTCGGAGGTCCAGGGTTCGAATCTCATTGGCGCCCAATCTGAGGCCGGGTAGCTTCCTAGTGATTGCTACTCCCTAAGTACATCCAATTAAGGTGCTTCATCACAATGACTTAAGGACAGTTCACTTTATGAAAGAGGTGAACTGGCTTCTACTAGTGGCCGGATGTCCCTATAGCTCAACTGGCAGAGCTCAGAACTTTCACCCGGTGATGTTGGGTTTGCTGCCAAATATGGTATGGTGATATGAAAGTGCTCCTATAGTGGCTTCAGTTAGTGGAAATCCCATTAACTCAACCATCATCACTCTCATGCAGAAGTCCCAGGTTGGAACCTCACCGGTGGGTGGAAGGGATCTCACAATCACTTCTGTACCATTTGGCGCCCAATGTGTGACTGGGGCAACTCCCAAGTGTTCACTACACACTGAGTACATAGAACTGAGGTGCTTCATCTCTCAATAAGGCGTCAAGGAAGGTTCACTTGAAGCAGGAGGTGCAAGTGCCTAGTTAAGTTTCAAAGAAATAACCCAAATGATCCAAACTATTTAATTTTTTTTCTTAAAGACAATGTGAAAAGATGGAAGTAAACAAGCAAAATCATTACGCCAACATGAAGATTGCGTGAAACGTGATTTATCCCAACGTCTTAATTCATTATTTGCACCAAAGAAATTTATTACCAGTCTTTCAAAATGGTATGATTACCGTACCTACAAAGATGTTCAAACTAGTTCTTAGTGTTGATAAATACTAGATGCACAGAGAGACGTAACAACACTGTGAAGAGATTTTAAAAAATACCATTTGGGTAGAAACTCTTCACAACTGCGTTAATTTTACTTTCGATTTAGTGCACTGGTCATCAAAGAGTATGCATATTCGGTTTGATGACTTCAAGAGCATACTATATTTTATGTTACTAATAATTTTCATTAAATGTTCTTAATATCTTCACTCATTTTCATTTTTAGGTAGATCATTAGACTTATTATTCTCAAGAAATATGAGTAGTTGTGACTTTATTTTGTTGCATTGTTGGATCTGAAGTGAACCGAAAAAAATACCGATTCACCCCTACCAGTCCCAAGAGTTCTGTCCCTTGTTTTCTATGAAGATTGAAATACAGAAACATCCATCCACCTTTTTAGCAGATACGACCAATATTACCTTTGTAATTTGATGATTTTCTAATTATATATAAGAAAACTGTTGATCTTTGACTTACAGAGTATATCAAGAATCTTTTTCGGTATTGTCTAATTATTTCAAATGTCATGAGAAGAAATATGAGATGTTTTAGAGAAAGTAGTATATCTGAAATACGAAATAGTGCCAACAGCTAGGGTCATATAAATGATGATTAATTTTTCATTCGTTCTTTTGGACATCTCATGTAAAAGAACGCCCACTATAATACAAATGTGATTGCTCCAAGATAAGAATTCGCTATCAAATTGATTTTTACTATTGCAACTTAAGGCTTTACTTTGTTCAGGGATTTTAAAAACCCATTTGAGCTCAACAACTTTTGTCTGGACTGAATGTGATAAAAATATATATGTCAACATAATGATTTTACCAGAAGAAATTATCAAGTATATTTTAATCTTGAAACCTTTTAGTTACCCGGTAAGTAAGTTAAAATTCAATATGTTAAGGATCATTCCAATGCTAGCAATGGATTTCTCAACGCATGTGTGGCGCAAATCTAGTATGCCACAGACAGCCGATAGCCTGCTTTGCATGTGCCTTGCAAGTGTATTGCACAAGCTACCCACGACCTGCAGTGCACATTCAGTCAATGTTCAAACAGACAATCTTTTATCTCCTGTTGTGTTCTCACAGCTGCTAATGTTACTGTAGTTAGCAAACAAATGGTTGAGACTTGTAAATGGCAAATAAGACAAGCTAGTCAAATTTTCTGTGGTGAAACGGTACACTTAATCTTAACCCTCGATGCGGTTACAGAACCCTCGGTTCTGTTCATTTTTGGTTCTGTTCAGAACCAAAAATGCAAAAGCTTAAGTCATAAACTTAAAATGTAATGAATTTAAAATGCACAAAAAAGCGTGAAATATTTCATAAAATTTGATGTAGATATGCAGTACAAACCAAAAATATACTTCAATACAAAATAAAGGAAGGAAGAAGTAAGTTATTTATTCTCGTGTGATTCAATGAGGCTTTTTTAGATGAATGAATTTTACTCATTTTACGTTTCATTTTTTAGGTGAAAATGTGTTTACGGACAAGGCTGCCGCACTGGCTGTGATGAAGAAGAACCCAGGGTCAAGGTTCAAGGTCTTCCGCAACAAACAGGAAGCAGAAGATTTCACTCGGCAAACAACATTCTCTCCCGTTGTCAAGGTAACAACAGTTTCATTTCTTTCAATTAACTTGACACTTACATGAGGATAAAATTATCATCTGGTTATTCTAACGTTAGCCTCACCTAAGTTCACCTTTAACGTTTGTCCTTCCTGGATTCCTGACAATCAACCCCTCAGGAATGGTTTGACCCTTATAGTTATAGCAAAAAACGTAGGCATACTGCTGAAAATATAATAAGCTAAATATTATTGTACTTTCAGGAATACAAGATATAAAACATGTTTGTCCTTAAAATATAAAGGCAGAGACCAGCCTTGCGTTCAGTAACACATTGTTCACGGCAGGCATCCCGCTTTTAACTAGAGTGTTTGCGACCGCTCACGAACATCCCTGGAAATTTTGTATTACTGAATGTAGGGCATGCTTTTCCTCAACTGATTTCGTCCAAGCACTGGCAATGGCCTCAAATAGTTTAGGCCCTATTTTATACCCTTCTCCTTCTTTTATTTATCCAAAATGTAATAGGTTAATCATTTGTAGAATTGTTTTAGGATATATATCTTAGAAGAGAATACCTTACTAAGCATTAAACTGGGTCAATAACAAATACATTAATCTGAAACTTCCCCTCAACCAGGCATGACTCATGCCAGGCTCCATCACTGGCTAATTTAAGCCCTTGCTGCATTTCCTTAACTTTCCTGTGGTAACATAGTGGAGCCCTACATTGTGGGCTCTAATTCGTTAGCACATAAACATTGGAAAAATGAGGCAAGCATAAAAATTAGTGACTGGTGCAATTCATGCTTTGCAGAGGGATGCTGATTAATCTCTGGTGAAATTAAATGAATTTTACCATGGCTAACTAAGCAGTTATATTATCTTTCAGGCTGTAAGCAGCGGAACTGTTGAAGTATCTTCTACTGGCGTGGCGTCTGAAAAAAGTAATTTCAAGGGTCCGAAATCTCAGGATCTGACGGAACTGAGGAAGATGATTGAACGAGGAGACAAAAACCAGTTTCTATGCATGGTGTGGAACAACCCACGATATCTCGTCAGTAGCGGTGATACACCAGTGATACTTCATGTACGTATAAAAGCAATATCTATTTGGATATTGGAGTGAAATTGTTTCCCTCATAAAGCGAAACATGGCGCTCTCTCAGAATATAAGCCAGTGTTCTTGATAGAAAACCAAATAACTCAAGGTGATGATACAGAAAGTTCACGATCACAATATCTCACAATGCTACAATTCAATAAAATACAACCACGATAAACCTTTCGTGGTTTTTTTCTTAAAAAAACATCAACTATTGATAAAGACCTTGATTTTTAGTGAAAATATACAATTCTAAAGTCAATGTTACATGCCACGATACAGACAATGTATCTTAATATGTATATCGTCAGATCAAGTATCACATTAATTGATAAAACATTTTATTATACAAACCAATGTGTTTGAAAAAGAGCAATAACAGCCTATTTCAAAAGAATATTGACTTTTTCTGCTTTACCTTTCAAATAATGTTGTCAAATCCTAAGAAGCCATGGAAATAAGTCACTAATTAACAAAACCTCAATTACTTTCCAGGAAGGGTTACGATTCAACGCGCTCCACGTCTGTGCACACAAGAACAAGCCAGAAATGGCCAAGACGGTTCTGGAAACCATTTTGGATCCTGAATTTACGAAACAGCTTTACGTGGGGACCAATGACAACTCAGACACACAGACTCGCAGAATCGACTTTCTGGTTGATCTCTACCTCAACACACCGGATCGAGGGGTGAGTGCAACTGTGGGAAATTAACTAAGTCAGTTAATGATTATTTGTTTTACATTTTATCTCATCAGGCTGCCATAAATACCTCAGATAAACACATTTCCTTTATGATTATCATCATGGTCCATTCAAAATACTTTTCAGAGGGTTGTACTGTTTGAGGTTATTCCTGGGTTAAAGCCCAGCCCGAACTTTGCAAGATATTCCATGGTCATACTTTATATATATCTATAATATTATTTTAAGTTAAGTGTCAAAAACCTACATAAAACCTATTCTGACTGTCTGACGGTCTCCAGTATGAATTTTCATCTGAGTTGGGGGTCTTATATATGAGAGAATAACTAAACTTCACCTTATCTTTCTTTATTCTTAATTCAATTTGAGCCACAAGGAAACAAAATATTCGCTAAAAGTATTTGTGCTTCCTTATGCTGCATCAAGACGTATAGAACAAATTGAGAATATTATAGGATTATATATACCCATATTCAGGCACGAGTGTTGTAAATATAGTATGACACACAGACACAAATATAATATTCTGTTTATTACTGAAGTCATTAAATTAATGAAAATACGCTAAAATTCACTTTCAACCATAGGCTGGCGACACACCGTCACACAACATCATAGACGAAGTGTGACGTAATAGCATTGTTTGTGACATCATGTCGCCATGATAAAGTGATATTTTGCCCTTGGGCATCCAATGAAAAATATGAACCCCTATATGATTGACCTTGTAGGTAATAAAAGAGCTAAAAATACTAATTTTCATGCAAATCTGTGATTGAATGTATATGTTTACTGAAGAAGGAAGAAAATAAAAATCTAAGGTTAATCTGAATCTGCTTATTAAAAGTGAGGATTTGTTTGTTCAACCTCCAGAAATTAAAATCGTAAATTTCTTTGATGCAAGCTGAAAATTAGTTTGCTGGGTCAACAAGTTTTAGAAATGTATGTTGCAAAAGGACACATCGTAAACCTGGACATATATATATACACCGTTGTATGTTTCATGTCAGATACAATTTTGTCTCCAAGAAAACTCTTCTGTGTGTAGTGTCCCTTTAATGGTTCTTTTATACTCTATCTAGAAGGACATTATCTGTGGCTGTGTTTTCATAAATAAATCTTTCAGTGAGTGGTATTTGGGATAATGGAATTTGTTTTTAATAAAGAGTAGGATTTCCTGGACATATTCCTCCATAATTGCCTCTCGTTATGTGGAGATGTATAGAATTCGTCTGGAGAACCTGAGATGCGGAGAAGAAAATCCAATGATGTAAATCTATATGTATTAGATATTTCTTATGATTATCTTAAATCAGGAATATTCAGATAACACTATGGTAATGGCTTATTAATAATGCATAACTGGCTAATGGTAATCATTAATTAGTAATATGATCTGGCTAATTTGATTTGATGCAAATGTATTCAACTGGATGAAATTCTTGAATTCCTGGTAAAAACAGCTGTCATCCAGGATTTAAAATCTTTTGATTCGAGAAATATTAAAATTGCGATTATAGTTACAAAATTTCATAAATGTCGACAGATTTTATTAAGCATAATAATAAGTACATAAATATCACACCTTGACTCAGGCACAAAACTCTGCTCCTGGCTAGCTATTTGGAAACCTGCAGACTATATAACCCAAACTGCCACAGGTTATCAATCACATGGACTCGGCTGCCAAACCAGGTACCCAGTTGTGCTGCTGGGTGGGGCACATTTTTAATAAAACTTTTGGGCAAAACACACCACACATCATACAACTCATGTTTCTGCAAGACAGCTAATTCACCTTTCAAACTCTTAAATTTTCCAGCCATGAAAACAGGTCACCCATCCAGTAATAAACTATGCCAATTGTTGCTGAACTTTTGTGGTTAACGATTGTGGTTAACCCATTCACAGTACCATGTGCCAACATGGGCCTAGACAGGTTATTCTTCTCATGTCTCAAATCTTCATTTCGAAAGCCCATTGCCCCAAAGAATTTGTTTTTATCTTTATATCCCATTACTTTACTTTACTTTACATTACTTTCAATCAACTGGTAAAAGAGGAATAATAACCTATTGATTTTTGATACATCAAAAATTTTGTATTATGGTCCTAGATCTGAAGTTTACTTCATGAAAGCACCAGCAATTCTGAAAGTACATCACTAAAACATACTGACCCGCCAGACCATTCCCTGAGTAAGTCTGTATCCACAGTCAGATTACCTTTAAATCTTTTGGACTCTTATTCCGTGAGCTAGCAAGCTTGTTCAAAATATCTGTATTCCTATTTCTGTTTCAGTGCGGCGAGTCCCCACTACATTTTGCCAGCAAGTACGGGTTTCCTGAGGTTATTGAGGTCCTGTTGGGCTACCCAGGGGTCGACAAACAGCTCAAGAATAAGTTCGGGGAAACACCAGAAGAGGTAGGCCATATTTACAATTGTCTCCCATCCACCATGTCTCTTGGGCCGAGTTCACCCAGTTTGAAATGGCAGCTATTGCTAATGATTAATCAGCCAGTCAGCCGATTATACCAGATAGTAGGACCATGGCTTCACTTTAGTGACATGATCAGTCTGAGAGAAGTTCCCAAGATAGAGGGGGTGGGATAGTGCAGTGGTTGGCACATTCGGCTTGGGATGAAGAGGTCTGTGGTTTGAATCCTGCCAGGGTCTTGGAAACTTTGTCTGGTGTAGAGAACAGTTCTACATGCAGTAAGGTTTGGATGCAATGCTACACTGAATTTCTGCTAAGTGCAATCCATGGTTCGCTAGTTCCAGTCGGTGCTCATAGGTTTCAACGCAATGCATAGCCACATGGCGTTGCAGGCTTTCTCCTTGCCATAATACTTGCAGCTGTGATATAAGTGAAATACTCTTGAAAGCGGCGTTAAAACCCAACTCGCCTCACATCCCAAGTTAGATTGCACTACATAACATTCGTAGACTGGGGTTCTCAACATTTATAGATCGACTATTACCCTCATTTGGCTATTGTCTACACATGTGCGACAAATTATTAATTGTTATTAATCAAAAGCCATTTTGGGCCAGACAGACTAAGCTCTTTGATGTTTCATTGTTCTGCATAACACATGGAATATATTATTATATTTTTTTGATATTTTTCAAACTTGACGATGCCACTTATGGTGTGGCTTTGCTCCTGCTAACGGATGACATTCAGTTCTTTTCATAGACTCCGTAATAGAAATATTTAGATTTCAAATTTATTGGCGATGATGGTGTTGTTATCTTGTTTGACAATGACTATAGGATGACATTCAGTCTTTAGCACAACAGCCCTGGAATATTTAGAGCATGTTTTGCAAATTTCAAATTATCTCCCCTTGAAATATAAATTACAAGGAACCTAGCAATGAGTGGGATAATTTGAAATATTTATGTCATACATTTAAATCAATGTTACAGATCTTCAACAAAAATATTATCTTCCTCATACTAAAATTTGTGGATCAAAATATAAATATTTCATATAGACAAATTAAAAATTGTAAATAATATACTGATGGAGAGGAATACATCATTGGTAAAACTATCAAATTGTCATTTAGAAGATGCCAAAACCAACATAAAGATAACTTGACTCCCAGAAAAAAAAAACCCTTTAAAGTTTAACAGATGTAAGTTTTTTAAAGAGTGTAAACATAAGCTCAAAGCTACGAAAACTAATTTCATTTATTGACCCTCAAGGTACAAAAATCCAAAATGTCAGAAATTTTTTTGGTCATTGCTTTGCAAATGTCTATGGCATTCAACGAGAGAGAGAAATTGTCTGATCCGCTAGCAAGGAAAATATCAGTTTTGTAGACTTACAATTAGTATCATTTTAAAACAAATCTTCAACATATTAAAGCATGGATTCTATCGTATCCAATGTTTTGTTTTTGTGTCTTACATGAAATGACAATAAATGCAGTATTTTTACTAATTTACAACTTTTCAAAATTAATGATATATTTAGATAGAATATCCAAACAGTAATAGATAAGTAATTATACCCCCGCTACGAAGTAGTCGGGGGTATATAGCGCTCAGCGCGTCCGTCCGTCCGTCCGTCCGTCCGGAACACTTTTGGTTCCGCTCATAACTCAAATACTACTTGTTCAATTGTTATGAAACTTTATACATGTACACTTTATGGTCCCTAGATGTGCCTTTTCTATGTTTCCCTCAGATTCCATGATTATTTTTTAAGATTTTCCACTTTTAAGCGTCTTTGTGTGTGCGTCTATGGTCACACTTTTGGTTCCGCTCATAACTCAAATACTACTTGTTCAATTGTTATGAAACTTTATACATGTACACTTTATGGTCCCTAGATGTGCCTTTTCTATGTTTCCCTCAGATTCCATGATTATTTTTTCAGATTTTCCACTTTTAAGCGTCTTTGTATGCGCGTCTATGCTTACACTTTTGGTTCCGCTCATAACTCAAATACTACTTGTTCAATTGTTATGAAACTTTATGTATGTACACTTTATGGTCCCCACATGTGCCTTTTGTATGTTTCGTACTCTAATTTGCATAATTTATGCAAATTTTCTCCGTTTTTCGACTTTGCCATTCAGTTTTTGTTCCACTCATAACTCAAATACTAATTGTTCAAATGTCTTGTAACTTGATACATATAATCATCACGATGTGTACATCTGCCTTTTGTATGTTTCATACCCTCATTTGCATAATTTATGCAAATATTCTCCGTTTTCGACTTAACCATTCACACTTTTTGTTCCACTCATAACTCTGAAAGCAGTTGTCCAAATGTTAAGAAACTTGATATATACAATCACCATGATGTGTACATCTGCCTTTTGTATGTTTCATACCCTCATTTGCATAATTTATGCAAATATTCTCCGTTTTCGACTTAACCATTCACACTTTTTGTTCCACTCATAAATCTGAAAGCAGTTGTCCAAATGTTAAGAAACTTGATATGTACAATCACAGGGATAAACCTAGGAATGTTTTTGGGTGGGCCAATGCCCCACCAGGGTAAATTTGGGTGGGCCCATATATTTGGTTGGGGGTCCAGGGGGCCCCACAAGGTTTAATTTAGGTGGGCCATTTTTTCCTGTGTTTGAAATTTAAAGATTAATGTATTTAAAAATATTTATGTGAATTAAAAATGAATTGAGTTGTTTTCATGCTGTATTATTGTTTTAATTTTCAGCCAGATTGAACAATTCCTGTACATAAGTCAGTTGGCCAAATAGCAGTGAAATTCTGATCTTATTTGACCAGTAGTTCTAATTTTATACTAGCACTTGGCCGGTTCAATTTTCTAATCTGTCATCATGATCATACATGCAGATGGTTACTGAGCTGATATATATTAACATAATAATATATCCAATATAAAAAATATGCTGATATACCCAAACTTTAGATAATCCTTTTCATCGTGATTTAGATGAAAAATAAAAATGATAAATGGAATATATTTATGTTCTCAAAACGATATCCTAGGAGATGCCCAATGCACACTAGTACATGTTAGCATTGCATGATATCAGACTTTGAAACAAATATAATATAACAAGTTACATTGACAGTTTCAAGTTCTGTTTTTAAATTATGTAATTGAGAAAAATTATGATTAAAATATATATAACTAATGAGGACAAACTAACAAATGATATAACTTTACATTTCATAAAATGGTATGTGAAGCCATTTCGAAAACATTGTCGGCAAACACGACAATCTGTCAGGTGTCTTGTATCACCAGTCACTACTTCCTATTTTCACTTTCATGAAATCAAAACGAATATGAGTTTTCAAAAATAATTAATTTGACAACCAAACTACACAATATAAATATATGCTATACCTCATTATCTCGATGAAAATCACATCGCAATATACGATGCCAGATTTGATCTATGACCCTGAACCGTAACTGGTTACAGAATAGAGACAGCTCATTGGCTGACCCAGTTACTTTTCCAAGAAATTTGCGGGATTTTCACCTTTGACCTGTCACTGTGAATGGATTTAGACACATTTGATTGGTTGTCATAGTTTGACCCCAATACGGGGTGAAGGAATGTATATAATGCTGTGTCTTCGCGTGACACGATGTCAAAAATGGAACAGCAAATGCTAAAATTTGCGATGATAAGCTGTCATCCTTGAAAATCAGACATGTTGACAGAATGGGTAAAGGGATACTAGTAATTAACAGATGATTGAGACAGCACATGGCACAAAATTTTCATTGTATAAACCAATGTCAGCAATGACAATTACATTGCAGTAATATAAACAAAAGTAGATTACCGTCATTCTTACAAATAAAAATTATCAATTATCATTCTGAATATTTTTTAAGGATTATTAAAATTCTATGCATAGATTTTTAACATATATAACAGTCATTCAAAATTCCTGGATCCGCCACTGACAGTTACGATGCCTCTGAAATATGTTGGAAAACTTTATTCTGGTCGAATGACCAAACTAAAAATAGACTGGTAATTCCCGAAAGTCGAAATGTCGTACATATTTTTAGAAACAGTTTAACACTCGTTTTCATTGGCTGAATTTATTACAACAACCAATCAGGGATGTTCATGCACATGTATCAAACTGGTTCAGTTTATCGTCTTTGTGAGTTTGAAGTAAACAATGACAATAATTATGCTTTGCCGGTTGATGTATTTTACTTTACTTTAATCCATAGGCCGCATTAGTATTTTTTGAATGTGGTAGTTTCAAATAGTATGCGTTAAAAGGCCGCATCCAACTCTTCTGTCTGCGGGAATTTGTGTTTTGATGCGGAAATGCCGCAGAAACGCATCCTAGGTTTATCCCTGCAATCACCATGATGTGTACATCTGCCTTTTGTATGTTTCATACCCTCATTTGCATAATTTATGCAAATTTTCTCCGTTTTTCATCCTCGCCATTCACACTTTTTGTTCCACTCATAACTCAGACACTAATTGTTCAAATGTTACGAAACCACTGATGTGTACATCTGTCATTTTTATATTTCATACCCTCATTTGCATATTTGTATGTTTCATACCCTCATTTGCATATTTAATGACATTTTTCAAATTTTTCGACTTTTACTTCTAAAACATGGTTACAAGTGTAATACTTACTCTGCTTTAATAATACTTATATATAATGGTCTGTTCATACACAAGTTTAAACATTGATGCCCTTTTGCTATTTTCAAACATTTCTTTTTTACCAATGTTAAAAGCGGGGGTATCATGAGTGAGCTGTGCTCACTAATTCTCTTGTTATAAAACTGATCAACAAGTGACATAACATAAATGAATGGTTTCATTCCATGTGAAACATGAATTAATAACATACATGTATAAACAGATATATTCCCTTGAATTTTATTTCCAAAAGAAATACCCTACAGATCAGGAAAAAAATTGTGCTGCATATTTGTCATCACTACTCGTTAGATAAAATCTCCAAAATATATTTTCTTTGGATTAGATAATGATTTAAGGAGTAATATTAATTCAATTGGTAATAATGATTAAAGGGGCAATAATGATTCAACGGGTAATAATGATTTAAAGGGTAATAATGATTCAACAGATAATACTGATTTGTTGTGTAATACTGATTCAAAGGTAATAATGATTCAAGGGGTAATAATGATACAATTGATAATAAAGACTCAAGGGGTACTGCTGATTCAAGGGGTAATAATGATTCAAGGGGTACTGCTGATTCAAGGGGTAATAATGATTCAAGGGGTAATGCTGATTCAAGGGGTAATACTGAGTCAACGGTTAATAATGATTTAAGGGATTTACAGATGAATTCAACGGGTAATACTGATTCAACGGTCATAATGATTCAACGGGTAATAATTATCATAATGGTTTTCCAAGGGGAATTCATGGAGTAATATAACTCAACTGGAATTATGATTAAAGGTAATATTATAATTCAAGTGTACTTGACAATCTACTGAATTCCTGAAAATGTAAACTTTTAGTAAAAAAAAAATTTCTTGTCATTAACAGCCAAATTGTTACAGATATTAAATGTCTGTATGAAAAACACTGTTATGACACTGTTCTAGCTCAAAGTTTGAATTTCAAAGTTGGAAATAGAAATTTAATACTGTTTGTGTTGGTTTGAAATATACTTAGGTTTCAAGTTAAAGTGAAATTCTGTTTTAAATAGTTTAAAAGAAATTGAAATGATCTGACCAAGTCTTTTTCTAGACATTTAGAATGTCACAAGGAGTTGGCATTTTGCCAACTTACTTTTGCTGACATTTTGCCATTTTGAATTTGTTGCTCTTTTTCACATTTGCAGGGGGTGCAACTATGTAATATATTTATTTTTTCTATAAATTTAAATTTAGGTATTAATGAAAAAATGACTTAAAATTACAAGGATGAAATAAGAAAGGAAGTATTCACTCGTGTTTTAGATTGATTTTGAAATAGTTCCCCGAAATAGAAAATCTATATATATTTCATGTTGAATTATATGTTTTTAGATCAATACTGCTCTACTGCATCTCTATGTAAATTATTGGCTATTGGAAGTGGTTTGGAGCAGATTTCACAATTTCCAGGAATGGAGACCTGCAGTTGAACTGTTGATGTCAATTATATAGGGTTTCCATGAATGAATTTTCTTCCAAACATCTCCTTTTGTGACCTTCCAACATCTTCCAATTCAGCGCTTTTATTGTTTTCATCCTATTTGACATACCAATATGGATTATGATTTGTAAATTTGCTGACTGACTAGAGCAATGCCTTATTTGATATGTTGATCTTTACATTAGAAATAATAAATAATGTAATACCTGATGAGCTACAGAGCCAATGCTGTATTATTCAATTCTGAATAAATTTTTTGAAACACAACTTTTCTATTATAGATGGAACAATTTCATCATGAAAATTTGTTGCTTAAATAGCTATACCGTTGAGAGAGAAAACATTTCTAGTTTACGAACAGTTTCTAAAATTTGTGTCAGATTTAAGTTTAATGATAACAACTGTAAGATTTTGTTGAAAATGTTACTTAAAAAAAATAGTCATTTCATGGAAAAAGTTTTGTCTCACCAGTTTGTAACTCTTTCATTCTTAGCAGTGTCAATCTTTTTACATGGTAAATAACAATTCCAACATGAAAAGTATTTCTTTCCTCATGTTAAGCAACACTATCAAACTGGAAATTAGCAATTTCAGAATGGGAAGTAACTTTGTGTACAAAGTTCAGAACAATATCTGATAACTAAGCCATTCTCATTTGTTTAAACAAGCTTTATATAATGGAAATAAATTCCAGTATCACATCACTATCTGTAATATTAACATTCATATGAGGGAGATGTGATATGAGGAGAGACGCGGAGGGTATGGTTACAACGAAAATGAATATCTCCACGAATTAATGACATTTCTTATCACATTTCTCAGCTTCTACCACGTGTGTCATGTTGTCTTGTCGTTATGTTTCTCGTCTTACAATAAATCATGGATCGAATCATGTTTCACATCGGTATATTTGAGTGGATGGCGTAAATTGTCGGTCACAGAAATCCAAAATCTTCATTTTTCCATCATGCTTATCTTATGAGCAATCATCTTATGAATAGACCCAGACCTTTTGTAAAGAAATACAATAATCCAAATATGCTGTGAGATTTTGATGGAATATCTAGTATTTGTTGTATTAACCATGTCGTGTACAGTTAGCGTAAATTGACAGGAATATAAGTTTCTCACCAGAACACCACTCTCATAAATGTATTTCAGATCTGGTAATTACCCAGACGCCGCACTTATTCCCCCAAGATGTCTGTTTATACTCCAACTTGACCACTGGGCAATCGGTCACTAGTCCAGTTTGATGTATAAGTGCTAACACTGAAGATTTTGAATTTGTAACAGAGGAGTAGTTTTAACCCTTTTAGTGCTGTATTTATTAGTTTTGACAACATTTCCTAACGTTGACGGTTCGAATCCAACCATGGGATCTGTAACTTGTTCATACTATGGAGAACTGTTCTGCATCAATAAATGTTCTTGATTGTCTCTAGGATAGTTGAAATTTGGATAAAATTGTCAATATATTTATTCACAAAAAGACATTGTATTTATGTTTAAGTGTAGCTGTCCATTCAAAATATGCCAAAATGGTTGTATATTCCAAAACCAGTTTGTATCTTGGAAGATGAAATTTTTGCATCTCTTTCTCTTCTCGGGGTGAGCCAAAGTTATTCTCAACCATGAAGCAGGTCACCTATCAATTATAAACAGTGCCTATTTTTGCTGAACTTCACGATATAGGGGTTAACACAGCTTCGCAATGAACCATGTACGAACATGTATGTAGAACAGAAACTGGATTCTCTGTCCAAATATAGATCGAAACTGTCTATAACTTTAGCATCCATTTGTCTATCATGAATCTATGTTTATCTAGTCCCAAGGGTTGTTTGCCTATAACTTTAATCTTCTTCCTTCTGTGGAATCATCACTGGATAAATCCACAGTCTATTGTAACAGATTCAGGATCATCACGTAAGGAGAAAATGAAATCAATCCAATTTTATTAGCCGACTGCTACTTTAATCATCAAATTTCCTGACTTTATCCGTTTGGAGGTTTGAAACTCTTCCTGACTTTATCCGTTTGGAGGTTTGAAACTCTTCCTGACTTTATCCGTTCGGAGGTATGAAACTCTTCCTGCCTTTACTGTTAGATAGAAAATGATAAACCTCAAATCTATCGGTGAAAATTTTTAATCATACCTGAGAGACTTCAGTGGCGGATCCCGAAATTTTGAAATGGGGGGGGGGGGGGGAAGGGGGGTTCAACTTGGGGATCCATCAAATTTACATCAAATATTTTCAAAAGGGGGTTGGGGTTTGAACCCCCCCTCTGGATCTGCCACTGTATTTATCTTAACACTTTACATGCTGAATTAATTACTGCCAAACCATTTAGGGTGGAATTCTACCTTTGAAAATCTTAGAATACAATCTATCAAATTATATATATCAAATATGTCAAATTTATTGAATTTATCCTCACCGCTAATGTCTGCTAATGTCTGGAATACTGTCCATGCAGCATTAAACAATAGCTCACTCCTGAAATTATCAATTTGGAGGTTTGAAACTTTTCCCGCCTTTATGTTTGGATAGAAATGAATTTGGTGAAACTCAAATCTGTCTATGGAAATTTGGTTCTGTCTACAACTAGACTTCTGTTAACTGTTGAAGAAATAATTGCCATTCCATTACTGAGTCTGTCTGTTGGGAATCAAGGTTTTTCTATTGAGAGAATAAAACTAGTTTCATCAGGGGCTCCTTTACTAAGGTTAACCTTAACTCCCACTTTAACTTTACCTTAGAGCCTTTGATCACCTTTATGTTATATTTTATGTAACACCTATATATATATTTCCCTCGTCACAACCTGGGATTCACCTGTCCCGTTCTTGTTAAAGCAAAATCTCAGGAACCATTGGACCAAATGTCTTGAAATCTTTTTATAAGCAAGTGAAGGGTTATATTTAGCAAAGAGGATGTTCAATCGACATGTCAAATCTAGTGTCAAATGTAAGCATTAGACTACACCATAGTAAAATGGCATTTTTCCTGTAAACATTTTCTAGTTTAATCGTAAAAAGAAATTCATTTAGTGAGAGATAAAAGAAATGATTCAAATTTACATTAAAATTTTATAGGATAGTTTTTCAAATTAAATTTGAAGAAGAAAAGTTTTAATTTTTTTTTTTTTACTGTAATGATCAACAGATCCAAAAGAAATTTTAATCAACATTCTAAATTTGAAATAGTTTAAAGTATACAATCTTCTGGAAGCAGCATGATTGCTGAAAAAGAAATTATCCTCAGTTTTATACAAAGTTTTAAATTGTTAGCAGTATTTTCTACTGTACTGCTGCTAAATTGGAACTTTGTTGGTTACAATGGATTGAAAGTTTTTGAAATTCAACACATGGAAGTCTACAGTTAACCTGTATAATTTAGTTAATCAAACTTTTTTCATACCATAAACTCAAAATCTAAGTAGAAAGTAGAAATTAAAGTGTATAGACATACTTTATTCGTAGTGCATTTTCTGAATTAATTTCTCGTTCTTATATTACAACTTCATGCAATTACAACATTTTACATATGAAACTTTAAAATATTCAAACCTTAAGATTTCCTTTAAAACTTTAAAGTACCAACTTAATACAAGACATCAGCCCCTCCTACACAAAAGATTGCTTACGACAAGAGTTGTGCACCAAAACCATCCTAATCTAATGCGTCCATTTCTTCTCTTGACGAGATAATAATTGAATTGGCCGACGCTTTCGACATTGAGCAAAGAGATGCTTGTTCTGACAGAAACTATCATAGTTTATGATACATCGGCATCCCTCCACAATCAGTTAGGTTACGATCGTTGCTGTCACACGAGTAGTCAAAGAAACGTCTATGTTTAATTCAACGCTCACAAGCTCTGACTGCTTTTATCATAGAGAAGCCGATTTTATGGATGATCGACTACTATATTTTACACAATGGCAATAAGGATCTGTACTGAAACGCTGCAGTTGTGATCATGTTGGTCAGACACAGATTCCTAAAACCTTTCTCCTCTCCGCTACTAATTGCTAGATTGCCTCTCACACAGTGTTTTTGTCATGTTTGTGCATTACATGATTTTGACAACAAACATCAGACTATTTCAGAGACTCAGGATCAGCCTAGGTAATCCACTTTTCCTCGTGAGAAGACGAGGCCTCCATTATAGCCAGCAAATGTATCCATTTGCCGTGTTTAGTCTGCATTAAGATGTAACCCTAAGTGGAAGGATGACGCGTCACAAATATATTACATGGGAGACATTACTTGTATTAGATTTGTGTCACAAGACAAGAGGTTGTGAGAAATTTGTTCTGGTAGGAGTTATTTATGATAAGACGTGGTATTGAATAATTAAACGGCTTCATCAGTAATGTAGCTTTATGTGGGATTTATGGGATAAACTCCAAATGAATGATCTGAAGAAAAAAACATATTGGTATCTCATCACAAAAGAACATTGAATGAATTACAGGAGCAGTGTTGTGCTTCAGTTTTGTGTAGTACTAAATGAAGAATGCAGCGTGCAAAATGAAGTTTTTCCAAAATGATCTCGTTGAAAGAATAGCTTCAACAAGAAAATATTAACCTATGAATATGTTAGAGGTCAATATGACCCATTATAAATAAAATTACGGTTTTATTTCTGAAAATAAGACTTTGACTCTAAAAAGACCTTTGAAAAGAATCATACATTGCTTTTAGATTAAACAAGACGAGATGTTGATTTAAAATAAGAAGATGACTTATTTCGACTTTATGATATTGATAAATGATATGAGATGAGGTGTATTTGTTAAAAATCAAAAGATAAGACAGATGAGAAACAATAAGGTTCAAGATTTTAGTGTGTTCGGTTATCACAAACGTGGAGACGGTAAATGTTCATGTTGAACAATTAAAATATCAATGTTAATTCATCTAAATAGTGTTTTTTCCTGTTGACAGACATTGAATTTAATCTTTATAAATTATTATTGAAGTTAATTTGCTGTTTTACAAACAAATGTTTTTGAATTGACAAGCTTTTCAAATAAATAGGGTGTTGTAACTAGCCTTGTGGCAAATAAATATTTAATTAAAATAAATTCAAATCTGTGTTAGATTTATATGAAACATTCAGGAAATTAGAAATATAGTTTGATTTATGAACAATGTGGAAAATTATTCATATTTGCAAGGGAAATATGTTTTCTTTATTTATGTGTAAATAAGTTGAAAACAATTTTATCAGAAATATAATGTGAAATATATTTTATTTTCACAATCATATTGAGTAAAATAAAGAGATATGCAACTAGAACGAATTTCAAACTTGTTTCTGTAACCACAAAAATCAATGTTTGTAGAACAGCTATAAAATCTGAAAACTTAAAAAATCCATCATTTCCATTTGAACATATTTTTATCCCAGCAAGTAGCAATTCATACTGCGAGTTAATTTTTTATTCGACAACGATCACATTCAAATTGAGTTTGATCACACCAGAAAGTGATCATTCAGTGCGCTGCACTTATTGATCGTATTTACTTCTTGTTTCTGTGGAAATCCAGAAGAGCTGTGTTATTTCTAAAGCCTTGATCCACGGGAGATAAAGAAATGGGTGGGGCTGCTGCATCAATCTCTGCTGTACAAAGATGGAAAACTGTTGTATCACTTTAACCATCGATGTGCTGAAGGCCAAGTAGGATGCCGGCCACACTTGAAATAGGAGACAAAATTCCCTGGAGCCAAAGTACTATCGAATGCTGGGTGTGGCTCTGGCATCAATCTTTGCTGCATAAAGATCAAATACTGTAATGTTGATTTAACCGCGTATGAGCTAATGACATAATGGTATGTTGTCCACATATGAAAAAGTATGATTGAATGTATTTCATCTTTTGAGAAAAATCGCTGATTAAGCTAATAAGAAATGGAAACATAGTATATGATTAATTGGTGCTCAATCATTATAGACGGCCATTTTGAGAAATTCCAAATTTTCATCCATCTTTATCTGTACCGAGATGATGGCAAAATGAGATGCTGTCCTGATATGGAGTAGAAAGGTTTGAGGAATTGCATCTTGGAGCTGGTTCACCCAGGGGGGCAATAAAATTTACATGTGTAATATTTTTAAAAGGGGGGATATCCGCATATATTTTTGAGTGGGGTCTAGTGGTTGATTAGAACGTTATGATAGACGTACAAGCCAGTCTTTCAAACACAATTTTGTTGTAAACCTGTCCTATTATAACATTTATAAATATGTTCTACAAACTGTGTATAATAATAGTAAATAGTAGTAATATGACTGACATTAAGTAATTTAAAGAACAGTTTATGGAAGTTTCTGAAACTGAAACCAGGAAATCGACCAGATAATATCATCAGGGTTGAGTCTAGACAGACATGAATAAGAATTTCAAACTTGAGCACAAGAACATTTAAATTGGTCAAGCAGTAAATGAGTTTGGTGCTTAAAAATGTTTTTGCTTTTAAGAGATGCTAAATCTGTTTATGTAAACGATGTATTTTATGAAGGAATAATGTTTGAACAACAAATCTTTAATCAAAGTAGTAATGGGCAATAAACAAAATGGATTTTTAAAAAAAAATCTTTACCTCTTTAAGTATGAAATTAAAATGTAGTTATGATATTTGTCCAATCAAATGATAGGTAAGTTCCTACAACAAGGAAAGGATCAATTCTCAGGATGGAATATGTAACCATTTCCCGGCTAATATAAATCAGGTATGCCAGACTCGATCCCCTAATTACCATATCTGAATATTGTCTTTGTTTGTCTAAGTTATTACTGTAATTGGACCACCAGGAATATTTAGCACTTTATTTATTCAGTTGGTCAAGAGTTGAAAAATAATTTACGCTGGTGACCAAATTTGAATATTGTCTTTGGTAAGAAGTTACATAATTCCTGTTATAGAGTCTCTAGGAAGGTTTATATCACTTATTTACTCTGCTAGTAAAGGGTTAAACTTATAAACTCATTTACACTGGTGATCAAGTTTGAATATTTTCTTTGGTACAATTCTGATTCTTACACTAGCAAGAGTTTGGGACTAATTGAATCGGCTGGTAAAGAGATCACATAGTAAACCAATGTGATATCACATTTTGAAGGTTGTGTATCATGGAGTTCTGTGATAATTTGATCAGCTAATAAAGAGTAAAACAAAGTTCCCACAGTTCACCAATTAATTTAATTAAATTAATTCACCTTAATTTAAAATTTTGTTTAATATCACCTCACATTTTGACGGTTGTGTATCGTGGAGTTTTGTGATAATTTTCCACCATCAGCATGGTCACATTTTGATAAATGTTTGTAACATTAAAGAAATAATTTATTTTTCCTCTCTTTTAAAAAATCTAATTCATTGTGAGTCCACGGTATAAATCTCAAAGGTTGACAGGTCCAATTTTGTGTTATTTATGTGGATCCATTTATGCAGTTTATGGAAATTGTTGCCATATATCTCCATGTTCTCAGATAAAAAAGATAAAACTACTGATAATAACCAAATTTAGTAATTATTCGATTATCAGAGTCATCAAGCAACTATCTAATTACCTCCAGTGTCAATCAACACAACACTAATTACATTGTATAGTCTTGATCTCTCTTGCGTAAAATCGGTCCGATGAAGGTAGCGGGTACATGAATTGTTGATGTTTCTTGTGTTGAAACCGGCTCAATCAGTTGTAAATCTCTGCGAGGCAAGTATTTTACCTGACAAGGGTTACTTCTTTGATTATTCAGTTCACATAATTTGTCCTATATTCACAGACAAGCAAAGCTGCATATTTGATCACTCCTAACATTGACTTGTGTTGTGGGAATAATACGAATTCCTCAAAATCCTGTGATTTACCGTATATTACAGTGTATAAGGCGACCCTGTGTATAAGACGACCCCCTTTCTCAGACCCCTAAAATCAGGTAAAAACCATGTATCTCATGTATAAGACGACCCCCTTCTAGCAATCATGGAAACAGGTCGACATGCCATGATGGAAAAACACGTTGGTAAGATTTGATAACGGTAAGTTGATACCGGTGATTTTTTAAGTAACATGACATAAATGTTTTGTTATAATCGTTTGTTTTTTAAATAAATTGTTTTAAATGTACCAAAATAAAAAAAATACATACATTTTCTTACGGTGTTTGTTCCTATTTTTTTTAATGATATATCGTTTTCTTGTCAGTTCATGCGAGATTAGCAACACTACAGTCAACAATCTATCGTAACTATTCGCCATGTTATAGTCTAACATCTAAACAAAGCCGATACTCCTTACACAGATTTAGAAATCGCTTCAGTGTTTATAAGATTAAAATGGTGTGAAGAGCTTTGATAACCAAGCTTCATTGCGCATGCCCGAAGCCAAGCAAGATTTAATGTCTAGATTTCTATCGTAGTGTTGTAAATATTTATCCCTTCTTATAAACAAAGTTGAACTAGTTGTATTTAATACTGCAGAATGGTTTTGAAAGGTTGGTAATGTTTGATAGCTGAAGTCAAGCCATTATTTTTCATTCCAACTCTGGTTCGCTTTACCGCTGATTCTCTATTACGCAGCTGTCAGTATTTGGCTCCCAACGTGTGTTATAGCGAGGGGCCACTCAATGCAGTAAACTTCTCACGCTAAAGACGTGTTTATTTAACGTTGACCATGTAAACATCCAGAGAAGGACATACAGACCAATTACTGATAAGAACACAACAAAGCTAAGATAATTACCGGATACGTTAATGAATAACTGCCCTGATTGGAATTAACATTACGTCAATGACACGTTTTTATCGAGATAAGCTTGTCAAGTTTTATGAATGAATAGGTTAGTTGTAGAATTTCATTGGTCCACGTCATGAATGAATGGATAAGTTGTAGAATTTCATGCTGTTTCCGGTTTCAACATCGTGAATTCGTCAATGAAGCTTCAAAATTTCTTCTTCTGAAACATAGCCCTTGTGTATAAGACGACCCCCTTCTTTGACCCCCTATTTTCTGGTATAAAAAAGTCGTCTTATACACAGTAATATACGGTATTAATATTTTATATATAAATCAGTGATGGTTAAGATTAATACAAGTCCTGAAATAATGAGTTTTGCTAAATATCTATAAACAAAAATAAGAATTTTAAACTCATTAGTTACTAGGTGTGGGTTTATCTAATCCATTATTCTTATCTTCTTTTTTTTAATACATATTTTGTGTTTGTTTTCTTATGGGTTTTTTCTTGAAATGTCAGACTGATTAATTATTTGATTAGCTAATGACTTTAATTGTTAATGAGTCAATTTGCTCTTATGTAGGTCTGAAGGGTTACAATGTGTAGCGTTCTGAAAAACTATAATGTTGAACCAAAATACCACACCAATTTTTGAAAATAAGTGACAGAATTTCTGTAAAATTGAGTGAATTTTATCTGATCTACTGTAATGAAAATAAACTGATAATAAATAAAACAAACTTTTCAGTGTCATTAATTTTATAGTTTAAGGTCCAATGTCAACCTCAACACAAATATCAATACAAATCACAAAAAAAAAGATACTTTCATGTGATTTTGCACCATTATTCCCTGAGAAGTTTGTTTTGATCGGCAGAGCGTTTAGTAAAGGTCTTTGTTTATTGGTGGGTCGTGGATGTGTGAAATTGAATGGACGACAGAAAAGACCTGAAATAGACCAGGCTGCAATTGATCACCGTTGTCAATATCTACATAAACGAGAACTCGCAAATGACAGCAAGTGCTTGCATTTTATGTAGCAAGATCATATGAACGAGACTTTAGCTACAACGAAGGAAGGGAGTCGTGTTCATATTTCACTAATGGTTATATCCCGGCGTTATTCACATTGAGCAGCGTCAAATTGCTTGATACTTTCCATCAAATATCAATCAATTGTAAAATTTGTCGTTAGCTAACCCACGTTGAATGGCCCAGAGAATAAACATGAGTATAACTGGAGGGTATTACAACAGTGGGAGAAACAGCGCCCATTGACTAGTCACTATCGTACCATAACATACAGTATTGATCAGGGCCTGAAACACTGGCATGAAATACACATGATATCGACGTGGGAGTTCATTTCTCTTACCTCTGTCTCCGAGAGTTCGAGGGGGGGTCCCCCTTCCCTCCTCCTCCTCCTCCATATTTGGGGGATCCATCACCCAGGATACTTATGCATCAAGTATCCAGATATGGTACATGGAGTATCCGGAATATGCGTATCTATAGCCTGAAGTGGTATGCAACTCACGACACCAACTGATGTTACATAGCTGGTAGGCTTACAGTCGCGTGCTGCCTTCCACTGACCTCATATATATATCCTGATATATATTTATTTCATGTTTAACCCCAAATCCATAACTCACAACTCGAAACTTTAACTCCCCATGAGGGGTTGTCCGTCCTAATTCCATATCACCCCATCATCGATTCAGTTTGGACTTTAGGGAGTTGGGAGAAGGTTGTTGCCATAGTAACAGTATAGAGATATCTGTCCTTAGATGAACTGGTATTAATTGTACATCTTGTTTATTATATGCCCGAAGCTGTTGTGTAATTTGAGTGGTACTGTACTTGACAGCTGGCAAAATACCTCTGTTCTGTAACTGTATCATGGGATAGGCACGACTTGATGTAATATTTCTGTCTGCAATTAGCAAAGTCAGGGCACAAGCCCAGTGAGTTCATGAAGTGTGTGCATGATTAGTTCCTGAAGAGACGAGGACATGATGAAATTGCAGAGTGTATGTTTGTATATATAAATATATATATACATATATATATCAGCACCCCTTGAACACTTCCTGTTGAATTGCGTTGCATCTGTTGCAATTCTCATTATTAAATATTTCACGTCAAACTTCACTTCTGCTATCTTTATTAAGTGGGTTTTTTTCTATTTATTTTCCATTAATTTCTTTTGGTAAATTTCTTGTTAATATCAGTTATGAAATTACATTTCATGTGTGATATTTCTTACTTTCAGAAATGATTCAAAACTTAATTCATTTGTTAAATATTATTTTCTTAGAATCTTGTTGAAACTTAATATACTCCACCTGGACTCTTGTTGAAAATGCGATGCATCTGTTGCAACTCTCATTATTAAATATTTCATTTTCGATCAAACTTCACTTTCGTTATTTGCTGTCTTTATCATAGGTTAGCAAAATATTGATTATTTTTCAGCTATTTGCCATTTCTTTCTTTTGATAGATTGCTTATAAAAGTCAATTATGAAATTTCTTTTGATGTCATTTCTCAGTTATTCAGAAATTGTTAAAAACTAAATTCATTTGTTGTTAAATAATATTTTCTTAGAATCATGTTGAAACAAAATACAAATTTGTTTACAAGATTTGTTTCACAAATGATAATATCTTGTGACATTTAAATCATTGATATATTTATTTTTCTGAAACAGTTTCTCACAAACAACCATAAAAACATCACAATGAATCGCATGCAGATCAATAATTTCCTATTAAATTGAACTAGAAATTGTTTATTTTCACATATTGCTAAAAAATATCAGTATATTTAAATAAATGTAAAAATTACATTTAAATATCAACCAACAATACAAGTTACAATATAGAATGTTTTTTGCTTGTTTATTGCTCATATACAATAGCTGAATCAATAACAAACTTGCAATAAATCATCATATATATCATGTCAATATCAGGTGGCGATTGACATCATATACCAAACAGGTGCACATCAGTTTATTTTATATCTGACACATTTTTGCAACTATTTGTATCGACTCATTCCATATTGTAGATGAATAAACAGCTTATGATTATCAGGTGTTTAAATGGTTTTGGGCGTTATAATTATATATGTAAAACTTGTAAATGTGTTTGTGTATATGCTCAACAGCTTGCTTGTTAATTTATATACATTTGATAATATACTTCTAGTACTTGCAATTATTGGAGTCATTTGGCTGTTAGGAGTTGGTATAACATTTTGTTAAATGATTACGCATTGGAATTTTTAGAGTCATAAGCTTATATAATTTAATTTTTCTGATAAGTTTGATAGATCATTTTGGTACAGAGAAGTGAGTAATATATGGGGTGCCAAACGGAACTTTAATCGCTATTTAGTAAGCTTACTAAATCGAATTAGTAAGCTTACTAATTCGTTTTGAATTAGTAAGCTTGCTAAATGAATTAGTAAGCTTCATCGTCATTCATCGTCCCTCAGCCTGCTTATTCTCTTTTGTTAATGAGTTTATTCCTGTAGATTGACCACTCAGAGTGAGTATACACTGATTTATTCAGCAGAATACCTTATTTTCTTGAATATAACCAGAATCTCAATTATAACCTGGGGGTCCTGGGGAGCTGAGGTAAATACAACCCTGGTCTCGAATATGAATTTAGGGCCTACCATATTTACTTGAATACAACCAGAGCCTCAAAACCTGAGGGTAAGGGCATGCTGAATGATACAGAAGCCAAAGTTTTACAGTAAGTGTTAACCCAAGCTACTGATCAGTTATGTATATTTTATTTATGTGATGTACATTTGGTTTAAACATATTTTATTCAATAGAAAAGGAGATTGGCAAACAAGCCTAAATGGCTTAAATTAATGCCGCTCCAGATGCCGCTACTTCTTTGATGTACATTTAACGCTGAGGAGTCAACTTCCTACTGTCTAAATTGTAGATCTTATATTATATTTACACTGTGCATTAGACCTCAAGGTGAAATTGTGGACAGATTAATCCAATCAATAAACTAATGCTTTTTGTTGCTAATTATAAAATTATGTGGACTTTCTATAACTTTGGGGGTAAATGGAAATAATGGCATACTACAGAGCAGCCAATATCCCCTATATACACACCACACTGCAAGCCATAACTCCTGACCATCAGTATCCCTGGCTAATTCAAGCCTTGCTGCACTCTCTCAGTTTTTCTGTGCTAGAGTAGTAGCATACTTAGTCTAGATTATGGTGCATTTAGAAATCTTTATCACAGAAAAGTTAATGTTATGCAGCAAGGCTTTAATTAACCGGTGATCGAGACTGGTGCAAGTTATCCCTAAAGAGGAAGTTGTAGTTGTTGAGCTTATCTGCCAAGTTTGGAAGTCAATTTTCCTACATAATCTCTGATCTAATTCATGTTGAGATGGACAAAAAGGCCACTCAATCTATATTTCATAGATGGACATATCTACCAACGTGGAAAATCTGAGCTGTACATAATCGCCTGCTCCCATGTATATTTCCCCTCTCCAATGTCTCATTCATGGTGAGAAGGACATAACAATGTTATTGATCCCGGAGAGATGAACTGAGGGTGACAGCTGGAAGCACCCACCCGCGGTAACTCAATAAACAGATCCCTTAGTTTATTCTCACTTTAATCTAATTTGTCTATTGACTGGTCTTACCCCGTAATTGATTGAATTTGGAAGTGTTGCTAGATTAAGACGTTATAGAGTGATAAATTATGAAATAATGAACAAATGGATTATTTAATAACCCATACATTAAGGCTGTGTTAAGGTACTTAGTCTCCCATTGATGGAGTTAATGTGTTAATGTAAACCATATTTATATTAAAGACACAGCAAAGTCAGTGATGACTTGGAGGTGAGAAAGAAATTTCACTTTTATCTCAGTGGCTGATATCAATGCATGGGGAAAATCTGTGAACTGAAACTCGGCTTTAATTAGGTCTTCAAGACGTATTTCTCGAAGACGTATTGTTATTATCCTGTATTTTATTATTATGTGAACAGAAACTGTGCTTATAATGCTTTTAAATTGTTATTTGTATTATATCTCTGAGCAACATCTGCAGTGACCCCTGCTTGCATACCCTGGGAGGATTTAGCAGTGGTTTAAAGGGACACCGGGGGTTACCTGTGGGTGCAATGGGACCTTGTTCTGTTGCTAAGACCTTAGATTAATTCAAACACCTAAATCAGCTCTTGCTTAAACACATTTTCCACTACAATATTCAACTCAAAACTTTAACACGGCAGGGGTCGAAATTAACCTTTTCAATGCGGTAGCCATTCGGACTAGTGCATTTCTAAAAGTACTAGTCCAGACTTATTCCAGCTAGCCAAATAAATCTCCATGATCATTTCACCTCAAATTTTAACAAGTTCTTCGGACTACCAGTTTTTACACTCTACTAGCCCAGCTTCTTTTTCACTAGCCATGGGCTACCGGACTAGTGCTAATTTCGAACCCTGCACGGGTCAAATAAAACAATTTGGCCGACTATATTATGCCTGACCAACTTGAAAGGCATTTCATTTGTATCACATGCTTGACAACGACATTAGTATCTATGGAAATGTCAACTACACAGAACAAAGAAGTTGTATGTCCATAAAACAGTTCTTCATTCTTTATATATAATGTCGATGTGTTCTTTACCTGAGATCGGAATATTCCAGGACAATCATTCTAAGTTAGGGCTAGTCTCACATTTTTCACTTTGCTAGCAATTTCCTGTAAATTGGCTCTCAGGTTGGTTTGACTCTAATTGATTCAACAGATAGAGAGAGTTGTTTTTCTATGAATTGACCATTTTTTAAGACTTAATTGGTGATTTAATCACTTTAAATTTCCCAATGATCAGCTTTGTAAGTAGCAAATTAAACAGAAAAACATTTTTCAGAGAATTTGCGAGTCTAAAAAAAGGAACGAGAACACATTCAGAATGTTTATAGTTGGTGTTTTTGTATTGATTCTGTTACCCCTCACTTGGCCTGTTTCAAAACTTCAAAAATAAACTTGACAAATATTCAACGAATTTTAGACAAGAGGAGAATTTAGAACCTTTCATCTTTGACCAAAAAAGTATTTGAAATTAATATTTCAGCGGACCTTGTCTTCTTTGAAATTTGTTTGATTTATAAGGTCACAAAGGACTTTTCCAGATTACAAAGACGGCAGGCTAAATATTTCAGTATTTAATTAACCGCACAGGAGTTCTATTACCGGATAAACTTGCCTGCATCTTGTCCTTGCTTTTAGATTTATCCTAGCAGAATTATTTTATTGACTGTCTAATATCCAAATATGTCAAGAGGGATCAGTTTCTTCATGGTAAATCTTAACCCTTAACCTGTGGGTGCCAGAATCTTCAAGGAAAGGCTCTCTTCAGCACAACTGTCAAACCAGCCACTTGCACTCCGAGGATTGACTCCTTCAGCCACTCCTATCTAAACTTTTGACAGTACTCACTTTTCCTTTAACACATAGGTGGTCAAGTAGACATTACTGTTGTGGTTTTTTTTGCTCATTCACAGGGACGGGTCAGGGGTTGAAAAATCTTTACCATTTCAGTAAGTCAGTCGTGGACGTGGAGTTTTTCTATCAAGTCACGGAGTCAGGTATGGAAGTCCTACCACTTTCTTGGTAGTTAATGATTTTGAAAAAGAGGCAAGTGACAGGTGAAATTTGGCAAGTCAGTAACCTGGGACTTACTGAATTGTTAACCCTGTGTGTTCACTCAAGGGGTGCCTCAAAATTATGTGCAAAATATTTCATCCATCTACTACTGTCTATCCCATGAGACACTTTACCTTTGAGAAGGTTTATCTTTAGACAGTGGGCTATGTCAGATTATTCTCTGTAAAATGTTGTGATTCCTGTAAATTGATCTCTCAATGGTTTGACACTAATTACTCCAGCAGTTGAGGGGTTAAAATGAACTCAGTGGTGTATACAATCAGGGTGGTAAGATGTATACATAGTTTCCTACAGTGCCATCAACTACAGATATGTCCATGAAGATAACTCACATGTGGACTCCTCCAAGTCCTCATCCTCATCTCGCTCCTCACTGGCCAGTCTGATGACCACTGGACACTGGCCATCTTCCCTCGTTCCTCGTTCAAACTCTGACATCTTCTCATGACCTGCTTGCAGAAATATTCCATTATCTAGTCGTCACAAAGTGAAGTATACACTTCTCGGACATGTTGACATTGTAGAGACACACACACAGATGGTGTATCTATGTAAAGTCAAATTGAAATCTTTGGTACAGAAGGGCATCCATAACTCTTATATGTTGCTCGAGCTTTGAGACACCAAAATGGTCTGCACATAGTGATACAAGAACTGTACTAGCAGCTCAGTGCAATGTATCAGTATTTATAGTATAAACAATTCATAACATCTAAGACATAGGGGATACTCGATAGATTTTGTCAAATACCAGGTTTTCGTAGCCACTTGTGAAATAGCCACTTAACTTATTTCATGAGATGAAATAAGCCAGGTATTTGACAAAATCCATTGAGTATTCTATTTATTATATAATTTTAACAATATGTTATAAAAAGTACTTTTACATACCAAAGTAATTCTCATTTGCTTACATAATTTACATTGAGAAAGTAGTTTGGTGTTTGGCCAGTGACAATATATCATATTCTTATTGGTCACAGGGAATCCATCCGATATCCTAACCGTTTTCTGATTCCACCAAAAATACAGACTTTCAACTCATATTACTTTGGAGCATTTGTTTGAAGATTCTAATGTTGCTTCGCTATTTTATCTTTGAAGGACATTGAGAAGTAGACTATACATAAGAAAAGTAAAGCCTCTGGATAACAACTGCTCTATTGTTAACATAAACATTGTTTATCCTGACCTAATAAAATTAAAATCTTTCTGATGAAGGAAACATAGGAGACATATACTCTGAAACATTGTGTAAAGTTTGTTTTCCAGAAATCTTGCTTTTGTTTAATTTATGATTCAGCTTCTATGCATCAAGTCTTCTACAAAGATTCCCAACAAAGTTGTTTTTCTGTTTTAAAAGGTAATATAATATGTTTTCATGTTGTTAGTGAGATGAAACAAAAGTAGTATTTATTCCTATTATTGAAAAATATCAGTTTCTCAGCCTATGTTTTCTTTGTTTAACAAGATGAACTTTCGTTAAAGGATCATGTCTTGTCATTCTGCAGTAACATTATTCTTTTCATTGTCATCAAATTATGAACCTTTATCCAAACCATTATTGATTTTCTGACAATTATACATTGAAGTTGGCAGGGCTGTATTCTGAGCCCTTGCTTATAAATAGGAAAGTACATGTTTCTTACCCTACTTCATCAATATCACAAGCATCTGTTATAGACTTCTTAAGCATGTGTCAGCTGTCTTAAAGTGTCCAGTCCATGAATATTGACCACTGTGCTGACCAGTGACCACATTCAGAGTTATAAGCAGTAACTGACCAATGTTTGGAATCTACATCACTCTTGGTCCTTCTGTCCTCTTACACATGTGTGAGTCTGATTTATAAGCCTGTCCAAGCATGTTGACCACTGCACTGACCAATGGTCTAGTTCAAATTACTTCCAAAAGTGGAATATCTAAAATATTCTAATAAAGTGAATGCTGGTCTGGATCTGAGGAAGCTTTGTTAAATGTTATGTCTGGCCAATTGACTCTATTGTACAGGATATAGTTCAAAGGAAATAATCAAGATCAAATTGTTTGACCAACACTTACATATTTAAATCACCCCGCTCCATTTTAGCTACACTTTTTTGTGAATGTGTACCATTATATATGATTATTATTACAACATTGTCACAATTCTTTGTGATCAATCAAATTTCTGGCAGAGGCGAGACAAAAAGTCTAATTGTTTGACCAGTGAATGCTGAAATATTCACCCAAATACTGTTGAGCTGATCTATTATGTAATGAAATTTCTAATAAAAAATATTACTGAAATTCAATAGAATCTACCTAGTTTCAGAATAGATGCCAGTCAAAGCTACCACCACATCAGTTTGACTTCAATTTCACCAGTGATTGCACACTGTCTAATCCTTATATAATTGGTCAGTCAAGTTGGAGCATGGGCAGACAAAACTCCATTACTGTGTTTAGCTGCGGTCTCACAATTTTGATTATGCTGGGAAATTAATTCTCAAATCATTCTCAGTTGACAGTTTACAGGAGTAATAACTCATTCACAAAGAGAACAAGGCAGGATTGGCCAGGGCTGAAGATCGACTATTGTGGACAATCCAGGGTCAAACTTCATTGAAAACCACTTAAAACACTGTTGATTCTCACCCTAGAGTTGCCAAGCCTTTATACAGTTTTAATCAATCAAGAAGGCAGAAGGCAAAGCATAACCATACATGTATCCAAAACCAGTCCAGATATAAAGTGACCAAATGGGTGACCAAAAAATATCTCCAATGCTGAGCAATTCTGTCAGTGCTGTTACATGACTGCTGTACTTATGAACCAAATGAATCCACAGAATAGCTGTAAAAGTGCCCAAGAGGAGCTAAACAAAACTCACTCAGATGAGGCCACCAAAGATCCAAAGTCAGTCCTAATGCAGACTGACCGTAAGTGTGAGCAGCAAATGGTATCTGACCAATTCTGTTAAATACACCATGTTGTTCTGAATATCCTACAACTATTCCATAGCTCGATCTTAAGACCGGACACCAGTAAAGATGTAATGGCCAAAGATACTGTCCACTTCAGCCAGAGAAAATTTGCATGAATTTGCACAGCAGCATCATTTGGCAAAAGTCTGACACCTTGAACCCTGTGATGGTTCCTGCATTGGAAATTAATGGTCGTCTTGCAGTCAATGTTAATTGATAAATCCACAACAGCCAGGCAGACTGTGTTCACCAGGCCATAGCTCTGCGTTGCATTGTTAATGAAGAGCTGTTTTATTGTGGTAATTGGAACCGGCCTTTGTCAATACGGCATTTTATTGAAATAAGGTGGCCTTGACCTTGGTATGTATTGATGTGATGGAATTGAGGAGTCATAGTGCCGCAATGGTAGGCATCTGTTTGCTGGATCTATAAATAGTAACAGGCTGACTTCTTCATCATAGTGTCTCTGAGGCTATATTTAGATCAACTTGCAGATGATGTCTTGGGAATTGGAGATTTGTCGGTTCTCTTTAACGTTTGTCCAGATCAAATGGAGGACATGTTTCTTGTTTGCCTGAATTGTTAGAATAAACTTCTTTAAACATAACCTAGATTTGTCGTTGAAATTGTTGTGTTGTATAGATCTTTCATTTATTGAACATATTTGATTAACATCATCTTGTACTATCCAGATACCTGCGTTGATCCCTGATATCAAAGTTGTAAGATTAAGTAATACAAATTTTCAGCTGGGAGGCTGAAATATAGAGTTCATAGATCTTTTCAATCACATGTTATAATGAAAAACCAATAACTTATAATTGTGTTTGAATCAGTTTAATATTTATATAGTTTAAGATTTATGCTGGGTAAAGTGACAAGTACCCAGCTCCTACTTAGTACCCATCAGGTACCTCGGTCCTAAAAAGTACTTTACCAATCTGGGTACCCGGGTTCCCAGTACCCACTCTTTCCAGGTACCTGGGTCCTACTAAGTACCCACCTGTCTTTTGTATCAATATACACCTGTCCCAGGTTCCCGAATGCTGATCAGTACCCACCTGTCTTTTGTATCAATATACACCTGTCCCAGGTTCCCGAATGCTGATCAGTACCCACTAGTATCATGTACCTGGTTCCTACTCTGGCCCTGGGTATCTAGGTTCCCTATTCAATCCTAATATAATTACATATGTCCCAGCATTATGAATTAGATTAATTGTAAATGTAGGTATTTTTTCTACTCTTCATGATAAATAGAGATTATTTCATTGTTTTTGTCGAATATCATTTCTATCTCATCGAGTGGAGTGAGAAAGTGATATTTTCACGAGTGGCGCAGCAGTAAATAGCAACCTTTGCACATTTTGTCATGCGAAGTTGAGACAATTTCACACACCTTCTTTGGAATCGCAGACATGTACAGGCCTTTTGGCAATGCTTTCTTAAATTGCTTATTGAAAAATGTTCTCATATTTACAACTTGAAGTTTGACATGCAGCTTATTATCCCCCGCCACAACGAAGTTGGCGGGGGATATAGAAATGAGCTCCGTCCGTCCGTCTGTGCGTCTGTGCGTCCGGGCTTTTCCATTCCGGCCTCAAACTTCAAAACTATAAGACATATCTCAACGAAACTTGGTGTGTGGAACAATCATCATGTGTAGATGTGCCTTTTGGGGTTTTCAACTTCTTCGAGTTATTTTTTTTGACCGTTTCCATGGAAATGTAACTTAGAATTTCGTTTCCGGATCAGAACTCGAAAACGATAAGACATATCTCAACGAAACTTGGTGTGTGGAACAATCATCATGTGTAGATGTGCCTTTTGGGGTTTTCAACTTCTTCGAGTTATTTGTTTTGACCGTTTCCATGGAAATGTAACTTAGAATTTCGTTTCTTGATCAGAACTCGAAAACTATAAGACATATCTCAACGAAACTTGGTGTGTGGAACAATCATCATGTGTGGATGTGCCTTTTGGGAATTTCAACTTCTTCGAGTTATTTTTTTTTACCGTTTCCATGGAAATGTAACTTAGAATTTCGTTTCC
This sequence comes from Gibbula magus, assembly GCA_936450465.1. Classification (NCBI taxonomy): domain Eukaryota; kingdom Metazoa; phylum Mollusca; class Gastropoda; order Trochida; family Trochidae; genus Gibbula; species Gibbula magus. The sequence goes on from OW388294.1 coordinate 27,439,440, forward strand.
GGATCAGAACTCGAAAACTATAAGACATATCTCAACGAAACTTGGTGTGTGGAACAATCATCATGTGTAGATGTGCCTTTTTGGGTTTTCAACTTATTCACAATTTTGTATTTGTTTAATTTTTACCATTTTCATGGATACATAACTTAACCCTTACGTTGCGTATATATATTTTACCATTTTTAGCCCCTGTGGCGGAATTTACAGGCTCGCAGCTCGCAGCAGTAGTTTGGGCTTTGGCACTAACTAGCTCTGCTGGCGGAATTTCCAGGCGGCGATTCCGGTATCGTTTTTACAAAATATACCGCATCTACATGGCGAATAAGGACTATATACGGGCGTTCAATACAAATTCAAGTAGCGAAACCCGTACACAAATGGCTAATTCACACTCGAAACTTTGAATGAATTTTCTATGTTTTTTCGTTTTTATTCTATTACTTTCGAAAGATTGTCTTTTATTCGGGCCTCGTAACATCATAAATACGAAACGAAAAAAATTCCATTTATATACGGAATTGAAGACAAGATGTCTAGCTTCACAATGATATAAAAATTATTAGAATGCGACCTTTGGTTATAATTCTATAGCTATGTAAAGTTTGTCTTTATTCCCACCTATAAAATCGTCAATACTTACAACATGTATGCGGCATTGCAAACGGTCGTTCATCGCACTTTTCCAAGAAATCATAATCTCGAACCAGTTGACAAATAAGCACATGTCAACCCAAATATGGTTATGTTGTTTGACTTTTCAAATAAACGCTAACCTCGAACCATAACTGATGAAAATATGTTGATTAGTTTGTGTGCCGTTTGGTTTCACATGCCTCTCAGAAAGGTAAAATTGTATCTTTATTTCTGTGAATAAATCCGCGCATTTTATATAGAATAAAAGATTATTCTTTTCGGTTTATTGTGATATAAAAATTATGAAAATGCATTCAGTATTTTAGCCTTGATAAATGTTTTAGAAGTTGTGAAAATCGCCGATTGTTTCAAAATTTATGAAGTGTAAACATGACCTTTTTCACGGCGCTTGCTGTGTCTTTATTATTTTTTTGAGATTTTCTAATTTTATATGGGAATGTAGTCCATTGTTTCCCCTTTATTTTGCCGTATTTTTTTTTGAAAACAAACAATTCGCTCACATGATATGAAGTGCGGGAGTAAGGCGAGTTAGCGATTTTTTTCCCCGTCTCGCGAGATGCGAGGCAGACAGCAGTCTCGGGCGAGGCAAACCCGAGGCAATACAAACACGTGGGTGAAAATAGCCTCAAGCGAATTAATGCTTCGGGGGCTAAGCCCGACATAATTGGCCTTTTGTAAAGCTAATTATCGATGCGTTACGGGTCAACAATGCACACGCAAATTGGTGTGAATTTTGCTTGATATTCCGACCACACACTGAACAAAGCTTTATTCTCATGTCGGGTCGCGATGCGTAAATACAGCCATTCTCATGGGTCGGGTCGCGGACACAATCGACTCGTGACCCGGTATGGGTGATAGAGTATACTTAGACAGCCGTGAATTATTCTAAGTCTTGTATCCGGGATCCGTATACAGACACCTAGGAATCGCTTATAGCCCGCCCGGATAATTCCGTCGCCCGCATGTTAAGGGTTAATAATTTATTTCAGGAGCAGAACTCAAAAACTGCCATGGATGTATTTTTAGCTCATCTGGCCTGAAAGGCTCGAATGGCTCATGGCATGGCACGGTGTCCGGCCTCTGTCTGTCCATCCATCCGTCCGTCCGTCTGTAAACTTTTCGCATTTTGTCTTCTTCTCCAGAACCACTTGGTCTAAGGAGCTGAAATTTTGTGTGCAAACTCCTTGGTTCATAGTCACTGTTATTCAACAACTATTCTTCAATAAATTTTCCCAAAGGCGGGGGATATGGCCGACTCTGTCTGCTTGTTGTATTTGGGTTGAGAAAGAATGTATACACCGATGATGTTTTTGATCTATTATTACTGTTAGCAAAATTTTGCATATATAAATGTATGGTTTTAAAAACTAAACTAACTTTTAATCATTTTAGACGTTATTTGTGTAACAGATATGTCATTGAGAAAAATGTAGCTTTTAGTAAAGGCAAAGAAGACAAGTTCTTTACAAAATGGATGTTATACCATGATGATTTTGTAAATCTTTCTTGATTGTTTCTTCTTGCCTATTAATGATATTGTTTCTCAATGTTATACATAGAGGATATCTGTCTTTTCTTGACTAATACCATGTTTATCTCATCGAGTGAGGAAGAAAGGTTATATTTTATATATAACTTTTCTACCTCACGAGATGAGATAAACATGGTATTTGGCAAGAATTGACGGATATTCTATTTATTATATGATATTATCCATGTAATTACGTCCGAAAAGGGTCGTTTTCAGGCCAAGCGGCCGCAAGGAACAGCCCGTCACCACAGTAACACTGTGATGTCATAAGCCAAATCGGCACGCGAGACCATTGTTTTATGACGTCAAATTATATCAGTCACCGTTCGCAGTGAAAATATATGTTATTTTCACTGTAGCTTGATAGACAGTTTATTTTACTGATAAATCCCAGTATTTAACTGCTCGTCATATAATAAATTCTGATTCTTGTCAAAGTATCTAAATGAGTGATAAAAAGAAAACAATAATCTCATGTCTACATAATGGGTGAATGTGTAAGTGAATGTGATGTGCTTTGCTTTGTGTAAAAAAAATCAACACAGAAATCCATCTCATTTATTTCTTTTAATCAATAGGACTCCTGCTTCCTTGGTCAGAAGTCCTTTCATGTAACAGGGTTCTCTGTAATAAATAGTTAAAAAAACAACTTTTTCATATTCTTAATTTTATTTAAAATGCATTATTAATAATCGTCAGACTTTTTCATTAAATGATTCTTACATCAAAATATACTTAAAATGTAATTTGTGTAATTCGTATGGGAAAACAAATTCTCTACACATTTACAATATACATTTTTAAAATTTTGAATTCATCCTTCATAATGACAATGTAAATTTATTGTTTTTTTTACTAAAAATTGCTGCACATGTAATGATAATTTAATCCAAAATATATTTTCTAAAAATCATTTCTCATAAATAATAATTGGAATATAAAGGATTAACACAAAGGTACTAGTTTTTCTTTCTTTTTGAATTATACCAGGACAATGATGACAATCAGTTTCCTCTGATTTGCATTGATCTTATACAACTTTGTTTGTTTACATACTTCAGAAGTTTCATGGCAGTATAAAGTTATCATTCTAACAATTCCTGTTTTTAGCTCATCAGGCCCGAAAGGCCCTATGGGCTTATGGCATGGCATGGTGTCCGGCGTCTGTCCGTCCATCCGTCCGTAAACTTTTCGCTTTTTCGACTGCTTCTCCAGAACCAATGACTCCACAGAGCTGAAATTTTATGTGCAGACTCCTTGGCCAATGGGGATTCTAAATTGTAGATTTCGTGACCCCATGACCCCAAATCCTGATGAGCTACAGAGCCCATGGCTCTATTTTTTAAAAACATTTAAGAAACTAAATATCAGTAGCAATACCATCTTTTAAAGCTAATGCGATCATGCTCTGTCTGTTTTAACAACTTCTGAATTACATGTCATGACCCATTATAAATTTTCCTGTCAAACTGCAAAAAAGGTCTTTTGTGTTGGAACAAATTAAGAAATAAACTTTTCAAGATGTTTTAGCTATGGACACTTGATAATGTCATCAGTGTTGAAACTTTCTTTTAATACATATCAAATTTCGTTTAACTTTTATACATTTTATGGATAAAGACAATGTATATTGAGAAATTAAAAGTTTTCTTTTGATTAAAAGATGTCTATTTCAACTTCAGAAGAAGCAAATTATGTATTTTATTTATATCTAACATATCTGTTAAAAAAAAAATAATTTCTTAGACAAATAATGTTCATGACATTTTGTATGACCTTCACCAAAGGAGAAGAATTTGTATGACAAGAAGGATTTTTGCCATGTACTGTATAGTCTAATCGGTTTGAACATCTAACACTACAGCCAAAGGCTAGTTGCCATCAGTTTATTTACATCAATGTTTTCATCAAACAACAAAGATTTTTTCATAACATTTTTTTTCTAGACATCTTTGATAAAATCTGTTGACTTACTAGATAGTAGATATATTTATTATCACTTGTAGGATGAAAATTATGCATTGGCAAATTGACAGGTCAGTAACATTTTGGGAAACCTTATAAAGGCTCCATAACCATTTCTTGTTTGCTTAAATTGTGATTATTTAACACTTTTTATGAGATGTACATAGGGTACCTTTGTGAAGAATTTTAAATTACATTTTGGTATTAAGCTTAATATTTTAAATCTTTGATTCTTGATTATTTATGATTGATATGATGATTTATATTTTACACTCATTGTTTTCAATTTGACATATAATTTGAAAATTTGACATGTAACTAGAGAATGTTCCCTTGAATTAATTTCAAAGGTGATTTTACTATTTTACTATTGGTAAAGATGAATGAAATTGTGAGTCAAAAGATAAAAAGATTTGTCTATTATATAGGTCGCCGCTAATGCGATATTGCCGTAGCAGCGTTGAACAATAACTCACTCTATCCTACATGCCTCCCTACAGAAACCTGCACACATTAATGAGGCTATTCAGGTCTTCATTTAATGCATTATAGAGTATTTGTTTACCTTGTTAATCATAAATTGGGTGTAAATGTATGGTGTAAGTAGCATGTAACAAGACCTATATATTCACGTTAATGATCTGTTTGAATGTGTGTGATCTGTTACAAATCCCTACTTATTACTTGTAACATTATCATGAACTGTAAACAATCTAGTAAATATTCTGAATAAATCAATAAATATTTATAATAGTATTATATGATTATTCTGAAAATTAGGTATATGTATATGATAATGAACTTGACTTGTGTAATTACACCCCTCCAATGGTCCAACTTGAACTCTTAATTCCTTACCCCATACTGCCTAATTCTGTTATCCAACAAACCCATACTACCTAATGACCTACCCCTACCAAATCCATGAAAATTAGGCAATATGGGTGGGCACCAGGGATGCAGATTCAAATTTTTGCCAGTCGGACATTTCATCTTTGACCCAAAAAAAGACGAACCCAGAAGTAAATTTTTTTTTATGAATAAAGAATGAGAAAGTATTACTGTTTCTTGGTTCTTTATTCATTGCATACTATTAAACATAACACGAAAGCAATTAACAATAACTATTTATTTATCATTAACATGCATAAAATGGTTCATAATTTAAAATCAATGTTTATCAACTACGATTTACCGACAGTGCTAGTTTGAGCGAGTTTACACAAGCGAGTTTACAAGCGAATTTGCGTTTAGATTGACGAGAAAACTCAAATAATTTAATTGCACATAGTTCATCAAATGTTCAAATCATGGACCAAATGATATGTACCTTCTAAATAATCATTTTAAATTCAAAGGAACTCGTTTTCAATAGCAATATAATTTACGTAAACTCACAACTAGGAGCATGTGGTCCAACTATTTTCCATACGACTATTTCCTATTCAAGATGTAGTTACAAATTTGAACTTATTCTAATAAGATTACTTTTATATTTTATTTGGAGACATATTTCGCAATTGTAAATGAATAATTATAAAATAAAAAGAACTAATGTTAACGCAAGAGAAATTGGAGTTTTTAAATTAGCATACCTCTTTATAACGTGTGTCATCATGTAAATGCGATCGCGTGTTCGTAGCATCATACAAACGGTGTTTGACTATATAAAGTCACGTGAAATAATATGGCCAATTATTCATTTTTGATAAGTGTATTTATTTTGAATTTGTATAATAGCTTTACCATACATTGATATTGATCTATCATATTTTGTTACAATATGTTACCTATGTTTTATGACTGAGATATTATTAAATTTATCGAGATTCAAAGTAGCAAAATCTTAATCTGTAACAAATTCATGAATCACCACGGTGAAGCCACACATTCATGCAATGTTTATCTTTGACAAAATTTGCTTACAATGCGATGTAAATTAAATCTTTGTCTTAAATAATGTTGTGAAATGGGTCACATCTTTCAGTCACTAAATGACACTGAAAATATCAATTAAATATCAACTGGTAAGTGTTTTTTCTGCAGACGTTTATAATTTACTGAAGATAATGATGATTGATGTCGTGCCTCGTGATGTGAAGAATAAATGTGACTTCTTGACTGGATCAACGTATTTCAATTTCATAAACAATTATGACCGACACAAGCAGGGCGGTTTGCCTTTAGTTAAGTTTTCCTTTTATTTTCTGCAATCGGTCAACTGATGTCCGATAGGTAAATTTTCCATTCGGTCAAACTGGATTTACAATCGGACATGTCCAGCAATTAGACCGATTTCTGCATCCCTGGTGGGCACCATTCTGTAGTGCTTTGAGCATGCCTATTTGGGCATGGAAGAGGTACATTTGAACGGATCATTGTCCTGTTTTCGATCAGAAATCACTAGTCTTACCTAAATATCGACACAATACTGGGTCGACTATTATCAAAGTTGTAATTTTCGGCAGTCGTCAGCACTCCTTGATAAAATTAAACCATTCATAATGTTTGGCACATGTGACCCCAATAACACAATGACTCTTGTCACTACTGACGTGGCATGCATTTGCCTACTTCAGTCTTTAAAGTTTCATAAATCAAAGTTTATGTCATATATTACAGGATATCCTCAAAATTTAAAATTTAACTTTGAGTCAAAGTCAAGATATTTTCTGCTGCTTACAAAAAAAAATAAACCGAACTAAATAAGTTAGAGATATTTGAAACTTAATAATTGATATTTCATCAGTGTTCTAATAAAAACATAGATCGTTCTTTTAATTTAAAAATATTCATGTATCCCCAACTATTTTTGGTTCAGTATTTTAATTTTTTTTGGTGTAAAATCTTCTATGTATTATGCTAGTGATTATATAAAACTGGGAAATATCATTTTCAAATTCTGGAAACTAATAATTTCATAGTGGGAATGGGTAAATGGTGATCAATGACAATGTTATTGTATATATACCAGAATTGAAATACATGGTCATTTAAATCCACAAACCCCAGTATACTTGGTTTATATACACCGAACACGCCACAGGTGGAGACGCAACAACTTCGTTCCAACACCAGCCTAGACACAAGCTATACATGTAGTAATCGGTATACCGGTAGTATAGCTATACTGTACAGTAATCTGTTTTGACACAATATTATGAATGCAGATCTGTAGTAGTTCCTTCAAAGCAGTTAAACTGTCAAAGAGTATTAGTGTGAGTGGTCATTGTTTCACATGAAATTGTGAAATTTATGAAACTAGGTCACAGTGACCCCATAAAACCACATAAAGGTAATTTATAATGAAGACTAGGTGTGATAGAATGTCACACAATGATGTCAGGTATTTTGAAATTTCTATGTGTATACTGAATATTTGATACAAATTTCAAATATGCTTTGTTATTTATAAGTGATTCAGGATATCATTGTAATAGAAGATATTGCGAGGCTTTTGACAGTATTAGTCAATTGAATATATGAAAGAAAATACAAGTGATTTTACTTGGAAATCCTTAATGATCACCTTTAACAAGATAATCATTGAGAGAAAATATCTCCTTGTCTTACATGATGGGAATTTAGAAAAAGCAATGTATACTTCAAAGTGATAACCATGTACATTCTAACAATGTGATTTTATACCAATGATAGTATTTTTAATGAGATATATAGTTACGTCAATGGGCAAATATTCCCAAAACCTTGCCCTTCATTACTAACATTGGATATATACTCTGACTGGGTAACCGAAATAAATGTGTAAGCACTCACCTGTTTGAACACATTTCTGTCAGTAAATCCAATCCCATTGAACAAACACAAGCTTTGCCTTTCAAAACCTCACAACACCTTGTATCCATTATGTGATCACTGTTTGTAGGTCATACCCGACACAAATATTGCTATTCCTGAGGTAGGATAACAGTTTCAACTTGTCAATTGTGAAATCACAGAAATTAGGAGCTTGAAAGAGATGTGGTTGATTTCAGAGAATCATCTGTTTCCCATATGTACATTTTGACAGATATTAGCCGCCCAGCCTGCCATGTGCATGTAATGTAGGTATGGGGAGTGTTTATTTCAGGGGGGTATTGCTGGAGAAAGTGCATGAGTGATTAAGTACTATCGGGGCAATGACTTGACATTCCTTATGTTATGTAGACGTACACTTACTGTGGTGGAGGATCCCAATATGTGGAGAGCTGCTGTGGAGGCTATCATATGTATGAACTTTGGGGGATTGTTTAGAGGTCAAGTGTCACGGTTGAATCAAGAGGGTTGTCTCAAACATGGCAAGCACTCAAACGTTTGGGGGTCATCTCAAAATATTTTTATGGTCTAGTGATAAGCGACTTTCTCAAAAGCTTCTATTGTTTATTGGAAATTGTGAAAGTGTCAAGTGTTTTGTGAACTTTAATATCAAAACTTAAATTATTGAAACTGATGTATACTCAAACAAGTGTTTTTTTTAAAGAAGTGGGGGTTATCTCAAAGTAATTTATGGTCTAGTGATTTAAGCAACTCTTAAAAAGTTCACTTTGTTAATGAGAGTTGTGAAATTGTTATTTTATGAACTTTAATATTAAAACTTGAATTTTTTAAGGCTGATGTATTCTCAAAGTAATTTATTGGAAAACATAGGGGTCATCTCAAAATAGTTTTATTGAACAACCTTCTCAAAAGTTGCAGTTTGTTATTGAGAATTGTGTAATTACAAAGCTGGAGTTTAATGATCTGTAATATTAGAACTTGAATTCTAGAAGGCTTTTAAATTAGTATTCAAACAAAGTGATTTGTTTGTGAACTTAGTTGGGTACCACAAACATTTCAGTTCCGCTGTATATATACCTATTTTTTGTCCAAGTACCACACTATTTACCACAATATACCGTGCTTGAAATGAATAGGATCAGGTTAGGTATAATATACAGGAAGCATTGTTCCAGATGTCTTTTTATTCAGAACACAGTATAATAGAACACCAAAGATGAAGAATTCAAAAGTAGAAAAATCATAACTATCATTTCAAGTTTTTCTTAAGGAATATAAGCATATCAACATGCAACCAATCAGCAAATTGCACTCCTGTTGGAGATGTATTACCTTCAAACTACATCAGACAACAACAGTTTAAAGAACAATTTATAGAGTAGTTATTTTTTTTAGTAAGATATTAAGGTTTTCTGACAAATATCATTCTGAAAAAGGTAATTTTTGTCTAATGATAACAACCCCGGTTTTCTCCAAAGTACCATAGTATGTACACCTTGATTGAAAAACGATGGTTTTCCGGTATACCGGTAAATCGGTGTCCCCCCATTAGTCATACGTCCCATTAGTCATACGGGTTAAAACAACATATTATATGGTTGAGTGACCCAGCATTTAACTTAGTATTACCCAACTTTATAATGGACTGGTCCAAGAAATTAAGCTTGGGTGTATTACAATTGGGACATGAGACAAAACACAACGAGTCATTAATTCAGTCAATATTTAATATAAAAATAGCATAGCATCACATAACATAAACAATTGGACATCCAAATATTGATAAATGATTCCATTGATTCTGCGTATGTTTCAAACCATAATCCACTCAACCCGGATAAAATACATCCATGTTCATGTGTTCAGATGACCGTTTTCTATGCATACAGCTTATCAGATTGTGTAATGAGATGTTATACCTTCTACCGTAACAATATATAATACATAAAATTCAATAATAAATAGCAAATTTTAGAAAATATTTTATGTCAAAGCAGGTTGCATTGCCTTTAAGGAGAGATGGGACGATGGAATCAAATATTTTAGAATTAGTTTATTTTTTCAAAAAAGTAAGTTTATTATGTCTTTTATCCAAAAATGGGAGAAAATTTGGGGGTCACCGAAAGATTTAAAAAGTTATCGGCATTAATAATAATACACCCATCGGCAAATTACGTCATTTTTGACTGATTTGGTGTATTTAAATTAAGCGCATACGGGGATGTATAACAAATCTATATTTTGAAAATTAATGACGCTGGAAAGAGCAACAAAATAAAATTAAGCATGTTTTAATTAAAAATGGCATTTCTATCATCGTGTTTCGCATGTTCAACAGGATTTGTCACTTACACACATATTTTAGATATTGCTAAAACTTGAATATGATGTGCGCAGTCAACTGAACAAACGAATTCAGAAATAATAATAGAGGGTCATCGAACGTTTTTCATCACTTTGACGTCATTTTTTAAATTACCTACATAAACATAAAAACCATACGTCACGGCAGTTTTGATGATTTCAAGTGTAACTTTGACGGCCTATCGTGTAATCATTATTGAACATAATATCAATCTAAGAGTGCACGGTGAAAGAATAACTATCAGTTGTTTATACCAGGCTATTTAAATTTGTCACTTACTTGAGATACGCATGTAATTTGAATATAGGTGGCGGTAACGTTATGCGGCATATTATTTTCCGAAGAGAATAGGGTGTTTTGGTATTTGTTTTCATTAACAAAATCTGTGCATACTTCACTACAGTCAGTTAAGATAATCGCAAGCTCTCTAATTAGAGGGCTAACCCATTGAGATAATAGGGTATGTTGGTGGTAATGTTTTAGTTAACCCTTCATTTACTTAGTATATGACTAGTGGGACGTATGACTAATGGGCGTAGGACTAATGGGACATGACCGGTAAATCCACCCATCTCTATTAGGGGCCATCTCAAAAAGATATTAAGGCCAAGTGGAATGGTTAGCATGCTGGCTACTCAAATGCCTGTGTTTAAATACATTTTATAGAGACACGAAAATTGACAATTGTTTTGTCAGCTACTCATGACAGTTCTCAGTTTGGAACGTCACTGGGGTATTCAACTTTTTTCAACTTTCCAGAAAAATATTAATTTCGCACATTGAATCCAAGGCATTGACAAAAAAGCTACTAATGTGTCTTTCTCCACAAAGAGAGATCACAGTTTCTGAAGTAGACCCTTCCTATTGTCAATATATATGTATACTAGTAACTATGTATGAGCCACACCCTACCATAAAGATACAACAGGTTGTCTGACATTTCTCTCTTTGATATATACTCAGAACTATTAGAGACCATATTTATAATACAAGACATATATTGAATATTGACAATGTGTTGAACGAATACAGTTACATTTATAAAATAAGTGAATAAACTTAGATTTAATTATATATGATTTTATACCATTTTTAGTTTATTGAAAATTGTTTTCTAAAAAAGGTTTTAAGTTTATTGAAATTGTTTTTCTAATTGAAAAAAGAAATGGTCATTTTGATTGTTTAATATGTTACAAAATCTACAATAGTTGATTGAAATACAAAATTTGTTTATTTATTGTTCTGACATTAACTCTTTAGTTGCGTATTTCTATTTTACTCATTTTAGCCCCTGTGGCGGAATATTCTGAATGGTTAATTCATATCCGCATCTTTGAATGAATATTCTGCGATTTTTCGTGTTATTCAATTACTTTCAAAAGATTGTCTTTCATTCGGGCCTCATAATATCATAAATACGTAACAAAAAATTTGATTTATATATGGAATTGAGGAATTGGTTATAATTCTAAAGCCATGTAAAGTTTGTCTTTATTTCCATCTATAAAATCGTAAATACTCACAACATTTATGAGGCATTGCAAACATCGTTCATCACACTTTTTCAAGAAATCATAATCTCGAATCAATTGACAAATAAGCACATGTCAACCCAAATATGGTCATGTTGTTTGACCTTTCCCATAAATGCTAACCTCGAACCATATTTGATGAAAATATGTTGATTAGTTTGTGTGTCGTTTGGTTTTACATGCCTCTCAAAAAGGTAACCTTGTATCTTTATTTCTGTGAGTAAATATTTTAATAATAATTTTATATAGAATAAAAGATTATTCTTTTTGGTTTATTGTGATATACAAATTATGAAAATGCATTCAGTAGTTTAGCAGTGATAATTTGTGCAAGAAGTTATGAAGTGTAAACATGACTTTTTGGCAGCGCTTGCTGTGTCTTTATTATTTTTTTGACATTTGCCAATTTTATATGGGATTGTAGGCTATTCTTTCCCCTTTATTTTGGTGTAAAAATATTTGAAAACAACCAATTGGTTCAGATGATATGGTGTGCGCGAGTAAGGCGGGTTACCACAAAATGTTCCCGTAATAGCGACACAGTCGTAGATAGCCTGTAATGTCATGTGGGGCCCGAGGCATTGCAAACACGTGGGTGATAATTAGGCCCCAGGGAGATTAGGCTTCGGAGCGAAGCCCGCAAAATTGACCTTTTGTAAAGCTAATTATCGATGCGTTACCGGTCAACAATGCACACGCAATTTGGTGGAACTGCGAGGCATTAATACAGAGCTTCTCATGGAGCGACTCCTGGAGACAACTCGACTCTCAGATCGCGGAGGTAGCTAGCTCCCTCATAGACAGCCGAAATATTTTCTAAGTTAAGTGTCCGGGATCCGGTATGGGGTACCTAGGAATTGTTTATGGCCATCCCGGACCATGCCGGGGCTAGTAAGTTAAGGGTTAAGAAATGATGAAAAGCAGGTTAATTGTTCATACAGTTTGACTATAACGTCAATGACTTTTTAGCTCTTGAGGCCTGAAAGTCCTGATGGGCTTATGGCATAGTATCCAGCGTCAGTCTGTCCGAAACCTTTTTGCTTTTTCAACTTCTTCTCCAGAACCACTGTCCCTAGAGAATTTTGTGTACAGACTCCTTGGACGATGGGGATTTTGAATTGTAAACTTGGTGAACCTGTGACCCCAAATATGAGACACAGACTTAAAAAACTTTTTTAAATTATTTAAATTTATTTATTCTATATAACTCTTTTATATTAGATTTCTAATGCTATTTTTTGTTACAGATCATATGTAGAAGATGTTCAACAGGGAGCACACCAGAACTGACAAACAGAATAACAGAGCTACTCAAAGGTAAATAGAAAATATTAATTATTGAAAATAATACATTTGTCAACAGTCTCATTAAGATCAAAGTTGTTCCGATGAATAAAATTTGCAAAATAATGCATCTACCTGGATACGAATAGGTTCTGTCGATTCCACTCCACAAGGTCCGAGTACAGTTAAGTGTCGGCAAAACACAGCTCTGACCAGCTCTGATTTTCAACTGTCGCTGTTTTGAAAGCATTCATTAACACGTTCCTCATGTATTAAAAAAAAACCGGAGAAAATTTGGCTGTTGGGAGTTGTTAGCCCCAAGCTTCTCGTACCGAAATGTTTTTGTTGGATGTTTTGTGATTTGCTATTTGAATAGCGTCAGAACATGCAAGTCTACGGGTTGTTATCAGACGTTTCGATGTGCAAACCTCCGAACGATGTGAGTTAGTGTCTTGGTAGATGCACTTTGTTGCAACTTTTACTCCTCCGAAAACGATCAATTTTAATCGGACTGAATTTATCAATTTCAGTAAACCAACCTAAATTTATCATTTAATTAGAAGAGTATCTTTATCTTTAGTCCAAGTACTATCTTGATGAAAGGATCAGAATATTCCTTGTAACTGCTGCTTATGTCATTCATTGAAGGGACAGGAGACATGTTTTGTTTGAGTTTTCATCAGCATTCCCATCATTTGCAGAACAAAACTATTTACTGCTTGACCAATCCTCACCAAGTTTGGTATACTGCCTCTGCATACCATGTCCATGTGTCCTTTGGGAGTTTCAACTTTTAAGCTCATCATGCCTGAAAGGCCAGAGCTTAGACATGGGTCATCGTCCGTCTGGCGTCATCCGTAACCAGTTCACATTTTCGTCTTCTCTGGAGTAATCAATACATCCTCTAAGCTGAAATTTGTGGGGAGGGACCTTGTAGCTTAGGGGATTAAAGTTTGTTCATTTATGGGTGTGGCAGACATTATAAGTGAAACCTTTCAATGACTTCTTCTCTGCAACCAGTCTAAGAAAGCTGAAATTTTCAGCATAACATATCTGTCATAAAAAGTCTTAAAGTTTGTTGATTTGGTCTTGGTCCCTCCTCAAATATGGGTGTGGCAGAGCATCTACCCTAAAATCTTTTTTTTTAAAAACTTCTCCTCAAGAACCAGCAATGCTAGAAAGTTCAGAGTTTGGGAATATGATCTGCGTCAGATGAAGTTTCAGTTTTGTCAGTTAAAATGAAGTAAAGATTATAACCTTCAAACAGTTTATTGTACAGATGCAATTTGACCAGAAATTTGATATTGCAAACTTACTTATTAGAATGTTTTTTAATGAATGTGGTATTTGCTAATTTGGTAACCTGATAATAATTGTCAAGGTCAAAGTGAAGGTCAGTACTGTATCTTTGGAGCTTTCTGATAGATATTGTTCAAACTTGGTTTTGAATCATGTTTGTGGCATCCTTTGTAGGATTCAGAGGGGGATTTTTGAAAATCTGCCTACTCTAGTTTAGATTGGTTCATTTTCAAAGTTCCGAAAGATTTGGAAGAATATAGGAAGATTTTCTGGATAACAACTTCTTAATGTGAAGAGTTGTTATCCAGAAAATCCCCCTGTTCTTGTTAATGCCCCACAGAGACCTCTTTTGCAAGGACATTTTAGGTTAAAGATAAAATATGGAAAACCATTGAATAAATTATATTCACTTTTGTTAACATATTCAAATTATGTTAAGGATCAAACCTTCCCCCCTCGGTTTTGTTTGCGAAAGAATGCCCTCGGTAGAGGGAAATTGGAGAGGGCTTTCTTTCTTCGAGGGTTTCTTTCGTTCTTGGGCCTCTGCCGAAAGCCCAACCCTATTTTCCCAGACCGAGGGCTTTCTTTCGCAAACAAAACCTAGGGGCAGGTTTTGATTTAACTTATAAACCGATCGAGTTTATATTTAAGAGGTAATTTAATATTTTAAAATCCTCACTGATTCAGTGGTATTTACTTCAGTTGCTTTTCAGAGAAAGCACAGCCGTGATCTGCACGTGCTACACACCTGTAACGCATGCCGTGTAGAAAAACACTTCATCGAGCAACGATTAAGACTGTTTGATTACATTCAGGAAACATCTTTACCAAGATTCCAACGAAACCCATCCTCTGTTACCAAGGGTGTTATATATGCTCCGTTACTCTCTGTTATATCACCCCTGGGACACTCTATCAGAGAAATCTGTACTCAAATTACCTGCCCTTGGTCAGCGTGACCAACAGTAACCAACGAAAATGATCAATAGAATTCACTGAGTTTTTCAATTTCAAATCTTTCGCACCAAAGAAAGCTGTTAAATGAATTGTCATTGGCTTGCAGGTTCAAGCTGCGTAGCAGTTTGATTGGCTCACGCCGGCCAAGGGCGTGTAATTTGAGGACAGATTTCCCTGATAAAGTGTCCCAGGGGTGATAAAGTGGAGAGTAACGGAGCATATATAAAACCCTGGGTAACAGAGGATGAAAGAAACCATGTTTCGTGAATTCTGCTCTAAATGGAAATTTTATTTACTCAGTTTTACCTTTGTATGGATAAATCAATTTATCATTACTCTACAGATGCTTGTTGATGGCATAATGAGATATGTAGTCATAATATTCATCAAATATCCATTGTGTATCATTTTGTAGCTATAAATGAAATATGACAAGGTTTTGCTGATGCCGATGTATGTAACATTATACATGTTCTAAAATTGAACAAAAGGTGGCTTTTCCAAAACATCTTAATAAATAATTCTAAATCAATTAAAACTCAAATTCTAACCAAATGTTTGTAGGATAGAGGAAAGTTAAAATTAAAAATCTACATAACTTACTAAGGGGGAGCTTAAATTGCAGGAACAAAATCAATAGAATAATTTCTTGTAACTGGATATGTGGTTTGAAATCAGGGATTGTGGCTTCTCATTTGTACTGAGGCCAAGGAAAATTTTCTGCTGATCAAAAACCGGTAACATTTACAGTTGCTTTAAGAAGACGAAGACGCGACAATGAAGTTTGAGGTTATGTTGTGTCTTTTGATGGTCCAAATGGTATTGTCATCCTTTCGTGACTTTTTCAAGGGAATGTCAGACTCGGAGATCAAATGTGCAATCGGGTGCTGTAGAGGTGATAGCGGCCATTCAGAGGAGTTAGACAAGCAGGATCACAAAGTTACAAGTGTGACAAAGTCTCTGAGACAAAAGTCCTCATTCCTCATGGTTTGTTCATCAGAACCCAAACAGAAGAGACCAGTGCTGAGGGGATCCTTCACTTCTAACACCATAGAGAAGATTGGCATAGACATTTCTGACATCATAGTTTCCATTGACTATGATGCAGGTACTAACACGTTGTTCTGGGCGAACGCCACTTACATAAAAAAAACTCACTGTTGGACAAATGAAACCAAATCTACTTTGCAAAATAAGTAGGGTTGACAACTTGAAAATATTCAAAGACAAACTTTATTATTCGTTTCGTGAGAGAGAAAAGTGGTTTATAGGCAGAATGTCCAAACGAACTGGAAGAACGGAGGCAATTTGGCACCGGAGCGCCGTAGGTAAAAACATTAGAGACGTGTGTCGCGATGGAGATCTGTTGTGTTGGATCGAGGCACTGTACACACAGACTTCCTCCAATATCATTTGTGCTAAACTGCCCTGGAAAAAGATACTCATGATAAAAGAATTTGAAGGAGATCTATTACGTTTGTCTGTTCTCAGATATGTTAATGTCATCATGCTCACTGTGTGGAGGTTTCATGGAAATGCTTCACATGTCGTCCTCGATAGAATTACTGGAAAAACAATTTGTCATAAATATATTTATACTTCGAGATCAAAATTCATAAATTTGTTACTTTTGACAAAGTTTGAATTGTATTATTTGTGTTATAATTCAAACAAAATTAAAAAAATGAAGATAGACAGAAACTGTAACATTAGTAAACCAATTATTTTCCGCAGATATCCAGTGTCATCTATTGAAGACACGACTCTTCACTTTGTTGCGTTTTGAGTACATGAATACATGCTCGCTCTCTCTCCTCTCCTCTCCTCTCCTCTCCTCTCCTCTCCTCTCCTCTCCTCTCCTCTCCTCTCCTCTCCTCTCCTCTCCTCTCCTCTCCTCTCCTCTCCTCTCCTCTCCACATTCACATTTCAATTTAAGTTTTATACTTGTAGTAGTCACTGTTAGACCATAACAGATGAGACCTCAGTTTTGTTTTTGGGTCATCGGTGCTTATAGCTTGGGATTGTGTCCGGCGTCCGTTCATTCGTTCATTTTCGCTTTTTCGACTTCTTCTCCAGAACCATTAACTCTAGAGAGGTGAAATGTGCAGACACTTTGGCCAATGGGGTTTCTCAATTGTAGATTTGGTGACCCTGGGGCCCCAAATAAGGGCCTCACAGGCCATGACCTGTCTGTCTGTCTGTCTGTCTGTCTGTCCATCATAACTTTGGATTGCTCAGAGCTAGGGCTTTTATACTTGCAGTGGCGGATCTAGGGGGGGGGGGTCCAGGGGGTCCAGGGGGTCCAGACCCCCCCCCCCCCCCTTTCAAAATTGTTTGCATTGGCTGGTATGGGAAAAAAATTTTGGACCCCCCTTTTCAATTGGTGGACCCCCCCCTTTCAAAATTCCTGGATCCGCCACTGACTTGGCATGTGTATACCTTGTGATGAGACCTTTCAGATGAGGTCATCATATTTGACCTTGTGACCTTGACCTTGCCGCAGTGGACATTATCAGAAAACTTTAATCTTGGCCATAACTTTGGATTGCTCAGAGCTTGGGGTTTCAAACTTGGCATGTGCATACCTTGTGATGAGACCTTTCTGATGAACTCACCATATTTGACCTTGCCGCAGTGGACAATATTCAGAAAACTTTAACCTTGGCGATAACTTTGGATTGCTCAGAGCTTGGGCTTTCATACTTGGCATGTGCATACCTTGTGATGAGACCTTTCTGATGAGGTCATCATATTTGACCTTGTGACCTTGACCTTGCCGCAGTGGACAATATTCAGAAAACTTTAACCTTGGCCATAACTTTGGTATATCCGGAGCAGGAATGCAGATTCAAATTTTTGTCAGTCGGACATTTCATCTTTGAACCAAAAAGACGAACCCGGAAGTAAAAAAAAATTTATGAATAAATTCTGATAAAGTATTACTATTTGTTGGTTCTTCATTCATTGCATACTATAATTTAAACATAACACGTATCAATTAATTTATCAATAACATGCATAAAATGGTTCATAATTTAAAATCAATGTTTACCAACTATGTTTTACCGACAGTGCTAGTTTGAGCGAGTGTACACAGTCGAGTTTACAAGCGAATTTCCGTCTAGATAGACGAGAAATTTCAAATAATTTAATTGCACATAGTTCATCAAAAGTTCAAATCATGGACCAAATAATGTACCTTCTAAATAAGCATTTTAAATTCAAAGGAACTCGTTTTCAATAGCTATATAATTTATGTAAACTCAACTCGGCAGAGCACGTGGTCAAACTATTTTCCATACGTTTATTTCCTATTTAAGATGTAGTTACTAATTTGAACTTATTCTAATAAGATTACTTTTACATTTCATTTGGAGAAATATTTCGCAATTGGAAACGAATAATTATAAAATAAGAAGAAATAATGTAAACGCAAGAGAAATTGGAATTTTTAAATTAGCATTTCGCTTTATAACCTGTGTCATCATGTAAATACGATCTAGTGTTCGTAGCGTCATATAAACGGTGTTTGACTACATAACGTCTCGTGAAATAATATTGCTGATTATTCGTTTTTGATAGGTTTATTATCCCCCGCCGCGCGTTTAGCGCGAAGCGGGGGATATAGTATTCGGCTGCGTCCGTCCGTACGAAATGGAATAACTCAAATACCATTCACTTGATTCTTTTCATATTTTGCATATGGGTTCATCATAGGAAGAGTAATGTTCCTACAGTAGTTTGAGACCTTGACCTTCATTTCAAGGTCACAACGAGACTTTGTCATTTTACCCTTGTCAGCGGGATATCTCAATAACCATTCGCTGGATTCTCTTCATATTTTATACATAGCTTCTCCAAGGCAAGACGACGGGTTGATTAGATTTTGGTGACCTTGACATTATTTTCAAGGTCACAGCGGAACTTTGAAGTTTTCAACATGTTAATGTACATGTAAAGCTTGTCAGCGGGATATCTCAAGAACCATTCACCGGAATTCCATCATTTCTTGCACAAAGCACCTTCTAGGGATGATGATGGGCTGATTAGATTTTGGTGAAATTGACATTATTTTCAAGGTCACAGCAGCACTTTGAAGTTTTCAACATGTTAATGTACATGTAAAGCTTGTCAGCGGAATATCTCAAGAACCATTCACTGGAATTCCATCATTTCTTACTCAAAGCACCTTCTAGGGAAGACGACCGGCTGAATAGATTTTGGTGACCTTGACATTATTTTCAAGGTCACAGCAGAACTTTGAATTTTTCGACATGTTAATGTACATGTTAAGGTTGTCAGCAGAATAACTCAAGAACCATTCACCGAAATTTCATTATATCTTACAAAAAGCAAAAGGACTGATAAGATTTTGGTGACATTGACATTATTCTCAAGGTCACAGTGGAATTTTAAATTTTTCGACATGTTGATGTACATGTGTGTAATACTTGTCAGTGGGATATCTCAAGAACCATTCACTGGAATTTCATCATATCTTACACAAAGGGTAGATTAGATTTTGATGAACTTGCCATTTTTCTCAAGGTCACAGTGGAACTTTGACTTTTTTAACATGTTTGACGGTCAATTTTGCTGATCTTGACATTATTTTTAAATTTTGAAGTATTAATTTGCGGCGGGGGATCATGTCACCTTAGTGACAACTACTTGTTTATTTTGAATTTGTAGAATAGCTTTACCATTCATCAATATTGATCTATCATATTTTGTGCAGTATGTTACCTATGTTTTATGATTGAGATATTATTAAATTTATCGAGATTCAACTATTCAAAGTTGCAAAATCTTAATCTGTAGCAAATTCATGAATCACGGGTACGGTGAAGCCACACGTTCATGCAATGTTTATCTTTGACAAATTTGTTTAAAATGTGATGTTAATGAAATCTTTTTCATAAATAATGTTGTGAAATGGGTCACATCTTTCAGTCACTAAATGACACTGAGAATATCAATTAAATATCAAACCGTAAGTGTTGTTTCTGCAGACAATTATAATTTAATGATGATTGATGTTGTGCCTCGTGCTGTGAAGAATAAAGGTGACTTCTTGACTGGATCAACGTATTTCAATTTCATAAACAATTATGACCGACACAAGCAGGGCTGTTTGCCTTTATTTAATGCTTGTAATGTGTGTTTGTTTAGTTTTCCTTTTATTTTCTGCAATCAGTCAACTGATGTCTGATAGGTCAATTTTCCATTTGGACAAACTGGATTTACAATCAGACATGTCCGGCAAATAGATTGATTTCTGCATCCCTGATCCGGGGGCATCCGTGTTTAACAAACACATCTTGTTTGGTAGTCACTGTTGGACGCAAACAGATGAGACCTCAGTTTTGTTTTGTGGTAGTCACTGGTGGACACTAACAGATGAGTTTTCAGTTTTGTTTTGAAGACATTTAGTGTAGGTAATGTCTTTTATTATTCCACCGGTATGTAATACTGTGGGATATAGTCGTTGCCCTGTCTATCCGTAATCATTTCCTTTCCGGAGCAGACCTGGAAAACCGTTCATGATATCTTCCTGAAACTTCTCATGTGTATTACCAACCAACTGACACGGTGCCTTTTGGTATTTTGAGATTTCGTAAAATTTTATTTGTTTCTGTTTCCATATATTTATATATGCTCCGTTACTCTCAACCCATGGGAAACCTTATCAGGGGAATCTGTACTCAAATTACCCGCCTTTGGCCGGCGTGAGCCAATTAAACTGAAACGCAGCTTGGACCTGCGAGCCAATGACAATTCATATCACTTCGTTTCAAAGCAAGCAAGGTCATTGTGTCGCTGGTTATCTCCCATGACCATTTCCGTCTTATCCCATTGAGCATTTTCTTTGGTTACTGACTTTGTCACGCTGGCCAAGGGCGGGTAATTTGAGAACAGATTCCCCTGTTAAGGTTTCCCATGGGTGATATAGTGGAGAGTAACGGAGCATATTATAAAACCATGGGTAACCGAGGATGGTGGGACCGGTGAGATCTGTCATCTTCTGATGACTGTTGTTATTAGCAGCTCGGAGCTGCTATCAGTTTTTGTGCAGTTTCCGTCGCCGCCGCCGCACGCGCGTTTTGTATTCACTATAACTTTTTTCCTAGAAATTTTTGAGAACTCATATACATAACTTCTTACTTATGCCCCTGGGGAATTTTTTGACATGTTCATATTCAAGGTCAAAGGTCAAGGTCACGAGTTCTGAAATCGCTAAAAAATTCCTTGTAAACACCATAACTTGAAAAATATTTGTACTATCAGGCTCTTATTTGGTGTACATCAACTATGGAGAAAGGCCAAGATTTGAAAAGGTTTTTGCTAACATCCGTCAAAGGTCAAGGTCACAGCGAGGGCACGACTTAAGCATGCTTTTGCGAAAATGTCTTTTTTCAACTATTAACACTTTGAATCATTACATGATTGTTATACACTAAGAAATGTGATAACTGATTGTGTGACCTTGAATTTAAAAGGTCAAGGTCACGAAATATGGTCAAGGTCACCAGTTCTGAAATCACTAAATAACCTTTTCCCAAGAAGGTATTAACACCTAATATACATAGATTCTTTCTTATAAACCTAGTGGATGATTTTGACATGTTCACATTCAAGGTCAAAGGTCAAGGTCACGAGTTCTGAAATTGCTAAAAAAAAATCCTTGTAAACACGATTACTTGAAAAATATTTGTGCTATCAGGCTCTTATTTGGTGTATATCAACTATGGAGAGAGGCCAAGATTTGAAAAGTTTTTCGCTAACATCCGTCGAAGGTCAAGGTCATAGCGAGGTCACAACTTAAGAATGCTTTTGCGAAAATGTCTTATTTCAAATATTTACACTTTGAATCATTAAATGATTGTTATACACAATGGAAAGTGATCACTGATTGTGTGATCTTGACTTTTAAAGGTCAAGGTCACGAAATATGGTCAAGGTCACCAGTTCTGAAATCACTAAATAACCTTGTCCCAAGAAGGTATTAACACCTCATATACATAGCTTCTTTCTTGTACACCTGGGGAAATATTTTGACATGCTCACATTCAAGGTCAAAGGTCAAGGTCATGAGTTCTGAAATCTCTAAAAAAAATCCTTGTAAACACGATAACTTCAACAACTTTTGTGCTATCAGGCCCTGACTTGGTTTATATCAACTATGGAGAAAGACCAAGATTTGAAAAGGTTTTCGCTAAATTCTGTCGAAGGTCAAGGTCAAGCAAGGTCACAACTTAAGCGTGCTATTGTGAATATGCCTTATGTTAACAATGAACACTTTGAGTCATTGCATGATTGTTATACACAATGAAAAGTAATCGTTGATGGTGTGACCTTGAAGGTCAAAGTTCAAGGTCATGAGATATTGGTTAAGGCCATGTTAATCTTTTGATCCAATTGGGAAACAAGAAATAGGTTTTAAGAACAAAGTTGTGAAAAGTGACCCCAGTGATGATTCAACTTGTTAGAATAACTTGAATAATGAAAAACATTTTGTCCAAAAAAATTCCCATTTTATTTATGCTGAGGAGAAGGCGGAATAGGGAAAGGCGAGACCCAAAGTTTCGGAGCTGCTCTGCTTTTGCGGTGTCCCGCAAACACTCTTCTAGTTATTATTTGGATTTAAGGAGAAGCTTTTTCTATGGGCTACCTCAGATTCTTTGCTGATCTTTTTTTGTATGTCATTAATATTTTGTTCAGTTTTTTCTTTTTTTAGAAATAAAATATATATTTAAATCAAGTCTTTCAAGTTGTTGTTTTTTTGTGATCCTTACAAGAGAGAACTACAGTAGTGAAGATTTGATATAACTAGGCCAGAAGTTGTTAAAGGTACATCCATTGTGTTGTTTGGGGTCACATATTCCGTATTGAAGTTATGTACAGACTTGACGGAACAAGAGGACTAATGAACAGTTTGCATTGATTTCTGAAATGTTTGTTGTTGAATGTTTGATATTAGTACACAAATGTTATTGGGGGGGGGAGGTCTATTTGCTATCTGTATACAAAGTGTGTAAATGAAATAACAAGCAATTATGTCATGATTGAAACATATCGATCCACATAAGAAATGGCATACAGTTATTGAACTAGCTGTGGACTGCATAGATAGTCAGACAAGAAAGCTAATGAATATATCGGTGTTCTCTCAAGAATCTAATTATTGTGTCTCGTTATCCATGTGTGCTGCTAATTGTAAACAGGATTATGTAGATAGGGGAATAATTGATAAGAAAATGATGATCTTGACGGATAAAATGTAGACTGGTTTTAAAGGAGAATATTTGTACAAATTCATATTCTGTTATAGTAAAATATACTTTAAAAAACATATTCCCCCGAAAATAATATGGAAAGCCGTGTTTAATTACTAATTACGCAATATATCAACCGCGCCTACTGTTGCCTGTGCGCGTATGCATATTTGCCGGTAGCCTTCGGCAGGTTTAGGCTGTGACGAGATACTCTATGGCCAGCTTTGGGTCCTTAGCGCAGTGAAAGGGAAGGCATTAGAGTAGATGAAGAATCGGTTGAATACGTAGAATTCGGGTAGTTTCGGACTTGATATTGTATATTGTGCAGCGTTGGTGTGCAGTAATTCATCAAAGTCTGGACAGAAGTTTACATATTTTTAATTTTCAAGTGAAAAGACGGATGCAGCGCGGCGAAAGGTTTGGATAGTGTCAAAGAGGAAAGAAGGACCGAAAACCGTCGGAATCTGTCTCACTAAGTTCAGAGCATTTTGATCCGTTATATTAAAACAGTTTAATAAATAAGTGATTGTTAGTCTTAGAGTACTCGTAATTAACAGTCCTTTATAAGGATATAAGTCATAATGCCTTCTTATTTGATGTGTCATCCTCGGTTACCCAGAGTTTTATATATGCTCCTGCGGAGAGTAACGGAGCATATATAAAACCCTTGGTACCACCGAGGATGGGGATGTGTAGGCCTTAAAACTTAGAACACAGTTGTATAATTATTTGTCATTGGCTAATAACTGTATTAGATTAATTTCAATTTAATACGGCCAACGTGGCAGCTCAAATGGCATTGTCAGACACACAAACAATATTTCCTGGTTATAAATCATTTGAAAACTATAGTGATATTCAACGCTAAAATGATATCTGTCGCCTATATTACACCCCACCACCCCCACTAACTAAATTCTAAATCTTGCCCCCAACCCTTCCTACGTCTATGTTGGATCCTGTTTTTTTAAATATATTTACTGTGTAAATTTTCACCAAGTCAGCAACGGTTGCATATGTATTTAACTATTCTAGTAACAGTTCGTCGTTTACAGAAATAGTGATTTCGCATCGGTTGAGAAAAATATATTAGAGAACTTTAGCAATTCTTAATATTGTTTTTCAAATTCTCTTTATAGGATAATCTCCTTCTTGCACGCGATGAACTTCGAAATCTATCTGACTTTTCGATTTTCATTATAATTAGGGCGACAAAGTCAAACCAATGTTGACAGATTTAAATTAATCTCATTTATTTAGTTTACATCTATAACATATTAATTTACATATTTTAGAAATTCTCAATTCATATATTAAAAGAGTTGGAATCCCATTTTCTTAGGCAGAAATTAAACACGCATGAACGCATAGTAAATTTACTTTCACTAACATACGTATATTACTACCATCAGCAATATAGTGCATATGTGCACTGCAAAGTTCGCCGTATAAACAGGGCTTTACACTACGTTATTAGAGGCTTCTAATATCGCGAGTTCCTTATTATTGTGTTAGTCCGGTTTTCGTGACTACCAAATCTCTCAAATAGCTATGTGTAGATCTTACTGTCTATCTTACTTGATTACGATTGAACAGTGGTTTGTACGTTAGATATAAATAATAATAATATTTAATATCAATACGTTTTTAAAGCAAACATGATTTGAATTATCGAGAATCAAGATGGTTCATTTTGTCCTATGCAACTGGTTACTTCAGCGGTACAGTATATATACGAATAAAGCAGTATAATTTGTAGTAACATATTTTAATTAACTACATATAAGTTGTTGACACCCATGTTATCTACATGTAGACAATAACTATTTAATGTACGGCATAATCCACTTATTGTGAAATTGTAACGTTAGAGTTTGCCAGTCCCTACGTACGAATCTGTATTTCCAACTCTCTCACTGTTTACTTCTGAAAGCTCATCCTCACTTGATTCACAATAGGTTCATACTGATAAGGACGGAGGTTATTTATGTCAGATGGTTGAAAATCAACGCTGCCATCGCTATCCGAGAAAGCCATAACAACACTACGAACGTAGAAAATACACTGTCTCAGCGCGCGGGAGAGCATCTTTGACATCATATCACGTGACTGCTGCCAGCCTGATTAACTCTCGGGGATTTCCGGAAAACGACTCGCACCGAAAACGTTCTTTCAACGTTTCTACATAAAATGTCGCATATTAATAAAAATTTTGACACACTTTGTCTTAAACAATACTGTTAAACATGTTATAACAAAGTTTTTCTCTAATATTCTCCTTTAAATCATGGTATTTCAAACCTATGGAATATCATTTGCTATTGTATGAATATCAGTTAATGGTGACATGTAATACCTTCTTTCCCCATTTATATTGAGGCTGGATATCACAGTAGTCAAGTGTCTATAGTCGAACACTTTGACTCTGATAAAAAATGTTTTTATCTGAACAAAAAATTGAAGTTTTTTTTGGAAAAGGAGCCTTTTTTAATAGAAATTTCCATTTCTTACTGTCTCATTTTCAATTGTTAATAAAATGTTGATAGTTTCAGAATAAACACTTTTTTCAAAGTAAAATTAGCGTCTATAGTTGAAATAGTTAAATCTGTAACCTGCTTGCTGTGGAGATCTATTCTCGATGTAATAAGGTCAAAATGCAATTGTACACTCATCCAGTAGGCTAGTAGAAAAGATCCTTGGCTAGTAAGATGTAATGTTTGGTTGTCCAAAGGTCTGTGAAAGACAAATCTTAAGTATAACAACTTTTTTATTATCTCCTGCCAACTATGTAGTGAGGGGAGTGGAGGAGGGGAGAGATTGAAATGGACTCTGTCTGTCTGTTCATCCTGATAGAAGGAATAGAATTAAATTAAATGAAAGGCAACAAACTTGGTGTATATATGGAATGAGCATCATGTGAAGATATGGCTTTTGGTATTTTCAACTTCTTCGGGTTATTGAAATGTGTTCCGTCCGTCTGTCCCGATATCATTTCCAGAACAGAAATATAAAAACGTAAGGCACAGCTCAAGAAAGCTTGATGCGAGGATCACTATATTCCACAATCAGTGTTTTTCTCACTTAGCGAGCGATATATCCATCTTTGTTTGTTTGTTTTTCTCTACGTTTCTCGGCTACTTCTTGCCCCTTCTTCAGGTGGATAATGACCACCTCATTAATTCATTATCCAGAAATTAACTTCCCCCACAAGTCTTGACTTGTGCAAGTCTCAATCCAGCGCCATGAGGATATTTTAAACAGTGTGTGTGTACATGTAAGAAGGCAAAGGTTAGTAATGTCTAAAAATAACAAGCCAATGAAATGATATAAAATCAAACAATATGGACAATTCCCTGATGAGAAGACCCTATGAATGAAAACTACTTTCAAATCACAACATTTCATTGGCTGACAATATACATGCTATAAATAGCGATGCATATCTCACTGGTCAGCTTTTGATCCTTATAAAAATCTTACACACACAGGGTGTTACATTCTCTTCCCACAGAGGTTAGTCGCTACACTTTTCCGGGTAGAACCGAAAAACTCTAGGGACTAACCTCTGTGGGAAGAGAAGGAGGGTGTTAAAAAGTCTTACAGATTAAAATACCTTGATGGTATGCATCACTGCCCAATTTGAGCTTTGCTGCTTTTTGTCACTGTTCTGTGCTAGTGTGGCAGCTGGCTATTAGACTCTTATAAATAAAAATAACGAAATGGGGCAACTAAAATACCTCAGTGTTGGAGACTGGCACAAGTTATGAATTGCGGGGGAAGTTGATGTGATGCATGCAGATATTCTTTTGTTATCGTTTGAAGTTTGCATTATGGATCAATCTTTGTTGTTAAAAATGTTTAACATTCACCAGATTTCTCGCCAAATAGCATTTAGTATACAGAACGTGTTTTAGTTACATGTATTGTCATGGCATGTTAGATGTAAAATCAATGTGTTTGCCCCTGGTTCAAATTATCACATTTTGTCCTCCATGAATGTTTAATCTTTAACCTTTCAAGACATTGTCTGAGCACATATGTTCTGTTTCAAGTTTACAAAACATAGCACTCAGATTATTGACTCAAGTGACAAAAAGGGGATTGGTATAAAAATGTAAAAGTAAAAGCAAAGGTACTTCTTATATTATAAAATTAACTTGACTATTAGTCTCTTAGAAAAAATGCATTGGATATTAACCAAAACAAAAGAAAGAATGTGGGAGCTAAACAATTTGTAAATCCTTAGTAACCGATGTACAAAATCTCACTTAAAATATTTTTTTAAATGAAAATTTAAAAAAAAAAAAAAATCTCATTTAACTTACTAGAAAATCACCCCAAAGTTAGACAAAGATGGCATGTCTTCTTTAATAAAATAATTTACTTCTAAAATTGGACTTTCAGTTAAAGCTCAGTGACACATAGAAAATAAATTGTTACGGCAATGGTTGGTCAATTGTTAACCCCCAAGAAGCCAACCATTCTTAATTGGTCTGTCATAGTCTTTCACCTCATCGCATGGCTTTTGGATTTGAGGACAAGTGGAAATATACATCCTGTTCTGTAAGTGTATTTGTATCATGGAATCCCCTGATGGTGTAACCACATTTCTTCTGGTATCCCTGAAGGGCTGATTACTGATTATCGCTATTTATATATAGCAGGTATTTTGTCAGCCAATTAGATGATTTGATTTTAAATATGATGATTTCTCATTCGGGAACTGACAATATTGCTTGATGATTTAAAGTAATTTTATTGGCAGGTTATTTATAGCGTGAAATGGGCAGAATGTGGTCACACAATCAAGTGATTGTTTGAGCCATACCCTGATGAAACAGAATGATGGGTCTATGGTTTTGTGATATTCCCATTATACCTCCTAAGTCATCCAAATGGACTTATGGCATGGGCCGTCAGCCGCCTTTATTTAATCCTCCTAAATCATTCTACTCATAAATTTTCACTGCTAGTATATAGTTATAGTTCATCAATAAGCTTTTTAGTGATCTCAACACTCTGTTTTTAAAAACAAACCATGAATCTGTAATTTCTTCATGAGACAAGTTTTCTTTTGAACAAGCCTATGTACATTCTAGTGTAATGAAGTAAGCATAAGGTTTAAACATTAACTCTAAAATACAAAGAAATACTCTGTTCGTTCTGTCACTGTATCACTTATCTGCGCAAAGCAAACAAACCTTGTATAACAATCGTCTCGACTCTACTCAATCTCACTGAAAGCCAGACGTTTAGAGGCATTTTGAGTATTAGTCCTAAATATAACATTTTCCTTGCATTGTCGACGTCAAATAAAAGCAATTTTTGACACGACACGGTCTACTTGTTTGATTGGAGAGGTATATTATCTATCATTGTTGGAACTTAATGGACCCTCTGTCTCCTGTGGTTAAGCAATGGATTTCAGGAGGGGATTGTCAGCCTTTACAAAAGAATATATGGTAACTCCGAGTTGGAATCAATATATTCCATATTGAAACAGGCGATATGGCACTTGAATCTTGGGAATCATCATGGACAAGGGGAGATAACTCTGATTTACTCAAATGTTTTTCACTTTCAACTGACATTCACTATTGTTGTAAATTTTCTATGGTAATTGAGCAGATAAATTATTTTTGGATTTATTTTACTTTAAATCTTTGCCCATTTTAGAATGTTTATTGTCAAAAACTTAAATTAACTTAGTGCCCATTTTGTTCAACATGTAATTTTTCCTTCATTAAAACATGCTGCAATAGCTCATGAAACCTCACTCACTACTAGATTTATTCTCTATTTTTACCCCCGCAATGAAGTAGTCAGGGAATATATGGGGGTCAGCGTGTCAATCTGTCCAATCGTTGTTCCACTTATAACTCTGATACTAATTTTTGAAATATTTCAAAATTTGACAGATGCAATCACTTTGTTGTATAGATATGCCTTTTGTATAATCTGGTCGCTCATTTGCGTAATTTATGCAAGGTTTCTTAGTTTTTATGTCAAAGTCTTTTGTTGAGCTCGTGAGTGAGTGAGTTGGGGTTTTAACGCCGCTTTCAAGAGTATTTCACTTATATCTCGGCTGCTAGTATTATGGCAGGGAGAAAGCCCGCAACTCCATGTGGCTATGCACTGCGGTGAAACCTGCGAGCATCGGTTGGAACTAGCAACCATCGCTGGTACTACGCTGAAATTCAGTGTAGCATTGCACCCAAACCTTACTGCGTGTAGAACAGTTCTCTACTGCAGACAAAGTTGCCGGGCCCCTGGCGGGATTCGAACCCCGGACCTCTTGATCCGAAGCCGAACGCGCTAACCACTGCGCTATCCCGCCCCCGTTGAGCTCGTAACTCAAATACTAAATGTTTCAAAACATAACACATGTAATCATTATCATATATGTTGATCTACCTTTGGATGTTTCCATCCCTCATTTGCATTTGAGTAATGTAGAAAGGAAGGGTATATGAGTGAGCTTGAAGGGACGCTGCGTCGAGGATAAATATGAGATCAAATTTACCTACCTTTGCTGATTAACGTGTCTGATAACGCGTCACAGACCCCAAATTTAAGACAATTGAAGTACTTAGTTATAAAAACTACTGCATGTAGACAGTGAAACGAAGCATAACTCGTTAGCAGATAGTTAATCAGCATAGTTAGATAAAAGTGATCTCATTTTTATGCTCGACGCAGTGTCCCTTTAACTCACTCATTCTCATGAGAAACAGGTTTCCACTCACATGTTACTGCCTAATTAGCATCCCCTGACCCTATTACAATGAAGTTTGGTAAAGACATGAGATACTGTTCAGTATGTTTCATATAAAACTTTCTTCTCATATCAAGCTATCAGTGAAGATGTGTCTTAAGATATCAGGAAAAAATGTATTGTTGAGGTTTTTTTCATAGAAATGAGTTTATTGAAGTGTATGTATGCATTTGTTTGTTTTTAGTCTCTTGTTATATATATTGTGGGGTTTTTTGCTATAGAAATAATAATTACTTGAAATGTCATGGAAACAAGCTGGACTTTTCTTTCAGCTAAGTGTGACACTGTTTGCATTTGTTAAACAAACAGTTTAACAGTCTTAAGTTTCTATTTGAGTCTTAATTAGTGAGTACAGGTTTAAAATCTCATGGTCTATGTGATGATAAACAAAATAATGTCATCCAATAAAGACATATTTTGAGGAAATTGCAAATGGAGAAGGATATTCATCATATTGTCAAAATCTCCTTAAGAATGAATGGAGGATTTCTGCATTAACAAACTTCTAACTGTCCATGTTAACTTCCAGGGTTGTGCTATGTTCCTCTGCTCCGGTCAGAGGACAATACAACAGTGCCTGTGATTGGTCAGCCATGGTCACCTGACCAGTCAACTGACCGTGTGGGTGTGTCCGTCAAGAAGAGTCCCAAGGACCCAAGTCTAACTGTCAGGGCGAGGGCTGGCCCCATGTCTCCGTCACAGGTAAGAGGGGGGTTTCTGACCGCTGGGTCACAGGTAAGAGGGGGGTTTCTGACCGCTGGGTCACAGGTAGGGAGTGGGGTTTCTGACTGTTGTTCACAGGTAGGAAGGGAGGTGGCTGACCGCTGGGTCACATGAAGGTAGGGTGGGTTTCTGACCGTTGGTCTCAGGTAGGGAGGGGAGGTGGCTGATCGCTAGGTCACATGTAGGGAGGGTGGGTTTCTGATCATTCAACCATCAAGCAAGGTATATTCAGCGATTAAAACTCAGTAAATATTTCCATCAAATCACAACATTCTGTTTAATCCTATTCTTTTTTGCCACTATAACTGCTATGATTTCCCAGAAATTGGAGTCCCTAAACAAAATAGGTTGTCATGAAATAATTGACCATTCTCAAATACTAAACATACTGCTGTTATTTCTCTTCATGTCATGAGGACAAGATAATCATCAATAATAATCTGTTCAAACAACAAAACACCCTATGTTTCAGGCCAAGCTGTTTTACAGTCAGTGGTCATCTCCATCAGTCAACAGTCCACTGGGAGACAAGAGGACGGTCACTCGTATCAGGAGGGAGGACGGGGACAAGGGACTGGAGAGACTCGGCAGGTGAGAAGTTAACCCTTTATCTGTTACACAATTTTCAGTGGATATCCTTAGTGTTTGCCTTCTTTGGTCTCCACCATGGATGTTCCAAATTCAGCTTCACACATCCGAAAGTGAAATACAATTATCAAAATTTTTTGGAGATATTTTTATGGATTCTATCTGAATAGCAGCACTCTGCTACTGATACATGGGAATATTACAAGTTTAACAATAATTCACTCACGGTTAATAACTAAATTGCTCTTCTATATTCTATATCTTCTATATTTATTTATTTTATTTATTTGATAGGCAACTTGCGGCCAAGATGCATATTCCCTGGCTGGAGTACTGGCAGTTCTTGGACGAGTTCATCGACTTCTCCACCGAGAAGGGCATCGAGAAGTTGGAAGAACATTTCAAGAAGCAACAAACGTCTGTCATCTTCACTGACCGTGTGGATAGTTTTGGTCCTCTCAACATGTCCAACACATCCTCTGTGTTTGCTGACATTTCACATCGAGATTTACATTCAAGTTTCCTGGATTCTAGATCCAGGCCTCTCATTCACCCTAGTTCTTTGAGTTCAATAAGCAATAATAAGCAAGAAACAGATGCTGAGGAACGGGACTCAGATCTGCCCACGAGGACTGGAGGTGGTCCTGATGGTTGTGTGTCTGTCTGTGATAACAATAATGAGTGTAAGGCTGAGGAGGATGGGGAGGTGGCTGAGAAGAGTAGAGTCTGGTCTTATAGGGATAGAGAAGATGTGGACGAAGAGTCCCCTGTTAAGGGCCAGGTTGGCGATGTCACGCTCAACCCAAAAAGTAAGATGGATACTAGTCATTCATACAAAAGCATTAAGTTTGGGAAGAAGGAAGAGAAAGAGAAATCGTCAGATCCTTGGTCTTATAGACATGGGATCGACAGCACCAATACTGATAAGTCGTCTCCTTCGAAGAACGACAGCTTTCAGTCGCCATCGAGATTAGATTCTGAAGGGAGTACAAGTTTTGACAAGGACGTTCTTGCGACATTATCAGGGTTGAAACTGTCCTCCAGTGACGAAGAGTTCCATACTCCGAAATCAGACAAGGACACAGACTGCGAGTCTTTCAGTACACCAGGAAAACTTGAATTGTCTTTCAATACTGCACTGACTAATTTGTGTGATGATATGAAAATGAAACTCAAGTTCACACCGGAAGCTATGCAGGTTTCGCGAGGTGGCAAGGTTGTTGGAAGCCCCTTTGGAAAGGTAACTGTTTCACTGGGAAACTCACATCATGCAAACGAGGCTTTCCGTCTCCTCTCATCAACCAAAATGATGGACGAAGAGGATCTTTCTGATCAACCAGCGCCTGTGCTGGTTGGCCTTGACCCTCAAAGGTCAGGGTCAGACCCAGAATGCATCATTGCAAACGTCTGGGTGCTTGATGAGTCTCTTCATGCCTCACGTGTAAATAATGTTTTTCCTGACACTAAGATATTGTTAGAAGATTCTGAAATGCGAAATCAACTCCTAAACATCGAAGGTCCGAAATTGATGACTATTGACATTATCTGTGATGAAAAATACACGACTCGACAACGAACTGTGCCAGTGCAAGCCCTCTTCTTTCAGGCAAAGTTAACTCCCATCGACATCTTTATTTATGGGTAAGTCTTCTGTTGTCGGTTTCTATTTTGTTTAGATTTAAGAAAAACTAGAATATCTTTTTCTGTCCAAATCTATCCATGTGTCATTCCTGATATCAATCTAAAACATTTCATATGGCCTTGTAAATGTACTAGTCATTCGTCCAGAATGTAAGCATGGTTTGAAGATGCAACCAATCAGAGATAAGATTCCACTTCAGCTATTCTAGAAATCCAATGGTAGCAAAGTGCTAATTAAAATTTCTATCACTAGTAGACTAGTAGTGACTAACTGGGTTATGTTTTGTGGAGATAAAATGAAAATGGACGAGATCGTTCATTATCATTACTCATAACAAATAATTCAAAGCATCTTTCAAATGGACAATGTTATATATATATATGTTGCTTAAAGTTTTACTTTCACAAAAATTACCATGGTCCCTTAATGCCAATTCAATGTTGTTTAGGTTGAAATTAGATGGCCTGTAACATACTCTTAGCTTTCTGCTTTCAAGTCAACAACAATATGCATGACTTTAATAAACATTTAAATTTTTCAACTTCTCTTTTCTTAAGTTTCTAATTTTAACTAGAATTTTGAAAGAAGTTCAAATGTATTTGTGTTTAATGATTTAGATTTAGAGCTTTTGTAGAAGAGTTATTTCTTATCAAATTGTCCGCTGTTCTCAGAGTGAAGCCCTCAAAAACTGATCTTGATGTTCTACGAGCTATAGACAAGTCTCCCGTGGATGTGGCTCGCTTCCCTTTCACTCACCGCTGGCTCCAGAGAGTGTCCGCTCTCGCGTCCGACAACAAACAGAGGTAATGGAGTTTATTACTCAACCATGGTGAGATCACTCATAAGATAACAATGAGTTGGTGACACCGTGTGTGATACCATCGCGTGCTGCCGTAACGTCATAATAGGTGTGTGACGTCATAATCGTTTTTGTTGATGTCACAATGTTAGCCGCTCGCCTGCAATAGCGGGTGGCCTATTTGCAAGTAAGCGTCACTCAAAACGATTTTCTTGCAATTCAAAGCTATTTACATCATTTAGTAATAAATAAAATTCTAAACGATGTCCCATCTTTATGAAACTCGTGAATGGCATCGGTATTTAACTCGCTTTTGCTCATTGAAATACCAAACCATTTCATAAAAATGTTATCAAACAGGACATCGTTTAATATTCTCTATATTCAGTATTCACCTGCTGATATAAGTGATAAGGTTCTTTGCATTAGAAATACATACAATTTAGAAAGTGACCAAATCTAACATTGTTATATTGCACTCACATATCAGCAAGAGCCTAGAACTGAGGAACAACTTCTTATACTTTTCTTAATCCATAAGCTTTGAGTTCATATGATTGTTACATCAGACAGTTGCCTCAGCACAAGCCTTCAAAGGTATCAAGAGTTACCTCCCTTTAACCAGCATTATAGTGAGAAATAGTTTCCCAACAAAGTTTATATTTACATTACAGCAAAGCCAATATCATTGATTTTGAATAATATCTTTATAACCTATACTTTACATTAACTAATTTACATATTCATATGATATAATTTCATAAAATATTTCTTCCAGTTGGCCAAGTCCGGCGCGTCTGCGACGTGAAGCCCGACAGTCTGACCAACTGTCTCCTAGAGGGAGCTCATCATTCAGCCCCCTAGTGGGCAGTCCCTTCAGCCCCCAGAGGTCAAGGTCAACAATATCCTCGCCTCTGATTGGTAACTGGGCCCCGAGGGCTGCGCTTTTCCAGTCCTCTCCGAAAATTGAGCCATTTAGAAAGACGACGGAGAAGTTCAAACCCGAGTTAGATCTGTCAACACCTGTTAGTAGAGAGGAGAGAGATTCTCCACAGTAAAGTTGACAACTTCCTTTTTGATTATGCTATTAAATTATGTAGTTTACATGTTTTTAGGACTTTGTGTTTTCTCTTTCAATTGTATAATTTAGGAATTTTCATTATCACCTTTTACCCTTTACCTGTGCAGTAATGTCTCAGGGTTTTAATCCTCTGTCTAAACACAGAATATTCCACATGTTAATGAATTGGGATTCATTTATTGCTTCCACTCAGGAAAGTTTCGCCGCCAAATAACACTGCAGGTAAAGTGTGAACTACATGAAACGTCCGTTGTTTGAGCATCATGCTTTGTTTCTTCTATCCCACTACAATACCAGATTCCCTGAGCCCAATAATATATAACTGTCGTTTTGCTGTAGATAGGTTACTATACATAGCATATCATTAGTCCTCTCTGCTATTGCTTGAATCCAAATTCTTTCATTGCCTGGTTATTTATTAGGGCACACGGAATCAGGATACTGTAGTAGTTCAGCTTATACAAATACACTGATGGAACAAGATGTTAAAGATGAGTCCAGTCTTCCTCTTTCTTAAGATGATAGCAAGTCTTTTGCAAATGAACATTTTGGCAGCTTTTTCTTGGCACTAGATGATGAGAGTTGACAATGTTCAAATGCAGAAAGTATGTGTTGCCATGTCACACTGTGTTTATGACACAAGTTGCTAGATTTGTATTCCTGAGTGAAGGAAATGTTCAAATTTAGTATAAAGGTTGTAAACATACTTTATCTTTGGCGCAAATATAGAGAGACTATTTCCTTTTCTTTTGCCAAATATCATTTCTATCTTATTGAGGGGAGTGAGAAAGTGATATTTTCAGGAGTGGTGCAGCCACTAGTTACAATTAAACTTTCTCACTCCATGAGATGAGATAGAGATGATATTAGGCAAAAACAATTAAAAAGTCTATTATATACATTTTATCTGCATAAAAACATTCAAAACGAGAAACATTGAAACATCTTACTGTTGTGTTGATTGACGTAATCCTAACTCCACATAGTTCCATTGAAATAAATTGATATAAAACAGTAAATATTTTGTAAAGTAAAGATGTCTTGAATATAAATTTAAGACCAATGATGTGTGTTGGTAACATTTAGTAAAATGAAGATGTCTAAGCCATTGAAGAATTCATATTCTCACATTATTTCAAACACAGCCTGATTCAGTGAGTGACGCCAGTTATGTCAGACACAGACCTCTTGCCTCATCAAGTTTTTCACGAGTAAAAGAGGGGGCGGGATAGCTTCGGATCAAGAGGTCCAGGGTTCGAATCCCGCCAGGGGCACGGCAACTTTGTCTGCAGTAGAGAACTGTTCTACACGCTGTAAGGTTTGGGTGCAATGCTACA
The DNA here is from genome assembly GCA_936450465.1 of Gibbula magus. Taxonomy (NCBI): domain Eukaryota; kingdom Metazoa; phylum Mollusca; class Gastropoda; order Trochida; family Trochidae; genus Gibbula; species Gibbula magus. The sequence continues at coordinate 27,476,028 of OW388294.1, forward strand.
CTGAATTTCAGTGCAGTACCACCCATGGTTCGCTAGTTCATGCCGATGCTCGCAGGTTTCACAGCAATGCATAGCCACATGGCGTTGTAGGCTTTCTCCCTGCCATAATACTAGCAGCCGCGATATAAGTGAAATACTCTTGAAAGAGGCGTTAAACCCCAACTCACCTCACCTCACGAGTAAAAGAGTTACTATGCAACATATCAACAATAAATGATCTCCAGAATGTTATTTGATATAGAAGTGACTGAAAACAATGCAACAAGACGCACAAAGCAAAACCTGGAAAGCAAGGGAGGTAATCATGAAAGTAATTCCGGCAAGACATTTGTCATGTGTTTGTCACTGCAGTGAAAAAATTAGTTACATTTTCACTGCCTAACTTTCTACTGCTTTTGTGCAAATATAGATTATATTTTCATTATATAATCACATATTTCGTAACTATATATATGATAAAATGATCTATTTATTATTGGAATATAGTCAGAACATGAAGATTTTCTGGATAACAACTTCTTTAATGTGAAAATACACAGTGTACAATTGTGTATTTTCACATTAAAGAAGTTGTTATCCAGAAAATCTTCATGTTCTTATGTATACCACTTCTAAATGCCCTTCAAAGACCTGGAATATAGTCAATCCAATTACAACAAATGAGTTCACCTACAACCAAACCCTCGCTGTCAGGGTATTTAATTCATTTGACTTCTGAACATACCACATGTGTGTAAGAAGGGAAATGCTCCAGCAAAATAACCAGCCAATGAAATGACTTACAAACAAGAATGATTGGCAGTCTACAGATCTGATGACTGATGTACGTTCATCAACGTTAAAATCACATTTCATTCGCTGACGAGTTAAATGCTATAAATAGCCATACATAACCACCGAGTAAGCCTAATGAAAATTTTTTGTATTGTACATTGAGGGTGTTAGGAAGTGTTACAGAATTGTATATCCTGATTGTGGTGGATGTTTAAAACGATAATATATTGAACTTTTTGCACTATCAATAATATGATTAACATTTTACTAGAAATGTTTGCTCTCATGGGTAAATAGATTAAGATGTGCACTCTCTGGAAAATATAACAATACTTTTATAATTTTAATCATATTAACAAGTTTATTTGCAGAAACAAAGACCAGAATATATATCATGAAACAATATATGTCAACAAACAACAATGGTTCTAATTTTAAACATGTTAACATAAATTTTATGTAATTATAGATAGTACATGTAGGTATATCACTTCTGCTATATTCTTTGATTGTCATTGTACAAACTGTATGATTTTTTAAAAGGAAAAGTGGTTAAAGGCGCTGAAGCACGATTTTCTTACTGAAATAAAGTGCTCTAAAAAAGATAAGTGTTATCATTGGTAACTTACCAATCACTAGATAATACTCCTGAATCAATAAAAAGAGACCTAAAACGAGTGTACATGGTTCGAATAAGCCACGCTTTATTTAAAATGGTCGCGCAAAGGTAGTTCAAGTTAGATTATGGCCCCATGATGGAATGTTCATTTATCTTGCTGTCTGAACTCGCAAATATGCATCAGACCTGAAAATTTACCTCTGACGTTGAAGAGTTCCACACCACTGTTGCTTGATACATGTACGTCCCCCCATTTTTTTCAAATACAGATGACCATTATGGATGCAGTTTATCGGGTTGTGTAATGATATGTTTCATCCTGTAACGTAACAATATATTGCATAAACTTTAATCATTTAATTTGAGAAAACAAAATTTACAAAAAATGTGGTACACCGCCTTTAAAAAGCCTAAAAAAGGTCAAATTATAAAAGCTAGTTAAATACTTTGATATTGCTTTGAAAGATCATTTGATTGGCATGAAATACTTTTAAATTCTGTCAGTGGGATGAATCTGTAAATATATTTGATATGAAAAGTGTGGTTAACATTCATTATTAAGATTTAAACATACACAACATCTCTTTCATTATGTTCTTTAGTTACATTACATTTACAATTACATTTTATCTTTACGCTAAACACTTTTCATGAAACAAGTCACATCACAACAAAAACATTGTTTAGTGTACATAAAGAGTGTAGAGAACACACCACAAAAAAGAACCTCCTAAATCATCTTACAAACCACATACACAGCTGCCAGTTTAGTCATGTTACACCTATGTTATCAGTTCAAGTTGAAAGACTCTGATTTGCAATTCAAAAATTAAGTCATGATATTTATTGAACATTTCATTATCCATAACACAAATTAAATGTCATCACTGGAAAAATGCACTTCAAAAGAAATTGTTCATGTGAAACATTCCAAAGTATTCACACCAACCCCTGGATTGATTGTGATGGTGAGGGAAAAGTTGATTGTATCCCTTTACCAGAATCTATAGTGACCAACTGGCCAATCATAGTACTTGTGAAGCTGAGTTTCCTGTGACCACCTAGGTGAGGATAGCATGATGATAATGAAATGAATATTGAGCTTATCACTCCCATGCCAAGAGGGGAGGAAGAGAACTGGAGGGTCTTCTTCAAGACTTGAGATACTTCACAGGATTGGTTACACATTACCAGGATCGACCCACCTCACACACATGCCCACTGAACTATTAGAGATCCCAGTCATATACATTATATTTGACGATCTTTTGTCAGTTATTTCAAGTTGAGGGAAGTTTTCCCTCACCTTTCCTTTTGTAACCTTGCAGTTCTGGAGATGAGAACAAATTTCCCCTCATTGCCCAGGGACACCATGGGAAGGGAATCAAATTGTTATTTTAGATACTTCTCATAAACATTTGCACTCTGCCCAGTTTTTCCCTTTCTCAATGTTACGATTAAGATTCCTTCTCAATCCTAATGTTCAGACTCCAACCATCAAGAATTCAGAGGACTCTGGGAGGGGTTTTAAGGATTGTGTGTTTCTTAGCAGATGTTTCTCTATCATGCCTGTAGCCGGACATGGCATAGCAGAAGGATTGGAGCTGTTCCCATAGACAACTGTTACAGATGTAAACCTCCTTGACTCCTGAACTGCTGTGCCCTCCTTGCTCAATTCCCCCTCACAGACGCTACACTTCCCCTCCGTGACCTTGGGAGTCCTGGAGAGGGGACGTTGAGTAGGCTTCCCCTCCTACCCCCCTGACCTCCAGGGGAAGGGAGGGGGAGTGTGTTGGGTGAGAGTTGCTTGGTGATGGAGGGTTCCTGCACCTTGAGGGTCAAAGTCAGAGGGTCTATGTTAGCCTTTCTGAAGGTCCGCGAGTACTTGGCGTAACTCTCGTCCTGTTGGGCCTTAGCGTTCCTCACTTGTTCTCTCGAGTACTTCTTTATCTTTTTGTCTCCTGCCAGGAACTCCCTACAAGAGAAGAACAGTGAAGTGTTTACCATAGACCTGCTAATGTAAAGATGCATTTGCCATCATGATCAAGTGTTTTATATTCACTTGGTGAAGGTTATGGTTCTTCAGATTCAGCCATTTTTAGTGAACACTTCTTTTTAAAACTTAATTTGAACGAATAGTTCATTGCTCATCAGAATTGGAATGTTAAGCAACTCAAAACTAGCACACATAGTTTTAATGACACACAGAGAAAGTCTTATCATGACCTAAACTTCCCTCTAGCGTTCATTTTAATGTGTTCACCACATAAATGGTCGCTCCAAGGCAGTTCAAGTATTATGGCTGATGTAGTGATGCCTAAACACTCAGGGTAGTGTTTTAATTATGGCCCCATGATGGTATGGTCAACACTATTGACTCTCAAAATCGAACAAGACCTACAAATCGACATGTCACACTAAATAATTCAACAAAATTGTCGTTGCACAAATTGCACCATTTTCTTCCAATACAGGTTTTCTATGGATAATAGCTTATTGGGTCGTGTAGTGAGATGTTCACTCCCTATCGTTGCAATATATTGTATAAAGTTTAATAATAAATGGCAAATTTGAGAAAACGTAATATGCCAAAAGCGTGCTACAGTGCCTTTAAACTGACGTCAGGCACAAGCAAGGGTTATTCATCCACAGTAGTCAATGTGTCAAACGTTTAACTTGTCAGCAATGGAATGTAATTTATATATGTATCAATTGTTCGAGATCGTATTCTTATTAAGTTGAAATACATTCAAAATGCATGTTTAGAACCCAATTTTTTAAAGGGAACTTTTCGTGGAACTCATTCGAATGCCAAGTGAGAGAACTGAGAAAGCAAAGATCGTCTGTACGTACGCCAGGTCAATGGTCCCGTCTCCATCCGTGTCCATGAACTCCATTATTCGATCAACAACATTCTGGGAACATGGTACTCCGGATTCCTGGAAGTAATGATAACATAATATAATAATGAAAGCACATTTCTACCGCCCATCAATCCATGCCAAAGTATGGTCAAAGATTGTGGAATTTAATTTAAGCTTAATTTGAGATGTTTGTTTTGAGATTGGTTTTGATCATCACAATAGTCTCTAAAGTTCTGAGGAGAATGTGTGCATACTAAAGATGCAGTTTGCGCAAAGGATCTGTTTCCATATTTATGTCTTCATATACAAGTAGAAGTAGGCACTTGTCCTGTGAACATGATACAGAACCGGATAGGTAAAACGCTCCAGTCAGGTTATAGAAGACAACACATAAAGCGAACACGGCTCCTGAGCTCAACTGGAAGCCAATTGTTGAACTTCAAATACAATCTGAATTAAAACGTCACTAAAATATTGAGTGAGATTTATGTATGTTTCAAGTGGAACTGTCTTGTACAGAAAGTAAGACATCATCCTGTGAGCTACATGAGCAGGGAGGACTGGATAGGAAAGAAGGGGGCAGTCTATTCTCTTCCCACAGACGTTACTTCACCTTTCTCTGACCCTTTGGATGGAGTGGAGGAAGCTGTGTTGGGAGAGAAAGTCCAGACTTCACATCACATAAACACGTACATCAGTTCCTAATCTCGGCCAGAATCCACTTGAGAGCGAACAGGACCATGCTAATAACCATGTCTATCAACCGTCTCTAGTGTTGTAATAATTAATGTTCATATTCTTAATTCTTCAGATCATTTCCAACAGTGGAAGCGGACACACACTCTTTTTGGGGATGTATGAAAAAGGTCAGGTTCTTTATATCGCATGCTTAAAGTGGAGGTCGACTTGTGTATAGGACAAATGGTTCTTATTTACAAACAATCCTTTGCCCCACGGCAAAATTTACAGGCCGGTTAAGAGTTAAGCACTGAAGCTGAAGTGGATGCATGGTCGAACCAAGGCAACATGTACAGAGCCATAATTTGTACATTTGCAAATTGTGGTAGTTTACTATCGAATGGATCATTCAAAGAGTGTATCATTATGCTAACTATAGTTTAATTGAAGGACAATTAAAACTCAGTGAGCATTCTTCGTCCGCATTAAAACTAAGTGATTTTCAGAAGGTAATTACTCAATGCCAAAGTCATATAGTCAGGGTAAATCATTTCACTGGCGGGTAAAGACACATTGCTCCCTCCCAACGGACGTCACTAAAGTAAATGAAGTCAGTTACGTTGGAAGAACTTGTCTTGAATATACCTCTGTGGGGAGAGAATGATGTAACGAAAGTAGGAAATATTTGCTGTGGAGCTATATTATAACGCTTGTGTCTTTAACACCACGGATACCAAGCTGGGTTATTCAATTGGTCTCTGGAATAAATACACAGTTATCTGTCCAATGGTTCTGGTATCAAATATTCAAAGAAAAGTCTACGAGTACCTTGAACAAGATAAAGAGTTCATCTCTCGTCAAGCCATCATCCTTATCCTTATTAATCTTCTCAAAGAAGTCTCTGGCTCGGTTCTTCTCCTTGAGGAGATAGAGCATGCGCAGTGGGTCGATGTTGAAGGCCTGGGGTCGATGGATTTCCTTCATCATCTCATCAGGGCTTCTCTTGCTGATGGGCAGAGAGATCTCGTAGGTTACTTCTATGTTTCGTCTTGCCTTTATCTTCTCCAGAATACCTTCAAACTCCTTGTCCACAACGATACCCTGTCAACAGGAGCAGTAGTTTCTGACACTGATTAACGAGAGCTACCGAAAGGGCGGGGCATGTACAACTCGCACTGCGATAATTAGCACCAACGTTTATAAAGCTATTTTAACATAGTAATCTGAAGTTATATCCGATTAAATGTTAATGATCTGGTGCCATTATCTTAAACAGTTTGGTAGTCAAAAAAGTATGTCAGGCAACCAGAACGTCCGCTTCATTTCCGCTGATTACCTTTCATAATATAAATCAAATCAATGGTGCCTGTATAAATTCCATCGTCAGAAGTTCAACTTGATATGTATATAAGATCTTGATAGGATAATAATTTTTTGTATAAGTGTTAAAGTATTATAATGTGGGTCAGAACGTTTTATTAAATTACACTTGCGAGTGAAACTATCTGTTTTCAACATCATTGCTATGTACTCTTTGAATAAATGGTAACATCGTTTGGGCTCTAAATTCAAACATTTTGATAAATAGTGTAGTTTATTCAAATACGCGAGTCCCTATTCTTAAAACACACATTTTAATGACTTCAGTAGTTTTTATACCATATTCGCGAAATTATCCAATTACCTTTATGACAGAGACAAATCCTTACCTACCTCTAGATTAAGATATTGTAACGGGAGATGTTGATTCTTATGTATGGATTCCAACAGAACACTTGTAAAGGAGGCTGTGATAGGGTTATGTCCAATCTACAACAAAATAAGTGTAAAATGTTCATGTAAATGCAATGTATTAATTCATATTATAAAGAAAGTAAAGCAATATCTGATATAATAAGTCTTTATGGAAAATCACGTCTTTTTTAAAAGGATGTTTGAAAACAGTGTAAGGACTATATGTCTATATACTAGACGCCTATATTGTGTTATAAAGAAGTTGAATGTCCATAAATCCTTGTCATACCTGCTGCTACTAATGTCTAGAGTGCCTTTCATTTCAGGCAGTTCAGAGCAATCACATGTGAGTGCATATATATATATATATACATATATATATATATATAGAGAGAGAGAGAGAGAGAGAGAGAGAGAGAGAGAGAGAGAGAGAGAGAGAGAGAGAGAGAGAGAGAGAGAGAGAGAGAGAGAGAGAGAGAGAGAGAGAGAGAGAGAGAGAGAGAGAGAGAGAGAGAGAGAGAGAGAGAGAGAGAGAGAGAGAGAGAGAGAGAGAGAGAGAGAGAGAGATATTAACATGAACATGCTATCGAACTATTGATGTCATACATTACCCTTAATGTATTCAAGCTTCTATTTTTGGAGAGTCCCCTAAGTATTTCAAGTAAAGCAGCAGCACTAATCCGATTGGATGAGATGTCTAGTGACGTCATCGTTGAGTTCTTTAGTAGCATGTCTCCAAGAGCGACAGATCCTTCGTAACCAAAACCATTCCATGCTAGATTCACGGTCTGAATGTGTCTGTTGGTCTGAAACAATCAGATAACACGTCATTGCGTGTTACATAAACAATCAATAAGAGAAGATGAAATACTAGAGACATGGGAAATATGTAAATGTATGTTAGTCTACTCCTAATTTAGCTACTCTGAAGAAGTAAGTATTAGTAAAGATTAAACAGTAGAACGTTATTTACAATCACGTAGATATTGAGCAAGGAGGTTCCGGGATCCGTAGATGTTGCTTACGTAAATCACTTTTCATCATATAGCATTGCAATGAAGAAGTTGGCTATCCATTTATTTTGGTTTTTCTTCATCATGTATAGAAGCTATACATGGTTCTCCAATAATTAATTATTCTGTTCATGTTAATCATTAAAGGGGCAGTTGCACGTTTTCTTCAAAATTTATTTTTTCCTATTTCCCATTTATAATGATAGTTTATGTCATTTATATTAACTTTAGAGGGTAAAACATCTTATTACACAAACCAATTATCTGTAGTGGTAAAAACTATAAATCAAAAACTGCATGGCGGCCATTTTATTGTGAACACAATTTATTATTTTTTATTACAAAAATGTTTCCCATGGCTTTACCGAAACATATACACTCATTTTAAACTTTATTTTCCGAGGAGAGAAGGATGTTTTACTATTGGTGAAATTATTTTTCAAATACATTTCATCAACTTATTTGAGCGAAAAAACGTGCTACTGTCCCTTTAAAGCACGTGTACACATGTTTATTTACATTATTCTGTACATGAGACCAACTGGTGTGAATTGGGCGTCACGTTTAAATTACCAAGCTGTTGGGAGAATTGCATCTTCGATAACTTCAAAGTGTATGTTCAGATAAATCTTAACACATAGAGATTGATCGGAACGTACCATTGAAAATTGGTTCAATAGATTATCATTACAGAATATTCCTGGAGGAAACGTATAAATTCAAAATGGCACAAATGTACAAGAAGCAAAGAGTACAAATCAGAATTACTTTTCCTTTTAACCATGTAAAAGTAAATATACACCATTCGGCGTTCAACAAGACTTATAAAATGTTATGCATGAAGAAAACCTAAAGAGATGTTTAAAGTCAACACAGTGATAGAATCACCTACCTCCAAACCTTTTGCTATGCTGATTGCACCTTTCTGTCGTAAATGGTTCCAGCTCAGATCGAGTTCTTCCAAATGTGTGTTTTTAACTTTAACATAAAAAAAAGGGAAACATCTTTATACACATAGCAAGTATTGTACGGTATTTCATAATTGATATTTTTTAAGTAACGAGTGTGCGTTTTATATTCTTTGTCATTATGTATAGAGCCTAATAAGTATGGTTATCGAAGTACATTGCTCAATTCTGACAACAGATCACCTAAGTGTGATATTGAAATGATATTTTCCCCCATAATGTGTGAATAAGAAAACTATACTTGGCTTCTCTGTGTTTTAATCTATGGGTGACATAACATTGTTTATATATTATTATCGTCACTGCATCTTGATGGATCAGTATGTGAGTGGTAAACCCCATTATGCCACTGATGATTATATAACAAATAAGATAAACAATTGTTGGTGAATGTTATTCTATGATATTTTGGGTGACGAATCACAGTTCTACTCTACCTAATACAGCACCAATAATCTTCCCTCCACTCTCCCGCAGTTCGTTGTGTGCAAGTCGAAGACGGGTAATGGATTGGTTGTCCTGGAAAGTGGGGGATATTAATATTCAATATTATAATTAATATATAATTATCAATATATTATATCGTCTTTTACACAACCTATTATGACAGAATAATAAAGTGTCATACGACTTGACCGTACAACAGCGGTATTGTCCTGTCTATGAATAGGGTTGTTTGACCCTGTACGTCTCGATACTCGTTCAGTAATCACATTGATGTTTATGATGTTAAGAAAATTCATATTCGCACAGCTTCTATCATAAGAGACATGAGTCAACAATAGTTAGGCAACAATATATTGCACAACTGCATATACAACACATATTTCATTGGTTATGTTTTACCATATATATACTAAAGAATGTTGTAAAACATATTCATAGAATATAATCTTGTGTTCTCTAAATTATCCAAATAATCATTAGAAAGGCAGGTTTTCATAAGATAAGTCAAGAAGCCATGTAACCCTTTCATCTGTTTTCATGGTAATCACATAAGTGCTAAACTAAACCATAACTAAACTAAAGTATGTGTATATAGTCTTACCTTTATAATGTCTGCAATGGCTTCGCCATCTTTGTCTGTTAGTTTATTTCCTAAATAAAAGTATTTGAAATGATAATGACCATTGAATCTAATTTTGAACATTTGTACATTGCAAATAAATGAAATAAGTCCCTATCCCAAAAAAAGTGAAATTAAATAATTCATATTTTGTATTATATATTACAGATGTTATTGAACCTACTTACCTGAGATATCTACATCCCTGATTGTCTCACACCGTCGCAAATAATCAGCTAGCTGCCGCATCCCCTTCCCCGCCAGTTCGTTGTTAGTTAAATTCTAGGATTTAAAATAATAAATTCATTAACATAAAATAGAGATTAAAGAAAAAAGAACGTAAGTAAAGTTCAATTTACTCAGTTTGATAATATCTGTTGTGTGTTAAATTTATAACAAAATTTATTGATCTCATTTATCGGATTTATCTCCGAGCAATTTTAGATTAAGGATTCTATTTCCAATTTCTATTGCCAAACGATAGAAACCGTCATTTTGCAGGAGTAGAAACACTCATTTAAATTAATATCATACTGTACATGGCGGAAGTCTAAACAACATACTAGCTGTATTCAAGGTTGTGACAATGACTTACACTCTGAATGTAATACTGAAACCCTTTTCATTAAAAGCAAATGCATACTACATAAGATAACATGTAAAAAGGAACCACACTGGACCTTTTTGTGATGCAATATACGACAACATTTCCGTGATATGTTAAATCAATTATGACATATGTGTAGCCAATACATATATTTCGGAAAATAAAAAAACTTTGAAAATATAAAATAAACTGATATTGATATTGTTAATTTTCTCTGTGTATGAGCTATATCAAATGAACTTACCAGAACAGAGTTATTCGGCCTCTTCTCCAGAACACAGAGGATATATTCCAGTTCTTTTCGCTCGATCCTGTTTCCAGAAAGATCCAGATTCCACGCATGTCGTTCATACTTAAACAGAACACCGAATGAATAAATCATAGGAATGTGAGAAATATGCCACCATGTGAGAAAAGCAAGATTCCTTGATATAGGATACCTTTCGGAGTATGTATGTTTATTCCTTCATCAAGTGAATGATGATCTACATGTATCAAGAAATCTCGATTTTCTAAACCCTCCAAAGATTACAAACATTAACAATCAAAGAGAAGTACAAACACTTACACAAATGGCATTTAACTGATGCATGGTTTTGGAATACAAGTATTGTACGAGCTATTGAACCTCACTGAATCCGTAATTCCAAAAAGAAAAAAAATCAAATCTGTATTATAGCAAGTAGGCTATTTGCAACATTGTGAACGTGTAACGAATTATTCCGATACCATTCAAAATGACTATATTTCCAACTACAATAACGTGATAAATACACACAATGTTAGAACATCTTACTATGTAACAAGTAATTCTTCATTACACTAACGTTCAGTACTTACCTATGATTTCCTGCCACATTGCTTCTAAAATGTCAAAACAAAAGCCAATAAATTCTATCCACAGCGATATGTTTCAGTTATAGTTGAATGTTTTGCGTATATGTTCAAACAGGATTATTCCCTTGAATACATCACCACAAAATACTGAACGTTCTTTTAACACCCTCACCAGCAGTGCCATACAGAGAGCCTTTAGTTCCTTCTTGGAGAGCGAGTAGTCCCGGAAGCAGAGATCTAAGGAACCAAACTGTCTCAGTGCCTTCCTCAATGGAACGATGCCGAGTTTGTTGCAGGAACGACGGTAGACCTTCACTGTCTTGGATTCCTTCTTCACTATAACCTCCTCTGCTTCAAAGTCATCACTGTAGCCTGTGGAGGAAGACAAAAAAGAAACGACACTGAAACCTGAAATTTCACTAAAAGTTATTTGTGTAGCCTGGTGCATATCGCAAATATACGCTATTAAATCCTCCTCTACAACCTTCCTTGCTTCAAAGTCAATACTGTAACTGTAGTAAATGTTAACCAACGATACTGAACATCTTCACTATAACCGCTTGAAAGTCAATGCTGAGGCATGTTGGCAAAACCCCTAATATACGAAATTCTCATTGTAACTTCAAAATGTTCACTGTAGCCTGTTGTTGGGAAAACAGCATTTAGGGGAAAAGATTCATATGGATATTAAATATACTAACCACAATCTGTAATCTGAAAGCATTACCTCACACAACATTATTGTACGAAGTCGGTTTTTATTTAAATCTCTAAACTAAATAGATGCATAGATCCAAAGAATCTGTATCTTTGATCCCATACCTGAAGTGCAGGGAATCGCACTGCGATTGACAAAATGGTTGATTGGTGCAGTGAAAAACAGAATTGCTTACCCATGACTTACGAGCCTAAGGTATGAGATAGTGACAATGTGGTTCAGGGAGCTATACTAAATCATAACAGTAAAATCTAGTTTATGAACTTTCTAAAAACTAAAGCAAAGCTTTTCATAATTTTACTTTCACGGTCTTGCAATGCGCATTTTGACTTGCTGAATGAGGACTTAAACTGTATACAATGATCCTATTACATAGACAGTCAGGGAATAGGACTACCGAATCATCTGAATACTTTCTGAATGGACACATTTTAGTCTACCTGTAACTAAAGTTGTAATTCTTTATGATAAAATCCTCAGCGTTATTTGTATAATCATTCTAAGTTATTTTGTAAATTGACTTTACACCTGGAACAGCCTTAAAGTGAGAAATAATTATCCTCAATGGAACACATTGGATACATGAAGCTATTGTTCCAAATAATGCTACTTTATTCGCAAGGAACAATATGTACCAATCTGATTGGAGATGTATGACATGATACGTTTCTCGCATGTGTAAGGTTATTTTTCATGTTCTTGTATGTATACAGGTGAAGGGTCAAGGAAGAGATGCTGAATGTCCGATATTTCTTTGACCTATACAAGAGTGGACATACAGGAACGTTTGTGTCTAATACAGAGGTGTGGAGAGAGAATAATCATTCCATTGACTGATGGCTGTGATCTGGTTGGCTGGGATCGATACATTTGACTGATCCCTACTTTACGTCAAGCATGTCAAGAGTTATGGTCTGGCGAAGTGCGGTTTGAACCATATTTCGAGGTTATAGTAATGATAGTAAAACACATTTATTATCATTTATTTAGCACAAGGATTAGGGGAGTTATCTCCATAGATAAATCTGAAAATACCGAAGGAAAACTCTCATTAAATACTACAACGATTTTTTAATCCCTAACACATTACCATGACGTTATTTTGTTTAAGGCAATGGAGAATATTATCTCTTTGGTAGTTTTATCCATGGTGATCACAGAGGATATACCCCAGGATACGAACAGTGCATGGGGTCAGAGTATAATTCAGATATACACAGTTAAAAATTACGTTGTTTTATTTAGCACTACATACCTCCGTCACTTCCGGGAGAATGTATCACTTCCGTTTTACCTTTCACCACCAGCTTCGGTATGGTGAGGACTACATCTGCAGAGTTATCTCCCATTTTGACATTCACCTGGGAAACACAAACTGGTGACGTTGGTGGGACACTGTTAATCCAATTCTCGAGGTCTCGTGCCTTTTCTTCAGCGGAAATGTGGTCAGGGAGTAATGTAGACACATGTTTTGGCATCGCTTGTTTCAGCTATTGCCAAAGTGTGCCCATTATCCATCAAGTTATGTTGCCTAGTAATCAGTTCAGTCTAATGTATGAGCCAGTGACATCATCTTTTGTGACGTATCACAGGTCATTATAAGTGTTGTCTTCATGGTTTCTTCATTCATCTTTCCATGGCTTATTAGATAAATGACTACATGTCTGTAAAAGAAAATACTATGGTTTAGTAAGATAAAAAGGAAACAACAAAATACAGTAAAATCTTGCATTATCTACGTTTCAGTATAAAAGAGATATAAGTTTCAAGCCGAATCAACTACAGGTAGCTGTATTCTAGTTTCAGAGAAAGAAACAGTTTAACCATCGTATGCCGTCTCGTCTTATTTGCTCTCGTTTGCTTATGAATTGCGAGTCTTGTCTGTAAATAATTCCAGAAGGGTCTTACCTTTCTTGACCTGTAATCTGTTTTACATAGAAAATGTGCGGAGGTATCTCTTAGTTAGCAATAATTGAAATATCTTATATATTATATTTCTATATATCCATCACGAATCTTTTGCTAGTTAATAATCAATCACTTGATATCGAAAAAAACACGGTAAGCATTTTGTTTTGAATTATTAGATTTGAAATCATAAATAGAACAAAATACTACGAACATTTACATTGTATTCGCAATTAAAATTCAAAATAATAATGATGATAATCTCGTTTACCTTCAACCGTGAATCCATACGATGCTAATTCATAATCAACTGCTACTACACATAAAGTAACGGAAACAACGTTCAACCCTTATTGGAAGGCTCCGTGGTGCTTGCCTGTACTCTAATAAACAATAGCCTTCTCATACAACCGACTAGTCGATCTCGAAACCCTGTTACATAAAGCAAACAAGTATTGTCCAGTCTGTAAACAGCCTATTACCTATATAAGCAAACAGGTAACATACAGTCTATTAATAAGTCTATCAAGTATAAGCCTGTATACCTAGCATATACATAGTAATCAAATTGGTAAAGGCCAGTCAATAATAACCAAGGTCACGCAGGTCTTGTGATAGACCTACATTAAAAGTAAGTGATGCATGGGAAGCACTATATTTACCAGTAAGAGGTTTCTAATTGTGTCCTTATGTTCTCAATACGTTATTTAGTGGCTTATATTTGGTCAGCTGTGAGTGTTCGCGCCGCGAACGTCATGAAATCATCAACGTGTTGTTATAATAGAGTTTGGCATAGGATAAATGTTTAACGTCCTTAACCGAAAATTAATCTTATTTGTTGGCTGAAAAATTAACTGGCTATTTCTATGTTACGTAGAGTTACAATAACATGATGTTAATGTAAGGTAATTGTATTTACAATGTAGTTGTACGTTAAAAGAGTGCATTATCCAACAGTGAAGTGATCAGTGATGCATAAAAATAGCACAGTCTGTAGTCATTCAACATTTACATTCCTTATATGAATCATTTGAATCATTTATATTAGTTTAGTCTTTATAGTTCAAAGAGTCAGTAGGTCAGTAAACGAATAATAACGTTTTTCATTATGTAAGGTATTTATTATATTTACAGTCCTTTTACCCCTAATATACTTAAAGTTCGTATAGTCGTGTGTTAATACGTAATACTCATTGTTCGAGTGGTGTTGACATATTTCGTAAAATGCATCACTAAATAATATATATAACAAATCATGCATTTTTACTTTGGAGTGGTTAGAGCAATGTCAATGACGTTATACCCAGGGGGATAAGATGTTTTGATTTTTTCAATACAAAAACCTTTACTGTCAACTACGGCGTGTTTTTTCAGAAACGCGTGAAGATAATTTTAAACAAAATGAAAATGTTAGTAAGTTCTGGAAACCTGATGTTACTACGATGTTTCAGTCTTACTTAACACTCGTGGAGTGAACTATCTGCAGGTATAGTTTCTCTTGCCGGATATTTAATCGAACGTAACATTACAAACATGTATGACCTTAAAACAGTTGGAAGAATTATTATACTCAACACTGTTGATCAAGTTACATATTTTAAACGCTACATAAGTTACACATAATGTAAATCTTAAGGCGTTATAATCCAATCATAATCTTATTTCATAAAACCGTTAATTAACAATGCAACCCTTTGAAACGCTTCAGCATTTGCCTATTTTGCTACCATCGACTTAAACTTACCACATCGCAGCACAATGGTGTTAGATTAACGTAAATGGGCCTTAACCATAAGCTAATGATAAGACATACCAGGTACCATATGTGAAGTAGGTAAACCCTCAGGTACAGGGAACTCACGCCCTCGGGTTCGACCTTAAAGGGACCATTTGTTTTTTTTTTTTAAACCAAACCCGAGGGGTTACGTCTGTTTCTAAACGTACACTATCAATGAACTTGTAAACAACATTCGAAATATGTGTTCCCAATGTCAAACATTCGATAATTAATACATGTGGCAAAACTATTGTACACAATAGGTTTGATAAATAGAAAATACTAAACGACGTCCCGTTTAGTAACATATTTATGAAACGAGTGAGTGGTTTGTATTTAACGAGCGAAAGCGAGTTAAATACAAATACCGTCTCACGAGTTTCATAAATATGTTATTAAACGGAAACGAGTTTAGTATTTCATTTATTACTCACTGATTTAAATGCCACTTAATTCCATAAACTCGTCCAT
This sequence comes from Gibbula magus, assembly GCA_936450465.1. Classification (NCBI taxonomy): domain Eukaryota; kingdom Metazoa; phylum Mollusca; class Gastropoda; order Trochida; family Trochidae; genus Gibbula; species Gibbula magus. Next base: position 27,492,062 of record OW388294.1, read on the forward strand.
AAATGGGACACACTCCATTGCGACCGCGGCGTTGACACTGTGACGTCATATTTTTGCCATTATGACGTAACGTCAATCGGCAGCACGCGATGTTATTACACTAAGTGTAATAACACGGTAGATTTATTAAACTGCGATATCTTAAACGGGTGAGTAATAATGATTAGATAGTCACGGAATTGTAAATGTAATATTGAAGGCATAACCGATAAACAAACACAACCCACCCAGCTTGAATGTATCTATGTGAATGACATACTAAACACAGATATCAACATTGATTATGAGCCAAAATTGTCGAATCACTCAACTAGGTAAAGAATTGAAAAAAAGGTTCATAAATGAATGCTATAAGCTGAAAGAACAGTAAACGACTGTCATCTCTGAAAATGTCAAATCCTTCAGGTAGATTTACATTAGCGTCCCCCGCACAGTATTTGTAATTCGGAGTCTTTGAAGCAGTTGATTAAGTTGTCAAATTGTCAAGTTTTATTTACAGGGCTAGATCTTGTGAAGCGACCCGTGTCCATCGATATACACAGTCATGTCATTCGGTGTGATTTCTTTAAATTGTTTCTGAATGATGAGGTAACTGTAATTTATTACTTGTATTCTGGAGTTATCAACTTTGACTAAAAACAGCTGATATGACTTAACCATTTAAAAAAATGAATACCTCCACACGTTCGTCAAAAATGCTACGTCAGCAAAATACAATCCATTCAAAATATTAACATACCAACCTACGTCTTATATTCTAAGTATCACGACCTTCTCTAAGCTTCATTAACCAGACATACCACACAAGCTCTCCCGAAGCACAAGACTCTCCATGTCAGCGCCGTGAAGGATCTTGTCTTATGGTTGGTGTGTAAGAAGATTTGAAGATAACAACTGACATTGTCAACGATTGACAAGCTCTAAATCAGTAGCTTGATGTGGTTGGAGGATGGATTTTCTTTGCGATCGATTACAGAAGTAGGATCTTAATATGGACATCTTATTCATAGAAAAGTTTCAGGAACTGAATTTGTCTTTTAATTGTTATGAGAGAACTAAGTTTATTTGTTCAGTAATATGATTTCAATTGTGTTTATCTGTCAATGCAGGTTTTGGGATATGACTATTCTTAAATTGATGATATAGTTCGATAAAATTCAAAGCATATAAATATTGTGAATCCTATTCAGAAGCATCTTCCAATGGTGGAATAATTAATACTTTTTTCTACTAAAACAGTAATGCTATTCTAATAAGATGTGTCAATTGAATAACATTAACGTGATCTAAGATAAATGACTGAAAATTAGTAGATATGTGTAATAACGACATCAAAGGATATCATAGTTTACAGAGACGTTTTCCTTGTCAATAGTTACAAAATGTCTGATAGGGCAATTATCATCGTCACAAATGATATCTTCTCATGAGCAGTTAATATCAATAATGTTATCGCCATGGTGGCAGTTCACTCTAAATGTTGTATCGTATGAGCCTCTGGCCGTGACTTATGATCTGCTGCAAGGAAGTGTTCTTTTTCGTTCATTATTATATGTATTTTTCATTCTTTGTAGTACTCATTTTCCACTTACTGTAATAATGCTTTTCAACAAATAACTATGCTCAGTTCATTGATGTGTTGATTGTGCATGCATTACAAAACGTATTTTGAATACATTGCTTTGTCCATTTCCATAAATTGTTATTTTGAATTTCCAATTGATTGCTTTTTCATTGTTCATGTAATTCTATATTCATTTATCTGTTGATAAGTTTGTCTACTTTAATTGTTTGAAATATAAATTGTTGATCAAAGCGTTAATCATATCTTTGTCGATTCCTTTCGATTGCCTTATTAAATTCCAATACCATTGGTTTTGGGCTGAAAGCGCCAATAATACACGTAAGTCAATTTCTTTATGTAACGCTATTGACCATTTTCATATGCTTTGATATTATTGATACCATATATGCAGATATTAACTGAGTAGAACAAAGTATTGTTTAAGGATAAATAGATTGGATACGATCACGAATAATATGTTAATGTAATAAACACGTCATACCAATGTAGTTATGATCATTTCACAAACATTAATGAGGACTCTGCAGTTAGTGTTATGAGATGTGAGGTATTATTTCAAAAAGCACAATTGACATCAACGTTTATTTTCAATAACGTATCTATAAATGAAAATAATTATTCGGTTCGATATCATTATGAACGTAGTTGAGGTTGGTTTATTGGTTTAACTACACTGTTAATGTACACTTTGTAAATAATATCGTTCATGGCTCACATTAATTCTAAATAAAAACAAGTAGAGTTGTAAACTGCACGTGTGATTTCTGCTTCTGTACATGGATAGGATTTTCATTGAAACCAAATAACTGCCATATATTTGGAATTTGGAGATGAATATGCAAAGCGAGTGAACTTACCTGAACTAAAATCAGCAACTATGCTATATTGACACGTTTCAAAGACAAATAATCTTTTATGAAAAATAATCTGGCACTTTAAGATCAAGAACATAACCTGAGAAGAAAAAACCTGAGATAAGACGTTCGGACGTATTCTTTCACTATAGGTATATGGAGTATTCATTGTATTCCAGTTTAAACATATCCTGTTCTAAAAACTTCTAAAACTTGTAATTGACTTTGATATATTTCTCCACATGTCCTATCACTATTGAAATGACAAATGAATGGTGTCTTAAAGCTTTGTCTTAGAAAACATACTGGACAAACCTTCCTTGTCATCCCGGTCACTCACTTCCCTGGGTTCTGTGCAACAGACCATATTCCAGGAATAAGGAACAGCAAACTATAATGCCTGGTTGTTTAGAAGCCACAATGTGCTTGTGTACAGTGTAGTCAGTGTATCTTTAAGATCAAGTATGGCTAGGTTACTCGTTGCGTGTACAATAAGATTACATGAATATATTGTACATGTTGATAGTCTGTTTGACACCTTGGATGGGGGGTTATGCTAAGAAGACAATGTTTGCAATGACAGCAATATTCTGTATGCACACTGTTTCTTATATTTTTATATGTCATAGGTACGAGGTAGGTCTCCGAGTCTTTGCATAGATATTCATGATGGTAAATTGATAAGGACAGATTTAAGAAAACAAAACCATACACCAACCGTATGGCATCAGAACTTTTTTTTAAAATTCGGGTTTGTGTGACTGGAGCGTTTGTGTGAAGACAGAACGAGGATATACAAATGTATAGGCCCATTGGTGTACACCCTTGTATGTTGTAAGAGTTAAATACAGTCCATTTGCAATCTTTCATTTTTGGCGCGATTCTTACGAGCAGAACTGTTTTAATGCACAAATGAGGTATACGTGCGATATACTCCGATCGTATGATTATCGGTAAACTCGTTATTTTCTCGAACGACCCAATTGTTCAATCATTGAATTCTTGAAGATAAAATTGTTTGTAACATGCTGCACATTATATGAAAATGATACACATCTTTATGCATATATAATATCTAGCATTTCAGCAAAACGATTCTACCAATTTTTAATTTATTGTATAGCCTATCAAGTTAATCACGATTACATTGTTAAGCAAAATCCAAATACAAAGTCGGATTATATAATAGTACAATCGCATAGTCGATTGTCTGAGTAGTGCTATCATATGTCTAATCTGTTAGGAATCAGTAGAGGTGAGCGTTTGTAACATGTGACAATACTTTAAAGAATACACATTGTAGTGCGTTACAAAAAGCTCACCGTTCCTTTGCAAAGGTATCCAATATTCAACAGACCATACATCCCTCTACATACGACTGTTATGTCTGAAACCATGTTGTTCTCCGTATGATTTTACAATACGTTGTTGGTGTCATGATATGATAATATATTCATCTTCTATAACTTGACTTCAAGCAGGCCCCACCCTCCCTCGCCTGGATCCGCCTGATCAGCGCAGCCATATTTCGCAACACTACAAAATCCTCATTGTTTTATGATAAAATAGACTTTTCATAGTTGTTATAAGATAACGATTGTAGTTGATAGACATTGACATTATCATATAATTCCCTCCAGCAACCGTGTATCATATATCGGTTTTTAAGACGCCAAACTAGGCAGTAACGCAAAATCATGATTAAAGATTATCTTAAACAACAGGACACACGTAAACCCTGTCTTAACTCAGTATATCATTCCTATAGATAGCATTCACAAGTTAATAATTGATAACTCGGTAATCTCATACAGTCTAATGATTCAATAGTGTCAAATCTAGGTTATATTACGACAAGCCGTAAACGATTACAGTAGCCACGTTCTGGTTCATTACCTCGATATCGAATCAAGATTTGACACAAGATGAAACATGATATGTAAGAGATAGTCTATACCTATCCGAAGGACATGAGTGTTCTACGTTGTGTCTAATATACATAAAATTATCAATATTTGGGATGTTTCCCGATTATTAAATATACGAATTAGTTTGTTATATTTTCTCCGGATCTCACTTTGAAATTACATATGAATTTGGATTATAATGATGGTGGTATCCCGAATTGAGGGTACCCGATTTTCACTCACCCGCGGCCGTAGTCAGAGAGTCAAGTCAATATTCTATCTCCCTTTGTTATATAAAGGTCAGTGCTCAGTTACGACTTGTAGTTACAACTTATAGTATACAACTTTAGTTGTGCACATCCTAATCGCGTCAAATCATAATACATCATATATAAAATACTACAATATATTATCACAAACCCCACTACTACATGATGTAACTAAACATCACACTAGTACAATTATAAGTAACTACACATCGCACATTATGAACGGGCCTTAGCAATAGGGAACGCTCCATGAATTGTGTTTCTACTGCGTTTATTTGATTATGAGCATACAGTAGGCCTACATCATGTACAGAACCCCGACCAACCTTACAGTATTGCTAATAAAGACAGTAACCTAAGACTAGCCCTTCCAAAGCTACTTCAAGCAACCCGCCAGATACTGGTGTAAAAGTTTACTTAGAATTTATTGGAAAACGTTTGAAGAATACAAATAACGAAGTAAGAACTTTGGTTTAACCCTTTGTGCCTCAAATGGGTATTCTAGAAAACGAGGTGATGATTAATGAAGGTAATTTTATGTATACAACTTCTTTATTCTGGATTACTTTAGGTGATGTTTTTCAGATTTCTAATTTTGTTGTCAAGTCTGAGATGATGAGATTGACAACAATTTTCTGAAAAGTTCAAGCGTAGCCTCTCTTGGAAAAAAAATGAAGATTTTATCCATGGAATTTTCTTCATTCTTTATGAACGTTGATTGTCCTTAATCACCCTCTCTCCTTTGAGCAAAATATCATAAAAATAAAACAAATCCGTTGCTTACTATGATCAGTCATATATCTCTGATATTTGGTTGTTTGAAATACAATTGCCAATTGTTCAAACTTTTAACGGTTCGTTTGTAGCTGTGTACATTATAGTATTGCCATTTGTATTTTCATTATTTTTTCAATTGTATAATAAACCAAGGACATTTCTACCGAAGACATATATATGTCACAATCACACGACTGAATAAAGTTAATTTAATCAAACGGAGGTTTCATTATCATCAAGAAATGGATACATCTTTAGTTGAAGATTGTGTGAAGTGTTTTCTCAATTTCTGAATATGAAAAATATATTCTGAATAAAATTTATCATTGTTTATATGTATATAGGCTAGCTGTTACAATGGATGACATGTGGATCAGGTTCATGTCCAGACATACTTTAGATGTTTGGTAATACTGATATCAGCTTTTAAACTTGCTCCTGTACTGTAATAATAATAATTCATATAAAGATTTAAAGAAAATAAGGAACAGATTGACAATTTAAATATTTACTCCAACAAGACAAATCATTAGGAAGAAAAATGTGTCATCAATCCAAAACTTAAGACATAATTCCATTGTATTATTAAAAAAACATATAGACGAAACATTCTTACCTACAATTTATCTGTTCTCGTTGTTAAAGGTTAAAATCCATTGTACCCAGGTATAGCCATAACTAACGAGTGTTCCATCTAACACTCAAGTGTCGAGTTTAAGTCTCGATTGATTTGAGACCAATCCGCCGTGAAATCAACCACATCACGTGACTCTTACGCAGCCAATGGAACGAAAGGTCCCGTGCACTGGTTCTATGACAGATGTGCGTTTATGTTTCTCGTATCACTCAACTAGAGCGGATCTAATATACGGAACCAGTCTAATACCCATTCGGCTCTTTTCGTAGACTTGCCGGAATACCACGATGTTTCAATATGGTCACTGGTGGCTCGTTTTATATTGGCTACCTGTTTCATATGGCTTCGTCAAAGCCGATTATGGATTAGTTCTCTGAGAGAGACTGGCGTGCGACTTAACACATAAGACCCTCTTGACAGTGTGTGAACTTGGACCCTCTTGACAGTGTATGAAGCTGGACAGTGATGGCATTTGTCTAAAAAAGAAGCTTTAATAATGGTTAATCCAATCATTGTGTTTTTTTTTTCATTATATGTGAATACATTATATAAACCGAACGTTTTAAAATTTTCTTAGCGGAAAGCACTAGAAGTTTGAGACAATGTTTTAACGTATAAAGTATATATATCAAGAAATCTTTGAAATTCCGAACCACTAACAAATTGACAATTTAGTGAGAAAAAACACTTTATGTACACAGAATTTCCAGATAGTTCGTTTTGGAATGCCTTTTCACATCACATTACATCACACACAGACCTAAAAGAATTCAAATCTTCCTTAGTCAACCGAGCTAAAAATATCCACTTTGATCAAAATTCAGGTTCAAGACGCTGTCAATCCTTCATTGTCGCCTTCGGTTGGGATGTAGCGATCTCAATGCTGACAAATTCAATAGACATATATGAGATACATCAGAATGTTGTTGTGGACACGTAACTGAGGATGTACTTCATTACGTCTTTGTGTGTTCTAGGTTCAACTCAATAACAGCAAACAAATTTTATTAAAAATATGGTTTTTCATGAGAATTTTTTTTATATGGAACATCTACTTTGAGTTGTGTTACGCTATCTGAACTTGTAGAATCAGTATATCAATTAATTATCTAAACGAGAAGTTTTGACTAAGCAAACGAGAGAGAAATGCTTAATGTTTCTGTCTGCAAATATCATAAATGTACATGTATCAAAGCATCATGTCCTAAACCTGCTAAATCCATGGTCATGACGACACTCTATTGTGTTAACAGTTGATTATTATTTACGAATCTACTGGTCATTACCTGTCAGGAGGGTTGTTAGGTTTAGACATTTTTAGTAATGGCTAATCGAGTATATTTTTCGAGACTGATGTATTTTATCTTGGTGTATCTGAATAGGATCTTAACATATCTCTCAACTATACAAATTAATGTTTGTAATGCATGGACCTGGATTCGAACATGCAACCTTTCACTTGGTAGTCAGCGCTTCCAGCCATTGGGCCACAATACGCTGTTTGAAAACCTAGGATTGTTTGTCAGTAAGAATCCCGCGATCTATTCAAAACTTGTAACGCACGGAAGGCATGGAAAGGCAGAGATTTAACTGTCAATCACATCGCTTCGCGTGGAAGTTTTGCGCTGCATGTGCGAGGAAGAATCCATTTCATGAGGGTCGCAGCTACTTGTACCATATCCGATGAATGAGCACCGACATTTTCAGAATAATTGATTTTGGTATCCCATAATAAACATGTGATAAACACATTTATTCTCAACTATTCTCTGACACTTGTTTGCGAAATTGTAATTTGAGTGAATTGAATGCAATGTTTGGCTTATAAATTCATTTCGATTGCTAGGTATCCATATATAATCCATAAAATGAGATCCATTTTCCCCCCTGCAGACCCCCCCCCCCCCCCCCCCAATCCCCCGGCCACAGAAAGTCAAATGTACCCCCCACCCCCCGATCAAAGAAAGTCAGATGTTGCCCATAACCCCTCAAACCGTTCCTCAAACCGTTCCTTCGCCTATGGACATGTCTTGGAGAAAGTAAAGTAAATTATCTGCTCATATTTCTGACGTTTTATGACTTCCTACGGTAATGTCGATAACATCTTTTATCAATTAAATTTCTTCATTTTATCAGTTGCTCCTTAAATGCCAGACATTCAGAACATACAAAATAATATAAGTTTCATACTCTGATGTATGTAATTGTTAGTACTTCATTACAAAAGCTGTGTCTATCAAATACATTCAAAATCAACTTTCTCCGACAGTATTTCATGTTTTCATTCATAAATACCTAATATCGTTTTAGCGAAACTAAAGCCTTTCCAAACATTTACACAGAAACAATACGAGTATACAAGATTACATAAAAGCGTGTAATGAGGATTACAAACCCTTGTCCACTTTACCTTAATGTTGTTCCATCTGGCTGAAAAGAAATATTGTGTCTTTGAAAGGTTAAATTACCAACTGTCATCTTCTCTATCACGAAGGGATGCATCTATCAATAGAACAGGAAAGACTTCAAGGAAACCATGTATACATCTATAAATATGAAAACAATAAGCAGAAAACATACGATTCCAGCATCTACCTGTCTATGTTTTAAAACTGTACGTATAATTTTTTATTGTCGTTAAATTGGGGTTGAATTGGATCAAGAATGGTCAATATACTGGTTGTTTTTATGGCAATGCAAAATTTCAGATAAGTACTTTTATTCCAATTAACTCCTTCTAAATAATCAGACGAGTCTATGTTCACGAAATGGTAGGACTGTTCCAGACTTCTGATTCAGTCACACTGTAGTTCTAGAATCACGAAGGCATTTACAGCCACACCAATATTTATACTTAACGTAATAAGATTTTTCAAATAAATTTGAAATTTTTAACACATGGTTAATACAGGATAGTTTTTATCAGAACTATGTTCTTCAACCATCACATTGGACTTTGCATATTATAAAAATGGTCAGAAGCCTGCTTCAGTTAGGTGATTTATGTTTTTTTTTATCAACTCACTAACATTTTGGGACCTGTATTGGCGAAAAGAGGCGACTAGAAAGCACATGACGTCGACGATCCGGCCCCTAATACTATAAAAAAAAAAGTAAAGGGATGTAACGAGGTCAAGACTCCATGTCCGTGTGAATTTCAGAACGTTGTCATCATATTATCCTTCAATGTTATATACCAAGTCAATGCAATACAATATGATATACTCATCAAAATGTTTGCACGACCTCCATACTATATATAATCGATACAATGAGCAGAAAGTAGAAATTTAAAAGGGTTATCAGCTTATTTCAATATAAGCAATACATGAAGTCACTATAAAGTTGTATAAATCCACTTATAGTAATGATGTTTTGAGGTCATAGTAGAGAATATAAATCAATGATAGTCATTGCGAAATCTATCCCTAACCTTTATTATAATATTTGTTCTATTATATTCATTCGTATAGACTAATGCATTATCAGATCAGACCAAACAAGAAATAACATTAGTCATAAATTAATTCTAAAATGTTTCAATTTTGTAATGCACGAGTATGACATGTTGGTGGAAATTCTACAATCGTCATCAATCGAGCGGTATCAAGTATTACCCACGATGTATTTACACAGAAACATCCTTCTCTTTCAATAAAGGAGCTGTAAATAATGTAAATATAAATATAAAAATAAATATAAATATAAATATAAATATAAATATAAATATAAATATAAATATAAATATAAATATAATTATATAAATATAAATATAAATATAAATATAAATATATAAATATAAATATAAATATAAATATATAAATATAAATATAAATATAAATGCACTGAACATGTTTCTGTATCAATCCCTTCAGATTTTCTCTCGTAACCTCTGTTATATTTAGACTAGTTTCTCGGCTAGAAATTGAGAATCCTGATTGGTTGCATTGGGACTTAGTTTTGCAATCAGTGATATCATTGTAAAAACATAAAGAAGACCAAATAAAAAAAACTGTCAATTATTTATATCAGACATATTCGGAAGACATATGATGGCCGAGAGGGGACATCGCCCTTTATGCAAAAAGCAAAATGTTCATTCTCCTACATCCCAAATCCGTCGATCATACGATTGTTATCATGCCATTGTGCAACAGCGGCCGAGTTGTAAAGGCTCTGCTTCACAAGCGCGTTTAAAGCTGGTTCCTTATAAGCTAGCCAGTGAGATTATACGGACGAATCTTTAACTAGTTTTGCAGATGTTACGAGAAATCGGTTGATAAAAACGTCATTGTATTTTGCAATCGGTTTATAAGAGATATACAGCATACTTACTGCCCTGTGTAAAAATCATTTTTAGATTTAAAGAAAACCACGTGTGTCCTTCGCATTTACTATTAGCAGCTCGTAAAGTACACCAGTGTATATCATTGCTTGTCGATGAAATAAACATCGAAATGTGACGCCGTGAATCGTAAAACGTTGGCAGTTGCATGATTTGAATACTTTGAAAGCTTACATATTAGAACTGTCACAAATTAGTTTACAACTGTTAACATCATCACACTACGGATTGAAACTGTCATAACAGAAGGCCAGATTCGAAAGAATGAAGTTGAGGACTATACTTTCCACTTTATAATTATATAGGTCTTAAAAGCGCTATAGCACGTTTTTGGCAAATTATGTTTTCTCAAATTTGCCTTTTATTATAAAAGCTTATAGCTTTACGTTGGAGGGTAAACATCTCATTACACGTCCCAAAAGGCGTCTGCATAGAAAACAACAATCCTTGTTGTAAGCAAATGATACGAGGTATAAAGCGACAATGGCGTGAGGCTAGATTTGGTAGGCAAAGAGTTGGGCAAATGATTCTGCAACAAACTTTAATTAATGATGCAACAGAGAGACGTCATGTTTTTGAATAAACATTTGCAAACGACTCAATTCAATTTAATATACACATACAATACATATATATCAAGTTACCTTATGCAATGAGGAATGACATATTCACAATAGTGAGACATGTTTTTTTTATCATGAATGTATCGGTATGGAATGCATTTAATGTGTAATAAACCTAACATCGTTTTTAGTTATCTTATGTTTTGTATTGTAATTATTCCACTATTCAAAATTAAATCGTGTTTACGTATGTAGTTACTGATTTATGTCAGTGCTTTCTATCCTGGAACGCTCAAATCATTACATGGTGTTACCATTTTCCTTTATAGAAACATTATATTTCACAATATATGATATTTTATAATTGACTAAATAATGGCGGTAGACATTCAGGAAGTTGCCAAATACAACAAATCACTTACCAAAATTGTACACAATGCTTTTCCACTTCATACACTATACTGCAAGGTTTCTCAACTTGTTTCAACGTTGTCAATAACGTTTGAGTCGGACCAGAAGGCCATGCTACCGGTAGAGTTTGACATGCTTACATTACGTCATCATTGATATCCACTGATTCAGAATCCGATCCATTTGCTACAGTCCATAGGAATCAATCGAACTCTATGCAAATGACTCTTTGACCATTATCTTTCCACAAAGGTTACTCCCTGCATGAAATGAGTCATCTTCGATAATCCAGGGTATACGTTCCGGTAATCTACACTATATAGTATATATTGGAACATATACCCTGGATTATCGAGGACGGAAAGGAGTAACCTCTGTGGGAAGAGAATGCTCTCTTGACATGCTATTCTAAATGTGATAATGTGACTGAACAATGATCTTTAGATCATGACCTCTGAACCGACAATAACTAAAATATTTAAACGATTATTTATAAAACGTTCACAAGACACTTGTTACATACTACGCCTTTCAACAGGTTCGTAAGATTTTGGGTTGTGAAAGCTGCAAGATGGACATTTTAGTCTACTTCGCATGCGTCTACCTAGTGTCTATAACTGTGAACTTTCTAATGATCACGATGAAATGGAAACAGCTGACAGGGCATATTTGTATTGGTTTTGACTTACCCGATTTGTCGTCCAATTGATCTGTTTATATTGTAACTTTTGGGACTCCTTTTTCCTTAAATTAAATATCTTGTTTAGTTTCCATCTGTCTTTTACTTGACGTAACATATTTTTTAACATTAATTTCATAATTCAGATAAAAATTCTTTAAATAGCTATTGTTTGTTTTGATATTACAAGGCGGGTGTAGGAACAGTATGAACAGTAGGAACAGTTGGAACAGTATGAACAGTAGGAACAGTAGGAACAGTATGAACAGTATGAACAGTAGGAACAGTTGGAACAGTATGAACAGTAGGAAAAGTTGGAACAGTAGGAACAGTAGGAACAGTTGGAACAGTAGGAACAGTAGGAACAGTTGGAACAGTAGAAACAGTTGGAACAGTAGGAACAGTTGGAACAGTAGGAACAGTAGGAACAGTTGGAACAGTAGAAACAGTTGGAACAGTAGGAACAGTTGGAACAGTAGGAACAGTTGGAACAGTAGGAACAGTAGGAACAGTTGGAACAGTAGGACGGTTGGTACTGTAGGAACAGTAGGAACAGTTGGAACAGTTGGAACAGTAGGAACAGTTGGAACAGTAGGAACAGTAGGAACAGTAGGAACAGTTGGAACAGTAGGAACAGTAGGAACAGTTGGAACAGTTGGAACAGTAGGAACATTTGGATTAGCTGGAACAGTAAACAGTTGGAACAGTAGGAACAGTAGGAACAGTTGGAACAGTAGGAACAGTAGGAACAGTTGGAACAGTAGGAACAGTAGGAACAGTTGGAACAGTTGGAACAGTAAACAGTTGGAACAGTAGGAACAGTAGGAACAGTAGGAACAGTTGGAACAGTAGGAACAGTAGGAACAGTAGGAACAGTTGGAACAGTAGGAACAGTTGGAACAGTAGGAACAGTTGGAACAGTAGGAACAGTTGGAACAGTAGGAACAGTAGGAACAGTTGGAACAATAGGACGGTTGGTACAGTAGGAACAGTTGGAACAGTAGGAACAGTAGGAACAGTAGGAACAGTAGGAACAGTTGGAACAGTAGGAACAGTTGGAACAGTAGGAACAGTTGGAACAGTAGGAACAGTAGGAACAGTTGGAACAATAGGACGGTTGGTACTGAAGGAACAGTTGGAACAGTAGGAACAGTTGGAACAGTTGGAACAGTAGGAACAGTTGGAACAGTAGGAACAGTAGGAACAGTAGGAACAGTTGGAACAGTTGGAACAGTAGGAACAGTAGGAACAGTTGGAACAGTAGGAACAGTTGGATTAGTTGGAACAGTAAACAGTTGGAACAGTAGGAACAGTAGGAACAGTTGGAACAGTAGGAACAGCAGGAACAGTTGGAACAGTTGGAACAGTAGGAACAGTTTGATTAGTTGGAACAGTAAACAGTTGGAACAGTAGGAACAGTAGGAACAGTTGGAACAGTAGGAACAGTAGGAACAGTTGGAACAGTAGGAACAGTAGGAACAGTTGGAACAGTTGGAACAGTAAACAGTTGGAACAGTAGGAACAGTAGGAACAGTTGGAACAGTAGGAACAGTAGGAACAGTTGGAACAGTAGGAACAGTAGGAACAGTAGGAACAGTTGGAACAGTAGGAACAGTAGGAACAGCAGGAACAGTTGGAACAGTTGGAACAGTAGGAACAGTTGGAACAGTTGGAACAGTAAACAGTTGGAACAGTAGGAACAGTAGGAACAGTTGGAACAGTAGGAACAGTAGGAACAGTTGGAACAGTAGGAACAGTAGGAACAGTAGGAACAGTTGGAACAGTAGGAACAGTTGGAACAGTAGGAGCAGTTGGGGAAATGCTTAGCACGTCGCGTGATCGTGCGACCCACGTGCATGACCTGAGGTTAGTTTTATATGTGTGTCGATTTGAGAGAACGTCTCAAAATTCACAAGCTAAATCTAATTACTTGTTTTAACTAACATGCGGATGTTGAGAAATAAAGCAGTCATTGTCAACATGAGAGCTTCAAAATTGAGGCTGGTCAACTAAGAAGGACACTAAGCGTTTTTCATTTAATTTTGTAGCCCTGATACATTTCAAAATATCAAATGTGCTGTTTTTGAAATAAAGTTGCTTTCAATGAAAACGAGCAAGGGCTTAATACATGATGAGAAGCCAAAATCGTGCACCCCATTTACAAGTCTTAATATGATCCATTGAACAATACCAACCAATGTCTGTCATTTGTCTGTTATATATAAGTTTTCAAATCAGATTTGACCAATTGATGCGCGCCCATGTCCGGTTGTAGATCATAACCACGACTAAACATCTTAAAGGGACATTAGTACGTTTTTCTCTCGCTCAAATAAGTTGATGAAAAGTATTTGAAAAATAATGTCAGTAATAGGTACACACCCTTTTCTCTTCAGAAAATCAAGTTAAAAAATTAGTGTATATGGTTTGGTAAAGCCATGGGAATAGTTTATGTAATTCGAAATAATAATATATGTTCACATTAAAATGGCCGCCATGCACTTTTTGCTTTATACGTAACAGCGTTATATACCAATGCGGATAATTGGTTCATGTAATGAGATGTAAAGTAAATATAAAGGATATAAACTATCATAATAAATGAGAATTTGCAAAAAAACGTGTCACTATACTGAATAGATTAGCACTGAAAGGGTAATCATGACCAGTCCTTAGTATTTGCAGTCGTATCAATTATAATTGATAGTGTACATACAATCTAATTATATCTCATAGTCGATTATTGTTTCGTTACTTTCTGTTCAATGTTTCATTAGTTCGATGATGAAGCTAATTGTCTACCTTTGAGCCATTGCGAACTGTGCTGACGGTCGCAGGAAGGATTACTAACATATTCCCCTGAATTCTATCATTATACATCATATTAACCACGCTTTGGTGTTAACGTGATGTCATTTACTTTCGCCGGACTCAACAATATAGCTTTTTGTTAGGAATAATGGAATTAGGGTCTGCAGATTGTGATGTTAAAAAAACATGCATTTCCTGAGTGTTTTGGATATGTTTAGATGTAAAATCATGTGTGTTTGCTAAAAATGGTTGATTCTTTGACAACTATTTTGGTGTACAGCGGGAATTGAATTATTGTTTTCGAACTTCATACATAACTTTGATTACCAATTGCACATCCGCTATGTCAATGCACGTGTAAATGCATTATTCCATCTAAACCATTATGCAGGTTCCCCCTGTCAGTATTCATGTTAAAAGTAGCTGAAATAGTATACACCCCGAGTCATTACATCTGGGCATTGCCATCCATCTCATTTATGTTTTCGGAAGTAATTTAGGACCTGGATTTCAATCTTGTCGAGCATTGTGACACGGTAGCATTAAAAGTACATTAAATATGTTGTTGGAATCACATAAAATCAAACGTTATAAATGGTATTATTGTATGTAGATGAACTGACTGTTACCATTTTAAAACTAGGGTTTTCGGTATAATGACAACATCAAGATGTGAGTCGCGATTGTAAGGCCAAAAACAATCTTATCTTTGTAAATACGCGTTCGATTTTTATGTTTTATGGCTTATTTAAAATGAAAATCTATTGGCTGTGATGTGGTATATGATATTGAAGGACAATATGATGACAACTTTCTGAAAATTTATTTAAAACTGAAATTGGGAGTTGACCTCGTTTCACCCCTTTACTAGTTTGTATAGTATACATGGCTTGATCATCGATTTCATGTGCTTGCTAGTCGCCTATTTTGAGGGTGCGAACAAAATGTGATATATTTCTCCCCTGTTCCAACGCCTATTCTAATTACACCGGATGTATTGTTATGTAACATATTCCAATAACAAATAATGATGCAACATTCTTCAAGCATATTCAGATCACACTTGAAATATGTTATATTGTTTACAGGTAGTAATTAACTTATTACATTATGCTGACTTGTATTCACCCCATGCACTTGTGTATATGTAATAAATGTGCAGTAAATGATTTCAGACATGCAGATACAAATTATAAAATATGATTGTTCCAAAATGCAAAACTAGCAATACAAACGGGTTGATTTAATTCAACAACATGCACAAAACGTATTATAGTTCTATAGTATAATTTCCTTCCTCGCCGACATGTGTTCGTTATCAAACTTGAATAACTCGATGCTAATGATAAATAATTCATATAAATCATATCAAATATAGCAGGAGATCTACACTGCATCTATGACTGAACTAGTTGTTGATTGACATTGTTAAGACGATAAAAGAACGGATTTTCTTCGATAAAACCACGAGAACGCATATATGCGTATTTTGCTAAATAAGAGCTGCTTTCAGCTAACGCACATATGCGTCTTTCGCTGCATTAGAGCTGCTTTTAGCTGACGCATATATGCGTTACTCGCTGTGAGGAGCTGATTAATTTGTCGCATATGTGTAGGGCTTCCACGGGTACTCGAGCACGAGTCGGGTTTAGTTGGACTCGAGTCCATTTTCTGGGACTCGAGGACTCGATAAAAGATCACATTAATTTCACATTAAATTTAGTCGCCTTGTGAAAGTTTAACATGTCGTGCCTGAAAAGATTTAACGACAACTGCAGTGGACCCTGTATGTCGTGGTACCTGAGGGACAAGTTCTATACCACGTTACAAGTGAACAGTCACATCAGCCTTGGCCACATCAGCTACATTTGTACTTTCATTATCACAGCCACAAAGTTCAGTTAAAATCGTACAATGCAACCAAATAAAACATTGAATTGATGATATCAGATAAAGTTTATACCAACAAATGTAAATAAATATGAAGCTAATATGGTCAAGTTTGTCGATATACTGATGTAAGAAATTAAACTTGTGTTTATTAATTGTATGTTGGTCGAGTTGACAAGCGACAGTAGACAGGTTTCATGTCTAATAATGAATGTTACGCTTTTTCATAACGTAACATAAATGTATTCTGTTATTATTTCAGTATGTTTGTGAAATAATAGGTAATAATCGAAATCTTATATCACTATACAGAATAATGATAATGGCACCGACATTTGAGGTAAAATATTCCATGTCAACTGTATGGTCAAATCACCATGGGCACAACCATTCAAAATGCGAGAATTTTGCTTGGACATAACTCAATCCAAATATGGAATATGAAACGAGTTACAGATCTAGCAGGAATGTAAATCTATAAGCGGTCCATTTCTTAGTAGGGATGTGAATTTGTCTATGAATTGTTGACATTGAATAAATAGTATCTTTCTAAAGCAATGTACAATTAAGATAATATTTTTATTGTAAATTTTGTTTGTTTATTATGTCTTAACTATAAATATTAATTATCTAAATCTCAACCATTTTCTACTTGCTTCCCTTGATGAAATTATCACGACCATTCTTTGTTTATAAAAATGGCGGCCTTAGTCTTATACACTGCAATGATTTTCAAGATTATCGATTATGGTTTCGACTATATACATTAGATGTCAAATTCCTTCCTAACCATTCCACATCTAGATTTCTCACACTTGATGTGAAACTTAGAACAACGACACTGTCACACATTTATTCAAAATGGACTCGAGTCCAGCTAAACCCGACTCGTGCTCGAGTACTCGAGTACCCGTGGAAGCCCTATGTGTGACTCTCGGCCTTAATTAGTTAACAACGAGAGAAACTTCATTTGAAAGAGCCATCCGCAATCATATTAGAGAACAGGTGATTAATCAATAGCTGGAGACGTTGAGAGATAATGAGGGATTAACGCCTCTGTAATACATCAGTGACCAGCATTGTGTACAATGAATTTATATGAAATGTCTCCATGTGAAAGAAAAAAGATATTAGTATCAACGTACTTAATACGTCATGTCACTATATCAATATACCTCTTTATCATAGAAATTATTTAAGTATACAACGGTAGACAGGGTATCGACAAGCAAGGTGTGAACAGGGACCTACAAGGTAGGCAGTGTCTTGTTTGCGAATGTCGAGTAAACATATTTTCGAAAAGTATAATATATAATGTGGATCCTGTCTTTCGATACATTAAATACAATTTAATTTTGATAAATTGATATACTTTTTCAAATGTATTCCCAATTTCAATTTCAATTTCAATTTCAATGTTCAATTTCAATGTTCAAATGGATTCCCAAATTCTGGAAAAGGCCGTACATTTTGATGTTACATATGAAGATCATATTTGTACATCTCTGATGTAAATTATAATTTTAAGTAGAATCAAATTGTAATGATGTTTTAGGTTCTGCATGTCGACATGCTTTCAACAGTCATCAAATCTTTGTTAAACTTTCCTTTCAAAATATTTCCTCAGTCTCTTCAAAAACATTTTAAAAGTCATACATTTGTAATACAGCATCAACATTTTAAAAAGTTTGTAACAAAGTTACTTTTAAAAAAAAATCATGTTTACTGCATGGTGCAATAACACTTTTGTTTTTATGAAAGTCACCATTTCGCATGAAATATCGATGTATGTTTGGAATAAAGTGAAACTAAATTTAAAAGTGAATTGTTTGAACAAAGTAAATATTTCTTAAACATTTTCAAAATCTTTTTTTATTCATACTTATAGGTTCGAAACCAATAATTTCAACACATATTTTCACTCTTTTGATCAGTTTTTGGTTTTCATCAAAATTAATTTGAAAAAAAAAGTTAATTTGTAAAAGTTAATTACAATAACACTTATTTGCAGTAGTTTGAATGAATTTATTGGCGACTGGTTAATGTTTAGTTAAAATATATTTGTTTAATGTAACAGGGTTAACATGAAATTACACCAATATGACCCTACCATGTTAAAATGTTGTACATGTGTGCGTAATGAGACACATCTATTGATTTTCACGTAAATTAACATTTTTTTTTTTATCCAAATTAAATTTTTTAAAGAATTAAGAAACTAAAAATTTCCTTTAAAAAACCTTGGTAGAAGTAGTCTTTGACTGATGACTAAAGGCCAGCACTACTCAGTTTTTCAGCACGACGTCGAAAAATCATTGTGATAAAACCAACAGAGGTGTGTACTTACTTTTGTACTGTCCTCCGGTTATAGATCCTTCAGATATTCAGCTGAATTAATCCTCCCCTACTGACATAACAGTTGATGCCATCTTTCTCAAGTATCACGACTCCGCTAATGGTATTCCTGATTGTTTGCTACTGGCGTTTTTTCGCGATGTATTTTAGATTCAAATGCTTTACAAATTATTATATTAGGTTTTCAACAGGAAGTCAGAAGGACCTGTTGTCTTTATCCAGATTTGTATTTTATTTTTTATATTTGCACCCGGTTTTGTGAGGCGGATTCTGAAATAACTGCTGCATTGTTTTTAATTAAATTAGCCGAATAGTAGACTGTTTCAAGATCTCGCCCTGTTTAGAGATTTATGTTGTAATATCGACTTTGTTCGTGATAATCGTACTTTTGAAATTTTTGAAAATGAAAGTTCAAACCTCATTATCTCGAAAACTATAAGAGTTAGTTCCTTCACTAAAATGTAGACGACAACATTTCACATCGACATCATTCCCCATCTGAAAGTTCTGAATGTTCTAGGTTTTGACAGTATCCAAAAACCTTCATCCCCGGACCTGCACTACATACAGAGTTGTACCCTAGATCATTGTGAAGCCAATATAAGACTATGTAAATTGGATCATTTGCTGTTAATACCTGGTATAGTTTTTAAGTTTTATAGGGGGCATTGCAAGTCCTTTTTAAAAAAGGGATTCATGTTGAAAGGGACGCCAATCGATCATAATTTTATTTCAAACTAAACATTGCAATATGTTCCACATTACTAGAGAAACATTGACTAAAAACTAGATTTTTCTATTTTAAGAGGAACATTTTCTTTGGATAATTATTTTTCGTAAACACGAAAGATAACAATATGATTGGCAATGTAATAAAACAACTTTCAAACACACATATATATATAACGTGTCTTTGAGTGACAGGTCATTGAATATTGTTTTTTTTATTTTTATAAAATCGTAATTTTCATCGAAGTTGAAAAAACTGTTACAAACTGAACAAGTATTCTAAATATCGTTTACTTAACACAAGCCGCAACCACGTCTTTTGTGTTGATCTGTATTATAAAAAAACACAGTTATGTGTTAAGCTTCAAACATGGACAATATATCTAGTGGTCCAAAATATGCATGTTTAAGATTAATTTAGTCCAAAGGAATATAAAACGTCATCAAAATAGCCAATCAAAATATGGTTTACTGTTGTGTGCAGGGGTCTCAGTCAAATGAATTTCATCTCGATTAAAATGATCCAGTAAAAGGAGTGTTTCTTAAAGGCGCTGTGTCTACTTTGAGCGTATTATTGCTTTTTTAAATGTGCCATGTATTATTAATGTTTATTATATATTGTTATGTTAGAGTGTAAATAACTCATTACACGACCCGATAAGCCTTATCCATAGAAAATGATTATCGGTATTGGAAGAAAATGGTGCGACGTCTTAAGCGACAATGTTTTGGAACTTTTCAATGTTAGAGGTAGATTTGTAGGGTGGGTTTTTAGGTATCTTTACATCAGTCAAATCACTTGAACTACCTTCAAGCGGCCATTTTAATGTGAACACCTTACGAGGGGTCGCTCAATGCCACGAAACGAAATAAATCTAGTATTTGGCAACATTCATTAAGTATTCTATTTATTTATATTGTACTCCATTAATCTTAGTGTAGCGGGGTGAACTATCAGTATTTTACAAAACAACTTGTGTGAGACAATATATCAATCGAAATAACTCTATTGAACAACATTGCCTGGATACGGCGGTCAATTCAAGCCATGGCCACATAACCTGTCCGGTCAACGATGCAACATTGTAGCTTATTATATTCTCTATAATCTCCATACTGTGTTCATCAAATTAGATGAGCTTTTAGCAACCATTGTATACTTGGACCATTATTTATGCAACTCGGTCTCATCCTGACTTGTGTTGTTCATATAGCGTCTGTAAAACAGAGGTACACCCAAAGAAGCCCTGTTTTAGCATTCTTCAAACAGAAATAGTGTATTAAGAGTATTTTTTTTTTGTATACATCGGTACCTGAGTAGCTCTCATGTCATTTGCTAACATAGTGGAAAGTATTTCAAGCTATTAAAAGTCTTTTTATGTTGAAAACGAACAGATGAATTTCAAGTGTAACAGAAAAGTAAATCTATTACGGTGAAATATAAATTACGAACCTTCATAGCTTTACCCCGCCAAATAGGCATTTACTTTTCAGAATTATTGTATTCAAAATAAGTAAATAGTTGTTTAAGAAACGACCATAGTTTGGAGTGGCTGTTATTGGTTTGTATGACAAGGGGGTATGCACAGTATCTGCAAACACAGGGACATGTAGGGTCGATTTCAAAACATTTACTCATAATTTGAACTTTTAGATGAAAATATCTACATGTATTTATGACTCATATAACATGTGTACACAGAAGACTTGTTTAGAATTATTTGCTTTAATTTTCTTTAATAAGCTTTGAGTGTATCTAAAATTCAATTATTGTGAGATTTCAGCTACATTTACGGTACCATGTCTCAATATTTACAGTTTGAGGTTTTTACTCTTGGCCTGCGTTCGTTTAGAACTTAGTGTGTCGAACGACCCTTGTGTCACTCGCGTGTACACTCGTGAATCACTCGAAGCCCCTCCTGCTAAATCGAGGATGCATGATTTTAGTGCTTTCGTGGACGGATTGAGCCACTCGTTTTTGGGTTAGATAATCCTTTTCATCACAGAATAATTGGGCAAATGAATAAAATAATTTACTGGGTAATTATAATTCATTTTTTTTATCAAAATGCTGAGCCTATAATAACTCTGTCGACCATATTGTTTGACGCCGGGCAACCAAGTGTGATAATCTTTATCATTCGCGATAAGTGGCAACTGAGCATGCGCAGCTGTCCCCTCGAGTGAGTCATTCTTAATTTATTTTACCTACACATTATTTTATTACAAATTTTTAATTATTATTATTTATTATCTCTGTTGTATATATCATAGTTCATGTATTTTAATAGTGTCTCGTAAGCCAATATTATGGCTGGGTGATATGTTATATCCTATATGTTTTACAATTGATATTTTACCTGTAACATATCATGTGACACTTAAATAAAATATTTCTGTCTGTCTGTCTGTCTGTCTGTCAAAAGGAACACAGCCCTGACGACACATCTCCTATTGTGTACTATGATGGTTCTCACCCATGTCTCATCTTGTTTCATAAGACCCGAAGCATTTTGTCACGTTTCCTTTTTATTCATTCAAAAATAAGTTAAATTTATGATATTTATTTCAAATTAAATTCAAATGTATTATGTCAAATACAATATTTGTTTAGACATGCAATGTACAAGTTCTGCTTGGACCACAAACTATGGATTAGTCATTTTCGTCAACGAATGTTCTCTGTGAATATGAATAGTCGCAGTCTCAATTAAATAATTTAGTTAAATAAAGAAGTTGATAATCCTACATGTAAATAATATGATGAAGATATTAATTAATCGTATTTTATAATGCGGTTTCATACACAATCGTCTAGATTCCAGGCGTTCATGGTTTTGAGACAACCCCTGGGAGTTTCATTAGGTCGTTATTACTATAAAAAACACATTATCAATTGATTTAATGACATAAATTGACTTCTTTCTAAGTCTAAAACGAGTTGATAGATATCATAGTGCTATCTGAAATCGCGGGATACCTATAAATCTACCTTTCACATTGAAGAGTTCCGTCACTAATACCGATAACCGTTTTCTTGATATGGCTTATCGAGTTGTGTAATTAGATGTTTTACCCTTTGACGCAATAATATATTGTATACACTTAATAATAAATGGCACAAATTAAAATGCAAAACGTGCTACAGCGCCTTTAAAGTATGCTATGAGTATGCAGGTTGATCGTTACCCTCCAGACATTGACATGCATCTAACGAAGAAAGAATTTCTTTCAGAAAAACCATACGGGTAAATGTAAGGAAATACGTGAAAAGTAGTTTTAGAAATATAAATGAGTATTTTTAATGTATATATTTTGTTTTACAGATTCGTCAAAATCGCAAAATACATGAAGGATTAACAGAATATACAAATGGTTTAGCATACTGCTGCATATAAAAGATATGACAACGCATCAAGGTACAGACGTTGTGGCGATTGTTCTGTACTCCGTGTTCTCTGTTCTTGTTATACTCACCAACGGCATCGTCCTCATCGTCATCATCATGTCACGTGATCTCCATCTACCTACTTTATGGAATATTGCCCACATGGCGGCATGGGATTTTGCTTTTGGGTTACTCTGGATGATTTTCGTTGTTCCGTCAAAGGTTTTGAATGCTTTTGCGTATGCGGAGGATTACAAATACGCATCAACCGTAATAATTGCGTTCACTAGTGTACAGAGCCTACTCAACATCGTGGTGATGCTTGTGGACAGATATATCGCTGTCAATCATCCATTGCATTACCTGAGACTCATGTCACCAAAGAGAACCGCATTAGCAGCTGTCATCACAGTCCTTACCAACATCCTTCGAGTTATCATGGCGTCTCTAACTAAAGATGATGTTGTGTACAACAATGCACTTGGAGTTGTTATCCCAACAACTCCAAATTTAAAAACATATGTTACAGCAGGATTTGTTCTAATGGCAGGTGTCATCATCGTCATTCTCCTCATTAATATTAGTCTTGTGCTGAGAAGAAATCGACCAAATGCACACAGAGGAAGGCAAAGGATTGGGTCACAACAGTTAACATGCACCATGTTTATATCAATTCTTGTCAACATCGTGTGTTCCATTCCTCTAGCAATTGCGCTCAATTTCGAAATAAATGAGGGGAACAGCGTCGTGTTTCAAGCAGGAGTGACCTGTATGCTATCAAACAGTCTGTGGAACGTCTTCATTTATGCCGCCACCTACCGTCCTTTCCGAGATGCCTTCCTAAAGCTTTTTTGCCCTTCGATCTTCAGAGAACGTGCAAGACGTGAAGTCAATCTCGAATTCCGAATGAATAGACGCAACGTGTTTACAGTGGAATAAGGACATTTACCTTAACTCCAGATTGCAGTATATGAACATACAGCTTGGCTTTTAGTTTTAACTTTGTAAAGCTGAGATATATGACAATTGTGGCAAATTAAGCATGCTGATAGTTGGCCATAGATTTTGATGTCTCAATAAACACCAAATACAATTTAATATGACGTCCATAGGTTTGATATATGAATATGTGTATGTGCGTGCGTGAGTGTGTTTGTGTGTATCTTTATATGGGCTTCTCTTTGGTTATGACGTATTCAATTTAGTTTGAGATAACTCCGAGAGTGTTTATAGTGGTAATAAGACGAATTTGGGGTAATATCTTTCTTGGGCATGAGTGTTGTAAACACACTATGACATCTACGCGAGTGTTTTAATTTCTTTATTACCAATAGTATCAGAATGTATGTACGAACATGGATCCAAATTGCAAACGTGTTTATGTTTAAAAATCTTATCACTAGTAAAAGTTTCACTTTATTAAAACGGGAGAGGGAAATTCAGTTTATTACTGGAGAGCATTGTCAAGTCTAAGTGTAATTCAATCAACCATGACCTTTATAATGAGTAGTGTAGATATGTCGTGTTGACGCAATGTAACTTATCTAAATGTGTCTCTCTGCTTAGTACGTGCCATCTGTACCTGAATAAATGTAATTCAATATTGAGGGTGTCCTCAACTGGACAACGTGTTCCCAATCCTTTTCGTTGTGAATAAAAGGCGTTTAAAGTAACAGATGCATCGTCTTATCTTAAATGAAATCTTTACTATTCACAATATGACAAAGACATCTCAAAATACATGTATATAGAATAGACATAGTGGTATTCTGGAGGTGAGAAAATAGAACTAAAACACAACTTATTTATTGCATCGAATGTTAGGTCCTGCACGTTGAATTATTGTATTATTTGTATAATGTTCACCTTACCTAGTTTACCCCCTCTTGATGATCTTTAGAATGTTTTAAAGATCTGATGAAATGCATTTTTGTCGAGAATGACAGATGATTACCTCTACGTATATTGAACATCGGAACAATTGAGCATAAAATCGAGACAATATACACTTGCATTTGATAATTAAAACGATTTTAATTTACCCATTTTAACACTATCGCATTCAGTTGGGCGATTCATTTTGTAAATGCTCACTGAGGCGTGACTGTGATAAGCGACAGACGGGGCCGGCTAGACAGCTACTCCGCCGAGTCTCGTTAATTAATTAATGATGATTATCACTGCCGCTAAATGCATTTATGAGGTGTATTACATCGCCAAAAAGACATGTTTATGTAATAATTGTGTAATTGTCATCTGCGGAATTACCTAGTTGGATATCTAAACATTCGATATATGGGAAATTTAGGTTGGTTTATTGAAGATTTCTTTGTGAAATTAACAATCAAAATCGTAATCATGTTGAATTATGACTATCGCCGAAAATCAGATTCCTCCTGATACGTCACAGAAGTCATCCGTTCGGGGGCCACACCCCCGCATACTTTCATTCTGGTCGCTGGGCCTAAATAAGGCGTTTTTTTAAAAAGCCGTATATAAGTAATTTATAGACCGATTTCAGAAATTTAAAATCGAGCAATTTCAAATTGACATCCCATTTTAATGAATCCGATTTCGAACATATGTCATTTCATCTATCCTTTAAAAACATTTTCATATGTATGCGATTTTTATTTATTTATAAAATCTATAATTTAGAATCCCCATGGGTCAAGGAGTCTGCACACGACTTTTCAGCTCTCTGGACCATTTTGAGCTGGAGAAGAAGATGAAAATAGGTTTTTAAGGATGTGACCCCTGTGACCCCATTTGGTCACAGGGGTCACGAAATCTACAATTTAGAATTCCCATTGGCCAAGGAGTCTGCACACAACTTTTCAGCTCTCTAGACCTTTTGGAACTAGAGAAGAAGATGAAAATAGGTTTTTAAGGATGTGACTCCTTGTTTCCCCATTGGCCAAGGAGTCTGCAAATAAAATTTCAGCTCTGTGGAGTCATTGGTTCTGGAGAAGAAGTCGAAAAAGCACAAAGTTTACGGATGGACGGATGGACGGACAGACGGACGCCGGACACCATGCCATGCCATAAATAAGTTTCGAAAATAACGTTTGACTGATTGACGCGCGCCACACGCTATGTATTGTCTTGTTTTCGATCAGGAATCGACACTTTTACCTTTATATCGCCGGTATACTAATTCGACTATCACCAACATGGCAATTTTCGGCAAAAGTCAACATTTCTCGTTAAAATAACACATTGTACAACACATTTTATAACATTGACATATGTGACCCTAAACAGCAAAATGGATGTACCTTCAAGAAGTGGAGTTGAATTTTCGAGGGTTTGAAAAATACGTTATTATTTATGGGAAAAAGTGATAAGTTACATGTTTGTAAATATAATACTCAATCTTAGTTTTTCGTATAACTAGAAAGTAGAGATGTGACTCTTTGGTGAATAACTAAGCATTTATTTAAATAACGAATCTGCGGTCGCATCAGTCATTAATTGTTATAACATTCGTCATATGAATAACGAATAACAAATATCTAATCCGCTGCTGACTCTCTCGTCTTCCTAGCATCATACATACTTATAGTTCATCCGAAGTTCAATCATAATTTTGTTTCTCAATTAATACAGAACAATGACCGTAGCATTAACCCACATGTCAGTCAGAATACTTGTCATCAGCACATAAACAGGGACAAGGGATCGTCAAGCAAAGCTACATTACTTCTTAGTAAGGAGGAGTCAAGATCGGATTATTTATTTCATACATTAATGAAAAGATGAACTTCACTTTACCAATGTGCCACATGCCATATGACAATATGAGACAGCTTACTGACCAAACAAGGCTTGTTTACAAAATGGATCTCCGTACGTCATCAGTTCAGGCTCGATATATGCAAAATATCAGTTTATCAGGAAATAAACAAACCTGACCTCCTCGTCTTGCAAGGAACCTTCCCACAAAATTTCAGATTTAGGGTAGAATTACAATTTTCTGAATACTAAATCGAAAGTGAGGAATGCTTACGGAGACGGTGGATTGACAACATCCCATGGACGTCGGATGACGTCACACGGTGGATTGACAACATCCCATGGACGACGGATGACGGCACACGCCATAAGCTCAGCCTGATAAACTTGTATATTCCATGTTTCCATTGTCCGAATAATCTGTACAATGCAATTTTATAATTAGTTTTCGACCGGAGCCCACGAGGCCGTTAGTAGTGGCTACGTAGTTACTAATCTAAGCTATACCATTAGCCTTGACCAGCGTAACTGTACACAAGATTTAACCTTCTGAAGCCAGTGGTTCTTTGGAAAAAATTGAGAATACAAAAAGTTTACATTTGGACCCATGAACGCCAGGCGCATATCATGCAAAACGCCTATGGGCTTTTCAGGCCTGATGAACTAAAACAATACTAGTATATGCGAAATGACACAAGCATATGATAACATTAATATAACAAGTGTAGAAGCGAGCACAGCTCACATGCCCCCGCTTCCAAATATAGTTTGACATAATTGAAAATAGGAAAAGCACATCTATGGGAATGACTAACCTGTGACCTGTGTTCAAGAGATAACTGTTAAGTAATGTCTCAATGGAAACCGCCACAAATAAAATTCAGAAATAGGTCTAACCCTCTAACGGCAGATCTAGGCACTGTTGGGATGTGTATGAAGTTTGGTGTAACTAGAATGTATAATTTTGGAGATATGTTCCGCAGATAATGACTGTTTTGGTTATGTTTCTATGGAAACAGCAAACACATAAAATTCGGAAACAGGTCTAACCCTCAAAAGGCACAATTAGAGATCATGGCTAACATGTGTAGCAAGTTTGGTGAAACTAGCATGTTAAAGGTACATCCATTGTGTTGTTGGGAGTCAAATTTGCCAAACTTTATAAAAGGTCTTACTTTATCGAGAAGTACCAACTGTTACCGAAAACTACCATTTTGATCATATTCGGCTTTGTATTTTGACGATATGAAGGTAAAAGTGTCGATTTCTGATCGAAAACCGGACAATGCACCGCGTGTGGCGCGCGCCAATGAGTCAAACGTAATTTTGGAATCTTATTTAGACCAGACAAAATAATAAATTTGGGTGTATA
Source organism: Gibbula magus (assembly GCA_936450465.1). NCBI lineage: Eukaryota > Metazoa > Mollusca > Gastropoda > Trochida > Trochidae > Gibbula > Gibbula magus. The sequence continues at coordinate 27,520,369 of OW388294.1, forward strand.
ATGTTTAATAGGTCATATAACTACTGTGCATGTAAATAGGATGTGCACTTTCGGTTTCCGCACATTCATAATGATGTTACTCGATTTTAATTGGAAACTATTAATTATGATATATTTTGCGATTGGGGATGAATATGCAAGCTGAGTGAATTTGTTTGTATTGTAAACAGCACATATGGTGTGTTGGGACGTATTAAAGCCAAAATTTGTTTTATGAAACACAATGGATGCACCTTTAAGTTTGGGAGATATGCTCTGCACAAAGTTTTGTGACTGACGGACAGACAGATAGACGGACAGAATGAACGCTATATATCCCCGCTTACGCTGCAAGGCGGGGTATGAAAACCACACATGGACAAATACGCACATCAATAAAAAAAAACAAAAAAAACTTACAACACAATGGCTCTTCTACACTAAAAACTGTAAAAACATAAATATATTAATCAATTATGATAGTGATTTTAATGTTTAAAGTCGTTACTATTGCTTGTGTTACTAGTGAGTTGAGGTTGGAACAAGTGAACCATTGGTTGTACTGCACTGAAATTCAGTGTTGCATTGCACCCAAACCTTACTGCATGTTGAACAGTTCTCTACCGTCGACAAATTTGCAGATGCGACGGGATTAGAAGCCGAACGCGCTATAACCACTGCGCTATCGGAATTCAAATGGAATAGACTAGATTCTACTTGGGTCTTCATGATCGTCGATCTTCAACTCGACCTTTCATTGCGTTTGTTTAACATTTTTATTTCAGTCACAAAGTGACAAAACATCGACATTTGACACCAACAAAACACCAGCAAACCAGCAAAATAGCAATTTCTTTTCAAACTTCAGATTCAAATAAACAATCTTTTAAAATTTCGAAGCTTTACACTAGCCATTCTCTTCCCACAGAGGTCAATCCTTTCAGATTTCCGTTAGGATCTGAAATCTGAAGGGAGTGACCGCTGTGGGAAGAGAATGACTCCCAGCATGAGTTAGATTCCACTTTCTTTTTTAGAATTTTTGTTTACGAAGTCAGGACCAAACAACAAACATGTTCAATGAAAAACAAACACAAAACATTGCCCAAGTACTCATTTGTAGTCAGAAGTATGATTTCTATGTGATGGTCTATACACTGTTGATAGACAGCGCGAATATTGAGGACGCATATGAAGCTGTAATAAAATCTCAACTTTCTCTCCAGTTATGGCTCCATGTTTAAATTTCTTTCCGATCTGTATCGTTATTACTCCTACGAGATACTGATATTACATAACTTCTTTTCTTAACTTATACTTATAAATGATTCAATATTTCTTTGTTTAGGCCATGTCTATTTGTAATTTGAAGAACAAGTTCTGATACGGCAGACCAACACTAATAGTTCAGATACAACACTAAGTACTCAGTACAAGTATGTTTTATTTTAAATAAAATTTATAAAAAAGTATGTTTTATTTGTTGTCAGCAATAATCTGAAGCACTCGCGTAAAGCTGTTGAAACATGACACAGAAGCTACTGACCCAGTTACAAAGTCCAGTATTTGGTGCATCAATTCACGCAAGAATTATAACATGACACAGAAGCTACTGACCCAGTTACAAAGTCCAGTATTTGGTGCATCAATTCACGCAGGAATTATATCATGACGGGACACTGCAATTGACGTACCTGGGTTTTTATTAATTCCACAGCGACAGTTTCATCGAGGACAGCCATGATTACTTTACTTCCGTTTTCTCTGCAGCAAAGTTACAAGGAGTCAAGGAGCTCAAGTTGCCCTATGACATCATTTCGTTTCCAAAAATAGACCAATGCCAAGGTCATTTAATATGAACGACTACTATAAACCGATGTTTCGAAACATACTTGAGATTATCGAAAATACCTGGTACGTCAATTACAGCTATGTTCGATGCCTGTGATATACAGGTACGAGTAGTACAAATTATTAAGAAGGTTTCGGAGTTCAATGACAGTAACATTTCCAATTTATGTCACAAATCAATTCAATTTCCTTTCAAACTATTTAAACAACAATGTCTGTATATTTATGAAGATAAAAACAATTTTTCTTAGAATTGGTTCACCAAACAACTTTCAGAGGACAACATGCGGGTATCACGTGCTGCCCGATTTGCGCTGTTTGACACTATCTGCACGTGCGGAACGCCTCTTTGCCCAATCGGCAGCCACAAACATTTCGAAGACGACACGCGTGAAGCACGCTTTCCACGTGATAGCCGATTATGTACTGTTTGAACCAAGGAATTATGGTCTCCACGTGTGAACGATCGCGATTCTCTCAGAAGACTCGGAAAATTGTTTTGTGGTCAACAGTTACATCTGTTGTTCAGTTACTTAAGTATTTAGAGGAACAAACTTTAATTGACAAGGTCCATATTAAGTTTTGAATTTCGTCACCAAATACTATTGAATCGATAGATATCTATTTCATAAAATACTGTTTCTGACTTAATTGACAGGTGGTTTGTTTCTGACATTTAAGTTTATTGACAGAAAACGAAAGCCCATATTTTGAAGAATGGGATTATTTTGTGTCAGTTTCATATCATGCATTAAATTTTTAATTTTATCATTGCGTGTATTAAACTATTTCACGATAAAATGTTTCTGTTCAGGTTCATGCGCCTTTATGTTACGTTCACCTTTGCAATCCAACATCCTCATGTAGGGAAGGGCAGCTAGAACGAAGGCCCGGGAACCACGATACACATATAATAAACATGTGGTTAAATGGAGTGATTGCGTAAATTTGATAATGTACATCAATAAATAACATTATTACACACGTGGTGAACGTACAACTAATGACATATTAATCTCTAACGTCACACGTGTGTCGTATCACGTTAACCTGTGTCGTAAAAACGTGACCCCAAATTCCATCTCTGATTGGATAACCAATGACCTCTCAGTAAGGGTCAAGTTGAAACGGAACTACTTTTGAATTAAAAACAAACACGTAACATTTCATTTTCACAACTTTATATGCTTGATATATGCGTCAACATAGTTGTCAATGCTTTAGAAAGTTCCCGATTTGACCAGTATGCAATATTCATATCGCGTGTTGACTATACGCGTTTATATTTGAAGCTATGGTTAGAGGTATCCCCCTTTCTCACTAGAGGCGCTAGTGTCGTCCGCCATTGAGGTGCTGATTGCAGGCTTTGTATGGAGATCAACAAAAAGAGTTATATAAAACATGGTTAAATGATCAAATTACCTTGCACTGTTTGAGTATATGAAAAAGCTGTCGAATTTGATTAATTTGAAGATTTTATTTATTGAAATTAAATCATGTCAAATTAGCCTACTGTACCAGAAATTCAACACTGAACATTTTTACAAAACTATTACAATGACATCATGAAATAAATGTCAATATATTTATACAAAAAACTACCCTTTTATGAAGAAAGTAATTTTGAGCTTATTACAATTATTTATATGAAAGGAGAATACATCAATTGGGACACTTGTCGCATATGCAAATTATACATGGAATTAAATATAATTATCTTCTCTTAACGATTATGAAAACAGAATAAATATACACAACTTTGTTCAGAAGATATCAAAAGGAAGGCACCCTCAGTACTTTGAGATGTTTGGGGAGAAACCGCACTTTCTGTCTAATCACTTGCTGCATCTTTATTTTTGTTGCGCATACGAAAATAGGCCTATACATGGAATTGAAGACAATTGTTTTGTATATGTATTTGCGATGAAAAAAAACATATAAAAAGTAACTTAAAATTCAAGAGTAATGTATGTCTACGTTTGATTGCCTTTTTTGAAAGAAATGTTTTACGTTTGAAGCTTGACGAATATCCGAAACTAGACCTACATTTCAAAAGCTTGCTTCCAGTTAAAATTTTAAATATAGCTTACAGCTAGTGTCGCGAAATATAAGAGGAAATTTATAGGATTTGTCTATGAAAGTTTCAACTAAATGCATGACAGAATATCGGATTCATATTGACAGAGGATGGGTCAACGTACCCCATCATAGATATCCCATCACAGTTTTTGTTTAACATGGATCTATTTGTTTAGAATGTTTGTTTATAAGTCAATGAGATTTGTTTCTGGAAATATTTAAAGCTATGTATCGTAGTTGTCACGAATTAAACGATGTCTTAAAATTAATTAATTCTGCTATAGTTTTAAAACGGTAAAGATTAATGTTTCTTAATATTGATAGCATTTTTGAAATTATTTTACTTAAAAATACGCTTTACCTGCAAATCAAAAGTGAACGTAAAGCCACAACACAAACATTATTAAGAGCCATCTGAAGAATTAGTTCGGAATTAATGTACAGACAAAATCCCCGAGTTTTTACTTCGTAACGTCCGAAATATATATATCTGACAATTTAGTCATGATACCAGTACAGAGTTTATATATAAACTAATTAACTTGCATAAACTATATACTTCCTATAGAGGGGGTCAGGGGGACATTTGCTCACCTTTTGACTATATGATCAGTACTAGCTGCCAATCGCAGCCTTTGTCACCCACGCTGACATTTTATCCCATTTTGTTTGAGAATGTGCGAAAAAGTCATGTTCATAATGCTACATGTAAACGTCGGTTACACTTGTCAATAAATGATAACACAGTTGATCTGGAGGTCTATAAAAGGACACGTAGTTTTGAAAAATCAAGGTCGAAAATGCCCCGGTTGTGTACAGCAGATCGAAATATTTCCATTGGTCGCATTGAGCCGGGGCAAAGTTTTGGAACAGAGGTATTGTTTCAAATATGCCATAAGTCAATATATGAATAATTTTCCAAGTGTGGAGAAAATCAATATTAAAAAGTTGTTACAATGTTTTTGTGACCAAGGAGCTGCACATTTTGGTAGAAATCTTACAATACAATTAAGCTGCGAACTTAAGAATAAATATTAAAGAATCAAATATTTCATTTTAATGTAACATTTAAGAACAAAATCGGACGTTGTTTTATCCGAATGATGTAGAAAATTGGGATACGGAAGGCTAAAGGTCCCTCAATTTTTAAGCACCTGAAGGCATATGTTTTGGAGATAAAATGTTAAGGATAAGTAGAATAGAAATGTTGATGCAGTGGTGAAGTATTACCTCATTTGATACCGAAAACGGTGGTTAGTGCTCATTTAGGTTTGGGCATATCTATCTAAACCCTATGTCATGTAATTGGACATATGGACCATCGATAAAGGTGATACTATGCTATAATTCAACAATTAATATACACTTACTAATTTCAAAATGTCACATCCGTCACGTGTGGGACATAAGCTTCCATAGCATGCCAATGCCTTCCGCAGCTACGAGTGCCTTCATTTACCAACGGTGCGTATTATAGGGTGTGAACTGAAGACAGTTCCAGGAGCGGTAGACCAAGGATGACCATACCGGCTCCGGATCGCTACATACAACATAATCGGCAGGCCACACCAACCGTCACTGCAACACAGGTGAATGGTTTGAGGAGAGTGTCGGCCCAAACCACCAGAAAGCGTTTACGTGAGGCCAATCTACGTCCACGAAGACCATTTGTCGGACCCGTCCTGATACGCCAACATCAACATCAGGTGGTGCACTAACGTGAGGATGTGGACTCTGGAAAACTTGACACGAGTCTGGTTCAACGATGAGTCCCGTTTCCGACTTTACCGGCGTGACGGAAGGCAAATTGTCTATAGACGAGGAAATGAATGTTTGGCTCCGAACTGCGTTCGACAGGTCGACAGTTTTGGAGAAGGAAGCGTCATGGTATGGGGAGAAACTACGGATCATACCATCATTCCCTCGTCTTCTGTCGACAATCGACCAACACAGAGAGCTGTTTCCACAGGACAATTCCGGCTATCACACAACTCGTGCAACAATGAATTGTCTTCGGAATTCCAATGTCAACATCTTGCCATGGCCCTCCAGATCGCCCGACATCAACCCTATCGAACATCTATGGGACCATCTTGATCGTCGTATTCGTGCACGTACACCTCAATCGCATACGTTTGATGCACTGACCACAGCACTACAGGAGTGGAGAGCAATACCCCAGGAAAGGATTCGCCGTCTTATCCGTTCTGTTCCGAAGAATTCGAAGTGCAATGCTGTGATTACAGCTCGTGGGGGAAAAAGTATGAAAGCATGATGCAAAAACACACGTTTGCTCTAGTGTAAATGAAAATTGTTCAGGTAAGTACAACAGGGTCAGAATTGATTGATTCAAAATCATAATGTTTCGCTTATATGATTTTTTTGGCGATAAAATGAGGCAACAACTGTATAGGGGACGGATTTGTTTTAGCATATTTCTCTCCAAATTGGTCAAAATCATAGTAAGAGAAACAGTCAACCAACTTTGAAATATCTCACAATCAAATAATTCATAATTTAGATATTTAGATGCCTCCATTTGGAATCTAACCCGGGTCAAGCTAACCACGCAGTGCTCCACTTGTGTTTCCAAGCACTAAATTTATGTTAATTGAGCAATATTTATGTATGACAAAGTGTAGGTGTATTCTCCTCATGACTCACTAGCCCATTAAGCAGCCATATATCCATTTGTCATGAAATACATAGAGACTTGTAAAAACGTGAGCTGAAACCATATTTTGAAAAGCAACAGCTGTTATATAACATGTTTCGTACCAGACCATTTGTTAGTCGAGGAGTACAAGCTTAAACAACAATGAAGTGTTGTTCTGTTTCTAGAAATACTGTCCGGGGAGGTTTGACAGTTCTTGGTGGATGCATGATCCATATGACATTAAGCACATCGTATCTATTTGGTAAGTTTGATAACAGAAATTTAGTTTTCGTTGGATTTCTAAAAATCTTGTTTATTTCATTTTTATATGCTTTGGATATGAACCAGTATTACGTTAACCATATGCACATGTATCTTTTACAGACAGGTTATGCCCAACATTAATTTTTGAAAAATAACATTTGAATGATTTTAACTTTCGCTTATTATTTTTTTTGTGGTGAAAATCCAGCTCATAGAAATTCTTAGACATCGGTACAGGTATAGCCAATGTCGGGAACACGATATGGCTAAATTAACACATATGGTTTATGTTTTTTCGGGGACAAAATGTGAAGCATGATGCAAAAATAAACGCATGTTTCTCTCCAAATTGGTCATGGTAAGAGAATCAGTAACCCAACTTTGAAATATCTCACAATCAAATAATTCATAACATGTACATGTAGTAGGAAGAGGAAGCAAGGCGTGTCGTTATTCGAAAGAACGAGACAATTTGTTAAACTTTTTGGGTAAAATCTTGACCTTAATGGAGACCGTGCTGCGTATGGAGAAGGAAAGTGATAACAACACATTTTTCAAATCTGTTGACCTGAATTTAAAGGCGCTGTAGAACGTTTTTGCATATTTTGTTTTCTCAAATTTGCTATTTATTATTAAAGTTTATACAACATATTGTTATGTTAAAACATCTTATTACACGACCCTTTCAGCCGTATCCATAGAAAACGGTTATCTGTATTGAAAGAAAATGGTGCGACGTATAAAGCGACAGTGTCGTGGAACTCTTCAGTAGGAGAGGTAGGTTTGTAGTTCTCATGCGAATTTGAGAGTTCAAACCGCAATATGGTTGACCATCCTGACATGGTATCATATTTAAAACTCTACTTTGAGTGTTTATATTGTAGGTATCGCTACATCAGTTAGATCACTTGAACCACCTTCGAGTGGCCATTTTAATGTGAACGCATTAAAATGGCCTCTCGCCGGGAAATGGACTCGCATCGCTTAACCGAACAATGATGGCATTTTACTGCGGCATTATTGAATGCCATGGCATTCTGCCATGTCGTTGGCGAATGCCACGGCAGAATGCTAGTAAAATGCCATGGTATTTTTTCTTAAAGTTAGGTTGCATGAACAAATAATTATCAAATATGCATCTACATGCTTAAGTTGTTATAAAAATGTAATTTGAAATTTGAGCGGTTGACTTAGGACTCTGCGATCCAATCCTAAGTTGTACCGATTGACATTTGTGTACATTCGTTTTAGAACTCTTTTTGTTGATTAAGGAGTAGCACGTATTTACCTTTTCTTGAGATCACTTTATGTCAGAGAGAAAACGTGCTACAGCGCTTTTAATATAACGAAGAATGAACACTTAGAAATCCGCGGGGGTCTCCTTGCTTTTTGTGGCAGCATTTGTTGTATTTTGTATTCAAAGTTAGTGGAAATGTTTGTTATGAAGACGAACATCTAATGTTTTTGGAAAAAAATCCACGTAGGCTAAACATGAGCGAACTGTAATTATTGCAATTTCTTTGAACAATAAAACCTTCATTGTGGAGTTTCTTACAAGTTGCAAGTGTCTGATGATTATTTATGAAAATATCAAAATGTTTAACATGACGATGCATTGTGCAGATTCTCATGACGGCTTACAGTACATACAGTAAGGAAAAGTTAATCAGATACTATTATTGTAACATGTAATACAGTCAGGTGATATAGAAGGTGACTCGTGTACACATCAGAGCGGCACATAGAATATGAAGAATAGAGACTATATTTCTGAAATAAAAAACCTGGATGCCGTTGTATATGTTGCATATGTCGTGTAATGAATTTATTTAGTCATTTTCAAAAGAATAGATTGTAAATAAGTTTTCAAAAGTTGATACAAAACCGCCTGTCCAAAAATTGGAAAACTGCATTTACAAACGTATATATTAAGTTTTTCAAAAAGGTGAGGCTCTGTGTCAATTAAGTCAAGTGCAGTCAATATAGAAGACACGCGAAGGCGCTAAAATTTAAATAAAAAACTGGATCCATGAAATCAAATATTGTTTTATTTGTATCTATATATTTTTTATTAGTAAGTACTTCATATTTAATTTTATAGGACATATTTCTTGTCCAACAATGAGACCTACATTTTAAATGAACATAAGATTAACTTTTTTCTAAGCTGTTGCCAATTTATCTGAAATTGAACACAAAATATAATACACACATGAGAATATAAATTTATGTAATACTGGCCGAGTAACCATATTAGTTTACTATGTATTACAATATTATACAATGTAAGAACTTGAATTTGTAAGCAAAGAGCACAACAACATTTTGATTAAAATTGTAATTAGGCAACAGCACAGATCTTAAAGTAACCACAACAAAAACTACATTGGTTTATTATTATTTTGTTATGACATTCACCTTTGAAATGCTGCCAGAAAATGAAAATGACGATTTATTTTTGCGCTTAGAGCAGACACTTAGTGCCTTAGCGCCATATAAATCCACTCATTATTTATTATTATTAAAAAATCACCATACAAAGTACACGATCATTCAAATCCCGAGTGATAAACATGGCTGAAACAGAGATGCATGTCTTCGGTAGCCAACTAAACTAAATCTGTTCATGTTTCTGAGAAACACTCTTTTTAAGAATTCGCCGTTTTCGAATCTCCACAACAAGACGAGATATGAGTCAGAGAGGACCCTTTTGGCTTGTTTTAGGACGTGCTACAGTAAATACTCGTCAACAACTTACAGTCTGAGAATCCTATTTGTGTCGACAACATCCTTTTTTAATTATATTCAAATCATTTTATGAGTTGACTGACAAAATATTATTTTGAAAAAAAAAATCGATTTCAACACTCCAAATGTACTTGAACAGACATCAAAATAAAGAACGTTATACTCTGAGGTATGATATTGGGGTACCTCTTTATACATCATGTCCCTATATAAAGCATTTAAAATAGACTTTCTCCAGCACTGTAGTATTTTGTTTACACTGTTGAAAAAGCGGTGTCGTTTCTTTTGCGGGTGATTGTACTGCACCAATCCTTAAAAAGGATTTTATTGAAGATAATGCTATATACTTCTCTGCATCAACACGATCAAGATTCATAATATACACCAGCAAACTACTTCATTAAACTCATGTACATAAACAATCGTCAAGGTGAGGTGAGTCAGGGTTTAACGCCGCTTTCAAGAGTATTTCACTTATATCACGGCTGCTAGTATTATTGCAGTGAGAAAGCCGCAACGCCATGTGCTATGCATTGCGGTGGAACCTGCGAGCATCGGCTGGAACTAGCGAACCATGGGTGGTACTGGACTGAAATTCAACATTGCACCCAAACCTTACTGCGTGTAAAACAGTTCTCTTCTGCAGACAAGGTTGCCGTGGCCCTGGCGGGATTCGAACCACGGACCTCTTGATCCGATCTTGACGCTACGCTATACCATTCTAACGATGTGGAGCAGAAACAAATGTAAAACACTGTACGAGGTCCTTGGTGTAGGACACACTTTCTGAAACATTTGACAATGACCATAACTTGCGATTGGCCAATGAGAAACCTTTGATACTTCACATGTGTACCCGCTTCTCACATAACTTTCAAACTGATCAAATGTCATCTCGTCTAAAAGGCACAGTAGCACAGTGTTTGCATATTATTGTTCTAAAAACAAGTTGTCATTTATTATAAAAATGTATGCTATATTATTACGTTAGAGGTCAAACAAATCTCATTACACGACTCGATAAGCCGTATCTATAGAAAACGGTTATTCGTATTAATAGAAATGGCGCGACGCATAAAGCAACAATTATGTGGAGCTCCTCAGTATGGGACGTATATTTTTAGTTCTCATGTGATTTTTAGAGTTCAGACAGCAAGATGGTTGATCATTTCATCATGGTGTCATGTTTAAAACTCTACCCTGAGTATTTAGTAAGATCACTTGACTACCTTCGAATGGTAATTTTATTGTGATCACCTTAAAAAGTACAGCTTGAAGGGAAGTGGACTCGCATAGCATAACATAACCATGCACATTTGTTTTAAAATCCTTTTTTTGATTAAGGAGTATTGTTCAGCAATTTCTTACACTTTTTTCTTTTCGGGGGACCACTTATTTCATATTATTTCAATAAGACGGCGTGCTACAGTACCTTTCAAGGGCTCGGTCCATTGAGTAATTTATGTTGTTTTAGTCACATTATGTCAGACTTTAAAGATTATTTTATCGGGAAATACTGTATTTTGCTGAAATTATGAATTTAAAGTTCATTCTGTACAGTGACAATATAAAGGTGAAATTCACGATTTATGATCGACACTGACGCGGGTAAATAGGTAAAACGTGATTTGGAAACTTACCTATAACAGACAAAAAGACAAATGTGGATTGGTAGTGCTTAATATATCATATAACCACTGTGCTGTGTACATTTGTAGACGTGTGTTTGCGGGCTTGAAGGGCGTTACTCGCTTTCATTGAAAACAAGTTATAATCATATATTTAGCGATATGGATATAAGTATACAAGTCAAAAGCAATTATCATGTACATATCTCAAGAGGTATATTGAACATCATGTATATATCAACATGTATATTGAGCATCATGTATATATCAACAGGTATATTGAACATCATGTATATATCAACAGGTATATTGAGCATCATGTATATATCAAGAGGTATATTGAGCATCATGTATATATCAACAAGCTAGGTATATTGAACATCATGTATATATCAACAGGTATATTGAGCATCATGTACATATCTGAAGAGGTATATTGAACATCATGTACACATCTCAAAAGGTATATTGAACATCATGTATATCAACAGGTATATTGAGCATCATGTATATATCAACAGATATACTGAGCATCATGCATATATCTCATCAGGTAATCTGACTCCATATTTGACCTCCTACCTACGAGAGAGAAGCAACTCGGTAAACACAAGTTATACAGAGACCTTCTGGATCTCCACAGCCCAGTCAGTGACCATGTCAGCTGGGATGCCGATTCTTGGACTCATGGAGACGAAACTTCCCCCCAAATACTGTGCTCTACTCGGGGCAACGATATTCAGGTAAACATCACCTCATCGGAACAACACACAGAGGATTATTAGATTCCAGCTTGTTGTGTTATGCCCACAATGCCAAGTTGGAGACAGGGAAGCTTCTTCCGGCGTTTACGCTTTCAGTATGACATATCTGTGGCTGAAGAACAGCGAGAAACGTTAATTTTCCCCACCACCAACATTACCATTTTAAAAGTGCCGATTTAAAAAACAATAAAACAATATAATTGACATCAATTCATTGACAGAAAATAAAAGAAGCTAATCATTATTGAATCAAATATATAATCACAATGTTTATTGCATTTAGTATAATTCGTTCCAATATTAAAGAGCCATCACGGATGTTAGTCTTTCAATTTTTAGCTCATCAGGCCTGAAAGGCCCGATGGGCTTATGGCATGGCATCGCGTCCGGCGTCCGTCCGTCCGTCCGTCCGCCCATCCGTCTGTAAACTTTTCGCTTTTCGCTTTTCTTCTCCAGTTCCAAAAGGTCTAAGGAGCTGAAAAGTTGTGTGCAGACTCCTTGGCCAATGGGGATACTAAATCAAGATTTCGTGACCCCATGACCCCAAATGGGGTCACCGGAGTCACATCCTTCAAACCTATTTTCATCTTCTTCTCAAGTTCCAAAAGGTCTAGAGAGCTGAAAAGTTGTTTGGAGACTACTTGGCCAATGGGGATTCTAAAATGTAGATTGTGTGACCCTGTGACACCAAATGGGGTCACAGTGGTCATGATCTAAGAACCTATATTTTGCTTGCACAATAACTTAAATAACTTAATATTCAACTTTAGATAGTAAATCAATGAAATCATGATGAGCTACAGAGCCCATGGCTCTATTTTTTGGAAAATATACTTACAACGTCATTCGCCAGAGAAATCTTTTATCTACAACATGGCATATGTTAAATAATTTTCATATCACGACAATGTATTGCAATTTGGTTTCAAAGAGAAGTACAACTTAGACTAGCGCGCGCTAAGGGTATCTGACGTATATAAACAGAATCCCCTTTTTTGCGTAATACGTACTACACAAACAGCAAGTTTTTCCGAAGCGTGAAGGCTCGTCTCTAGCGCAAGTCGCCATAACAACCCATATGCTGCACGTGCTTCACGTGTTTCTCTTGCAAGCTACCCTTGTCACACATTACTGAATGTGACGATTTCTTTACAAACAATGTTTCTAAATGTCCTGAGAATATACAAATTATTTCCTGTTTAATGTTCTTTTTATTGAGATAAAACCAGCAAATTATGACAATTTTTTACTCTAGTTGGGTAAAACAATTATTCCAATATCTGTAGCAAATACATAATTAAATGAAATAGAAAACAAATCACCGCCAAAAAAATATATATTTCGATATCTTTCATTGTTCATATTTTTTGTTATTCTTTCGTGTCTCCTTGTTTACTGTGTGTGAGCTAGACCATAATGCTTTGCGCTTGAAAATAATAGACTGGATCTATATTTAGACTGGAAAACACCTTTACTAATTAATGCAATTTCTCGGCCTATTTTAAGTTGGAAAAATTAGGGAAAAATTAAGTGTATTTATTTCACGGAGATGGATTTTTGGAAAAAAATTGATATTTTCATCAACATCCGTGATGGCTCTTTAAGGGGAAAGAAGAGTTAATGATTTTCGTATGATACTTCCCCCCTTGATTCTCATAAGGACAGCTCTTGTTGCAGGCCTTGTGATTGACTGACTAAGCTACCAGCAAAACATGACTTTGTATTGTAAAACCTTGTGTTGTTTGTTCAACAAATGAGTTTTATCATCCATTTACTGAACAGCTGTACGTATTGTATATTGTATAAATGTAAACATGATCTGTGTACCTCTTATGCTGCAGTTTGCAGCCTGAGTTTAAATACAAGTTCATTTCAGCAGGGTAAACCATTGAACGAGTCCGTTTTAGGAATTATTTTAAACTTGTATTACTCGGTAAATAATTAATGTTAATCAGACTGAGTTCCCCCTTAAAGAGAGGATTCTATCACGCGAATGCAAAAAGCAAGATGGCGACCAGTAAGCGATAGAAACCTCTCTTTAAGTAATTAATTTACTACAACCAGTGGTTCTACTTGTTTCAGTTCCTCAGTGGCCCTCACACATTTCACAGTGCAGGAGTCAGTAGCCTTGACTCTTGTAACATTTGGAGTTCTCTGTAACCTTGGCAAATGCTTGGCCTATCCAGCAGCTGTCAAATGTGGACTTGAGGTAAGGAAGAGGAAACAAAACACGAGAATATTTTCATTACAAGATTTTTTCAGGAAATAAAAGTACAGTATATGTTGCGTTTTGTGCGTATCAGATAATGATATTGATTTGTATATCTGTTCAGTTGAAATTACTTTAAGACTAATCACCCTGTTGCTATTAAAATAAATTTTGCGAGGGATTTGTCCGAGCCCAGTTTAGTTTGAACTTGAGGGTGATTAAACGACTAACTTTTTTTTATGTTGATGTTGATCGTTATGCTGATCCAATGTACAGTGCATGCTGATCCAAGGTATGCTGATCCAAAGTATGCTGATCCAAGGTATACTGATCCTAGGTATGCTGATCCAAGGTATGCTGATCCAAGGTATGCTGATCCAATGTACATTGAATGCTGATCCAAGGTATACTGATCTAAGGTATGCTGATCCAAAGTATGCTGATCCAAAGTATGCTGATCCAAGGTATGCTTATCCTAGGTATGCTTATCCAAGTTATGTTGATCCAAGGTATGCTGATCCAAGGTATGCTGATCCAAGGTATGCTGATCCAATGTACAGTGAATGCTGATTCAAGGTATGCTTATCCAAGGTATGTTGATCCAAGGTATGCTTATCCAAGGTATGCTGATCCAAGGTATTCTGTTCCAAGGTATGTTGATCAAAGGTATGCTTATCCAAGGTATGCTGATCCAAGGTATGCTGATCAAAGGTATGCTTATCCAAGGTATGCTGATCCAAGGTATGCTGATCCAAGGTATGTTGATCCAAACGTGATGATTCTCGAAGTGTATTGATCCAAGCTCTTTGGTGCTGCCTCCGCATCCGCCAGGTTCCAAAAAAAGAAAGATATACAATTTACTATATATCTAGTCTGAGGAAAGCAGTTCATTCATCATATATCAGCGCCCTGGTCAACGAATTCTTCCATTTGCAACTTGTTCACACTGCAACAAGCGATCGACAGCAGAACTAGATTTGGGCATAAATAATGCCATTGAGAAGGTTTTTCAGCCATTGTTATGCTCAGCCTTCTGACACTTGCAGTGGTTCCCCGACAGGAAGGGGTTAGTGACTGGACTGATCATTGCAGGCATTGGAGGAGGCTCTTTTGTTTTCAACGAGGTTATCACTCTCTTCATCAACCCGGACAACATGCTGCCTGAAGTTCTCGCAGATGATGATCTGTATGTGTATACAAAATAGAAGTGATATAGTTTTGTTACGAAATTAAATGCCAACAGATACAATGAAGTGGATATGAGTTAAAATTCATATAGAGGATATCTGTCTTTTCTTGACTAATACTATGTTTATCCCATTGAGCGAGGTAGAAGCCACGAGTGAAAATATTTAACTTTTCTACCTCACGAGATGAGCTAAACATGTTATTTGTCAATAATGTTATCCTTATAATTACGCCTGAACATGGTCGCTTTTGTATTGAGCGGCTTCCCGTCACCATAGTTACAATGTGATCAGTCACTGGTCACAGTGGAAATATAAATTATTTCCACTGTAGCTTGATAGATTTGATTTATTTCACTGATAAATCCCAGTATTTCATTGCTCGTCATATGAGAGCGAGATATAATAATATCATGGTTGTGCTGACACGCTTAACGTGCTTGTGTCACTGCTGAAACATTCAATACTCTACTGTGACGTTGTAAACCATGTCATGGCCACCAAAATATGTGTACGATTTGAGGACTATACATTAAATGATTCCTGAGATACCCCGCTGACAGGCTCAACATTCAAGTTACGCCATCAACATATCGTCGTGCGAGAAACGAAGAGAATTAAAGATGGCAACATCTCGTTGCGACCTTGAAATAAAGGTCAAAGTCACAAAGGTCTATTGGAACAAAATATAAAAAAACAATCCAGTATATAGTTCCTGGACTATACTATTTTTTGTATTGATGACGGACTAACACACTTTACAGGATGTCTAACATATGTGTAAAATCATAAAGGGTGCGACATTCAAAGATATGTACATTTGGTTAAGGGGAAACAAACGAAAATAAAATTAAACCATTAAACAACCAAAAAACGTTGGCGTTGTGATGTTATAGGTACTTCGACCAACCGGCTTTGCTGGATCGAGTTCCCCTCTGCTTCCTGCTGTTGGGAGGAGTGTACGCTGGCATTCAAATCCTCGCCGTGCTCCTCATTCAGCGTCCTCCAACAGACGCACAGCGTCCACCAACAGGCACACAGGGTCCTCCAACAGACACACAGGGTTCACCAACAGACCCACAGCGTCAAACCACAGACAAAAAGACAGAAGAGTGGCCTCCCACAGACACAGAGACACTAGTAAGACCTGAGCACAAACCTAACCCTAACCCCCACCGTATTCCTCATACAGTGTTCCCTCCTACCCAAAGGAAACACCCAAAATCAGTACTGGGTACAACCCTAGCCATCGCCGTGTTCCTCATACAGCCTTCTCATATTGTCACATAGACATAAGTTAGTTAAGTCCTAGCCATCGCCGTGTCCCTCATACAGCGTTCTCATATTGTCACATTGACATAAGTTAGTAAAGTCCTAACCATCGCAGTGTTCCTCATACAGCCTTCTCATATTGTCACATAGACATAAGTTAGTTAAGTCCCAACCATCGCCGTGTTCCTCATACAGCCTTCTCATATTGTCACATAGACATAAGTTAGTAAAGTCCTAACCATCGCAGTGTTCCTCATACAGCCTTCTCATATTGTCACATAGACATAATTTAGTAAAGTCCTAACCATCGCCGTGTTCCTCATACAGCCTTCTCATATTGTCACATAGACATAAGTTAGTAAAGTCCTAACCATCGCAGTGTTCCTCATACAGCCTTCTCAAATTGTCCCATAGACATAAGTAAGTAAAGTCCTAGCCATCACCGTGTTCCTAATACAGCCTTCTCATATTGTCACATAGACATAAGTTAGTAAAGTCCTAACCATCGCCGTGTTCCTAATACAGCCTTCTCATATTGTCACATAGACATAAGTTAGTAAAGTCCTAGCCATCGCCGTGTCCCTCATACAGCCTTCTCATATTGTCACATAGACATAAGTTAGTAAAGTCCTAACCATCGCAGTGTTCCTCATACAGCCTTCTCATATTGTCACATAGACATAAGTTAGGAAAGTCCTAACCATCGCCGTGTTCCTCATACCGCGTTCTCATATTGTCACATAGACATAAGTTAGGAAAGTCCTAACCATCGCAGTGTTCCTCATACAGCGTTCTCATAATGTCACATAGACATAAGTTAGTAAAGTCCTAACCATCGCCGTGTCCCTCATACAGCCTTCTCATATTGTCACATAGACATAAGTTAGTAAAGTCCTAACCATCGCAGTGTTCCTCATACAGCCTTCTCATATTGTCACATAGACATAAGTTAGGAAAGTCCTAACCATCGCCGTGTTCCTCATACCGCGTTCTCATATTGTCACATAGACAAGAGTTAGGAAAGTCCTAACCATCGCAGTGTTCCTCATACAGCGTTCTCATATTGTCACATAGACATAAGTTAGTAAAGTCCTAGCCATCGCCGTGTCCCTGAAACAGCCTTCTCATATTGTCACATAGACTAAGTTAGGAAAGTCCTAACCATCGCAGTGTTCCTCATACAGCGTTCTCATATTGTCACATAGACTAAGTTAGGAAAGTCCTAACCATCGCAGTGTTCCTCATACAGCCTTCTCATATTGTCACATAGACATAAGTTAGGAAAGTCCTAACCATTGCAGTGTTCCTCATACAGCGTTCTCATATTGTCACATAGACATAAGTTAGAAAAGTCCTAACCATCGCCGTGTTCCTCATACCGCGTTCTCATATTGTCACATAGACATAAGTTAGGAAAGTCCTAACCATCGCCGTGTTCCTCATACAGCGTTCTCATATTGTCACATAGACATAAGTTAGGAAAGTCCTAACCATTGCAGTGTTCCTCATACAGCGTTCTCATATTGTCACATAGACATAAGTTAGGAAAGTCCTAACCATCGCCGTGTTCCTCATACCGCGTTCTCATATTGTCACATAGACATAAGTTAGGAAAGTCCTAACCATCGCCGTGTTCCTAATACAGCGTTCTCATATTGCCACATAGACATAAGTTAGTAAAGTCCTAACCATCGCCGTGTTCCTCATACAGCGTTCTCATATTGTCACATAGACATAAGTTAGGAAAGTCCTAACCATTGCAGTGTTCCTCATACAGCGTTCTCATATTGTCACATAGACATAAGTTAGGAAAGTCCTAACCATCGCCGTGTTCCTCATACCGCGTTCTCATATTGTCACATAGACATAAGTTAGTAAAGTCCTAACCATCGCCGTGTTCCTCATACAGCGTTCTCATATTGTCACATAGACATAAGTTAGTAAAGTCCTAACCATCGCCGTGTTCCTCATACAGCGTTCTCATATTGTCACATAGACATAAGTAAGTAAAGTCCTAACCATCGCAGTGTTCCTCATACAGCCTTCTCAAATTGTCACATAGACATAAGTTAGGAAAGTCCTAACCATCGCCGTGTTCCTCATACCGCGTTCTCATATTGTCACATAGACATAAGTTAGGAAAGTCCTAACCATCGCCGTGTTCCTCATACAGCGTTCTCATATTGTCACATAGACATAAGTTAGTAAAGTCCTAACCATCGCCGTGTTCCTCATACAGCGTTCTCATATTGTCACATAGACATAAGTTAGTAAAGTCCTAACCATCGCCGTGTTCCTCATACAGCGTTCTCATATTGTCACATAGACATAAGTTAGTAAAGTCCTAACCATCGCAGTGTTCCTCATACAGCGTTCTCATATTGTCACATAGACATAAGTTAGTAAAGTCCTAGCCATCGCCGTGTCCCTGATACAGCCTTCTCATATTGTCACATAGACTAAGTTAGGAAAGTCATAACCATCGCAGTGTTCCTCATACAGCGTTCTCATATTGTCACATAGACATAAGTTAGGAAAGTCCTAACCATTGCAGTGTTCCTCATACAGCGTTCTCATATTGTCACATAGACATAAGTTAGGAAAGTCCTAACCATCGCCGTGTTCCTCATACCGCGTTCTCATATTGTCACATAGACATAAGTTAGGAAAGTCCTAACCATCGCCGTGTTCCTCATACAGCGTTCTCATATTGTCACATAGACATAAGTTAGGAAAGTCCTAACCATTGCAGTGTTCCTCATACAGCCTTCTCATATTGTCACATAGACATAAGTTAGGAAAGTCCTAACCATCGCCGTGTTCCTCATACCGCGTTCTCATATTGTCACATAGACATAAGTTAGGAAAGTCCTAACCATCGCCGTGTTCCTCATACAGCGTTCTCATATTGTCACATAGACATAAGTTAGTAAAGTCCTAACCATCGCCGTGTTCCTCATACAGCGTTCTCATATTGTCACATAGACATAAGTAAGTAAAGTCCTAACCATCGCAGTGTTCCTCATACAGCCTTCTCAAATTGTCACATAGACATAAGTTAGGAAAGTCCTAACCATCGCCGTGTTCCTCATACCGCGTTCTCATATTGTCACATAGACATAAGTTAGGAAAGTCCTAACCATTGCAGTGTCCCTCATACAGCCTTCTCATATTGTCACATAGACATAAGTTAGGAAAGTCCTAACCATCGCCGTGTTCCTCATACAGCGTTCTCATATTGTCACATAGACATAAGTTAGGAAAGTCCTAACCATCGCCGTGTTCCTCATACCGCGTTCTCATATTGTCACATAGACATAAGTAAGTAAAGTCCTAACCATCGCCGTGTTCCTAATACAGCCTTCTCATATTGTCACATAGACTTAAGTTAGTAAAGTCCTAGCCATCGCCGTGTTCCTCATACAGCCTTCTCATATTGTCACATAGACATAAGTTAGTAAAGTCCTAGCCATCGCCGTGTCCCTCATACAGCCTTCTCATATTGTCACATAGACAAAAGTAAGTAAAGTCCTAACCATTGCAGTGTTCCTCATACAGCGTTCTCATATTGTCACATAGACATAAGTTAGTATAGTACTAGCCATCGCCGTGTCCCTGATACAGCCTTCTCATATTGTCACATAGACTAAGTTAGGAAAGTCCTAACCATCGCAGTGTCTCATACAGCCTTCTCATATTGTCACATAGACATAAGTTAGGAAAGTCCTAACCATTGCAGTGTTCCTCATACAGCGTTCTCATATTGTCACATAGACATAAGTTAGGAAAGTCCTAACCATCGCCGTGTTCCTCATACCGCGTTCTCATATTGTCACATAGACATAAGTTAGGAAAGTCCTAGCCATCGCCGTGTTCCTCATACAGCGTTCTCATATTGTCACATAGACATAAGTTAGGAAAGTCCTAACCATCGCCGTGTTCCTCATACAGCGTTCTCATATTGTCACATAGACATAAGTTAGTAAAGTCCTAACCATCGCAGTGTTCCTCATACAGCCTTCTCATATTGTCACATAGACATAAGTTAGGAAAGTCCTAACCATCGCCGTGTTCCTCATACCGCGTTCTCAAATTGTCACATAGACATAAGTTAGTAAAGTCCTAACCATCGCCGTGTTCCTCATACAGCGTTCTCATATTGTCACATAGACATAAGTTAGTAAAGTCCTAACCATCGCCGTGTTCCTCATACCGCGTTCTCATATTGTCACATAGACATAAGTTAGTAAAGTCCTAACCATCGCCGTGTTCCTCATACAGCGTTCTCAAATTGTCACATAGACATAAGTTAGTAAAGTCCTAACCATCGCCGTGTTCCTCATACAGCGTTCTCATATTGTCACATAGACATAAGTTAGTAAAGTCCTAACCATCGCAGTGTTTCTCATACAGCGTTCTCATATTGTCACATAGACATAAGTTAGTAAAGTCCTAGCCATCGCCGTGTCCCTGATACAGCCTTCTCATATTGTCACATAGACTAAGTTAGGAAAGTCATAACCATCGCAGTGTTCCTCATACAGCGTTCTCATATTGTCACATAGACATAAGTTAGTAAAGTCCTAGCCATCGCCGTGTCCCTGATACAGCCTTCTCATATTGTCACAAAGACTAAGTTAGGAAAGTCATAACCATCGCAGTGTTCCTCATACAGCGTTCTCATATTGTCACATAGACATAAGTTAGGAAAGTCCTAACCATCGCCGTGTTCCTCATACCGCGTTCTCATATTGTCACATAGACATAAGTTAGGAAAGTCCTAACCATCGCCGTGTTCCTCATACAGCGTTCTCATATTGTCACATAGACATAAGTTAGGAAAGTCCTAACCATTGCAGTGTTCCTCATACAGCCTTCTCATATTGTCACATAGACATAAGTTAGGAAAGTCCTAACCATCGCCGTGTTCCTCATACCGCGTTCTCATATTGTCACATAGACATAAGTTAGGAAAGTCCTAACCATCGCCGTGTTCCTCATACAGCGTTCTCATATTGTCACATAGACATAAGTTAGTAAAGTCCTAACCATCGCCGTGTTCCTCATACAGCGTTCTCATATTGTCACATAGACATAAGTAAGTAAAGTCCTAACCATCGCAGTGTTCCTCATACAGCCTTCTCAAATTGTCACATAGACATAAGTTAGGAAAGTCCTAACCATCGCCGTGTTCCTCATACGGCGTTCTCATATTGTCACATAGACATAAGTTAGGAAAGTCCTAACCATTGCAGTGTCCCTCATACAGCCTTCTCATATTGTCACATAGACATAAGTTAGGAAAGTCCTAACCATCGCCGTGTTCCTCATACCGCGTTCTCATATTGTCACATAGACATAAGTAAGTAAAGTCCTAACCATCGCCGTGTTCCTAATACAGCCTTCTCATATTGTCACATAGACTTAAGTTAGTAAAGTCCTAGCCATCGCCGTGTTCCTCATACAGCCTTCTCATATTGTCACATAGACATAAGTTAGTAAAGTCCTAGCCATCGCCGTGTCCCTCATACAGCCTTCTCATATTGTCACATAGACATAAGTAAGTAAAGTCCTAACCATTGCAGTGTTCCTCATACAGCGTTCTCATATTGTCACATAGACATAAGTTAGTAAAGTCCTAACCATCGCCGTGTTCCTCATACAGCGTTCTCATATTGTCACATAGACATAAGTAAGTAAAGTCCTAACCATCGCAGTGTTCCTCATACAGCCTTCTCAAATTGTCACATAGACATAAGTTAGGAAAGTCCTAACCATCGCCGTGTTCCTCATACAGCGTTCTCATATTGTCACATAGACATAAGTTAGGAAAGTCCTAACCATTGCAGTGTCCCTCATACAGCCTTCTCATATTGTCACATAGACATAAGTTAGGAAAGTCCTAACCATCGCCGTGTTCCTCATACAGCGTTCTCATATTGTCACATAGACTTAAGTTAGTAAAGTCCTAGCCATCGCCGTGTTCCTCATACAGCCTTCTCATATTGTCACATAGACATAAGTTAGTAAAGTCCTAGCCATCGCCGTGTCCCTCATACAGCCTTCTCATATTGTCACATAGACATAAGTAAGTAAAGTCCTAACCATTGCAGTGTTCCTCATACAGCGTTCTCATATTGTCACATAGACATAAGTTAGTATAGTACTAGCCATCGCCGTGTCCCTGATACAGCCTTCTCATATTGTCACATAGACTAAGTTAGGAAAGTCCTAACCATCGCAGTGTTCCTCATACAGCGTTCTCATATTGTCACATAGACATAAGTTAGTATAGTACTAGCCATCGCCGTGTCCCTGATACAGCCTTCTCATATTGTCAGATAGACTAAGTTAGGAAAGTCCTAACCATCGCAGTGTCTCATACAGCCTTCTCATATTGTCACATAGACATAAGTTAGGAAAGTCCTAACCATTGCAGTGTTCCTCATACAGCGTTCTCATATTGTCACATAGACATAAGTTAGGAAAGTCCTAACCATCGCCGTGTTCCTCATACCGCGTTCTCATATTGTCACATAGACATAAGTTAGGAAAGTCCTAGCCATCGCCGTGTTCCTCATACAGCGTTCTCATATTGTCACATAGACATAAGTTAGTAAAGTCCTAACCATCGCCGTGTTCCTCATACAGCGTTCTCATATTGTCACATAGACATAAGTTAGTAAAGTCCTAACCATCGCAGTGTTCCTCATACAGCCTTCTCATATTGTCACATAGACATAAGTTAGGAAAGTCCTAACCATCGCCGTGTTCCTCATACCGCGTTCTCAAATTGTCACATAGACATAAGTTAGTAAAGTCCTACCCATCGCCGTGTTCCTCATACAGCGTTCTCATATTGTCACATAGACATAAGTTAGTAAAGTCCTAACCATCGCCGTGTTCCTCATACCGCGTTCTCATATTGTCACATAGACATAAGTTAGTAAAGTCCTAACCATCGCCGTGTTCCTCATACAGCGTTCTCAAATTGTCACATAGACATAAGTTAGTAAAGTCCTAACCATCGCCGTGTTCCTCATACAGCGTTCTCATATTGTCACATAGACATAAGTTAGTAAAGTCCTAACCATCGCAGTGTTTCTCATACAGCGTTCTCATATTGTCACATAGACATAAGTTAGTAAAGTCCTAGCCATCGCCGTGTCCCTGATACAGCCTTCTCATATTGTCACATAGACTAAGTTAGGAAAGTCATAACCATCGCAGTGTTCCTCATACAGCGTTCTCATATTGTCACATAGACATAAGTTAGTAAAGTCCTAGCCATCGCCGTGTCCCTGATACAGCCTTCTCATATTGTCACAAAGACTAAGTTAGGAAAGTCATAACCATCGCAGTGTTCCTCATACAGCGTTCTCATATTGTCACATAGACATAAGTTAGGAAAGTCCTAACCATCGCCGTGTTCCTCATACCGCGTTCTCATATTGTCACATAGACATAAGTTAGGAAAGTCCTAACCATCGCCGTGTTCCTCATACAGCGTTCTCATATTGTCACATAGACATAAGTTAGGAAAGTCCTAACCATTGCAGTGTTCCTCATACAGCCTTCTCATATTGTCACATAGACATAAGTTAGGAAAGTCCTAACCATCGCCGTGTTCCTCATACCGCGTTCTCATATTGTCACATAGACATAAGTTAGGAAAGTCCTAACCATCGCCGTGTTCCTCATACCGCGTTCTCATATTGTCACATAGACATAAGTTAGTAAAGTCCTAACCATCGCCGTGTTCCTCATACAGCGTTCTCATATTGTCACATAGACATAAGTAAGTAAAGTCCTAACCATCGCAGTGTTCCTCATACAGCCTTCTCAAATTGTCACATAGACATAAGTTAGGAAAGTCCTAACCATCGCCGTGTTCCTCATACAGCGTTCTCATATTGTCACATAGACATAAGTTAGGAAAGTCCTAACCATTGCAGTGTCCCTCATACAGCCTTCTCATATTGTCACATAGACATAAGTTAGGAAAGTCCTAACCATCGCCGTGTTCCTCATACCGCGTTCTCATATTGTCACATAGACATAAGTAAGTAAAGTCCTAACCATCGCCGTGTTCCTAATACAGCCTTCTCATATTGTCACATAGACTTAAGTTAGTAAAGTCCTAGCCATCGCCGTGTTCCTCATACAGCCTTCTCATATTGTCACATAGACATAAGTTAGTAAAGTCCTAGCCATCGCCGTGTCCCTCATACAGCCTTCTCATATTGTCACATAGACATAAGTAAGTAAAGTCCTAACCATTGCAGTGTTCCTCATACAGCGTTCTCATATTGTCACATAGACATAAGTTAGTAAAGTCCTAACCATCGCCGTGTTCCTCATACAGCGTTCTCATATTGTCACATAGACATAAGTAAGTAAAGTCCTAACCATCGCCGTGTTCCTCATACAGCCTTCTCAAATTGTCACATAGACATAAGTTAGGAAAGTCCTAACCATCGCCGTGTTCCTCATACAGCGTTCTCATATTGTCACATAGACATAAGTTAGGAAAGTCCTAACCATTGCAGTGTCCCTCATACAGCCTTCTCATATTGTCACATAGACATAAGTTAGGAAAGTCCTAACCATCGCCGTGTTCCTCATACAGCGTTCTCATATTGTCACATAGACTTAAGTTAGTAAAGTCCTAGCCATCGCCGTGTTCCTCATACAGCCTTCTCATATTGTCACATAGACATAAGTTAGTAAAGTCCTAGCCATCGCCGTGTCCCTCATACAGCCTTCTCATATTGTCACATAGACATAAGTAAGTAAAGTCCTAACCATTGCAGTGTTCCTCATACAGCGTTCTCATATTGTCACATAGACATAAGTTAGTATAGTACTAGCCATCGCCGTGTCCCTGATACAGCCTTCTCATATTGTCACATAGACTAAGTTAGGAAAGTCCTAACCATCGCAGTGTTCCTCATACAGCCTTCTCATATTGTCACATAGACATAAGTTAGGAAAGTCCTAACCATTGCAGTGTTCCTCATACCGCGTTCTCATATTGTCACATAGACATAAGTTAGGAAAGTCCTAACCATCGCCGTGTTCCTCATACAGCGTTCTCATATTGTCACATAGACATAAGTTAGTAAAGTCCTAACCATCGCCGTGTTCCTCATACAGCGTTCTCATATTGTCACATAGACATAAGTAAGTAAAGTCCTAACCATCGCAGTGTTCCTCATACAGCCTTCTCAAATTGTCACATAGACATAAGTTAGGAAAGTCCTAACCATCGCCGTGTTCCTCATACAGCGTTCTCATATTGTCACATAGACATAAGTTAGGAAAGTCCTAACCATTGCAGTGTCCCTCATACAGCCTTCTCATATTGTCACATAGACATAAGTTAGGAAAGTCCTAACCATCGCCGTGTTCCTCATACCGCGTTCTCATATTGTCACATAGACATAAGTAAGTAAAGTCCTAACCATCGCCGTGTTCCTAATACAGCCTTCTCATATTGTCACATAGACTTAAGTTAGTAAAGTCCTAGCCATCGCCGTGTTCCTCATACAGCCTTCTCATATTGTCACATAGACATAAGTTAGTAAAGTCCTAGCCATCGCCGTGTCCCTCATACAGCCTTCTCATATTGTCACATAGACATAAGTAAGTAAAGTCCTAACCATTGCAGTGTTCCTCATACAGCGTTCTCATATTGTCACATAGACATAAGTTAGTAAAGTCCTAACCATCGCCGTGTTCCTCATACAGCGTTCTCATATTGTCACATAGACATAAGTAAGTAAAGTCCTAACCATCGCAGTGTTCCTCATACAGCCTTCTCAAATTGTCACATAGACATAAGTTAGGAAAGTCCTAACCATCGCCGTGTTCCTCATACAGCGTTCTCATATTGTCACATAGACATAAGTTAGGAAAGTCCTAACCATTGCAGTGTCCCTCATACAGCCTTCTCATATTGTCACATAGACATAAGTTAGGAAAGTCCTAACCATCGCCGTGTTCCTCATACAGCGTTCTCATATTGTCACATAGACTTAAGTTAGTAAAGTCCTAGCCATCGCCGTGTTCCTCATACAGCCTTCTCATATTGTCACATAGACATAAGTTAGTAAAGTCCTAGCCATCGCCGTGTCCCTCATACAGCCTTCTCATATTGTCACATAGACATAAGTAAGTAAAGTCCTAACCATTGCAGTGTTCCTCATACAGCGTTCTCATATTGTCACATAGACATAAGTTAGTATAGTACTAGCCATCGCCGTGTCCCTGATACAGCCTTCTCATATTGTCACATAGACTAAGTTAGGAAAGTCCTAACCATCGCAGTGTTCCTCATACAGCCTTCTCATATTGTCACATAGACATAAGTTAGGAAAGTCCTAACCATTGCAGTGTTCCTCATACAGCGTTCTCATATTGTCACATAGACATAAGTTAGGAAAGTCCTAACCATCGCCGTGTTCCTCATACCGCGTTCTCATATTGTCACATAGACATAAGTTAGGAAAGTCCTAGCCATCGCCGTGTTCCTCATACAGCGTTCTCATATTGTCACATAGACATAAGTTAGTAAAGTCCTAACCATCGCCGTGTTCCTCATACAGCGTTCTCAAATTGTCACATAGACATAAGTTAGTAAAGTCCTAACCATCGCCGTGTTCCTCATACAGCGTTCTCATATTGTCACATAGACATAAGTTAGTAAAGTCCTAACCATCGCCGTGTTCCTCATACCGCGTTCTCATATTGTCACATAGACATAAGTTAGTAAAGTCCTAACCATCGCCGTGTTCCTCATACAGCGTTCTCAAATTGTCACATAGACATAAGTTAGTAAAGTCCTAACCATCGCCGTGTTCCTCATACAGCGTTCTCATATTGTCACATAGACATAAGTTAGTAAAGTCCTAACCATCGCAGTGTTCCTCATACAGCGTTCTCATATTGTCACATAGACATAAGTTAGTAAAGTCCTAGCCATCGCCGTGTCCCTCATACAGCCTTCTCATATTGTCACATAGACTAAGTTAGGAAAGTCATAACCATCGCAGTGTTCCTCATACAGCGTTCTCATATTGTCACATAGACATAAGGTAGTAAAGTCCTAGCCATCGCCGTGTCCCTGATACAGCCTTCTCATATTGTCACAAAGACTAAGTTAGGAAAGTCATAACCATCGCCGTGTTCCTCATACCGCGTTCTCATATTGTCACATAGACATAAGTTAGGAAAGTCCTAACCATCGCCGTGTTCCTCATACCGCGTTCTCATATTGTCACATAGACATAAGTAAGTAAAGTCCTAACCATTGCAGTGTCCCTCATACAGCCTTCTCATATTGTCACATAGACTAAGTTAGTAAAGTCCTAACCATCGCCGTGTTCCTCATACAGCGTTCTCATATTGTCACATAGACATAAGTTAGGAAAGTCCTAACCATCGCCGTGTTCCTCATACAGCGTTCTC
Source organism: Gibbula magus (assembly GCA_936450465.1). NCBI lineage: Eukaryota > Metazoa > Mollusca > Gastropoda > Trochida > Trochidae > Gibbula > Gibbula magus. The sequence goes on from OW388294.1 coordinate 27,548,472, forward strand.
ATATTGTCACATAGACATAAGTTAGGAAAGTCCTAACCATTGCAGTGCTCCTCATACAGCCTTCTCATATTGTCACATAGACATAAGTTAGGAAAGTCCTAACCATCGCCGTGTTCCTCATACCGCGTTCTCATATTGTCACATAGACATAAGTTAGGAAAGTCCTAACCATCGCCGTGTTCCTCATACAGCGTTCTCATATTGTCACATAGACATAAGTTAGTAAAGTCCTAACCATCGCCGTGTTCCTCATACAGCGTTCTCATATTGTCACATAGACATAAGTAAGTAAAGTCCTAACCATCGCAGTGTTCCTCATACAGCCTTCTCAAATTGTCACATAGACATAAGTTAGGAAAGTCCTAACCATCGCCGTGTTCCTCATACAGCGTTCTCATATTGTCACATAGACATAAGTTAGGAAAGTCCTAACCATTGCAGTGTCCCTCATACAGCCTTCTCATATTGTCACATAGACATAAGTTAGGAAAGTCCTAACCATCGCCGTGTTCCTCATACAGCGTTCTCATATTGTCACATAGACATAAGTTAGGAAAGTCCTAACCATCGCCGTGTTCCTCATACCGCGTTCTCATATTGTCACATAGACATAAGTAAGTAAAGTCCTAACCATCGCCGTGTTCCTAATACAGCCTTCTCATATTGTCACATAGACTTAAGTTAGTAAAGTCCTAGCCATCGCCGTGTTCCTCATACAGCCTTCTCATATTGTCACATAGACATAAGTTAGTAAAGTCCTAGCCATCGCCGTGTCCCTCATACAGCCTTCTCATATTGTCACATAGACATAAGTAAGTAAAGTCCTAACCATTGCAGTGTTCCTCATACAGCGTTCTCATATTGTCACATAGACATAAGTAAGTAAAGTCCTAACCATCGCCGTGTTCCTAATACAGCCTTCTCATATTGTCACATAGACATAAGTTAGTAAAGTCCTAGCCATCGCCGTGTTCCTAATACAGCCTTCTCATATTGTCACATAGACTTAAGTTAGTAAAGTCCTAGCCATCGCCGTGTTCCTAATACAGCCTTCTCATATTGTCACATAGACTTAAGTTAGTAAAGTCCTAGCCATCGCCGTGTTCCTCATACAGCCTTCTCATATTGTCACATAGACATAAGTAAGTAAAGTCCTAGCCATCGCCGTGTTCCTCATACAGCCTTCTCATATTGTCACATAGACATAAGTAAGTAAAGTCCTAACCATCGCCGTGTTCCTAATACAGCCTTCTCATATTGTCACATAGACATAAGTTAGTATAGTCCTAGCCATCGCCGTGTTCCTCATACAGCGTTCTCATATTGTCACATAGACATAAGTTAGGAAAGTCCTAACCATTGCAGTGTCCCTGATACAGCCTTCTCATATTGTCACATAGACTAAGTTAGGAAAGTCCTAACCATCGCAGTGTTCCTCATACAGCCTTCTCATATTGTCACATAGACATAAGTTAGGAAAGTCCTAACCATTGCAGTGTTCCTCATACAGCGTTCTCATATTGTCACATAGACATAAGTTAGGAAAGTCCTAACCATCGCCGTGTTCCTCATACCGCGTTCTCATATTGTCACATAGACATAAGTTAGGAAAGTCCTAGCCATCGCCGTGTTCCTCATACAGCGTTCTCATATTGTCACATAGACATAAGTTAGGAAAGTCCTAGCCATCGCCGTGTTCCTCATACAGCGTTCTCATATTGTCACATAGACATAAGTTAGTAAAGTCCTAACCATCGCCGTGTTCCTCATACAGCGTTCTCATATTGTCACATAGACATAAGTAAGTAAAGTCCTAACCATCGCAGTGTTCCTCATACAGCCTTCTCAAATTGTCACATAGACATAAGTTAGGAAAGTCCTAACCATCGCCGTGTTCCTCATACCGCGTTCTCATATTGTCACATAGACATAAGTTAGGAAATTCCTAACCATCGCCGTGTTCCTCATACAGCGTTCTCATATTGTCACATAGACATAAGTTAGTAAAGTCCTAACCATCGCAGTGTTCCTCATACAGCCTTCTCATATTGTCACATAGACATAAGTTAGGAAAGTCCTAACCATCGCCGTGTTCCTCATACCGCGTTCTCAAATTGTCACATAGACATAAGTTAGTAAAGTCCTAACCATCGCCGTGTTCCTCATACAGCGTTCTCATATTGTCACATAGACATAAGTTAGTAAAGTCCTAACCATCGCCGTGTTCCTCATACCGCGTTCTCATATTGTCACATAGACATAAGTTAGTAAAGTCCTAACCATCGCAGTGTCTCATACAGCGTTCTCATATTGTCACATAGACATAAGTTAGGAAAGTCATAACCATCGCCGTGTTCCTCATACAGCGTTCTCAAATTGTCACATAGACATAAGTTAGTAAAGTCCTAACCATCGCCGTGTTCCTCATACAGCGTTCTCATATTGTCACATAGACATAAGTTAGTAAAGTCCTAACCATCGCAGTGTTCCTCATACAGCGTTCTCATATTGTCACATAGACATAAGTTAGTAAAGTCCTAACCATCGCCGTGTTCCTCATACAGCGTTCTCATATTGTCACATAGACATAAGTTAGGAAAGTCCTAACCATCGCCGTGTTCCTCATACCGCGTTCTCAAATTGTCACATAGACATAAGTTAGTAAAGTCCTAACCATCGCCGTGTTCCTCATACAGCGTTCTCATATTGTCACATAGACATAAGTTAGTAAAGTCCTAACCATCGCCGTGTTCCTCATACCGCGTTCTCATATTGTCACATAGACATAAGTTAGTAAAGTCCTAACCATCGCCGTGTTCCTCATACAGCGTTCTCAAATTGTCACATAGACATAAGTTAGTAAAGTCCTAACCATCGCCGTGTTCCTCATACAGCGTTCTCATATTGTCACATAGACATAAGTTAGTAAAGTCCTAACCATCGCAGTGTTCCTCATACAGCGTTCTCATATTGTCACATAGACATAAGTTAGTAAAGTCCTAGCCATCGCCGTGTCCCTGATACAGCCTTCTCATATTGTCACATAGACTAAGTTAGGAAAGTCATAACCATCGCAGTGTTCCTCATACAGCGTTCTCATATTGTCACATAGACATAAGTTAGGAAAGTCCTAACCATTGCAGTGTTCCTCATACAGCGTTCTCATATTGTCACATAGACATAAGTTAGGAAAGTCCTAACCATCGCCGTGTTCCTCATACCGCGTTCTCATATTGTCACATAGACATAAGTTAGGAAAGTCCTAACCATCGCCGTGTCCCTCATACAGCCTTCTCATATTGTCACATAGACATAAGTAAGTAAAGTCCTAACCATTGCAGTGTTCCTCATACAGCGTTCTCATATTGTCACATAGACATAAGTAAGTAAAGTCCTAACCATCGCCGTGTTCCTAATACAGCCTTCTCATATTGTCACATAGACTTAAGTTAGTAAAGTCCTAGCCATCGCCGTGTTCCTAATACAGCCTTCTCATATTGTCACATAAGTAGTAGGGAGGCCTGCATACTCCCAAATTTACTCCTAAATTTATTGATTGGCTATTGTTTGGCTATTTTCTTGGATATTTTAATTAGGATATTTTTTGGATATTTTTTAATTAGGGCTTGTATAGGATATTTATAGAGTGGACCGAAAATTCGGTCAAACTGATTTTCTCAGACATGTCCAGACCTGTAGCACAGGTGTTCTCAGTGTCGTATATATGGTTTGACCAATTTAATTGTTAATTGAATTGACCGATTTGTTTAAAATTCGGTCAGACTGATATCATTGCTTCAGCCAGCTCCACACTGTCCTCAGATGTTAACACAGCAGCCGGCGAGCCAGTGTTGACACAACACTGGCGTGAGCTAGAACATCAAACACAGCAGCGGGCGATCCACTATGTTTACTCAGTAAACAATGACCGGATAATGGGATCCGAGGATACAATGACCTCCCCGAGTGTGACTCGCCCTCACATTTACACCCCTTGGAAGCCCTAACTTGCTTTGCATTTTCACAGCCTGTTTTAGCTTTGTAAAACACATGCGAACATAGACATTAGTTTTCTAAAATGTCCCCCTGAAAATAAATGTTGTTCTTATTCCATACATCTCTCACATATAATACAGGTAATTTGTTCAGTTATTTAAATGTTGTAAAAGAAAAATCACAGATATCTAACATATATAACATATCACTAGAATGTCAACACTTTGAATAAATTGGGATTTCAGTAGAGTAACTACATAAAACGTGTTAATATTGTGTCAATCTGTTGATTGTCTTATTTAGAAAAAACAACTTAATTATCATGAGCTTTCTTTTCACACTCCTTCACTTATATTCAATCTGAAATAAAAGACTTGCACTCAGTTTGTGTTGTAGCGGGAATTTCCTGTGTTGGGGAGCGTTAATCCTCAACACAAACAGACTACGAACACACCGGACTGAATAAACAAACAGAGGCTCTTGGGCGCGTGTCAGGTGTGTTCATGTTTGAATGAACTTTAGAAAGCTAGAATACCTAAGAGGCCCTTTAAGATAATTTGGCTTACAACTTGCTTTACGTATACACGGTCTGTTTTAGCTTTGTAAATGATTTTTTTTAGACATTAGTTTTCTAAAATCTTCCCCTGAAAATATATAATAAATAATAAATTGAAATAGAGACATCAACTATGTTTATGTCAGACCATCTGCAGTTGTTTTGAGTATTATTTACTTACTTAAATGATCATTGTATATCAAAGCAAGTTTACATAGACTTAATTCAATTTGTATTTGTTTTATTTGTATAAGATCTACCGCTGCTTGAGTAGTGTTCCGTAGGTAAAATGATTTTTTGGATTGTAAAAAGGATAAAAAAATAAAATAAAAGAGAGATTCATTCTTTCATTCATCATAATAAAAATTATATCTTTATAACCAAATGACAGAAAATAAATGAATATGAAATTATGAAATAAGAACTGTCAAAGTTCAGGTAAAACATCTAGATAGCTTTAGCATTGATATGTATGAATACAGTTAGTGGGAACATCTCTGAGCTGTTTGCTTACTTGAGTAAAACTACGGGGTCTCTGGCCTATTTCCCATATGTGCTGAAAATTATCTATTTTTAGGTGACTTCATATCTGTTGCTAGGGCTGTTATGATCATAATTAGGGTGACCCATTTTCTAATTGTATACCCCTCAATTTCTTGAAACAAACAAAGGCTCTTAGAATAAAAGAGATATTCATTCATTCATAATAATAGAAATTATATTTTTTATAACCAAATGACAGAAAAAATTAATATCAAACTGTGACTTTTATCATAAAACTGTAAACTGGTGTTGAAAATGATTTTTAGACATTAGTTTTCCAAAATCTTCCCCTGAAAATATATAATAAATTAAAAATAGAGACATCAACTATGTTTATGTGTGCTTGAGTAGTGTACTTCTAAATGCTTATTTATATCAGACTACCGCTTGTATATGTGAAACTAGACTTACTTTAGTTTATGATTATTGATGTATATCGGAGTTACTCCTGATAAAATTGGTTTAATATATCTCCAACCTTAATACACTTGACAATATGTTTACCTGTAAGACAGATCATTAAGTTAATAATAAATATTCTATTACAATGTGTTGACGCATGCTATGACCATGAAACATGATAAGATATTACTTCTAACATGTACTAAAATACTTCAGTGTTGTTTGTCAATTCTCAATATATGTTTTATGTGTAGATGACAATACGTAGCCATTATATTCATAGCAAGTTATCCCGTTTGCAATAGTCATATTTAATGAGAGACACACACCCATGTGGTATTAAGTTTCACAAATGTATGCAATCAGGCTCTGTCTTGTGTAATATAAGTCTTTTAATGTAAGTTAAATAGACGCCGCATTACTGTCTAGTATGTGTTATATGTCGTTGAATAGTTTATAAAAATCAGGCAATATGGTGTTCAAATAAAGTATCTATAAATAAAAGATAAATAAGTTATCTTTAAGTAAAGCCTAATCCATCACGGCTGGTCGCATAATTGATTCAACTCACTAGGCCATGTCATTCACCTTCAGTGAACATGTCTTATTCAGCTAAAATCATAATGTAATCAAAATGTCATTGTTCAAGAATAATGTTACTATTTCTATATTGAATCTTAAGGTGAATTCTAACTATATCGTATGAATGTTGAATTGATATTCTGTATTACAATTGTTGCATATTTGAATAAGTGACTATCATGTATGTTTATTGTAATATGGACTTATGTAACTATTATTATTAATGGAGTTGAAGTTGTTCTGTATTCTATTTATATATCACCTTTTGTATTGAATATGATGTACTGTTAAATATGTTAATGACATTTATTTGACTGATCATTCTGCTGTTTGTGTGTTAATTTTAGGCATGAAGACCTGGTACCTTTTCCCCATAGCGCAAGTTATAATTCTAGGCCGAAACTTCTAGCGAAAGCAAGAAGCAAGTTTTCAGTTATAAGAACTGAGAGAGCAACAATGAAAACTCTGTGGTCATTTTCCTTTTATCACATAATGCATTCTTCAGAAATGTAAGACAATGGGCAGATGGATGTAAATGCTTGAAATGTCATTTGATAATGGTTTTACATAATTTTAGACAGTAATACTAAAGTTGAATTTATTCTAATCCTTCAATTAACATACATACACCATTTGAGGTACATATCCTATATTAGATGTATTTAATGAAATGTGTTAAATGAAATTTATAAGATGTCATTATGGTTGAAAAAGTATCTGAAATATTGTAGTTAGGTTATATTACATGGCAATCATTTTATGTTATTCAACAATTGTTGAGAGAGAGAGAGAGAGAGAGAGAGAGAGAGAGAGAGAGAGAGAGAGAGAGAGAGAGAGAGAGAGAGAGAGAGAGAGAGAGAGAGAGAGAGAGAGAGAGAGAGAGAGAGAGAGAGAGAGAGAGAGAGACATTGTTAACTAGTCATAAAGGTCAAACATGCTCTTGGTACCATGGAAAGAAGTGACCCTGGTGTATAATAAAGGTACACTTCACGTAACTACATAAAATTGGAAGAAGTCCAGTATAGTGAGTTTGCCCTGCAGAAAATGTGGTTAATTTATCTGTTTTCACATTCCGAGATTATATGTGACAATTGCTATATAGTAATAACAAAACGAATATTAATCTTCACACATTTTATTTGCCCCGTTTCAATGAGAAGACTTAAGGCTAGGAACACTCCCTAAGTCTTCTTTACAACCACGAATGTCTATTGAGCTACTTCTTCTTCTTCCTCATCCTCACTACCGTCTTCAGATTCGTCATCACTGTCATCATCAACATCTTTTATGATTTCCATGATCCATGGCTTGTACTTGTAGAGTTTGGAAATAACTTGTTCAATCATATTTTCAGCTGTGTCTTCCATAGAGTTAAGAATGTCCAAGGTATTGGGACCATGCCTCAAGCCAAAGACATAGGCAACAACTTGCCCATACATTTCTTTGAATTTTCTCCAAACTATATTATTCATTTTATTTTCAATCATATCTCCTGACATGTTTAGCTTTTCATACCGCTGTCTCTTTATATTCAATAGATCTTCATTCTCCCGACCAACTCTCTTTATCAAACTTCTTATAACCTCTTCTTCACTATCTTTGCTAGTCTTTTGTAATTTATTATGAAATATCTTCATGTCATCATCATCATCATCAATATCATCCTTTTCCACTTCTGGGCATTGCTTATCGTGGAGATGTTTCTGTAAACAAATACTATTTAGAAACACCTGTCCACAATAACAACAGCTTTCTAGAGATTTCTTTGGGGGAAAGGCGTCATCAAACTTTCGTTTCATTGGCTCATTGGCAATTCCGGGAGGTGAAGGTGAACTTTCATTCCCAGGACACCAGGTTTTTCTGTGTTTCATGAGGTCCGTAGTAGATTGGAAGACTATTCCACAACTATCGCAAGAAGGCATATCGCAGAGATTTTCGGCACACGTCTGCACGCTTCGGAGGGTAGACTCTTTCTGAGGATGGTTTTCCAAACTACTCACTTTACAGCCATTAGGACGAAGTCTTTCGTCTGCTGGTGTATCAGGTTTTAAATCAATTAAAAGATGGCCATAGGGTTCGCTCGTAGCCTCTTCAAATGTTTGCATAAAATGTTGAGATCGGGTTGGATACATTTGACGACCTAAGGTCATGATGGATTGTTGGTCTACTGGATTGTTAAACATGACTATATAATGACAGTTTCTACGTTGTGTTGGGTTCCTATTATAGAAAAGGTTTTGATTGATGGCGATGACAGAGAGGTTACGATGGTGGGAACCTTCTGTAAATAGATCTGTTATTTTAGGATCTTTACTAGCCGTTGACATGAGATCGTCCAGAACTAGGACATTTCTTACACCTGTGTCAAAAAAGTAGTCTTGGTCCAAATCTATGGGAATACCTTGAACAAACTCTACAGGAGGATACACGGATTGTAGAATGTCATCATAGAGAGGTTGCCAGCGACGATAAAGCCATAAGATCCGTTGAGGGTAAGGTTTAATCTTGAGGCTTTCCAAAATGTGTCGAACAAGATACGATTTTCCTGATGATGTTGGCCCGGAAACGATCATGGTGAAGGGGTGTCGTAATGAAACCTCTTGCGGTGGTTGTTGTTGTTGTTGTTGTTGTTGTTGTTGTTGTTGTTGTTGTTGTTGTTGTTGTTGTTGTTGTTGTTGTTGTTGTTGTTGTTGTTGTTGTTGTTGTTGTGGTGGTGCTTGCAGTTGTTCATGTTTGATAGTCATATGTCGCTTTAGACTATCTGGCCAAGAATATGTCTTGAAACATACTGGACAGGAGTACATTATGCCTTCTTACTGTAACGATCTGGCTTTCCCTGTTTTGGAAGAGACTTCTTTTTGTGTGATGTGTTTTCTTTAACGTTCTTGTCAGGAATGACACACACTTTCTGTGCTCTCCTTTGTATAGCCCTTTCGCGTTTCTCTTGAGCTATGGCTTGCTCCACGACTTGTTGTGTTGGAGAGACAAAGTTAATTTTGGGTTGTTCAGAATAAGGCATGGCCAGTGCCTGTTCTTTTCGTTTCCTTTCTTCCAAAATTTTAGGCCATTCTGGATCATAAAGCTCCAGTGTTCTGTCAACAGACAAGTTGCCGTGCTGTGCACATTTACCCTGTACTTGCAACATATAATAGCGAGTCCATTTCTCGGTGTCTGGGACAAAAAGTTTATACTGACTCATGGTGATGTGTCCTCCCTGAATGTTCTGAAGCAAATGAGGTTAGTCATTATCTCGACCTAATATATATATATATATATAAAACAGTTCTGTCAACTTATATTGAATTCAGATCCCTTATCAGATTGAAACATACCAAGTATATGATATTGTGTTTTTTCTGTCAAGGCTTTCACCACCTTTGGTAGACTTGAGTGGATAGACCCAAAGATAACGTGAAAATAAATCGAATCTTAAATTGACTTTCAGCTTTCACAGCTTCGAATAACTTCTTTGGTACGGCATAACTACCAGCATGTTTTGGATCATAATAATAAATAACATATAATGTAAGGTGCCATGATGGATAAATCGGCCTATCCTATATCATTCACTCTATTTATATATCTACAAAAAGAAGACCAACACAAGAAAAATACATACAATATGTTTATTACAATATCATGATCACAATGTTGAACCAACAGCAGTATCACTCTTTTGGTTTGGTTGTCCTACCATATACAAATAGTCACAGTCTGGTCTTATGTTGAAGCCAAGGGTCATCTGTATAGGACAGTTCTTGAATGAGTCAAGTCTCAGCGCAAAATGAGTTCTACCAGTTGATATAGTCACTAGGATTACACTTCCAACATTGCAAATGCTCCATTTGACCCTGATGAAAATGTTCATCATCTACACCAAAATCATCATCGTCAACACTATCATCATTATTATCATCATCAGAAAATGGTGGTGACCTTAAATTGAGGTATATTGGCGGCGATTCATCTGAGGTATTGAAAGGTGTTGCATCCTCATATTGTGGTCTTCCATCAGATGCCGTGGTTTTAATATAACCAACAGGATAATGATCAGGTTTCTTCCCCTTAACCAAACTGCTATACCCTGGAACCACTAAGTCCATCTGCTGATCAAATCTTCTGTAGTCTTTATCCATCTCCTCACGGATCTGACGTAAGTCTCTTTCCAACTCAGTCTCCTCAACCTGCTCACCAGTCTCCTCTTCTTTCCTTACATCCTCAGGATCATTAGGTATCTCATTATCAGCTTCATTGTCGATCTTGGAATCACTCTCCTGCTTTTTCTTAATGGGTTTATCAGATTTCACATCAGATAACTTTCTCTTCCCTGACCCTTTTGATACCATCTCTTTAAGTTCAGGTACAAAGTCTGGCATCACATCACAACAGTCTCTCAATTTCTTCCACTGATCTTGGGATAGTAGAATACCTTTTGAGGAAGGTACTAGTTTATCATCATTAAACACCCAGTGTCTGAGATCCACACCATGATCTTCCACAGTGGCATAGACACTGGTTCCAACATGTGTATAGAAACTTGTCTTACCATACTGCTCTAAGAACTTGAACACTCCTGGTAGTTCTGACCAGTGTTTCAGAGTCAACATAATCCCTCGTTTGGTAGGATAGCTCTTGCCATTAGGGAAAACATCATACTTGCGGATATGTATACTTAACATTCCATCCCAAGTCTGAGCAGTCACATACACCTCTCCACCCAAGTCCAAATGACAACGAGGATCCTGCATCTCTGTCAACTGCTTATCTGCCATAGTGGCTAGTCCATATCTCTCCATAGGGTCCTGGGGTAATTTTGCCATTTTCTATCTTCAAGGTAAACAGCACAGAGCACCAATAGCGTCAAGAACATAAGACCACTTCTCAAGATTCGAATGAGAATGAATGTATTCATGAAACAAAGTGGTCTTTTATCATACCTTGAGAGGGTATAAATGATATCAGTCTGACCGAATTTTAAACAAATCGGTCAATTCAATTAACAATTAAATTGGTCAAACCATATATACGACACTGAGAACACCTGTGCTACAGGTCTGGACATGTCTGAGAAAATCAGTTTGACCGAATTTTCGGTCCACTCTATAAATATCCTATACAAGCCCTAATTAAAAAAATATCCAAAAAATATCCTAATTAAAATATCCAAGAAAATAGCCAAACAATAGCCAATCAATAAATTTAGGAGTAAATTTGGGAGTATGCAGGCCTCCCTACTACTACTCACATAGACTTAAGTTAGTAAAGTCCTAACCATCGCCGTGTTCCTCATACCGCGTTCTCATATTGTCACATAGACATAAGTTAGTAAAGTCCTAACCATTGCAGTGTCCCTGATACAGCCTTCTCATATTGTCACATAGACATAAGTTAGGAAAGTCCTAACCATCGCCGTGTTCCTCATACCGCGTTCTCATATTGTCACATAGACATAAGTTAGGAAAGTCCTAACCATCGCCGTGTTCCTCATACAGCGTTCTCATATTGTCACATAGACATAAGTTAGTAAAGTCCTAACCATCGCCGTGTTCCTCATACAGCGTTCTCAAATTGTCACATAGACATAAGTTAGTAAAGTCCTAACCATCGCCGTGTTCCTCATACAGCGTTCTCATATTGTCACATAGACATAAGTTAGTAAAGTCCTAACCATCGCAGTGTTCCTCATACAGCGTTCTCATATTGTCACATAGACATAAGTTAGTAAAGTCCTAACCATCGCCGTGTTCCTCATACAGCGTTCTCATATTGTCACATAGACATAAGTTAGGAAAGTCCTAACCATCGCCGTGTTCCTCATACCGCGTTCTCAAATTGTCACATAGACATAAGTTAGTAAAGTCCTAACCATCGCCGTGTTCCTCATACAGCGTTCTCATATTGTCACATAGACATAAGTTAGTAAAGTCCTAACCATCGCCGTGTTCCTCATACCGCGTTCTCATATTGTCACATAGACATAAGTTAGTAAAGTCCTAACCATCGCCGTGTTCCTCATACAGCGTTCTCAAATTGTCACATAGACATAAGTTAGTAAAGTCCTAACCATCGCCGTGTTCCTCATACAGCGTTCTCATATTGTCACATAGACATAAGTTAGTAAAGTCCTAACCATCGCAGTGTTCCTCATACAGCGTTCTCATATTGTCACATAGACATAAGTTAGTAAAGTCCTAGCCATCGCCGTGTCCCTGATACAGCCTTCTCATATTGTCACATAGACTAAGTTAGGAAAGTCATAACCATCGCAGTGTTCCTCATACAGCGTTCTCATATTGTCACATAGACATAAGTTAGGAAAGTCCTAACCATTGCAGTGTTCCTCATACAGCGTTCTCATATTGTCACATAGACATAAGTTAGGAAAGTCCTAACCATCGCCGTGTTCCTCATACCGCGTTCTCATATTGTCACATAGACATAAGTTAGGAAAGTCCTAACCATCGCCGTGTCCCTCATACAGCCTTCTCATATTGTCACATAGACATAAGTAAGTAAAGTCCTAACCATTGCAGTGTTCCTCATACAGCCTTCTCATATTGTCACATAGACATAAGTAAGTAAATTCCTAACCATCGCCGTGTTCCTAATACAGCCTTCTCATATTGTCACATAGACTTAAGTTAGTAAAGTCCTAGCCATCGCCGTGTTCCTAATACAGCCTTCTCATATTGTCACATAGACTTAAGTTAGTAAAGTCCTAACCATCGCCGTGTTCCTCATACCGCGTTCTCATATTGTCACATAGACATAAGTTAGTAAAGTCCTAACCATTGCAGTGTCCCTGATACAGCCTTCTCATATTGTCACATAGACATAAGTTAGGAAAGTCCTAACCATCGCCGTGTTCCTCATACCGCGTTCTCATATTGTCACATAGACATAAGTTAGGAAAGTCCTAACCATCGCCGTGTTCCTCATACAGCGTTCTCATATTGTCACATAGACATAAGTTAGTAAAGTCCTAACCATCGCCGTGTTCCTCATACAGCGTTCTCATATTGTCACATAGACATAAGTAAGTAAAGTCCTAACCATCGCAGTGTTCCTCATACAGTCTTCTCAAATTGTCACATAGACATAAGTTAGGAAAGTCCTAACCATCGCCGTGTTCCTCATACCGCGTTCTCATATTGTCACATAGACATAAGTTAGTAAAGTCCTAACCATCGCCGTGTTCCTCATACAGCGTTCTCATATTGTCACATAGACATAAGTTAGGAAAGTCCTAACCATCGCCGTGTTCCTCATACCGCGTTCTCATATTGTCACATACACATAAGTAAGTAAAGTCCTAACCATCGCCGTGTTCCTAATACAGCCTTCTCATATTGTCACATAGACTTAAGTTAGTAAAGTCCTAGCCATCGCCGTGTTCCTCATACAGCCTTCTCATATTGTCACATAGACATAAGTTAGTAAAGTCCTAGCCATCGCCGTGTCCCTCATACAGCCTTCTCATATTGTCACATAGACATAAGTAAGTAAAGTCCTAACCATTGCAGTGTTCCTCATACAGCGTTCTCATATTGTCACATAGACATAAGTTAGGAAAGTCCTAACCATCGCCGTGTTCCTCATACCGCGTTCTAATATTGTCACATAGACATAAGTAAGTAAAGTCCTAACCATCGCCGTGTTCTTAATACAGCCTTCTCATATTGTCACATAGACATAACTTAGTAAAGTCCTAGCCATCGCCGTGTTCCTCATACAGCCTTCTCATATTGTCACATAGACATAAGTTAGTAAAGTCCTAGCCATCGCCGTGTCCCTCATACAGCCTTCTCATATTGTCACATAGACATGAGTTAGGAAAGTCCTAACCATCGCCGTGTTCCTCATACAGTGTTCCCTACAGTCACACAAACACAAGACAGTAGAGTAGAACCCTAACCCTAACCATCCCCGTGTTCCTCATATAACGTTCCCCTAGAAGGTCCATGTAACTTGGCGCACTATCTTTCCCTTGATTAATAAACAATAGTCTTACTTAATATTGTTCCCATTGCTCAAAACATTCCAACAAATGTTGCCACTAGATCGACTAGTCGATGAAACCATCCACTCCTACTCGTTCCAGTCTGCTGAACCTCCGATCGATGATACAGACGCGTTCATGACAGAGGGAAATACAAACCAAAAACCTACAGAGATGTAAGTAAGACATAGACAAAACAATATTCATTTGTAAATAAATACACAACAGAAATAAATGCTATTGCACATCTCTGAAGTGATCTAACCCGGTCTTACAAGCTGGGACTTACATTTTTCTATCTACTGTATAGTCTAGTCATGTTCAAACTTTATGTGTAATATGTTAACGCACCATTCATTCATGTTAAAAATCAAATGATCAAACTTGTGAATCACTAAAATGGCGACTTCTAACCAGCTATTGCAGTCAAAAATGCATTTTGCTTCAGATCAGATAGCTAATTTAAAAGGACCTGTTCTGTCATCTCATATATAGCCGTTGGTTAGATAAAAGTGTCCCTGAGGGACCGACGATGATTTCTAATAATGACCCTTATAGTTCATGCATGTAACACAGAACGACGAAATGCAAGGATTTTAGTCCTATTGAAGTGCTGAAAACCAAGATGTTCTATGCCTTCTATGCCATTATGTTGTGCACAACACTCGGCACTTTCTTCGTGGCCAACTTCTACAAGGTAATTGGTATTATCTAATATGATCGGTTTCTAAGTTACACACACCATATATGTATATACTTCGTTGTTGCGGGGTATATAGAAATGACGTCCGTCTGTCCGTGCGTCCGAACTTTCCGGACCCGAACTAAAAAACTAAGGCCTAACTCAATGGAGCTTGGTATGTGGAACAGTCATGTGCACATGTGCCTTTTGGGATTTCAACATCTTTGGAACTTTATTTTTAGTTGTTTCCATGGAAACGTACTTTAAATTTTCGTAAGTATAATACCTCGTCAGAAAGGAAACGATCACTCCAAATGGGGGAAGCATAATTAGTTGGATAATAAACATAACCAATGAGCTAAAATAATTTCATCTTGATCAATTTTGACTTTCCTTTTTTGCTGTAAACAAAGGTGGAAAATCTTATTTCGTTTAACATTAAGGAATAGATATAGGCTACTGTAGCTTAACGCCTTTAAAGATCTTCATGAAACGTTCAGGAACTATTGCTGATGTATCAACAATACATTTGTAGGGCATATTACAAACGAATCAAGAATATATTTATGGGGCGTATTTTTTAGGAATCATGAACACATTTATGAGCGTATAATAAAGGAATCAGGAATACATTTATGGGGTGCAGTATACAGAAAAAAAGGAATACAATTATGGGACGTATTAGAAATAATACGATAATGGGGCCTATTAAAATGGAACTACAAATACAAATAAATTCACACGGGACGATAAAATGATTAAGCGCATAATTAATTCAATTATTTGATCTACGTTGTATAATGAATTGAGACATATTTCCATTGTTATCTTTTAAAACAAGTTGCATAGCTCCAGAATGTCTTTAGGATTACTGCTAAACCACATGTCCATCGACTTCGCCATGCTTTACTTTTTTGCTCGTATTGTTAGTGCATATCTTTTGAAATACGTTTCAGTTCTCTATGTGAATTTTGCCCCTTTTAAAAATAGAAGAATCATTCACTGTTATTTTGTACCCTTTCATACCACTTGAATTGACTGTTCGCATGCATTTTCATTTTTGATTCATAATCACAACATTCTAGTCTTACTGAAAAATATCTTTAAATTAGGTAGCTAGGCTTTTGAGTTATCTCCCCTGGAAGTTTGCAGTTTTAAAAATCACCATATTATGAGTACTCGGTGTGAAAAAGGTATTTCGAATTAGTGACTGCAAAGAGTAACATGGGATGCATGGGGTCCAAAAATATAAGTGTCTAAAGTCAAAATGGCCACAAAACCACGTGACCAACGAATTCGCCCTGATTAACATTTTTACTCGCATTGATATGGTTCATCTTTTTTTAAATGTTACAAGGCTCTAGATATATGTTATTAAATTATCCTATGTTATAATTTCATTACCATTCACACATGGCAGCTAAATATGTGACCTGCAAATTCGCCATGGTTTACCTTTTTTGTCACAATGATATTGTCCATCGTAAAAAACGAGTTGCAGGTCTGTATTTTTATTTTGAAAATGTTGCCAATGTTACAAATTCAAATTCTGAAAAATGTTAATTTTCAAAATTTCTACAGACCGGAAATGACTCATCTTGAGCGATTTTATGATTGAGGAAATTGTAAAAGGTGCATATGGACGGAATATTATATGTCGCTCCTGAATTATTGTGTCAAACTCCTCGCATAAAGCTTGGATTTATCACAACAAATAAACTCAGGACAGATGATCCGTAACTTATCGCAACTTTTGATTATTCTTAGAGTAACTGTTAAAGACTCATATTTTTCCTCATCTTATTCTTGATTATATTATTTACCGCTATTTTCAGACTTTTTCCCAGACTTTTATCAAGGACGACCACTTCATAGCCCTGACAGGTTCTATCGGTTCTGTCTTCAATGCGATGGCCAGACCTACTTGGGGGGCTGTGGGGGACAGAATTGGATATAGAGTAATTTTGAAATTTTAAATTTTAAATAAATGGTTATTATTCTGCTAACGTGCATACATTTCAGTCCATGTGTAAATTATTTCTACGGTTCTGCTACGTCTATTGATTGGAAAGTATTGATATGGTTAAAGACCAGAGCAAAGGTTAGTTCCATATCTCAAAAATGAATTAATTTATTTTGTACACATTGGAATTAAACGAGTTTTTTGTGTTTTGTGAAGTTTTTGATAAAATAGGTGATGATTCTGTAAAGTGTTAAAGGTGATCACCAGGATGATACGGTGTGTATGCTCCTAAACTGACGATGTTTTGGCATATTATTTTCCCCGTCTGAATATGAGACTGTTTTAAAGCGACAAAACGATTTGTCATGCATGCACCACGAAAGGTTATACCAAGGATACTCATTTCAATTGCTCAGTGAAAAACATTTGATACTTGCCATGTGTGTCCCTTGTCACAAGACCATTCAAATGAAAGTGTATATGTAACAACGTTATGGCCTTGGTCTTGGCTAGGTTCTCATTGTGGGCAGATTTTAACTTAAGCACATTATGTTTATACAATGGTGCTAAATGCGAGGTATATTTACCTGTATATGTTGAAGTTCAAACTTTCATCAGTTTGATTATAATTGCTGACAAGTTTCAGTCAAAGTTCAGAGACCAACATGTAGCAATGGCACAGAGTTTAACTCCATCCATATGATATGTAAGAATATCATACAATGTAATACATGTATATCCAGTACGCATACTTTTTTTAAATTCTTCCTTTCCATTATAGGAAGCCCTGGTTTTACTGTTGTCAATTTTCGGAACTTCAGCAGCAACCTTCACCTTGTGTGAATATGGCGGGAAAGTGATGCTGATGATCTGGATGTGTCTAATTTACGGATCGTTTCCAGGATTATTCTCCCTTATGCCTACATTGCTGGCTAGCGTATTTGGTCAGAAATTCTTCATGTCAAACTACGGGCTACTCTTTACTTGTTCTGTATGTCATATGCTTGTTTTACATCTATATATTCATAATATTAACTTAACATCCATTTTATCATTTAAACCAACATTGAACATTTTCATCATATTGAAAAATTCTTAAATAGTTTGATTTGTTATATCACGAGGGCAAATTTCAGATAACAACTTCGTGACACTACCGGCAATAACGGATCCACAGGGGTCAATTTTAGATCGCTAATAACTTAATAAAATTCACACAGTAACATTGTAACACTATCGTATCAAAATCACAACAACATTGCAATAATTACTTCGTAGCAACGTTGAAACACTATTTTAAGAGCATTTTGAAAAATATGCCTGTAAATTTACAGCTTAATAGTATGCTATCTATCAAACTTCAAAGTAACATTGTGACATTTTTTTATTATTGATTTAACAGATTTTGACTCAGCTTACTGGATCAGTATTGGTCGTTCTGCTAAAACGCACTATCGGATGGAAGGGTGTTCTGTATATCGGTGCCAGTGGTGTTTTCTTGAGTAAGACATTTGAGTTTGTATATAAACTCACGTGCAAAAGAAACGTCCCCATACAAAATACAAGATATTTCAATCGACAGGCGATAAATGCGACTGAAACAGCGTTACATCATGTCTTCAGAACCCAACAATAATAAATATGAATTTTCAAAATATTATCTATTCATAACTCTGAGAAACACAAGAAATGATCGTTTTGGAATCTCTTTAACTAGACGAGATAGAAGCCTCAAAAAGCCAGTTTTGGCTTGTTTTGTGACGTCCTACAGTAATGGCGCGTCAACAAATTTAAATCAAAGAAGGTAATTCATGTCGAGGATATCTTTAATTAATTAAATTTCTACTTTTTCAATGTTTTAAACTTAAATACCAAATATTGTGGGCCAAAAACATCTTTAAAAAGCGATTTAAGCACCCCATGTGTATTTGAACAGATGTAAAAATAAAAGAAGCATACTCTGATGTATGACATTGTGAATACTTCTATACAAAACATGTGGCTACCAAATACAATCAAAATCTACTTTCTCCGACATCAATATTTCATTTTATACTGTTTTCAAAATGTGGGGACGTTTCTTTTGCACGTGAGTTTACTTGGAAGTGATACTCTGTCTACTTAAACATCTGAGTATACCAGTATATATATATATGTCACAATCAATATGGCAAATAAGTCATTTTGCCAAATGCCTAAAAAAATTTTTGCATTTTACCAAATGCCTATGTCAGTCTAGTTAAACTAGTGTACTACCGCTGCTAACATGACGTCACTATAGTGTACAGTTGTGACGCTCCAAGGTTCTTACTGCTGTAATAATGACTCTTGGAAATCTTAGTTTCATTACACTACGCTTGATTCATTTGGGCAAATAATAAACAGAAACCTCCCTTTCATGTTATATTTGTTGTATTACTCGTAAATGAGTTGGTATCAAACTCGTTTTTACTTGATCAATACAAAATCATTAACTCGTTTAATAAAACTGGAATTGTTTAAAGGAAGATCGCTAAATATCCTCTATCTAATCTAAATAGATAAAGGTTGTAAGGTTTGAATATTAAATTCTGACCCACAGCGTGGTTAGTTAGCTTGTGACGTGAACCTATCAGTTTGAACCTTTTACGCTTTATGTTGCCTTACGGTATGGCATGGAGTGCATGGGACGACCTTTTCTTACTTGTAAACATCAACTAAACTGACGTGCAAAAGAAAGTATAACACTCAGTTGTATTAACCATCTGTATAATGTTCAATGTCGTATTAAAAAAGTGAATAGTGTTGGGAATTAGTAAAACAAAATTAAACCAGTCAAAGACTACTTCTACGCGATTTTAAATTTTTAAATTGATTTTGATGAAACACACCTGTTCATCGACATATAACACATACTCTATGTGAAAAACAATAATTGTGCCTTGTTCTGCACAACATTTTAAATATGGTAGGGATCATGTTGATGTAAATTTCATTTCTAACCCTGTCTGCTTTAAAATGGTATTTTGATTTAAAAATTAACCAGTCACCAATTCACCAGTCATTCAAACTAGCGCCGAAAGGTGTCGTCAAAAGACGAAATAACTTGACTTGGAAGGAACGTGAGATGGTCATATACTTGTTTGTATCTGCTTTTATAAAGTGATGTTGATACAATAACGGCCTCATATGTAAGCTTATTTCAAATGTTTCAACCAGTTAAGCATTAACTTTAAAATAAATGTGGAAAAAAAAATATCAAACTCTTAAGGTTTTAAAGGTTAAACTTTTTAATAAAATATAGAAATACGTATGTTTTGTTATTCGATGTAGGGTTACTAGTATTTCAAAGCTGAAAACAATTATTGTTTGATATTGACTTATTTAAGACAACGTACAACCCAATAGGCAATGTAAGTGGTGTTACTATCCAGGGACCTCGAGAAATTAGGGTTACTACTTTCAAGTGTGAATGGAACTTAGAATGTGACAATGGTCCCCGTTTGACAAATTTGAACAATGTATTACTGTGATACACAACGCAGATATATATATATATATATATATATATATAAATATATATATAAATATATATATATATATATGATGAGTATTTGTTTACAATTACTGAACTTTTATTGCAGGTCTATGCCTTGCTGTATGTATAATGATATGGCACAGACGAACCGTAAGAAGATCAAAACGACGCCAAGTGGAGACAACTCAAAATGAAGATCTAACCCTACCATTGGATACTTTAACAGACCATTAACATTTAACATTAGATTTAAACGTATACACTGGGGTATAGTCCGGCAGCCAGCCCTTGTGACCGGGAAAGTGCGTCCATAGAAAATATTTTTGTTCCTGGTGAACCCTATGGGTATATACTTGAGGAAACTGAATGATGACACTTTGTCATTATTGAGCATTTTGAATAATTAATGTTTCAATTAGATAGGGTACACTCGTGATTTCAGTTATCCAGACACATCAAGTAATTATATTTTAGTGTTCACAAAATTGAAATAAAATTAAGGCATTTTTATATCAATTGTTGTCTATTAGTATTATGAAAATAAGTACACTTTTCCACTTTTTTTGTTTAAAAAAAACCCTGAAAGTCCAAAATGTTGATAATGTGTCTGGATAAACGAGGTTTCTGAGCAAATTTGGTTTTCTTACAGTAAAATTGGATTTAATGGTGTAATAATTCACTTTTGATTATAAATACGATTATTGAATCATAATCAAAAGAGATAGTGATAAAGTTTCAGTTAGTATATGTTAACTTGTGACAAATTCCTAAAAAAAAAGACCCCATGAAACCCAACATACATGTAGTTATGATTACTTGACATTAGAACCAGGAGATTTTCTGGGTAACAACTTCTTTAATGTGAATATACAAGACGTTTCGGAGTATATTCTTACTCCATCATCAGGTGTCATGTAAGAAATAACAAAATGGTATACATTTATATAATAAAGAAACCAATGGCGAGAAAACTCAATCAGATAGATTAAATTAAGTTTTTAAGATGGATTCGCATGAGAGTGGTATACATTGATGATTTGTAATACAAACATGAGGAACATTAATAGTTGATTGTTAAATCAGCAATGGCCTGTGGGCTTTATTGAAGTAGTGATTGGACAACAGTAATACAAATTGGTAAAGGGAGGAAAGCAATTGATTGGATGTGAAATGCAGAAAACATGGTGATTGAGAGTATTAGGAGAGGCCAGTGATTTGGGTGTAAAGTGGTTGGGCGGTGAATGGTTGTGATAGGTGTAGACTCCTCGGATAAGCGCTGACAAGAGTGAATTGATGGTAGGGTGGGTGCTCCTCGGATTTGCCTCCGACAGAATATAGATGTTCGAGATGAGTGAATCCCCAAGTACATGTTAGGAAGATGCTTTGGTCGCGGTTTATTGTAGGTTGTTCCCTTGTAATGTCAATAGCGTATTGGAGTTTTCTTTGGCGCAAGTTGTTATTTGTTGACAGGACTGTGGTAGCCTCCCAGTTTACAGTGTGGTCCTTGTTCAGAGTATGCTCAGATAGGGAGGATTTCTGGTCAAGTGTGTTGAAATACGCTATATGTTCCTTGATCCTTAATTGTGTTGATAGGCTGCAGCATTTCTCTGATGTACTCTTGTCCATAGTGGCATGGGATTTTGAAGATGCATCCTCTTATAGTGCTGGTTCCTCTGCTGTTGGCTTTTATTTGAGTAGCTGCTTGAGGATCTTGCACAGGGAAATGTAACATCAATGCTGACTTTGTTCTTGATGTGGCGGGCGATCTTGTAGCTGAGATAGCCGATGTATTTAGGGAATTGTTACTCGAATTTCTCGGTTAAGGCTTGTGGGTGATAGCTCTTATGGTGAGTGTTTTCACGGTAGTCTTGAAGACTAGGCTTGCTGGATATTCATTGAGTGGGGGTAAATGTGTCCTTTCGATGTTTTGGTTCTTTATTGAGGGTATCAGGTTGACAGATGGATTTTATCACGTCTTGTGAGTGTGGCTATGCTTGATTAGTGGATGATAACATAAACTGTATTGTGTGTACTGGTCAGTGTGTGTGTCACGGCGTACGATAGACAGATATTCTAGGTCCATGCCCAGTAGTTTGCAAGGAGACATATGAGAAGGGGAGATGGTGGTTAGTTTCTGTTTCCATGATCAACCTGATTCTTGGATGCTTGGCGTTGAGATGTTGTAGGAGATGATGGCTATGGTGGTGAAGGTGTCATCAACCTTGTGGAACCAATAAAGCGACTGAAAAGGAGCATTAGAGAGTGCTGGTTCTTGGAGGGATGTCATGAAAATCTATGTTATTAGGGAAGATAGTTGTGAACCCATTGGAAGTCCGTGGATCGTGTCAATGAAGATAAAATAGAAGTAGCTGATAGTAAACTTGGTGTCAAGCTGTTCAATGCGCATGTGCAGCTTAGTGGCTTCTGGTGTTTTCTGTTGAGGGGTGTTGGTGAAGAAATCGACATCGTAGCTTGCCATGGTGTCTGTGAGGCAAGTCCTACATCATCAACACACCATCTTGTGCCAATCGTGCTGCAAAAATGATACCCTTTGGACATTAATTAATACTTGAAATCAACGTGATATCTTGCATCTGCAGCAATGTAAATCACTCAATGCTCCGTTGATTCGACAGAAAGACAGTATAGTGTTCTTTAAAATGAAACACGTTATTGTCCGTACAATGAGCAATTTCATTGGAGAAGCCGAGCAACTGTTTGTGTTTGTTGTTTCGTTGTCTCTGTTATCCTTGTATTTGCTGTTTAGTTTTTATGTATAAATAGATACACATGACCTATGAAATAACAAGGTGTTTGATATTCCTGATTAAAAAATGTGTTGCAACGTCTGGCCTACACCATTAGTGTTATCTGAA
Organism: Gibbula magus; assembly: GCA_936450465.1. Lineage (NCBI taxonomy): Eukaryota > Metazoa > Mollusca > Gastropoda > Trochida > Trochidae > Gibbula > Gibbula magus. The sequence goes on from OW388294.1 coordinate 27,571,588, forward strand.
TATGTGCACGCCCACTCTTTTTAATGTCACTTTTTATGCATTGCAGTTATACGTTTAATGTTTAAGAAACATTCTAGCTTTTTCTTCTAGCGAGACTACTCTTGTCAACCAATAACTTAACCTTCAAATCGCCCAATATCAGTGCCCGCTTCGTGTTCGAATCTTGGGTCTAAACTTTGAAATCGAGTATTTCCTGTTTTTGTCTTTTGCAAATTAACTCTTTGTGATAAATGTGTTGCTTGGTGAATAACAAATATTCATTTCAATACAAAATAAAAATGGTAAATTGTGTTGTTTTAAAAAACACCATAAAATCGTCAAAAATCACCATTTTCTCTCCACAAGAAGTGACATTGTTAGACGAAGGCTTATTTCAGAATTTGGCAAAAGTAAACACACATAAACAGTTAATGGAATTTTATCACCATTTCTTCTGATTATGATTCAATAATCGTGATTATAATCAAAAGGAAATTATTACACCATTAAATCCACTTTTACTGTAAGAAAACCAAATTTGCTCAGAAAACTCGTTTATCCAGACACATTATCAACATTTTGGACTTTCGTTTTTTTTCAAAATTATTTTTTACTTTTTTTCATAATACTAATAGACAACGATTGATATCTAACTGCCTTTATTTTATTTCATTTTTGTGAACACTTAAAAATAATTACTTGATGTGTCTGGATAACTGAAATCACGAGTGTACCCTATCCAATTAAAACATTAATTATTCAAAATGCTCAATGATGACAAAGTGTCATCATTCAGTTTCCTATAGTATATACCACAAGGTTCAATTTCTGTAAAAACATTTTCTATGGACGCACTTTCCCACCTAGGGTGAAAATCGGGGTTTGGCTGCCGGACTAGTATGGATTGTGCAGACTGTGCAGACTAGTAGTATCTGACAGTTCAAAGAGGGGCTAGACACATCTGGTAATTCAAGGACGGATCTTAAAGATCACCCTACCTTTAAAGCATCGGGTAATTCAAAGACGGGGTTGCACCGTGTTATTCAAAGACGGAGTTAGAAGCATCTGACAGTTCAAGGACGAAGCTAGAAACATCTGGCATTTCAAGGACGGAGCTAGACGCATCTGGTAATTCAAGGACGTAGCTAGAAGCATCTGGCAGTTCAAGGACGAAGCTGCAAGTATCTGATATTTTAGGGATACGATTAGAATACTTTTTCTTGAAAGGGCACCACAGAAGAAATACTTTTTGTGCATTTATTCTACCAATGTATTTTGTTAAACAATAGAACGACGTGTCATTTGGATAATGAACAAATGTTAACATTAGTATATTTATTATATTTATTTTTTATGCTAAATATTTATAATATTATAGTTATTGAACGTTTTCGAGCTGTGCTGTGCGGGGAAAAGAACAACAACTCTGACTTGCATATAGTGTGATTCTTACCATAATGTCACATATCAAATACAATTCATTTCAACAGAATGCTTTTAGTTCGTTAGTTTTTTGCCATTCAATCATATGTACAAAGGGGATTTTCTTCTAATCTTTTGTTTCCGAAAAAAATATTCGGGGTAACGTGTAAATTGTTGTTTATGTACATATTACGTCGAGTATTCACATTTGTTTTGACCGGACCACACCTTTTACAAAAATGGAACAGTTGCAAAGTCCTTTCCACTCAGAGATAGGTACGCAAAAAGCGAGTTCGCTTCAAAACGGCTGATAACTAACGGTCATGTTACAATATCGATAAATAGTTGCATTTGAAATAATTCCTGGATTAATTGTTATTCAACACTCGCAAATGTCAGCATTTAATAACCCGCGCTTACGCCGTCGGTTTTAAACTAAATTTGCGGGTGTTGAATAACATTGAATCCCGGAAATTTTACAAACGCAAATATTTATCTCTAGTTATAATTCAATTGCTAGAGCCATGTCATCAGAGTCGAATAAACTGCTATCTTGTTTCAATTCTTGTTCTATAAAACGAGTCCTTGCTTATGATAAATTGCGATCCAACATACATTGTATATATGGGATGAGGACTGAAGTCTGGAAACTGTTCAATTGTTATGTTTTTCAATTTGGTATCTGTTTCAATTTGGTTTGATAAAATGTTATTAAATCTCTTTCTTATATGAAGAGCAATGAAAGTTGGGTATTTGTTAGTAAAATAAACTGTATCAAGCTACAGTGAAGATATATTTGCACTGTGACCAGTGACTGGTATAATTTGACATCATAAAGCAATTGTCTGACGTAGCGAATTACCATGTGACGTCACATTGTTACTATGGTGACGGGCTGTTCTCAACGGCCGACGAACATGAAAACGACGCCGTGAGACGTAATTTCAAGGATAACATCATATAATAAATAGAATAGCAAATGTTGACATATACATAAGAACAAGTGAAAATGTGTATGGATACAACAAACCGTGTGACATATAGTATGGCAATGCTCGAATAGTGCAGGTTATCTGCATCTTGCTCAAATAAGTAAAATTTATGTTCTTCAAGATCAAGCTTAGAGTTACATTTGTTGTTATTATTTGCAAAAGCAATATTTTATATTGTTAATTCTTGACAAAAACTATTTCTACCCCACTCGATGAAATGAACATGCTATGAGTCAAGAAAAGACCAATATCCCCCCCCCCCCCCCCCCCCTCTCTCTCTCTCTCTCTCTCTCTCTCTCTCTCTCTCTCTCTCTCTCTCTCTATCTATATATATATATATATATAGAGAGAGAGAGAGAGAGAGAGAGAGAGAGAGAGAGAGAGAGAGAGAGAGAGAGAGAGAGAGAGAGAGAGAGAGAGAGAGAGAGAGAGAGAGAGAGAGAGAGAGAGAGAGAGAGAGAGAGAGAATGTTCTTCTATCGTGTTGTGTATTCTCTTTGCTGTGACATGTTCTGGATAAGAAAATGTATAATTCCACCAAATCACAATTTACGTTCTGGCGTGAGCTATGGTTAGAAAATGCGTTATTCTGGCATAACGACAAAACACATAATCTCTTTCCAACACATATTTTATTTAGTTATTCCTTTTACAATCTATATCATAAGTTTTCTCAAAGGAAATAATCAAAATATATTAAAAATATTTGAGTTATGATTTGTTTTTGGTTGGCTTTTTAGTTGTGATGGCTGCCACAAGAGTAGTTTTATGTGTGAACAAGGATCCTAATTTTGCCTAAAATGTGTGTACATGAAGTCAGGACTTACCAAACCTGTTCGTTAAATTTAAACAAACAAACACAAAACATTACCCATGTATTCGTTTGTAGTCAGAAGTATGATTTTCAAGTGATGGACTGTACACTGTTGATATTGAATGATATTCTCTACTAGACGGCGCGTATATCGAGGACGCATATGAAGCTGCAATAAAATCTCAACTTTCTCTCCAGTAATGGCTCCACATTTAAATTTCTTTCCGATCTGTATCATTATTGCACCTACAAGACACAGTTATAGCAGATACATATCTACTTTTAAGAGTTATACTTAATAAATAATTCAATGTATTTTTTAATAGGCCATGTCTATTTTTTACTTTAGAGAAAATTGTCAAATATGACAGTCACGAATACGTATGTTTATATTTATAATCATCCCTATATTAATTGTTGTCAGCAATTAGCAGTTTATTTTGATTTGAAGCACTCTTAAAGCTTTTTTTTATATGACAGAAACTACTAACAAAACATATAAACATGATAAGTTATCAATATCTATACTGATTATTTGTCGTTTGCAGTATACTATTTCAGATTACTTCTTTATGAACGTGGAAAAGCCGATACACAACCAACACGTACAGTTAGCCTGTCGACTTCAGAGTTTCAATAGGGATAAAATCAACTCTATATTTTGAAAATGAAAAGTTCCTTATTAAGCTACATTACTTGACAGTGGATATATCTCGTTAAATATGCATCAATTGTGTTTCAACATATTTTAGTCGACTATAATACGTGCCAACATACCATGTGTGCTGATTTCAATTTCAATAATTTTACTCAACTCGCACATTCATCCCCAGTCCCCATATATATCATAATTACTTGTTCCCAATCACAATCGAGTAACATCATTATAGATGTGCAAAAACCAAAACTGCACGTGTCATTTACATGCATAGTAGTTATATGATGTATAAAACATTATCAACCCAAAGTAGTATTTTTTTCTGCTCGACTAATTGACGTGCATTAATCGCGGTTCATTGTCCGGTTTGCGATCAGATATCAATAACTTTAACCTGATATCGTCACTTTATTGAGTCGACTATCATCAAAATGGTAATTGTCGACAACAGTCATTATTTCTCGATAAAAAAACATCATTTATAACGCTTGGCATATGTAAACCTTAAATACACAATGGATGTAACCTCAACCCCTAAACATTATATTTTAAATATATCAAACTACTAACTGTTAACATCTTTTCCTTTTCAGGTACACATAAACTACATTATAATTAAAGTTAAGTATCAAGTTGATTGTTGGCGTGTTGAATATCCGCGAATATTATCGATTTGTAGATGCTTTCGTCACGCGGATAACGTTTGGATGTAAATATATTTAATTTTCCGAATCTGCAGTGCGAAATTATTCAGTGACTTAGTACACGTCTGCTCGTTCAGGTGTATATTAGCTTTGACTTGAACTATCATTTGTTTACAAACGTTGATATCTAAAATAACACAACACTCATTACAATTTGAGATGTTTTCGTAGTAAAATGGGACAATTATTTCGGATTACCGACATGGTCGTGGTTCAAAATTTGTTCCAGCTGTGTTCATTGGTCATATATTTGTCAATAATATGAAGAGGCCAAGCATGATTGGTTAACATTTATTTTGGGGGTGTATGCCAATAAAAAGGTATAATTAATGTTAAATTACAAATTTAATTTCTTCAGATCCAGTCACATTTTGTTCTAAAAACATTTTGAGTTTTTCTTATCTGACAAGGATACACTTCAACTTGGTAGCTCGCAGTAAGCTTGGTCATTGAGATATATCAATCCCCTTTATCAGCTTCGAGTGTTATTGTTATGTAAATGCATTGTGATAACACCTGCCCCACTAAAACAACAGATAACAGGTAAGTCATAACAAGATAACACCAGATACACGTCTACTTTAGTGATGTGACCATGGCGATGTTAAAATGTTACTGCGCTGTTCTTCTCATCTTTCTTCATAGTGTTTCTATCAAAGCATTTGATGACAGAGAGTGGAATCAAATCTTAAGAGAAATAGCCAAACAACTTCCGGTTCTTGTCGAGGATCAGCTGATCGACCTCCTGAAGTATCACAGGTATGATAAAATGCTTAGCAAGGGGCACACGAGTGAGATAGAGAGGCTGGACGAGGGATTCCATCACATGAAGGGCAGGATGAATCAGGTTTCTCGTCGACTCAGATCGGCTGAAAATAACAACGAAGTTCTGAGGAGCCAATTCAAGAAGAGCACAGCATATAGTCACAAGCTTGAGAAGGAGTTGAATGCATTGAAGGCACAAGTGAGGGATATTGAAAGAAACGTTTCAACTGCTGTCAAAGCCAGGTGTTCTTGTAAATCATCACCATCTAACAACAATGTTCGAGCCACTATGACGACTGAAAGCACTGAACTCAAAGTCCCAAGACCTACATTTTCCTCAATTGTGGCGGTTAACGCAGATGGATCAGATCTTGTGAAGATTGATTTGAGGAGCAGAAAAGTGAAAGAGCTGAAGGCAACAGTGGAAGGACGAATTTCTGCTACCACTTACGATCCTAAATCCAACTCCATTATCTGGTCCAAAGTAAAGTCTTTCTGGTTTAATGACCGCACTGGCCCCAGAATCTACTCAACTCCCTTGGATTCTCTAGAAGAAGAAACACAAATTCACCCATCAGGAGCTTCAGCATTAACCATTGACTCAAGAAGCAACTGGTTGTTCTTCACCACAACCAAACCTAGGAAGTCCATCAGTCGGATACGACCTACAGGAGGAGACTTCACCCAGATTCATGGTATGGGTGACTTTTCAGACCTGCAGGACATTGCCGTAGATCCTCAGAAACAGCTTATCTACACCTGTGATGGGGACAATCTAATCGAAACCGACTACCAAGGCAAACAGAAGAAGATTCTGGTGAAAGGAGGATTCATTGTTACTTTGACTCTTGGTGCAAGAAACACTGAGCTTTATTACTACAACCACGATAAGCTGAAGAAATTTAACCTTACAACAGGGAAGGAAGTTGTTGCCAAGTCGAAGCTTGACATGATTCCTAAGGACCTTATTTATGAAGACGGTAAGCTGTACTATGGTGCTTTCTTCCAAGGCGCCGTGAAGGTTCTTGACCTAAAGTCTTCTAGGATAACTGATATCGGATCTCTGGGGGGCACGGGCATTTCTATGTGTTTGGTTCCTTAGTTATGTCATTGTAAGCTTTGCCATATTTAGCCATATAGTTACAAAGAAACTTGTTTGTAAAATGTTTAGCGAAGACGTCATAAAGTTCATTACTTATCAATTTGGTAAACTAGGTTATATTAATGTTGTTGACATTCATCAATATCAGTTGTCAACTCAATGTTCGAGAAGATCCTCGTAATTTGTCATGAGTGTAATTTAATTTTCGCTTCCGGACCAGAAGTACTAAGACTTAGGTATCAGCATGTAGCTTACTGAAATTTAGAATGGAAAACAATCATTTATAGATGTTTTCAACTTCTTTTGAGTCAGAGTCAGAATGTCGTTTCCAGAACACAAAGCTGTGAGTTACAACGAAACTTGATCTTTGGAACAGTTACCGTAATTATGTCTTCTTCGGTTCTTCGATTCCATGGAAATGCATCATAGATTGTATTTCCAGAGGAGCATTCGAAATGCCCTTTTTGATGTACCTTTTTGGTTTTCAACTTTATTTGGATTTCCTTATCGCTGTTTCCATGGAAGTACAACTTTCTAGTTTGTCTAGAACAGAACTTGAAAACAGTTATATTGAAACTTCGGACAGAAATGTGGCTGAATGTCAAATATAGATTGTTTTGCAATTAGTTCAACAATACTATGTTTTCAAATCTACAGTGCCCCTGATATAGATAAATTTAAAACAACCCATAATATATTTATTGTTTGTAAAATTGTTCTTCAAGTATATTATTTACACCGACCCACTTGTATTCAATATCATGTTCAGTAAAATTTATGATTTAAAATTGGTAACGTTATCTGATACAAATAATGTGACATGTTTGCACTATGAAATAAATAGATATGTTTAACATTGTTCATATTATCATTCATATATTGCGAACATTAAGAGAAACCTTATTCACCCATTTGTTTTTGAACCAGAACATATATCTAAAAGTGTTACAGAAAACACACGTATATTACCTTTTACATTACATTCAATGCCACATTTTTCTTTGATAACAATAGCACACCGAATGTCATCTTCTCACGTTCCTTAAATGATGACTTTCTGCCACAAACTGACATCTAGCCTAGAATAATATTTGCTATAGTCCATTAACATTCTTGCTACTCTTTCAAAACGTGAAAAGCTCCGATTCAAGCCTAATCGCAATGTCACACCAGGGTTTTATTTCCTGATCAATCTCCTGATTAAGCAGGTTCAGCTGGAGAGAGGAGACAGTTTATCACGTGTTCATTACACTGGATCCAGCAGTCACATCCTCCTCCATCAGTATTTGTATGTGTTCAGATACTACAATACCTTGTCTGTCATTTTGGCTATGATAATTTTATAAATAACTAAATCATGAAATAAATAATAAATAACTATAAAGAACTTCCGTTCGAGGGAAAGAGACAGTAACCGGATGAAAGCACCAAAAGCGACCATTGACTTTCAAATCAGGACATTTCATTGACGTAAAAAATACAGGCTATGCTATTTAGTATAAGCAGGGACTCCGTATAGAGGGACAGGCACCTCGAGCTCGTTATATCATCCATCTTCCCACGGCAAGGTGAAAATGTATCGAGATCTCTCCATTTTTCACCTTGCCTTCAACCTAGCCAGAGGCGGTGAAACGAATCAGCGACACCTGTCGTGATCACGAGTTCCCTTACCATCTGCTAACATACAGCCAATGAAATCGCCGTTTACATTCGGAACCAATTCAAAATAAGCGACGATCGACACAGTCACAGAGGCAATACAGCTGTCTTCTGATTGGCTTATCCGATTAATAATAATAATAATAGTGGCATTTATATTGCGCAATATCCACGCCATAAAGGTATGCTCAGAGCGCATGGCCTCCCACGATGGAATAGAGGCTGTTGAGTTCTTGTTTGTCATAGGTGTACTGCTTGAATAGGTGAGTTTTTAAGTTTGACTTAAAGGTCTCGAGAGATGGGCAGAGCTTAAAGGTTTCGGGCAGTGAGTTCCATAGGGAAGCAGATGAAGCTGCAAAAGATCTGAACCCAAAAGTTTTCAGTTTGGTGGCGGGTACATGGAGAAGATGTTGTTGGCTAGAACGTAGAGTTCTTGTAGGGCAGTCGGGACAGTGATGTCGCTCAAGTAGGCAGGTCCGATACCGTTGACAGCTTGATAAGTGAGCGAGAGGGTTTTGAATGTTATTCGCTCTTGGATTCGTAACCAGTGAAGGGAGTTGAGCACAGGTGTGATGTGGGCCTTGATTAGCCTGCAGTACGTTAAATCTTAGCACTTAAAATACGAGGGTTGAGGTCAAGGGCGGAAGGAGAAGATATGGAAATCTTTTCGTTACGCCTGTGACGTTGTGAAGATCATCATATCTACTAGACTCGCCTCGTTGCGCTTCAACGAAGACGCACTTGGTGCGGGCGTGAGCGCTTAAAGGGGCAGTAGCACGTTTTTTTCAAATTTAATTTTTTCAAATTTCCTATTTATATTGATAGTTTATGTCATTTATATTAATTTTAGAGGGTAAAACATCTTATTACACAAACCATTTATCTGTAGTGGTAATAACTGTGTTGCGTATAAAGCAAACATTGCATGGCGGCCATTTTATTGTGAACCCAATTTAATCATTTCGCATTACAAAAACGATTCCCATAGCATTATCAAACCATGTACAATCATTTTTAACTTGATTTTCCGAAGAGAGAATGGTCTATTACTATGAGTGACATTATTTTTCAAATACATTTCATCAACTTATTTGAGCGAAAAAACGTGCCACTGCCCCTTTAACCTGTTGTTTCAATAATGATCAACTGGATACACTAGAGCGCTGCGCGAAGTGACTAACGCATGACAGTCACTTAGTCGAGTAGAATCATGGAGCTGCCGGTCCCTCTCATAAGAAAATCGCTAGCATAAGTAACCAGCATAGAGTAAAACGGCAGTTATTGGGATCATGGAATCAGGGTATTGTTGAAGCGCATGATGGATCAGGATGTGACTATGCTGGACCTGGGCTGACTTCTACTTCTGCTTATATCGACGTAGCAAGATATGGTTAAATGTTTCAAAGATTGGTTGGTTTATAAGAGTTCGTTTATCTCAAAAACTACCAGTATTCGTTGCTTCAGAATAGACATTACAATCTGGTGAACACTTTCTTTTTATCTTCAGTTTAGGATGAAACATGACCACTGTGACACGTTGACATACATTTGTCAATCGCCAACGATCCATCAGAATCTAGTCCAACAGAGAGAAAACAAAAGAGTCTCCTTTCTAGATTTGAACCCAACAGCATATGATTATTATCATGTATGTGCATGGTGAACCTTCGACAGAAAATCAGTGATAAATGTTTACAGTGATATTTAGAATTTAATAAACACACGTATGTATGGTAGCAACAGTCTTCCATTGTTCTGTCTTACCTTCTGTTTTACTTATTAACCCCCAGGTGAAACCCAAGGGGTTTATGTCGTGGCGCAGCTCGTCTGTCCGTCCGTCTGTCCCGAAAAGTGTACTCGTGTTCATAAATCAACTCTTCCCACAGTTTTGGACCAATCTTTCTGAAACTTTACACATGATTTGGGTATTCATCGGTGATTCGCATGTGCTCTTATGGGACCGATCGGATTAATATTTTCAGAATTATGGTCCTTGACTTAGAGCGCTCAGCTTTCCAATTTCACACTGGCAGTAACTTTTAATTCTTCCTCATTTGAAGATGTTATGTTTCCAATGTCACACACTGAAGTTATAACCTTTGACCATGTGACCTTGACCTTGATGTATGATCCATTTTGTGCGAAACCTTTTTTTTTATTGATTGGTGATAGGCCTTCGATACTTGACATGCTGATTTATTTTTAATAGGTAGTGAAATTACCCTTACAATCAAACTGGTGATTTTGAGGATAAGGAACCCGGGGGTTCTTGTTCTCTCAGAGCACTCTTGTTTGAGAAGCTATACTGATTTGTGCCAGCAACTTATCTAATGTTAAAGGTTTGATCATCAATCTTCATTCAAAGCCAAATGGCAACTGGAGAAGAATCATAGATTAATCTGACCTTTCTGTGTTCTGTCATCCATGCTTGAGCAGATAATCAGAAATGTTTGTGTCAGAAAACTTACCCAATTTCCAACGACCGGAAACCGAGTTGAGCTTAACACTGAAATCGATGGAGCCAAGACACTCACATCGTGAATTAATCGTGTCTGTTTCGTCATCTGGAAGTCTGTTAGTGCTGTGTTACTCCTGTTCTCGCAGTTCAAGCTATATATGGTTCCAGTGACCACCAAGAAATATAAGTTATAAACTACAGGACTGTGGTCTTGGACGGACTGAATAAAGATTGATTGATTGATAACGTTACTAACATTGTAAGACATTAATTTGTCAGTTTTAACTTCGAAATATACATTTTTAAATGTTAATGGTCCTTGATTTTAATTCATCATCAACCAAATTTGCCTTTTATGTAACAAATCAATGCGTGGACAGTGATCAACCCTCGATACAACATCCGATTCAAAACCAAATCTTAGGACATGATTAGAATCACTGGTGATTGACTTCCTGTCTTATGTTACCAACCTCTGCCAAAAAAGGATCCTGTTCATAACCAATAAGTATCTGTAACGTACACGTATCACAGACATTAAAATAATAAGACACGTGACACACACATACAGATGTAAATAAACATACAGCAACATGATTCAATGGTGGTAACAACTTAAGAAGGGTTGTTACAACATTATAACAAGTTATTTAATAGAGAACGCGATCGTGGCTTTTGACGTCTACAATCAATTAACTGTTCCCAAATTGAATCATTCAACTCTTCTGATACGATTCCCAACCTTCTGACAGCATTTCACATCACTGATGAAGCAAATTTAATGGTTATTTATAACATTGAGATATTTAACTAATTATTTTAATAAGAGAATTTCATATTCTCAATGTTTGTATTGTGTCTTTTCCTGTACAGTTAAACACGATTTGACTTTTCATATTTTTCAACCATGGTACAGAAATGTACCCTCGATAATATAACACATTTGGCTTTTCAATATATTATATAACATCTGCCAAGTGATATTAGACTATTAACTAATACAGCCCTAATTTTAGTATTACAAGATTTCTGGAGATGAGAAATGACAGGTCAGTTATATAATTATGCTGCTTCTAATCTCGACATGATGTGTGCACGATTCTATAATCAAATCAAGCACATGAGTCCTGGCAACACGACCAATCTGTCTCCAATTGGATTCAAGTTAAATCATGTCTACATGTCACACAATAATAATGTTTAGATATATACTAGTTTCAAAGTACCATTTACACACATAACACATTAATTTGATTCCCAATCTCCCACGTTCATTGATTTAAATTACGTCAAAGAATGATAATTTAAAGTAAGGGGGAGATGCTCTTGCTAGTAAACAAAATAAGTCCAAATGTATTCATACAATTTGAAACTACAGATTCCGATTAATCATTTACATACACAAATTTGAATAAGAGAGAGTAACTGCTCCTCAATTCTACACATATGGGATAATTGTGATAGCTGTAAACACAAAACAATGAACTTATATCGCTTTCTTTCTACCTGATTGATACCGTTCATAACCCAATCAAGAGCAGGAACCAGAGGCGACAGACAGCGTGCAGCGCTTATCAGACCTTATTGCACAATTACCTCTATGAAGTTGCTTTACAGAACAGGAAATGGTATCAGGTTCAAAATTCTCCTCATATGGAGAGAAAGAAGATATTCAGTCGATATGGCTTATATTTACTACTGTTATACGTCGTAGTCAGGAACGAGACCTCTAGAAAGCACTAGAAACCTTAACATATGTATTATCTAATCAAGAGCAGGTTCGTAAGGCTGCAGTTGGCGTGTTTGATAAGCAAACCATAGTGCCATTAAGTATATGTTTGAGAAATAAGGCTGTTCCATTGAGGACATGATCTATATTATTTATGAAGAAAAAAATACTATATGTTACTGTCGACACGATGATTTCTGTCATGTCTTTCCAATATGATTGCAGCTGCATAAGATACAATAACATCACTTTGGTCATCGAATTATTGTGATTTTTTTTTGGTTGAAAAATAACTTGTTTAACTGATAAGTAATTATGATCTGGACCAGAAGTCACGGTTGCCATTTACGGGTAACCCACATGAACATGAAGACATACATATACTGTTTTTAACCTAGACCTAATCTAATCTAATCTAGACCTTTCCACTTCACAAGAATCGACATTAAACTATTTCATTAGGTGCCTACCATGTCAAATTCAGTTAACAAAGGATATTGGCAATTATATACAAGTAGAAGAGACGCAAAGAGCTGTAAAGTAAACTACACAGTGATATAGACAGACATTACGTACTTTATTGTTCCGAGTCGAAGTCTTTGAACTTCCTCTTTATTGAAGATAGAGGATATACGTATCTACTGAGTACTAACAATGACAATTAAGTTCGCCTTCAAGATTAATCATTATTGCAACTTGATGGAAATTGACTTTAAACATTTAAATCAATATGTTTTATTTTGTGTTACTTTAGTTTCTTGTTGGTATCAGTTGCATATTCCCCTTTTTATATGTGATATTATGCGTCACTTTGGTATGGAAAATAACACTATACTTTTGATGAAGTTATCTTATCGTAAACTTAAATAGATCGTTACATAATATAATGTTTGTAGTCACGGTAAGAGCCTTACCATTTCTTTTCTTCATTCTTCAGTGTCTTGTACTACTCATTTATTTGTTGTTACTTTTAGTTAGTTTGTGATTATCTGTGTAACAGTGTAACCAGTCATAATCTAATTTAGATCAGATCGAACGTAACACTCGCACCTGCACGTGTCTGCGTTTCTGATCTGAGATCTGCACCATGGATGTCAGGTGATCATTCACTTCAGCCAATGAGGCTAGAAAGCCGTTGGACCGACTTGAGTTGACATGCGAACCACCACAATCTATACTATCTCTAAGAAGATGACAAATATTTTATGGAGGATCAACTTCTTTATTAACAATAGCGACGTTTCGGTATATACTCTTATACCGTTATCAAGCATATATTTGTCTTCTTCATCAGATCAACTTCTAGAATACCTCTCAAACAGTAACCTCTTAGAAGGCCTCTGATTGGTTGAATTTATTGAAGATGAAAGGTCACATTGGAGGCCACCTTGAGTGACCTTCTGGGGGAAAGTACTACAATTGACGAACGAGGAACGAGTGTTACGTTTGATTTGATTTAAATGAGTTTGAACCTTTCAACAATGCCTTATGTCAATCGTAAGCCTTTGTAGGTAATTGTTGAAACACTCCACCTTACGCAACTGCACCAGTTCATTTTTTCGGAGATAAATGTTTAGGAAGCCAGGGTTTAAGATTATGCAGAAAGATTCGCTAAGTTCGCTAATCTAACAATCTGTTGATTGATCGCTGACGTGATTGATGACCTGACCTATTGTGTCTATCCTTAGATTTCCTGAGCTCTTTCAATTATTATCTTCTCTGAGATGAAATTGAAACTGCTAGTTGTTTCACTTTCAACTCAGGACCTCCGTCTAAATGTATAATTACCACAGGATATGAAGTGAGGAGTCATTGGTCAGACAACATGAACAGATAAAACAGAACAGGAAGGACAGTATTGATTTGGTCAGTGATTGATGATACAACGTGTTACCTTTACGCTTGGTGAGCCGATTTTATTACTCGCTTGATTCAATCACTGTCTTCAGCCTTCAGAATAGCCGTGTCCATAGCAGAGAGGTTGATTTCGAATTAATTCCTTGTATTGACATCGATGATTCGAAGTTAAAGTCACTGCAGCACGTTTTTGGATTTCATATGTTCAAATTGTCAGTTATCATATAAATATGCAGTTTAGTTTTACTTAAGAGGTTCATTACACGACCTGATCATCTGTGGCCGTAGGAAACGGTGTCACATATAACACGAAAACTGTTAGCGGCCATTTAAGTGTGAACGCCTTTTAATAATTCGATGATGGGAAATCGGAAACCGTATCATATCTATTCATTTTAGATTGAGGAGGACTGTTTTGCAATTGGTGGTATGTCGTTACCAATTTATGAGATCTCTTAATTACCATTAGAAAAAATGCTACCGCCCCTTTAAAAGACCTGCCTTACATTTGTACTACGGATGGTGTTATTCAGGATGGTCAGATAGTCAGACGGTACAGGGTCATTGATCATGCAAGGCACGAATGAATGAACACTTGATCAGTCTTCAAACGAAATTTGTTTTTATCCTATTTCTTATTTCTTCAATCTTAATAAATATAATTGACAGTTCGATATTATGTCAGTCGATCTGAATTTATTTAGACTGATACGTCATGATCGGCCTTTGTGTAAATTAAAACAAAGAGGATAACTGTCCTTTACAATTTTTAATGTATGTCATCATCGAGTGAGGTAGCAATTTAAACACTTCACGAGTGCCACCGTCAACGAAAAAACAGAGCTTCTTTTTATGATATAATCATTTCTGTGTTTTATATTAACATTGGCCGATATCAACGGTAAATGTACGCGAGCTCTCAGCATGACGTCATAACATTGTCCTATGATAAAGGTTATCTCCATCAGAAGACTGACGATAACACCAATGTATCTTGCTATAAGGTTTCTTACACTGATAGAAGAGAGTATCTCACTCTCAATAATACAATACATTAATTTCTTATTTTATTTGCCGCCTATAATTTCAAACGTATGCGTTTTGAATAATAATAATAATAATAATAATAATAATAATAATAATAATAGTACGTTTTTGATTAAACGTAATTATTTATACTTACCTGTTGACTAGACCTACTTTGCCTTACCTCCTATAGGTAATGCTATTTCAACCTTAACACAGACGAACATGAAGAGTGGAGAAGGGGTGCGTAAAATCCCTTATCCAAGGGCCGGTAAGTCTAGGTGGTCTCGTGACGTCACTACCTGTTCAGGTCACTCTCCGAAAGTCCCAAAAGGCAAGACAGACCAAGTGGGGAGGATGGGAGGGCCTAGAGCGTAGGTCTAGTCAACAGGTAAGTATAAATAATTACGTTTAATAAAAAACGTACTATTATTTAAATACCTATCTGTTGACTATACCTACTTTGCCTAGAATCCCACCGCATGGAGGCGGGTCAGTAGATACATGGTAGTGACGAGACCAGCGACTAGCCCTGAGTGTAAGCTAACCTACGAGTCCTCCACCCTGTGGTGAGGACAAGGCACAGCCCGGGAGATACTATCTCTACCGCTAAGCGGATAGAAGAGACAACCCTGCCACTCAACTTCCGATCAACACACTGCCCCCCCAACCCCAACAGGGAGAGGGGTGTTAAAGCGAAGTTAAAGAAAAACCAACAGACACGAGAGCTAGCAATGTAAACAATGTTTATTTACAATGAGCCTTAAAGCTTCTTGGTCTGGTTGGGGGGACCACCTTCGCCTGAGCGAAGATCTGTGGACCCAGCCTAGAGATGCCTTCAAGATCTGCTGTTGAGGCATCTCGTAGGTAATGGTTGGCGAAAACCTCTGATGAACGCCAAAAACATCCTGCCATGACATCCGAAACCGCGATGTTGCAGTGATACGCCATCGTGGCTGATACTGCGCGGATCTCATGAGGGTTTGAACGCGAAGACGGAGGCAAGTCAGCGGCCTTGTACGCATCAATGACCGCCGACCTTAGATACACCCCCAACGCTCGCTTATCTAGCTCCTTGGTGCTCCACGGCGAGTGAGGCAAGAACAGACGACGCCTGCCATCTCTCAGCCTGCGGGTATGCTGCGTGTACACCCTCAAGCCCTCAAGCCCTCAAGCCCTCAGACTCTCCTGAGTCAGAACCCAGAGTCGGGATAGAAAACGTACGGCCAGCTTCATCAGCTGCCTGGTTCTTACAGACAAGGTCGGGCGCCAACCCAAGAGAGGCCGATCCCCCCTGCCAGACCTCAAAACGTAGAAGGTCCGCCTGCAAGGCATTGATTTCCGAAATGGTCACCAGAAAAATGACCTTGATGGTGAGAAGGAGGAGGGGTACGCCAGAGAGCGGTTCATACGTATCGGAGCGAAGATGGTTGAGCACATTTGCTAAGTCCCACTCAGGGGGACGAAGCTTCGTTCTGCCGTCCACAGAGCGGAAGGTTTTAATGAAGGCCCATGAGGACCGACACAACTAACCCTGGTGACCTCTTACCGAGGTGAGGTGAGTTAGGTTTTAACGCCGCTTACAAGAATATTTCACTTATATCGCGGCTGCTAGTATTACGGCAGGGAGAAAGCCCGCAACACCATATGGCTATGCATTGCGGTGAAACCTGCGAGCAACGGCTGGACTAGCGAACCATGGGTGATACTGCACTGAAGTTCAGTGTAGCCTGCACCCAAAACTTACTGCATTCTCTACTAGAGACAAAAATGCTGTGCCCCTGGCGGGATTCGAACCCCGGACCTCTTGATCCGAAACCGAACGCGCTAACCACTGCGCTATCCCGCCCCCTCTTCCTGAGAACGGAGAGGATAGCAGACATGTTGGTATTAAGCGATGACGCCTTAAGACGCCTGGTGTAGCGTAGGTATACTAATTACTCCGCCACCTGAGGAACTGAGGCCTCTGTCGGGATGAAATCTCTCCGAGCACAGAAGGAGGTGAAGACCTGCCACTGGAAAACATAGAGTTTCCTAGTGGTCTTCCTATGAGAGGTAGCTTTTGCATTGGCGACGGACCTCTAGTATCCACTGCTCTTTAGCCCTCTTTTAACACAAGCCAAGCGTGAAGGCAGAAACCCTGAGGGTTCACGTGTAACCTTTCCCTTGGCCTGCTGAGGAGCAGATCTCTCCGCGGCTGAATCGGAAACAGGTTCCTGAAGCCTTGGCTACCTACATGGGAGACATAGGTTGGCAATTGCCGAAAGGGAGAAAAAAAACCGACTTGACCCGAAGTAATGCTGAACTCTTCAAAGACGAAGCAAAAATGGACTTACGAATGACTGAAACATACGCCCGGAAACCTGAAGACGATAGAGTGACACACTCGTTACACAGTTCCTTGCACTTCATACAAGGCAAGTCCTAGCAGACTTCCTACCTCTGCAATTACAAAAACGCAGAGTACATAGTGAAGCAAAAACGGCGGTAGTAGAGTAACTAGGTGAGTGATAGTCGAGACCTTGACGAGACCATCCAGTCACTAACAGGTGACTGACAAACGAGCCACTGACGCGTGTAAGCTAGGGGAGGTGAATGACACTCAATTCACTTAACAGGTTAGTGACAGACGAGCCACTGAAGCGAGTAAGCTAGACGATGTGAGTGACAGGTGAGAGACAGCCGAGTCACTTAGCAGGTGAGTGACAGACGAACCACTAAAGCGTGTAATCCAGACGAGGTGAGTGACACTCAAGTTACTTAACAGGTGAGCGTGTGTAATCTAGACGAGGCGAGTGACAGTCTAGTCACCTAACAGGTGAGTGCCAGCCGAGCCCCTAACGCGTGTAATCTAGACGAGGTGAGTGACAGGTGATAGATACTCAAGTCACTTAACAGGTGAGTGACAGACAACAGATGAGTAACAGGCGAATCACTAACGCGCGTAATCTAGACGACGTGAGTGACAATCTAACGCATGTAGTCTAGACGAGGTGAGTGACAGGTGAGTGGCACTCACATCACTAAACAAAAAAGTGATCTTGAGGAAGTTTGCATTAAGCAAACGAAACGTAGAAACCTGTAGATAGCTGGTTTTCGAGTAGGACACATCTATGTTATCCTAAACAGAAGAGTGACCGGCGATTCACTAACTCGCGTCATCCAGACAAGGTGAATGACAAACGAGTCACTGATACGAAACACCTAATCAAAGCAGTGTAAGAACTCAGTTCCGACACTAAGACAACACCCCTTCCGATAGTTAAATACTTCAACAACACCAAGAGTGTAAACTCACAAACGTAGATAGTGAGACGCTTGAGTGAGTAATACGCAAGGTTGAGACGAGCCACTCAAGTCGAGTCGAAACTCACCCAACGCGAATGATAAGCGAGTGACAGGCGAAAAACGAGTGACTGGCGAGGCAAGCCACTGGCGAGGCGAGACTCTGGCGAAGCTAAACACAGGCGAGATGAGGCGCGTCAACGCAGAGTCGAGTCGAGTCTCAATGACTGGCGAGGCGAGTGACTGCCGAACCGAGTCACTGGCGAGATAATGCGAGTCAAGAAGAATCGAGCCTAAGGCGAAAGGTTGGCGAAGCGAGTAACTGGCAAGGCAAGTCACTGGCGAGGCAACGCGAGTCAAGCTGATTCAACTCGAAGGTGAATAACTGGCGAATTGGATGCATGGCGAAGCGGATGCTTGGCGAGGCGAAAGCTTGGCTTCCCCTTCCCGCGCGGGAGCTAAGTCCCCTTCAGAAAAAAAAGAAGCCTTCCTGGCTGCCGACGAACGGGGTCCCGACACGCTGACCTGACTGAGTGGTACCTCCGCGAACGAGGCCATCTCCGACAGCCTTGGGACTGAGTCGATAACCAGCGGATCCTCCGACAACCCCACACCCTCCGCATCCGACACTATATTGATGAACGGAGGGTCCGAGACCTCAACGAAGCGGACGTCACGCTCCTCCGAGTCTAGCGAGGAATCCCGGGTGGGCGACACCACCGTGACACGACGCATAGGGGTGTGAGAAACCCGCGAGGAGGCAGCGGACCCGGAGGCCCTTGAAGACGTGGGACGCGAACCCTGAGACACGCAGTCCGCATTGGGTTCACGATCTAGCGTAGTAGCGGGGATCGTGAGACTAGGCAAAGCCAGCGGACACAACCGAGCATCCAGCAATGAAGAGATCCTGTCCTTAACAGACGCAAGAAAGAGGTCCGGATTGACTTGGTCAAACCTATCCTTCTTGGCCTTCTTCTTCTTGCTCTTGGGTGTGGAGGGTCCGCTGACCTTAAGTCTCAAAGGCGACATACGCCTGTCTGGCGAAGGAGGAGGCGACGTACAAGTCTGCGGACGAGAACGCAAACGCGAAGGGGAGAGAGCGAATCTCTCAACCCCTAGCGGAGTCGGAAGAACCCTGCGACTCCCTGTCGAAATCATCCGCCCGTTCCGTAAGTACAAAGTCTACCGCTCTTCGGGAGACTAGTGACGAATGGAAGAGTTGAATAACCGGCGAATCACTGACGCGAAACACCTAAGTTGATCTAATTATACAAAGCGCGAGTCCACGGATGAGAACGTGAACGCGAACGCGAAGGGGGAGCGAATCTCTAGAACCCCTAGCGGATTCGGATAAGACGACGCACGTTTCTGAAGCAAAGCCATATCGGCCACGGACTTGCGAATGGCCGTGACATCCCTCATGGCGGAGCAGGCGAAACACTAACACACGTGACGTAGACGAAGGTAGTGACAGTCGAGTCACTCACGCAGGAGAGCGAAAGACGAGACACTCGCACGCGTAGCGTAGACGAGGTGAATCACTAACGCGAGACACTTGAGTAGCGTAGCGTAAGAAAGTTGAAAACAAAGGCTCTGAACTCGAAGAGAACAAAGTCAATATCAAGCCCTCCGCAATTCGCGCAAAAAACGGAGTACATGGCGGAGCCGGCGTAACACACGTGACGTAGGCGAAAGGTAGTGACAGTCGAGTCACTTACGCAGGAGGGCGAAGGACGAGACACTCGCACGCGTAGCGTAGAAGAGGCGAGTCACTAGCGCGAGACACTTACGTAGCGTAGCGTAAGAACCAACAAACTCCTCCGATAGTTAATCGAGAGAGTTGAAACAAGGCTCCGAACTCGAAGAGGACAAAGCCAATATCAAGTAATGGTTAGTCAAGATAAGTGACTGGCGAACCAGCTTACACTGACTAAGATAACCACTTACGAGACGAGACTAATCAAATATACAAACCAAAGGCGAAAGACTAACGAAACGAATGACAAGCAAAGCGAATGACAGGCGAACCAAGTCACTGGCGCGAAGATGCAAGTCAAATCGAATCGGGCCTAACGCGAGCGACGAGCCTAAGGCGATAGACTGGCGAAGCGAGTGCCTGGCTTACGCGAGGCACTGGCGAGACGATGCGAGTCAAGTAGAATCAAGCCTATGGCGAATGACTGGCGAAGCGAATGATTGGCGTAGCGAGTCACTTGCGAGACGAAGCGAGTCAAGTTGATTCGTCCTAAGGCGATAGACTGGCGAAGCGAGTGACTGGCCTAAGCGAGACACTGGCGGGTAGATGCGAGTCAGTAGAATCGAACCTAAGGCGAAAGACTGGCGAAGCGAATGATTGGCGTAGCGAGTCACTTGCGAGACGAAGCGAGTCAAGTTGATTCGTCCTAAGGCGATAGACTGGCGAAGCGAGTGACTGGCCTAAGCGAGACACTGGCGGGTAGATGCGAGTCAGTAGAATCGAACCTAAGGCGAAAGACTGGCGAAGCAAGTGACTGGCAAAGCGAATCACTGGCGAGACGAAACGAACCCCACAGATTCAACCTAAGGCGATGGACTAGCGAAGCGAGTGACTGGCGTAAGCTAGACACTGGCGGGTAGATGCGAGTCAAGTAGAATCGAGCCAAAGGGGAAACTGTCGAAGGGGGGTCCGCCGCGTAGCGAGTCAAGTTGATTCGACCTAAGGCGATGGACTGGCAAAGCGAGTGACTGGCGTAAGCGAGACACTGGCGGGTAGATGCGAGTCAAGTAGAATCGAGCCTAAGGCGAAAGACTGGCGAAGCAAGTGACTGGCGAAGCGAATCACTGGCGAGACGAAACGAACCCCACTGATTCAACCTAAGGCGATGGACTAGCAAAGCGAGTGACTGGCGTAAGCGAGACACTGGCGAGTAGATGCGAGTCAAGTAGAATCGAGCCAAAGGGGAATACTGTAGAAGGGGGGTTCGCTGCGTAGTGAGTCAAGTTGATTCAACCTAAGGCGATGGACTGGCGAAGCGAGTGACTGGCCTAAGCGAGACACTGGCGAGTAGATGCTAGTACAGTAGAATCAAGCCAAAGGCGAATGGTAGGTGAAACCAATAACTGGCGAAGCGAATCACTGGCGAGACGGAGCGAGTCAAGTTGATTTCAACCTAAGGCGATAGACTAGCGAAGCGAATGACTGGCGTAAGCGAGACACTGGCGAGTAGATGCTAGTACAGTAGAATCAAGCCAAAGGCAAATGACTGGCGAAGGCCCGCTCGCGTAGTGATAAGCTAGGCGAGTGACTGGAGACGCGTAGGTAGTTGATACGGACCGAAGGCGTATGACTGGCGGACGCGAATGACAAGCAAAGCAAGTCACAGGCGTATGGTGAAGCGAGTCAACAACCAACAGTCGAAGGTGACTGGCGGAGGGTACGCCTTACAAGGCGTGCGAACCGAAGCAGTCAATGAAGACAGGTGAGAGAAACACAAAGACACGAGCTGCACGTGCAAGGCAAGCAGCAACCTCTTGGGCAGCCACACATCCAGCACATGTCAACAAGGCCCTTGTACCCCAACACCTACTAAAACAGATTGTTAAACAATCTGCTAACGACGAATTGTAGATATAGCAGTTGAAAATATCCCTCAAAATAGTAAGAGATAGCTAGCAAGTTAGCAACCAAATCGCTCAAAATACCCAGTCTCAGAAAAAAACAAACACGTCTGTCTTGCTCTGCAACTAATAGGAGAGTGACCTGAACAGGTAGTGACGTCACGAGACCACCTAGACCTCCTTTTGTGATGTTACAGAACAGACATAGTCCAACCTTGAGAGTACCAGAGATCTCACTAAGTCGTGTGCAGTGTCCTCGTCAATGAGATGTCGTATTGCACGGATGTTTCTGAGATGGTACCCACAAGTTTTTGGCAATGTGTGAGATATGAGTATCCATCGAAAGTTCTGGGTCAAACTGCACACCGAGGTTTCGCATTGCATCGACAAATACTATCTGTGAGTCGACGACCCTGATGTCAGGTATCCCTATATTTGCCCTTGCTCTGAAAGAACCAAACAGCATAGCTTCTGTTTTGCTTTCATTCAATTGAAGGAAATTATCTGTCATCCATACCTTTACAGCATCAGCACACTGTTCCAATCGACTGAGTGACGATGAAGGGGATTTCACTGGACAGCTATCCTGTAACTGGGTATCATCTGCATAAAGATGGTATCTAACGTTCAGAGATGAAATTATCTTGCCGAGGGGCTTTGTGTAAAGGGTGAACAGCGTTGTCCCGAGCCCTGCAGATAAATCCAGCAGCACTAAAATACAAACTTCACCCTTATCCATGGCCATCAACAAGTTATTGGTAACATGAAGTAGAGCTGTCTCTGTACTGTGCCGACTTCTATAAGCAGACTGGTACTGATCCAATTGACCATTCCTGCTTAGATGAGCATCCAGTCGAATCTTCACAGCACGCTCCACGATCTTGGAAATGAAGGATAAATTAGAGACTGGTCTATAGCTGGTCAGTTTGCTGGGGTCTAAGTGTTGCTTCTTGATGTGGGGCTTCACCATCGACGTCTTCATGACACAAGGTACTTCTCCTGATCTCAAACTACAATTCACAATCATAGTGACGACAGGCAGCAAGGACTCTATGTTTTCAAGCAATACCTTTGTGGGGAGCGGATCCAGTTCACAGGTAGTTGCTTTAGCAGACCGAATAATCTTGCGGATTTCATCTTCAGAGAATTCTTCAAGCGTTTCTAGTTGAACGCCATTAAAAGTATCCAATGCTTGATGGTTTGATGTATTGTCTCTCTCACCTTCTAGACGTGAACGAATCTTCTCAATTTTCTCTTCAAAGAAGTCACAGAATTGATTGGCCAGGTTCTCGTCACTTGTATGAGGTGGTAGAACAACATCTACAGACTTCCCCAATAGAGTATTCACAAATGAATTTAGTGCTTTTGGGTTGCCTTTCAGACTAGTAATCTTGTTACGGCAGAAGTGTCGTTTACTCTTTCGAATAACACTTATCAAATGATTTCTTTGCTTCTTATACATCTCACAATGTTGCTCTAGGCGTGATTTTCTCCAACGTCTCTCAGCTCGACGTCGCTCTGTTTGCCTTGTGGACCTCTTCACAATACCATGATGAAGAATTATGAATATATTCGACAGATATATATTTACTTAATAGGTAACTTTTGATACAACAACTATGATACTTTTATTTTTATGTCAGTTCAAGTACACTTTGGCCAAATATTTGGCATGTAAGTTAAACAGATGTAAAAGATGTAAAAAATTAATTGATAAAAGAGGCTGTCGACAAAATAACTGCTTTGAATAAAATTGTTGATAGATCGTTACTGTAGGCTGTCAAAAAACGAGTCTTTTTTACTCTCCTATATTGTTTACAGGAGATATGAAACAACGATTTCTTAAAATGAGTGTTTCTCAGAAATATAATAAATACTGTTTTAAAATTTCAAAATAAGTTAAGTTGGTTTCTGATGACAAGATGCAAGTCTGTTTCAGTCGTATGTACATGTATTGCTCGTGGGGTTAAATATCTTTATTTTGTATGGGGTTCTTTAGCATGTACGTTTACCTCTTAAACAGCAGTTCCCATTAGCAAAAACTCTTTGCATTCAGCAAAAATGCCCCTGGCCCTACCAATATGTCCTATACCTATGTAAAAAAACCAAATAATTTTCTCTTTCGAACACCTTCTATTCAATTAAAAACGTCTGAAATATTTGACACAAACTTCCAGTTGAAAGAAAGAGTGAGAGCAGAGAGAGGCCTTATTTCGGGTCAAATGATAATCTGGCTCAACCGAACTGCACACGCCCAAACCAGCATGCATTTCATTGGAGAGAGACAAGATACGCGTTTCTGAACTGTCAAGGTGGATCCTGATCAGGAATCTGTTGACATGTACATGCAGTCTAAATCCGTCACCAAGGGGAAGTTACTGAGATCATTGAAAACATTCAGATTTAAACATTTGATAATGCTTGATGTTACTTTAAATGGTGTTAGAAGAATGAGAATATGTAAGTATGTGAAAAGTATAGATAGATTAGTATTCTCTACTGTTGGTGTTTTATACATTATTACCATGATGGACATACTTTGGACATTTCAACTGCAAAACATGAAATCTATGCTTAACAGCGCGTTTGATCTACTGCAAATATCTACTGCTGCCAGCATATTTGCAAAATTGACAATTAAATAAAGTTCAAAATGTCTCGTGTCTTTTACCTATTCAGTAATATTATAACACAAAATGCAATTTTTATGTACAATAATATTACATACACAAATGTTTATCTTACCTGTATAATTAAAACAAAATACTTTTGCATATATTTAAGATATACAGTTGCTGATATCTAAGATAAGGATAAAAGATTACGTCAGAAGAACATAACATTTATCAATACAAAATCGGATTAACATCACTATGTGAGAAACGTTACATATCATGTCATGTACAAACTAGATGAAATTTCCGTAAATATCAAAAGGGAAGAATAATGATATAAGCTGTGCCAAAAAAAAGATGTCTTAGTGTTAGGCTGTCAGGTTTAATCTAAATTTCTTGTCAACTATCATGACATTTATAAGACGCCATTTAGACTGGAAATAAATCTAGTATTCTGTAAATTTGATGATGCTACGTCAACTATCATCCTTTGATTCATTTAGAATCTAGTTTCAGCAAATTATTGTCGAGCTAAATAAGAAAATCTCATATCCAGGTCATCATCATATAACACAAAAATAAGAATGTGCATTAGAAATATATGCCATTTAGATAGTAAAGAAATAAACCATTATTATATATGGGGTAATGGATGTAAAAATAGGTGAACTACTGGTTGTTGAACCTCGTCTTGGGTGAGCTAATGGTTGAGTCAGTGCTGGCGATTGGTGCCTTAATCTGAGGGTTTGGGTTCGAATTTGTAACGACAAAACACACGAATCTGTACTATTGACGATACTGTGATCCCAAATATACGAATGTAACAAGCATGTATATTTATGACTCATAAAGCTGATTCATGATAGTCGGTAATGTTTCTGATTACAAATTCCTAAAGACTAAATGTAGACCAGATGTAGACAAAAAAGTGGAAAACAGCTTCACTAGGCACGCAAACAGTATTATCCTGTGTCCATTTAATTTGGGAACAAGATTTGCTACCTTTTTAAAACAATGTAGCTTAATGTTAATTGATAGTCCTAATTATATTAAAGTGAGATTGATATTCGTTTAGTTGGGCGATTTAAAGAAGGTGACTAAAAGTTCCTGAGTCTGTTTGAAGGTGAATTATTTATTTATCTTCACTTTGTCTGGTTCAACATTTATTTTTTCCAGAAGTCTAAACATGATACCCAAATCGGCCACAGTTAGAACTAATCTCTTCGATTTTACCTTTAAGCTCTGCTGTCTGAATTGATTCCATCACTATTCTGTACCATACATGTCTTAAATCAAGAGGTATTAAGTAAGGCTTGTGAGATGCATACATAATAGATCAGTACATGTTACTTGAACCAGAGTATATCAATATGTGCCCATGTCCATCATTGGAACCAGAACAACTTCCTTCTGAACCTTCTCTTCATAATCTACATGGAATCCTTATCTTCCTCTTGGTTTTCAATGGATTTCTTTCTGCCAATTTTATGTTTTTAAGAAATTATTTTGAAAGAGTAAATTTGCAGCATCTCCCCATCAAATATATTGTAAAGTTATTATATGCTTACTCTTTTTGCTCGTCCATCGAGTAATGGGAATATGGAAGACTGTACATGTAAATAAACACAGATCCAGAAGTAAAGCTCTCATGAATGTACTACTGCAAAACAGACATATACGATGAGTGAGATGAACATGAGATGCACTAGATATGTACAAATGATGTACCGTCTAGATAACGCAACGAACTGTATCTCGCACACCCTTTATCATAGCGAGATAAATTACAAAAATAACGTTTAAATCTAAGCTCTTTCTATATACCTTTCCTTGTGAAAGTTATTTTGAAACTTAACGACAGCCTTTATAGTTTAGATAGATAAGGTATCTTAATGCATGCATATAAACTGGATGAAAGAATCTGATTAATTGTTATTCTTATTACAATCTTGTTGTGAAGTTAATTAATATATCTTCCTAGTTCTCTGGTGCAGATCTGGTGGAAGAAGGAAGTTTGCATCCACATAGACTAAACTGTTTGGTACATGATGTTTAGAGCATCTGTGTTGTAATGTGTTACCACAAATAGTTTATAAACTATTTTTGGATTATATAGTACTCTGAACTGGACATAAAACACTAAACAACTGCAGTATTTACTTTTCTGTGCGAACTGTGCTGCTATTGACAGAATGTACTACAATCTTCATCCTCAAGGTTTTGAAAGTTTTTTTTCTCAACAAACCTTGGTTTTGAGTTTGTTTGAAAGATACCTATATATACATATCCTGTATTGTAACGTGGATGACAGGATGTGGATGTACACCACTGTGGAAGTAATAATTCCGTGCACACAATCACATGTCAGTAGAAATAAATCGATGGTTGCTAGTTATTACTAGGTACAGCACAAAGATTCCTTATTTCCATAATGGCACCATGGGGCACTTTAGAGAATTGAAGTGAAGATCTCTAATATTTATGGTCTAGTATATACAGCATGGATACGGAAAGTGACATGTCAGATTGCTCTCACATTTACATGTACTTCAGTGCACTACGTACATACATAGCATGTTATAAAGTCACAGATACAGGTGAAATTAATGCACACGAACCTTGGTATCCCTTGCTTCTATTTAGTTGATCAGTATGACCAAGAAGTCGAGTACCCGTATGTCCATATCAGAGACAGCAGTGACACCCAGAATCTCTAAAATCTTATAACTATTAGAAATAAACAAATCTTACTTTGTTTTATTTGTGATAACACTACCTTAAATAGTACACATTCTTGTACTTTTAGGATCCCTATTGGCATTCGAAACCACACCCTTAGCGTCAGGCAACTATCTCTCCAGCAATGATATTGAAATCAACATGGTAAATAGCTCACAGTTTTGATATGTCATAAACATGCACAATGCTAGGATGACTTGTAAATGAAGCAATTATTACGGGCATCTTTTACTTACAGTGTTAGTTTAGACATATTCAGCGTATCTTTTAAAGCATTAAACTGTGTAATATGATGGAGTAGTTCTGAACAACTAACCAATTAAACACAGTGGTCTTTTCAAGTGCAATATACATACATTTAACCAGTAAGTAGATGCATATATGCATTAACACATACAATAGACACCTATTTCTAACTTTTGTCTGTAAATAGCTTCAGACTATCGTTTCCAATTTGCGCTTATACAGTCGATCAATGACAAATCCTTTTAAACGTGATTTATTGTTCCCTTTCCCGACAATGCATTTAATGGGTTAGTTGCGGCGTTTGTTGCGGAGAACGATGAGGAGGATGTGTGTGTGTGTGTGTGTGTGTGTGTTTGTTAAAGGTGGCAACCGGGGACAGTTGTATCTATACACACCCTTCAACCGGGGACACACACTCAACCGGGGACGTCCCCGGTTAACAGAACCTTGTCATATGCTTTTTTCGCCCTTTTAAACCTAGGAAATGTATTTTTGGCCCGGACAGTACTTTGTCCCGTTTGCCTGTAAAATTTCATAAACACTTACACACATCAAAAGGGAATAGCATTTGTTGGTATTTCGCGCCGATACACACATGTCCCCGGTTACATGGAATATGCAAGGTTATCAGGTGTCCCCGGGTACACGGAAAATGCAAGTGTGAGGGAAGGCCAACTTCTGCAGCGTCAAGGCATATTTAAGTGGTTAATGTTTTCAAAGTGAAGTAATAAATAATTTTCTATGATATCATTCAATATTCAATAAACTTTATTCGTATTGAATCAAGCTGCCATCGTTGTTTGAAGTTTGGTTAACTTAATGTACATTTTCCGCACGCATCGGGCGAGATATGCATTTACAATGAATTCATTTTCACAATTTCTTGTAAATGCATATCTCGCCTGATAACATTTAAATTCATTTCCCAATAAATAAAACCTTTATGCAATGGTAGGATTATGAGTAAATAAGCATTATCTTATTTAGCTTTTTCGATCTTTCAAACGCTTACTAGGCAATGCTGTAATTTGATACAAAAGGAAAAATACATTTAGGGAACATTGATATAGTTGTTTGATATATGTTGTTTGTATTACTGTAAAATGAAATAAAGATTAAAATGAATTTATAAAAGCATCGAGGGAATACCTTTCATCCTGCATTATACTTCAAATGTATATTCCGATATGTTGACGCGACATATTAATGCCTTAATTAATGCAGACATTATCTCTTTCATATTGTCGTCTTTCTGTTCCTCTGCTACTTAAAGGTACATCAATTGTGTTGTTAGGGGTCACATATTCCAAACGTTATAAAATGTGTTACTTTATCTAGAAGTACCAACTGTTACCGAAAACTACCATTTTCATTCTCTCTCTCTCTCTCTCTCTCTCTCTCTCTCTCTCTCTCTCTCTCTCTCTCTCTCTCTCTCTCTCTCTCTCTCTCTCTCTCTCTCTCTCTCTCTCTCTCTCTCTCTCTCTCTCTCTCTCTCTCTCTCTCTCTCTCTCTCTCTCTCTCTCTCTCTCTCTCTCTCTCTCTCTCTCTCTCTCTCTCTCTCTATCTCTCTCTCTCTCTCTCTCTCTCTCTCTCTCTCTCTCTCTCTCTCTCTCTCTCTCGCGGGAGAGCGCAGTGGTTAGCGCATTCAGCTTCGGATCAAAGGTCTGGAGTTCTAATAGAGGGTTCTAATAGAGACCCGGGTACTATTGGAGACCCGGGTTGTATTTACCTCAGCGCCCCTTACCCCCCGGGTTGTATTGGAGGCCCGGGTTTTATCAGAGGCCCGGTTTGTATTAGAGGAAATACGGTACTTGTGTCCGAACCATGGTCAAACCTGTCCGAACCAAGGTCATTTTTACATGTTATCAAAATCTC
The DNA here is from genome assembly GCA_936450465.1 of Gibbula magus. Classification (NCBI taxonomy): domain Eukaryota; kingdom Metazoa; phylum Mollusca; class Gastropoda; order Trochida; family Trochidae; genus Gibbula; species Gibbula magus. The sequence goes on from OW388294.1 coordinate 27,601,109, forward strand.
AATTCTAAACTCAAGAATAAACTTGAAATTACGAAAATACAAATTAATTCGACTACCTAATTGTTTCTTCATATACGTGCATATATTTCGTTTTTAAAGTATACCTGACTGTCAGATATATTATCAAAAGAATCTGAATGACTGGCGGTTAGAACAAGAAAAAAAGTACTTTATCAGACAATAAAGGTATAGTTTTTTTGATGACGTAACAGTCGAATGACGTTACCTCTGTTCCACGCCGCTCCCTCGTGATCAGGTGTCCATGGTAACGTAACGTCGATTCGCCTCAGCCGTCTGAACTCTTACATAGCAACCAATAAAGCGTGTACTCCTTTTCATGATTTGCAACTTCTGCAGTCTGTCAAAATAAGTGGTGGGACAATGAACATCAATTTTTATGACAGCAGTAAACATGTGAATTAGACAAAAATTACGTTCCGCCATCACGCTTAGACTTGATCCAGCTCTATAACAATATACTACCCACAATTATTTTTGGGATGTTAGTCACGTGATCTTAGTCTATCTCAGGGGACGGGTTTTACACGTGGAATAGCCATCCGTTGGCCCTGTTCATGGATGATAAATATGAAGAATGTAAACAATATTTTTATTTCCAAATTATTGGAAGCAAAATGTTACCTGTATCTGATCATTTGACATCTTAGAAAAGAAATAAAGTTCACTGTACCCCAATGTGTTTTGTAATAAAGTATAGTTTTGCCCTGAACTATTACAGTTAAAGCACGAGGACGTTAGTCCATATCACATTGGGGTACATCGAAATTTATCCTCGTGCTTTAACTGTAATAACACCAAGATAGTTCTCAATACGTTCTACTCCGTCCAAAAAATATTGTACAACGACCTCGAATGGGACAGGAACGGGTAACTTTTGCGCATAAATTTTCATATCACGATCCAAGTACATTTACAGACAGTTCTCAGAAAGTCCATCTAGTCTTTTTCCCGTCCTCTGACAGTTGGTACCACGTTTAAATGGGATAATATTGTTCATAACGTTTTCTATCTGTTCAATCCCGTTATCAGTCAGTTTATATCAGTTCTGAACGAGACATATCTCGATCTTCATACGCACAATATCTTTCTACCCCGTGTGTCTCCCGATCAACTCGTAATCAAACAGTTCTCGTTTTATCATTTCGTTCTTAGTACGTTGTTCTTGTACCGCACTGACGTCCTGGCCCGCCTTATGTAAATATCCAGCACGGTCTTGCCTGTTCTTATTATGGTTCTCAGTTTCAATGTGAAAAAGTATAAAACTTCAATGGAATAGTGTGGAAAAAAATGATTGAATTTCTTTCCTGCTATCGTCGTCTCCTGGGCCGGGAGATCAAACTCTATAAGGTGGATAACGTGTTCATCATGAATGAAATATGTTTAAACCAAGTAACCCTTCTTCTTGTTGTTTGGCTATCATCCAAAAGTAGAATACAAGTAATATTCAACATGTTTACAGGTGCAAGTTCTTTATGTTTTACTTGTTTAACTATGTATCCCACATGATGAACGTATCAAAACGCATTCGTTCATACCCGTCCCTTCACATGCAAACGGAGTAAACACTGTGTGATAATTCCCCAACGTACTAATGGGGGGATCACACTTACGTTAAGTTACGTAGTTTAACCTAGTTCATTGAACGTAGCCACAAAACCTCTAACCTGATTGACCTTTGTGCATTTTTCGCAACTACGTTAAATTTTCATTACAACATGGTTCACTACGTGGACCTAGTTAGGTGTGGTTTATCTTAGTTGAGCGTAATTATACTTACTTTAGAGTAGTTAGATGTATAGGAACTTGATGCAATGCGTCAATAATAAACCTACGTAAACGTAGTTAAAATGCTTGAGAACGTAGACAGCCGACTAACACCTAGTCTTCTGCTCTGAAAAAAGAACCTCACTACCTCAGAAAAACATGGCAAAAACAACCCCACCGCAAAATACAAACATTGAAGCAACATACCCTACACCACAGACAGAAAGGGGAACAAATACCCCACCACCACAGATAAACATAGGAGCAACATCTCCACCGCAACAGACATACATTGGAGCAACAACCTCATTGCAACAGACAAACATGGGAGCAACATCCCCACCGCAACAGACAAACATTGGAGCAACAACCTCATTGCAAAAGACAAACATTGAAACAACAACCCAACTGCGACAGATGCACATGAGAGCAACTTCTTCACCACCACAGACAAACATGGGAGCAACATGCCCACCTTGACAGATACACATGGAAGCTTCTTCACCATCCGACTGAAATGGGAGCAAATATCCCACCACCACAGGTAAACATTGGAGAAACAACCTCTTCGTAACAAACAAGTTTCAAGTTTGAAAGTTTGAATCATCATGTTACAGTTTTGCACACGGGATGTTTTACACCTTCAATTGATTTTCATCACTTGAGTTACTTTAAAAAAAATGTGTATGTGTTTATTTCCCATTAGATGTTTACATGTACAGGTATATAATTATACACATCGATAGAGTTGTCAAGGTGTCAATATAAAACACAGAAAGATCCAGCTTGCAGGTATTGAGGTTCATGGACATTTGCAAGATCTTTATGGTTTTTAATGTCTATCTGTATTATTCTCAAACGGTGTATCTCATTTCTCACTTGAGTTACTTATAATATAATAATGTTATCAAATGTTTGATTTTCTGATATTCGCTTTCATTTAGATGTCTATGGCTTGATATTACAATATTAAATGACTCAAGTTTTGTTTTCAATTTCATGTTGACAGTTGGTTACTCTTGATCTCAGCATTCAGCATTTTCATTGTGATTTAGTTGCTCATGACTTCATATTAAGTCTCTCCAGTAATAACAGATTTTGTGATTTCTAACATGTTCATGAAAACAGTTCAAGGTGTTAATTTTGTTATGTATAAAAGTTTACTCATTTAAACATTGTTTTTGTTGTGAGGTTTGTTTATTGTTGGAATGCAATATCATGGATTAGAAGCAAGCTGTAAGTATATTCTATATATTCTATCGCCACCCTTATATCGGGATACGTATCGTATCGCAACTTATAGGTAAGCAATTTTTTTAAAATATATCATTGCGAATACAATTTGTGTATCATGAGTTTTCGCATCGCAGACTTAATGCCAATACAATCCCTAGTAATAAGAACTTTAGCTTCTTACATTTTAGTCATTCATTAGAACTACAGTATTCATCTCATTTACAGTTGGCAAAGCATAATTTAAGGTTATTTAGTTATTAAATAGTATTAGTATTTAATGTTTTTCTTTCAAATTTCTGCTAGTGCTGTCCTTGTATATGCATCCTCGATTATGGTTGTATAAGATAAACCTTACATAATTCCAGGAAATTTTTCCTTGTGTTTAATATATGAATAAATTTTCAACAACCTTTAAAAGAAATAAAACATTACTTTTCTTCCTTCTCAGTTAATCATCTTTTAAACTATAAGTATATCGTAACTCTTAAATTGTATATTTTTCACCCAATACTATACATCAACATCAGACTCAATTTGGACTCAAAACTTTCTGCAAATATACAGTTGATACACATATGATATCTTGCCTGATCAACTGCACACAATGAGCTACGTTTGCTTAGAGAACTGTGTTAAACGAAATGTCCTCGGTTCCATGTTGAAATGACACACATTGTCCCCGTTTGCATGTGTGAAACTAAACATGCACACATATCATAGGAGAATATATTCTCATGTTTTGGATGACAGTTTGACAGCACAAGATACACACCAACACATATTTCCTCAAATTAAGCTAATTAGAAAACACTTATTCACACCCAGTTGGTTTCCATAGAGACAATATTAATACACAATTAGTGTCCCCGCTTCCATGGTGGAAACTTACACATACACACTTATTGCAGTAAAATGGATTCTCACGATGAGTATGACCGTCAGATTGCAATAATATTTTAAGTACACACATATAGCCGTGATTTGTATACAAAAATGAACCCAAATGTCCGAGTTTTCATAGGGAAATACCTGATAGACACATGTCCCCGCTTCCATAGTGTAAATGACACACACAGTCCCCGTTTGCTTGTGAAAACTTACACATCCACACTTATTGTAGTAAAATGGATTCTCACGATGAATATGACCTTCAGATTGCAATAATCTTTTCAGCACACACATATAGCCGTGCTTTGTACATATAAAAGAACCCAAATGTCCCAGTTTCCATAGAGAAATACCTGATGGACAGATGTCCCCGCTTCCATGGTGTAAACGATACACACTGTCCCCGTTTGCTTGTGAAAATTTACACATACGCACTTAGCGTAGTAAAATGGATTCTCAGGCTGTGTATGACCATCAGATTGCAACAACCTCTTAAACACACGCATGTATACTTGCTTTGTATACAAAAGTGAACCCAAAATGTCCCCGTTTCTGCAGAGAAATACCTGTTACACACATGTCCCCGGTTCCATGGTGTAAAAGATACACACTGTCCCCGCTTGCATGCAAAAAAGCACACACACACACAATCGGTGTGTGTCCCCGGTTCCTACATGAAAGTCCATACTCGTTCGAATGTATCCTGTAGAGCCAGTCAATGTTTTGAACTAACATACTTGACAGGGGAAGTAAGCCATGCAATTGGTACAGCTGTAGAGCAGCTAGAAAAAATGTCCCCGGTTACATGTGTTTTTTAAGTGTCCCCGTTTGCCACCTTTAACATCAATGTGTGTGTGTGTGTGTGTGTGGGCGGGGGGAGGAGATGATGTATTATTTTTTTTATCATTTTATTATTTCAAAGAAGTTATCAAAGGTTGAAATGTCATCATTACCGTCCATTTTTCCTATTTACCATAACATATTATATCAGTATGTACATTGGATTTGAGTTATCAGTGGGATGGGGAGATTTGGTGGGAGGAGGGTAGCTGACGTTTTATTAGTTCAATTAAGTTTATTTCGTATTTCAGGCCACGGCACGGGCCCATGGTACAATTGTATATGAAGAAATACATAGTTGTCACATGACCAATATTGTGCTAGGACGATCTTAACCTGAATAGTTTAAAGAGGTATATAGATGTTAAACGAAGTATATTTACATATTTAAATATTTGCTGTAATGTCAATCTGGTTTAACAATAGTTTTGAATGGACAGAAAATATTCATTACGAATACGAGAATATATTTTGCATATTAAGAAAACATGGTATTCATTGTCTACAGCATTATTGTCACAATGTTAACAAATCGAGTCTTTATCAGATATATCATTGATGATCTTCTTGCGTTGATGATTGACTCTAAAGGGAAATGCGAAATTTACACATTGATCTAATCAAGTTTCTATTTTCAAGTTTATAGATATATGCTTCACATTGGAATAGATTCTCTATATAAGAATAATGTGTCAAATAAGATGACGATTCAACATTTTGTTTCCAAGATTGCATATACATATAAATCAATCGTCTTTTAAATGAAGATACAAAAATAGTTGCGTCACCAACATCTTGAACAATCCATACATAGCTAAAACCACTTATAAATGACATCTCACGAACGCGAGAAATCCAATTTATTTTACCATTTTCATCTTGCAACTTAAGCATATCATATAGATGTATTGGGATATGTGAATCATTCATTCGTAACAGTTTTATCCAATGTTTTATAACTTTAATCTGTGTTTTTATGAATGAACAGTATCGCCGAGTTTCCCCAAGAAAAACCTTATTTGCAGCATATTTACCAACCCCAAGGATTCTTTTTTAAAACAAATTTTGAACTTTTTCTACAGCTTCTTAGTACTTTACTCCCCATATTTCGGAACCATATGTCAACATAGGAGTTATCTTGGAATCGGCAGTGTGAAAATTAATATGTCTATTTTTATTCAGTAAAATCAACACTGATTCCATTGCTTTACGAGCTTGCATAGCTAACGTTACACATGCTTTTGTCCATATCAGTCTGGATGAAAATACGATACCAAGGTACTTATAAGATACAATTTGAAGAATTATATTATTACAGGTCCATTTTTCATGCTTGGATTTTATACCATGATGATTTTTCATTTGTCTATGTTAACACTTAATCCCCATTTCATACAATACTCATATAACACATTGAATTGCCATTGTAGACCAATAATTGAAAATGAAAATAGAACATCATCTGCAAATAATAAAAACATAAAATCATCAATACTCTGATCAACAAATATACCATAACTACAAGCTTTATACATTCCATGTACGAGTTCATTGATAACAAATATGAATAATACAGGGCTTAAAATGCATCCTTGTTTAACTCCAGATGATGTATGAAAAGACGATGTCTTACAGGTACCAATTTTAACAGATGCTTTTACAGACGAATACATGTTTTTTTAATACATTATATATTTTACCATGACATTCATTTTTAACAAGCAGCTATAATAATTTTCCTCTGTCGACAAGGTCAAATGCTTTTTTAAAATTCCAGCTATCCAGAAAAAGACCACTATCCAAAACTTGTTAAATAGTAAGAGAAGATACGGTAAAAATATGAGTTAGACATTTTAAAAAATTCAGGCGGTATACCGTCTTCACTAGGTGCTTTACCTGGTTTCAGATCACTAATACTGTCAAGTAGGTCCTTTTCCGTGATTTCTCTATTGAGTATATCATTAGTAAGGTCAGTGGCCACATCGCCACATGATTCACACATGTGGTTGTCAATAAAACTATAAACTTCTTCATCGAAACAGTTTTTTCAGAATTTGGTTTTGCGTTAAGGAGATCAGAAAAGTAAGAAAACCATATATCAGGTGTTATATTTATATGTTATATATTGCTCATTCCTTTATGTGACAACAGTTGACGTTTCATAGTTCCCAAAAACCGTTTACAATCACCCTGCGAGGCAGCGTTTGAGATCTCATCAACAAGCTTTTTGTCACACTGATCTTTTTTTCTACTTACAACAACGTTTAAAATTTACATTTGCTTCCCAGTAGTTTGTGATGTTATAATGGCAATGTACCTTCTTAACTTATTAAGATGTTTATATTTCTCTCGCTTCAGCATCTTACACTCACTGTCAAACCAGGGCGGTTGTTCGTTGTATTCTCGTTTGTGATCATTTGCATTAAAACCCACGTTGGAACAGAATAATTGGTAAATTTCGGTTAATTTGGAGACAGCTACATTAACATCTAGATTTAGCAGCGATACAAACTCTTCTATACTAAAATCTACAGTATCATCAGAAACCATGTCCCAAAAGCGTGAATTGCTTGTATCATTCATTCTAAGTCGATGGATTTTTTTTAGCGGTGTATCAGTCTTATCATTATCACATTGCAGAGTAGGAAATATATTAGAAAGTTACACACAAGTGGTAAATGATCTGACTCGGTTCCTGTTAGGACTGCCATAACCTCCACATTTGGAAACAGACAGGCACTTGTAACAAAATAGTCTACTATACTTGTACCGTTATTGGAAATAAATGTCCAATTAGCAAGAGTATCACTGGAAGTACGTCCATGGTTTTGCAAAGGGTAAGCATCTCTAGACCATGCTTATTTACAACAGTATCAAAGGAAGATCTTACTTCTATAAAAGGGTTTTCACAGTACAAATCATTATCTACAGGTATGTAACTGGGGTCATCGTCAACAATAAAAGCATCACCACTTGCTTTTCTCGCATTAAGATATCCACATAAAATGAAAGTTGAATTCACACCAAAGTCTGTTTTTAGTTGACAAAGTTTGTTCTTGAGCAAGTCTATACCACTAACGTCTTGGCCGTCGTACTCCGGCACCCCCGCCGGATGTACGTATGTACATATATAGAAGATGGGATAAGGAAATTAAACATTGACTAGTTGCAGGACAACGCATTTGTCCCATGTATCGTAAATTCTAGAGGAATACTTCTTGAATTTATTTCTAACGCATACAGCTACACCACCAGAATATCTGCCACGAGTTTGGCCACGCTTTGCTTCATTTACAAAGCAGGAATATTTAGGTAATGTGCTGCTTAACAGTGCCTGTGAATCGTTACACTTACTTCTGTAAAGCTTATTACGTCGAACATGTTTGAAAAGGATACCAAATCTGGAAAGGTTAGTGCTGATCGTAATCCGCTTATGTTCCATGTACAGAAGGAAATCGTATTATCACGTGAACCAGGGGAAGGGTAAATGTTTGTCTGATTGTCACTGGGGCCACAGCCGAGTTCCTATGGAACCTCCTCACGCCATGTAAGGGACGCACCTGCCGCCATGCTGTGTTATCTCCCATCGGTGAGTCGGCTTTGTCTCTGCGTTGTGTTGAAGGTCTCAGTACCCAATTACGATGCTGTCCTACCTGCTTAAGATCGTTATTACCTTCATCAAAGACATAGACAATGCCATCGATAACAAGTTTATGGTAGCTCAAGAAGGCTGTACAACATCTCCTCATGCATTGGCCATAAAAGAAAAAAGTTTGGATCTGAGCCACCTCACCCTTTCGGTGTAGTCCTCTGAGTTACGGAAGTTTTTATCCCCTTTCAGAAGTGTTTCTGCAGCTTTTTGGATGTAACTTTTGTCCTTGTATGACGCAAAGAAAACTATAGCAGGGCGATATGCTTTTTTTGTTTTCAGGCGATGTGCTCTCTCTATGGGTACAGAGTCAAAGTTTTCTAGTTTAAGGGTATCACGAAGGAAGCATCACTTTGGTTTCACTTTCCTCCAATGATTCCCCCTTTTGTTCAGTGAGTCCATGAAATATCAGATTTGACCTGCGTGACTGTGCTTCAATGTTGTCAGTCTTAATTTCTAAATCAAAAATCCATTCTTACTGGAGTCATTACCATAGTATCGAACAACAGATCTTGGTCCGGGGTTGCTTTCTACGTCACCTGACAAGACATTAAGCATAAAGGAGTACACCAAGAATCTCACACCCGTAACTGGGGCTTTCCAGCCACGTTTTTTCAATCTCTGGCAAAACGTTCCAATTTTGGCCCTCCACATATCAATTAAGATACACATGGCATTCATAAATGTATCAGACATGTCCTGACACCAAAACATTTAGCAATAAGTACCTTATTTCTTGACTTATATCAACATTTTCTCGGACACCACACACACAGTTGTCAACATTGCAGGTCACGTCACACTTTTTTTATTATCATTATTTGAAAGAGGGATTTTCAATGAAGTAGAGTTACCTATCCCGGCGTCTTCAAATCTTCTAGAATTATGATTTTTTACATTCACAGGCTCTTAATGAAAGGCATTTTAGAAGTTGTAGAGTTGAAGGAAAACCAAGATATAAGATAAATGGATAGCCCACTTATTCTTTGCAATAGAAAAAGTTGAATGACTTGGTTTTCCTTCATCAAGAGGCACTGGTGACTTTTAATATTCCGTGTTATGCCTCCTAGCCCGAATCAAAAAATAAAATAACTCGACTCCAAACCTTAACAATTTTCTCACACTTCCGTTCCTCCCCCTCCCCCACCCCTGGCGTAACAAAATCTAGGCACTATTCCAAATTTCAAAATTTCAAAATTAGCCTCCAAACCTTTTCGACGGTGGTGTCAAAATTATCCAAGTTCAGAAACCTTTCAGAACTTTATTAAAGGCCCGAGTGCCCCAAATGGGAAGTCAGCTCCGCTGGAAACCGCTCATAAAATCTCCAAGAGAAGAAGAAGAAGAACTTGTCATGCCATTCAAGTTTATGACATCTGAGAAAAGTGAAACAAATATTTTAGAATTTTTTTGAAAGGTGGTGGTGTCAACAGCAGACTTACATGATACAATGTACTTACACATGCTTGAAATTTTGTGTTTAAAATGTTCGAAAAATTACAGATTGAAAATGAACAATTGTCATATCCAAACATATTGGCAACTTGAAATAAAGCATGTAAAGCTTAACATGATTATTGAACATTGACATCCATGGTATCAGACAGAGGCATTTATGCTCCTATTTTAGTATGCGAGCTGTGGATCAAAGATATCACCATCTGAATTAACACTCCATAAATTGAGTCATGTAGACCCTTATATGCGCTGAGCTGTAGAATAATAATAAAACATATATGATCTCCATTCAATAACGTTTAGTAAGTAAAGCCAGTCAGAACATTATTGAAGACAGACCTTATCCTAGTATTACAAGATTTCCCGAGACAGTAAATGACAAGTCAGTTATAGAATGATGCCTTTCTAATCTTGACATGGTATGTATCTGTAACTTAAACATACTAATACAAAGACTTGTTTGTACTTAAACAAACAAAAAATGGTAGTAACCACACAAGAGGCGTGGTTATCATAACAGGACACAAGAAAACACGTTTGTGGCTTTTGGACTCTAATACTAAATTCAGTATTCCCAAATCGAATCATTCCATAACAACCAACAACAACATACATGTATAACATTTGTTAGTTACAATTTTAATAATTTGTTGGTTCAATAACGACCAACAATATTTGACTTTTCCCATTTTTCAAACATGGTTAGGAAATGTATATGTACCCTTAAACATTTGGCATTTCAATATTCCATAACATTTGTCAAGTAATATCAGAATGTTAACAAATTTCAGTATAACAAGATTTCCTGAGATGAGAAGTGACAGGTCAGTAGAATTATGCTGGTTCTTATCTCGACATGATGTGTGCAAGACTCTATAATCCAATAAAGCACATGAGCCCTGGCAAACACGATCAATCTGTCTCCTACTGGATTCAAGCATAGTCGTGTTGGCGTTGTTGAAGGTTAAATATTTACCACATGTCACACAGTAATAATGTTTAGATATCTTTGCTTAAACATACCAATATACACATATAACATTAGTTTGATCCCAATGTCCAACTTCCATCTTGATTGGAATAAAGCCAAATATAATTTTTATTAAATAATTCCAAAAAGTTGCAACTTGCGATCATATTTCATAACCAGACAACAAATTAGTAAAGTGATAAACAAATAACTAAAAAAAATAATTTGAAATTAAAGCCAATAAAGAAACTTATCCATAATAAGACACAATGAGAAATATTAAAGTAAGTAAGGAGGAATTGCTCTTGCTAGTAAAAAAAGTCAAATGTATTCGAACAATGTGAAACTACATATCCCTGATTGATGATATCAATAATGTAGTTTAATAAGAGGAGGCAACTGTTCCTCAATTCTACACATATGGGATAATTGTGATAGCTGTATACGTTTAGGATAACTGTGAAAGTAGTAGACACAAAACACTGAAGTCATATATGTCTTTCTACCTGACTGATATAGTATGTAACCCAATCAAGAGCAGGAACCAGAGGCGACGGACGGCGTATGACGCTTGTCAGACCTTATTGCACAATTACCTCTCTGTAAGTTGCTTTACATTCGCCACATATGGAGAGAAAGAAGTCGACATTCAGTCGGTGTGGCTTATCAGCGCTTATCTTTACTACTGTTATACGTCGTAGTCAGGAACGAGACCTCTAGAAACCCTTAACATGTATAATCTAATCAAGAGCATGTTCATAAGCTGCAGTAGGCGGCGTGTTTGATTAGCAAACCATATTGCATATTAACTGATCTCTAACTTGATTTATAAAACAGGAAATGTTATCAAGTTTGATGATCTACAAAGGGTGAAGGTAGTTGGAGGTAGTCTTAAAGGATGAATCAGATTGATCTTAGCTGTTACATTTTTTAAAAGTAATTTTTTTTTTTAATGTAATAAATGATATCATATACAGAGTGTAGTAGATAGTGACATGTTTGGGAAATAAGGTTATTCCATTCAGGACGTGATCTATATTACTTATGTAGGGAACACTATTAAAATATACTGTCCACAATAGATTTCATATGTCTTTCCTTCATCTAAGAGCACATGTGATTGCAGCAGCATTAGCAATTTTTTGTGTGTGCAATATGTGACATGAATACCGTTTATCGCATATAAGAGCTCTCAGAGCCCATTGGTCGCCTGAATAATACTCGCAAATGTTTTTTTCATTTTGCTTATCAGACGTTTTCATATACAAACGAGCTTTGTTCTGAGAAAATCATCTGAAATCGGATGACACAAATTTAGGCTGGTGAAACAGGACATTTTAAAAGTCATATTAGTCATTCAAGTTATGTATACAATAAGATAAGGCAATTGATCAAGGAACAATTTGAAACGGAATATTTGCTAGATAATATGATAAATTCAATTGTTGATTATTTATCAATGTGATATTTTTTATGTTTGTATAACGTAGTGCCATTCTCTCTTTTACGATCTGATGAAGGCATTGACCTCTTTGTATTTGATATCTGACTAATACTAATATGGAATGTGAAGAAACTGAAATGAAACAACACTTGGTTTCTGCTAGAGATAATCATGACATGCAATATGTTTCACTATAATATTTCAAAGTGAAACAAATTTGAAAGTGGAATTACTCTCACATTTGGTGCTGTGTCTATAGCCTACTATCATTCACTTCAGTTCTTGTTAACTTCACGTTTTCGTAAATCATGTTAAATATTGGTATTCTGTTGGTAATTTCGCAGCGTGTAGCAGCATGGATATTTAAAAAATAAAGACCATTAGACTTCACAAGAATTAAGAAATAGATTTCATAATGTGTTTGTTCACTGGCTTATAAACGGTTTGAAAGGTTCAAGTTAAACTGGTATAAATGCCGGAGCTTGTCGACGTAAATAAACTTTTGAATATAAAAAATCTTTGCATAAAGTGTGCAGTGCATGATAAAACAAATGTTTATTATTGTCTTGTAGATCCGGCGCTAAGCTCCGCCCACAATAATACTGCATCACTTATGTGTCACCACGCGCAAAACGTAGTTCATAGGAAATATGATTCAAGAATTTATTTTTTGGTTCTAACATGCTGTTTTAATCAAACTACAATTTTATTCACGTTGTAAGGTTTTTAAAAAAGTTTGATCAAGAAAAGAGCATGTGATAGCAGTGTAATAATTGCGCAATGATACAATGATAAAGTAGAGTATGAAGGTTATCCTTTTCAGCTGTCAATCTTGTGTTTATGATAATGTATACCGGTCACATGACCTTGTTTAATCCACTCAGCAGAGAGCATATCGCTTACATTTCAAAGTCTGAATGTATTCGACATTCAACTTCAGATGGTGCCTGCCATGTCAAATCCAGTCAACAAAGAATATTGGCAATTTTAAACAAAGGATAACAGATGTAGAGAATATTTACGTACATACGTAGTCTTTGAACTTCCTGTTTATTGAAGATAGAAAATATACGCATCTAAGGAGTACTTACAATGTCAATTCTGTTTGTAGAACAGCCTACAGGAGTAATGGATTCGCGCCAGCGAATAATTGTTGCAATGTGAATGAGATTACACAAGGACTTTCAACATTTTAATCAATCTGTTCCATTTTGTGTTGCTTTTATGTTGGTATCAGTTGAATATTCCCTTTTAAATATATTATATCATACATAACTATGGTATTGAAAATAAAATAAAACATCGTGGGAATGACCTGAAATACTGTTTGCAACCACTTTTAAATGTGTCATGTACTACTATTATTGCTGAATGGAAACTCGTCAGTTACTGAGAAGACACCTGAACAAATGTAATTGTATATAACTTGTGTAACCAGCCACTATCTAATTTAAATCAAAACGAACTCATACCTCGAGTACTGCACCATTGAGGTCAGGTGACTTGTGTTGACATGCGAAACACCACAATTTATACTATCTCTCAGAAAGCCTCTGATTGGTTGAATTTATTGCAGGTGGATGTCACAGTGAAGGTCAGTTGACATGACTTCTCGGGGGTAGTACTAAGATTGACAAACGCGGTACAAGTGTTGCGTTTGATCTGATGAAAATGGGATTGAACTTTTCAAGAATTCCTGATATCAACCGTAATCCTTTGTAAGTAACTATGTACACATTCCCACTGACTCAACAACATCTGCTCATGTTCCTAGAGATTTAAGACATTCACTGATTCAACTATCTCATCATCCTGTGGATTGATGCTTACGTAATTGATGACCCGACCTACTGTGTCCACCCTGAATCTCTACGATGAAATTGGACATTCTTGTTGTTTCATTTTCAACTCAGGATCTACGTTTAATTGAATAATTACCACAGTATATGAAATGAGGAGTGACTGGTCAGACAACATGAACAGAGAAGACTAAAAAGGAAGGGCACAACTGATTTGGCAAGTGATTAATTATACAACGTGTTACCTTTACCTGTGAGCTGATCTATTTACTCGCTTGATTTAAACACTGTTTTCAACAGGCTTGCAATTATCCTTAAGAATTGCCGTGTCCATAGCAGAGAGGTTGGTCTTTCGAATTAATTCCTTGTATTGATATCGAAGATCTGACTTTAGAGGCACTGTAGCATTTGTATTTTTGTACATATGTTCAGATTTGCTATTTTTAATAAACTTTATGCCGTATATATTATTCTTATCAAATAGCCCAGTACACGCCCCTATTATTCGTAGTTGTAGAAAATGGTGTCACGTATAAAACGGAAACTGCTAGCTGCCATTTTAGAATTAATACCTTTTAATAATTCGTGGCCTTGAAATGGATACTCGTTGCTTAAACGAACATTAACTTTTCGGTTTAGAACTCTATTTATTGCTTGTGTACTTTTTTTTTTAATATCTGCTCCATTTTGTGAGATATCTTAAGTTTCATTAGACAACATACCACGGTCACTCTAAAGTATGTATACCTATTTACCAGTAGTCAGACAGTCATCCATTTTTTCGACTTACACATCGCGTCTATCTGACTGCAGAAGCACATATAGGGCTCTTGGTAGACGTGATTCCTGGCAAGTGACAGTGCTGGCACATTTGTAGAATTGACAATTGAATACAGTTCACAAATTTTTCTTTTAAAGTTTCTTTAATTTTACGCTACAAAGTGCAATTCTTACACATAAAGACAATACATACCAAAAAAGTGTATCATCCTGTAGAAAACAAAACCTGTTGAATATTATCAGACACGTGCCACAAACATTTTAAAAATATATATTTGCTGATATCAAATATTACCATTAAAGATTACGTCAGAAGTACATACAATTTATTGATCAAGAAATGGTCTGATTAACAGTATTATATCATATCAACAAAATAGATGAAATTGCCATAAACATCAAAAGGAAATTCGACGATGATTACAAAACCTATTTGTAAAAATCCAAATGATGTCTTATTGTTATATATCTGTCAGATTTATCAGATTCATTAATCTCATTTTCTTGTTGACTATCGTGACATTTACAAGACGCCATTCATTGTGGAAATAAATCTAAGTTGATGACGTTGTGCTGAACATTCCTAGCCTACATTAAGAAATAAATTACTAAATTTTGGATCAACAAGTTTAGCCAATTTACAGTTGGTCATTATATTATTTTTCTGATTAAAATTATAATAAAAATATTCCATGAAACTAGTGAGCAACAATCAGTGTTTCATAATACTCTAGACAAATGCACAATCACCTTTAGGATACAATCAATTCATCTTGTGTGTATTTATCTTCACTTTGTCTGGTTCAATATTTAGTTTTCCAGACGTCTAAACATGATACCCAAATCCGACACAGTTAGAACTAATCTCTTCGATTTTACCTTTAAGCTCTGCTGTCTGAATTGATTCCACCACAATTCTGTACCATACATGTCTTAAATCAAGAGGTATTAAGTAAGGCTTGTGATATGCATACATAATAGATCATTACATGTTACTTGAACCAGAGTATATCAATATGTGCCCATATCCATCATTTGAACCAGAACAACTTCCTTCTGAACCTTCTCTTCATAATCTACATGGAATCATTATCTTCCTCTTGGTTTTCAATGGATTTCTCAAGTATAAATAATTCATTTTGTTTAAGAAACTATTTTGAAAGTGAAGTTTGCAGCATTTCCCCATCAGGTACCATTGTAACGTTTTGAATATATTCTTATTTATTTTACACGTTCATTAGGTAATTGTTATATGGAAGACTGCAACTGTAAATAAACACAACTGAAGATAATATAAATAATATGAGATTAAAATGAAATGATGGACCTCGGCACATACAAATTATACAGTCAAGATAACGCCCTTTGGCTACGAACAGTATGGCCCTTAATGACAGCGAACTAAATTTCATATCATTTCATTTATTTCTTCGTGTGAAATTTAATTTTTATTGAAACTTAATTTTAGTCTTTTTTTATAAGCGGAACATGAGAGGTACAACATTCATGCATAAATATAATCAACATACATACTAAATTTTTCAATTCAACAACTTGTTATGAAGTTATTTTCAGATTTGCTTATTGTTCCGCATAGGGTTAACATTAACTGATAAGTATTTTCAATTGTTGAAATCAAAGGATCGAATAGTACTAGAGCGATTCAATAATAGAAACCTCAGACTTTCGAATTCCTTGGATTCGTTCACTTCAATTTCGTCAAAATAATGTAAGAAAAAGAATCGTGTTATAAATATATACATGTATATACATATTGATACGTTAAGACTTATGGCATAAATGGACGTACATCACTGCGGAAGTTAACATTTCATGCACACAACTTCATGTCAGCAGAAACAGAAAGCTGGTAACTATGCAATTACCAGATGAAGAGGTTTTTTATAACCAAAATGCCATCATAGCACCAGAGACACCTTAGTGAAGTGAAGATCTCTAATATGCATGAAGAACTCATATCCAGCATGGATACGGAAATCAACATGTAAGATGGCTCACACATTCACATGTACTTCAGTGCACTACGTACATACAAAGCAAATTGTAAAGTCACTGATACAGTGAAGTTTAGTGCACACTAACCCTGCTATTGCTTGCTTCTAACTGATCAGTATGGTCAAGAAGTCAAGTATATACACTTTTCTATATCAGACAAAAGGGACACCCGAGTGCAGTAAAATCATGTATAATCCCCTATGCCTTACAATGATATTGAAATCAATATGGTATATAGCTCACATTTTAATATATCATCAACATCCGAAAAGCTAGGATGACATGTAAATGAAGCAATTGTAACGGGCATCTTTTATTTATGGTTGTAGATTTAGAAATGCTCAGATATATTTTTCAAAGTATTAAGCTTTGTAACGTTTTGATACATTGTTTGTCTCACAAATCAGATTTATCAGGTGACCATTCTCCTGGTCTTGACTGAACTTTAATCCTGAAAGTATTTTTAATGATATGATATATTGTCTGATTTCTTGGGAATCTATAACCACTGTTCATTGCTTTGTGATGTGTGTGCATGTTGTATGTGTTATTGCACTGACCGAACACCATGATCTTTCCAAATGCAATCTGCAGACCAAACTAGATTCAAATATAATTGAACCTAATACAGAAATATTAAACTATTGTATGTAATTACAAAGTAGATATCATATGCATAAACACAAACAATAGACACCTATTACTGACTTTCGTTTCTGTTAATAGCTTATCCAGTGAATACATGACAAATCCTTCTAAACATGATGTATTGTTCCTGGGCCTGACAATGCATTTATGGGTCAATTCTGGGAGTATCCTATCATTCGCGACGAACCTCTGAGTTATCTTCCGTATTTGTAGTATAGAGGCTTCCACAATATTTCTCCATCTTTTCTCAATGTTATGACCCATTTGGTTTTGTTGGTGTCATAATTGTCATGAATTGTCAATGTCAGATTAATTGCAGACGAGTAAGAGTGGTACTTGCACATTGTGATTAATATGTTTTATCTTATAATGTTAAAATGTGTAATTATTTATACTCGTCATGACGATGGATACATGCTATGAAATTAAATACGTACATAAGTTGAATTGAAAAGCGACGTTAAAGGTTGAAATGTCATCATTACTTTCTATTATCCAATTTACATTTACATAGGTCTGATGTAATGACGTACATTTGAGTTGGGTGAAATGTCAGACGGCTTCATGATCAGAGATATCAGTACGATGAGGGGGAGGAGAAGGATGGTGGGGGTGGGGTCTTGCGGCGTGGGTGGGGAGTGGGTGGCTGTCTGGCTGATATATTATCATCACTATTTGAAAGAGGATAATAACATTTCCTTGAAGATAAGTAATGTAGCCATAATGGCACCGTCTTCACGTTTTTCCAGAATCATATATGTGAACATTCAGAGGCCAAGAGATTTTGTAGAGATGAAGGGAAAAGAAGATGTATTGCAATAAAGAACAACGGCTCAAAAAGAAAGTGTATATTTAGGAACACAGGTCATATGACAAAAGTGTAATCGACAGAAACAAACCTGTCTCACACGATGTGATATCTACATGTACGGTATTGAAATATATTGTTTGATAATAGGGCGTCGAAAAATCACAGCTTGAATATGAACATTTATTGTATCCAAACTAATATGAGAACACGTGGCAATTTGAAATAAAGCACGTAAAGCTCAGCAGGATTATATATTATAAAACTTCTTGGTAATGGTCAAAATCAGTTGTGCACCTTCTTTGAGCATACATATGTGAACTGATTTCAACGCCATGTACATGCAAATAAGAGTTTATATCTTGAGTTCATCTGCGATCATAAATGTCAATCTGTTATCAGGAGTTCTTGCAATGTGTCTTGGTTGTATTGAGGAAAATGAAAACAAGAATAATTCGATTCCGAGGTAGTAAGTGACAGGTCAGTTATAGAATTATGCTGCTTCTAATCTCAACATGATGTGTGCAAGATTCCATAATCCAATAAAGCACACGAGTCCTGGCAACACGATCGATCTGTCTCAAGCATGGAGTCAAGCATAGTCGTGTTGGCACCACAGATGTTTGAATCATTTCAACATGTATTTGTATTTGCACACATTAATAACGTTTAGATGTCCTTTTATTTAAAATATCATTTATACACATAAAACAGTTTGATCCTCGATCTTCCACACGCTATGATTTTAATAACCTCATATATATATATATATATATATATATATATATATATATATATATATAATAAGTTCAGGAAGTTAACAATATATTTAAAATAAGATTTGTTTTTCCCATTTTTCAGTCATGGTGAGGAAATGTAGGCCTACATGTTCTCTCAAAAATATAAATAACATTTGGTATATTTTAATGTATTCTATAACAGCTGCAAAGTAATATCAGAATATTTACCCAATGCAACCCAAATTTTAGTATACAAGATTTCTTGAGCTGAGAAGTGACAGGTCAGTAGAATTATGCTGGTTCTAATCTCGACATGATGTGTGCAAGACCCTATATTCAAATAAAGTAAACACGATCAATCTGTTTCCTACTGGATTCAAGCACAGTCGTTTTGACACCACATATGTTCCAATCATTTGTAATATAACACTGAAACATTTGGAATCAAAGCGTTAGATTTTACACGCTAATGAAACAAAATAAACAACACTAGTTTTATTCTTACCTTCTCATATTTGAATTACAAATGTTACAGGAAACAATTGTGTGAAGCCAGTAAAAAATAAGATTTCGGACGATTCAAATACGTTTAGTCAAAAAGCAATTATATATTTTGAGTTAAGGGATTAGTATTAGTGGACATTCTGTTAAACATGTTTATACCTTTCGAAACTACAGATCACATAACGAAAACACTCCCGATTATAAAGGTCAATAAATAGGACATGTATTGGTCCAACTCACTTATATTAAATCAACCACCTCAATTTCTACACCAAAATAGAAGATGATTTAGATTTGGAGACACAAACAGACTAATATCCTTGTGGTGTTAGTCTTTCCTCATACCTTAGTGATAACGTAGCTAAACGAATATGGAGCCGGAAGTAGAGGCGACAGTCCGCATATTTGATTTGCAAACCATATAGCGCATTTACTGCTCTGTAATTGTTTTATAAAAAAGGAAATGATATCGAATCCAAAATTCTATCAGAGTATAACAGATTGATATTTCCAATTCACTAGGATTGAGGGGTGTATCTTAGTTGTTGCTGCGTTTGGTAACTATAAAACTAGGATATTTTTCATAAGACAGAATTATTTCTATTCCCGTAGAGTTTACTCAGGTAATACATTACTAGTAACCTCTGTTACAATGCAGCTCTTCTCGTCTGTGACCGACGGAGTTGTTTCAACGAATTGGGTCTGGAAACGTTTGGAAGATTACACGCCTACTTGATTTATCTTAAAATGAAAGATGAACTAATTTCTGAAATATAATTAATGGTGGTTCCACGTTATGCTGAAACAATAGTTAATATGAAAGTCCCTTGAATTCGTGGGAAAACCGTGATTCGAGTCAATAACATTAATGAAAACCAGGCCCAATGAAGACCGCTATTTCCGGTTGATTCATTTGCACACCGTAACCACGTACATCTGTAGCGTCATCACCACTTTAAGGTGAATGCGTGCCTGTAGTGTTGCTCGTTGTTGTATGAAAATCTTATTCAAACCTTTTTTCTGATCAAGCACTGATCGAAAACTGAACAATTTCTGTTCTCTCATTTCAACAATCGCCATTCTTTTGTGACGTGACAACTTCTGAAATTCAAATATACAATGCAGAAATGGTGCAACTTCATTATGCTATAATATTGCTAAACTGTTTATTATAGTTTTTACGTAGAGATTTTAGAAATTTGGTAGGCGTTTCTTTTGGCCGACAGTGTAGAATGTCTTCACCTGTGCGCAATGCACTTTTCTCTTCCTCGTGTTATAACACATGCTGCAATTGTCACAGAACTTTACTTTACACAGAAGGTTACTAAACAAATGTGGATTGATTGCTTAAAAGTGAAGTTTTTCATAAATTTCTATCTGAATTTAATATGTGCCACGACATCATCTTTCTCGACTTAGATATTTATCCTCAAATAATAAATGTATAACCATTACGCATGCTTTTTGTCCAAGAAAAACGAGCGTACATATGAGCGTGTCATTTACGCTAATTCTTCACCAGGGGCAAGAGAAGCGATACCTTACAATGTACAAGATAGTTCAATCCACGAGCCATACATGCGGAAATGATTTTTCATTATAATTAAGACAGTATACATGTATGTATTAATGTTGGTGAATTCAAAATTTTTTCACGATGTTATCAGATACATATGTGCAATTTTAGTTAGAAATAGAAAACAGTTGAATACCAAATAGCGTACTCTGTTGCTATACCTCATAGTAAATAGGTACAGTTTTGGAGGCGGGATAGCGCAGTGGCTAGCGCGTTCGGCTTCGGGGTCAAGGGGTCCGGGGTTCGAATCCCGCCAGGGGCACGGCAACTTTGTCTGCAGTAGAGAACTGTTCTACACACAGTAAGGTGTGGGTGCAATGGTACACTGAATTTCAGCGTAGTACCACCCATGGTTCACTAGTTGACGTGACCATCTCTTGGTAAGTTGAGAACGGTTATTGTACGCATTAATATAGGATGATAATTTGATGTAATTTTATTGACGTAACAATGAAATTTTGTTTACATGATATTTGCACTTAAATGCATAAGCAGGTCAAAAGCCTTTCGGGATGACACTGTACACGATTCATTCATATATTACGTAGTAAAATGCTATCGTGGTATATAGGATACATAAAACGTCAATATTAAATTCATGTTTTAGGAGGGAAAATATCATTGTCATATGCAGTTGTTAGTAGGAGATGACATTCTGTATATCAATCCAATTCAACATCGCATTCGAGATGCAATTAAGATAATTTCGTTAACAAATGGTAAAATTTATTTTATAAATGTTACTTCATAGGGACATCAAAGGCATCTATTGTGAAATCAGTACTGTACATATAATAATCATGTAACGATGAAATGTCTTAAAACATCATCCATGTGGCAAAGAGCAATAGTTTCTATTTCAAAAGAACAAAAATGGCTTATTGTCAGGTGGCTGTCAGATTTTGCGAGATACATTAAATCAAATTTATTGTCGACTTTCTTGACCTTTTCATGATGCCATTTAGTCTGGAACTAAATCTAGTATTCTGTTAATTTGATGATGTTGTGTCAGCCGTCATCTTTTATTTCATTTGGAATCAGGTGTCAGTAAATCATTTTTCGTCTTAATGAAACTTCATATACTGTTTTTATGTTATAATACATACAAAACAATAAGAAAATATGACCCATCAGAGTTATTGATAAGTCTTTGTCTATGTTCTACATGATGGCATTTTCATTAAACTTAAGATTAGTTGCAGACAGTAATGTGTCAGTTTCTTCACATGTTACAAAACCTTATCTTTATATTTCATATATCCTCATCATACATTCAAAATCGCCTTTATCTAGCAGAAATATTTTGTTTTAACTTACATAACATAACATAACTTTACATAAACTGGTTCATGAATTGAGTAGGATGTATTGCTTTTCAAACTAAAATAATATATTGCAAATATGAAAATCTTTATCTTGGTATTGAGAAAATGTTCATAATGACATTTGCAGAAAGCAAGTTTGGTATGAGGAAATGGATATCTGACACAAGGAATGATAAATGATGCCTTGCATTCAAGACGTTACTTTAGGTCAATTGACCAATGTGCCCTATTTCAGACCGAGCTGTAAATCCTGGACAAATCCTTCTGAATATGATTTATTGTCTGATGGATCATTTCTGGGAATCTGTAATTATTGTCAATTGCATTTTGTCTTTGTTGAATGAATTATTCATTCAAATGATGAAGCTAATATATGTTACATCCAACTTCGACTGTGTTGTCCGTGGCAACCATTCATAAAAGTGTCCTTTTCATTATCGATATCAGGAAGATTTTGGGTGAAGAGTCTTGATATCTGATACACGGGCAGTTTTTGAAAACTATTTTTAACAAGGTTAAATTAAAATAAAAGTTCAACGACAAATACATCAACAATGAGCTAAATGTTGCACGAATTTTAATACTTCATTTTCCAATAATATCGAACCAAAACTATTTTACTCAACATGTTAAATTTGGCAGATATTACGCTGGAAAGAAATGAACGAACAATTAAACATAGGTTCTGATAAACCTTGATCCACAACATTCGCAATTTAAGTAAATTAAATGTTAATCTAGTAATAAACGAATAAACTATTTTGAAACATAAATCTTTTTAATGAATAATACTAATATATACCAAATAAGAAATCGGACAAGGGCCTCTCTGGCAAACAATCCTGCTATTACGGAATACACAACTCGGAAACTATGGTAGTAACTATTTCATAACATAATACAAGTAAAGGCGAAAGGAAATTTATTAAATCCATTGATCCAAAATACTCATGTTGAATATGGTGTATGTACATGGCAATCGATTTAGGGATTGAATCTCGGAATCTCTATCATGTTTTTAAGAACTTCTAAGGAGCATCCACAATTGTGTAAATGCAATGTAAAACTTGTGCAATGTGACTGTGCAAACTTAACCTTTTTCTCTATGAAATGCCATATATGGTTAAAATGTGGATTAAGTTTGTTAGATATTGCAGAGGAGTAGGAGTGGTAAATGCACTACCGTGGATGACTATAATTACATAACGAGATGAATTGATTAGCGTCGTTATAGGTTGAAATGTCATCATTACCTCTCATTATCCAATTTACATGCATCGTGATACATGGCTCTGATGTAATGACATACAATAGAGTTGGGTGAAATGTCAAAAGGTTTCGCAGTCTTGTCACAGATAGAGAAACTAAGTATTATTATCATCAATTGAAAGAAAATGTTCAGTTATTGTTGAGAATGAGTAACTGTTGACACAGTTGGTATAGAAATTTATTTATCTTCTCTCTGCTTTCGAGAAACCAGGCCTCCTTATTTATCCAAACAATATAAACTATTTCCTCCTAATGAGATGATGTAACAATGATTCGCTTAAGTAATTTCAACATGATCATTCAAAGCAGTGCTCATCACCTGTTGAAACTCCTTAATGTTCAAAGCTATTGACGGTCTTTTGTTTGTATTGACAATCAACACAACTGTTTAAAACACTTTAAACACATGAACATATATGAAAAACATAAACAAATAAATACCTCGTCATAAATATCGCACCACCCACTTTTGATCAGTAAATATAACTGGATATTCAACCTAAAAGAAAATTGGTACCGTGAAAACACTTAAAATTGTTTAGATGGCCTCATGTGAAGGTTCAGTTTCAAGAGTGACAACACAAGACAGGATTTAGGCACTAATTGTAGATCAATGAAAAGTAAGGTGCATAAGTATGGCTGCTGAGGTCGTTACAACAAAACCACAAGAAAATTCACATTACAGAAATGTTAAACACACTATCAAGGCCAATAATGACTGGTAAACGCAATATCTGGTGTAACCACCTCGCACTCGACTAACATTTTCCACAAGCCGTCTCATGTTAGCCCCCTGACGGTTGAATGTCTGTTGGGGAATCTGTTGCCACTCATCATGCAAAGTCTGGGTCAACTCCTGAGGTGTCTGCACTGGAAGATCCCTTGCTCTAACTCTACGTCCTAAATTGTCCCACAAATGTTCAATAGGAACCATGTCTGGACTTCTGGCTGGCCACGGTAGTGTCTCAATGGCATTGGTTTGGAGATGGTGAACAACGACTTGTGCACGATGTGGTTTAGAATTATCGTCCATGAAGATTGGGCGTGTGGCGATAGCGTGGTTGTCGAGACTGCAGAACTATCCAGGATCAGGTTCTGGTACCTCTTCCCATTCAGTGTACCGGTAACTGTGACAAGGTCAAGCTTACAATCATAGGAAAAACACCCCCACACCATGACGGATCCACCTCCGAATGGGACTTCAGGTTGAATGTTCCTCTGATCATATGACGTCCCGCCCTCCGGTCTTTATGATGCAGTAAAAACCGGCTATCATCGGACCAATGGATTCTTCTCCACGTCCTAAGATTCCAACGAGCACGTGCTTGGCACCAGGCTTAACGGATATGGCGGTGCTTATCTGTGAGGAGTTGACGTCGTGTTGGTTGCCTATAGTTAGCTAATTTTAGCTGCGTCAGCCAACATAAGATACACCAAAAGTGGCTATGTGCATACTGCACTTATTGCAAACGAACCCCGGGGACAAGCATGCCCAAAGGGTTTCAAGTTCAAATGGTGTGGTACGATACTTTTGACGAGGTGTATATTTTCAATTCTTTGCCCAACCCACCAACAGAAAGAATTACTTCCCTTGATAAATTATTTTTCATATTCATTTGGAATGAAAAAAGGAAATAAAAAAGAGAAATGTAATGAAGAACAAACAGAGAAGGATTGATACAGATAGCTTGGTTGATAGCTTACAACAGAGTAATTATTGCAATAAATGCGTGTTTACTTTCTTGTTTGTATTTTACATCAATACATTTGCAGAAGAATGTAACCTTCTAAGAACATAGTCAACAAATTGGTATGAAATACAGAACTAACCCTGATATCGTACATTATTAAAACAGTACAGTAGATGACGGCACAAACGAACAACTGTACAGCTACATCCCGTAAGTCTGTTCACCTATTTGTGTATTGTAGTGCATTGTCACGTCATTAAATACATCAAATACAATGACACTGAATCCTACATCAATATGGAAAATTCTCAAACTAACAATGAGATAGTCAGGTGCAACTTTGGCAAAATGAAATAGACAGAAGGAATCGAAATTCATTAATTTCCCCAAAAAGTTTTCATATCGAATAAATAAGAACACAATCATACAAATATTGAATATTGAATGATATTGAATATATTGAATGAGTATAATAAGGAATATCTAATGAATGTTAGAGTCAGTTGACTCTCTTACTTACTGAATATTTTACTAAAGAAATAAAGACTGTAGTTTTGACAAGTTTGACCCCTGGTCACTTCAAAGAATTGCCGAAGTTGTAACTGATTACTATGAGGTATAACATAGTATGCCATCAACTTATTGAATAGAATGCAAAAGGGTATAGTTTTTGCGTTAATACGATGCTTCAAAGAGCAAAAGCATCACATTTGCACTAAAATACAGTAGGTGAACAAACTTTCTGGATGCAGCTGTAAATGAAAGAGAGATAATTGCCGCGGTCTTGACACGCTCCGTTCTGATTTGTATTAATGTTACCTAAACTGTGACTTTAAATGTCCTCCTGACAATCAGTGGTTGTTTGTAATTACCATGATGTTCATCAGCATGAAATGTGCATGTTTATGCAAAGGGATTTCTTTTACAGGGCAATGAACTTTAATGCACTGCTCGGTGAATGTTTTTCTTGATACACTTGTTTAACATGTATGAAACAGCATTTAACGAAGTGTTGATGCAATTACCCTCGCATAATGCATGTAGCATGTTATGAAGTCTCTTTGACTTCATAACACTTTGATGATGTGGATTCGAGAGTAAAATGAATAAAATGAAAATAACTATCCTGTCCTTACGGTATATTTTCCCACAAGAAATGATTTGAACATGACCTCTCCATAACATTATCAATGCCCAGTTGATGTTGCTTTAACACTTTTCCTTAAACAATTCTGACATACTTAGTATGACAATTATACAACATTTTTCAATAGTTTAGTCTTTTAATTTGCAATCAAACATTGGTGGTTCCCATAATTCCCCAAATGTCATAGAGGCAACCTGTGTGTTTATCAGTACTAGTGAAGTGTATTTACCTATCCTAGTTATGGAATGACTTCTGTTCAAGAACAATAGAACAATAGCACTATAATAACATTATTAAATAATTATAACCTGATTTGGTATTATATATGAGTATATTTAGATGATATTGCATAATTGTTCTGTTCCATTTTTTATAGATGTCGTTGTACTACCTTTGCCTGTTTCTTTCTGCTGAAGGTATTCATAACACTATAAAACATTAACACTTCCCCAACATGTTGAAAGAGAGCTACTGACAAACAGAAAAGTACACTACCTATCTGATGTGTGGTAAATAAACATGATTTAAATCCCTCAAGGGAATGTTCTGAACTTATTATCAACTAAGCCTTAGCAACGGGTTTTCTATTGGATAGAATACTACATTCAATAACCTGGACGTAAATAAAGGATGAATTAAACATGGTCCAGTTATGTTCACATTATAACTCAGGCGTGTGATCTGAAGTTTTCATAAGGTATGTTGTACCGCCCATTCTTGTGTCTGGACCTACATCAATTGATGCGATGTCAAACCTTGTTCAGTATAGGTCTGTCAAGCTGGCCAATTATCCAGTGATCAGTTCAGTTCTCCTTCCTTATATGGAGATTTGGTTTTGTGATAATTAGAATTTAGTTTTTATAACAACCGAAGTTTTATTTTTATTACGTACTAAAGGAACGAATAATTTTATGGTCAATGAAATAAAATTTTCATCGTCTGTGTTCAGTTTCATTTTCCTCCAATTAAAAAATGTGAAAACAAATACCAAAATACTGCACCTTTAACTAATAGTTACGTTGCATTCAAATTTTATTATATCAATATATGTTTTCTTTATTCATGCTCTGTAACAGATTCAATAGTTCTGATGATTCTACATCCCAAAGTATCAGCGTGATTCAGGGGAAGTCTAAATCAATACACCCCTGGTAAATGAATTCGCTTTACTAAATAGTCCCTGTGGGCAACAGATATGGAAATTGGTGGCTGTTTGACCTTGTTCAGACGTGGTCTGATTGTCCATATGTAGCAGTCATCCAGAGGGATTTACTGCATACAATACTGAGATAATAAACCAGTTGATGCCAAACAGATCGAGGTGAGAAATAATATGCAGTTTAAGCCATATCGATTATAGATGTTTCAACCTAAGTCCTCTATAGATTTTGTATATAAACATACATGTGGATGGTCTTTACAAATGTTTGTTGTTGTTATATAGAGCTAGATATTTTCCCGGTGAATACAGTATTAATAGAGAGCACTAAACGAGCAAATGGGCATAAAACCTTTGCAAAACGTGATTGAGTTACACTGTGTTGTAACAATTTTGTCAAGATCGTTCATATGAATATGAAATGAAGAAAAAAGAAATTCTTCTGAATTCATGATACATATAGGGGTGATATTTTTACCATTATGTTTACCATATGGGGATTGAGGACGATAAATATTCGAACGAAATAACCCTTGAATTTTCATTTAAATAGTAAGAAAGTTAAATAATAGATACACCTCAAAGATACCCCGAATAGTACAAGCTAAAGTATCAATACAGGTAAGTCTGATGTAGGTACCACCTGGTGGGAGGGGCTGGTCCAGGTGAGAATTCTAATGAGAACTTCGTTATTCACACTTGGACGGACAGGTGGTTAGTTCTAAGATGGAACTGAAGCGATGTAATTCGTATTTCATGATCGGGCTGCTTGTGACCCAGACAATGTAAGAGCAGACAGAAGGTATTGTGTGTTAAAACCAGAAGGCAAGAGGGGTGACATTGATGTCTCTTAGAATGCAGTTATGAAAATATGATATTATTGAAAATGTTTTCATTTATGACACATTTTAGCCCCTCAATTTAAACGTACTGTAGACTGAAACTAACATAATGTATAATAATGTACTTGAGTCGAGCCGAGGGTTATTCCCGAATAGTGGATTGATATTTAAGTACCCAAATAAGAAAAATTCATTCATGTAAGGTTGTTGTTGATAGTTGATTCATGGTATTCACCGACAAGTAGTGAAGACTCGAATCAGGATTAGATACATTGTTCACATTTCCTTGAAATATCACTTTGCAAGGATTTCGTATTTTCAACTGAATGATTAAAGCAGGAACATATTATTGAAGTAAACACACTATTTGAAAAAAATTAACATTGACCCCGATTGGATTAATGTGACGGTGTTCACTGTGAACTTATTTCAGGGGAAATTCGTGAAGATGCCTAACCAGTGTATTATTATATAGCTTCGTCTGCAACTGATGGAAACAAGTGAACATTTCACACTATTAATTAGTATTACAACTGAATCATATGCTGGAATTTATGTAGGATGCTTCAGACGCAATCTGTATATCTGTCTTCTTTATATGTTTGCAATTATAGTTCATATTAGATATATACTCTGTTTGCCATCAATTGAAACTGCTGTACCACCGCTTGTTATCAAAACTGGGCCTTCACACAGTGTGGAATTGGTTCCAAATATTATAATAACATGCCATTTAGATAGTGAACAAATATAACATTGTTACATTTGGGGTAACCCTACGTTCAATAGTACAAATTATTGAACTTTTTCCGTCCCGAGTTCCTTGTGTGATTTCGAAATCACATCCTCAGAGTAGAGCAACTATCGCCAGCACTGACGGTAACAACAGCTTACTACACGACAACCAGGCCTCGAGGCCTTAAAATGTGTACTATTGAAGGTAGGGTTATCCGAAATAGATAAGCATATAAGTCAGGTATTGGTCCCTGTCTTAGGAACACAGGTCTTACACTTACACTTACACTTACGTAAACCCAACTTTTGACTGTTTACACGTTATACCTTTTCTAAGACATCTTTTAATAATTCGAGGATAGAAAATAGATCCTCGTTGCTTAACCAAACCATTACCATTTGTTTTGTAATTCTTTATTGATTTGTGAGGATAATATTGTTTTGCCATTTGTAACATTTCTTATCCATTTTGGGAGATATTTTTATTTCCATTAGTAAAACGTGTTCCAGACCCTTTGAGACAAGAAGTTTGTTAAACAACATAAGAAGTGTACACAATACTACAACTGCATCCCGAAAGTTTGTTCACTATAACTATAACGCAATAAACAGTCTACGACATGTAGAATTGTTTCTCTTGAGCTTTATTCAAGATAGCACATGTTTACAACACGACCGGGCCCAACGAGCATACTTAAGAGCCAGTCAGGGGAGGTAATCGTCACTGGAAACAGTCAGCGGCATACCGCTAAACACATACCACATTGGCGTGGCCTCATTTTTTTCACTTCCCAGGAGAAAAGTTCAATGTCAAAATTTTATAAATAGTTATGTGCATAATAAACAGTTACTAAATAGATATATGATGAAAATGTGAACTATCATAGAGTGTTCTACCCTCAAGTTCACGGGGATTATTCTGCCCCATACTACAGATAACTGTTGCAACATTAAATATATATGGTTTAAACGTATTTTATTTCAGAAGAAATACAGATTGGCGAACAAGCCAGGAGGCTTATATTAACGCCTCTCTTTGAAATTACATACATATAGCTGGAATAATATAACATATTTGGTGAAATGCAATATGGTTGTGTACTAAATGATATATTAACACAAAGATGTTTGAAATATACAGTATGTGAGGTATGCCTGGTCACGATTTATGGGCTGCAGCGCATTTGAAATTTTAGATTCATATTGTGAAGTGGAAAACAGCGACAGAATTATTTTATTTCAGGGAATCGTTTACTTTTCTTGATAAACTGATGTAAAGAATCGATAATACGGTTGTTAGTCGAGATACTCAGGGAACCACTACCGTATAATACAGTCCTAAGGTCATATCCCTGAGTGTAGAAGAACATATTTGATCTTAGTTGTTGATAGTTCCAACAAGTAAAAAGGAAGTGAACTACGTCTTCATTGAAGTGACCACATGAACAACTTTGTATATCCGATATATGTCGATTGTATCTGTGAGCGTTCAGATCACTACAGCCAAGCTTGAGGCGACACTGGATAATTTGACAGAATCTACTTCCGGAATTTAGGTTAAGGAAACTGGGTATTTGAACTGGATTAAGCATACTTTTAAATTGACAAAAGGAGCCCGCATTTTTAATTTCAATCGGCAGGTTATTCCATAGAGTAATAGAGCTTGGGAGGAATGATTGAGAATATCTCTGTGTTCTACAGTTAATAGTTCTGGTTGAAGATCTGTTTCTAAGATTGTAGCTACTCTGTTGAAATACACTGTCTGGTACTAGACCGTTTAGATAATCGGGAGTTAGACCGTGATACATTTTATAGAATATACCAAGTTTGAAGTGATATCTTCTATCTTTTAGTGAACTATAATTAGTTTCCATATATAGTTTATTGTGACTTGTGCCACGGACTGCACCGCATATTGTTCTTAATGCGTCTAGATGTAGATTTTCAAGTAATGTTGTCTGTTCAAGAGTGCAATTATCCCATATATGACAACAGTAGTCGAAATGTGGTAGTATAAATGACTTATATAAGGTGTTCAGCGTTTTTCGGGATAATCGGTATTTCAGACTCCTCAAACAATTGATCATTGGACTGATTTTCTTTATCATTTCACTAATATGTACTTTCCAAGAACAATCGCTTTGGAGTGTAATGCCCAGGTGTTTGTGAGATTCGACTTCTTTAACAGGCTGATCGTCCATTAACAGAGTTGGTTTGATATAATTTTGTGTCTTTCGGGTAAAAGTTATACTTTCGGTCTTACTAGGATTAAAGCTAACTTGCCATTTTCTTGCCCAGTCAGAAATTTTGGATAAATCATTATTTATAATGGCGGCCGCGGTAGCATGGTCATCAATTATAACATAAATTGATGTATCGTCGGCGAAAAGACGAATATTGCTATTAATTCCATCTACTATATCGTTTATATAAATGATAAAAAGTAACGGTCCTAAAACAGAGCCCTGGGGTACACCGGCTTCAACAGTTTTCAAATCCGAATTATAGCCATTTATTACAACTTTCTGTAATCTACCTTCCAGGTAACTTCCGAACCATTGTAAGAGATCACCTTGAATGCCACACGCCTGCAGTTTATGAATAATTCCTTTATGCCAAACTCTGTCAAAAGCTTTGCTTATATCACAGAATACAGCTCTAATTTCCTTTCCTTGGTCTACTGCACTTGCAATGAAATTATAAAGATAAGTCAATTGGTTTGCTGTGGAATCGCCAGGTGTGAATCCTGATTGTAAATTAGACAAGATGTTGTTATCTCTTAAATAGTTAAAGACATGTTTAAAGACACATTTTTCAAAGACCTTAGATACACAACTTGTCAAGGCTACAGGTCGGTAGTTTGAACAGTCGTGTTCGTCACCCTTCTTATGGATCGGAATTACGGAAGCAAGTTTCCATGTATAAGGGAATATATGTTTTCGGAGAGAGAGGTTAAATAACTTTGTTAACAATGGGGTCAAAGAGGCTGAAGTTAATTTTAATATTTTATTTCCAATGCCATCAGGTCCAGTAGCTTTAGATGTATCTAAGCTCAGAAGAATATCGCGTACATCTTCACTATTTATAGTGAGAGATGACAACGGGTCGTCGATTTCAAAAGGTATACTTTCAGGTATATCGGCATTAGGTTCGGCAACTGTCGATTGTTCTGTAAAAAACGTGTTTAATAGGTTGGTAATATCTTGCGGATCATCATAGACTTTGTTGTCAGATACCATCGATGGAAATGATGATTTAGCAGAATTAGTTTTCATATAGTTCTTAACTAATCGCCACCACATTTTGGTTCCATGAGTATTATTTATGACTTCGTCAACTTTGACATCGAAAGAACGTTTTGCTTTTCTAACACTCGATATTACATTATTCCGAAGAATTCTGAACTTATTCCAATCTGTTGAACGATTTTTATTTTTGGCAATTTTATGTACCCGATTACGTTTAAATATATATATTACTGTTGATTAAAACACAAGAGAGACATTAATTGTTGGAGCTATCACAGGGTATACTACCCTCCAGCTCTCGGGGATTATTCTTCCCCAAAACACTAGAAGAGCTTACACACACACTGGCACTGGGAATTCTAGATCACTGGTACAGCTAGGCCTACATCACATAATCACCAAATCTTGTAGGCAACTTCCTTTGCCTCCTTGGTCTGTCTGATTTGGGAGGATAATATATATTGTTTTGCAATTTGTAACATGTCTTTTCCATTGTGTGAGATCTCTTTATTTCCATTAGTAAAACGTGTGACAGACCCTTTGAGACAAGAAGTTTGTTAAACAACATAACAACTGTACACAATACTACAGCTTCATACCGAAAGTTTGTTCACCTACTTGTGTGTATTTGAATTGAGTGCAGATATCATGTACTTCGGGATGTCTTTGGAGCACCGTGTCACAGCGAAAACTACACTGATCTTTCTGCATTTTCGATTAAGAAGAAGACAGTTGAATGCTGCATACAGTACTCTTAATGTTATACCTTATAGTAAACAGTTACAGTTTTAGCACCTCTTTTTTGGCACGCATGAATATAGCACTATTCATTGATAATAATTTTATAATATTTGATTATATTGTAATTTCATCGATGTTAGACTGCGAAACAAAATTACATTATGTTTGTACTTAGATGCAGAAACAAGCGAACAGACTTTTGTGATGAATCTGTACATGATTCAATAATATTAATCGTAATATAATGCTATCGTGGCATTCAAGATACATACAAACTTAAAGTAATTTATGTTTTTATAAAAAATGGTCTCATTCTCATAAGCAGTGTAAGTTTGAAATGAAATTCTATAAATATACTAAATTTAACATTTCATCCGCGATATAAAAAAAGCTAGTTAAGTTAACATAGAGTTAAACCTTATGAATAAAATTTACTTCATAGGGACATCAAAAACATCAATAATAATAAAAACTCGCCTATCTGATGAATGACATCAGTGCTGGATAAGAAAGATTTAAAAACCAACAAAATAGATGGATTTTTTCAAATTTTCAGAACAATGAAAAATAGCAACAGTTTCAATTTTAAAGACCAAAAATGGCTTATTGTTATGCGGCTGTCAGATTTTGCCAGATACATGTACATTAAATCAAAATTTCTTGCCAACTATCGTGACCTTTCAATGACGCCATTTAGTCTGGAACTAAATCTAGTATTCTGTTAATTTGATGATGTTGTGTCAGTCATCAACCTTTATTTCATATGGAATCAGGTGTCAGTAAATCATTGTTCGTCTTAATGGAACTTCATATACTGTTTTAATGTTATAATACATACAAAACAATAAGAAAATATGACCCATCAGAGTTATTGATAAGTCTTTGTCTATGTTCTACATGATGGCATTTTCATTAAACTTAAGATTAATTGCAGACAGTTATGTGTCAGTTTCGGCACGTGTTACAAAACCTAATCTTTATATTTCATTTATCACCCAAAACTGTGTTCCACAGGAGATATCGCTTGTGTGAGATCAAGCGATATCTCCTAGGCAGTAGATTTTGGCAGTAGATTTTGCACAATGCCCTGTCACTGTCAACTACATGACATCACAATGCTTTTACATCATCCAGTAATGACATCACAATGCTATGACGTCATAATCCTGATAACGTCACAATGCTTTGACCTCACCGCACTGGAAGTCAAAAGGCAGAGATGTGCTCAGAGATGAACACTATTTTCATTTAAACGTAATGAGAATGATTTTGGGTGATAAATAAAATGTCACCCTCGTGTCTTCTGATATCAAATATATCAACACTCGTTGATTAAAGTAAAAATATCCTCGGCAAGACTCGGATATTTGTAACTTTATTCAACTCGTGTTGATATATTTGATATCAGAAGACACTTGGGTGAGATTCTCTATATATCCTCATCAGACATTCAAAATCGCCTATCTAGCAGAAATATTTTGTTTTGACCACTTGGTGTATATATACATTAACTGGTTCATGAATTGAGTAGGATTTATTGCTATTCAAACTAAAATAATATATTGCAAATATGAAAATCTTTATCTTGGTTTTAGGAAAATGTTTATAATGACATTCGCATACAGTAACTAATGTGTGGAAATGGATACCTGATACATAAACTGATAAATGATGCTTTGCATTTAAGACGTTACTTTAGGACAATTGACCAATGTCTCCTATTTCTGACTGAGCTGTAGATCCTGGACAAATCCTTCTGAATATGATTTATTGTCTGATGGATCAATTCTGGGAATCTGTATTTATTGTCAATTGCATTTTGTCTTTGTTGAATGAATTATTCATAAAATGATGAAGCATACTCATGACAACATAATACACCTAAAGGCAAAAGAAAGTTATTTAAATGTTACAGAAATATCAACCTACTGGTTGCATAGCAAACTAGATATTGCACGCATGGTCGATGTTCCTTGATGTTCCTGAATTTCATTTCTGCCAATAGCTTCAGGCCTATTGATTCTAATATGTCACTTATCCGTCGCCAAAAATAGTGTTGCACCCCCAAATCTTTTCAACAGTAAAAGTTATCTGATAAGAAAGTTGACAATGTTTCAGGACAATCAACTTTGCTATATGACAAAAGCATTATCTACCAGTTTAACGAAGCAAATTTCATTCAGATAACGTTTAACAACTTTGTGACATTTGCATTCATAAAATTCTGCTATATTGAGGTATTAAGTATTGTTACACTGAAAATTGTTGTTCTAATGTGAGCAGTTCCATTCTTTCAAGTGAACTGGTTAACCTTTGGTAACTTACTTTCAACCACACGTCACTCGTTAAAGCAGTATGAACCTTCAAAATCAGATTGTTTGGAAAAAAGAAAATGCTGCTTACTGACGATATTCGGTCTGTGTTACTGTAATGACACCTCAAAATCACAGAGATGTGTTTGATTAACGACTAGAACTCATAAAGATCTCAGAATAATTACAAAATCGTGTGATTATAACCTTTTTATCACTTGTTGTCAAACAATATTGAAAAAGGGGATGGAATTGTAAGAACCAGTTCCTTCCATATTTTGCTTGAAAAAAGATGTTTTGATGTGTGAAAGTCAACTTGGTAACAACATTTTTGTATTCGTCCTGTGAAACCTAATGTTTATCGCATAGTTTCGTCACAGGAACAATAGGTATTTGGGAAAACAAAACACTACCATTGCCAAAACAGTACCAAATTCAGTCGTAATTTCTTTAAATATCAACATGAATATTTTTCTTCGAAGACATCAGTCATCAACTATCCTTTCTTTATGTCTTTAGTGTTTAATACAATACATTTATCCTTAAATTGCCACAGCATCACAGTTTAGTTATGAATGAAGAGGGGTGCAACACTTTTTGGGCTATGTATATATGATGTATCATACATGACAATCGATGTTGGGTTCAAATCGTGGAGTCTTTAATCATTATTCGTAAGAGGTACCATCCACAATTCACATTGTAGAAACATACGCCCTATCATGCCATATACATATGTATGATTAAAATATGGAAATTACTTATTTATTTAATTATTTGTCGGATATATTGTATAGGAGTAGGAGTGGATGATTATAATTACAAAACGAGTTGAATTGATTAGCGTTGTTAAAGGTTGAAATGTCATCATTTCCTTCCATTTTCCAATTTGCATGCATCGTGAAACATGGGTCTGATGTAATGACGTACAATAGAGTTGGGTGAAATGTCAAAGGTTTTGCAGTCTTGTCACAGATAGAGAAACTAGGTATTGTTATCATCAATTGAAAGAAAATGTTCAGTTATTATTGAGAATGAGTAACTGGCGACATCACTGACTGATTATATGGAATTATATAATAATACATGAATCCATTATAATAACCATTAGTCTATATGCGATATACAGTATATATTGTGGTCGTATGCATGTCTGGATGTTTGTTTTCACTGTGTAACTTATATTGAAATGAACTGAATATTTAAACAAGCAAAAATGCCAGTATATAATATATAACCACATAAAGCCCATACAGTCAGTCTACAAACGTTAATACATTTGCCAACTTCAGTGGTTAAAAATCGACAGTGATAATTAATTACTGTTTCTCAATTTAAAGGTTTTGTATATGAATTTACTCAATGAGAGAGAATGTTTCCTAAGCACAATAACTGTTTACATTTATAAACAGAATAATGGTTAGAATAGTTCTTCTTTAAGTGAATTGATGTCGAATGAAATTACAATGGACATTGTGGTAAAAATTATAATTCATCTTCTAGGACATGATAATTATAATATGTTCATAGTCATTTATCTCTGGGTTTTACTGTTACCCTATTTACTTATTTAATTAACAATGTGTGAATTAATAATCTTAACATAATCAATGCATGTATGAGTTAAAATTCAAAACATTAACTAAATACACTTCAAGCCAAACTAGTTTTTATAACACCCTTTGTATCCTGCACAATTCGGACACGACAATCAACTACTTTTCTGACAGTGATATTGATTGGTCGCCTACAGAGTGACCATTAGAATAAATACTGTTATTTCCCTTGTGTGTAGTTAATATCACATCTTCATCTAACTAGGAGAACCTAGTCAACAAATTGATATAAAACACAGAACTGTCAAAGATATTGTGCATTATTCAAACAGTACGGTAGATCACAGCACAAACGAACAACTGCACAGCTGCATCCCACAAGTCTGTTCATCTATTTGCGTATCTAAGTGCAAAGATCATGTGATTCCGTCAATAAAATGACAACAAATACAATGACAATGAATCATCCTATATTCATATATTAAATAATATCATACTAACCAGAATAAAGTCACATCAGTCGTGTATGGTTTCGAACTTTGACATTAATGAAGTAGACAATAGGGGTATTGGAATATTAAAATTTAATTCATATCCTTATAACAGATTTGATTTTGACACTTCAAAGAGCTTCCAAAACGGTTATTGTTAACTTTGAGGTATGAAAGGAGACTGTGTTATGGAACATTCAACTCTTTTTTAGCGAAAAGGCAATTGATTGGTTTAGTTTTCGCGTTGATACGATGCTTCAAAGACAACCCAAACAGCATGATCTTTGCACTAAAATACATAAGCAGGTGAACAAACTTTCGGGATACAGCTGTGAAAGAAAGACAGATAATTGCCGCTGGTTTGACACGCTCTGTTCTGACAGACATTTATGTAACCTAAACCGTGACTATAAATTTCCTCCTGAGAATCAGTGGTCGTCTTGACCATGATTTTCATCAGCATGAAATGTGCACTTGTATTCGTAGAAGTGGTTATACAGTGTAATGGACTTTAATGCACTTCTCGGTGCATTTTGTCAATGACACACTTGTTTAACATGTATGAAACAGCATTTAACCATGTGAACATGTATTGATGCATTCTTGTTTCTGGACCTACATCAGTTGATAAATCAAAACATGTTCAGTATGGGGCTGTGAAGTTGGCAAATTGTTCAGGATTGTGCAAAAGAAAAATCACTATACAATATACAAGATAGTTTAATCTTTGAGAGATATATACGACTGAAACAGATAACAATATGTCTTCAGAAGACAACTTAACTAAATATGAAAGACATGGCGATATGAAGACAAGAAACACACGTTTTAGAAAATCCTCGTTTTGGAATGTCCTTAACCAGACGAGTTAGGAAAGTAAATACAAACTTTTTGACGTCCTACATTAATGATGCGTCAAATTCGAGCAGGTTATTTATGTGACAGCATCTTTAATGAATTAATTTTCTACATTATCGAGTCAAAAACCATTTTGAAAAAGCTATTACAGCACTACAGGTGTTTAGAACAGACATGAAAATAAACGTATCATACTTTGACGTATGAAAATGTGACTACTTCTGCAAAACATGTGTCTATCGAAAAAGCGTCAAAAAACTGTTTAGTGACGTCTTACAGTAATGATGCGTCAGTAAATTAAATCAACATCTTTTATTAATTTGGGTTTTTTTATTCTTTAAACTTAGACACTGAACATTGTGGCCAAAAAATCCTTAAATAGCGATTTCAGCACTCCATGTGTATTTGGCATAAACATAAAAATGCTAAAATCTGATGTATGAAATTGTGAACACTTGTTCGTAAAACATGTGTCTATCAAATACATTCAAAATCTTCTTTCTTCGATAGCAGTAATTCGTTTTATTGGACTTTTATTCTGCACTTAAGTATATGAAGACAGGTTTGGTTTTGTGATGCTCAGAATTGAAAGGGTTTTTTTATATTGTAAAGAGTGTGCTTAACAACAAATGCAGATATAATTTACGTTTGTTTTTTATGACAACTGATGTTTTATATTATTATGTCTAAGTACATTTTAAATCTCAATCCTTTAACAAGTGGGAATCTACAACCATAGGTTAGCTTATGAGGCCATTGTTCTTTTAATTGACTGAGTTGCTTATGTCTTCACCCTATCTTTTGTCCATCCTTAAAGCGCTTGGGTATTTTTTGCTAATTGGTAGCTTACACAATGCACAGATATGTTTAAAATGGGCATTGCAATATTGTGAATCAGTGGTTGGATTTTGCATGTTCCAGGTCGGTTGAACCATGTCGGTGATGAGTATATTTGTATATTGTTAAGCCCTTTATCTTTTGTTAGCCTGTCAGTTTAGCTTTGTAAATTTATACTTTGTAAACACTTGAATTTAGTACTTGTATCAGAATCTTAACGTTTGTATTAAAATCATTTTAACTTTTCAAATTGTTGTGTGATATCTTTTTAAATATTTGTTACGTGGCAGATTGGGGTTATACTCATTTAACTCACCTATCTGACACATAACAATGTTTTATAATGTAAAAATGAAAAGAATCACTTCATTATAAATAATTTCCGTCACTTGTGTTCAGACTCTGTTTCGTCCACTTGCGAATTTATCAATGAGAAATCACTACTGAAAGAATTTCATTTTTTAAAACAAAAATATTGCACCTTTCACTATTTTTACAAAACATATAGTTAAGATTCATTCAATTTTGATTCTATCAATATATATATACTTTATTTACACACTGTAGCAGATTCAATAGTTTTGATGATTCTGCATCCCACAATCTCAGCATAGGGCATGGAAAGTCTAAATCAATAGCAGCTGGTAAATGAATTCGCTGTACTTAAATAGTCCCTGTGGGCAACAGATATGGAAATTGGTGGCTGTTTGACCTTGTTCAGACGTGGTCTGATTGTCCATATGTAGCAGTCATCCAGAGGGATTTACTGCATACAATACTGAGATGATAAGGCCAGTCAATGCCAAAATACGCGGTTAGATAGATACCTTTTAAGCCATATCAATTATATTTGTTTCAACCTAAGTCCTTTATAAGTTTTATCTGTAGAAATGCATGCGGATATTCTTTACAAATTATTTTTGTTGTTATAAAGTACAAGATATTTATTTGTTCGGTGATGTCTTTGAATAATTTATTTATAGAGAGCAATAAAAGAGCAAATGGGCATACGACCTTTGCTAAACGTGATTGAGTTACACTGTTTTGTAACAAATTAAAAA
The DNA here is from genome assembly GCA_936450465.1 of Gibbula magus. NCBI lineage: Eukaryota > Metazoa > Mollusca > Gastropoda > Trochida > Trochidae > Gibbula > Gibbula magus. The sequence goes on from OW388294.1 coordinate 27,641,519, forward strand.
AAGGTCGTTCATATGAATATAACATGAATAAAAATTTTGAATTCATGATAAATATACTCATAGTAAAAATGGTTGACAACCTTAAACAGACCATGGATTTTAGCAAATTAAATACATGGGCAATTAAGATTGTTCGATACTCTGTTATTTTCAAAATCTAATGGCACAAACACATGATGTAAACTATATCATACTTGCCATGTATGTATTGTGTGCGAATGAGACTCCGTGAAAGATTTTGTGTATATGGGTTCAGTATGGGTTTTTTTCAAATGCAACTTTTCATTATTTATAAGAACCAAAATGAGAACACTCAAACACTGTAACAATATACCACTGCCAAGATCTCAAGACACAAGGAATGAACTCTTTTGAATAAATTTCATGTTTCTTATATTCCTCTTTCTTTGGTATTTTAAAGTACAAGTGGAGAAAATATTAAATGCTCAAGGACACTATTCACAAAAAGACATCAAGTAGTAACATATCTTACCCCAAAAAATATCGAAACTGACACGTTATGTTGTTTATATAACATTTCATTCATATAACTATTAGTGGGTGTCAACCATTATTACCATGAGTATATGTGGGTATATTTATAACACCATTATGTTTAATGAGGACGATTCAAACGGTATAGACCTTGAATTATAATTTAAATAGTAAGAAAGGTAAAGAAAACATGCATCTCACTGATAACCATAATAGTACAAACTGCAATATCAATAAGGTAAAGTGAGGGGCTGGCACAGGTGAGATTCTTATGAGAACTTCATTATTCACACCTGGATGGACAAGTGGTTAGTTCTAAGCTGGAACTGAATTTGTATTTAATGATCGGACTGCTTATGACCCAGTCAATGTCAGAGCAAACAGCATGTATTGTGTGTTATAACCAGAAGGCAGGGGAAGTGACATTGGTGTCTCTTAGAATGCAATTATCAAAATATTATATTATAAAAAGTGTTGTCATTTATGGCACATTTTCGCCCCTCAATTTAAACTGACCCTAGGCGGAAACTAACATAATGTATAATAATGTAATTGAGTTATTCATCAGTAATGATTCAATGTTTTAGTACTCAAATGAGAAAATTCTTGCGCTTTGAGTTCATGTTAGGTTCCTGTGCATGATTAATTTATCTAAAAGTTTATTTTTCCCTTTTATGATATTTGATTCATGGAATTTGACAACAGGTGATGAAGACCCGAATCAGAATAAGATACATTGTTCATATTTCCTTGAAATATTACTTTTTGAGATAAGAATTTGGTATCTTAAAATGTAAAGATGTAAGCAAGTACATATTCGTAAAGTACACACTATTTGCCATTGACCCCGAAACAAATGCTAGGGTCAATGTGACGGTCATCACTGTGAACTTATTTAAGGGGAAATTCGTGAAGATGCTTAACCATAATATTATTATATAGCTTCACCAGCAACTGATGGAAACATGTGAACATTTCACATTATTGATTAGTATTACAACTGAATCAAATTAGTGTGCTGGAATCAATGCAAGATGCTACAGACACAATTGCCAATCAACAGGGGGCGTGTCACTGACATCAAGAGTTATCTCTCTGTTAGTTGCAGTCGTTTATGTTGTAATCAAAGGCGCTGTCTAAATACTGCAGCATTAAGGTATACTGTGTAGTTCAACCCAATGTTTTACTGTAAGTTAATGTCCAGAACTGTGGAGGTAAAGTTTGTCTATGCTGGAAAGGATTTCCTTTACAAAACATACAGGTGGCAGTTATGTATAATGTGTCCATCTCAAATGAAAGATGTGTTGTTTTTATAGCCTATATTCGCTTTGTCAATAATTAGATTGATTTAAGTTTGATAGGTAAAACTCAAATTGGAGACACTGATTTCTTATTCAAACTTCCTTTCTATCTTCTTTATATGTTTGCAATATCACTTCATATTAGATATAAAATCTCTTTGCCATCAATTGCTGTACCACCGTTTGTTATCCATACTGGACCTTAACACAGTGTGGAATTGGTTCCAATATTAGAAATACATGCCATTTAGATAGTGAACAAATATAACATTGTTACATTTGGGAAAACCCTTTCGTTCAATAGTACAAATTCTTGTACTTTTTCGGTCCGAGTCCCTTGTGTGATTCAAACTCAAATTCTCAAATTCTCAGAGTAAGGCAACTATCGCCAGCACTGACATCAGTACTGGATAAGTAAGATTTAAAAATCACGTAACGAACATAATAGATAAGCAGAACAATGAAAAATAACAACAGTTTCAATTTTAAAAGAACAGAAAAGGCTAATTATTAGGTAGCTGTCAGATTTTGCCAGCTACATTAAATCAAAATTTCTTGTCAACTATCGTGACCTTTTCATGAAGCCATTTATTCTGGAAATAAATCTAGTATTCTGTTAATTTGATGGTGTTGTGCCAGTTATCATCATTTATTTCATTTGGAACCGCATATCAGCAAATAATTGTTCATCTTAATGAAAGAACTTCTTATACTGGTTTCATAACAATAAGAAAATATGACACATCAAAGTAATTGATTACACTTTCTCTATTTATCTACATGATGGCATTTTCAGACTTAAGATTAGTTGCATACAGTAATGTGTCAGTTTCGTCACATGTTATACACATGCAGTAACCTAATTTTTTATTACATATATCCTCATCACAGACATTCCAGATCGCCTTCATCCAGCAGCAATATGTTCTGTTTTACTCTGTTTTGGTATCGTTTCCTTTCGTCCCTCGGTGTATACAGATGACAACTCGTTGATGAATCGTCTATGGTTTATTGCTTTTTTATATGAAAAATATATTGCAAATATCAAAATCTTTATTTGATATTTTAAAATGTTTATAACGACATTTGCAAAAAGTAACTAATGTATGTGTGGTATAAGGAAATGGTTATCTGATACATAAACTGATTTATTACCCATATGGTTGAAAATAACCGAGTTAATATTATTGATATGGGCACATGTGTACATATCACGTTTGCCTAGCAACGATTGTTTTACCGCGGCTTCCCTTATTTCGTTGTCTGTGACGTCATAAAACGATTGTTCTTGACGTCACTATGGCTTGCCGTCGCAAAGGAAGTGGGCCATTTCCTGGCTAATTTTACGCGAATCAAATGGAACAAAATGTGTAATAAAGAAATTATTACACTCAAAAGTGTGCCATATGACTTTTACGAAACTCGTGCAATACAAAAATTCACACCCGTTTCGTAAAAGTCATATGACACACTTCCTCGGGTAATAATCTCTATAAATGATGCTTTGCATTCAAGACGTTACTTTAGGACAATTGACCAATGTCTCCTATTTCAGACTGAGCTGTAGATCCTGGACAAATCCTTCTCATTATGATTAATTGTCTGATGAATCAATTCTGGTAATTATTGTCAAATGCGCTATCTTTGCCGAATGAATTATTCATAAAATGATGAAGCATAATATATGATAACATTATACACCTAAAGGCGAAAGGAAATTCATTTAAATGACATAACTGAAAAATCAAACTATTGTTTGTGTAAGAAACTATATTTTGCACGCATGGTTGATGTTCATTGATGCTCCTGAATTTTGTTCTGTCAATAGCTGCAGGCCTGTGAATCCAATTTGTCACTTATCCGTTGATCCATGAATAATCATGTTAAATATGATGTATGGTACTTGGCAATCGATTTAGGGATTGAATCTCGGAATCTCTAACATTGTTCTTAAGAACCTCTGAGGAGCATCCACAATTATGTCAATATCATGTAAAAGCTTTTGCAATACAACGGTACCCTTTCTCTATGAAATGCTATATATGGTTAAAACACGGAATATACTACATTTAATGGTGATGAAGTTAGATACGTGTTAGATATTGCATAGGAGTAGGAGTAAATGCACTACTGTGGATGACTATAATTACATTACGAGATGAATTAATCAGCGTTGTTAAAGGTCGAAATGTCATCATTACCTTCCATTATTCAATATGCATGCATCGTGATGCATGGGTCTGATGTAATGACGTGCATTGGAGCTTGGTGAAATGTCAGAAGGTTTCGCAGTCTAATCACAGATGGAGAAACTAACGCATTTTTATTATCATTATCAATTGAAAGAAAATGTTCAGTGATTATTGAGAATGAGTAACTGGCGACATCACTGACTGGTTGTATGAAATTCTATAAGAATATATATATATATCTATAATAATAAACATTAGTCTATATGCTATATATGATCAAATATACAGTATATATTGTTGTCGAAGGCATGTCTGGATGTTTGAATAGAATTGCATGAATTGAACTGAATAGGCTTTAAACAAGCACTTAATGAAAATGCCAATATATAGTATATAACCAAATAGAGCCCATATAGTCAGCCTACTAACGTTAATATCTTTGCAAACTCTGTTCAGTTGTTCACAGTTGCAATAGATCTGAATTCAGTTGGGACAATTTAATTTACTTTAAGCTCTCTTCATTCTTGAAACATGTCAATGTGTGTTACATGTATGGATGGGATTTAAAGTTTATAAATACAATTGATTTTATTCATGGAGGTGAAATGCATACATATTAGAATGTATACGAAATGCCTTGAATAAAAAAAATAAAGAAAACTAGGCCTTTTCCTATATATAGAAAGACAGACAGTTTATTGTGCAAGCCAATTGGCATCTGGTCATACAATTGGTATAATAAATAATTATTAACTGGTGAGGTTAAATATTGACAGTGATAATTAATTACTGTTTCTCAATTGAAAAGTTTGGTAAACGAATTTACTCAATGATAGACATTGTTTCCTGGTGACAATAACTGTTTACATTTATAAACAAAATAACGGTTACCATAGTACTTCTTCAAGTGAATCGATATCAAATGGGAATACAATGAAGATTATTGTAAAAATTATAATTCATCTTCTAGGACATGATAATTATAATATGTACATAGTCATTTATCTCTGGGATTTTACTGTTACTATATTTACCTGTTTCAATGAACAATGTGTGAATTAATAATCTTAACCTACTTCAAATTACATCAAAAGTACTATGACAATGTCACGTCAGTGGTGCATGGTTTCGAACTTTGACATTAATAAATGAGACCAAAGGCGTCAATTTTGAAAATTAAAATTTAATTCATTTACTTATAAAGGATTTGATCTCAATACTTCAAAGAGCTTCTACAACCGTTATTATTAAATATGATGTATGAAGTTAGACTGTTATCGAACATTCAACTAATTTTGTTGCGAAAATGCAAATGATCGGTCTAGTTTTCACGTTGATACGATACTTCAAAGACATCTCAAACAGCATGATATTTGCACTAAAATACACAAGTAGGTGAACATACTTTCGGGATACAGCTGTGAATGAAAGACAGATAATTGCCGCTGGTTTGACAGCTCTGTTCTGATAGACATTTATGTAACCTAAACCGTGACTATGAATTTCCTCCTGACAATCAGTGGTCGTCTTTGACCACTTGTATGCGTAGGAGTGTTAAAACAGGGTAAAGCACTTTAATGCACTTCTCGCTGCATTTTTTTAATGATACGTTTATTTAACATGTATGAACTGGCATTTAACGATGTGAAAATAATCAATAATGCATGTAGTATATTAGGAAGTCTCTTGGAGGCATGATGTGGATTCAAGAGTGAAATGATTAGATAAAATAATTTTAATTTCCCACAAGGAATGATTTGGAAATAACTTGTCCATAATATTATCAATGCCTCGTTGAAGTTCTGTAACAATTTTCCGCACCGAATTCTGGCATATTGACCATAAAAAATGGTACCACATATTTACAAAGTTTTAGTCTATCAATTTGCAATTATATATGGGTGTTCCAATAATTTCCCTAAATAACACACAGTCAACCTTTATGTCTATGAAGGGGAACAAAAAAGTTCAAGGAAAAACAATTACAATAGCACTATGAATATTTAATAATCATAACGTGATGTTGTGTTAGATATGAGTATAAAATGATATTACACAGTTGTTCCGTTCTGTTCCACTTTACATATTTTCCCCTAGATTTCATTTCAGTACCTTTGACTGTTTCTTTCTGCTACGTATTACATTGTATGACAATAACGCTTAACGACCATATTAAAATCGAGCTACTAGTACTGACAAACAAAGAGAAGAACACTGCCTTTCTGATAAGCAGGAAGTAAACTTAACATAAATCCCTGAAGGGAAATTCCTGTATTATTATCAACTAAACCTTAGCTTGGTCTTCTATCTCATAGAATATTGTATGCAATAGTCTGGACATTAATAAAGGATGAAATAAACACGCTCAAGATGTATTTACATGACAACTCAGGCGTGTGATCTGAAGTCTTCATAAGGTACATTGTACTACTTCTTGTGTCTGGACCTACATCAGTTGATGAGTTGTCAAACCGTGTTCAGTATGGGGCTGTGTCGTGGGCAAATTGGATTTAGTTCCATATAAACTCACGTGCAAGAGAAATATTATTATACGAACTACATGATATCGTAATCCTTGAGCGATTCATACGACTAAAACAGAATGACAAAATGTATTCAGAAACCAACTTAACTGAACATGAAATTTCTAAACATTATCTGTTTATATTTCCGTCTAGACGCGATAGGAGAGTAAAAAAACATTGGTTTGCTTCTGATGTCCTACATTAATGATAATGATTAACAGAATTATGTTCAAGCAGGTTATTGTTTTTGTCAACAGCATCTTTAATTACTTTTCTACATTTCCGGGTATAAAACCATTTGGAAAAGCTATTACAGCACTTCAAGTGTATAGCACAGAAATGAAAATAAACGTGTCATACGTTTGAAATTATGAGTACTCTCACAAAACATGTGTCTATCGAAAAAGCGTCAAAAAACGATTTTTTTGCTTGTTTTTTGCTTACAGTAATAATGTGTTAACAACATCTTTTCTTAATTGATTTTTTTAATTCTTCAAACTTAGAAACTATTGTGGCAAAAACAAATTTTAAAAAGCGATGCATAAGGCATGGATATTCAGTTTCATAATTTAACGCTATTTATATTTTAAAGAGTGTGGTCAACACCAAAATGATAAAATACCACTTATTGTGTTTATTATAACAACTGAGGTTCTATATTTAATAACGTAAATAGAAACGAATTCTTCATGATAAATAAAACTAATAGTTAAGATTCATTCAATTTTTATTTGATCAATATGTGGATACTTTATTCATACTCTGTAGCAAATTCAATAGTTATGATTCTACATCCCAAAGACTCAGCGTGAGGCATGGAAAGCATCTAAATCAATACACCCCTGGTAAATGAATTCGTTGTACTAAATAGTCCCTGTGGGCAACAGATATGGAAATTGGTGGCTGTTTGACCTTGTTCAGACGTGGTCTGATTGTCCATATGTAGCAGTCATCCAGAGGGATTTACTGCATACAATACTGAGATAATAAGACCAGTCGATGCCAAACATATCCTGCTGAGGAACAAGATGCTTTTAAAGTCATATCGATTAAAGATGTTTCAACGTAAGTCCCTTATAGGTTTTATCTACAAAATACATGTAGGTATACTTTACAAATTATTTTGGCGATATTGTGGTGAGAAACAAGATGCCTTTTAAACGATATCGGTGTTTGATGTATCAACCTTTATATGTTTTATCTACAAAGATACATGTGGATATTCTTTACAAATGTTTTTTGTTGTTGTTATATAGAGCTAGATATTTTCCCGGTGAATACATTATTAAATTGAGAGCACTAAAAGAGCAAATGGGCATAAAACCTTTGCAAAACGTGATTGAGTTACACTGTGTTGAAATAATTGTGTAAAGGTCTTTCATATGAATATAAAATGTAGAAAAGGAAATCATTTGGAATTTATAATATATATGGGGGTATATTTATAACACCATTTTGTTTACCACATGGGAAAATTCGTTAATGAGGGCGATATCCAAACGATATAGCACTTGAATTCCCATCTATATAGTAAGAAAGTTAAATAATAGATACACCTCAGTGATATCCCAAAGAATAAAAGCTACAATATCAATACAGGTAAGTCTGATGTAGATATCACCTGGAGGGAGGGGCTGGTCCAGGTGAGAGTCTAATGAGGACTTCATTATTCACACCCGGTGGTTAGTTCTAAGCTGGAACTGAAGCGATGTAATTCGTATTTCATGATCGGGCTGCTTGTGACCCAGTCAATGTCAGGGCAGACAGAAGGTATTGTGTGTTTATAACCAGGAGGCAGGGGAGGTGACGTTAGTGTCTCTTAGAATGCAGTTATGAAAATATGATACTTATGAAAATGTTTTCATTATGACACATTTTCGCCCCTCAATTTGAAACGACCCTAGGCTGAAACTAACATAATGTATAATAATGTACTTGAGTCGAGCCGAGGGTTATTCCCCAGTAATTAATCGATATTTTAGTACCCAAATCAGAAAATTCTGACACTTTCGCTTTAATTTCATGGCTTTCAAGCATGATAAATTTACCCTAAAGCTTATATTTTGCCCTTTTAGAATACTTCATTAATGGAATTTACCAACAGGTGCTGGAAACCTGAATCAGAATAAGATTCATTGTTCATATTTCCTTGAAAAATTATTTTTAAGTTTTAAGTTTTTAATGAAGTTTGAAAATTATTTCCATTTATAGTTACCACTAATCCCGAAGAAAGATATTCACGGTTGAATTATCTAAGGAGAAATTCGTGAACATGCAAAACTGATAATGCATCTTTAAACATTCTATCATCATTTAGCTTCACCTGCAACTGATGATAACAAGTGTGCATTTCACAAGATCAATTAGTATTCCAACTGAATCCTATGCTAGGATCAACGCAGGATGTAACAGTGTAATAGACACAATTGCCAATCAGCAGGGAGCGTGTCACTGACAGCAACAGTTATCCCTCTGTCAGTTGCAGTCGTTGGTGCTGTAATCAACTGTGCTGTCTGAATACTTCAGGATTTAGGCATATTGTTCAGTGCAAACCGCCGTTTTACTGTAATCTCTCGCATTTCAATATGTCAATGCTGTAATAGTATTTAATGCCAATTTGACTGAATATATTTTTTCTTTACATATTCAATCCTTAAAATTATTGGCCAAAAAAGCTGTGATCCGTTTCTTCTCTCAGTCTGTTATCAGCCTGTTTATCCGTTTCGCTTCCTGTCCATTGTACCTTCAAGCATATTTTCATTAACAAAGGACTTGCAGCCAGAACTTTGAGCAGAATGTTGTTTAGGTAATACACATTGATATTTTTTTCAAGATTAAAGTGAGCTGACAACAAGTGTTAATTAATTGCATTTTTTATTCTTAATTTCAGTCCAACTTCTTACAATCCTAAATGAGATAAAAAATTACCATATTTTTGAAACCTCATGACATAAAACAGTCAAGTACATTTACACCCCCATGTATAAAATCGTTTAGACAGTGTGCTTGATACATACAATATGAACTCATACATTAATACAAACAAGCATTGGAACACCACGTGTATGTGTTATATTGCTGTGTAAAGTTTACACAGGAGTAACCGACTTCATATTCGAATCGAGGTAATATATGACAAAACTGCTTGTTTACGAATTCCGAAAAATTAGATGCAGTGTTGACAAAATTGTATGAATTACTAATCAATTTGGTTGGACAGGTATAAACAATTTGTGATATTGCAATATTTGATTCTATCTTGTAACTCCAGTTATTTGTTATTAACATATATCACCAATATTACCATCGCTAAGACTTTTGTCTTGAAGGTATCCATGTGATGATAATAGTTCGATATTTAGAACTACATGCCTTCTTAATCAATAGAGTGTCCAGACACAGGTTGATGGGTTGGGTCACTCGCTCAGATCTCATTGATAGAAATCCAATATTTGGATGATGGTCACATTCAGGAAGCTTCCGTCCTCTCTGCTATCTACAAAGGATATGTGCTGTCCAGACGCGTTCATTTAACCGCATACATATGTTCAATTGCAAATGTACTTGTTGAAACGCTGTTTATGGGATGTTATATGTTATATATGCCATACTTTTATATATATTACACGAGTGCCTGGATATATTTCCCTAGCGACATTCACACAATTATATGTGATATTTCCCCTAGGGCAATGTATGAACATATGAACCTCCATATGATTTTTTCTCATTGGCAATAAATCTAGATGTGTGTACATTTATATGCAAATCACTAGATGATAACTCAGTGTACGCAGAATCAATGGTGTTCAATTTCCTTAAGACGATACATATTTACATCACTTTCAAGGTTTCAAATGATCTGCTATTGAACCGAATTACAGTCAGACCACCGATACATGGACCCGAATATCCAGACACTCTTCAACTCTGAATTACTGAACATGGAACATCATGAGACTAACATTTGGAAAGTCCCTAAGAGACTGGAATATTCAGCAGTACATGACTTTCCAATCAATGGAGTCTCTAGACATGTATATATAGTGTGATGGGAGGGGTCCCTCACATATATACATTTAACTCACATAGCCAAAGGAAGTAAATTCAACTTATGGTTGATCAAAACATGGCTTTGTGGGTGTGGACGACCCTCCTACCTCCAAAATTTAACCAACAAAATATATTTATTATGCATGTTATATTTTATCTAATCTATGTGGTAACACATATCCCAAATTGTCATAAGCAATATAGGTTCAATCTTGTATCGACTTCACATCAAGAAACCCCTTTTGAGATGTGGACTCTGATCTCTTTAAGGCAAAACACATTAACACCAGCTTCGAGGTTGATGGTTGCTGATATCAACGTGGAGTTATTTGCATAGGTTGTACTGAATCACTACCAGACAAATGACAACCCTGAACCCATGGACAATGATCATCAAGAGATTAACGTTTATGTTCTAGAGATACTCTAGGGATGACAACATTTCAATATTCAGGACTACAGAACTTCTCAATCAAGGGATTGTCCAGACAAGGGTTGAGGGGTGGGTCGTTTATCTCATATTGAAAGCAAATCGATATGTCTGATCGGGATATGGTTTTATCTACATTTATGTATGTGTGTCCAGTAGCCAGAGTCAAGATAGTAATAGCCCTATGTTTTCACTGCTCAATATTTTGCTCCCAAACGTGTCTGCTACCTTGAAATTCTGAAAATCTGTCCTGCTTGTATGGTTTCAGTTCATGCATTTTATGTATGTATATGTGTCTAGTAGCCTGAGTGAAGACATTAATAGTTCTGTGTTTAAATCAGCCAGTAATGAAGACTGCATGGCAAGAGGTATGCTTTGCGTGGGGAAGTTGGTACTTTTGACAATGTTAACAACTCATCCAATTCATTCAGTTAAAATTTAAACTTAAACACTATTTTTGACTATGAATTAATGACCACGAGGTCAATACAAATTTAATCGTCTTCGATTATAAAGGTATGCAAGACTAACATCAGTTTCATCTAACAGTGGTATATACAATCTGTGTTATGGGAGTTATCTCGAAAGGCTCGTATTGTCATTCTAATCTATTCTGAAGAGAGATTTCACGACAACATTTTTACGATGTCCAAATAACCTTCACTTGACTGCGACTTCGAACAAACTATTTTACTTCTCACATCATTAACATATCTTGTCCTGTATGATTTCTTTGTAAATCATTTATACAGCTAGTCATAATATCATATTTTATATATTAGAAATATTTGCATATACGTCAGATGATTGATGAACCGCTGACGTTAACAAAACGTAAAAGATCTGTTGTAGGCGTGCTTTGACAATGGAGCACTGTAAATTACTCTGAAAGTTGCCTGAGGCAACATTCCACACCTGTCAATGTTTCACAAACATTTTACTAAACTGCTGAGGTGATACACATCATCAGGATGATTTGAAGTTGAAACGTTTTAAGAAGCTTTGTGATGTTCAAAGCAGACAACGATTGGTGACTAAGCAGACATTTGTCGGATAACTATGTCCTAAGAATGAACATGTAAAAGAAAGGAAAAAGAATATGAAACTTGAAACAACCTTTGTATAAAAAGGGAAGAATCGTGTAATTACAGATGATAAAAATAGACCCACAGGAGCACATGTAACATCTGATGTTAGTTGTCAATCCTGCAACGAGCTTCCAAAATTGTTACAATAAGTTTTGGAGTATATAATAAGGCTAGGTAAGGGACCATTTATGTATTTACCGTGTGATAATACACCCATATTCGGGTTTTGTAAAACACACTTTAAAATATCTTTTGAACACTACATGTTGAACAAACGTCTTGGATTAAACTAAAATTAAACAGTCAAGACAATTAAGCTGTCAGAAAAATGATAGATACGGGAGAAGATGAACGATAACTCTTCAGTCTGATTTCCTAAATATTCTTATGTTTAAACTTCACTGACAGGATGATGATCACGCATCAGTTGCTTAGGTTTATGGTTCATATAACATTGACCGTCATCCATAATTAAACACCCTGGATTCACTAATGACAAGTGTTCTGAAACTGAGTGTACTTTGTATTGTTAGGTTGATTCAATATAAAAGTGCTGACTTCGTAATAGAACTTTTCTTGTCCATGAACGGAGACCATACAAGAGATTTTCCAGTTTCTAGGTTGCAGACACGTTTGTAGGAATAAAATGGAGCAGTGAAAACAAAGAACAAACATATCTTCATTCTGGCTACTGGACAGATATACATACATGTGTATGTATGCATGTAGTGCATGAACTAAAACCTCACAATCAGGGCATATTTCTCTAAATAATACCTAGTTTCTGACCTCGTAACTGATTTGAAGTCCATTATCTAAAAGCTTTTTTAACACGAGTGGCCATCAACAATTCAAATTTTCTCGCTCCATTCAATCCAAAACCCATTTAGTTTCCCTACCAGGTGTGGATAAGTGACTGTAGATCTCAGTGCTTTCCAGGCGTGAAAACGCTATGAAGACCTGCTTTGTCTACACTAGGGGTGACTATTGGCTCAAAGGGACTATTGCGATAGCGATAGTGTATTGTTATTAACTATTGCGATAGCGATAGTGTATTTTTACTAACTATTACGATAGCGACAGTGTATTGATACTAACTATTGCGATAGCGATATTCTATTGTGACTATCTATTGTGATAGCTACTGCAATAGTTCATCAAGAAACGAAATAAAACAAATTCCAGAGTAAACAGTGTGTCAGTGTCTTTACTTTGAAATAGCGTCTTCCAAAGTGTAAAAATACTTAGTTTTCACGTTTTCAAGGTCTGTGATCTGTTCGGAGCTTTTCAGGATATTCAACATCTAAAAACAGCATTTGCATTTTTACTCTTAAATTCAAGTAAACAAGTAATTTATTAAACTATGGAAACTATCGAGAGTCAGATGTGCTGTCGACACTATCGACTGACTGTTTTCTAAAATTACTATTGATAAAGTACTATTGACCAAGCAACTATCATTAGTTGGATATATCGTTAAATACCTAGTCTACACTAGATGCTTTTTGCACGATGACAAGTGTACAGCACTGGCAAGCGTGAGAGCCGTATAGAGGTTATATCATTTTATATATTCGACTGTTCAGACACAGATGAATGTAACATTGTTACATTGACAATAAATGTTCTGACAAGATCTGTCAGCCATAAAATATTTGCAAATGACCAGATGGGTTGCGCTGAATAAATTCGAGCAATAATCATGAACTTAATGCTAATTTCTTATTTTTAGAAGTCAGAAGAACCAAAAAAGAACACAAATTAGTATGGATTGCAAGAATAGAAATAGAAAACAATCCAAAAGTTACTTCAAGGTATTTAGGTCTTGCATCACGAATGGACAATGCATATAGAGACACTTTATAAACTTCTAATCCGAAATTGCTCTGGTTGAAACTTATAAATCATACTACCCTATTGATATTATTCAAGGTAACACAACTGATGTAGGTATCCATACCTGTGTAAAAGGCCAATTATTCACACCTGCTGCGGAGTCTGAATGGGTTCGAGAAGGTAATGAGGCGGATATAACTGGAATTTTTCACATTTGACAGGATTTCTTATGACAACGCTAGACAATACACATTGATAATAATAGCGTGTTTATCAACCACACTTTTTAAATAAGCAGTTGTTTGTTAAGTGGGTCTGGTTTATTAAGCACAGCGTTTATCAGAGTCTGTGAAAAACGTGTGAGCTTCACATTTTGAATATGGAAACGTTTACCGGGAAGAGTTTGTCAACTTCACAGACTCGTTTTAACTTGTCAGGTCGACGCGAACTTGTAAAGTCTTATTTGTAGATCCACTGACAAAATCATTTCAAGTCAATTACCTGCTACTCACGCTGATCTATTGAGAGTACAAAAGTTCATGTATAAATGAAGGGAATTTATATGATCTCCAGGCTAGGAAGTGAAAGTTTGTTTAACAAATAAGCTTCATCAACAACATATGCAATGTACACTGAATGAATGGGTTCTAGGCCTGTCTCATTTCGAGGACACTTTCCTGAATTGACCATAAACTCTTGATCGAAACACCGCCATCACTGAAAGAAGATGGCCTTACAATCTTTGGATAATAGTGGTGTACGAAATAGATGACAACAATAAAAATATATTTGTTCCGTGTCATTTCAAAATAATTCAAACATAGTTAATATATATTTTATTTCTAGCAGTCATTCAATTGATAGATACCATTTTAGCATATATCTTCAAAGTACCTTTTAAGATTAGTCTGGCATTTGTTTGACTTTATTTATAAATTAATGAATTATTGTAAAATGTGAAATTTAAAAAAAGGAAGTTACTGCAACCAAACTAAACCGGAAAATATATTTGTGTTATATTTCTTAAAACGCGTTTACAATGCCACCGTGTCATGTCAAATCATGAATGTGTGAAAACCTAGTTTGCAAATCCACACGAAATACTAGTAGAGTCGTGTAAAGAATTGCAGATCGTCAATGATCCCCAAGCACGGAAGTGAATGTTTATTTCACATATAGACTTCACCAAGCGTATCTGCAATGTACACGAATTGTCAAAGCAACATCATGCTTATATCGAGATCTTCCATGTCTCCAAGCTATAGACATGTGAAATTGACACTTCGGGACAAAGTCACAATCCCGTTATACTCGCAAGCTCGGAATTCTTTGCGTTCTTATATGACTAATTGTAAAAACATATACACCGCGGCCTCGTTTCACACCCGCTCAACTCTTTGCTAATAACAGTTGACCCAGATCCCCACTCCCCCGCACCCAAAAATGTCATTCATAGAGCTGTAAATTTCACTCATCTGTTGCAGGTTGAGTGGCACGTGCTTGCTCGTATCTAGAAGTGGTCTCGATGATTGTGCACTGAGTCTTTGCTTTAGGGTGTGCGCTGACTCGGAGAGATGTACTAATTAAGTCGTCTTGAACGTCGCTTGCATTTCCTGAAATTATTGATCTGTGAAAGGTATGTCATTTCTGTATGATTTTTTTATCATTTGTATTTAAATGTAACATATTTATTATATTTATTTTAGGTCTCCTGGTGAATATATATAATCAGGATTTAGAAGGCAAATCGAACATAATATGAATGTTCACTATCTAAATGGCATGTATTTTTAATGCATTCAGCCTGGGAGCTGTGTCAATTTACATCTATCAGAGGGGTAGGCCTACTGAATGTTAGCTAAACTGTCGATTGTTTGAAGACCTCGATTTTGTCGAGGCCCCGTAGTCGTTGTTACGGTCAGTGCTAGCTATAGTTGCCTGACTCAGAGGGTGTGGGTTCGAATCCCGCAATGACCTCGGCCCGAAAAAGTACAACAATTTGTACTATTGAAGGTAGTGTTATACCAAAAGTAACGATGTTAGATAATATGAATAGATTCGTAATTTAAAAGACAACACGATGTCAATATCCTTCTTTTATATACAACAATAGCACATACATGCATTCAATATAGTTATCTAATGAGATCACTGATATCCATTATGAAATAAACACATTTAGCTACCCGAATGTCAATCAGCACGAAGCGGGTCACTGACTGTGACCGTAATCTCTCTGTCACAAACACTCGTTTGAGCTGAAATCAATTGTGTTGTCTGAATAGAGAAGTGGTATGGTGCCGACTGGCTTGACTTTGCTACCAGTACATACTGCAAATCACGCTGCACAATAATTTGTTCTCTGAAGCTGCTCAATTACAAATACATCCAGATACGAATTATCATGTAGTTAATGTACATGTATATAGAGAATCTCACCCAAGTGTCTTCTGATATCAAATATATCAACACGAGTTGATTAAAGTTACAAATATCCGAGGCTTGCCGAGGATATTTTTACTTTAATCAACGAGTGTTGATATATTTGATATCAGAAGACACGAGGGTGAGATTTTATTTATCATTCAAAATCATTCTACAACAAATATTAGCCAAATACTGACATATCTGAAACACAAAACTGCCATTTAGCTTCTTCAGCAGTGATCTCAGTGAGGTCATAGCATTGTGATGTCATAAGCATTATGGCATCATAGCATTGTTACGGCATCACCATTGTAACGTCATAGCAGTGTTCTAAGTGATGCCAAAGCTTTGTGATGTCATTAACTGATGATGTAATAGGATTATGACGATTTGATTGTAGCGATATCTACAATGTAGATATCGCTTGTAGATATTGCTTGATCTCACACAAGCGATATCTACTGTGGGAGCCAGTTTTGGATGATAAATGCCATTCTCATTCTCTCGATTCCATGTATATGACGTGTGTATGTTAAGTATATATGTATATGTTGTGTATGTATATATTTGTTGGGTAAATGCAAATGTGATTTTATGATATATTTTTGACAATAAAGTTGTTTTGTGAAATGTTTTTATAGGTGTGTCTGGTGAGTTTACAGTGTCCAAAAGGTCAGGATTTACCGTATGTAATGTATATGTATAACGTATGTATATTCTCTCTTATCTATGACATTTATTAAATATTCATGATGTGATTGTTGGTAACTCTCACGACACGCTTATGGCGTCATAGTGTTGCCGACACAATTTATAACCAACCCGATTGCTCGAAGATACAATGATCAAATCATGTACTAAACATAAACAAAAGTTTTCATCACGTGTTTATCTCATATTCTCGTGAATAGGCCATAGCCAATTCCAATGTGTAAAATAATAAAACTGTCTGTCACTACTAAATCATGCACAATGACATAGCTTGAATGTCAAGGATAACTTTCAAACGTATATAACCACTCGACAGGTGTCTAACAATGACAGATGCTCCACTTTAGTATAAAAAATATAATCACCCTATCCTGTTTCCTGTCTAGACTCTGCACATGCAAGATGTTTAAACATGCCATTGCGTGAAGGTCGACCTCGCCGATGGCTATGTTTAGTCTATTTTAGCTGTTTAAAGCTCAAATTCAGGTCTGTAAGAGTAAGATATATCCATGTTATACAATCATATTGAATTGTGATATATAGAGGATGTACTTACAATTATGGCATACCTAGTTTTAACATGGGTTATGGTTATTGTTAGTCTTAAACTCTTAAATAAGTATTTATTCGTAAAATATCACCTTTTTGTCAAATAGTGAACAAAGCGTCTAATCCAATGTCTTAAAGGCTCCTTTTCAATATTTGAAACATTACTTTTTCACAGTCCAAGTGTTAGGCCAAGTCATTGGAAATCATTTCAAAGTGGGATAAAGGACATAAAGTAATAGTTCTCATTTTCTATAAGCATCGGAGTATTGAAATACATTTTGTACAAAATGACAAAATTAATGTTTTTGGGGGTGAATTGTGTATTATATCCGAGTTTGTTTTATTATTGTTTCACATTTGATATGTAGATGTAATAATTATATCGAATTGTAAGTCATCTATTCTACACGATCAATTAACTATTACATTATGAGCGCAGTCGCTTTCAGTAAATGGTTCATTACAACCGCAGTTCATTCAGTAATTCTAGAATAATCGATTATAGCATTGTCAGTTTCACATAACATGTCAGAATATGCATTTGGGGTTTATAAGTCTGTTGATTCCATATGTCATGTATGCATGCTCATTATCACATGTCAATATTAAATGCCACTAAATTGGGCTGTAAAAACACGTTTGACCAAACTTGTAATGTATTTCAAGTGCCTGTATTATTGTCAAATTCACATGTTGATTGTCATTGCGATGTTACACGTCTAAATGACGTACCAATTGACTATATTCATTTCGTATCAACATTTCACATGTATATTTCATCATGCTGTACTTGTAGTATGCCAGTCAGAGCTCCCAACACTTGACTCTTTCTCCGCTCACTTTCCTCAACACGTGTTCGCCTCTCAAGCCATTTTTCAAGAAATTCACTGAGCCGTGAAATGAACTCCCCATTCGGCTTTCAGAGAGAATATAGATATTGTCGGTAACAGATTGATGTGATATGTACATGATGTGTGTCAGGGTATGGGTGGTATGTCATTCATCATACCAGCTCAATGAAGTGACGGCTGACGTGAAATCACAATGCAGCCATTGATACCATTAACCGAGAATGATATGCATAGGGTGACGCGAGTCAGTGTTGAATAGAAAAAAATGAAGAAAAGATATATATGTTGACGTATTGGAATACAACTTTGTCAGGTTTCTGAAAAAGAAATTGACATTTATGATTCGCTCAAATAAAGGAAATACCAAAATAACACACACACTGTTCATTCACTCCGAAATATAAAAACATTAAGGAAAGTAAAGTATGAAAATACATAATTCCTCGATTCCATGTATTTGAGTTTTCCAACTTACAAACCTACACTTTGTTTTGTGAGTATGTGAATGACGTGTGATAGGAGAGGCCTACCATTTTCTCGATAAACCTGATTTTGTTTTTGATGTTCAGCCTCACCTTTCTCTCATTTGATTTGGACCCTTGGAATCTCACTAATACAGGACCTTGGATTTTGTTTTATTATGTAGATATATATTATTAACATACCTTCAAAACAGGTGAACGACACGAAGTGTGCAGTTATGTGCATTTATCCTTTACTATTATACACACATTTTTATTCTTTCAATTCGGTCCCTGACCCCAAACATTGTTTATGTGTCACGCCTATCGAATAAAGTTACGAAGTCCTATTACATCACACTTGACACGATTAAGAGACCGTTTGCATGTTAATCCACATCTATTGATCGACGGATAACCTAGTAACAGTTTACAGTGCATGCTGCACGTGTTACACGAGAATTGCGTGACACTGTGACACTTGCACGAGCTCGGTGACAGGTGCTCATTTCATGCTGCAGAGAATGTGTCAGTGTCATTTACATGCTCAGCAATTGACCGAATTAATACGTTGGCGTACGGAATAGAATTAAGTGATATTCATTCTAGACATGACATTATTGTCACAATTATCCAGCTTAATAGTTTTGTTTCTCTGACCAATTGATACCAATTTAATACGAAAGAGTACAATTATAATTGATTCTGATGTTGCACATATGACATAACATGTATCACCGTCGGTGAAAAATTCCATTCCCCTTTTTATCATTTCATTTCATTATTTCATGATTTTAATGATTATCCCAAAACATAATGAAAAACAGTAAAACTATACTTTGTCCCAGTAAAACTGAAGAACATAATTGATGATATCAGAAACGTTTGATACTGAAACTACATGTACGATAGGTCATAATATTGTATGTGTAAAATAATGATATGTCTTATAACACAGAACATTTTTCAATTTAATTTTTTAAAATGTAACTGCATTTTAAATAAAAGTAGTCATTTAAAATTTGTTTTTAAGAAAAAATTATGTTAACTTTGACCAGAAAAAAACCCCAATAAGGCCTCTTTTCTAAATTAAAGTAAAACGTCATGAGTGTAAAACTGTAACTGATCGATGTGAGGGAAAGTCGACAACCAAGGTATTCGAAATATGTCCCATATATTTTTTCTTAAATAGAAAGGATTGCCTCACTGTAAGTGTGATCCTTTTCCTCGAAGTCGTTAAATGGGATGGTACGTCCGCGTTAGAGCGAGGACTTATACAGGCATAATGTAGATGGAAATATGAATGATGAAATTATGCTTATTTTTTTAAAACGAAAAAACTACGAAGGTCGAAGAAGTGGGAATAAGTATCAACATTAAAAGGTAAGCTTTTTCAGACATCGTTTGTGGTTGGCAAACTTTTAAAATATTTTCTGTTGATTTAAAAAGTCTGTTCATAATTACCTAACTCAGTATATCCTGTAAATCCGATATAAAATGACAATAGCATGTATTTTTTATGTAATTCCGGATAGAAGGTCAAGATTTTGAATGTTTAGTTGACCCATTGAGCATGATTTTTCTGTTGTCGTTGATAGTTCTGTATTTAGATTATCAGACGAAATAAAAGATTTGACGTAAGTTACTGTATAATTAATCAGTAGCAACGGAAAGAATACTGAACATACGTAAAGTGTTATCAAACCTATAAGTCTTGGATGACTGTTTTCGTTATAATTTAAAATTTAACTATATAAACAGATATTGTTCTTTACAACATATTTGTTTTAAACGAATTTAATTAAAATGAATTAATTATTTGAAGACAATTGCTAGATATCCTCAGATGTTCACTTCAGGTGTTAATGTCCCCCTGGTATATATATATATATAATGTTTGTTATCTGATACGACATACTGAACTAAGTTAGAACACGTTTACAATGACCGAGTACTGATACAGACCATATAAAGGTTCGGGATTACACTTAATACCTGGGCTGTACTTGTATTGTGATTAATCCGTGAGTGTTTGAGGGATTGCCGTATTTAGACGTAATAAAGAAGTAAATATAAATCAGAAATGTAAAACCATTGTTATCGTGACATCATGATAGGTTGTTCTGTGTTAAGTTGTGTGTGTAGTGGGACAGTATTCTGACTCTGAAAAAAGTATTTATTCGTAAAATATATATCACCATTTTATTGAATATTGAAAAGGAGGCTATGAGAAATGGGATTTTCAGAAAACAGAGGCTGCTTTTCAGTAGTAAGTAAATTCCTGATTTCTACAAAATATATACTTTTTTCAGAGTCTAAGTGTCAGACTTTAGGTGAGTTATTATTTCAAAGAAAATACAATGTTCACGTATAGTCCCTTTCATGTGGGAATATATTGGACATGTTGATCATCAACTAAAGTTCGTTACAAGGACCTAGTCATTCATTGAAAACTATTTCAAGATTAAGAAACGGTTGTCCTTGCATATGGTCAAATACTCACGGAAGCTTCCATAAAAGTTACGATACTTCATTTAAAGCCTAAGGCATACCATGTAAAACTAGGACGAATCAATAACGTGAACACATATTTTATTTGCCGCCAGATCACATTCTATAATAATAAATCTATTGTAATTATATTGAGGGAAACTGTTTTAAATTCGTGCAGTCTAGATGTGATACACAGATCATGAAAGCGTACATATTGACAAAAATACAGTGAAATAAACGAATAAGGCGAAATGAGAGGGAACTTTCTGACAAATCGAATACCAATGTTTGCATATTCTATTAAAAGGAACATGACAACGACAAGGATTTATCTTCCTCAAAAAAGAAAATGACTAGATTTTTTTTAATTGTTCATATAGGTACGCATATCTAAATCACATTTTATACAGACGTTTCTTTAAAGGTATATAACTACACGATGACAAAGGCAATGGAATTACCTACATTTCATTAATAGTAACATACCATTTTAACAAATATTATATTTCGTACATACACTTTAGTGTTTGCTACGTGTCACCCTAACGCACTCAGTTACCTGAAGACCTGACAGTTAGAGATACCTACATAGACTGTCTCACAGGCGCCTTATTAATATCAACTTCCATCATGACGAGAGTGTAGTATTCTAATGGATGCAAACTGTACGTGTTTGGCTGACTGATTCTGTTAAGGTAGTTAAAGAGAATCAATCAGCCAAACATGTAATGTTTGTTAAGGTAGTTTACGAATCTAGAAATCCTGAGTTTAAATCCCACAATGAAGCTAGAAAGTTGATATGCATCACCGAACTGTCCTACATACAGTTATGTGTATATGTAATCGAACGTTGTAAGTAAATCAGCGCAGTGCCAGTCATTTCCCCTCACAGGTTTTATCACCGTTCATAAACGAATTAGGTGTTACGGGCGTTCCTCCACCAATGATACTTACGCGTATTGTATTGACATCCACGAAGGGCTAATTATTGTCTAAACCCTTCAGATTTCCAAAATGGTTTTTTTTTCAAACTTATAGAGATATGTTGTGTTCATTTAATGGATGTGTCGTAAAGTAATAAATCCGTTACTTTCCAATACATTGATACACATGTAGTAGTTATTTTCTTTGTTAATACATTTTCAGATGATAACATTAATTGGTTATATTTTCTATTGTCTTGAAATCAGTCATAAATCTGTTATTTTCCAAAAGGTATGTTTCACAAGGATTCTTCTGTTGGTTCAGATTCATGTTCAGATGATACAATTAATTCATATCAAATATAAGGTTATCTTAAAATTAGCCATAACTCTGTAAATTTTCAAAAGGTGTGCTAGACAGTTTATTTATTGGTTAATTAATTTTCAAATGATAAAATCCAAATTTAGTATTTTCGGTTGTCTTAAAATCAGTTCATCCAGAAAAGAAGTTAGGGAGACGACGAGAGAGTCTAGCCAATAGGAGATTGTCACATACACAGGACAGTGGTCTCATATTACAACACACATTCCTATCGTGACCTCATTTGTTTATGTCCAGCTCAGGTAGGGTAGACTTATATTCAGTCTCCTTACGTATTTCTAAAAACATGTTTGAAACAATTTTTACGGAACTTTCGATAATTTGAATGTTGTATGTTTATGAAAAGCTGACCTCTTTTAGAACGATTTCGTTTCATGATAATGATAACAACTTCTTTTATTTGAAAATACATGACGTTACGGAGTATATATTTACTCCTTCATCAGATGAATTATGTCGTGTATGTTCACATTATAGAAGTTGTTATCGGGAACATGTTTGTTCTTATGTATCCCACTTCCAAATGTCCTTCAAAGACGTCATTCGACATCATGGAGACGATGCAGTAATATACATCAACATTACACCTGATGAAGGAGTAAGCATATACTCCGAAACGTCGTGTATTTTCACTTTAAACTTGATATCCAAAAGTTCTCCCTGTTCTTATGTAAAACGATTGTTAACACCTCTCAATTTGTATTTTGTCAAAGAGGACACGCCTCAGTAAACAGCGAGACAGTCTAGAAGAGACCGTTAGATCCTGTAAAGGCTTTACCTCTGTTGGTTCCGTGTTAAAAGTTGACATAGGTGATAATAGATTGACCGTCATGACCAGAATAGGATGGTAGGCTGTTTACCTGGAGTGGAATGTAAGATGTATAACTGTGTCTGCGTTATGGCCGTGTGACATAGATAATTAATACTTATCATAAGCTCCGTGCAGGCCTGTATATTAACTGCATAACGTTATACTGTGTAAGCGCTTAATGAGGTAGTTATATCACAGCTAATACACTCATTGTTATGGCTGTCATTATCATTGTATCGGGTTTGACATCATAGTTGAAAATATGCTCATGTTAGCTATAAATATCCACATATTTGAACAACATTTTGAAACTATCTTTGTGTATTATGAGTAACACGTTAGGAAATAACACAATGTTTACACAAATATATCGATGCTTTAAATAACGTGTTTCGTGTTTGTAACAATGGTTGTGTGAATTTATAAAAGTTTTTATAGTTCATTTCATAATACATCATAACATACATAGAGGAATGCAAGAAGTTATCTGTCGAACTTGCTTTTTGTGTCTTGAAACATTATTGTCGAACATTAATGCTTGTGACATTTAAATATAAAATATTGTATCATCATTTATCAATTTTGTCACTGAACATTTACATTATACATTATTACACTGAATTGAATAATATTGGAAAATGATTAATAAGCTTAAAAGAAGCAAAACTACGACCATCATATTTTGAATTAATGACTTAAGGGGATTCTTTAACATTGTTTCTGAGCATCCTCAGTTGTCAGAAATGCCTAGTAGCCACAAAACCTTGTAGCCTTAGTGTACATTTTCAGTAACAGTGTTCGTCATGCACATTAGAAACTCAACAACTGTCTGGAAATATTATACTAATATCATTGTAGTATCATTGCGCAATATAGAATTTGTTTTATGATAGAGCCATATATTTTGTTATTTTGCTTTTTAATCTATTTAAAGGGGGAAAGATCGTGCATATTGTGTAAGAGTTATCTCTGTTACAACTGAACATTAACAATTTCTCAAGGTTTTTTTAAAAATTATTATTCAAGTTAGCCTGGATACATTTGATTTTTGGGGGTTTATTTTGTTGTTGATTAGTACACTATTTCAGCAAATCGTAAGATTAATTTACATAGATATGAATGTTTAACAGAAACAAAAATCAAATTTCAATTTTAGGTAAAAAGCTTCAAAATAGCAATAACATTGCATTTCCGTCTTGCATAATCGTGACATCATAAACCTTTTATTAGAACAAGGTCATCATTATTAAATATGTTTATTGTTTTAACATGATGATGGTGTAAAATGATAGAGAAAAATATAAAAGCATTGTGTGCACCCCCACCCACATCGGGAGCTGATATCTCAAAAACAAGCACGGCGACCCCTATTTTTATAACAGAAATGGATTAAGCATATGTTGTTC
This sequence comes from Gibbula magus, assembly GCA_936450465.1. Taxonomy (NCBI): domain Eukaryota; kingdom Metazoa; phylum Mollusca; class Gastropoda; order Trochida; family Trochidae; genus Gibbula; species Gibbula magus. The sequence goes on from OW388294.1 coordinate 27,666,453, forward strand.
ATGTACATAGTGAAATATTAGAAATTTCTTGAGATTTTGTAAATTGGAACCTCCTTAAGTGTTATCAAGTATATATGCAAGTAAATGTAGTTAACAGTAACTCATAAAATCTAACCCCTATATTGGTAAATATTTACTGTTGACTTCGTTGTATATATTGAACTTGTATATTGTATGCTGTATAAATGAAAACAAGTTATGTAGCCCTTTATATTGTTATTTACACCTGAGTGAAATAATAAATGTTCAGTTCTTTTCTTTTCTCTGATTGTCTTCTATCATAATCAAATGTTAATTTGACAAATAAGTTAATATTTTGTTCAAGGCTACCATTGACTTTTGCTACTAGTTTCATATTAATTAAAGTATTTAGTCAACTGAACATTTATTCGAAATGTAATGTTCTCGTGTATTACTCTAAGATGTGCTAAGTGCACGTATCATATTCTTGGATATATATATATCTACATACATACATACTGTAGTGAACCCTTGCTGGAAGGAATCAATCAAGAGTCACTCTTTGCATTACTTATAAAGTATCGTGTTTATCCGTAATATCAGAGTGTATTACATCTAGCGTGTAGTCATAAATGTAACATGAGCACTAGGATTTTATGTGTTTGTATCAGATAATATTAGAACACAGTGTTCATTATCATGTAAAGCGCAGTAATATTAATATGATATTGAAAATTTTTGAAACTTGAACGTATATGAAGTATCAGAATTCAGCAGTATACACTTCACGGATTATAGATACATTCCAAATGGTGTTATTAAGTAGTTCCATATATGAAACTGACTTTAAGCCAGTGTTTTTAAACACACCATGACATCATAACTCTGTATGACTGTTTATGTAATCTAATCGGGCCGTAGATAGGCTATTAAGCAAGGCTATCTAAAAACAAGTATATATTAATTTGCAAGGCTAAGGCAAAAGAAAAAATATGAATGTTAAAGTTAAAGGTTACGGTAATCCATAGAATACATATGTAACTAATTTACAAACATGCAAGTGAAAATACATAGCAAAAGGTTATAGAAATGTCTTATAAATAGACATCTTTTTAGGGGAAATATACCCTAAACGTTGACAATTGCGAGTCATTAAAACTGCAGAATTGGCAAAGCGAGTAAATGCGCATAATAAGGACTGTTTGATGTCATCGTGACATTAAGATCAATGTCGCCATTGAGAGGTTATTTGAAGAATTTGTTTTTTGATAACTTTTTTCTATGTAAATGATTAATTCTACAATTAGACTCATCAAGGTATATATGTTAAGCATATTATCCAGTGTTCTTTATTCATATCGTGTTATCTAGATATATCTAGTATATATACGTGTACATTTATAAGAATTATAAAATAGAAAAGCTGCTTTAATTGAGTTCTACATCCAGTGAAACTAAGTAATAAAATCCCATCGAAATATCAACTTAGCAGAATAGAAATTAATACTTTGCAAATATTTATTTAAAAAATATCATTTTGTTTATCGAAAACATCTCTAACCTTGGAATATTTTCTAAATTTGAAGTAAAATTTATGCAAAAACTTTAAACTCTCAACAAAGTTTTAAGAAAAACACATTGATTTAACGTCTTCGCCATATCTCATCCCAAGCACTTAAAAGAACCACATCATTGAACGCGGAAATTCGACCGACCATCGCTTTCTTCGTCATCTATTTTTTAAAGTCAGAAAATCGATAAAGATTTCCCGAAGTGCTGTCAGAGGGAGTCTCGCACCCCGTCTGCTGTGTTAGCGCCTCTTATCAAACTGTTCTCACTTGCGGGATGTATTTAAGGTGTCCATAATCTTGTAATTACGTACGTAATAGACAAAACGGGCATGTTGCCCCCAATATCAGACCATTGTCATCGCCAAGTGCCGTCAATAACGATCTGTCAATCACCATTCAAGATAAATGAATAACGCGAAGACAGCCAATCAAATTGCTGCTGACGTCACAAGTCCGCCCATTTGCGGTACTATCGCCTTTGTGGAGACCGATGTGTAAAAATAGACTGTAAGGTTTCAATGGAAGCCCTCCTGTATGTTTTTGAGGTGCATATCTGAAATATTGAGGTGCTAGCCGAATGTAGATGTATGGTAGGTATCAGTGTTTCCCTGTGGATTTACTAGAAATGCTATCGTGTGTGAGGTAGGCCTGGCGAGCTAATTATGCACGATTCTATAACGCCACTCTCGGTGGTTCGATTGTACGCCAAGCCTCGCCTTCAATGACAGCCGTGCGTCGGCATGACGAAGAGAGAAAATTCTCATCGTGGATTATTGCTGGCTTTCTGACAAAAGTAAGTGTTTACACGTGGAATTTAGACACAGGGCCATCTCTCGCTTTAATTTGGCGTGAAAATACGATTGTTTGTGTACGTATGGGCCATGTGTGCCATAACCCGCTTATAGTGTTTACATATTGTTTATAGGCATGTAATAACAGTTTTATACCCTCGCCGATACATAGCTGTACGATTTTCGTATTTACATGCCATATGAAGACAAAGGCTTAGTGGTTTCGGTCTGAAAATTCGTTCAATTCATGCGACCTGCTAAATACGTGAGCTGTTCACTGTGGCGGCTCGCAGCTCTCCCTTATTGATTAGTTTCATGAATGGCCGTCTACATTTCAGTCACCGACCTGCACGGGAGAAGAGCGACTAGGAGGAGACGAGTCCATCCCACGGTGGTCAGACGGCAGACATCCCGACCCCCAGCCATCTCTCCCCACCCCAGCCGCCTCTCCCCACCCCACCAGCTTGAGCGCCGGCATGAGTGTGGGGTCCCAGCATAGGAGATGCCGACTGATAAAAACCACCCCCTCTACATATGCTTTGGGGTCACCGCGAGCAGGGTTGCCTAGGCGATAGAATAATTGTGTTATTCCATGGATTATCTTAAGTCGTAACAAGTGATCGTGAACGGATATGTGAATTTGAACAAGTGATGTTATCGATGGAGTGGTTGTACAGCGCAGCCTCGTGTTCTATCTCCTCCCTCGTCTGTCGTCTGCTCTAGCCATGTAACAGACGACGTGTCGTCTGCTAGAATATATCAACATGACACAGAGTCTCTTACAAGGAAAGCGCTTTTTTTGTCGGGAATGGGCATTCTCGAAAGTGAACCATTGTGTGGAGCACAGACCGTCCTCCAAGACATGTGGGGCTCTAATTATGGGTGGACCTGGATGTGGGAAAACAGCACTGTGCTGTGAGCTCGTTTGGCCCACCGTGTCTCAGGGCAAACAGAACTCGCTCAACAAACGATTGCTTGCTTATCACTTTTGCCAAGCACACGATATCGAGACCCTATCTTTGGTAAATTTTATTCTCAACCTCGTCGATCAATTGTCAAAATCAGAGCTAATTAAAGGGTATAGAGAAAAAGTCCAAGAGCCGTCTATTCAGAGATTATTAGATCCGTCAGAGTGCGAGCGCGACCCTGATGAAGCATTCAAACAGGCAGTCCTGCAGCCCCTCTCGGGGATCGAGTCACCGGCCAGTACACTATTCATGATCATCGACTCTATAGACGAGTCCTATCTACAGACCATCAATGACAGAATCAGCTGCAGTAGGACTATAGCCGACCTCCTGGCTAATCACCACCCTTTATTCCCGGAATGGCTTCTCTTAGTGTGTTCGTCACGTAAGCAGAGCAAGTCAGTGACTCGTATGTTCACAGGTTTCAGAAAAATAAGTCTGGACGATTTACGCAAGTCTCACATAGTGCGCGATGTCCAGCAGTATATCCTGTGTCGCCTCGATCAGGAGGAGGCGCTCCGTCAGCACCTCAGTCGTGAAACTGCTGAAATGTTGAACCAGCTTCATATAAAAAGTAATGGTTGTTTCATGTACCTAGAGAAAGTATTGGACGGAGTGGGAGAGAACTTCATAATGCTGCGTGAAATACGAGAAATCCCCGGCACGCTGAATGGGTTATATCTCTGGCTGTGTCAGCGCCTATTTGTGCGGAAGCAATTTGCTAAAATACAACCAATTTTGAACGTTATTTTGGCGTCGCGCCGACCGATGACCGAGGACGAATTGTTCTCATGTGTTCACTCGTGCTCTCAGAGTCTCAACAGAGAGGAGTTTGACAGACGTCTGCGACTTATGTCCAAGATACTGATAGACGGTAAAGGAGGAACGAAAATACTGTTTCATCACAGCTTTGCCGAGTGGTTGCTTGACGTAAAGCACTGTACCCAGAAATATCTCTGCAATGCTAGTGAGGGTCATGGGATGCTCGCAATGCATGCCACTCGTAACGCGGCTCATCTCTCGTCAGCGGAAGTTCAAGATTTCGCTCTACATCTGGTGAGAACCAACTTCCAGCCTCCAATCCAGCATTACCACATTGTGCAGTGGTTGCTCTTATCAGGGGCGAACGTTGAAGATAGCTTGTCTGTTGGCCTCCCGAAAGATCAGAAAGTAGTTAAACTCCTACTAGACGCCGGGGCCAAAATGCCATCAAACGAGATACGGCCAAGTACTATAGTTGAACCCACTGAAAAAGACGAGTCTGAGACAGCGAAGGATATCGAGGATATTGATGTACCACTTGACCAGCTGGACAGTAATGGCCGGACTCTGTTGCACACTGCGGCGTATCAAGGTAATCTACAGGTGGTCCGAGTACTGCTGACCAAGGAAGCCAATGTTGAGGTGATTGATAAGACTGGGCAGACTCCTCTCAACCTGGCAGCTAGACAGGGATACTCCGAGGTCGTCGACGTTTTATTGAAGGCCGAGGCCACCGTCGATCACGCTGACAACGACGGCTGGACAGCGTTACGATCAGCGGCGTGGGGCGGACATACTTTGGTAGTTGGAATATTACTTAAGGCGGGGGCGAAGGTTGACCACGCTGACAGTGACCAGAGGACAGCCCTGAGGGCCGCAGCTTGGGGTGGACATGAGGACATTGTCCTCAAACTTCTTGAACACGGGGCCAACGTCAACAAGGCGGACAATGAAGGCAGGACTGCTCTTATAGCAGCCGCGTACATGGGACATGTGGAGATCGTACAGCACTTATTGGATTACCAGGGAGACATCAACCATGAGGACTGTGACGGACGCACAGCGTTGTCTGTGGCAGCGTTATGCATCCCCGCCAGTGAAGGCCACGAAAAGGTAGTGAGTCTTCTCCTGGAGCGTGGAGCCGAGGTTGACCATCAGGACCACGACGGGATGACCCCACTGGTGGTGGCCGCTTACGAAGGTCACAGCGACGTGTGTGAGTTGTTGCTGGAATGGGAGGCCGACGTTGACCACAGTGACCACAACAATCGAACAGCACTGTGGGCTGCAGCATCCATGGGTCACGCCAAGGTGGTAGCTCAGCTCCTATTCTGGGGGGCGGCGGTTGACCACATCGACGGCGAGGGACGTACCGTGCTGTGTGTGGCGGCGGCGCAAGGAAGTGTGGCAGTGGTCCAGCAACTGTTGGACAGAGGTCTGGACGAGATGCACAGGGATAACTCTGGCTGGACACCCCTTCACATGGCGGCGTACGAGGGGCACGAAGAGGTATGTGTTTTTCTCAGTTTGTTATTAAAAACACGTGTTGTTTTAAATGACATGTTTACAATAACTTCACATTTCGTAGTTATATAACATATCTTAATATACATAGTTCTATATCTTCACATTTCGTGGCTACAGTATTAACCCTTTCATGGTCTATAGTTCTATTTCGTCACATTTTGTGGTTACAATAAAAAAAAACATGTTTTGTATTTCAAACATAACAGTTTATGCAATATCTACATATATTATCACAAGTGCGACATCTTCACATTATAGTATATTACTTTACATATTTGCATATCATTACAAGATCGACATCTTCACGTTATAGCATTACTATATGCTATGCCCTATATACCATTACAAGTGCGACATCTTAACGTTTTATCATACTGTATGATATGCCCTTTATACTATTACAAGTGCGACATATTAACGTTATAGCACACTATATGCTATGCCCAATATACCATTACAAGTGCGACATCTTTACGTTGTAGCATACTATATGCTATGCCCTATATACTATTACAAGTGCGACATCTTAACGTTGTAGCATAACATATGCTATGCCCTATATACAACTACGGATACGACATCTTAATTATTGAATTATATATGCTATGCCCTATATACCATTTTACAAATACGTGTATCATAAATTAATGACATATACAACATATCCATATGATGCATTTAACTTTGGTTACTAATACGAATTGTATGTGGTCTCAGTACGATATTTTCACATTATATGGTTTCACATTGTCCTAGATATCTTTATATATTGGATATCTCTTCGATGGTACTTATTTTTCAAACAAAAACATGTACACCAAACTAATGACAAAATGTCTTCATCCATTTGACAATGATGTATTGACATGAGATTATAACACATAAAACACAGCCTTAGCAAATAGCGGGGATAGAGAAGATTGCATCCCTTCTTTCACAACTTGAAATAGAAAATATCAATGACGTATATTTGACACCGCCACTGAGTAGACTTGCTTCCCGTAATCATCCGTAGCTAAGTTATCTATTATTGATAAAGTGTTGGTCACGTGCTGCCGCATTTCTCATTTTAACGAGTTCAATAGCTATTGATTTCTCTATATCTCAAATCAACGTAAGAAAGTTGTCAATCATTAAGAAAGCGTTCAGTCTTAATCTTCATGAATCGTATTAATCGCTTTGGTTAATCTGCAAGAAACCTTCTTACGAAAACGCTTATTATTTATGATGACTGCAGTTGTACAGCACAGGAAATTGGGAACACCCGCTATCCTACTTCTATGTACATAACATGCTGTAAGATATTTGGTATTCTCAACTGCCTTTATAGTACAATAGTTATAAATAATAAGCCCTATGATTCATTTTTAAATATGGCATTTCATCTGAAACAAGCACGTGTTATAATTTTAGATAATGAGTGTAAAAGCGCAACCACAATCAAATTATTCCTTATAATGGTTCAATTTCAAAGCATAAAAATGGTTTAACGTCATAAATTCATATTTATTCTCATGACAAATTTCAAAAACACGTGTATTTATGTTACCGAAGATAATTTCAATAACAGTGCAATAATTCATGATTACATTATCAACCAAGTTATCGAGAGATAATGGGACAATCAGTTCGGGTAGAAAGCGAATGATTTGTGACCCATGTCTGAAATCAACATTGTCAAGCAGTGTCACACTGCCAATCAAACCACGACCCATCTCGCTTTTCACGTGAGACCAACATCGGTTGCAGTCCAGAGCGTGACACCGTGTTATGAAAAATGTTGATTTCACTCATGCCCTGGTTATGTATAAAATAGAAATGGTAACTCAGTTATAAGATAAATAATTGAAACATTCTGAAGTACATGTAAGGTATAATAATAGTTCATCTTAAATGATATGAATACTTTTTCGTAACATATATTATTTATCACATTATTTGACTGAATATGTCAAATATTACATATATAGTTAATGATACTTATTCGTGAACATTATTCATTATTTTCTTATGTTCGAAAGATTTTTATGATTCATTTCATTATCATGTCAAGTAAAAATACATCATTACTCATAATTTTAAAAAAATCAATGTAATTATCCCTAACTGTTTTTGTCCAGTTTATGTTAATGTTGGTGCTGTGTCAGTTTGATTTGGAGAGAAAGGTTTATATCGCATATCAGTTTTACTAGCCATGTGTGCTTCTGGGTATTGATTTTGTTCGGCAGTTGCAGTTTCTTTTCATCGATCGATGGCAAGATGAAACCGTACAGTCCTACTCTATTACATCAAGCGAGATACAATGTCATCGTTGTTTATGGGCACAGCTGATAGGCTTTCGTCGTAATGTAACATTATATTATACGCTATTTGTGTTTTAGAGAAAATTCATATACATTTGATTATCATGATTATGGTGGGGAAAATGTCAGAGGAAACGTTTTGAAAACGATCCAATGTAATCAGAGTGAATCTTAAATCTAGTTTGTGACTAAAATACTATAAATCACGTACTTTTAGAAAAGTGCCGTTGGAAATGGGTGTCACGTAAACTTTGATATGTATATTGCTTGTGAATCTTTTAAGGACGTTTAATGGTATAGATTGACATTTGATTGAAACAATATTATTCACATATGTGAATTGTAAAATGTCGAAATTCGGAAACTGTGTCTAGTTCTGTCCAATGACTGTGTATAACATACTGGCCTTAGATACAGTTTCTTATCCAGCAAGTCTAGATAAACTGAAAGAAATAGAGAAAATCATAGTGATGAAGATACAACAATTGTTAACATTTCATATACTAAGATTTAGTCTAACGTATGTCTCATCATAAGATAATGTTAATCTTCGGGAGACATTGGTTCATAATATGTAATTGTTTGAAATTGATATTTGCGTAATATGTAAACCTCCTCTCACTTATTTGCGGTATGGTCGATTCAGGTCGAACCATTGCTCATGAATTAGTACGTGACACTATGTAGTTCGTGCATTGTACTACCACATTACTGTGTCCAATCTTAAATTGTCTCATCATGGCGTTTCGTTTTCTCTTTTTGAATGTTGAGAACTATTCACCATTTCTTCCATTATGCTTGTACCATAATGTTATATCTTTACAGTCAGTTGCCAAAAAGCACGTTCCAATCTTTCGTGACAGGTGGCTAAGTGCTTGCTTGAAGTTCCACTGCGTTGTGACCTAGTTTTGGGTTCAGCCGACCTTTGTATGTCACGAGGTCATGCGTCTGTCAGTTCAATTTCCTGGCTGAAATTTTTATTTAAACTTTAGTTTCACACATTCTTCCTCATTTCCCCGGAAGTCAGTTTTATTTTTGAGATATTTGATTTAATTCATATTTATGAAATACGAAACTACACACTCGTTAGCTTTGAATCTTGGACTGGTTTTCTATCGGAAGTGTCGTCGCGTGCTAAAGAACAACATTGACTGTTTAAAACTAAGTAAGGTTGGCAATCGATATTTGGTTGCCATGGCAATTAGTTAATTATTCTTCAAACCAAATCATGATCGATCTGAGTACACTCTAACAGCGACATAAATCTTCCTCGGTTAGTTGGAATGGTACCGGAAGAAATCTTGCTGTGGGATCTTGGACAATCTTCAACTGGGAGATGAATTCTTTAGATTGTAACTGTCAATGAAAGAACGTATCTTGGTAAATGCGATCATTTGATAATGAATGTGAAAATTTAATAATTTTCATTTATGGTCACTAAAAATTTATAATAGATAGTGCGTCAGAGGATTTTCAAGGTTCACATTGTCAAGGTGGGAGGGGTTTCATTTATTAAAAAGGGGGTCACCTTGTCGTCCATAAAAAAATATTTGCAAATATTTTATATCCCTCCCTCCATGCTTAGTGTATTGATTACAATATTTGTTAGAAAAAATGTTGTTGATGTGTGGTATTCTGTTTGAGATGGAGTGGAAAATAATTAGTCAAGTATGAATGAGTAGAACTATTTGTTCAGATTTATCAATATTAATATAACAACTTATCTTTAAGATACATAATGTTGTGATATACCATAATATTTAAAATCAAGCCAAATGTAAAGTCTAGTAAGATTGGCATTATTTACCTGAGAATGAGTGCCATTAATCTAATCAGTCAATTCAGCCAATAATGGACAAATTACTAATCTTAGATCAGAGATCCCCGACATAAAACAAAGATTATCAATGATCACGTTGACTAAGATACACCCTTGCGTTGACAATCTAAAGAATGCAGTTCCCCCTTTTGAAAAATCTGTGCATGTAAATTTGATGGACCCCAAAGGTGACCCCCCCCCCCCCCCCCCCAACCCTTTTCAAGAGTGAAAAAATCTGGTTCCGCCACTGTAAATAGATTAGTGGATATCATGCCCCATGGAAGTTAACGTTGATGATGATAATTAGAAAACAATGAATTGTAACAGGAAATTTCTATCAATATGCAGCTCATTGCTGACTCATTGTTTTGTACGCACGAATGAGTAAGAAACTAATCAAACATGAAAGGTAATTAACCTTTGACCTATTTATATGATTGAAATCATGCTTTCACATGAACATGAATAATTAGGTCACTGTAACCAATTGCTACAGTCGTGAGCTCAACTTCCAAACGCAAGGCATAACTCTTGCCAGTCTGCGTTACTGGCTGATTTAACCCTTGTGGTATTTCCCTCGCTTTCTTGTGTCGAAGCAGTGAATCGCTGCACTGGAAATGCATAGCGGGCCTGGATTTCTAAACACAGATTTCTTAAGGAAATACTGCAAGGCCTAAATCAGCCAGTAATGGAGACTGGCAAGAGTTATGCCTTGCATTGGGAAGTTGTCGTGAGCTCAGCTGTAGTCTAACATTTAGCCTCTGAAATGAATTATTTCATAAAATTTAAAAAAATAAAATAAAATAAAAAGGAGCCTCTTAGATGTGTTTATTTTCCGTAAACTAAGCTCAGAGTCTTGTTGTAGACTTGCCTAGGCGCTTAAAATATTAAGGGTTCTCAACTTCTGGATGACAGACTAGTGCAGCTGCCGCAGTAGTATATGTTGTTTCAGAAGCATATTTGGAGTTCAAAAACATGCTCCAAAAAAACCAAAAAACTTCAAGATTCATCAACCTTTTATTTAATTCTAATATGACTTTTAACAAAATGAATTGCCTTTAATAATATCAATTCACTTTATTCTAATGATAATTCAATTTCCGTTAAAAATATTCTTCCTTCAATGTGCTTTAAAAAATATTATCTGTCAGATATGAAATCGACAAATTTAAAAATATAGTGAGAGATGATATTTAAAACTTTTGTAATCAGTTTCTTTGAAAGAGCATGGCAATTTTAAAGTTAGTATGACTTGTTGCCATGGTGATTTGGACGAGGTAGAACATTATGTTTACCTGTGAATCGCTCGTTAACAAGTCACAAATAGTAAGTGAAGTACATGGGAAATTATATTTTTTAAATATTTTCAATTTATGAGCTATAACGTGAAAGAAACTTATCCTTAATGGATCTCTTGATTTAATATTTTAATGTTATGAAATCATATTTTGATGATTTAATTTTACATAATGAGTTTACATTATATTGTATAATCTCTTTACCTGGTATCGTTTAATGATTATAATAAACATGTTTTGAAAAAAATTGATAAAAGGTATGATCTTGAGAAAATGTATATTAATCAGTATCATACACTATATTCATTCTGAAAACTGATTCGAAGTCATTTCCATTTCCTCTATGATTAGCGTGACATTTCTCTTTTATCAGATTCTTTGATGTTCCTATTTCCTTTATACATCTATCAAAATCCAGGTACTCTACTTTAAAAGGCAGAAAAATAACAACTCTCTCCAAATTGCCTTAGAAATTGAAAATATTGAAACAGGCGTTTCTGCTCTGTCATGGTATTTCATACTAATAATCATTTACCTACAGTCATTGTTTCTTATCTTAGGAAGCTTTATAGTGTGTTGATTCAGTTTGCTAGATTAGCAAGGGAACATTTGATACATATTCATCACCTTATGGCGCCATCCTACAGAAGTCTTGAAGGATTTGGCTATTCTTGGCATCTATATATGCATAAACTGTCCCTGCAGATTCATGATTGAGAGACTTTATTTTTTATACCTTATGCATGCTGCATTATTTCTGATGTTGAGGTAAATATTAGAAACTATATTGTGCTGGGAATATTCCATATTTTGGAACCTTTCTGAATATCACGTAGCATTACCATTTTCTTGGCAGCTTGAATAATATCAGAAGGAATTTTTATCACTGAGTTTCTAAGTAACCTAAGTTCATATTTTAGAAACTTAATGATATTCCATGTGTGGTTACAACTAAATTTCTTAATATCAAGGTGATTTTAAGAAAACAATTTTGATATTTTCAATGAGTGTACATGGTAAAATATATTCTAGCATTATTTCAAGTATGGTCAAACCATGAAATGTCATTTCTGACATCAAGGATATCAAAATATCCAAAGGAATTTGTTTAACATGTGAATGGATATTTATATTAATATCCACTATCCTGGAAAACTTGAATATTCCATGTGTCTTACTTATTCTTGAAATGTCAAGGTGAATGAAATGAAAATTATTTCATTCCTGATTCCATATCATGGAAACGTTTTGAATATTCTATGTATTATAACCATTAAAAGATAAAAATGCTTTCATTTTTGAATGGGTTTTGTTACATATTATAGAAACTGCCTGAATATTCCATGTGTTATTCGGTCCTTTTGGCACCAACGTCACTATCGGAAACAGTTAGACTTTCAATGCAGTCTGGAAATGGAAACCAACATGTTTCTCATAAAAAAAATTCGTCCTTGATAGCAATTCTGAAGAGAATTGGATCCTTAATCCTCACCATCTTGGAGAATAATGGTTCCGTTTCATGAATACTTCCAGATTGATTCTATTTCGACTGCAATTTACTGGATTATTCATGGCCACTTGTGCGTCAGAATCGTAAAAAACTTATAAAGGTTTTATGGAAGCCAATTGGGGGCATAAGTCGAAAATTGGAGTCGGACCACAATGGATTTCGTTATGACTAGCGTCAGCACTAGTACTCTAATGCCAGTCTTGGAGGGCACTCATGAATACATAGGCCACACACAATTACCAAGAATCGGCGCCGGTTAGCCTTAGGTTAGAAGTGAACGATCCAATCAAGTTTGCCTCAAATGTTTGCCTCAGGATATTCAATCTAGGCGCTTATGTATCTCAGACATCTTTGTATATTTCCTGTGTTCTTCACCGGAGTGTTTGTCTTCTGAAGCCTTTGAATATCTTGGGATGTTGGTAGTTGATTCCTGTTTTATTAGCAATCTGGAAGTTTGGATATATACAGTGTGAATGATATCAGTACACTCTTGCTATATACAAGTCAATATCCTGGATAGAATATGGAAATGCAGAGAGTAAGATACACCAGCGATGTTGTAGAACCTTTGAACGATTCTTTTGGATATCAGAGGTTGATAGTGGTAAAAGAAGAGTTTTCTTTGTGAGACAGGATAGTTGAAGTTGGTGGAATATGGTTTGGCCAATAAATCCTTTTTCTGAAGTGGCATTAATGGAAATGACAAAACAGGATTTTATTTAATTTAAATTTTCACAAAACAATTTTACACCTCACTTTAGGCGTAAACATTCATAAAATTTAAAATGATGTTTTGTGAAATGTCAAGCAAAAAAAATTAATGACACATTTTATGAATTGAGTTGACAAAATTTAAACTCTCAGATCTCAAAACTGCATTTTCATCACAAATCTGCATATTTGAGATTGAATTATCTTTGTTCAGCCGACTAATGACATTTATATGCCTGGAGAAAATCTTCTTTATTACGTTTTAAGGAGGAAAATCTTGCATTAAAGTCAATAGAGATGCATCCTCCTGTTTCTCTCCATCAACGAAGACAGCTTGGAAATATAATTGGAGCTGAAAAAGCTCTCAGACATGTGTTATTGTCAATAGGAGCTGTCATTAACTAATTCCTTGTGTGCCAGCACATGCTCCAATCAAACAGCAGCGTGACCAGTGACAGATGAACAATCACATCAAACACTGGACCTGCAGACCCACCAAATTGGTCCTGGGTTTGATACTCAGCATATGGGACAGTTCACATGGGAACATAGACTGTCACTCACAGAGCCAACTTCATTATTTTTTCTCAGAGGAATCTAGTTGGTTGAATATTTTTAAAAGAACCTCGGAAATTCTATTTTGGAAATGTTGATCTCCAAATTCTGAGGTCAGAATCTGTATTGTTATCTGTTGGTTAATTAGTGAAGTTCCTCATGAGACTCTTGGAATTGTGTGTCATCTGATGACATCTTTGCTCACAGTTTGTTTGCATAATCACAAATATCTTAGCTTTGTCAAGTTTGTCAAATTAAATTATTTGTATTCAAGAGGTTATTGCCATGAAGCATTGTAATGAAGAAACACTTGTATCTTTCACCTATACAGAATGAAGGACTTGTATATCCATAAATATTTCATCATTTACTTTTTTGGCAATTATTGAAAAAAACTAAAATATTCAAAATAAGAGGAAAATTTGTATATTTTCCCAGGGCAATCCTACTCTTTCACTTTTGGAGAAGAAAAATATCAGGTAAAACATACGCTAGTTCATACAATATGTTGGTTGTCTTAGTTTATGGTTTGTTTATTCATGCATTGTCAAAATATTATTCAAAATTATATGTTGATATACAACAATGTTCACATGAACAATAGAACAATGAAGACATTGTTATGTTGTGATCATCAGAGTGAACAGAGAGAAATATAAAGATTCAGTGAGAGTCCATCCGAGAAGTGACCCTACAACTGGTCAGTTTAATATCTGAACATCCATTGTCCTGTCCTGAATTGGATTATAGTGGACTCCCAGCTGTGGACTAACAGTGACCACTCAATAATGGGTCACTCTTTTCAGCTCCAGTTGTCAACTAGGTGGCCTCAATGTTCACCCCTGTAGGGAGTCCTTCATCAAAGGGGAATAACTCCGCCTGAGGCAGTGTGTACCACTAGTGAGAAAGTCTGAATGATGTGTATAAACATTGTTACAGAGTCTTTTGTGGAAATGCATGCCTCAGAGTAATTTAACAGATTGGGTTATGGGAACTGATTCAATTTAAATACTCTGTTTGATATGGGTTGATCTTTACCCAATATGGAGTCATCCAAGATGTACTAAGCGTGTAACATATTGTAATAAAGCTGTTTAGTCAATGAAATGTGATGTGAAACGGCTATTGACACAGTTTGAACACAATAGAGAGATCACACCTGCGTAAATTGACATACTTTGTTGTGCTACCTACAGTGAACTGCCAGTGATAACAAACAGAGGTTTATGGGATTTATAGGTCATATTCTTCGATCACATTTATAGGTCATTGATATGTTGGGTTATAATTTAAATCTTTTTAAGTTTTTATCATTGTATAAAATATTTTTCTATGAGGTGATTTCCCAGAAATTTCTAAATTGAAATTATTTTGTTTACGGAACCGGATATACACTTTTCCAAAAATTTTAGTAAATCTTAGATGAAAGGAGTTTTATGTTAGTCTATAAATTACAACAATATGCAAAAATTGAATTAAATTAATCATCTTTATTTAAGCATAAGTTTTTGTCAAACCTTTAGAGGTGTCAAAATTATGGAGGAAATACAGTATTTATATGGACATTTATGATACATAATTATGATACACCAATCATAAATTATGAAAATAGTGCTATTTGAATCTGATGTAATGAATTAAATCTCAAACCATACACTTTTCAGAATAATAAGTGAATAACATAAAACATTTAATATTTTATTTATTTTACCAAATGATATTACTTATTTTATATAAATAACTTTATAGTTTTTTAGCTTCCAATCAAGTCAGTTATAATATTCAACGTTCTGTTTGATCTCCAATAGCATCAATTGTTTTAATGCTACGATCAGGACATGATAAACTGTATACATGTACTACAAGAAACATAATATTGTATACATAACAGTTGACATAATACTCAACAATACAGATTACATAGTACCTCTGCCTCAAAGCTGACCCCAAATCTATTCGATATGCTTGTGTAGATCCTTTTGAATAGATAAGCTAGTAAGTATAACTTGCTGCATATTTCCCACATTCAACTCTACTATAGACCATATAAAAGATCAAGTATCATTGAATACCCGCACAAGTTGTTCAATGGATTTTTTCCCACACTACATTTTATTTAGACTGTACACAAGTCTTTTGATCTATATTTTTATGCCTGTCTTCTATAAGACTAACATTGAGTCTTTAAAATTTAAATTACCGTTATCCATGTGATTTTATTTCTTTAAGCTTTTAGTCCATATTCAGTCTATCTAGACTTGCTGAAGGATAGACTATATTAAAGGCTCTTATGTTTTATGTCATTTGGCAGGTTTAGGCCTTTATATGAAATCTTTATAATATAATAAAATAATAATATAACAAAATCATTTCAACATAAAACCAACATAAAGTAGCATTTGTATTAGAAATATTTATATATATATGCAAGTACTGGATAATTCAAGGGAAGTCTATCTGTAGGGAGTGGTGTATATAGGATTTATCCTTTAGATAACAGGTTGTGGTTCCTGTAAATGTGCCACACTGAATGGTTTGGTTTGGTACTTTCCGATTCAACAGTTTAAGGGTCAAGAACAGAGATTCATGAATGTTATATAAAATGATGTATAAGACAAATTTAAAAAATAATAAGACCAAAGGAGACTGATATTGAGTCTTGGTACTGATATCAAAATGTGACCAAGTGATAATGTATGTTTTGTTAAATGAGATTTTAGACTTTATACAAAGTATCTGTCTAATTCCAATAATTCTATATGCCCTCAAAAACTTGATTCAATCCATCAATGAGAGAGGAATGGCAGTGTATACTGTTTACCCAGGAGACAGGATGGATTGCATCATTTGTGCAATACAACTCCCGATACCTTTCAAAGAAGGATGGAGAGACTGAGAGAGGTTAGATGTTGATATGAGAACTTGACCTAGTGACCGCTACCTACATGGTGGGCTGTATGTCACTACATGACAGATAGGTGATATCAGCATCGTCGACCTGTGTATATTTCACCTGTTTTAGCCCCACCTGTCCATTATACCACAGCTATGTCATTGGTGGATCCAGAGGGTGGGTGCGGGGTATGCAAGAGAGTTCCAAGTATAGTAAATGACCATTGATACCACAGTCAAAACAGCCCCCCCCTCCCACATACATCATCATAAATGAAAAAAAGTATAAAGGATACATAGGAATAAAGAAAATTGAAGTTTTAAAAAATAGCTTTGCGATGTTTATTTTGAAAAAGTTTTTCATATGTTAGTACAGTTGGTACTAATAATGATAATATTTTTATATATCCACAAACAGTTCATATTTTGTAAATCATTATAGAGAATGATAGATAGAACAGTTTTAATAGTCCATAAGCATAAAAATGATAATAATCTTATATTATTATCATTTTAAGCTGATGTACAAAACCTTGTTTTATGTGCACATTAGGGTCACAAAAAGCATTTTAAGAGGCAATAAAATTGTTTTAAAATGTTATGTCCATTGTTATATGTGGACCATATGAATCATAATGAAATTGTTTATGTTATGTATTAAATGCAGTAACGTTTATTTAGAATTAATGGTGCAATAAAAAGGCAATAAGAGCATTTCTTATACATAAAACATACCATTATCTCACCAAGGTGTGCATTGGGAACATAGGTTGCCCATAAAGGAATGTTTTACTGACAGACAATGTATAATATGATAATGTTCACAGATGTGTGTGAGGGATAGGCCATTATGAGAACAGGCAATTTCATTAAGTCCTTAAGTCAGTCAAACTTGAAAAACTGTTACACCTTACTACACCAATTTAAGATTCCATATAGTCCTGCTCCATGACTGTGTAAAAAACAAGAGCCTTTAATACAGTCTAGATTTTTCTTCCGCAAGTTCAGATAAACTGAATACTGAAAGTATTAAAAATAAATAATCAAAAGGATGAAGGTACAGTAATTATACAAATTCCTTTAACTAAATTTTAGTCAAAGGTTCCACCTCAATCTTTCATTAATTAATGCATAGATTTATGATTATTTTAGATTTAAGATTTCATAGAAACATTTACTATTCTATGTCCTCATTCCATTATGGTATTATCACAGTAGATGTGTAGACCCTGATGTCTGTATAGATGGTACAATCACAGTAGATGTGTAGACCCTGATGTCTGTATAGATGGTACAATCACAGTAGATGTGTAGACCCTGATGTCTGTATAGATGGTACAATCACAGTAGATGTGTAGACCCTGATGTCTGTATAGATGGTACAATCACAGTAGATGTGTAGACCCTGATGTCTGTATAGATGGTACAATCACAGTAGATGTGTAGACCCTGATGTCTGTATAGATGGTACAATCACAGTAGATGTGTAGACCCTGATGTCTGTATAGATGGTACAATCACAGTAGATGTGTAGACCCTGATGTCTGTATAGATGGTACAATCACAGTAGATGTGTAGACCCTGATGTCTGTATAGATGGTACAATCACAGTAGATGTGTAGACCCTGATGTCTGTATAGATGGTACAATCACAGTAGATGTGTAGACCCTGATGTCTGTATAGATGGTACAATCACAGTAGATGTGTAGACCCTGATGTCTGTATAGATGGTACAATCACAGTAGATGTGTAGACCCTGATGTCTGTATAGATGGTACAATCACAGTAGATGTGTAGACCCTGATGTCTGTATAGATGGTACAATCACAGTAGATGTGTAGACCCTGATGTCTGTATAGATGGTACAATCACAGTAGATGTGTAGACCCTGATGTCTGTATAGATGGTACAATCACAGATGCTGAAGATCTTCCTAGCAATAGTAACAGGGTTTAGGGCAATGTATGATTTCATCCATATATGGCTAAATGTTTTTGTTTTTTGTTTTTTTTCAAGTTACTTATTGATATACATGTTGATTAGTTAATTACATCTGGACAACCAGATCGTAGCTGTAGGGACTTTGTAAACCTTTATTGTATTCGTATTAGATAAATTTATTGATAAATATTGATCATTTAAAAATAAAATATGATTATTTATTTTATGACAATTCCTATATAAAATCCTATTATAAAAATTGCACATTATACAATGATCATTAAGTTCATATGTTCATATTCAGTTGTTCAAATGTTTATCATTTTGTATCATTCTAATGATCATTCGTGAAATATCAATAATCATCTTTGAAAATATCAATAATCATCTTACCAATGATCATTCATATCATACCAATGATCATTCATATTATAATGATCATCCAAATCATACCAATGATCATCCAATGATCATCCATATCTTACCAATGATCGTCTAAATTATACCAATGATCATATATATCATACCAATGATCATCTATATCATACCAATGATCATCTACATCATACCAATGATCATCCATATTGTACCAATGATCATCCAAATCTTAGCAATGATCATCCATATAATACCAATGATCATCTATATCATACCAATGAACATCAATATAATAACAATGAACATCAATATCATAACAATGAACATCAATATCATACCAACTATCATCCATATCATACCAATGATCATTCATATCATACCAATGATCATTCATATCATGTCAATGATCAGTCACCTCATGTCAATGATCATTTATATCATACCAGTGATTATCCATATCACACAAACTATCATCCATATCATACCATCAAATGCGTATTACACACAAACAATAAATCACATCCTACCTAAATCCTTAATTATTAAATGCTAAGCTGATTGTTCAATTATGATTTAAAAGTGAAATTCCCATTTTCCCTGAGCTGGTTATTTCTGCCGTCACCTTGACGACCCCCTAGTTTGCTGTGAGTCACAGCCTCATTGTGATATGGAGCGAGCCTCATCTTCTTTGTCTCGATGATCGACAAACTCTCGCTGTTAAGGAGTTATGATTTGTTACCGCAGTTAAGTGAGTCATGAGGCATGTATGTGCTGGAATAATGACATGGCTATCTGGACGTGACTCTGGCCACATACTTATGTTGATACTATCAGTGGACATACTAATATAGATAGTGGACACAGTTATACAATAGTGGACACACTAATACTGATACTGGACACACCATTACCAACAATGGACACACCAATACCAATAGCAGACACACCAATACCCATAGTCGATGCATCAATACCAATAGCAGACACACCAATACCCATAGTCGATGCATCAATACCAATAGTAGACACACCAATACCAATTATAGACACACCAATAGTGGACACACCACTACCAATAGTGGACACACCAATACCAATAGTGGACACACCAATACCAATGGACTGTCAGGGGTCCCTAAAACTGATATGCTATTAGTGGATGGGCCAATATTTGAGACCTCATCAGCAGATTAACTAATATTGATAGCCTTTATGAATACTGTTAGTGGATTAGGTGTCTGTGTTGATATTGTCATCAATCAAGATACTGGTTATTGATCGTTGATGATGCGGGGAGGACAGGGGGAAGTTATTTCATTTTGTGTCTACACGGAAAATAAATATTTCTTATTGGAGTAATGTTATAGAAGTAAAAGATAAGGTAGAAAGAGGGGGCATTCAGATTTGTGTCTACATGGAAAATGAATATTTCTTATTGGAGTAATGTTATAGAAGTAAAAGATAAGGCAGAAAGGGGAGCATTCAGATTTGTGTCTACATGGAAAATGAATATTTCTAATTAGCGAAAGGTTAGAGAAGTAGAAAGATAAGATAGAAAGTAAGGGGGTTCAGTTTTGTCTTTGCATTATTTGAGAAAAAGGAGAAGGATATTTGAACGGCTAATATTGAGATGTAATACTTAGTTGTCTTGTCAAGACCACACATTCATCTTTCTATCCATTCTTGTGTTGGTCAATTCATCTGTTCCTTCATTCATCCTTCATACCATAAGGAATTGTATTTCTACTTCCTTTAAGAAAGTGTTATTGTTTGTGCTTCAAACCCCTGAAATTTTAATAAACACTTCCTTACTGTAATCCAGGAAACCAACACTGAATATTAATTTAACATTTCCAAGATGTTTAACTGTACACAGACATTTGTGATGGACATTCTAGAGAGCACACTCCGAGTTCACATTGAAACTGTACTCGACTGTTTACTGCTGAGCAAATTAATTAGCAGTGGCTATCTCACTGCAGTGGTCAGTAGTGGTCAGGGATGGTCATTTGATCTGACAGGGAGTGATAGTTAGCTCCCAGCATGTATATTTAGACTGACAAGCCTAGAACAGTGTGGCAAGTGCTTGTTGTGGTTCAAGATTGTCTCAGATAGGACCAGAAACTGTAGAACCTTCCATAGACGTACATTTGGTCTCAGAAAAAGTGTTTTTCTTATCAACAACATTATTTTACAAAGAAATCAAATAGTTATACAAAATGGAGCCTAAAGATGCCTGGACTTCTGAGCTGAGTAATCTAGACTTGCTATAATTTTCTATACTGAGCTGGTCGTTGATTGAATATTATGTTCTAGGGTCTGGATGACAGACAAAACCAAGGTTATGGTATACTATAGATTAACAATGACTAACCATCTTAGGGATAACAAAGGTTTGAAAATCTCGTTGTTGCGGTTAAGATTGTCATTTTATGTGCAGAAGTTTTGGAGTTGTAAAGTTCTCTTTGTGAACAGATATATATGGTATACCATACATTAACAATCTTAGTGCTAAGAGGGGTTTGAAAATCTAATGGTTGTTTTTAATGATTGTCTTTTGATAGGCTCAGATGCTGTAGAATCTTCAAGGGCTTTGGGTTGTTAAGGTCTCTTAGTGAAAACATTGTGGTATAGCAAACATTAACAATGACTTGAGACCATCTTAGAGCTAAGAGAGGTTTTAAAATATTGGTCCTGGTAGAGATAAGTCTCTTCCTACAGAGTTTACTCTGGGAAGAGCATCGGTAGAGATGGGTCACTCAGAAAACAGCTTTATGTTCTTCCAATTCTGCTCTGATAGTCCTAATCCTACAGTTTATTCAAAGTCTTCCAGTACATTCACAAATCATGTGTAATTTGTGTGATAATGAGAACTGCAATGGCTTTGGTCTTCAACGAAAATCTGTGAGACAAAGTGGCACCGTAGCATCCCCTAATAAACCTGAAAATCCAAAATCAGAATGCTTCCCCACTGTCAGATGTTATTCCAATCAACTATGGTTACGCCATTGGTTATAAGGTGTTAAATATTTATGAGACTAAATGGAGATGCTAAAAAAGACCAAATTGAGATTTCTTTTGAAAATGCAATTAATTCAGAGTTCGACCTTTACACAAATGGCTTTTAAGATCACAGTAAAAATATTAGCAATGCAATGACTTTAAATCTCCTTGTTTAAACCTAATAATTTTCTGATATTACCTGTGGGCTGTTTTTATGTAAAAAAATTAGCATCCAAAATTTTAACTAGATAGGAGTTAAATGGAACAGAACCCTTGCTTTGGAACAATTTGAGTGTCAGTTCAAATCCAAGAAGGCAACAATTTAAAGTCGCAACAAAGCACATTTCTTCTTGAAAATAATGTTTGAATAAATTAAAAATGAACAATTCTTAATATATATTTGAGTGGGCTAATGGACTGACTGCCGTGTGTGGGCTTGATAAAGGTGAAATCTACATGCGTACATTACAAGAAGAGCAACCAGTCAGGAAAGTGTCTGGCACCTTTAACTACCAGGACTGAAATAAACATGGCCCTCAGTATCACCTAACTTAATTAACAAGCCAGGAGACCTGGGTACTGTTAATCATACTATAATCAAGTTAGGTAGTAGACATATGTAATTTGTAATACTTGATTTATGTGTCTTGGACAATTAATTATTAATTCTACTGTTTTAGAAAAAATATATTTGGTGGCGTTAAAGGTAATTTGTTTTTTTTCTATAAGGGGAAACATGATATTAAAAATGTAATACACACAAAAGACTCTTCCTGCAAAGATAATATTTTTTATCCTTGACCTCAATAAACTAATACAGTATATGATCAGCGGTACAATTCAGCTAATTACCTCTGAAGAAGTTAATATGATAAGTACTTTTAAGTCGTTAATATGGTAAGTACTCTTAAGTCGTTAATATGATAATATGATAAGTACTAGCTTGCCGGTGGCAGACTAATTGGTATCATCCCTCGTGATGGAGGATGCTTTATTCAAACCACCTGGCAGAGCATGCAATAGTTGAATATCTGAGATACGCATGCATGTGAAGAACTGGTTTTCTCTTTTTGATTAAATGTAACATTAATTTTGTCATAAATGGTGACTATGTTCCAATTTTAATGCTAAAAGTCTTTACAAGAAGATAATTATTGTAGTTAAAGGTTTAATGTTTATGAATATTGCACAGAATTGGTGGTGGATCCAACCCCCCCCCCCCCCCCCCCCCCCCCCCCCCCTTCAATAAGTGCCCAGTATAAGTTTGATATAACAGATAGATAAGTGACTAAACATCTTATAACTAACTACATGTGTCTTATAGATCTATAACCCTGTTTATCTATCTCAAGTATGTAAGAAATCTCAGAGACTCCAGTACAGTTCATCTTTCAAATTTCATTATTTTGTCCCAATTTTCCAAAGACTAAACCTTTTGTTTACTGGACTCTCTCCACAAAACCACCCTCAGAGCTTGCTAACATTCCAAAACTCCACGCAGCACTGAGACTAGTCTCTAATAACTTGCACATGGTCAGACTACCTTGCAAGGAGCTCTTCTAATGGCCTCCAGCTTTTGGTATTTCTCTATGTCCCCAGTGTTTTTTGAAGAGAGCGTGGAAGTAATTTGCAACCAGGTCGATATGGTTTATTTATCTGCACGTGGATGTTATTTCAATATTTATGGTAACTCTATGTTTGCTTATACTACTTTGTTGTACGTTCTTTCTTCTCTCAGAGATCATGTATCCCTTTGAGGATACTGGCTTTCAGTGGGTTAATATTTTCAAATCACCAATAAAATGTATTTAGAATAAATTTAACATTTTAAGTTATAAATAAGTGAATTTTTTTTTACATTCTAAAGCAAGTTCTGCTATCAATTTATTTGTGAATTTGTTTATTATAAATATGTAAAATAAATAATTTGATTATTAAGAAAAATGACCTGAATCTAAAAAATGTTTATATCAAGGTATTAAAATAAATTGCAAGAGAAGGGACGATCAAATTCGTGCTTATATGATACATGGTTTTAGGAATAAAATAACAAACAATATTTACATTTATAATGAAAATGGTAGTTACGGTTTATATAACTTTTATGAGCAGGAGTAGAAGAAAGGTTAGTTATTTTTGCAATTAATGCATATCTTAATTATGCATATCTTACTAGTCACATAATGATATGTATTAAATCAAACAATTATGATATTAATGACTCACATATTTGTCATTTACGACATTTAGCTGCTTTGAGACCTGACTATTTTAGTCTGATTGTAGCCTAAATTCATATTTTCAAATCGTCATGGGAAATGGTTGTATCTGTAGTATATGTATAATTAGTTAATGAAAATGGTACATGTATTAAAATCACAAGAATGAAGGTTTTATTTGGGAAAAAAATCAAGAATCAAATCAAGTTCATCAATGAAAGATGTGAAAATAATTGTGCATGCACAATCCTGAGATCAGACTTATCTGAAGATTGTATGTGCGCAATCTTGCTCATCCAACCCAAAATAAGGTTTTATCAGAATAATCTTGTTCATCTTGGGATTTTTTCATGCAATCTGGTGCAAATATTTTAGCACTTTTCAGAAAGGCAATACGGTGCTCTTTCAAAGATCACAGAGATCAGAAGCCAGTTTCTCATGCCATCACAGTGCAGACAGAAGAGATAGAAATAGTTTTACGTATCATAAACATGTAGTGTCATGCTAGGAAGATGGAGACCATTTGTAAGCTGCCTGCAGGTTACGATAACAGCTTACAAATAGCTTATGGAGCATCAGACTGACACTTCGTGTGTTGATTATGTGTGACTTGATGTGCTCACGATGTGTTACATCGTGTGTCGATGATGAGTGACTTCATGTGTTGATGATGTGCTATTTCATGTTCATTGTCCGCTAATATGTCTTATTTCTCCTGTAACTGGAGTAAAGCACTTTGCAATGTATTGTTGTAATGAAATGGGGGTTGCAATAATTGAATTTGTAAAAATTAAAAGTTCTGTTGTATCCAGTTATTTGAAATGTTTGATGAATTAATACATATCTATTACTTATGTGTGTGTATAATCACTGTAAGAAATAAGCTTGACAATTGCCAGTCCAAAAGTGTTATTTGTATAATGAAATGGCCAAATTAAAAAACAACTCCAGCTCAGATAAAAAAATTCCAGGCTGGTCGTGACATGCTTTATACACTAGTGTAATGCTATATATAACCTGAAATGAATCAAATAATGTGTACTGTTGAATGCTTATTATGCTAGCAATCCCATTCTACTCTTCTGTGACCCTCTGTAATATTATGATCTGAAAATATATTCTTTAAATACACACAAGGAGAACCTTTTTCTTAAACATACATATTTTTTATCATATCAATGTTAAACCATGTTCTTAATTGAAGTATAAACATTAAACCCAATTTCCTTTGAAGACAAAATTCAAATCCTGTGCATGTTTCCCCAAACGTGATTCATCCTTTGCACTTCCGCGTGGGATTTCACCATGGTCGACCATGAGGAATAATCTCAATCATTCACTTCACTCACAAGAAATTTCTAACCACGGCATGACGCCCAACTTTGATCTTTCACTGGAAACCTGGATGGCCTCTTAAAACTGAACAAAATACCGAGCTTCATGTTCCGTTTAACAGTCAAATAGGGAACATTATTATCACAGGTCATCGTGACTTAGATGAAAGAAGAATATTTTTAACTTCCAATGTAGATGCTTCCCAGGAGGTTGATGCCAAAAAGATACAAATAATGCTCATGATTAAATTGAAACAGCAAATTTAAAAAGTTTATTGAAATTAAACTTATAAAATATATTGAGCAAAACCTATATAGGTTTGTACAGTTCTACCGAGAGTGCTCTCGCAATTTAGAAAACAGATAAGGTGTTAATAAAAGCATATACTGACTTATATATCTATTTACGTTTTCTTAATTATCAACAATTTTAAGGCTAATCCTGGAATAATGTATTAATGATGTCAGAAAAATTCAGAAAAATAGAGAATTTCAGATAACATTTGTTTGTTCTTGGATATATTATCTGTTTGATTAAGCCATTAGGCAGGTGGCAGGGAATGCTTTCAAATAAAAACTTCAGATGTAACAAGAGTTTGAAGAGATTTCAAAGACTACCATCAATTAGACATTGAGCCATGTTGAAGTGTTGTGTTACTGTATGACTCCTTCCTAATGTCTCTACACACAGATGTGGCCCGTCTGTCTCCTGTAGGTACTGGAGATGTAGATCTATCCTACATCATCTTCCTCACAGGGTATTACTCACACAAGTCTCCATCACTGGCTAATTTACTCCTTGTAGCATTTCCTTAATTCTGTGCTAATGTAGCTTGTGTTATGGTTGGACAGAAAAGTAAATGAAATGTGGCAAGGCTTGATTTGTGAGTGATGTAGACTGGTACGAGTTATGAATTGCGGGGAGATGTAGCTCTATCCTATACCAACTTCCCCCACAAGGTATAACTCGCATCTCCATCACTGGCTAATTTAATCCTTGTAGCATTTCCTTAACTTTTCTGTAGCTGCGCACTGCACTTGAACTTCATAGTGCAGAATAGAACAGAAAAGTTAAGAAAAGCGGCAAGGTTAAGATTAGTCAGTGATATAGACTGACGTGGGTTATGACTCGGGGGAGATGTATTACCGGTATATCCTACACTTGCTCATACAGGTCTCAATACCATACACAGTTCTAAATGCATTGTCTTGCACTTTACTGATAGGTTGCATGTCTTGTATAATGTAAAGTATGTCCTGTCTGACTATTTTGCTCAGGTCTCTACTGTTGCCACTCTGATCTACAGAGCTGTATATCAGATATCTTGCAACATGCATGTTAGACTCTGACTTCAGCAGTGAGTCCTAGGTTATGCATGTTGCTTCTTCTATACTTCACTACAGGTGAAATACCCATGTTACCAGTCATATTTGCATTATAGACATGTCAAGGCTTTAAAAAAACATAGTTTCGTTCTGCCATGGGGGGGGGGGGGGGGGTGCATGGTGACCCTTATTGGCCGGTGGACTATCTTGAAAGCAGTGTTAAACCCAACTCACCTACAGGTCTGAGCTTTTGTACATAGTGATCTTTAGGACTGAACTCTTTTAATGTCTTCTGGTTGAGTTGGTCTTCAATACATTGAACTGTGAGTCTGAATTGCAATGGTTCTGTTTCATACAGTTATTGACATGTCTGGCTTCCAATTAATATGAATGTTTTGTCTATTGTATAATGAACTAGAAGTGGTAGCTGTGAAGTGTATGTCTTACAAGCTTTTCGTACGCTGATTACCCTTAGTTATCTACACTTCAAGTTTCAGTTAGAACTATATTGTGTACCATGAACTGCAGATCTGACCTTCTCTGAGAGCATTGAGTTCTACATCTTGTGTACCATGAATTACAGGTCTGAGCTACACTTGAAGTTTCAATTCGATCTCATGTGCCATGAACTGCAGCTCTGACCTACTCTGAGAGCAGTGTCTGGTTTGTCTCACACCACACCAGGAGCTGTTTAACACTGTGATCTGGCGGACTCCACCAGAATGTGATTAGCTTGTCTCACCATCGCACTGCACATCACTGCAGTCTCTCCGTCAGACTGCAGATTGAGACTGACAGTGTAATATACAGGTGGAATTCATGTCTAACACACTTCCAGTCTAACACACTTTAACACACTCTAACGCACTTCAACGGATATAAGGGAGAAGAAGAGAGGCATCAAGCCTCATTGACATCTCTCCGTTTCGAATATTCACAGATTGGATTTGCCGGAACTTATTAGTTGAATTAAATATCAGGTTTAATTTTGATTTTTTTTGTGGGTTGAACCCTATATAGTGATTGATTTAAGAATTATCTTTGAAATTTAGATCATCTTGTCTAGTAGATGATTCCATTTCAGAATCCATATTTCATTTTATGGGAAAAAAATAAATTATACAGCAAATCAATTTAAATTGCTGAACTAAACCATTTTTTCGAAATCGATCAATAGCCTTATACATCCACAGAAAGCGTGACAACATGTCTCATTTGCATGCACAGTAGTTGTTTGACCCTATTCAACATTACCAACCCAAATTTAAAATTTGATCTTTTGTAGATAAGTGAGTGCCAGTTGTGGTGCATTATCCAGTCTTCTATCAGAAATCACTACATTCACCTTTACATAGTTACTATAATGAATCAACTTTTATTAAATGGTACCTTTTGGAAATAGTTTGTACTGCTTGATAAAATAACACAATTTATAATGTTTGACATATGTAACCCCGACATTACACTGGATGTCACTTTGAACAATATTTTTTCTTATTTTTCTTTGACACTGAAACTAAATCATCTTCTGCAATACTAGAACTCACAACAAAACTAATCACTTACACTCCAATTACATTAATTCTCTTCAGCTTTTAATCAGTAAAGCACATTTAGAAATGCTGAAGTTATTCCACAGGGATGTACAATGGCACTTTGCTTACAGACCAGATAAATATTAGTGCTATGTAGACCAATACTTTTGGGACGAGATATACTTCATCAGATGGAACATGGAGCCAAATAACATTGCTTGATATCATCTCTTCTGAATGGATCCTTAGAAGGTCTATAATGCCATCTCCCTAATGTGAACTGGGAATAGAAACTTGGCTCTGACTCCAAGCCTTAATAGGAACTGATACTTCCAACCCCCAGGGAAATATCACAAGACATGTAGAGTTTAAATTGCATCTCAGTATGCCATTCTGGAAAACAGAGAGCTAATTTTGCTTTATCAGCAGATTTTGTTTTCAGAGGCTTTTTCTGTTATATATAGGATTTTGTTGGTTTTAGATATGAAATAATTAAAGAATATTATATTGAATTTTCTTTGGAGTACCGGGTAAGCAGTTTTGGACTAAGTACTTATAGAATATGTCAACATTTTTGAAAGGATTGATTCCTGTTGAGAATATTTTGGAGGAATTGTTTTTGTAAAGATATTGCTTCAATTAAGTAAAATGATTGATGATTCTGACAAAGAGATTTAATTGTATTTTAGACTGGAACATGTTCTTGTTGTAAATAAAAGTTTACTAAATTTGAAACAAGATATTGTGTATGAAATAATTCAGTACCGGTATACCATTTTCATATAACTTTCAAGCTGCTTTGACTGTCCAGGTCACCGTTGATTGTTGTCAGCTATTAATTACCAGTTAACTCTCTTGAGTTGTGATTATCTGCTGTATATATACTTTATATAAGAAGTTAAGTTTCACAATATCAAACACAGAAATAGCTAAGAATGAAGAATTGTATATTTTATGGATAACGGCATCCATCTTCTTGTAATGTAAAGGTGATTTTTCAACATAGATACATATGATGTTATCAAGCAAGTAATAGCACAGAAACAAGTTGGTAGACACAAATAATTTACTTTACAATTTTGCTTCAACTTTTATTACCTATCATTTTATATACAATATTCAACAATATTCATAAATTTACATTAACATATGTTTTTGCTACTTTGAAGGGAGATAACAAGTTTTGCATTAACAAATTTGCAGGCAGCAATAACTTTTATACAATATTTATTAAGACTTATCATTGAACCTTTGTCAAAACTCATGCATATAGCAAATATTCAACAATATTGATTGATTTCCAATAATACAGGGATTCTTTATGCAGTGAAAGTAATGAAAAGTTTTGCAGTAAACATAGAAACAGTCTACAGACAGGAATCATTTATCACCAACAATAGTGCACGACAGAAATGTCATCTAACCCTTGCTAGTTCATGTCCAGTTGATGTTTATCAATGCCTAACAACACAGGATGGCTGAGCAGTAGAGGATGCATGCTTGAATGTCATTGTTGTTTAACAAGCACACTTGTTGTTAAAGGCTTTGTTGTTAACAATTACTGTGGTATAATGGCAGGGATGCAGATGAATCGATGAAGCGATAAAGGATGAGAAATGGTTAATGTTTGAACGTTTCCTGCTGTCTCCGTTCCTAGAGGTCAGAACAGAAGATGTGTTCCGCTATCATTCATTGACATCATCTATCATGCATTTATGCATTTTGAACTAAGCAGTTGTTTGCAATTTTCCCTTGTGGACAAAGAACATATTGTCAGGTTTTTGAATTATGGTTAATGATATGAGATGTGAATAAAGTAGAAATAATATAAGTTTTGGTTTTAAAGTTTTTTAAAGCTATGTTTATATAAATATATCTCTTCAGTCCTTGTCATAAGTATTTTGATATACAGTGACTGTATTATTTATCAAATTATTACTCATATGGATATGATTTTAACAAATATTAATATATTTTGATATTTTAGATATTTGAAGATGATTTTACCAAAATACATCATGTATAAGAACGTCATGAACAGGAGTTGATATTTCATAACAAACCTCATTAGTTTCAATACCAAAGTTTGTAATTGCCTTTTGTGAAAATTCTTATTTTCAGTAAGAAATTCAACAATATTCTATACATTACTAGGTTTGTTAACAATAAATAATGTGGACGATATACAATATAAATATAATTGATTTGAATAATATTCACCATCATCAAGGTACCTAGTCTCCATTTCATGCTGTTCAACTCAGTGACATATTATACCAGTTTAAAGATTTTTCTTGCAAAACAGAAAATAAAGAGGCACTAAGTACACAACCCTGTCCAACGTCAGGTATATAGTGAGATGCTTATCTTTGTAGAAGAGCCAATAGGAGACAAGCATTGTCAGAAAGCGAATATAGGTTATGTTTACTTAGGCACTATTTTGTTATGGTGTTCTTAACAGTTTACCAACATTGTCTAAGTTGCTGTGGTGGGTAATAGAAACCTTTAACAGATTGCTGCAATTTTCATGACGGCTTATTCATCAATTAAACATATTGTAAGAACACTCAACAATGTTTGACCAAGGTGGAAGAGCTTTATGCTCTTAGAGTTTCAGGTGTATGGGCTGCACATATAGACCAATAAAGGAAAGGAATATTTGATTTAGGTTTGAGGTGTGAATATGATAACACATTGTGACCAGTTAATGCAAGAAATGTTTAATTTGGCCACTCAATGTCTTTTGAATGGTCCTTAATATGTTTTGGCTCCTAAAAATAGATATATAGACATAGTTCCTTCAGGGCCAACAAATAAGTATGTTCATGATTAATCACATTTTCTCTTATTGTCATCTTACGATAGTCCACCTATTTTCTAAAAATGATTTTCCTCCACTTCCTACAGTAATACATTAGATCAAGATGTAAATTCTTCAGATAAACTAATTCATTTCACAGCATCTCTCTTATCATCTGTAATAAATTCATTGAATTGAATCTTCACCTCTTCTGTGTGGTATTGTATAACATGGTACACTGGCAGATATGAACAGGTTCTGTCTGAGAATTGTCTTATCTATTGAAATGCTAGCCTCCAAACCATTCTGGTAGACAGTTTGTTTTGATGTAAGGTTGTCTCCGGGCCTGTGTTATTTCTTCTGTTGCAGGGTCAATCCAGTTTGTTTGAAACTAGATAAGATGTTCTTTCATCACAAAGGCAAACTTGGAGTAGTGTTTGGAGAAAGTTATCAATCTGGTGAAGATTTAGGTTAACTCATTTAACTGGAGAACTAGAAATCTGATCAGGGACACTTTGAACATTCCTTTCCTACATGTAGTCAGCTCTCCCTGATACCTCATTTCACTTGTTTAGACTGAAAATATAAGGGTGTTAGTGATAGAAGAGGTGGTGTATCTTGGGTAAGGGATTTTGGACTGGCATTGTTACTCTAGTTAGTGACAAGCTATTTTGGTCAAGGGTTATTTTTTGAGCAAATCATAGTGTCTGTGTCTTTAGGAGTGATTGTGTCTGTCATCATCTGCACTTAATGTTTCTATCAATTAATTTGACCAAAGATCTTTGCTTCTATCTATTTTTCTATCTATCAACCTTTGGTTCCTCTATCCATTCTACAATTCATTGTGTCATCCTACCATTGAAACCCCTTTCAATTCATTTTTGTCTATTCATCTGTCTGTCTTATCTACCAGCTTTCCATCTATCCATCCACTCATCCATACATACATCCATATATTCGTGCATCCATCCATCCATCTATTTTATCCATCCATCCTCTATTGGTCTACCGGTATCTATCTTTGCATCTATTTTCTATCTTCTATCCATTCGTTTATTTGCTGTCATGTCATAGGCTACATGTCTATTTTGTCCATTTATCCTTTTGTTAATGGCACCATTGGTCCAGACTGGTGGTGGGTGTGTAATGATATTGAATGGCACAGGAATTCACCTCAGAGGTGATAGTAACATAAGGATGTTATGAGAATGTTAGGTGTGAGAAGAGTTTATCTCTCCTGAAGCTGTTCCTAGTTGAGAGAGATATCAAGTTATCTTTTGATGTACCTGTGATAAGAATGGCATGAAGTAGATGCTTCTAGTTAGAAAAGAGAGTACAACAAGGATGTTGCTCACTCCCTCTTCTTTTTGCTTTTTCCCTGCTTTTTTCAACTTTGACCATCACATCTTTATCAAATTTTACATTAATAGCAATCTGTTGTATAATTCATTCAAGAGGTAAAGCTGCATTGGACTAAAGGGTGGTCTTGAACATTTTTAAAGGTTTCTGATATTGGACTTTAAATTACTATACCTTAACACAGTATCGTATCATGTTCGTGCTGAGAAACTTTCACAATCTTGCGTCTTGTCCCCTCATACTTTACAAACACTGCTTTACCTCTCTCCATGGGCTATGACATCTTTCAACATATTTGTTGGATTTTATAAGTTGTTTTATAGTTGATTCAGGAATAGGCTGTAAGCTCTGTTGATCTGAAAGCAATGATACTATTAAGCTACATTAAGTCAATAAATGATTGCTTAATACAACAATGATATGCCCATTAATTCAAAATTCCTGGATGCAGCATTGATACAAATCATAGTATCAAATTTCAAAGCTCCTTATTTCAATCTGTGTAGAAAAGTACAGGTGAGCCAGATTTGTGTTACTGGTTAATTGATATACAAATATAAGTCACTTTTATATTTGTGACTGTTGACTTACATATCACAGGTGGACAATCCCCATTACTTATATATCCAATATCTGCATATGTAAACAACACTGGCCCCAGGTCAGTCTGACTAACCACATCTGTCTCCTGAAACATTAATCAACTTCACTAAAGATTGTCCCTGAAACATAGGTATGAAGAGATATATACCACTATTATATTTTTGTGGAAAGAAAACTTGAGAAGATAAACTTCCTTTTGTGGATTTACTTTGTTATTATTCATCAAAGTTTCATCTATAGCAAACAAAATAGTATATAGAACTATGTTTATATCACTAATTTATGATATTTACTGTCAATTGACATTATCAAAAGGTAATCATTTACAGGTGCTTATATTAATTTATTATTAATTCATTTCTTTGTTTTTTAACGGAAAACAAATTTGTTCTTCAGAGGGTAATCGTAAAAAATGAAAATACAATCTGATATTGATAATAAACCTAGGATTTTAATAAATTATACAAGAATTATTATTTTCAATAGTGACATTTTATTTCCTTCATAGTAACAGAAAAAATAGTATTTGTCCATCAAAAGAAACCAATTCTCTTTCATCCTCATATAGTCAGAATGATTCCATTAACAACTAAATGCAGCACAAAGTCAGCTGACTTTGCGTCAGGTTTTCAGGTATACCTGTGATCTCGTTTCAACAGCCAGGTGAGAATCCACACCTCTGGAAAGTCGTGTATAAGCTGAAAGCTCCCCTGCAAATCCTTCCCATTGTAGTCATAAGCACTGTCAATGTTGGTGCAGTGAAAAAAAGATGCATTTCTGTCTGAGCAGCTAATTATGCATCCTGATGCATCAGCGTGCTGTTTGCACATTGCGTCTGGCAGGCCTCGTACCTGCAGACTGCGCCGTGTTTAAAGAGAAAATAAATATTTGGAGTGGCGTAGAAATTGAGTTAAGCTTTTTGTTAGACAGAGCTTTGATGGTAACTTGTTTTTAGAAAATACAGATTATTTCTAAGTCCCATGCACAAAATGTAATGATAAGAAGTATGCGTTATTGTTAGCATAGAGCTTGGATGACAAATTTGTTGTTTTGGTAAACAAATTATATGAAAGCCTTATGTAAAATGGACTATAAGTATGTGCAAATTGTTTTTATATGTTAACAAGATCTTGTTTTTTTACAATTAGTTTTAAATTATCTTAGTTTACAGGATGTAGATAAAATTTAAATTTTGAGCGGTATTCAAATAAACATTTTCGGCTTATTTACAAATCCATGTTCAATTTATTGAAAAAAAATACTTTTACATCACAATTTTTAAATGATGATGCAAAAACATTTTAGTGTACCTTAAGTAAATGTTTTTTAAATTTATGTATCTCCATAAAAACATAAAATGAACTCGATCGCATAAACATGACAAACACTTACTTAGCATTTAATCTTTAAAGTCTGCTCCAACATTCTTCACAAATGAAGGAGGTAAAATTCTCATGTTTGAAGACACTTCAAAATAAATGTCCAGATGTTTTATTTCCAATTGGAGCTTGGATTTGTTGATACAAACTTTAGCATTAGGAAAATATGATCCTTCTAAGAGTTCCATCGCCAACATGTGACATTTACAGTGTTTTTAAGCACGTGTTTGCAGTGCACATACGCAGGACTGCACAATATGCAGCGTGCAGTGTTATGTTTTGCAATATGCAAACACTTTCCAACGTTCTTCTCCTTGGATGTGAGCCAAACAACTAAGACTACAAACGTTTTGTGAATTGGCAGCATGCTGGGAAATAATTAACTTTAATTGGTTTGGGGTTAGCTGCAATCGATTCTAGGCCTCGTTAAAGAATTACTTTAACTACAACAACATTAAAGTTCTTCTTACATGATTGGTATGTTTCCTTATTATTTCTAGTCTGCAAACTACAGGAAGATCTGTTCTCAGGATGTAATCGATAATACTATGGTTAAATCAATTAGTTGAAAGAGTATGGAAATATTTGATTGGGGATATTCTATACCTTTAACGTTATTTACTATTTGCACAATAATTTGCTATAATATTTATTTCAATGTGATGTAACATTAGAGAACTTGAGTGTAATTAATTATGAGAAAAAGAAAATGTTTTTCTGATTCAAGTATTGACCCTGAAAGGAGAGTCAAACAGGGAGATAACAATGACGATTACAAACATTCTGTTGACGAATATGGTGTTAATGATGACAAATGATGAAAATTGTGGCTATGCTTTTAACGATATAATATAAAGGATTTAAGATTATGGATATGTTATTACACATTGTGTAATATCGCGTGCTTCCGATTAACATGACATCATAATGGTTAAAATATGATGTTACAATATCACGGTTGCAATGGAATTTGTCACACTTAACGATAAGTTTGTGCAATTAAGTGTGATTTAAATTAGCAAGTAATGCATCAAATACTAAC
Organism: Gibbula magus; assembly: GCA_936450465.1. Classification (NCBI taxonomy): domain Eukaryota; kingdom Metazoa; phylum Mollusca; class Gastropoda; order Trochida; family Trochidae; genus Gibbula; species Gibbula magus. The sequence goes on from OW388294.1 coordinate 27,702,041, forward strand.
TCAGTCCTTTATAATTACATATTTATGAAACTTATGAATGGTATTGGTATCTTACTCACTTTCGCATAATAAATACGAAATTACTCACTCTTTTATGAATATGTTATTAAACGGGATATTGATATTGAAATATGTTAGTATTCTAAATGAATCTGATGATCATGAATCTAATGAATCTGATGATATATCTGGTAATGATGATTTCATTGTTATGATGATGATTCTAACCATCATTATGAATGCAAACAGATAATATCGAAGGTGAACTTGACAATAATATCGTTTTACCCAATCTGTCTTTCTGTACTTCAAACTTCGAAACAGAATTGGACTTTTATCTCAAAGAGCCATAATAACAGCGATTCTTATACATGAGGCAATGTATATTCACCACCGAGAGGCAAAGATGATGTAATGACTGGCGACACGAACAAGTGAAAGCAACAAGGCTTTCCCAGATTGCACTATTGATAGACAGTCAGATATAGACATCTTTTCCCTGCTCATTATCTTGGCTCATGCAAGCACATCATTAGTGGGTATTTAGTTAACATACCATATTTACTCTAATGGACAACCTAAGCGTTTATATTTTCAGACCTCCACCAACCTCAGTGTCTATTTGAGACCTGGCATCTATCAATATTTTGGCATATATATCTCCCAACTAACAAACATATATAAATGCAATCGTGACAGACTTTCTAGAATATGAATTTGGTTTCGGTAAATATTTATTCATTATTGAACAGGAACAATGTTTCTCTAAGAGGAATCAAGAACGTATATACATTACAAAAACTTAGCTCATCTTATCAGAGTCTAATCTAGACCGTGCATCTATTCGAGGACCAGCATCTACTAGTGTTTCTTTCAAACAGTCATAACCCTGGCGTCTATTAGAGAAAATATGGTATACTTGATTTGGCATTGTGTATTTCTGCTTTTAGGTCCTTGACTGATTACGTTCTATTTTGTGCGGGATGATTAGAATAGATTTCCTTTAATTAGGAAATAACTGGAAATTGGACGTGGATTTACATCTAGCATGTTGTTAGCTCCTAAAGAAAAATGGATTTTGTCAGAAATTTGTATTATTCATCATTTGTGTTGTACTTGTTGTAATCATCTTGTTGAAGTAAGAAACTGATGGATATTTGTCTTGTTTGATCAAGTGAATGATTTACAACCATAAATGATGAACTAAAGCAACTTAATGTAATTGTTCAAATGATTTATAGATTTTGTATGCATTGTCATTCTGTTCTTTATTTTATCAAGATTTGTTTGATTAGTGCAGTCTGTTTACCAGACTGTTATGTATATCATGAATGTGTTAAGTTAAAAGAGAATTAAAATTCTAATTTAAAATTAGTAGTTTCTAGGGGTGGATATTACACTACATTTTATATTACAATATATTGCAATAAACAGCCTCTGTATTGTGATAATACTGCAATATATTGAATGAACTAAATGTTCAATGTTTTACACTTATTCATGCAGTTTAGCATTACATTTAAGATGTAATGCCCGTCAGAACGTTCAAATGATGTAACATTTCTGAAAAAAAAATTAAAATAAATTTGACACAGTAGATTTCAAAACAACAACTATCACTTAATAAAATGCAGACAAACAAATGTTCTTGCACATCAAGAGCATTTACTTGCAACTAAAACCTGCTATTTGACCCTGAACAAGATATACGTAGGGTTTATGCATACATTTCACTTATAATTGTTTGGTGCAATATATTGCCAAATGGAAAAACATATTTGTACCGGTATACCGATGAACCGGTTATATTGCACAGCCCTACTACTAAACCTGCATAGTGTTACCTTTTGCATTGACGGATCATCCCAGCCTCCTTGGAGAATCACCAAAGACCAATAATAGTCAACGTTTTGAGTGAGGTCTATTGCATGACCAGAGTATCTATATAAGAAACATGGAAAGGACATAATAAACCCACATAAATTGATGAAGCTGCTTGAGGCTTTTTGTCATCCCTGGGTTGTCCCTTTAAATGCGCTGTAGCACGCCATTCTTCCTGAAGTTAAGTGCTCTCATGAAAATGAATAAGTGTTACCAATGGCTACACAATATGGCTGAATCAATACAAAGAGTTCTAAAATGAATGTACATGGTTCGATTAAACTCTATGAGTCCATTTTCCCTAGATCAGCCATTTTAAGGCATTCATGTTAAAATGGCCACTCGAACGTAGTTCAAGTGATCTGACTGATGTAGCGATACCTAAACACTCAGAGTAGAGTTTTAAATATGGCACCATGATTGAATGGTCAACCATCTTGCTGTCTGAAACTGAAAATCACATGATCGCTCCAAATCTACCTCTCACACTGACAAATTCGATAAAATTGTCACTATATATGTATATATTTATATACATTTTATTCCAATTTGGATAAACGTTTTCTATGGATACGGCTTATCGGGTCGTGTACTGTGATGTTTTACCCCCTGACTTAACAATATATTGTATAAACGTAATAATAAATGGCAAATTTGATAAGAAATAACATGCAAAAACGTGCTACAGCGCCTTTAAGCTAAGAAGTGAAACAACTATGCCCTTGTTAGATAGAAATAATGGAGTTGCTTCTATCCTTTTATTGGCATTTAGAGTTAGGATTGTCTTAACTAGATATGAAGCTTGTATACCCAAATATTGATGAAATGACCAGCGAGGCCACACACTAATTAATTGATTGAGTTGTGTCTGGTGTGTTGGTTCGTCAGGCAATTAGCGCCAGTACTGAACTGAACAACCTGGTGTCGTTGTGTACATGACCTGCTGTACAAGTTGATGATCAAACGGTGCAAATGAGGGTTGAATGAGGAGAAATAATGATTTCATGTATATAGATTATAGAAAATTAATGTAAAATTGAAAAGATTGTTTTTTATGACATTGTGCAGATTAGAATAAGTGCAAATAAATAAATGAGCCATATGATCACATATATTATATGTATTAATTTTGGTTTAAATCCATGGATTTGTTTACAGTTACATATACTCTAGGTAGAATTTTTTATCACATAATTAAGTCAATAGTATCAAATATGGCATCTCTTTCAAAAGTTATCACTTTCAATAGTAGTCCTTGTTTAATTTATGATCTTACTAATGGTTCTCGTTTTGATTATATTTTATTTTACGATTGTACAAATAAAATATGAAGAGGTAAATTATTAAAGTTGTTAGTAATTAAGTATTTCAATATTGACTGAACAACAGTTCCTATGTCTGATATATGGGCATTTAACTTGGTCTCGAACCTTTACAACAGACCGTCAGAGTAAAAGTTTGACATTTAACTTTATGAAACTTGCAGAATAGTTGTTTTTTAAATCTGTCCTGTGCTAGCTGTCAGTTTAGGTGAACTGCTCCGCTATTTAAGTAGAAGAAAGTATAGGAAACGCAGCAAGGCTTTAATTAGCCAGTGATGGAGACGAAGGGAAGTTGATGACACTATTGCATGAGTAATGATCCATATTGACTTCAATTGTCAGTTACATGTGTATGTCAATATTACCAGATTCTCATCAAGGACAGGAATTAGATTCAAAGTACATGTACATAGAGGTCTTTCTCAGGCAACAGGATATTTTTCTCCAACGTTTATTTTCAACAAGCTACTTCATTGCAAAACAAAGGAAGCACTCGAGAGACGGTTACAAGATGAAAGGAAAGTTACTCTCAAACAAAGTACTTGGAGTTAAACCAGTACAATGAATTAACCAAGAACTAGATCAAATGAGGGTTTTTATATGGAGCCTTAAGTTCGAAAGTGTACTTCAAGGAACTATTGAAGTTTCAATCAAGCTGTAGTTCCCTAATCAAGCACAGTCTTTAAACAATTTAGTTGATCAGTTCTAATTTCTTAAGCCTTTATCTTGAATTTTGTGGAATAGCCCAATTTTAGCTTGTGGCCAATTTCAGAATTTTATTCTCATGAATTGACAACACAGAGTGGTTTGGCATTAGTTAGTTACTATTGTATAATGACTGTAAATCTAGAGAATGGGTTGATGAAATAGAATGACTCAAGAACATTTATTCATTTATACCAGTAAAACAACCTTGAACATAGTACAATCACTTAAACAAATTACAATCACTTAAACAAAGTACAACAAAATTTAACAAAATACGACAAATCAAACAAAGTAAAAATAATTTTTAAAAGTTCAGTGCATGCAACAAAAACATTAAAACAGATACAAGCAACATAACAAAGTGAAATACATCAAACAAAGTATGAAAAATTAAACAAAATAAAAACAGTTTAAACAAAGTACACAATAATCAAAACAGCAACTAATTAAGCAAAGTACAAACTCAGCAAAGTACAACAATTTAATAAAATACAACAAATTAAACAAACAACAATGGCATTTAGCAATAAAAGTACTTGAACAAAGTTAGCTAGACAGCATTATGCTAGCATAAAGGAAAACGAACACTTGTTTACAAATGGCTCTGAGTCTAGGAGACAGACAGTCATTAGACAGAACTTATCACTCCAGTGTTATACAGTACTCACTACAAGTACTGTAATTAGTACAGCAGTCTTCTCGTCAGAGACGGATGTTTCTTTAGACATTGTAGGAAGTCTTTTAATTGCATCTGGCAGCTGAGAATCATTCTCTTCGAACAAGGTTACTTCCTTCAGTTTTTCTATCATAACGTCTGTTACATAGCGAGCAGTTTCTCGGTTAGAAATGGAGAATCTTGATTGGTTGCATTAAAAGTTTGTTGTGCAATCAGTGACATTTCAAACTGAGCATTCCGTAACTATTGAAATAACTAGAGTTGCTTCATCTGTGGGATAGTTACATATAGTTAGCAAGACACAGATGTAAAACAGTGTTTAATTGGACAAAAATAAGGGTGATACCTGTGTTTGCAAACTTTCACTGCCGGGATTATATGAAAATAGTGAAATATCACCGGTATGAAACAGAGGTTATGAAATATCTGAAGGAATTAACCTCTTTGGGAAGAGAATACTGAAATGTCTTGCTTTGAAAATGTCTCAAACTTTTACAGTTCGTCTCATAGAGTTTACACTACATTGTTGCTGTTTGAATGGGTTCATAGAGTGAATTATCTGGTGCAGTGAAAATCCAATTATACCTTATAATTTTCATACAATATGAGGTATAATGACACCAAACTTAATGTATATAGTTATTAGTATGTAAACTGTCTTGCTGTGAAATTGGATTTAGTTTTTAGGGTTGGTTTTGTTAATTTTGCTTTTGCTCTGACATTATGTTTTAATTTGATATTAAATATTTTGAAAAATGGTAGACACACAATGTGATAGGAAACCAGTTTTGCTTGGAAAATGTTTTCTTTTTCAAAATATTTAATAACTTTTCTATACGTTGGGTTCTGAATTGAATAAGTTTCTACGACAGGTATTCAATGTATTGGATGGAATAGTTTAAAAAAATAATAAATGAGTTATTATGATGTGAAATCATTCACTTTGGTATTGAGCCAAATGTATATGAATTATTATGATATAATGTTCTGCTTTGAAATTGCGTTTTCTTGTAGAGTTGTTAAATTTCTCAGTACAGTGGCTTCAGAATTGAGTTAGCTTACTTGTTAATTCAATCAAATTAATGTTTCTAAAGAATATGAGTTATTGCAATATAAAATATCAAGGTTTGAAATTGGATTTTCTTGTTGAATAAGTTTTATAACTTTATTGATGGAGTGGTTGCTAAATTGAGTTATGTCATACAATAGGAAATTATATTGGAAGCAAAACAAGTTCTTAAAATGTGTTGTTATTGTAATAAAAACTCCTGTTCTCTGAAACTGAATTCATAAAATGTATATGATCATTGCAATATGAAAAGGTTTGCTTTGACATTACAGGTTTACTTGCAGTCAATTCAATGAAACACTATTTTTCTGTCTATGAACTGAGTTAATGTCAGAATAACAATTCATTGTACTAGATATTGACCTATGAGATCAAGTTTGAATTAAGTTCTTCTTTTGAAATAATTGAATTATTTAAAATAGAATTCTTTATCACCTACGTACATAGAATCTCTTCACAAATGGGTTAATGTGTATGAATTGGTGTATTATGATATACCCTTTATTGAAATTATTTTTAATTTATACACTTAATTTCATAGACATATCGTCCCCCAAGTTTCAAAATTAAATTATCTCTTTCATTGGAAATTCACTATCTGTAAGTATATATTTCTCATACATGTAACTAGATTCTAAATAGAGAAGTCATTATCAACTTAATTCAAAATAATCATGAAAATAAATGTACAATTCAATTACTCTGATATTAAACTTTGAATATTAAAAATATTTGTCAAAGTTCTTCAATTATTGATCAAAATGCTATAATGGGAGCTATTTGCCAAATGATATGCATCTTCAGCCCTTTGAAACTCTATTTCAAACGCAATGTGGCACTTTTATGCAGATGAATTATTCTTTGAAAGCCCTTTATGTAAACATAATTTGGCACTTTATGCAAGGAAAGTATTCTGCTGTAATCGGAAAACTACTTCAAAGAGATATGCAATATTTTGATTAGGTCAGCACTTTTGCCATGTCTTTGAAGTCTCAATAATTCTAGTTAATCAACAATCAGCAGGTAGATTTCCACCTGAGTTGCCTGTTATGTGGGTTATCTGATCTACTAAACCGCTTAGTCAGCAGTTTTAACAAAACATAACCCTATACTGTACACCCATGATAGCCTTTGTTTCTTACTTCATGGGACTGTGTTTGGAGTCCAAACCATTTGTAACGTCTCACCACAGATCAAATAATATATGTCTTTTTATTAACCCTTTACCTCCTAACTCAGGGGTTTGTGAATGTCATGTATACATACCCATTGTTGGCCTTGGACTGAATCTTGCAATAATTCCTTTGTTAAAGGGTTTGGATCATCCATTTCAGCCACTGAGAAAGGTTTTGGAACTAATCAAATATTGAATTTCATAAACATTCCTCCCATTTACTTTCATTCAACCTGGTTCCTCGTGTCATTTCATGAAATTTTGTATGCGCAATTGCTTCTATAAATATGTAATGAAAATAGAGGATGTCAGTTTGTTTTGGCTTGATAAGAAATAGAAAGCTCATAATAAAATGATTGACTCAATGATCGTAGCTGTCAGGTTTCAGTTTGTCAAACTCAATATTTGAAATAAACAGTCTGTTCTTTTTTAGTAACAGATCAACTGGTTAATTCATTAGATGATAATGTTGTTTTCATAGACCGGTTCTATGTCAGTTCATAGCTTCCTTTATTGGTGGTTTCATTTATATTTTAGTATATTGTATGTATATCATCCATTATAACTAGATATTCATTTCCACTGTCGTTTTGGACCCCACCTCTCTTTAAAACATCAGTAATTGATTATCTGTTATGTGTTTTGATCAACTCGTCGTATGATAAAATAAAAAAAAAAAACATGAAAAATTCCATTCCACTGATTCTAAACTTTAGAATTTGTATTTCTTTTACAAGCCTTCAAATTGAGTGGGAAGTTTCTTTTGAACATCAGTATATTAGACTCTGGGCAGAAATAAGATAATACTGACATACAAACTTGAAATATTCCACAATATTTTCTTTTTCTGTTAAATCATCAAAAAAGGACCAATGATGTATCACCCTTACAAGTCACCAGACACATTGAAGATACAGAAAAAGCTCAGCCCTGAAACATGAAGCTCCTTGGCCTACAGGAACATCTCTCCAATGACGAGACATTAAGAAGATGAAAGGGTTTTCCTGTTCACTGGAGATTGAATACTCCCAAAATGAACCTGAATTGATTTAACGAACTGCCGAAAAATCAATTTTAATTCCGAAAGCTGTTGATTTTGTAATCTTTTTCCAGATCTTCTTGTTGAATACCTACAGTTCAAAGGGAAGACGCCCAATATAAAATATCGGCTGGACTGTCTCTGTATTGATTGGGTTTAAAACCTTGGATTATTTCTTTAATAATCAAGGAGTTTTTTGACAATCCTTATCTTACATTTTCTTTGAAGTTAAATTGTTATCAAGTATGGTAAATGCTGATTTGAATATTTGAACGGACTATTTTTGAATGAAATTGACATCTTTATCTGAATGTGGAATAGCAGTGATTTTCCAGCAAGTGTGGTTAGTTTCAGTTGGCATAGTGATATTGACAAGATGTCACTGGGAGGAATTTCATGTTCTTGATTTATGTTAACTGCAATGTATCCATTTCCAATAATGTGCTGTTAGCTTTATCAGATTTTCTTCCCGGGCTCTAGGATCATGGTGGCAGAAGGCAGAGGATGGGAAATGATTGTCTGAGGACCCAGCGTTTGATTTTGTTGTTGTGGCAGTAGTCTATGATTAAAATTCTGAAAAAAGTATTTAATAACAACAAAAAGATATATAAATATATATAAATATATATAAAATCTGAAAATTCCATTTCTCAAAGTCTTTCTTTTCTCTTTTTAATGAAATGATGATATTTTATAATTAAATATTCTATTAAATAATTGTTTATCAGTGTAAGATTTTTACATCAAGAGATCAAGGAATTTTCAAAGGGGAAATTTCGCATATTGTAAAGGAGAGGGGGCATCTAGATGGTGTGTCGATTTTACATGCAACAGTTTTGAAAGAAGGGTGTTGAACTGAATCTACAATTGATTTATTCAGCATAAGTTTTATATTCTTAAAAATGTAATGAAATAGTTATATCATATATATGACTGCACTGATATATATATATATATATATATATATATGTATCTGATTTTGTGTGGATATCATGGGATGTCAGCGGTCAATTCCAGAATAGTCCTGTAAACTGGCCATTCTGAATGATTTGGCCTAAATTGAGGATGTTGCTGTTTAAAAATGATACAATGAAACTTACAAAAAAAAAATCCATTTACAATACATCAACATCACTTCACCTGCTAGATGGTCCAGTTTTAAACTCTCCCTACAAGGTAATATAGGACAAAATTATCTATCAAAATAATGATTGGTCACGTTGTGTACAGATGCAATGTCACTAGTCCTAGTGATGATGAAAACTCCTCTTACAATTAGTCAGTCCATTATGCTTGATTTATGCACAGCTCTTCACCTCAAGTCCAGCTCTAGGACTAGCCTTTGTCAAAGTCCCCATAAACTTCATTCTTTTCATTTAATCTTTTGCATCAATGTTAGTTTCATGACAAGCAAGTCAATCTTCTACAAATATTAAAAATCTGAATAGACTGAATGTCTTTTTCAATGAGGACTATAAAACTTTAATTTTGTAGAAAACTGACTGAGTTGTCCCCCACTTTAATCTAAACCAATATAAAATGCATGCACCTGTACAGAGAGTTTATTTTCCCTGAAGTTTTTGACATTTGCATTCACCTGGAATTTCTTTTCAAAATTTTTGGCAATAAATAATATTTCAGAACATATCAGCTTGTTTAACAGATATCAATAATTCGTCTTTTTTTACCTCGATAAAATAACTTTAAAAGAAAGATTAGATTTAAAAATTGTTATTCATGATAATTAAATGGTTGTCTGTTCATCATTTGATGTAAAAGTTTTAAATGTTGTTGAGAGTCCATAAACCAGTCTAGCCTATGACTAAGACCACAGTTACAGGATTACATTACTAAACACACTGCACAGAGCTTTCAGTTAGTTATACTGACACTTGCAACATTTTATAGTACTTTACAGTATTGAATATTTAGAAGGATTCTTTGAATTTGGACTCTGTATTGTAGGAAAAGCTAATGTGATTTATATCATCTAATTTGTTCTGTTAGAGAGGTATTCTAGAAGTTGCTATTATAGAGGGGACAAGGATAATTACCGATAATCAACTTCTTTATTCAGCAATGCGACATCTCGATATAGATCCTTATATCTTCAGGGATTGAGAAACATCGGGAAAATTTTACTGTTGCTACAAAGGGGAATGGCCAATTTAAAATTACAAAAATGACTAAAAGAACTAAAAATGGTCAATTGTCAAAGATGTCTTTCCCAATCCCTGTACCTTTATACTGTTATCAAGATATGTTAATAATGGTTTAATGATCTATACCAAAACATCACCATAGATGAATACAGAAGTTGATCATCCATTAATAATTGTAATGAAAGTCATAGGACTATATATTACATTAAAAAAGTCCCATTAACATTTGAATTTCCTAACTCCTGGAATAATGCTTTTAAACAACTGCCATGTCATTGATGTAGATGGAATGAAAGAAAATAATGATTAAGGGACTGTTAGTCAGTCTATGATGTTATTGCAGGAAGGGTTGCATTGAAGTCCATTTGTTTCCTGGTTGGTCTGTTTGAGAAGAGATCCATTAGTCATCTAGTACAACACATCAATGTTTACACACAGTTTCACTTCTCTATAGGTCACGGCTGTCATGTGTTCAGCAGAAAATGTGAGATATATTTATCTATCTCATGAATTTTCTGGTTTTTATGGCATTATGTAAAGCAAAATTCTTTTGAAAAGTATGTTTGGTGTTTATCTTGAATTTTGTTTTTTTTTGAAACGGAAAAAGGGTTTTGTAATGATTTCTTGTTTAAAAAAAAAATTAAAATGAGGGTTTATTTGACTTTGAATGACTGCATGGACACATAATAGATTTAATTTGTAAACAAAGTTTTTATCCCTATCTGTGAGTCCTGGAAAACGCTATGATAGCATGTTTTTAACAAATGGCCAGTTCTTGAATATCCCATTTGTTAACTTGCTATTCTTGTAAATTGGTTAATCAGAATGGTTTGTTTTCATTGATTTTTCAGTCAAAGCTCTTAAAAGAAACTGCATTCTGTGATGTCCAATGGAATTATTGTTCATATTACCTCAAACTTAATATCACAATTCTATCTCTCTCCATGTGTTAACAATTTCTCAACATCCCAAGAAAGCACTTTAAATATAGCTCAGAAGTCATAGAACTATGTAATACAGTATTTATGACATAGCACAAGATGATAGTTCTAAAACTGGAAGCAAGCCATGTTATTACAGTTGGCCGCACCAGAAGCATACCATCGATATCTCTCAGGTGTTCCTGGCAATGGGAGGCAGATCGGTAAAGAACGGTAAAGAACGGTAAAGACCTTGGTCTGCGCTTCCTGCAAATGTCAAAGAGTAAGATAGGAATGTTAGGTGGACAGAAGGATACAGTGAAGTGAAGGAGATACACTTGTTGCCAGCCCTGTAGGCTGAGAACCTCTCTATGTGGAAGGTTTGATCAGAAGTAGTGTTAAAGGGAGAATTCTATCGAGCTATTTTTGTGGAAACGAAATTCGAGAGTACATTCCTGTTGATATTCATTATTATACATACTTATTGCACTGACGAGTTGAACATATTACTGAGGGTGATATTTTTATGACTTAATGTTTCACAACTTAATAAAGAAAACTGCACATATGTTGAAAAAACAAAACATTGAGACTGAAGCCATTCATCCTCACTGCAGGTGGGGAAAACATACATAAGGCCGAACAGCATATTGTTTATTAGTTATATGACACGTTAAGTGTTGCTATGTGAATATCCTATCAGTGTATATCTTTTATTCTATAAAATTAAGTACAATATAGTCTGTGTTTTTTTTCACGTAATGCCAAAAAACAAGATAGCGGATTTTGTTGAAATGACGGTCCCTTCAAAGGGAGGGTTCTATCGAGATATTTTTTGGAAACGCAATTCGATGTGACGTTCCTATTTATACATAGTTATTTATAGTTTAAAAGATTAATCATATATGAATACCCTAACAAATTTGGTTTTAAGAAAAAGAACCTTGATAGAACCTTCCCTTTTAAATGAGACTCGAAGAACATTCCAATACTGACTTTAAGACACGACAAATTTGGAACTTAAAAGTAAATATGAAACAGACTCTGAAATTTAAAAAAAGTCCTTTCTTTCATATTAATAAACAAAATTTAAATTAGATAAAATTGACGGTATAAAGGGTTAACAGTATATTTCTGATAGACATACTAAAGGAAGGTTTCAAATTGATGGATTACAGTCATCAGGTGTATAAATTCTAGCTGTACTGGCAGTTTCCTGATACACCCAAGCCTCTATTGGAAGGGAGCTTCTATAAAGGAAAGTCATCAATTACGTGTATGTTTGATAGAAGCAAGGCGTCCATTAGGCGAGATGAAAGTGGTCTGGTGTGCTGGTTTGTGCTGTGTCGGCACTTATTGATATAGACGATCAACCTTTGTGCCGGCACAATCCAGATCTTTCAAGTTGTTGCGAACTTTCTGGATAATGAGGAAGTGAAGAAAGAATCTAGATTGTATAGGAACTCACGGTCAGACAATATCGAGGAGTGAATGGTGAAGTGATCCCATGATTGTTGTCGTGTGAGTGAGGATTGTAATGGTTTGTTTATTGTAATGATAAATTGGTTTTAGAGTCTGAACTTTGGGCTGAATTCATGGGCACGTGATGATTATAATAGATGATGATAATGATAATCATGGCTGTGATGAAGAGTTTGTATGATAGAGAGTGTCCAGATTTGATGACTTCTTGGGCAAGTGATGATAATAATGGATGATAATAATGATAATCATAATTGCAATGACGAGTTTGTATGATAGAGATTGTCTAGATTCGATGACTTCTTGGGCAAGTGATGATTATAATGGATGATGATAATGATAATAATGGTTGTGATGAAGAGTTTGTATGATAGAGAGTGTCTAGATTCGATGACTTCTTGGGCAAGTGATGATTATAATGGATGATGATAATGATAATAATGGTTGTGATGATGAATTTATGACAGAATATTATATTATGAGCAGATTTACAAAAATCCATATATATTTATTAAAATATTAAGACTCAAACTTAATGTTGAATGATGTGATAAATTGGGTCCACTCTACCGCTTGCTGTATTATGACGTCATACCATTGTTATATCAATGCCATTGTGACATCATATCGTCACAACTGTCATAACCCTCGATTGTACCAAGGAAACACCGGTATATATATAAATATATCTGATAAGTGACTACTCATTGTATGAAATATACATTAATATCTATATAGAATTACTATTGTGATGAGGTTTATAATATGTATGAAGTGAGAACCAGGCTTCTAACTTTTACCTTGTAAAACACTTGTAAACCACCTTTACTGTGCCATGTGTATATTCTATTGATATAGAAATACACAGACAAACTGTTACAAACAACTATTACTGTGAAATGAACATCTACATTGAAAAGTATTACATTGAAGTAGACATGAAGAGCACTGTGAAATAGACCAGTATAGGGGAATATTACATTGAAATAGACCAGTATAGGGGAATATTACATTGAAATAGACCAGTATAGGGGAATATTACATTGAAATAGACCAGTATAGGGGAATATTACATTGAAATAGACCCGTATAGGGGAATATTACATTGAAATAGACGAACACTATTCTGGGGAACACAGATCTAAAAGCAACCTGTCTCGAGGGTATCACATTCATTGATTCAGTCAACCGTGACTTAACACACAATAATTCCAGTCAGTCTGACTGTCAAATTGTCAGTGAAACTAAATTCCCTCTTATTTATGTCTAAAAAGTGGACATTTCAGCTGCTGGTAAAAGACATTATGAAAAATATATGCTCCAAGACCCTATTAGTTCTGTGGTTATAAATACAGAATATGCACAGATGTGTGAAATTGCTTATAAAGAATGCATCTTATTGGAGCTTATCTTGCCTGCAACTACTTCTCAGAAAATGAAATTTCATTTTTGATTGTGTCTGACATCAGTTTAACTTGAGGCATCGTTGAAATAATGACAGCCATATGATATTCTCCTGAAGAAAAGTAGAATTTCTGCAATTGTTTTATTTTTATCTCATTTTGGAATGAAAGAAGATTGTAAAGTTCATTTGGTTCGCAAATGCTTGAGGCATTCCATGTTTGTATTTGTAGCACATCATACTTTTTAGCTCATCAGACCTAATAGAAATTTGATAAATATCTCTTTTGATCTTAATCCTTTGATAATAAAATCATGCAAATGCCAATTACTCTTTTTGAATATATATATAAGAATGCATCATAGAGTATGTATATTTGAATAAAACTAATCTCATTAGAAATGTGATAAATATCTCTTTTGATCTTAATCCTTTGATGATAAAATCATGCAAATGCCAATGACTCTTTTTCAAGAATGCATCATAGAGTATGTATATTTGAATAAAACTAATCTCATGTATGCAATATTTAATATTTTAAGATACCAACAGATAGTAAACATTTCATTTTGATCATCAAAGTCATGTATACATATTCTATAAAACTCATGAATTGAAAATGATCAGAAATGTTGACATAGAAAATAAACAGTGATTTTTACAAAATTACCATATGTTTATATCTTCAATAGATGAAACAATTTGAAGAAGTTTATCATTATCATTAATTATCTTTATCATTCTTCACCCTGCCATATGAGATTTTTATGCAGATCAAGGTGCAGATATTAATAACCTTTTTTCAAATTTGAAGATGCATATGATGACACATAAAAGTAGTTGTATGACAAGAAAGCAATAGAAATAGCTTTGAACACAATCTTCATTATATGACTTCCTTCTCTGAAACAAAGTTTCTACAATATGTTCTGTCTGTTGCAGGTGTGTCAGATCATTGTTGAACAAGGAGCCAAGATCAACGAGATCGACAACGACGGACGCACGGCTCTCATCCATGCAGCCCAAGAAGGTCACGCCCCTGTGGTAGCCTGTCTCCTTGACCACCATGCCCACATTGATCATCGGTCACACGACGGCAAGACCTCACTCAGAGTTGCAGCCCTCGAGGGTCATCGGGAGGTACTGGAGCTTCTGGTGGTTGAAGGTGCAAACATCAACTACAAGGATGCGGATGGACGGTCCACAGTGTATGTTCTGGCCCTGGAGAACCAGTATCACATGGCGGAGTATCTCCTGAGTGTGGGGGCGGATGTGGAGAGTATAGATCTGGAGGGGAGGACAGCGCTCCATGTTGCAGCATGGCAAGGACACTTTGAGATGTCAGAGCTACTCATTAAGCATGGAGCTGATGTGAATGCTGTGGACAATGATCAGAGAACATCCCTTCAGTCTGCTGCTTGGCAGGGACATGAGAAGGTGGTGAAACTACTCCTGGAGAAAGGAGCGTCTGTGGATCACACCTGCAACCAGGGGGCCACAGCTCTGTGTATTGCAGCCCAGGAGGGCCATGAGGAAGTAGTCAGGGTGCTGCTCAAGTACCATGCAAACCCAAACCATGCTGACCAGTTTGGCAGGACTCCTATCCGTGTTGCTATGAAGAGTGGACATACCTCAGTGTGTAAGATTCTAGAGGACTTTGGTGCGATGCCAGTGAACGGCACAAAGAGCAGAAGCTCTTCATCCACGTCGAGCAATGAGACGAGACCACTGACCACCAACCCTCCCAAAGGAGGGGCAGCTTCAGGTCATCCTCACCTCCAGCACAGCTCACCCTCTGATTCACCCGAGTCCACCTTTGATCGGAGGAAGTCATACCACTCCAACAACTCCTCCAAATCTTCCAGTAATCTCACTTCCTCCACCAACCAGAGCTCCCAGAGTGGGAATATAGTCAAAGCTGACGGTGAGTGTTTGACCTTCACCCAGCAACTCCAGCAGTGCTCCATGGGCAAGAATCGTTCTCGTCCTATATCGCGTGTTCTCTCTCCAGTGAGTGAACCACAATCCCCAGTGCAATCCCCACCCACCTCACCCATGGGTGACATCCCACAATTCCCTGTTTCGGGACCTGTCTCACCATCTATGGAACATAATATGAACTTCCTGAACCCCTCTCCTGTGAAATGTGCTAGCTCCAAACAGGAGAAGATCTCGGCAACAATTAACATTATAACCAATCCAAATGCAGAGATCATGAACACATGTGATGAGCCGGTATGGCAGCTGAACCCTGCACACTTCCAGAACGTCAAGCGGAATCTCCTTCAACGTGGCAAGGGTCCTGACTCGCCCACCAAGATGGTGATGGGACAAAGCGCACTCCATCTTCGATCTCCGGAGATGAGGCGCAAGAGGAATGGAATCGTGACCAATCCGAACATCACAAAGAGCCCAGCTGCGGTGTCCAATCACGACACACCGAAGAGTCCAGGAGTGAACGGACACGGCACGTACACGAAGCACACCGAGGTGAAGGAAGCAGTCAGTCCCGTGCACACCAATGGATTCTCCAGTATGCAGTCTGCTCCATCCAGTAAGAAGGGGGCTAAGAGACCCAATGGTCTGCCCCTCAAGAAAGAAACCCCCCTGTAAGGTATGCTTTGCCTGTTTGCTTTGAAACTGATATCAACATCTAGCATTTGGCTTCTAAGATTTCAAATATATCAAATCAGGTGTACAAATGGTTAATATCGTTTTGTGTCCAAATTAGTTACAAATAAATTTGAGTTTATTAGTATATTGACTCATCAGGGAATTTTTTTATTATCAAATTGTCAGCTGCAGAATTTAACTAAAGAGATTTTATGTCATAATTTATTAAAATTCTTTCCCTAATCTAAATTGATTAATTCAAGATATTGTTAAATTAATACTGACTGGTGTCATATCAACCTTTGTTAACAAACAATAAATCCTTTTGAAGTGAATCATAAATTAATTGCCAAAATCATAAAGACATTTATTTTGTCAAAATGGATTAAAAACATTATTTTCTTTCTGAAGTTAAAAACTTGAGTCATTACCAAATTGCTCTTTTGTCATGTTGCAGTGTGTCATGGCAAAATTCGTTGCAAACTTACTTTATAATGTCTTGTCATTGCCAATTTGCAACAACATTTCTCATGTCAAAATTTAAAATAATTATTGCACCTTTTGATCTATGAGTTGTTTAAAACTTGTATTCCTTGAAAAAATAGCTGTACATCTTTCTCTTAAATTGAAATTGTCTTTTGAATAATTGTTGTTCTGTTAACTTTTCTCTGCTTTAATTGTTCTTCTTCATCATGTATTTATCATCATATTTCATCAAAATAAAAATCCAAAATACCCACCGCAGCTCTTGACAATTCAATTTGTTCAATTTCAGTTAATTTCAAAATTGATTGACAGGTTTGAAATCAACATAAAGATGTTCATGTCAGTTTCTGCCTGACCCATATATATCCCATCCTCACTTGGTGTGTATTGTGCTTATATCAATGCAGTCTATGTTGCTATTTATCTATATTGTCTATGTCAATATTTTGTACTAGGGCTTGCGGTGCATGCTGTTTTGTACTTGACGACATGCGTTATTGATGGCTCTTTCTTTAGGAAGTGAAAGTCATAAGAGAAAATATATATTTCTATCTGTTTATGATACTAATAATTATTTCTTTGAGAGGCATTTTAGAAGTTGTGAGGACAAAGAAAAATCAAGATATATATGGATAGTGTATTTCTTTATTGCAAAAAAGAAGTACACTACCCATATATCTTGTTTTAACTTATAGTTGTTTGTCATTAAATGCTATAAAAATATAACAAAAACATATCTGTTTTCATTCACAACATCTAAACTGGAAATTGAAGTCAGAATAGACATTAAACAGCTTATGAAATATCATTTCTGATGTTTGCTGAAAAATCTGTGATCTGACAAATTTTTTTCTTGAAGTTTTGTGTTATGTTTTTATGACCTTTCTATTCATTTCTTCATCACATATAAATGTCCACATATTTTAAGAACATATCTGAAATGAAAACATTTAAGGAAAATATGAACGATACTTTGAAACCTAAAAAATTTAAAAGAAGTTAAAATTAGACACTAATCAATAAACGTTCACATTGTTAGCAAAATAAAACTTACAAGAAAGATGATGGTAAAACAGTATTTTGCAATGCGTTTCATAAATATATAAAACATCTTTAAAACTTTTGTAAACATGTTCAATCATTCAGGACATGAACCAAGAAGTGAAAAACCTCTCTTACATAAATAACTACAGCAAAATTTTCATAGGGAATATTAATTTAATTATGTTTCCTTGGAAACTGGCGACATATAGTCTTGAGGGAGAATAAATTGATTAATAACCGATGCGGCCTGATTTTGCAATAAGCTAAAAGATTAGCAAATGTGACAAATGGCCCGTTGCTCCAATAAAAAGGTCCAATATTTGCAGAGAAATATAATTGGTGAGGGAACTCCCATAGCCAGGAATCTATTGATTCTTAATTCATTTCTCGGATGATAACCTCTTATCAAATGCATGATGAAATGTAAAATGCACTTTCAGCAAAAATGCGTGTATTGATTTTGCGTAAACCTCCTGAGATATGAATACTACAGTAAATTATTAAATATATTACCAGGGATTTTGTTTTTGCAAAGAGAACTAATCATTGAATGAGTTGACTATGATTAAGCAGTAATCATTGAATGAGATGTAAGAAGTTTTAAGAAAGCAAGTATTAATTTTATTTTATGATTTACAACGGTTATACAAATATTCCTTAATACATTACCTTAATCAAGACCTTTAAATTGTTTTCAGTATAAATAGCAGAATAACTATGTTTAATTTGATTCAAAGGTGAGGTGAAAGGACATATAAATCATTGTCCCTGCCGTGACAGCATGGAATGGGGGGGGTGGGGGGGGAGGTGAAGGGGAAGGAAGGGGAGGTGAAGGGGGAGGAGGGGGAGGTGAAGGGGGAGGAGGGGGAGGTGAAGGGGGTGAAGGGGGAGGTGAAGGGGGAGGTGAAGGGGGAGTGCACTTTCATAAGGAATTTTGAAAAATGACCATTGAAACCATTATTATCCCACCAATATGTTATATTTTGGGATACAGTCGTTGCCCCGTCAGTCCGTCCAACCGTCCATAATCATTTCGTTTCCGGAGCAGAACTTGAAAACTGTTCATGCTATCTTTCCGAAACTTCCCATGTGTATTACCCTACTAATAATGTGGTGCCTTTTGATATTTTCAGATTTTTTTTCCGTTTCCTTAGAATCGTGTTGGATTTGGACTTTGTTCAGAGATAGATCTGCTTCCTAAGCTGAACTCCAAAACCCTTCATCATATCTGAAACTCAGCATGTGTACTACCCTCTTACTGAAGTAGGGTAATAGATATACAATTATCTGTCAAAGATGTGTTTTACAAATTATGTGGGACCGGTGGGATATGTCATCTTCTGATGACTCTTGTTTAAACAGTGGTGCACCTCCAACCCCCCCCCTCTTTTTGCAAGAGAGTGGGTGCAAGAGAGTAGCACCTAATACAATTACTCATTACGACATTCAGAATCAAGAAAAAATTGTATCCCCCCATCCCCGCCGAGACCCCCACCGAGAGCAGTTTTGGAGTTCTATAAAAGTGCATTCTTTTCTCAGAAGCCGCCACTACCCACCCCAGCAACCTGCTGTTGCCCCGAATATCTTCCAACCTGGTGATCATCACATTATTATGCAGACACCATTGAATCATCCTGTCTCAGAGTATAACATATACGTTCCCGCAACTTTCATACCCAGGGTGGAAGGCCAGCTCATAACTTTGCGAGGTGACGTATGGTCCAGTCAATCAAATAATTTCTCGCCATGGATTGCGATAAATTTTTTACCAATCACAGAGAGCTTTTCAAAATGTTGTTGGCTTTTGCACTTCCAGAAAATACCGACTTCCTTAGATAAGCGAGCTGAAATTGTTTTTCCCATCAAATTGTCTCAGACGTAGCCTATGGAATGGGATACGCAGGTCATAGAAGAAGGTGTGGTAAACTTTTGATGACTCGCTTTTGAGAGATCATTATGATTTCCGCAGTGATCCACCACAAAGAACGCAGGCCACTGCCATCTTAATTCTGCGGACTCGCCTTTCAAATGATGTCATTGGTTCTCTATTTTTAGATTTTCCTCGATCACATGTCACATCGCGAAGGTCTGAGCTGGCTTTGCACCCAGGTTATGAAAGTGGTGGGAGTGTATACGTTAAACCCTGAGATAGGATGCCATTGAATTTGATGCCTGTTGACTTTGGTGACTTTGACCATATGTTCAAGGTGACACTTGTCGAGTCAACACAGTATCTCATGAATCATAGCAGGCAATATCTTCACATTTGTTAATAGTCTAGTTATATTGGCTTTGATGAACTGGGCCTTATTTTTAAGGTCACCATCTTTTTAACGTGATATCTCATGACCATTTGCACAAAATTTTTAAAAAATACTGTGAATCAATTTGGTTGATATTCATATATTGTTGTTCATATATATGTTTTATATATCATGACATTTGAGTACCGGTAAATTCACAGAGTTAGTAACACATTTCTAATCTACCAGGTATATGGTAATATCCATTTTCTGTGTTCTTTAGCAGATTCCCCTCAAGTGCTATTGTCATTGTCATGGAAACCAATCTAAAAAGCCAGGTTATTGAAACAGGCTAAGAAGACTTTGATTGTAGGGATTTCCTGGAGGGAAGAAAGTGTTATTATACATTCGATGTGCATTTTCTTTTGAACTGAAGCTTAAATAACTCTTTTGATCTATGATAACCCTGATATCTAAACCCAAACCTCAAAAACATTGCAAATAAGAAGTTGTACATCCTAAGAACTTGTAAAAGAACCTGTTTTCACCAATAAATTAGGAAAGTAGAGGGAAAAAACAGAACGGGAAACCGGGCCGTAAGCTTTATTTGACATTTCAAGATATTTGAAAGAAGAAATATGGTTAAATCGATCTTTCTAACCATTTGGAGAGAAATGTCTCTAGTCAAGAGGATATATCAGTGTCTCTTTAGTTGGTTTCATTTAATAAATCAATCAAATGAGGAAAGTTTCATTTTAGAACAAAATAATTGACAAATGTTACAATAATATCAAAGGAAATAAACAAAATAATTGACCGTAATATGTAACAATAGCAGCAAACAATAATCCGTATCAAGAGATACAATACTTGGGAAATAAACTATTTAAAACTGGTTCTATTTAGGCAAATGGTGCGAAACATTAAGAAATTAATGATTATTTAACTCTAAGATATTGACGTAATGTTGTTCTGTAATATGACGAATTTAAAGAGTACTTTTGGATTAGAAGCTATAAATGAATAGAAAAACCATATAGTAATCAATGATTATTTTGTCAACTGACTCCGAAACATGTAACATTATTTTTCTGGCTGTTTTGTGGATATCTGCCTGGGTTGATGGCGGCTCTCTCCTCCCTTCAATTTGTACCTAACTGCCGTTGGTACCGCCTCGGTATCCTTAGTGGATCTTCATGTTGCTATCCCATAACAAACCATAATTTACACAGGTCGTCGACCGCCGCCTTCTCATCTCATAATAATTTGTTTACCAACATATCTTATAAATCTTTAACAAAAGTAATATGTAAGATCAATATGCTTTGAAAGAAAATATATATGAAGTCATTAAAAATTAAATGAAAAAAGTAACTTCCTTATTTATAAACTAAGAACAATAAAACAATAAGAACAATAACGAAAAATTGTTTCATCTTTAAATCATATATGTAGATAAATCAATAAGGTTTGTTAAAATATAAACAAATATCGAAGTAACCTAAACTAAAGGAATCTTAATAAATTATACACAGAGAACACTGTTCATCAAAAGATTTAGAAAGGAAAATCAATTGTATTTCTTATTGAAATCAGTGAACCATGAAGAGACAAATGATTACATTTAGACCTTAGTGAGGTAAAATTATCTGTGGCACTGACATGAATAGAAAAGTGTCCAAAGACACAAGAATTCTTACAGTTTAATCATCGTTTATTTCTTGTGAGATTGATTTAACCTGATTGATGTTAAAATGAAAGAAGCGCTTTATAATTAATGAGAAACACTAATGAAATAGAAAATTGAATTTCCCGAAATTCAGAGAAAAGAGATTTAAATTATTGTTAATGTTTTATACGGTGACATTAATTGGAACAATTTTTAGCAAGGTCATCAAAATAATCTGAAGGAAAGACAAAGCAGAAGTATCTTCATGGTGATTTGAAATATGTGAGCTTTAAAGTAATGAGAAGAAACTAAGAGAGTGATCATTTCTAAATATGTTTGCACTTGAAATTTTATTTATTTCCTCTCAATACCACTGGTCATTATTTTGTTGAATTTTTGGTGATGTTATTCTTCTGCATAATTACACTTTATCAGTGAGTCATATCTTTAACAAAGTATAAATTTGAGTTTGGTGCTTAAAATATTTTAAAATGGCATCATTTATGATTATCAATTTAAAACTATAGAAAGTATGAATGTATGGATTTGTTATGTGGAGGCACACTTGCATATGCATGCAGAAAGAGATTTCACAATGTATATATACTACCGGGTATATGTACTTATGTGTGGATCTATGTTTTTAAATATAAATGCAAATGTTTGATACTGTTTGGATGGATGTTGTACAGTGTACATATACCCGGGATATATATATATATATATATATATATATATATGCCACTATGTAGATATTGTCCATTATGCATTCAAGACACTGTGTGGACAGATGCTGTAAAGTGTGCATGCATATGTATGACACTGTGTGGACAGACACTGTCAAGTGTCCTTGCATATGTATGACATGGTGTTGACAGACACTGTAAAGTGTGCATGCATATGGATAACACTGTGTGGACAGACACTGTCAAGTGTCCTTGCAAATGTATGACATGGTGTTGACAGACACTGTAAAGTGTGCATGCATATGTATGACACTGTGTGGACAGACGCTGTCAAGTGTCCTTGCATATGTATGACTCTGTGTGGACAAATGATGTACCGGTAAAGTGTGCATGCATATGTATGACATGGTGTTGACAGACACTGTAAAGTGTGCATGCATATGTATGACACTGTGTGGACAGACACTGTCAAGTGTCCTTGCATATGTATGACACTGTGTGGACAGATGATGTAAAGTTTCCATGCATATGTATGACACTGTATAGACAGATGCTGTAATGTGAACATGCATAATGACACTGTAGACATATACTTTCCAGTTTGCATGCATATGTATGACACTGGGTTGGCAGATATGGTCCAGTATGCATGTATATGTATGACACTGTGTGGACAGATGTATACAGTCTGCATGCATATCTATGACACTGTATGGGCAGATATGGTATCAGTGTACATGCATATGTTTGATGCTAGGTGGAGGGTGTACATATGACATTGTGTGGATAGGTGTTGTTCAGTGTATAGGTGTATCGATGCTAAGTGTGGATAAATGTATGGTATCTAATACAATGTGCAAATTAGTCTATTGTTATGTTCTATTAAAACATTGCAGAATGTTTTGCAGAATAATACTGTAAGATGTCATACTTCCAGATATTGTGTAGTGCTGATAGAAATATTTCAAGTTTTGCAGTAATTGATAGAATTAACCATCTTCTGTATTAGATAGATTAGAAAGATTTTAATTTAATTTGCCTGATATAAATAATAATAATGAATTAGAGAATGGTTATATTTATAGATTTGATCTTTTTGACATTATTCTTGGTATTGAAAATAATTATTAACATGAATAGGATATTTTAATTCCGTTCAAAATAATATTTATTTCTAATTAAAAAAATTCTTGTTTCAGACGGCCGTGATGTCACACAGAGTTCTTAGAAGGAGGATGGGTTTATCCTCAAGTTTTGAAATCTTTTCTAGACAATGGATGGATTTTGGATGGAGTTGCAATGAAAAGAGACAGCTGTATTTGTGATATTGTTATTTCCGATTGTTTTTCACTTTACAGAAACACAATGTATGTTCATTCATGAATAATGACCATGGATATGCCATGTTTGTTGGCTGTAAAGTTTCTGCTGAGAATTAGTAGCAGAACTTTGACATGTATTATAGAAGAATATTTGTTTGCTTTCATCTTTCATCATACTCTGTGCAATTTTGGTCACAAATAAAATCAAAACCATCATTATATCATATTTTGTGTAGCCTGTCATACAGGACATTGTAAATGGAAGTCAAGATTAAAATTTTAAGATTTTAAAATTTGAATTTAAAGAATACTTGTTAATGGATAATTTTATCTCATTGGATGTGAATTTGTGAAAATAAATGTAAAAATTATCAAATTTATGTAAAATATGCCACTGTTTGTTTAAATTGATATTTTGACCAGTTGGTCTGGAATGATGCATAATATAGGTATATGTACAAGTATATATGCTGAAGTTGTGACATGTTTGTTAGATTTTATTAAAAATCAAATTTATTTGTTGTTAAAAGTAGTATTTATCATTAGAGACATAAATACACAAATGGAATATGCATAAAGTTTAGATTTTAAGATGATTGGTGTTATTTTATGAACGCTTCCTTGACTTGTAGTCAAGTCTGATGGCTGCCATTATACCATCAGGAGTAGTCTCCCTTGAGGTACCAGCATGCATTGTAATTTATACAATTTCTAATTTTGGAAATTTGTACTGTTATAAATCAAGTTGTGATTAGACAATAGTGCTAAAATTGAAATTCAAATATTGTAATGCTTTCCTGAATATCTGTATATGTACAGATTGTTCAATTTTTAAATCTGATCATTTTCAAAATTATGATGCTTTTGCGGAACTGAATAGTACGAGTTCATAACAAATAACATAAATGTTATTTGTTTTGAATGTGCCATAGTTAATCATGTCTTTGAATTGACACCATAAATCATTGGAAATTGACATGATTTTAATGTAAATGAAAACTCCAAGTATACTCTAGATGTGATATGTGCACTAGTCATGATGCAAGTTATTGTAACAAGAATATATTGCTGAAAGTGCAATTAATGTACATTATCATATATATCTGTTGCACAATGAACAATATTTTCAAACTTTTTGCCTTGGAAATTTGCTTTTGTGAAAAAATCTGAAATCAAAGTTGTAACACAATGTACAAACTGGTATTCTCATTTTGTCTGGTAATTAACATGCATTGAAATAAATATGAAGAAAATGTTTCATAAGTTTGGACAAGTAATTTAAGATGAAATTTGATGTTATTGTTGGAGCTTAAGCGACTTGTAATATGTATTCTCATTAAGATGATTCAGAATGAAAGTAGTAAGGAAATATTTTTATTAAAATATGCATTTCTCTGAAATTAAAATTGTATTTTATTCTCTTTTTGTCAGGTATTCATTTATAAATGCAAGTTGTAATGAGTTATTTTTTTGTAAAATTTGATGGAGAATATTTGTAGAAAGCAGATTTGTTTCTGAATGGGAGTGACAAACTGGATATTGAAATACCCAGCCAACAGAATTGAGTGAGATTATGTACATGTTAATAGCTCTATGTATATGCTTACAGCTACTGTTGATGTAGAATAATGTGTAACTGTGTTGCATTGCAATGTGTTTAAAATTCAGATCTTAAATCATTACATATTAGACCTGAATTTCAATCAGATTGCGTATATCCATGTCTCAAACAATGTATACATAACACATGGAGCCCCTGGCCCTTCAACCTGTATATCGTAAGTGAAGACAGTAGAAGCTTTAAGCAATGCATTTTGGTTGTACAGTATAAACCACCGGACTTGATTTGTTGCAACTCATGAGTTGCATGGTTTCTGTTCAGTATTATGTGTACGTGTGTACGCTGTGTACACACATGTGTTTTGTGTCAACTGTGTGTTCCTCTCCGAACACCGCGTTATGTCAGTGTACAGTAAAGCATGCAAGTGCCAATAAACCTATTTGATAACTTACACCTTGTTTGTCTTGCCTCTGTGAATCTTTACGAGCAGACCAGTGGACAGTGTCAGATCCAAGTCCAGACTATTACAAAGACTAATCATTCTCCTTTTATACATTCTCTTCCCACAGAGCTTCAGCAGTCTGATTAAAATTAACACTGTTCGGAGGGAAAAAATCTGCAAAATAGTTCTTGTGGGGATGCGAAATGGTTCTATATTCCTCACCACACAGTAGGATGACAGCTGAGCGTGTGTTCATTACCAGTTTAGTGCAGATAAAACCCAGTCACATAGCTGATCAATCACATTATATATACCGTATATAGTTTTTAAACAGTCCCTTTTTCGAAAGCATTCAGATTCATTACTCATGTTACGGAAACAGACGAAAGGGTAGCGGTTTGGAGTTATCTGCCCCTAGCTGCCATCAGAAACCATAAAATAAAGGGACTGGACTCAGCCACAGGCGGGATTATTTGATACCCTGGCTAGAACAAGATGGCGTCTGGGAAAAATTCAAATGTTGCGATTTTGTTTCTCTTATAACTCATTTAATATTAAAACAGTTCCTTTGTTACCAGGATGTATGAATTAAAGATATGACAAAGTTTCATGTGATGTATTGTAAATATTACATGGTGTTTCCAGTGTTGACTTTTTGCAATCACAGCTGGGCTTCAAGTCGGGTTAATTACACATCTGGCCTAGGCACACATAGTTGATGATAATCTACTGCCGAGTCCAGTCCCTTTATTTTATGGTCTCTGCTGCCACCGAAACTTTTCTTGTAGGTCTTTTGATTGGTTAACTTAAATGCATCAGAACATGCGAGCATACATGCGTCATCAAATTGTTTGAGGAGGAAACTTCCCAACGATATGAGTTTGTATCCTGGTAGATGCACTATTTTGCAACTTTTATTCTTTAGAAAACAGTATATTTTGATCAGACGGCTCTCTTCAGATTTCTGATTGTAACCTCTGAGTGCTAAATTCTCGGCTAGAAATGGAAAATCCTGATTGGTTGCATTTTTTTTAAAACAGACATATGCATGTAGGATTAACGTTATATTGTTTAATGTGTTTTCCAGAAAAGTGCTATTTGAATTAGTGAAAACAATTGAACACAAACATGCTGATAAAAACATGAGACCAAATTAGAGATAAAAACTGAAAATACATGAAGTTCATTTGTAGTGTATATAGCCTTACGGCATGTCAAAATGAAGCTCATCCAATCATCTTGCTTGTTTCATAAACAAATCTAACATTGCATTCAACGTATTTATAGGAGGTTATTGAATAAGTATGGTACCCCATACATTTAATACCGTACAGGTAGCTCCTAATACCGTACGCCATGTCCTGTAATACCGTACGCTACATTATGCTTCAACAATGTCTTAGCCAAAGCATCCAAAGTCAGCTACAAACGGTTATAGTTGTTTTTAGATACAGATAATCATATTGCATTACTTAGACAATATCATTTCTCAATTTCTTAATCACTAACGACCAATGCATGTTCTACTTTCACTGCCTGAACGTATTTCCGACTACCACCATGTAAGCTGAATGACAAGTTTGTATATGCTCAATACATGTACAATTTCAATGTTATATGATGGAACAACTAAGAAGTTGACAATAGACTTTTTTTAAAAAGAAAAATATTTCACGAAATAATAAAGAAAAAGTTCACATTATCGAGACACTAGCTGGTCAAGATACAATAATTTGCAGAGTGTACTAGTATTTATCAATACGCTACGTAGGCCTACGGAATTTATTTCTAGTGTCATCTTTCAAAATAAATATTCTAGGCCTACTGGTGAATTTATTTGTTCTGTTAATTTAACATTAATAAACTGTATAATCTTTATAGTATATGTTCTTTTGTTGTCAATTGAAAAATCGTCATTGGACAATGTATTATCTGTGAAAGGCAATGCCGTATGTAGGCTAAGTAATTCATTCGCTTATGAAGTTCGTTCAGATAAATATTTTCAATAGGCCTAATGTAATGATTCATAGTAATTTGTTCTGTTATCCTTTTCTTATCAATTCAACATTAAATTCATAATGCATTATCCCACATTTTGCTTTTATAATTTTTGTTGATAAGATCTCAAACCTGCGTCCCGGCGTCGCCAATCCTCCATGCACCATGTATCTTCGCTGCTACCAAGTGTCATTTGTCATATTTTTAACATAATTAAGCTGGATCATCGATGACATTTATTTTCCACTCCATGTTTTATTTTATTTTTTAACAAAAATATAAAACACATATCATTAGTCATAAAATTTTATTTTGAAAAACGTAAAATGTAGAAAAAGTAAAAACGTGTGGCTGTCATCCTGTTACCGATCGATTCAGATGTATGAATCATTATTATAAAGACGAACATGCGTTGAAATTTCATAATATAATTAAAAATATTACCTGTACTTTAATTAAACACGTTTTCAAATAATTATGATAACAATACTACATCGTCTTTAACGTTCACATACGTTTCAATTAAAATGATGAGAGGTGTACGATATTAGGAGATCATCTGTTCTAAAGGTGAAAATTGGTCATGTAATATCGTACATTTATGAAGTATTAATTTAAATAAATTTCGACAAAGTTATTAACAATTTGGCCTTTGATACATTAATTTGAATATCAGTAAAACAATTATTTTCAATTTTCATAATTTTGAATTATGTCGACATTTTATAAACTGCCTGCAACCACGAAAGTATGGGGGGACTTGATTTGCCAGCCGGGCTATCGCCCGGGTCGCCCGCAACCCGGTTGTGAAGCGGCGACGCACTTGATTCAGGCGGGCGGGTGTTCAATATCGCTCGCCGGGGTAGCCCGGTTGGCCCGGTTTCAAATGAGCGGGCTATCGCGGGCGATAATGGCGGCATACGGACCAAACTCGTTTTTGCAATTTTGAAAATATCGTATATCTTTCACTCTAAACATTTACAATACAATTATTTATAAGAGTAATGAAGGGAAAGACTAATGTAGCAAAATTTTCTAGCAGAAGTAATACTATTGTTCTTTGTTGTCGAGATATCGTTGTCATTGTCGCAAACACTTTAGAAAAGTTCGATTATTAGTTGCAGGGCAACTAAGTTGGCTCTGATGGTTGCCATAACAATAACCCGAATCAACTTGATTTGGTTCGTCTGCTCGGATCACCCGGATAGCCCGGTCACGTGACCGGGTTATAGCGGGCTATGCCCGGGATAGTGCAAATCAAGTGCCCCCTATGTCAGCCGCTGAACAGCCCGAACTCGGCTGGGAACCCCCATGGAAGATCATTGGTCAACATATGCGACAGTATCCAATCAGTTGCGTCTAACTCATCAGCGTTCTAAATATGGAATGTGGTTATAAATAGAATTAGGCACCCCCTGAATCGAATGCAACCAAGAAGCTTAGAACGGAAGCGTAGCTGTAGCGAGAAGTGAACCGTCGGTGGAAATCTCAAAGTGTACGGTATTAGAAGACTGTACGGTATTTGCCGTCCCGACTCTAGCAGACATCGGCGAAGAAGAAACGGTAAGTCGTCAACAATCATATAATCCTTTGTTTTGTTAACGTTGTTCATGTAATGTACATACTTCCGAATTTATATTCCTTTATTGATACAACTTTACACCGACAGCAATCAAAACATCTCACACCATGTTTTTTTTAACTAACAAATAACTTACTTTACAAGTTTGGTGAGTAGGCTAATTACTTGGACTGGTACTGAAATCTATCAACATGACATGGTATCCAAAACATGCTATAAGTACTAAAGTAATAAATAAAAACAGTCAAACGAATATTTACGTGTTTAAATATCACTTTATGATATATTTTTTAATCCTCCTACGAATTCACCTCCTACGAATTCACGACTCCTACGAATTCTCCACTCATACGAACTGGTCTGGCCTACGAAATCACCGCATCCCGCGAACACACGGATATAGCAAACGAATTTATAAGTCCCTTCAAAAGCCCTAGCTATGATTGAAATATTACGTGTATAGCGAACCACAGATATACCGAACTAAATTCTTTGGTCCCTTGGAGTTCGTTATATCCGTGTTCTACTGTAGTGGTTGTAAGATGATAGTTCATTGCATACAAACCTGGTATGATATGTGGTAACGTTTCTCGACGCTAGGGTAGTTTGCTAGAAGCCAGAATTATGGCTGAAACATACAATCCGAAGTGAGTAACCTCTGTTGGAAGAGAAAGCTTTTTATGCTGATTAAGGACAATTTGATAACCCCTCGGAATTGACAGAAATCAAGCAAAATCAGCATGAATATAGATTCGTGCTACTTACATGTAGGCCTACATTTGTTATTGCTCCGAATGCCTGTCACGTCGAATACATTGCTAATGACATGAAACACTGATTGAATATTTAGAATGCGGTCAGAGTATGTACTATGCATTTCGAATGCATATGATGCAGCATTCTGGCTGCACTGCGTCGCATTCAGGAAAAACTGACGTGAATGGATGTTGCTTGCCGTATCGTGGTTCACCCGAATGCAATCAGCATGCTGTAAAGAATGTTGTTCGAATGCTGAAAGAATATTAAGAATGCACTTCGAAAATTTCCAGAAGTTTGTTTTATTACGAAACCATTCTGGCTTATTCACACATTAGTTCGTAACGTTAAGACGGACAAAAGCAAATAATCTCTGGTGTGAAACGTTTTATTGACACACAACTGAACGATTATAATTGATTCAAAGACTACACATAGACGTTCTCGAATATGAGTGAATACAATGTTCAAATGCATTTTGAATGCTGTATCCTTACTTATTCAAGATATATTCGTAATATTCGAGTAACATCGAACGAACAGCCAGAAATTTGAAAATACTCTACGAATAACCTGGAACATAAAAGTTATCCCGACGGCAGTCCGACTCAGTCTTCCTCTGGTGTAGCTGATGTGATTGAAAACGTGCGTCTCAATGTACGATAATGAGATCATGCAGTTATAATAATAATAATATTCACCAAGGCTCGAGACAAAGTAAAATTATTTCACTCGGGACGCTCGTTAGATATCCTATAATTATAATATGCACTCCCTGAAGAGAATACAACTGACCCTTAATTAAGGTTAAAATTCAGACTATACTATCGTATCGTACCAGGTACCCAATTTACTGCTGGGTGGCGAGAGGCACACTTCGAACTAAGTCACTTACCCGGGATGACATCACAAGTCTCTCAACGCATGTCTTCTTTATCACGTAGTTAAGAAGGTCATCCACCCATGCAACGAGCGGCGTCGATTGTTGCATCGATCGACTGATCGACACCCTAGGCCTACTTCCCACAGAGTGACAGAGGTTACTGCCTTCAGATTTCCTATCCTAACCTACATGGCCTGAATTTCAAGGCACCAGCAAAATCCCCTAGCGGACAGAAGGGGAACCTCATAATATATCCCTACCTACAATGTATGTAGGAAGAGAATGGATCCTTCCGGATCCAAACGGTTTCCATCAACTTTTCTCCCGTGCAAGCGCCTCCGGCCACTTCTTGGTAATCGTCGAAACTATTTTAGTCTGATCAAGGTAAAGTACCATGGTACCGTTCCTAAAAACACATTCCCTTGACTGTTGCATTACAATGAAGTGTTACAAACATGGGCTATATGTACGTTTGAAAGGGATTGCTTTTTTAAACGGGACCGGTTTGAAGAAATTGTTTACCTTGTTTCGATGTGGACAATCAATTGTAAATTAAATATCGACCCGAGTTGTAATGAAGGCCGCATGGACAATTTCATAATTACATAATAAACCATTAAGCCACAGAGTCGAAGATGCTATATTATAAACGTTATTCTTATACGTTAATACGTATACGTAAATAAACTTTTCAATAGCTTATTTTGGGCTAAATCACTCTTCCATGCTTGAAACATTTCATTCATTCATTCATTCATTCATTCGTTAATTCATTCATTCATTCACTCATTCATAATAAACACAAGGCCTCCGACAATACTGTAAGATGTACTATGAAAATACAATTATTAAGTGACCGCATTTTCATACAATAAATGCGCTGTAGCACGTTCTTGCATATTATGTATTCTCAAATTTAATGGATAAAACATCTCATAACACGACCCGATAAGCCGTATCCGTA
Organism: Gibbula magus; assembly: GCA_936450465.1. Classification (NCBI taxonomy): domain Eukaryota; kingdom Metazoa; phylum Mollusca; class Gastropoda; order Trochida; family Trochidae; genus Gibbula; species Gibbula magus. The sequence continues at coordinate 27,734,125 of OW388294.1, forward strand.
GAAAACGGCTATCCGTATTCGGAGAAAATCCTAAAAATGCAAAGCGACAGTAGTGTGGAACTCTTCAGTGTGAGAGGAAGATTTTTTAGATCTCATGCGATTTTGAGATTTCAGAAACCACGATGGTTGACCATTTCATCATTGTACCATATTTAAAACTCTACTTGTTTAGGTATCGCAACATCAGTCAGATCACATTAAAATGGCCGCTCGATGGGAAACGGACTCTCGTGGCTTAAACGAGCCATGTACATTCTTTTAAGAAATCTTTGTATTAATTTAGGAGTAATACTTAGCCAATGGTAACACTTATTTATTATTTTGGGAGTACTTTATTTAACGTTCCTGTAAATAAACACCTCATCAAGTCATGCCAACAGGGGCCGGTAGTGCTTAGATATAGCGTTAGATATACATATGTCTATGTACTCTATTCTTTTACTATATAAAATGATAGGGTAATGTCTATATATGTCTTTCTAACGCTATTTCAAGCGATATACGTTTGGTCTTACCATCATGTTTGAAGTTTGAACGAACTGACATTGGAGGAATTGGTCTACCAATCAGGCCAGATTGAGGTCATACACTAACAGTGCAACGTAAGCTCAAACGTATTTAAAAAAAATAGAAATATACATCACCACGGATTAAATTACAAATAACATTATGTGAGACAGATCTCATCAGGTCTTTGTTCTGTGATCCTATTTGAGATTTTACTGCTGCTTCAAAAATTACACTAACCTCCCTTACGTTGACAATTGCGAATCTCGGCTATTTAAAGCCGCGTACGATACACAAATTACACAATACCAAATAAATGTACCAAAACAGGTATCATTTAATGAAAAAAAGTGGCCGTTTCTGTTTTCAATGTTTATAAATGAATTTGCTTTGATTATTCAAAGTATTGGTTCTCATGGCGTCCAGTTACACCGTTATAAATTAAAAAAAAATTTAATGGATTTTTGCTGACGATATGATTTTATTTTCGACAAGTGTTATTGGAATACAGCGGCAAGTAAATGAATTAGAACATTATTGTAAACAATCAAAGACTGAAATATACATGTACACAAGAATGAACCATATCAATGTCACTTTCAAAGAAATGTTTAACAATAGAATGTTTAAATCATACGAGAATATTATCGGAGTTCGTTGAATATAAGGACATTCCGAAATTTGCAAGTTTCAGGTGCTAATCCCACGATATAGCAATTGGGACAGGAATATGTCATAATATAGCAACATAAAATAGAATTTGTAACTTGTGTATTTGTGTGAAAGACCAATATAATTTTATTTTAATTTCCCCTTGTATATTGACCTGAAACCAAATAACATTCCTAAATTATTACTATTTACATCCAAATAGACTGAAAATCTCATTGATGTTAAAAAAACGCAATACTATTGTTATTTTCAAATTATCAACTTTCAACTATTAAGGAATGCTACTTAGAAATACCAAGGTATGCTATGGTATGAATAATATGGTGTGGTATGATATAGTATGATTTGATATGGTGTGAAATGTTACTGTTCAATATGTTTGAAATGATAATTTATGATGATGTGATCCTATTAAGTTGTTTTTATGCTTGCATCTGTATCGTTTTGTTCGCTTTGTACTATAGACATGTAACCTTTAAGTATTGAATAAAGATTGATGTATATGGAAATAAACATCAATACTATATTTGCAACATTACCGGTGTTTTCTGGTATGTTAGACAGTTCTAACCAGTTCTTGTGTTGCGTTACTATTTGAGATTTTACTGCTGCTTCAAAAGCCGAAATTACCAGAGTAACCTCCCTTACGTCGACAATTGTAGATCTCGCTTCTAAATTATAAAGAGGTAGGATATTAATCACTAACATTAAAATGTGAATCATTTTGTAGAAAAATGAATTAAGTCATAAAAAAACAGCAAATTACAAGCGCGTTTTTCAGCAACTGGTCCCACCTGTGACACCGGGTCATAACATCAATAACAACTACTCTCTTAAAGGATATTTCACTATTGATATGAAATCAACCATAAAAGATATTCATTCATCCTTCATACATTGGACTCCCAAAGATGTAACTCCATTGTGTTATCATAATAAAGAGCATTTATGAAATCAATACATTTTTGCAAATGCCAAATATCATAGTAAATAAGCACTAAATTGAAATTTAAAAACTATTTTACCATAGGATAATCGATATAACATCAACGTGGTTCATCACCATCGCAACTATGCACTATGTCATCAAAAGAAAACATAAAGCATTATGCTTATATCGTTCTGTATCATACAAAGTGTACTTGGTAGTTAATCATTTAGTGAAATGTTTCTAGAATAATATCCCATTGGGTTCTGTGTTTGAAATAGTGTCAAGCCAAATAGGAGGTCGAAAGTGCAACATTTGTTAGTAACAATGAACTTAACCAAAGGAGAACACCGTTATTCATATAGTTCTTAGTCTAACACCCAGACTGTGGAAAAGTATGTTATGAAATATTGAAAAAAAAGCCTACAAATATTTTATGAAAATCCAATTTTTAATAAAAAAAAAAGGTTATATTTTACGAATACCATTTTCAGAGTCTGAATGTAAGACTATATAGTTTTATGTTTCATTTCTAACAAAGATCTACTCAGTATATTCTGTATACTGAGTAGATTTATCGGAGCGTATACTCTGGATTATCGAGAATGAGAAACATATTCAATGTTTAACACGCAGCCACGAGTGAAATATATTAACTTTTCTACCTCACAAGATGGGATAAACATGGTATTTGTCAAGGAAAAACAGATATTCTATTTATTATATCATTATTTATGCGTTTTATGTTGACATGGAGTGATTTCAACGGTAAATGTGCAGCCTTCGCAAGCTGACAATGACGTCATATCATTGTCCCGATGACGTCACGCGAGTGGAGATAAAGTTTATCGTCACTCAGTAGAGTGGTGATAAAAGTTATCACTACTGTAGCTTGAAAGAGGGTTTATTTCACTGATAGAATTGAGTATATGTCACTCTTAATTATATAATTAATCAGCATAATGTTCACTAGAACCACTCCGCTACTCGATTGATACAACCAAACACGCCGATACAACCAAAACCAAACGAGTCCTATTATGGATACAACCAAACACGTCCTGTTATCGATACAACCAAATCGATAGTCTCAGATTCAAGGCATGTTTATTCACAGAGCATAACATGATCCACACGTATAATCAACAAACGAATTATGTTAGGAATTAATTGCTTACACGCACAGCTGTCATCTGATTAATGTTCTCCATGATGGATGATTTGGATACAGTTGGACGGGGAAGGTTTTCAGAAGACGAAAGTGAAGGTATTGGAGCACTAGATAAACAATGATACAAGTGGGTCTTTATAGGGCATTTAGAAGTGACATACATAAGAACAGAGAGTTTTTCTGGATAACGACTTCTTTAATGTAAAAATACACAACGTCTGGAGTATATGCTCACTCCTTCTTCACATTCCAGAGAGTGAGCATATACTCCGAAACGTCTTGTATTTTCACATCTAGAAATTCTACCTGTTCTTATGATCCAAGTGGTTTATGCAGATATTTGAGAGCTATCACACACGGTATACACTAGAATTTCATGAGAGCAATCGTATATTTAGTATGAAAAATTTTATGTCAAGATCGTACCTGTTTTTAATCCGTAGTTCATTGTCATCAGATATATTTTATTGTATCCATATTTGGCTGTACCAACAACTACCACATTCGACCACATTGACCTCGACAAAACAACAACAGGTCAACAACGTTTTAAAGCTATTTCTACGTTTTCTACCAACATCCCTCTACAAGAAGCCTTAGAAGTACTCCGATCCAAGCTCCAGACCTGCATTGACCAGCTCGACACCAAGTTAACCTGATGAAGGAGCGAGTATGTACTCCGAAACGTCGTGTAATTTCACATTAAAGAAGTTGTTATCCAGAAAATATTCATGTTCTTATGTATACCACTTCTAAATGCCCTTCAAAGACCTATTTCTACATTCACATTCAGTATGCCTCTGGTTAAATTGACACTCTTTCAAAAGCGGAATGCAATTCGGCAATACATGCCATACACTAATTAGAAAGTGAACAAATGTAGCAGTATTACATTTGGGATCACACTTTTCGCAAAAGTACAAATTCTTGTACCTTTGTTAGACGAGTCCCTTACGGCATCAAACGCCAGTTTCCAGAGAAACCAATAGATAAGAGCTATATCACGCCATTCATATCACCACTGATTCGTAATGCAGAATTTATTAAGTGAAAATCCACCATATGCATGGAACTTACGATATATGCTGACAAATATAGGTATCGTGTATCAATTACTTCAACGTGTGAACACAAAAAGTAATGCAATATACTCCAATTGTTTCGCGCTAGGCCTATGTGACAGAATCTACAATGTTAGTAAAATAGTATACCTTTTTCATGCCCTTTTCATACTGTTGTTTTTGTAGGGAACACAGGTAAAATGGTACATTTTGATAACACTATATGCCATATTTCAAATTAGTATACCTTAAGGGACGGATCCAGTGAGGGATTCATATATCTTAGATAACCACATTTTGTTATTTAAATTTCGTTTCTGAATATATAATAATTACCTATTACTTTAGATTCTCGTCTATTTTCGTACTTTTGTTTTGGATTCCTTTATTTCGATTCCGGTTAATTGACATATTGTATAACATCACTAGCCAATCTCTCCAGCCACCGACAGATTTCCTTTAATTAAGATCACGTGCGTAAATCCTAGGAACCAGTCAAAGTCGCTTTGCACACGTCACTCAACCACAGCAATCGAATTTACTTGATAAGATTCTGATCACTTGGGTCGTTAAGTAAGACTGGGCTCTGGCCAGAGATTTTTATTCGCAGGTGGATAGGAGGGAGAAGGTGGAACATTGGAACATAGACATACAGTTTGGAGACCCCATTCGTGAAGTTCATGTGAGTTTATTAACATGTATCTATGACATAAGAGTAGGTCTGCCGTATCTAAATGACATTAGACTTCTTGATTTTGTTTGCTTGATTGTTAACAGTTGTTTTACGTCCATTTTTATAATAATTTTCATTCACGAGGTTATTCATTGATAATATGCAGTTTTACAAATTTCGAATCCCTTCCAATGAAAGATCGAAAATTGAAAGTTTTATATCTAATTTGTTGATTTTTTAAAGGGACAGTAGCACGTTTTTTGCAAACTTTATTTTTTTAAATTTCCCATTTATAATGACAGTTTATGTAATTTATATTTTCTTCAGAGGGTAAACCATCTTATTAAACAAACCAATTATCCGTAGTGGTAATAACGGTGTTGCATATAAAGCAAAAATTGCATGTCGGCCATTTTATTGTGAACACATTTTATTATTTCGAATGACAAAAACGATTCCCATGGCTTTACGGAACCATGTACACTCATTTTTAACTTGATTTTCCGAAGAGAGAAGGGTGTCTAACTATTGGTGACATTAATTTTCAAATACATTTCATCGACCTATTTCAGGGGGAAAAAGTGCTACTGCCCCTTTAATAATGAGATCATAAGGACGTTCCTCTCCTTTTATCAAACGAATTGTTGCAAAACAAACACACACGACATTTCGGAGGATATGTTCCTTCATCTAGTGGAATGACATGATACATTTATGGAGGACATTCATAGCTTGAAGAAAATAAATATTGGCAACTATTCTACCTTTCACCTGTTGCACGAGTAAGCATAAACTGCGAAACGTCGTGCATGGTCACACTAAAGTCAAACTGTTTTCTGATGATCTTATTTTCCATAACAAAACTAACGACATTATTTCATAGAATAAAAAAAACTTTCGTTAATGTATACCCAAATTACGGATGATATACATACATTAACCCAAAAGTTGAAATTTCAAATTTCTTGTATTATGAAGTAACGTTGAAAAGAAGGTTTATATCGTGTGATTGCGATTATTCAATATTCTAATATATCACTATTACAATAGCACATATCTGCGATAGTTTGAATGGGTTGGTGTGTGGCTGGTTAATGTTTAGTTAAAATATCTTTGTTTAATGTAGATAGGGGTAGGAAATGAAATGTACACAAATGACTCATAAACAAATGTTTGAATAATGAGCTAAATTTATTGATTTTCACATAGAATAAATCTGATATGTCGATAAACAGTTGTGTTTTATCAAATTTAATTTTTGCAGAATTTAAAAAAAAACTTTAATTTAAAAAATAATTAAAAAAACAGGTCGAAGTATTCTTTGACTGATGACAAAACGTCTGCACTATATTGTAGCTGTATAGTACGTAAAACTTCAAATATTTGATATTAAACGTTATACATACGAGAAAACCAACCGAGATCTGTACTTTATTTTGTCCTTCAGTTTATACGCGTCAAAGTTAATTCAAAATACGAAATTCGAGACGGTAGCCAATAGCTTCAGTGATCGATTTTATAAAGCAAATGAAGGGAGGTCACCGAGAGAGAGAGAGAGCTTGAGTTTCGTCCCTAGGTAATTGTAATGTCAGCCTTACAGCAACAGTCACTTCATTGAACAAATAGGGGCATCATCGAAAGTAGGTGTAATTTGGCAAATAAGGAGAAATAAATACAAAATCAATATGATTGTCAATAAGTCAATATCATGATAGAAGTAGTAACAAATGAAGCGTAGCAAGTAAATGTCACTCTTACCTGACATAGCAACACGATCAACATGCAGTCAACGTGCATTTATGTCATGGTCTTTATGTTCACATATTTATGGGAGAAATATTTTCTTAATACATTCAATTATCTTGAATATATTTAAAACAATGAAAAGGACGTTGATTATCAAATGAAGCAACGCATTTACTCTTTATTTGCAAGTAACACCACAGCAAAATGTAAACTTCAAATTCCGTAAAAAATCAATTATAAGGAAATTGATATTGTATAAAAATACCATTTCCATTCGAATCGAAGAAATCAAAAGGCTGAAATAGAAACACCTTTCTTCCATTAAATGTGTCCATGTGCAAATATAATTTAATTTGGATTTCGTTTGGTCGTCAATTACACAATTATATAACTTCAACTGCAGTGACAAAAGGTTACCCATTATCAATATGTACAATAATCATACTCAAACGTATCATGTGGACGTCAGGTCACGGGGTACAAGTTTTCCAACTTTGGAAAGATAAACGTGTTAAATGAAAAAAATAGCTGCACTACTGTGTCATTCAAATTGTACATTTGACAATGGACATGTATTTATGTCATCGTGAAACAAGCTTTGAAAATATTTAATAATTTAGGAATAACGCTGACAAATGGAAACATTCTATGAAGTACAAGATTGAAATGCTCACTTTTGTAAATTCAGTTTAGATAAGTTTATTATAGTATAATAATACATTAGAGACAATTCACTAGTAATGTAATGACATGTGAATATCACAAGCTAAATCACTAACCTTTTATAATAATAATAATAAAATGATATATCATAAAAGGTCGTTTAGTATTCCTATATTTATCCAGGATACACTATGTATCATACAGGTCAGTATTTATTTTATATAAATTGCTATATCCAAGCAAATCCAAAACCTCTATATGCTTACAAACCTCAGAAGGCAGTCGCAATTTTAAGAACAAAGATGTTGATTAACCATTAATGTGCGTCATATGAAAACCACCAACTCTCTCAATGTATGATAAGGTATAATGATCCATACCGACACGTCACCATAGTTACATAAAGCAGTTGATCATCCATATATTCTTGTCTTCTTTACCATCTTATAGAATGTAATTTAAAACAGTTACCGTATTGTGTTTCAGAATCTTACTTCATCTTATATTAAACTCAAGGAAAACATACAATTGTAGAGGGACCACGGTAGGCCAGACGAGGATGGACAGAAAGATTTAACTCTAGTTCATGGAACGTCTACTGGATGAATTTAAGTTTCGTCAATAAAAGTCGTTCTTAACTACGATCTTTGAAGGAGGCACAATCTTGTGATTCTAAAGGACTCATCCTTATTTTTATCGTCATTGTAAGTCCAACAAGTGAAGGTTCACATCAACAAAACGACTAACTCTTTATCAACCACCGAACCCCCTAGAGGCGTACATGATTTTATCGATGAAACTTTTGATAAAGTGCATGTCCAAACCATCAACTCAATTCCTGAGCAATGGACGAACCAACAAGAGATGGTCCACTTCGTCCGCAAGACTCCATAATACTCCTGCTCCTATCGACAATCTGTATCCTGACAATCGGAGCTAACCTCGTCGTTCTTGTCACCATCGGGTGCACCCGGAAGTTGCATTCCGTGTCGTCTGCTCTCGTCGTCAACATGGCGCTGTGTGACCTTGGTGTTGGGATTGCAGCCATGCCTCTCGTCCTCACAGGGATGATGAATGGAAGATGGCAATATTCGAAGGTAGAGTCGTAGATGTTTGTGTTGTTTCGTAATGTTTCCTTCTGATTCCTTGGCTTGCGTGGTCATTGGATATGTACCTCAAAATGTATGACTGTACGAATTTGAGGTTCTGGTACACTATTGTCCATTATGGCACAACTCAAAGGTACGTTTTATGAAATAAGGTTACATGCTAGGAAATGCTATATGCGTTGTAGAGCTATAAATTTTATGTATACATGTGGAAAAAAGTTAAGCAACCCCACGTTGTTTTCACCAGCAAAGTTTGTCTGATAAGACAGAAGGCAGTGTACCGGTAAAATAAACAAAAACCCCGAGACAACCGAATGACAATAGATCTTATTACCATCTTCCTGGAGGTCCTTTAGGTGATTTTGAAATGCATCTTTACTGAATTAATTTTAGAAGTACCGAATATACGTCTTCTTACACATACAATACATATAGAAAAAATATGACACAAATCCATCATATATGGGCTTACGAGACACTGCTACGTGAAAACATTGGCAGATTAATTAGCATCTAATATTGCGCGATTTGTTGCGGAATGAGTCATGCTTAATTCGATTCGTCTGAGCGCTTCGGAGTCCAATATCATCCACATATTCACGGACTGAAGTAACATGTTATTCTCCTGGGTGAAATAACACTTTTAATCTTATGACATCATTGAAACAATTGGATGACGTCATAACGTGATGGCGGTAAAGAAAGGCGATCATGCATGATCAATTCATGAAATTGACGCCATTTACAAACTACGCATAATTTGAATGAGAAGATGTTCTATGGATAGTCAACTTCTTTATTGATATGAGTGCGACGTTTCTAAAATGGTTCTCAAAGAAGATATGCAAATTTTGTTCAATCTAATAAATAGAACATTGACACCAATCGTCGAATACCATGTATATCTCAACTCGTGAAGTAGAAATAATATATTTACACGCGTGGTTACTTCACTCGATGAGATTTACATGGTATTCGACGTGAAATGTCAAATATCCTCTATATATCATGTCGATGCGACGCTCACTTTTATTTACTATTAATACTTTAAAGGAGAATATTTGTAAAGATTTATATTCTGTTATAGTAAAATATACTTTAAAAGACATATTCCCCCGAAAATAATATGGAAAGCCGTGTTTAATTACTAATTACGCGATATAACAACCGCGCCTACTGTTGCCTGTGCGCGTATGCATATTTGCCGGTAGCCTTCGGTGGGTTTAGGCTGTGACGTCAGAGATGCTCTACGGCCCGCTGTGGGTCCTTAGCGCAGTGAAAGGGAAGGCATTAGAGTAGATGAAGAATCGGTTGAATACGTAGAATTCGGGTAGTTTCGGACTTGATATGGTATATTGTGCAGCGTTGGTGTGCAGTAATTCATCAAAGTCTGAACAGAAATTTACATATTTTTAATTTTCAAGTGAAAAGACGGATGAAGCGCGGCGAAAGGTTTGGATAGTGTCAAAGAGGAAAGAGGGACCGAAAACCGTCGGAATCTGTCTCACTATGTTCAGAGCATTTTGATCCGTTATATTAAAACAGTTTTATAAATAAGTGATAGTTAGTCTTAGAGTACTCTTAATTAACAGTCCTTTATAAGGATATAACTTATAACTTATAATGCCTTCTTATGGGATGTGTCATCCTCGGTTACCCAGATTTTTATATATATATGCTCCAGCGGAGAGTAACGGAGCATATATAAAACCCTGGGTACCGCCTAGGATGGGGATGTGTAGGCCTTAAAACTTAGTACACAGTTGTATAATTATTTGTCATTGGCTAATAACTGTATTAGATTAATTTCAATTTAATATGGCCAACGTGGCAGCTCAAATGGCATTGTCAGACACACACAAAATATTTCCAGGTTATAAATCATTTGAAAACTTTAGTAATATTCAACGCTAAAATGATATCTGTCGCTTATATTACACCCCACCACCCCCACTTACTAAATTCTAAATCTTGCCCCAACTTTTGAACCCTTCCTACGTCTATGTTGGAGCCTGTTTTTTTAATATATTTACTAAAAATGCATTTCCACTGATTGTATATGTTCACAATATCATAACAAATGATTATTGCAAAAATAATAAGTTTCAGTGTTCAATCCTTGTGGGTGCTTGGTTTGTGTACTTGTGATAGGAGAACACGTAACTGTCTAGCAACTCAAGTTCAAATAATTACTGTCTGCAAGGCAGAACTATAGTAGAAAGCACACGTAGAAAGTGACTCAAAGTAAAAGCCCCTCCCCCTCCAACTCGGTTAATAGTAAGCCCTGTTTATACGGCAAGCGTTTGCATTTGAGTAAATCATTACACATATGAAAATTTGCTCATATGAGCAAAATTCGCCGTATGGACGCATTGGCACAAATGTATATTTTACTACCGTAAGCAAATTTTCACCTAGTCAGCGACGATTGCATATAGTATTTAACAATTCTAGTAACAGTTCACAGTTCACATTTTAAGAACTAACGACGTCGACCCACAATAATAATTCAAAGTTGTTATAAAAGCAAAGAAGCTTGAACACCTATATGATGTTAATCTCTGTCACGATGTGTTTCAAATGTATCATGCTGATAGTATCGCCTTCCAAAACCAATGGATAATGCTAAATGATGCTAATGAATGGTATCACGATATCGCTAAAATAAGAAAGTCGTGTGGATCAAAATAATTACAGGATTATTTTGAGGATCTCGGAACATGCTTATAGACACCCAGACACGTAAATAACTCCATTGAGCGTCACAGAGCAAATGACAGTATTGTATAAAACACGGAGAAATAATTACGTCGATAATAGGCATCGTAGAATATAAGGAAATTCAATCATATTTATTTGGAATAAAAAAAATCCCTACATACAGCTACATGTACGTAAAGCGACACATTAATGAACTGATGAAGAAGGGGCTTATTACATACATGTCCTGCGTGATTGAACGGGATATTGATTTTATAAAACACAAGTGAGAAATTCTATTTATCATTCAGAATCATTTCTTCAATACGTTCAGTGCAAAATGTACATCTCTGAACATGCCACTGCTATGACACTTCATGGTTTATGACGTCATGGCAGTGTAGTGTCATCAGGGTTTTGATGTCATAGCATTTTTTAGTCATTACTTAATGCTGCAAAAACAATGTGACGTCATGTGGTAGACGCTGACGCATTGGCAACATGTACTGTCAAAATGACATCTCTTGATCTCACACACGCGATATCTCCTGTGGAACACAGTTTTGGGTGATAGATAATTATAAATGGTATATTATACCCACACAACCAGAAGCACTTGCCATCGCCTTTTCGCTGCTCCGATTTACTTTCTTGTAGCGAAAGTAAAAATACTGTCAATACCTTTGCGTATTCAATTTAAAACATAATATTTCTTAGCCAAAGCAAAGAAAGAAACACATTTGTATAATCGTTTAATATTTTTTTCAAGATCTTATCATATGGTTTTATTTCTTTATCACCCGGTACGAGGGACTTACAACCTTGAAAGTCCCTCCAGGAGGTTTTACAGAAACAATAACCCTGTTTGGAGGAATTACAATTCTAAACCCTGATATGTTCCTGAGAGGATGATGTGAAAGCATAGATCTGAAGAAACTATCTTAGACTGATTTTGAAAAAAATCTCAAATATATATTACAATATAAATTCAGACTTTGAAATCTAAGCGATATGCTTTCTGCTGATTGGATTAAACAAGGTCATGTGACCGGTATACATTCTCATAAACACAAGATTGACAGCTGAAAAGATAACATTCATACACTGCGATACTACTTTATCACTGTATCATTGCGCAAATATTACACTGCTATCACATGCTCTTTTCTTGATCAAACTTTTTAAAAACCTTACAACGTGAATTATAATTGTAGTTTGATTGAAAGTTTGATTAAAAATTAAACTCTTGAATCATATTACCAGTGAACTACGTTTTGCACGTGGTGACACATAAGTGATGCGGTATTATTGTGGGCGGAGCTTATTTAATTTAATTGTTTTATCATGTACTGTACACTTTTTGCAGATATTTTTTATATTCAAAAGTTTATTTACTGATAAGAAATTGCTTACATTTCAAAGTGTGAATTTATAAGAATAGATTGAATAATGTGTTTGTTCATTGGCTTATAAACGGTTTGAAAGTTCAAGTTAAACTGTAGTCGACAAGCTCCCGACATTTATACCAGTTTAACTTGCACCTTTCAAACCGTTTATCAGCCAGTGAACAACACATTATGAAATCTATTTCTTAAATGAACCGCAAATGTTTTGACGAACCTGCGTCTCGAAACCGTATTCAGTAAGACCTGTGGTTCGTGCGCTAACGCTTAAGCCACAGGCACCAGACTCTAAGTATATACATCTACGTACTATGCCAGGATTCAAGATGGCGGACAGTGTCATACCTTCTTTAAATGTTACATAAGTAGGTAGATATATTTACGTATATTTAGGGTCTTGCGCCTGTGGCTTAAGCCTATTGCGCCACGTAGGCAGATAGAAGACAATAGTACAAAACTAACTTACACAGATTTCAGAGACTAAGGCTGGGCGCACACTACGTCCGATTTTTATTGCGATGCATCATGCGATGCATCATGCGATGCGTTGCGTTGTGTTGCGTTTTTCCGCGCACACTACACGAGTTAAGGCGGGGTTTACACTACGTCCGGTTTTTTGATGCGATGCGTTAAAAATAATCGCACAAGAACGCAACACGTTATTTTCAATGAGTTGTCATACACTACGTCCGTTTTATTTCATGCGTTGCGATGCGATGCGAATAAAATAGAACCTGTTCTATTTTATTCGCATCGCATTCAAAATCGCATTGGAATTCCCTCTATGACGTCATATTTTCATTATCTGAAAGGGGTATTCCAACCACGTGTAGGCAAAGCAGTCATAAAAAATGAAGCGAAGAGATATCTGTAAATAGAAACGTACATTCAGACTTGTGTACATACATACATACATACAAACATACATAAATCAGATTCTATACATAAAACCTGAACATACACGCATTGTACATGCAACTAAAGTAATTACATGCATCTGTACATACATATACATGTACATACATCATAACATATGGAACTAAAACAATCGCACTTATGATATTCGCATTAAAATCGCATGCAAAACGCGTGTAATGTAAACCCTAAAATCGCATGCGTCAACACAATGCGATTTATTCGGACGTAGTGTAAACCCCGCCTAAGCAAGTGCGAAATATATTGCGTTTTATACAAATTTCATATAATGTGCTATGTTTCTCTAGTGTATTGTAGTCGGATCGGATCGCATTGGTGCATCGGACGTAGTGTGCGCGGTCTATGAAAAATACACTGTCAGCGTTTTTTTTTAACGCATCGCATGACGCATCGCAATAAAAATCGGACATAGTATAAAAAAACAAGGATTTTACGAACGACTCTTTATTTACTACTAATCTTCGATACAAAGCGTCTTTAAAACTTGAAAACGAATAGAGACGATTTTATGGATATACAACTTCTTTATTCTTTGAAGGCGACGTTTCGACATAAGTTCTAATGCTTGACAACGACATAATAACCTATGTCGAAACGTCGCCTTCAAAGAATAAAGAAGTTGTATATCCATAAAATCGTCTCTATTCTTCATCACATCAACTTCTAGAATGCCAATCAAACAAACTTAAAAACGGTTTATAATATAGGGAAACCATTCTACCTAAAACAAATTGGTTAGGTCGCATCCTCGGGTTTTCCCTAACTATCAGGGTCCACAACCTTACCAGATCCTCGGTATCATGGTTTCTCCTTATAGTAACAGTTTTCATTATTTTTGAGAGGACAAAACCCCTATTGTGTCAGAATGTTTATGTTACACATCTTTCTAAACTGCGTTCTTTGGTGACTAATTAAGTACACAAATAACAAAAACACATGTGACCTGAACCAAGTATCCAGACAAGTCGTCAATCTTCAACGTGTGCGTGTGTCTACCGATTTTCACCATTGGTCTCCGCGTAGTCAAAGATTCAAATGTTATTTACTCAGAACTGGCAGTAGGTTTACAAATGAGTGGGGCCACAACGTTTTGCGGGGTAACTCAGTTTGATATTATGTCATTGTTTTGTACTGTCTGGCAACACAGCACTATACGTGAATATGTCACAGCATAACAACGTCATGTCGTGTAGTTGATGATGATGTTGCAACATCTCGAGATCTCAGATCTAACAGAATTGATAGTTACTGTTTTACCAGGATCTTATTGGAATAGTTAATCGTTGTATCAATTCAAGTTTGTCCTTGGTCTTCATGTTTCGAAATATGTACTAAAATATCCAATCTCATTCAAATAAATTCGAACGTAACACTCGTTCATCGATGTGTTTCTGATCTGAGTACTGTAGAGGTCATGTCAGGTGACCTTTCATCCCAGCCAATCAGCAACGAGGCTGGAAATCCATCTGACCGACTTGAGTTGATATACGAAACACCACATTCGATATGGCATTGAATGTGATGTTTGGTATGTCAACTCAAGTCGGTCCTATGGCTTTTTAAGTCTCGTTGCTGATTGGCTAAGTGAAAGGTCACCTGACATAGCCTCTATGGTGCAGTACTCATAAATACGAGTTTCCTGGTGAAAGGTCCCAGGGATGATATAGGTCAGGGTATCAGGACACTCTCCTCTGTGTGACCGAGGATGTGATAACCGCAAGTTAATACCATTTACCCCAAACTACATCGCGTCAAATGTTGAATGTAATTGACTTATTGTGTTGCAAAAGCAGTTGAGCTTAAACCTATTTCCATCAAATACTCATAATGACGTCCGGCCATATAAACCTGACCATTTGTAGAAGCTGTCACAATCAATGCGAGACTGGATTTACACGTAAAATCAATCAGATTGTTACAGCATTGCCTACAATTACACGGGTGGACTCTTCACAGTATCCTGGTTCTTATACAGTCCAACTCTCCAATCATCGACCCGGACCTTCACAAGGCAACTGAACACCAGCCTGTATTTATATGCACCGCGATATCGTATTGGAATAGTTAATCGTTGTATCAATTCATTTGATCTCTGGATGGTTGTATTTCACGCTGAAGTAGTCATTGGTTAACCCAATGTGTCATAAACTTTCTACGTTATCTGGAAATATTTAAAAATTAGTCTCAGTCAGTGATATAAGGATTACTAGGTGCGTTAATTCAAATACAAGGATTAATCCAAGAAAGTATTAGTTAATGTTGTAGTAGCGATTAGATATTTTCTTATCAAGATCTGTAAACCAAAACAGTTTATGCTCGGTGCAACCATTCTGTATCACAAGGGTCAAAGAATGGTCACCAACAAAGAACCAGATATTTTAATCCCCGACTGATAATTCCGACTGAAACAAAGTTACGTCATGTCTCCAGCAGCCAAGGAAGTTCAATTTGCAGTAGGGTAGATGGACTTATGTTATAGGCCTTCGTCCGTCGTCCGTCCATTGGGCGTCGTCCGTACGTTTTACATTTTTGGGCACCAGTAGCGCTACTTCCTCAAAGCTGAAATTTTAAGTGGAGGTACCAAGTACATTGGAGATCAACGTATGATCGTGGTAGTCGTTATCCCTGAAATCTTTAAACGACGTTTCTCCAGAAACCAGTTGACATAGGAAGCAGTCTGATTAAAATCGACGGTTTTCCGAGAAATAAAAATTACAAAATAGTGCATCTTCCGGGATACGAACTCATATTGTTCGGAGGTTTCCTCGTTAAACCGTCTGATAACAGCCCGTACGCTTGCATGTTCTATCGCAATGTCAGTTAACCAATCACAATACCTCCAACAAAACTCCAAACAGCTATCCTTTTGACTGTTCCGAATGCTTTCAAAACGGCGTTTACAAACTATGATGTGATTGGTCAGATATTTGACTGGGCTTCGTCTCTCGGAACACAAGCCTATACGGGATGTTCTTAGACCTTGTGGCGAGGAATCTACAGAACCAGTTCGTATCCCGTAGTTGCATCATTTTGCAAATTTTATTCCTCGGAACAAGGTCGATTTTTCATCAGACTGGGTTTTTCCCCACATGGACACTAAAGTTTGTTCATTTTGTCTTGATCCCTCCTTATATATGGGCATGGCAGGGGGTCCTTAATTCTTTAAATAAGTTCTTTTCATGAACCAGTAGTGCTTGAAGATCAACTACGACCTTTGATGGACGGAGACTGTGATTAGTAAATTTCATCACCCAAATCTAAAAAATAACAGCGAGGCAGGGGCGCAATTTAAGTGGTACACCCCGTCGATTACTATGATCACATTTCCAATGTCATACAATCCGTCTTGATATCACCTTTCAAAGAAGCCCAATTCTAAGCCTGAAGCACCATTTATAAATTAAAGATCAGTTTGTGAAAGAACTGACATGCAATCAGAGCCAAGGATCCGCTTTATACATAATGAGTTGTGTGTTAGTGATGCCTAAAGAGAGGCTTCTATCGTGGTATGTTTTCTGGAACGAACTTCGATTTTCCTGTTACACATATATGTTATTGATACATGATGATTGCACAATCCAGATAAAACATATTACTGTGGGTATTTTTAAAAAATATTTTATATTTGAAAATTTGTTAAAAGTTACGCGTGCGGTTCCAAATTCAAATTTACTCTCTATCAATCAAGTACAATGTATATAAAACATGTGTCTGATTTTTAAACACAGTAGGTTTATTTCCTAAACAGAAACGCCGAATGAAGCCTTAGTTTCAAACATCCACATTTGTTTCTTAAAAGTCATATGACACACTTCCTCGAGTAGTAATCTCTATATCTGTTTCATATCTGTATCGTATCACACCGTGATTTCTAATCTGCAATGGCAGCCATACAAGCATTACAAACTAACTGATCACACAACCCTCTCAATATGGAAATATTGTATTTGACAAATTTCCAGAAACCAATCAAATGGCCTTTTTAGGATACCTTTATCAGACAAACTTCTACAAATCAACTACACACCCTCTCATAGAACAATACACAAATCCTTTATCAGGCAAATTACTACAAACCAACTACATGACCTCTCAAAGCAAAAAAATACATAGAGAATACTAAACAACGTCCCGTTTAATAACATATTTATGAAACGAGTCGATGGTTTTGGTATCTAACGAGCGAAAGCGAGTTAGAAACCAATACCATCCACGAGTTTCATAAATATGTTATTAAACGGCACGGAGTTTAGTATTTTATGTATTACACGCTCTAAATTAATGAAATATGTAATTAAAGTTCACTCTTCATTCATGTAGATGTGCGTAGGGATACATCTCTTACCATGGACGCATAACGCCATGTCACTAAGCACCAAAAATAGACCAAGCAAATATCCGTTAATAACAGTTTCAATTTTGAACAATACAATTTCAAAACACTCATTACATTGTCTTCATGTTGAAACTATAAGAAACTCAAATTGGCGAGTAAACAAAAACATCGTATTTATCTCACTAGATCTTATGAATGATGTCAGGTGATTTTGACGTCATCGGAATGCGACTGTTTTCAAGCGCGATTCAGTAAGGCTAGTTACAGCTGTACGTAACTGCAGTTGCTTTGCCAAAATAGGCTCTGTAACAGATGACAATGATACTGGGGAGTAAAGTTACATACAGTGCTGCAGCTAGTTTTATCTAGCGAAATTGTGGGGATCATTGTTCTTGTTGCCGATGAAGTGAACATTGACGGCACAAATTGCAACAGAAGCGCCGAAAATTGAATTCCGACATTTTAGCAAAAGTTAAAATGTTATTTCAACATTGATAGTTACATTGAAGCATTTTTTATTCATATATCTTGATATGGTATATTCTGTAACAACAGACAGACATAACCAATGCCACCACAACGTGGAAAACTTACGTGTAGACACGAAGCTATTTGTTTACATTCTCAACAATCAAACCCATTCCGCAAAAAAAGGTAAGAAAATATCAAAATGTACCTTTAATAATTACAATGTAGTCGCATTAATACTCAACTGACGATTGTCACAGGATTTGTATGTTCAACGTGAAGTTTATTCCTTGTGAATTTAGAATCTACCAACTAAGGCAACGTTAATTTGCAAGACGACGCCATGTAAATGGCGGACAAATCGCGAGAGCCCTCACGAGATTACATGTCAAGGGAACTAACTCAGAATCAACCACGTGACACTGATTATGATAGAAGCGCCCGTACAAAATAATCATAAGACTTTATGTGATAAAACGTGTCCGTAGAAATCCAGTGCAATCCCAAACGCCATATAAGTCGTGACTAATGAAAAGTAGTTCCGACTGCGATCGCTTTCACGTGCAATGTTTCACAACAGTGTTGAATAACATTTTGATGTTTCACAACAGTAGTATCTTCAACGAGAGATTAATAAAAATCCTTTATCAGTCGCAATTATACATGGCGCACCATTGCCTTTCACAACACAATTTGAAAGAGATACCATGCCAGATCACACACTTTACAGACCCTTCATAAACCAAATCCTTGCACTATCCCCCCCCCCCCCCCCCCCCCCCCCCCCCCATACCACACACAGTCCCATTCATCCATCAAACCACATTCCCCACACACATCCCTAGATCATACACAGCTCTATCAACCAACATCCCCGCACTATTCAACAGATCACACATTTTACAGTCCCTTCATAACCCACATCCCTGCACTTTTCCCCACACACAACACACAATCCCTAGTCTCCACATTCTCACACAATGCCCTTAATCACACACTGTCCCTTGCCCCCCATCAACCCGCACTATGCCTAATATCACACATTGTCCCTTTCCTCAACCAACCCACATTCGCACACAGTGTTCCAAATCGCACATTGTCCCATTCCTCCATCAACTCACATTCCCACACAGTGTCCTATATAACACATGGTCCCATCCCTCCTTCAACCCACATTTCCACACAGCGTCCTAAATAACACTTTGACTCATCCCTCCATCAACCCACATTTCCACACAGTGTCCTAAATAACACTTTGAATCATCCCTCCATCAACCCACATTCCCACACAGTGTCCTAAAACACACTTTGACTCACCCCTCCATCAACCACATTCCCACACAGTGTCCTAAAACACACTTTGACTCACCCCTCCATCAACCAACATTCCCACGCAATGCCCTAAATCACATTTTGTCCCTTTCCTCCATCAACCCACATTCCCCAGACCACACATTGTCCCCTTCCTCCATCCACACACACACTCACACACTGTTTCCCAGATTCCACACAACAATCTCTCTATCAACCACAGCTTCGATACGGAATGCATTCACGGCAATTTACTCTTCACAGACCAATCTAGCTGTCCAGATTCCATCGATCGGTGAGAAATTACCTCTTGCAATAATTTTAGCCTGCTCACTTTTCCAGATCAGTTGTTATTTCCTGTCTCTTATCATATATGAATTGCCACATTTCTGTGAGGTTGTACTTCTGACACGCGTTCCTTACTAAATGTTTCACTGTTCAGATGCCCTGATGACACACTTCCATCTTTCAGTTCGTCCATTTATGATGAAAATGACGTGCCCTGAAAGGTCGGGACTGTTTCCATGGCTTTTAATTTCACCGATCACTCCCTTTGCTGTAAAACAGTTGATATATTTTATTTCGAATCGGTGTTTGAATGATTAACATATGCATCCTGCTAAATAATAATTTCTGAAATTGATATTTTATATTTTATCATAGTTTAATGTTATCGATATGAGCCTCTCCTTTAAAGCATGTCTTGACTACAGCTGTGTATGGTAAGTTCACCTACACTCCTGTGCAGAGTTAAGTACACTGTGTTCGCGAACATTTCGCGAAATCCGGTGTACTTAATTATGCACAGTAGTGTTCATGTGTATCTTATTGCAAATATCGTGTAAGGAGAGCGAGGTGAGTTTGGGTTTAATGTCGCTTTCAGGAGTACCAAATATCATGTTAAATGACGTTCTTTGAAACGTCTGTAAAATAACATCACATACAAAGACAAATTACATTATATTTTCACTGAAATACACAAGTAGGTGAACACACTTTTGGTATGCAGCTGTATTTTACGATTTACACGAAGACACACTCATGCCTAAAGGGACACCAAGTGTATTATTGTAGTCACATATGTCAAAAGTTACCAATGGTGTTACTTAATCAAAAAAATATTGACTGTTGTTCCAACCCTTAGGAAGTAGAGGAAACCCATTATCTAACCAATGTATATAAAAGTATATTGGCATACAGGGGGCTGGATACTTTTATATACATTGTTTACATTGTTTATAATAGTATATTTGGTATTCTCTATTAACTGTGATTATAGTGACAATATTAAGATCATAATGGTCTTAACGCTTTCTGTCACTCGTCAATTTGTCAAACGTAATTTTGAAAACGTATGTGCACCAGACAAAGAGACATATATCGGTTGGTATTGTTCAATGGATCATTTAAATGGTATACTTGAAAATAGGGCGCATGAAGCGGCTTCTCATCATGTATTAAGCAGTTGCTCGATTTTCATAGTAAGCAATACTGAGTCATTGTCAAATATTTGCATTAAATGCAAGTCGAGTGAAGTGATTTGGACGTAAAGCATCACATTTGATAATTTGGCAAGTATCAAAGCTAAATAACTTTTCATGAAAATCACTTAGTGTCCCTTTAAGCAAGTCCTAATAAATAACAATGACCATCTTGTCAGGACAGCACGTGAGACACAAACGTTTAAGAACACTCTATTGTGGAAATCATCGTTATGGCGTTGACCCACTGACATAGAAAGCTAATGAGTTGGCGATTCGAAATGTACATTTAGTGTCAGAGCAACATGATGTTTACGTTATACTGATGTTGTATTAGCAGATGAAAATAACGTGATACACAATGTTACTGAATACCAGAATAGCTTCTGACCGGAAGTCATGTCAAGTGCTTTTATAGCTTTGGAGTAGGATGTATGGTTCATAATATAACATGGCAATACTTGTTAGGAACATTTCTTTCATTTGAGACTTTATTTGGCACAAACAGTTTTGCTCAGACAATTGGCAAAAATCAGACTTTCTCTCGATTACAATAGATAACAATTTATCTTCAAAGAATATACAGCTGTCTGTCATTGTGAAACTTTAATAGCATGCCCGATAAACGTAGTGTATAATATAATAATAATAATATTATTTAAATACCTATCTGTTGACTAGACCCTATATGCCTACCTCCTCTCTAGGTATGCTATGTCAACGTTAACACAGACGAAACTTAAAACAGTAGAGTAGGGGATGCGTAAAATCCCTCTCCAAAGGGCGGTAAGTCTGCATGGTCTCGTGACCTCACCACCGGAAATCTCACTCTCCTCTCAGTTGCAGAGCAAGACAGACGTGTGTGTTTTCGCTCTGCCACTGGGTATTTTTAGCGCTTTTTCGCTACTTTTGCTAACCTGCTACTTCTTATTCATTTAAGAGGTTTTATCAACGTCTTATCAACGTTCGTCGTTAACAGGTTGTTTTAGACAACCTGTTTTATGTAGGTGTTGAGTTAAAGGGGCAGTAGCACGTTTTTTCGCTGAAATAAGTTGATGAAATGTATTTGAAAAATGATGTCACAAATAGTAAAACACCCTTCTCTCTTCAGAAAATCAAGT
Source organism: Gibbula magus (assembly GCA_936450465.1). Classification (NCBI taxonomy): domain Eukaryota; kingdom Metazoa; phylum Mollusca; class Gastropoda; order Trochida; family Trochidae; genus Gibbula; species Gibbula magus. The sequence goes on from OW388294.1 coordinate 27,756,411, forward strand.
TAAAAAATGAGTGTACGTGGTTCCGTAAAGCCATGAGAATCATTTTTGTCATTCAAAATAATAAATTGTGTTTACAATAAAATGGCCGCCATTAAATTTTTGCCTTATACGCAACATCGTTATTACCACTACGGATAATTGGTTTGTGTAATAAGATGTTTTACCCTCTAAAGTAAATATGAATGACATAAACTATCATTATAAATGGGAAATTTGAAAAAATAAAATTTCCAAAAAACGTGCTACTGCCCCTTTAACAAGGGGCCTTGTTGACATGTGCTAGGTGAGCTCTACCTAGCTGGTAGCTGCATGCTTTGCACGTGCAATTCGTGTCTTTTGTTTTCTCTCGCCTTCGTCGGGTGACTGCTTGGTTCGCACGGCCATGGTCGTGCCCTCCTCCAGTCCCTTTGTCTTCTAGATCAGGTGGGTCTTCCGATAGCTCGTCGTCTGCATCGGTTGGCTTTCACCTTCGACTCGACTTGTCTAGACTCGTCAGTGACTCGACTGTCACTCGCCTTCGGCCTTCAGCTCGACTCGCCAGTGACTCGCTTCGCCAGTGACTCGCCTCACCAGTCACTCGCCTTCGGCTTTTCGACTCGACTTGATTCGCCTCGTCTCGCCTGTGACTTTGCTTCACCAGTGTCTCGCCTCGCCAGTATCTCGCCTCGCCTGTCACTCGCCTTCGGCCATTTGCCTCGTTCGCCGGTGTCTAGCCAGTAGTCGAAATTGACTTCGCTCCCTTCGGGTTCGGAGCCTCTGGTATTCAACACTCTCGATAGCCTCCCTCGTCTAGCCTTGTGTGTTCCTCACTTAAGCGTCTCGTCGTCTACGTTTCTGTGAGTTTTACACTCTTGGTGTTTTTGGAGTAATTAGCTATCGGAAGGGTTGCTTCTTAGTGTCAGGACTTAGTTCTTACACTACTCTGCTTAGGTGTCTCGCGTCAGTGACTCAACTGTCATTCACCTCGTCTAGAATACGCGAGTTAGTGGCTCGCCTGTCACTCACCTGTTAAGTGAACCGACTGTCACTCACCTCGTCTAGATTACCCGCGTTAGTGACTTGCCTGTCGCTCACCTATTAAGTTCATCAGTATAGTGTCAGATGCGGAGGGTACGGGGTCATCAGATGACCCTCCGGTCATGGACTAGATGACCCTCCGGTCATGGACTCAGTCGCCATGTTGACTGAGGTGGCCTCGTTCGCGGAGGTAGCACTCAATCAGGTCAGCGTCTCGGGACCTCGCTTGTCGGTAGCCAGGAAGGCTTCCTTTTGTCCTGAAGGTGACGCAGCTCCCGCGCGTCTCATTCTTCCGCCTCACAGGCTCCTGCTGGACGCCTCGGAGGATATGGAGCATGTCATCTCGTCTACTGTCCCCACCCGTCTGCTACCGCCATTAGTGGTGTCGGATAAGCACCGGCGTCAATTGCCTCTGTTCTCGACTCCCTTTCAACTCGTCCCGCCTGCTCTTGATCAGGGTTCGTCTCGCCTTATTTCACCCGAACAGCCCCATCGCGTTACTGATGCAAAGCTCACGCATTTCGACAGAGAAGCTCGCACAGTGTTGTGGTTGGGCAATCACGTGGCGTTCACCTGTCAGGCGATGCTTAACTGCGCCAAGCAGGCTGACATGGAGTTGGGTGATCCGGTGCTCTTCAAAGCAAATGTAGCCGTGGACCTCGCGCAGATCATGCTATCGGCTTCGCGTCTATCCTCAGGGATTACAGTCCTGCGTAGGGATAACTACTTGCATCGTTCGGGTCTCAACCCCGACCAGAGATCCTTCCTCCAGCAGGCCCCTGCCAACTCTGAATCTCTTTGGGGGTCGTATCCCCAAGGTTCTTACAGCGCGGCAGGAGGCTCAACAACAAGACCTCACCAATCGCCTTGTGGTGAGTCAGAGGCAGACTACGCGCCCAAACGCCCGGTGACTAACTACCGTCAGGGTCAGGGGGCGGCTTCAAAGCTTTGTCAGCAAATGGGAGCAGTTAGGGTAAGACCCTTTCGTTTGTCAGATTCTGGGTCAGGGATTACGCATTCCCGGCTCATCCCCTCCGCCTCTTACCTGTGCTCCAAGGGAGCGTCCCTTGTCACGGGACCAGCTCCAACAAACCTTGGAACAGGTAGAGATCTTAATCTCCAGTGTTTGTCATACCCAAAAGGAATTCGAAAAATGGCGGCTCATTCACGACTTCAAGGTATTCAACCGCTCCTACCTCGTTCGGTCGACATATTATCGACTCTTGACTCTTCCCTCTGTGATGCGATCTCTGGAGCACTCAGACTGCATGGTGTCTCTCGATCTCCAGGATGCGTACCTGTACATTCCGATTCACTGTCGGGATCGCAGGTACCTCCGCTTCATTCTGGACGGGAGACACTTTCAGTGGTGTGTGCTCCCGTTCGGGATCTCTTCCGCCCCCTGGCTATTCACACGAGTGACTCAGCCTATCGTCCAATTCTTACACCAATGCGACATTCAGTTTCTAATGTATTTGGACGATGGGCTCGCTCACGACCGTTCTCCTGTTGTTCTCGAGGCACAGCTCAGGTTCACAATAGACCTGTTCCGTCGCCTAGGGTGGTTAGTGAACTTAGAGAAGTCGGACTTGGTCCCTGGTCTGAAGTTCTTAGGGGCTATCCTAGACACTCAGCTGTTCCGTGGGTTCGTCACGAGGGAGCGGATGGCTCGTTACGATAACTTAATGGATCGCGCCCTCGATGCGTCGCTCTCCCTACGTCAGTGGCAAAGAACGTCAGCTCAGGACCTGACCCGCAGGGGGAGGTTATTCCTCCACCCATTACAGGTGTTCCTGAACCCCCACATCAGGGAGACTCGTTGTCATCACGCTAAGCTCTGACCCCGGATCTGCATCGCTTCCTAGCTTGGTGGCGGGTGGACGAGAGTGTTTTCTCTGGGGTTCCACTTCGCCCTCGTCCCCCCTCAGCTCACATGTTCGTAGACGCCTCCACTCAGGGGAGGGGGGCGCATCTGGGTCACGAGCAGGTGGCGGGAGTCTGGTCTCTGTCAGAGCAGAACTCACACATCAACGTCCTCGAGTTGGACGCAGTCCGTCTAGCCATTCAACACTGGCAGGTCCCCTTGCGAGGCCAGTGCCTACTAGTCCAAACGGACAGTTCAGCGGCTGCTTGGTCGATAAACAAGCAGGGGTCCACTGGGGCCGAGTCTCTGCTACGCGTGTCGCTCTGGCTCTTCGAGCTGGTGGACCAGGTGGACCTGGACATTCGATCAGTCCACATTCCGGGTTCCAAGAACATCTTTGCGGACGCGCTGTCGCGACCACTCGCTCGAGGAGCACCAAAGAGCTAGACAAGCGAGCGTTGGGGGTGTACCTGAGGTCGGCAGTCATTGATGCGTACAAGGCCGCTGACCTGCCTCCTCCATCGCGTACCAACCCGCATGAGATCCGAGCAGTCTCAGCCACGATGGCTTACCACTGTAACATCGCGGTTTCGGACGTCATGGCGGGGTGTTTTTGGCGTTCCTCAGAGGTTTTCGCCAATCATTACTTACGAGATGTCTCCACAGCAGATCTCGACGGCATCTCTAGCCTGGGTCCACAGGTGTTCGCTCAGGCGAAGGTGGTCCCCCCCCCCCCCCCCCCCCCCCCCCCCGAGGGGATAGTCCTCTTAAGAGTTTTGTTCCCGCGTGTCTTACGATGCTCCTTGTAATAAACTTCGGTTCGCATTGTTTGCTACTTGTCTGTTGTTTTGTTTCTTTAACTTCGCTTGAAACCCTCCCTCCCCGTTGGGGTCGGGGCAGTGTGTTAATCAGAAGTTGAGTGGCTGGGTCTTCGATCCGTTTAGCGGTAGAGGTGGTGTCTCCCGGGCTGTACCTTGTCCTCACCACAAGAAGGAGGACCCGTAGGTTAGCTTACACTCAGGGCTTGTTGCTGATCTCGTCTCTACCACATATCTACTGACCCGCCTCCATGCAGTGGGATTCTAGGCATAGTAGGTCTAGTCAACAGATAGGTATTTAAATAATAGTACGTTTTTGATTAAACGTAATTATTTATACTTACCTGTTGACTAGACCTACGAGCTAGGCCCGCCAATCCTCCCCGCTGGGTCTGTCTTGCCTTTGTTGGGCCTGTTCGGAGAGTGAGATTTCCGGTGGTGACGTCACGAGACCATGCAGACTTACCGCCCTTTGGAGAGGGATTTTACGCATCCCCCACTCCACTGTTTTAAGTTTTGTCTGTGTTAACGTTGAAATAGCATACCTAGAGAGGAGGTAGGCATAGTAGGTCTAGTCAACAGGTAAGTATACATAATTACGTTTAATCAAAAACGTACTAATATAATACATATGTATCAACATGTGTGGTAACATATGCTTTATCTATTTACAGAACCACTATATTATGTGTAGTGTGTTTAAGTTAAAAGGGGGAAAAATCAAAAAATATAAATCAATTAATGTAAATGTTAATCGAAAGATCTTTAATATTGGTCTAATCTAATGCTAATCTAAATTTGCATTAAAAACTTATCATTATTCAGATTCACATGTAAGTATTTGCGCTATCTAACCATGTTGTCTCTTAAGATCATGTTTATCATGCTTAAATGATTTCCTTGATTAGTATACATCGAAAACGATTGGAAAACTTTTATGCAATACAACATATTTCAGAAGTTTCTGGCAACAAATGATTTACTTACAAACATAACAAAAATGTCATCATTCACTTTTTGAAAATCCGAGAAAGTATCACTTTTATATGTGTTATATTATTGTAAATTTATTAAAAATATTTAATAGAAATGTAGCAATTTGATCAACAGAAACTGATATATGTTTGTCACGAAACAATATTTTAGAAAATTGGGGTAAAAAGAAACTATGAAATTGACATTAGAAGTCGTGAAATGCAATACACACAAAATAAAATAATATTGAAAATAAAAAAATTGAAACCAATTAACAATACATTAAGACAATACATGTATACTGTATGGATCGTTTTAATGCATACTCCAGTTGCAAATATGATAGCTGTAGACAATTTAGGTCGATATATCATTACAACTACAAAAGTATATGTGTTTGTAAGTCAATATTTATGAATAATGTTCAATGCCATTCAAATCACATAAATAAATAGAATAATTCTCTTTGGATACATCTTTTGGAAAATGTTATCTTATCTTTTATTGACAGAATCCCGTCCACGAAGACACAGACAATTAAATACGTCATCTCGCACTGAAAGAATGTTTGCTAACCAAAAGGGATGTGTGCACATGTGCACATATCAAATCATGACACGCTTATGGTTAACTAGATGGATCAACGACCTTCATGTTGTATTAACCCGGAACAACTTGCATTTCACCAATTATCTAGTCTGTAGTACACTAATGCAATCTACTCAATAAATATGTCTTTCGGGAAACTTTTACGCGTATGACAATCGTTAATGAAACGCTATACCTTATCTTTGCTAATACCAATTTTTAATATTTAAGAGGTATTTAGAAAACCTATCCGATTCGAATTAATCATCATAGTACCACAAGACATACGGATATGTTTATATGGATGTTGTTGAGTTTCATAAAAATAATTGAGGTTTTGTCTATAGGTTTTCCGTCATAAACATGTCGAGTAGTATGTTCTGCATTGTCTATCGTTTGTTAAACGTTACAAACCTCCAGTGAAGTCACACCACTATACTGCCTATAACATTATACTTAATAATTCCTATGTGGATGTATTACGCCGGGATTGTAACGTTATTTCCCCTCTACTCCGGGCAATTATCTTAATAATTTCCCTCTTCAAATATCCATATTTAATAACGAGAAGTTAAGTTTAAGATGAAAGTTAGTGTAAATTTTGTCAAACCCCATTGGAAAACAACTACTTATTCAAACATCAATCTGAATGTTTTTTTCCCAATAGCCTGCACACAAAGCGCAGCGATGATACCACTGTGCTACAGGGACTAGGCTGATGAGAATGTTTAACATGTTCCCCATATACATGTGTACCTGCGGCCTTTAACTAAAGAGGGATATTTTACGGGAGACTCGTTTTGTTTTTCACGCTATCAATTAGAACAGATGACACATAAAATGTAACCATGGGGTCATTTTTTAAGCTTGATAAAACATGCCAACGCCCCTCGTGTTTATCCCTCGGGTTGCGGGTTTTAAATCTCATAAACACCCTTTGGCATGTTCTATCCTATACGTGTTCATATTTATTTAGGGATTGAAAATCGCAAGCTGCCTATTTACAACTATTTGGAAATTAAAGCTCAGCCATTATAATATGAAGTCATCTGAGTGAACCAAAGATTCAACCAGTATAATGTGAATTTAACGGAGTGAATAAAATAATCAACTATGAATTTAACGGATTGAATAACATAATCAACCATTATAATATGAATGTAACTGAGTGAAGCAAAGATTCAGCCATTATAATGTGAATTTAACGTAGTGAATAAAATAATCAACCATTATAATATGAACTGAGTGAATCAAACATTCAACCGTTATAATATGAACTCATTTGAGTGAATGAAAGATTCAACCATTATTATGTGAATTTAACGGAGTGAATAAAAGAATCAACCATTATAATATGAACTGAGCTCGTTGAATCAACCATTAAAATGTGAATTCAACCACGGACAAAGATTACAGATTTAGATCTTAATCCGTGATTCAACCAAGTGAATCAAAGAATCAACCATTATAATGTGACATTAGCTGAGTGAATCAAAGAACTACAATATTGCTTTAACATAAACTGGGGTATATAGTCCTTCCTATGTTTCCTCCATTGTCTGGAACATATATGAGGTCACTCTAGCAGGCGACCCAAGAACCAATAATGTTTGTGAGTGATATAGTGCCAAGTTCTTTAACTTGGTTGGTCACCATTGCCCTTCTGATGGCGTTGTGACATTGGGCAAGGATCTTAATCCACGTTGCACTCAGGTGTATAAACAGATACTGGGTGGCTTCGTGTAGCGGTTCGATCGCCAGCTCCCAAAGTACAGTTGTTGTTAATTAATGACAAGATTATCAACTTTAACCCAAAGATCATTCAAAGTCATTTTCCCTATCAAATTGTTTCTTTATATGAAAACTGTAACTTTTCCCCATTACTTTGATCCTATACGCCAGATTTCCTCCATGCTGCGGCCAGCAACACCATCAAATGCAAATGTGTAATTTGCAATCAGTCAAGAAATGACATCCTTAAGTATTGTTGTTAATACAAAAGGTATCAATGGTATAGAATCTCATCAATTTACATTACTGTTTATGAATAAACTATTAAAAGCACCAGATTTATGTTTATACTTAAGGAGAGATGGGACCCAGAAATCGAACCCGCTTACGGTACAACATTTTGCGACAACAACTTATTGTAGTGAAGAAGTCTCGAAATATATGGGTTACGTTGTTTGGGGCATACGGTTATCCATACACTAACGGGAAGCGCTTAAAATTGCCGTAACGCCTTTTTAACAGTCATTTTACGACATGCCGCATTAAGTTATCGTCACCTATATTCGCGGTAAATATATTACCGTGTGTGTTATTCGATTAACATACGTATCTTTTGTTACTGACGAATTTAATTCGCCTGGTATAATCAACTGATAGTTATTCTTTCAGCATGCACTCTTAGATTGATAGTTTGTTCGATAATGATTACACGGAAGGCCGTCAAAGTTACACTTGAAACCATCAAAATTGCCGTGACGTTAGGTTTTTACGTTGATGAAGGTAATTTAGAAACTGACGCCAAAGTGATGAAAAACCTCCGGTGACCCCCTATTTTTATTTCTGAATTCGTTTGTTTATTCAAATGTGCACATTAAATTGCATTTTTAGCAATATGTAAAACATGCGTGTTTGTGAGAAAATGATTAGAAAAATGCTGTTTTTAATTAAAAAGAACTTAATTTAATTTTGTTTCTCTTTCCAGTGCCATTAATTTTCAAAATATAGACTTGCTGTTCATTCCCGTTTGTAACTGAAATGTATTTGAAAGAATTCCGAGCTTATTCGTTGAAAGCGAGCGCTTTATTTAAATAAATGAAACCAGTCAAAATGGCGTAATTTGCCGACGGGAGTATTATTATTAATGCCGGTAACTCTTTAAATCGTTCGGTGACCCCCAAATTTTCTTACATTTTTGGATAAAAGACACAATAAACCTGCTATTTTGAAAAAATAAACGATTTCTAAAATGTTTTGTTTCATCGTCCCATCTCTCCTTAAGTTAGATATGTCACCTAAAGTTACAAATAAGACGCAGGACCTAGTAAATTTAGGACTTTCGATAGGGGATATATTTATTCAGGCATTGTTTCTTTTAATGAAATGTGTTAATGAAATGTGTTAAAGAAATGTGTTAATGAAATGATAAAATGTGAACCACATACATGTATATTTAGATATATTTATTCGTTATATGCAAGAACTCATCTGAACTTGATAAATAACAATTACACAACTTTTTAATAGTTTGTTAGGATATCGCTTTGTTTTCACTGACTTGTTAACATATCACTTTTGCAATGTTTTTTATGTTGCGTTCTCAAGACTTCTATTTCAACTGACCGTAACATGCTTCACGTTACTAACCTGTATCAAATATTTTGATTACAAGGTAAAGAATTTCCGAGTTTCAAAATATGTCTCGTTACATACATATGCTTTTTGAGCGATTATAATTAAGAAAGATGCGGTTTTATTCAAATTAATTTATTTCCAGGAGAATAGATACGCTTCAAGTTTCTTGTTACATTTCACCTAGATAAATAGCATAAAAACTTTCTATCTCATAGTGAGTAACTGTTTTGTTGTTTGAAGATTTTACAAACACTTCCAGTCGAGCTGAACTCGCATTTGGGTTCCGCAGAACTTTGAACGAAGTTCCAAAATGACGAAAAAGTGGGTATATATATATATATATATATGATTTAATGAGTGATTGATGCTTTGACAATCTCGTTTTATGTCACCTAACAAATCTTCCAATCTTTCCTTTCAGGCCACATGTCACTTGACCGCCATACTGACCAGTGTTCTGACGAAAGCCTCTGTGTGGTCACTCGCTGCCATTGCTCTGGATAGATACCTAGCAATTAACTATTGTCTTCGCTACTCTACCTGGTCGCCATGGAGATACGGAGGAACTCTAATAACCGGCATTTGGACACCAGCAATAATTCTTGGGTTATCCCCCTTGTTTTCGTGGAGCATCGTTGATATTCAGAATGTTAGTTTTACGTGTGTTGTGTTCTGGAGAGGGTATCTATTCTATGGGCTAGTGAGCTTTACAGTGTGTTTCCTGCTGCCTCTTTTAGTGATGAGTTACTGTTATGTGAGAATTATACTAGTTGCTAGGCAGCATGCTAGAAGAATAGAAGACAGTGGTGGCCATTCTGATGGAAACAGGAATAACGTCAGCACTACAGGTGCCATTGCTGCTGGCGCCATGTTTTCTGTCAGACGTCTTTCAATGTTGAGTTTCCCAGGGAACGTGAATATGAAATCTGACAATGGTAGCTTTTATGATGACAATAACAGTGATGGAATATCTGAGTCTAGCGCGTCACATATTCGACGTGATATCAGAGCGACGTTACGTCTGCTTGGCTTAATACTAGTGTTCGTGATCACATGGCTTCCTAACTCTGTGTTGTGTTTGGACACTGCTTTGGGTGGACAGTTTATACCAAATAATCCGTATATCACCACATCGTCATACATACTAGGTCTAACCAACAGCTGCATAAACCCCCTCGTATATGCATTGGTGAGTACACATTTTAGACGAGCCTTGAAAAGGTTGATAACAAGATGGACTTCAGCCTTTACGATGAAGAACAAACAAGAGTGCAACTCATCATATAAAAGCTTCCTTAGAAACCTGAGAGCTCCAACATCCAGGCAAGAGAACGTCATATCCGGTTTGGCTGACTCGCGTAACACCGGTCCACTTGAGACCACCACTTCCGATTCTCGGCCATCTTCGGTACTTTCCGATATAGACAAAAAGTTTTTAGACGTGCCGAGATCAAATTTTGGGTTCCTGTTGCCGAACGCTGTGTCCAGCCCTGAGGAGATGAGATTATCCCGGGGAAGATTAATAGGTTCCTTCTCCTCGACAGGTAGCATCGAGGACTTCTACTATGATACCAAAAACAAAGCCAAGGTCAAGATTGAATTGGATTTAGTTTAAAGGGACATTACGTATGATGTTGGAGTCACATTATGTCAAGCGTTAAAAATGGTGTTATTTCATCGGAAAGTACTGACTGTTGCTGAAAATTATCAATCTAATGCTAAATCATTCATTACAATGGCAATATATATAGGTGGAAGTCACGATTTATGATCGAAAAACGTATTGGTCAAACGTAATTTTGGAAACTTACCAATAACAGACAAAAAGACAAATCTGGAATAATAATGTCCAACAGGTCATATAACTACCGGGACGTGTTATTTCTGCACGTGTAAAATGCTTGTGCTCGATTGTCATTTGAAAAAGTTATTATCATATATTTGGTTGTAGGGTATGAATATGCAAGTCAAGTGAAATTATTTGAACTTTAATCGGCACATGTGATCTTTCGGCATGTATGAACGCCTAATAAAGTATTATGAAAAACACTCACTGGCTCTTTAACAATGTTTTTTCAGCAGTATTCTATACTATCGTCCAAAAGAAACGCTACCAACTTGGTCGATAAACAAGCAGGGGTCCACTGGGGCCGAGTCTCTGCTACGCGTGTCGCTCTGGCTCTTCGAGCTGGTGGACCAGGTGGACCTGGACATTCGATCAGTCCACATTCCGGGTTCCAAGAACATCTTTGCGGACGCGCTGTCGCGACCACTCGCTCGAGGAGCACCAAAGAGCTAGACAAGCGAGCGTTGGGGGTGTACCTGAGGTCGGCAGTCATTGATGCGTACAAGGCCGCTGACCTGCCTCCTCCATCGCGTACCAACCCGCATGAGATCCGAGCAGTCTCAGCCACGATGGCTTACCACTGTAACATCGCGGTTTCGGACGTCATGGCGGGGTGTTTTTGGCGTTCCTCAGAGGTTTTCGCCAATCATTACTTACGAGATGTCTCCACAGCAGATCTCGACGGCATCTCTAGCCTGGGTCCACAGGTGTTCGCTCAGGCGAAGGTGGTCCCCCCCCCCCCCCCCCCCCCCCCCCCGAGGGGATAGTCCTCTTAAGAGTTTTGTTCCCGCGTGTCTTACGATGCTCCTTGTAATAAACTTCGGTTCGCATTGTTTGCTACTTGTCTGTTGTTTTGTTTCTTTAACTTCGCTTGAAACCCTCCCTCCCCGTTGGGGTCGGGGCAGTGTGTTAATCAGAAGTTGAGTGGCTGGGTCTTCGATCCGTTTAGCGGTAGAGGTGGTGTCTCCCGGGCTGTACCTTGTCCTCACCACAAGAAGGAGGACCCGTAGGTTAGCTTACACTCAGGGCTTGTTGCTGATCTCGTCTCTACCACATATCTACTGACCCGCCTCCATGCAGTGGGATTCTAGGCATAGTAGGTCTAGTCAACAGATAGGTATTTAAATAATAGTACGTTTTTGATTAAACGTAATTATTTATACTTACCTGTTGACTAGACCTACGAGCTAGGCCCGCCAATCCTCCCCGCTGGGTCTGTCTTGCCTTTGTTGGGCCTGTTCGGAGAGTGAGATTTCCGGTGGTGACGTCACGAGACCATGCAGACTTACCGCCCTTTGGAGAGGGATTTTACGCATCCCCCACTCCACTGTTTTAAGTTTCGTCTGTGTTAACGTTGAAATAGCATACCTAGAGAGGAGGTAGGCATAGTAGGTCTAGTCAACAGGTAAGTATACATAATTACGTTTAATCAAAAACGTACTAATATAATACATATGTATCAACATGTGTGGTAACATATGCTTTATCTATTTACAGAACCACTATATTATGTGTAGTGTGTTTAAGTTAAAAGGGGGAAAAAACAAAACATATAAATCAATTAATGTAAATGTTAATCGAAAGATCTTTAATATTGGTCTAATCTAATGCTAATCTAAATTTGCATTAAAAACTTATCATTATTCAGATTCACATGTAAGTATTTGCGCTATCTAACCATGTTGTCTCTTAAGATCATGTTTATCATGCTTAAATGATTTCCTTGATTAGTATACATCGAAAAAGATTGGAAAACTTTTATGCAATACAACATATTTCAGAAGTTTCTGGCAACAAATGATTTACTTACAAACATAACAAAAATGTCATCATTCACTTTTTGAAAATCCGAGAAAGTATCACTTTTATATGTGTTATATTATTGTAAATTTATTAAAAATATTTAATAGAAATGTAGCAATTTGATCAACAGAAACTGATATATGTTTGTCACGAAACAATATTTTAGAAAATTGGGGTAAAAAGAAACTATGAAATTGACATTAGAAGTCGTGAAATGCAATACACACAAAATAAAATAATATTGAAAATAAAAAAATTGAAACCAATTAACAATACATTAAGACAATACATGTATACTGTATGGATCGTTTTAATGCATACTCCAGTTGCAAATATGATAGCTGTAGACAATTTAGGTCGATATATCATTACAACTACAAAAGTATATGTGTTTGTAAGTCAATATTTATGAATAATGTTCAATGCCATTCAAATCACATAAATAAATAGAATAATTCTCTTTGGATACATCTTTTGGAAAATGTTATCTTATCTTTTATTGACAGAATCCCGTCCACGAAGACACAGACAATTAAATACGTCATCTCGCACTGAAAGAATGTTTGCTAACCAAAAGGGATGTGTGCACATGTGCACATATCAAATCATGACACGCTTATGGTTAACTAGATGGATCAACGACCTTCATGTTGTATTAACCCGGAACAACTTGCATTTCACCAATTATCTAGTCTGTAGTACACTAATGCAATCTACTCAATAAATATGTCTTTCGGGAAACTTTTACGCGTATGACAATCGTTAATGAAACGCTATACCTTATCTTTGCTAATACCAATTTTTAATATTTAAGAGGTATTTAGAAAACCTATCCGATTCGAATTAATCATCATAGTACCACAAGACATACGGATATGTTTATATGGATGTTGTTGAGTTTCATAAAAATAATTGAGGTTTTGTCTATAGGTTTTCCGTCATAAACATGTCGAGTAGTATGTTCTGCATTGTCTATCGTTTGTTAAACGTTACAAACCTCCAGTGAAGTCACACCACTATACTGCCTATAACATTATACTTAATAATTCCTATGTGGATGTATTACGCCGGGATTGTAACGTTATTTCCCCTCTACTCCGGGCAATTATCTTAATAATTTCCCTCTTCAAATATCCATATTTAATAACGAGAAGTTAAGTTTAAGATGAAAGTTAGTGTAAATTTTGTCAAACCCCATTGGAAAACAACTACTTATTCAAACATCAATCTGAATGTTTTTTTCCCAATAGCCTGCACACAAAGCGCAGCGATGATACCACTGTGCTACAGGGACTAGGCTGATGAGAATGTTTAACATGTTCCCCATATACATGTGTACCTGCGGCCTTTAACTAAAGAGGGATATTTTACGGGAGACTCGTTTTGTTTTTCACGCTATCAATTAGAACAGATGACACATAAAATGTAACCATGGGGTCATTTTTTAAGCTTGATAAAACATGCCAACGCCCCTCGTGTTTATCCCTCGGGTTGCGGGTTTTAAATCTCATAAACACCCTTTGGCATGTTCTATCCTATACGTGTTCATATTTATTTAGGGATTGAAAATCGCAAGCTGCCTATTTACAACTATTTGGAAATTAAAGCTCAGCCATTATAATATGAAGTCATCTGAGTGAACCAAAGATTCAACCAGTATAATGTGAATTTAACGGAGTGAATAAAATAATCAACTATGAATTTAACGGATTGAATAACATAATCAACCATTATAATATGAATGTAACTGAGTGAAGCAAAGATTCAGCCATTATAATGTGAATTTAACGTAGTGAATAAAATAATCAACCATTATAATATGAACTGAGTGAATCAAACATTCAACCGTTATAATATGAACTCATTTGAGTGAATGAAAGATTCAACCATTATTATGTGAATTTAACGGAGTGAATAAAAGAATCAACCATTATAATATGAACTGAGCTCGTTGAATCAACCATTAAAATGTGAATTCAACCACGGACAAAGATTACAGATTTAGATCTTAATCCGTGATTCAACCAAGTGAATCAAAGAATCAACCATTATAATGTGACATTAGCTGAGTGAATCAAAGAACTACAATATTGCTTTAACATAAACTGGGGTATATAGTCCTTCCTATGTTTCCTCCATTGTCTGGAACATATATGAGGTCACTCTAGCAGGCGACCCAAGAACCAATAATGTTTGTGAGTGATATAGTGCCAAGTTCTTTAACTTGGTTGGTCACCATTGCCCTTCTGATGGCGTTGTGACATTGGGCAAGGATCTTAATCCACGTTGCACTCAGGTGTATAAACAGATACTGGGTGGCTTCGTGTAGCGGTTCGATCGCCAGCTCCCAAAGTACAGTTGTTGTTAATTAATGACAAGATTATCAACTTTAACCCAAAGATCATTCAAAGTCATTTTCCCTATCAAATTGTTTCTTTATATGAAAACTGTAACTTTTCCCCATTACTTTGATCCTATACGCCAGATTTCCTCCATGCTGCGGCCAGCAACACCATCAAATGCAAATGTGTAATTTGCAATCAGTCAAGAAATGACATCCTTAAGTATTGTTGTTAATACAAAAGGTATCAATGGTATAGAATCTCATCAATTTACATTACTGTTTATGAATAAACTATTAAAAGCACCAGATTTATGTTTATACTTAAGGAGAGATGGGACCCAGAAATCGAACCCGCTTACGGTTCAACATTTTGCGACAACAACTTATTGTAGTGAAGAAGTCTCGAAATATATGGGTTACGTTGTTTGGGGCATACGGTTATCCATACACTAACGGGAAGCGCTTAAAATTGCCGTAACGCCTTTTTAACAGTCATTTTACGACATGCCGCATTAAGTTATCGTCACCTATATTCGCGGTAAATATATTACCGTGTGTGTTATTCGATTAACATACGTATCTTTTGTTACTGACGAATTTAATTCGCCTGGTATAATCAACTGATAGTTATTCTTTCAGCATGCACTCTTAGATTGATAGTTTGTTCGATAATGATTACACGGAAGGCCGTCAAAGTTACACTTGAAACCATCAAAATTGCCGTGACGTTAGGTTTTTACGTTGATGAAGGTAATTTAGAAACTGACGCCAAAGTGATGAAAAACCTCCGGTGACCCCCTATTTTTATTTCTGAATTCGTTTGTTTATTCAAATGTGCACATTAAATTGCATTTTTAGCAATATGTAAAACATGCGTGTTTGTGAGAAAATGATTAGAAAAATGCTGTTTTTAATTAAAAAGAACTTAATTTAATTTTGTTTCTCTTTCCAGTGCCATTAATTTTCAAAATATAGACTTGCTGTTCATTCCCGTTTGTAACTGAAATGTATTTGAAAGAATTCCGAGCTTATTCGTTGAAAGCGAGCGCTTTATTTAAATAAATGAAACCAGTCAAAATGGCGTAATTTGCCGACGGGAGTATTATTATTAATGCCGGTAACTCTTTAAATCGTTCGGTGACCCCCAAATTTTCTTACATTTTTGGATAAAAGACACAATAAACCTGCTATTTTGAAAAAATAAACGATTTCTAAAATGTTTTGTTTCATCGTCCCATCTCTCCTTAAGTTAGATATGTCACCTAAAGTTACAAATAAGACGCAGGACCTAGTAAATTTAGGACTTTCGATAGGGGATATATTTATTCAGGCATTGTTTCTTTTAATGAAATGTGTTAATGAAATGTGTTAAAGAAATGTGTTAATGAAATGATAAAATGTGAACCACATACATGTATATTTAGATATATTTATTCGTTATATGCAAGAACTCATCTGAACTTGATAAATAACAATTACACAACTTTTTAATAGTTTGTTAGGATATCGCTTTGTTTTCACTGACTTGTTAACATATCACTTTTGCAATGTTTTTTATGTTGCGTTCTCAAGACTTCTATTTCAACTGACCGTAACATGCTTCACGTTACTAACCTGTATCAAATATTTTGATTACAAGGTAAAGAATTTCCGAGTTTCAAAATATGTCTCGTTACATACATATGCTTTTTGAGCGATTATAATTAAGAAAGATGCGGTTTTATTCAAATTAATTTATTTCCAGGAGAATAGATACGCTTCAAGTTTCTTGTTACATTTCACCTAGATAAATAGCATAAAAACTTTCTATCTCATAGTGAGTAACTGTTTTGTTGTTTGAAGATTTTACAAACACTTCCAGTCGAGCTGAACTCGCATTTGGGTTCCGCAGAACTTTGAACGAAGTTCCAAAATGACGAAAAAGTGGGTATATATATATATATATATATATGATTTAATGAGTGATTGATGCTTTGACAATCTCGTTTTATGTCACCTAACAAATCTTCCAATCTTTCCTTTCAGGCCACATGTCACTTGACCGCCATACTGACCAGTGTTCTGACGAAAGCCTCTGTGTGGTCACTCGCTGCCATTGCTCTGGATAGATACCTAGCAATTAACTATTGTCTTCGCTACTCTACCTGGTCGCCATGGAGATACGGAGGAACTCTAATAACCGGCATTTGGACACCAGCAATAATTCTTGGGTTATCCCCCTTGTTTTCGTGGAGCATCGTTGATATTCAGAATGTTAGTTTTACGTGTGTTGTGTTCTGGAGAGGGTATCTATTCTATGGGCTAGTGAGCTTTACAGTGTGTTTCCTGCTGCCTCTTTTAGTGATGAGTTACTGTTATGTGAGAATTATACTAGTTGCTAGGCAGCATGCTAGAAGAATAGAAGACAGTGGTGGCCATTCTGATGGAAACAGGAATAACGTCAGCACTACAGGTGCCATTGCTGCTGGCGCCATGTTTTCTGTCAGACGTCTTTCAATGTTGAGTTTCCCAGGGAACGTGAATATGAAATCTGACAATGGTAGCTTTTATGATGACAATAACAGTGATGGAATATCTGAGTCTAGCGCGTCACATATTCGACGTGATATCAGAGCGACGTTACGTCTGCTTGGCTTAATACTAGTGTTCGTGATCACATGGCTTCCTAACTCTGTGTTGTGTTTGGACACTGCTTTGGGTGGACAGTTTATACCAAATAATCCGTATATCACCACATCGTCATACATACTAGGTCTAACCAACAGCTGCATAAACCCCCTCGTATATGCATTGGTGAGTACACATTTTAGACGAGCCTTGAAAAGGTTGATAACAAGATGGACTTCAGCCTTTACGATGAAGAACAAACAAGAGTGCAACTCATCATATAAAAGCTTCCTTAGAAACCTGAGAGCTCCAACATCCAGGCAAGAGAACGTCATACCCGGTTTGGCTGACTCGCGTAACACCGGTCCACTTGAGACCACCACTTCCGATTCTCGGCCATCTTCGGTACTTTCCGATATAGACAAAAAGTTTTTAGACGTGCCGAGATCAAATTTTGGGTTCCTGTTGCCGAACGCTGTGTCCAGCCCTGAGGAGATGAGATTATCCCGGGGAAGATTAATAGGTTCCTTCTCCTCGACAGGTAGCATCGAGGACTTCTACTATGATACCAAAAACAAAGCCAAGGTCAAGATTGAATTGGATTTAGTTTAAAGGGACATTACGTATGATGTTGGAGTCACATTATGTCAAGCGTTAAAAATGGTGTTATTTCATCGGAAAGTACTGACTGTTGCTGAAAATTATCAATCTAATGCTAAATCATTCATTACAATGGCAATATATATAGGTGGAAGTCACGATTTATGATCGAAAAACGTATTGGTCAAACGTAATTTTGGAAACTTACCAATAACAGACAAAAAGACAAATCTGGAATAATAATGTCCAACAGGTC
The DNA here is from genome assembly GCA_936450465.1 of Gibbula magus. Classification (NCBI taxonomy): domain Eukaryota; kingdom Metazoa; phylum Mollusca; class Gastropoda; order Trochida; family Trochidae; genus Gibbula; species Gibbula magus. The sequence goes on from OW388294.1 coordinate 27,774,492, forward strand.
ATATAACTACCGGGACGTGTTATTTCTGCACGTGTAAAATGCTTGTGCTCGATTGTCATTTGAAAAAGTTATTATCATATATTTGGTTGTAGGGTATGAATATGCAAGTCAAGTGAAATTATTTGAACTTTAATCGGCACATGTGATCTTTCGGCATGTATGAACGCCTAATAAAGTATTATGAAAAACACTCACTGGCTCTTTAACAATGTTTTTTCAGCAGTATTCTATACTATCGTCCAAAAGAAACGCTACCAACAAAACTGAAAGATATGTTAAACACGACGACTGAACCCTGATTACAGCATAAGTAAAACAAATTGTTTGAAACATTATCGGTTCATCTTCTTGAAAATAACAACCTGAAGGTACCATGCATTGCTTGACAAATGTCAATTGACTGTATACTTATTTACAAAACATAATTATGCTTATCCAAAGCAAGGTCATTATGGTAGAAATATTATGTTTTTGTAAAGTTGGTAGGGGTTCCTTTGGACAGCATGTTCTTTGGTTCAAGAAGGACTTGTGTAATCACTTCCTGTCCATGAGTGAACATAACATACTAGTGTTCAAAGAAATTAACCAAGGTTAATAATCGATTTGGTTCCATAGCACACACTGTAGTTTAAAGAAAAGAACATATTATTCTTGCGGCACACTTCTCGTTGGACGGCAATCTACAATGACGTCATGAACAATTGTTTCATGACGCCATAGGCAGTAACATGCAGGAACTCTCGCTGAAACAATGATTGCTTGGCAAAAGTGATATGGGCATATGCCGTGTTGAAAATGTTAACTATTAATTTCTACCACATGGGTTATAATGACAAAGTTTATATTTTACAGAGATTGGTAACAGAACATGAGCAAGGCAATAATGTGAGAAGAGAAGTTTATTATACATAATACTACACACGTCACAGTTAACTATTATACAAGGTAAACATCTGAATGTTATTACATTCTGGTACGAGCACTTCCGAGTAAGATGAGTGGATACACGTGCTGATACAATGATGAAAATTACAATAGACAGAATATTAAGTGTAAACATTGTACAATCGAAATTCAAATGAATAATACAGTTCATAATTTCAAAAGACAATGTCTACATATATAATTAGATGCAATTGACAATCCTAGTGCGTACATTTTATAATTCGCAGCAATTTTTTTAAATATTTTTGAATGATGTTCAGGTGTCGTTTATGGCGCACATTCATAGTGGATAAATGGAGGATTTAAAAACTGAATTACTTTTCATTACTATGCATTCGTCCTGTGTCTACAGGATAACTATTTCTAACTAACTAACTAAGCCAAGTTCCTAATGCAAGGCATAACCCTTGCCAGTCTCCATCACTGGTTGATTAAAGGCATGCAGTATATCCTTAAAGATCTGATGAAATGCATTTTTCTCAATAATGACAGATGATTACCTCTACGTATATTGTACATCGGAATCAATTGACCATAAAATCGAGACAATACACACTTGCAATTGGTAATTATAACGATCTTAATTCACCCATTTTAACACTAGCGCCATCAGTTGGACGGTTCATTTTCAAATGCTCACTGAGGCGTGACTGTGATAAGCCACAGACGGAGCCGGTTAGACAGGTACTCCGCCGCGTCTCGTTAATGATTATCACTGCCGCTAAATGAATTTATGAGGTGTATTAGATCGCCAAAAAGACATGTTTATGTAATAATTGTGTAATTGTCATCAGCGGAATTACCTAGTTAGATATCTAAACATTCGATATATGGGAAATTTAAGTTGGTTTATTGAAGATTTCTTTGTGAAATTAACAATCAAAATATTGCGAAATTACGTTGAATTATGTCTATCGCCAAAATCAGATTCCTCCTGATACGTCACAGAAGTCATCCCTTCAGGGGCCACGCCCCCGCAGACTTTCATTCTGGTCGCCGGAGAGAAATAAGGCGTTTTTTAAAAAGCCGTATTTAAGTAATTTATGGACCGATTTCAGAAATATAAAATCGAGCAATTATCAAATTGACATCCCATTTTAATGAATCCGATTTTGACCATATGTCATTTCATCTATCCTTTAAGGTGTCCGTGCTAGGACATTGGAGCCCACTGTGCATTTCCGATGCAGCGATCCACTATCTTAGAACCAATAAGCGAGGGAAATACTTCAAGGCTTAAATCAGCAAGTAATGGAAACTGGCAAGAGTTATGCCTTGCGTTTGGAAGTTGTACTCTGGCTTGAACGGCAATACAGCAATGATATATACACTCCTAGGCAAACGTTACGTAAAGTAAAGAATACAGGTTTTGAAGGTCTTCGTTTTCGAAGTTAATAATATCATGTTATGAAAAAAAGGAAAACGACGGTTCGTTATCAAATTAATGAAATATTAATCTACAAAACAATCATTGGGAATGTATATCATAATAAGTTGATGACTAAAATATTCAATCATCATTGACTCATTGTACTCTTGAATTACAATTGAAATCTATAACACTGCAATGTACACGTGCGAGTAATAAAGGAACATATATATATATATTAATAGTGAACGACATTCAAAGCGATAACAGTTATTGAAATAAATGAGAAAATTTCACATTACTTAGAGTGAACAGTACAAACCTTAGTGTAAAAAAAAAACTCCCCTACACAATTATCTGCTAAACATAGTCGAATTGACACGAATTGGCAAATTCATTACGGAATAGTGTGAATGAATCCCAAATAATAGTAACAACAGGAGCGCCAGGGTGGAACTTATGTGAACATTTTACAATGACCAAGAATGTGATAAAGTATCCGGCCGTCCACCAAACACGATCGTTGCTAGCCCCACCCCGATGGGACCATTTTTTAGTCCTTTGAATGTGTGCACCCCTCTTGCTGAAAAGTCTGTATCAACCCCTGACTACAGTCAACATGTACAGCCCTACCTGCAGCACTCAGCAACTCATCTCTCTCACATTGAGTATATGGTCCCAAAGGTTAAATCCTCCTCGTGTTTTCCTGTCAGACACCGTTTCAAAGTCTATTTTTTTAAATTCTAGAGTTTCTGGGTATTTCCTAGCATTCACAGAATAGTAATATTTTCTAACATTCCCAATCTACGTTAAATGATTCATATGTTTTAGACTTAACCTTGCCGATATGAGACTGTTTGGCGTTGCCGTTGTTCTTTTGACATCCGCTGCTTACTGCTCTTAGTTTTCTCCATAGTCTTGTCGTAGGCGCTTATAGACCTTCTTTTCTCTTCTTTCTTTCTTGTTATTTTTGCGTGTGCGCTTCCTTGATCTTCCACCTGATAATTTTTGAATACTCTTTCGTGATAGCATTTTATTATTTTGGTTATTTATAATTTTCTTAATATCCTTTTCTGATGCTCGTTTCTTCTTTAGTTTTCGCCTCTTTACCTGTTTGCTCCAGTTTTTGTCTCTTTGATTGTCAACTTTCCCATCAGACCAATCCGCAGTGGGCCAGTTTCTTCTCTTGTGTCTGTGAATTGTTGTCTTGTCATTGAATATTCTCTGAAACGAACCTATCTTCCGTTTTCTAAAATATTTGTACGATTCAGTGAAATGGTATGTATTGTTACCAACATCGCCTGCATGTTTGTTTTCATCTCCGCCTGCAATATCTCTAACCCGTGGTGTCGGTCTCTTTATCTTGGAGAGTTCTCGAGGATCCTTAGACTCATGATCAGAGTGTTTTGGTATTCTTGCTTTACGCTTTAGTTTATTATGAAACCACAATGAACGTTGAGTCGTCTTTTTCTGACCTTCTATTTTCATGACCTCAAACTGAGGTTTAGGGGACGTGAACTGTGAAAGGGTGGACGTGGTATGAGAGACGATTCCATATTTTGAACGAATCCCATGTGGTTCAAAACGGTGCCTCCGTTTTCGTGTTGGTCGCTTGTATTGTTTGTTGATATGGCTACCTCCTTTTCCTCTCATAGACCTCTGTCCTTTCCTTTTATTTGAGGGATTATCTTTCTCCTCGATTCCGGCATCTATAGTCTTATTCTTAACTTTGTTTCTTATTGAGCGGTTCCTTTGGATTCTTTTTCTTGTCATTTTGTATTTCGTCCTCTTTCTTTTAATCCTAGGAGATGGGTATCTCATGGTTGTCAAGACAAGCGAATGTGCATCGAACCTTTTTATCAAACGATTAAGCATTTGACAGGAATTCTCGTTGTTGTTTTTCTTTGATGTACACAAGACTGATTCTGGACACACTTTGTCTACGCAGTCTCTCACAGAGCACTGTGCGTCCAATTGGATCTCATGAAACGATGATGCTGTACAGGAAGTGCATAACGTCAATAGCGTGCTCGAGACATAGATGATATACGTCATTGTAACAGGATGTTTTTGTATCTGATATGAACCTAACGTTACACTATTCCTGTTAAACTGCGGACCGATTTAGTATACTTCCGTATACTGTGAACACAAAACACCGAAATCAAAGCGATTTTTTAAGATTTTGGGTTTAAACGTCGGTTCCAGATGTCAAATGTAGAAGACACTTAATTTGTTCCTAATTCCATTTTCCACTGTAACACTGAGAAATATGTAGCCCTAAAATATAATTCATTATACTGAATGCAAAAAACACGGTACAAACGTGTATGAAGATGTGAGGTATTGGATTTGAACGTCGTTTTCCAGACTGAATCGCAAATGGAGAGTATTTAACTAATACAAGCTATTTTCCTTGTCCACAACAACCTTCGTGTTTATACGTTGTTTGGGTGGTTAAACTACACCTGGGTGTGTTCAGGATCAACGATCAACAACAATTTGTCCCGCAGTGGTACATAGATACTCCGTTTTAAACTAAACGGGAATTCCTCTGTTCATTGATGCGCTCCTATCTGAATCTCGTAATCGTGTGTTCAACGATCAAGATGACAGAATGTACAACATAAAGAATAAACTCCATTTCTGTTCACAGATAGTTCACAGATGAAACTGATACCGCCGGGGATGCGGGGCTCCAACGTTTCTGAACTGTACTTTCCAGATTAATTCGCGCATCATACACAACCTAACATTTCATTTGCAGTTCACAAGTTCACAACGCAAATATATATTTGTGTTAAATTATATATTCTGTGTGAGATATATTGGAACCGTATAATTTATTCATGGAAGGAAATGTATCCGATAACGTACATGTAGGTATCAGATTTTCATGAATTAATAATTCCCGGGAAATAATTGTTTTACAATGTTCAAGGACTACATCTCTTTTAATTGTTTCAAAAATATGCGAACTGTGAAAAAATACAGGATTTTTCCTTGGTTTGGAATATATATTAATGACGCTTGTAATGGATATGTTTTATACAGAGAGATCGTATATACACTGTCGGCCAAAAGAAAACCTACCAGATATTTTATCAGATTTCGTAAAAACTATAATGAACATGTGCAGTTTAGCAACATTAAAGCATTTCAGAAGTTGTCATGTCACAAAAGAATGGCGATTGTTGAAATGAGACAACATAATTGTTCAGTTTTCGATCAGTGCTTGATCAGAAAATCATTTGAAACAAATTTTCATACAGCCACGAGCAACAATACAGGCACGCATTCGCATTACAGTGGTGATGACGCTACAGATTTACGTGGTTACGTGGCAAGTGAATCAATCGGAAATTGGGCGTGGTTTTCATGAATGTTATTGATTCGAATTACAGTTTTTCCACGATTTCAATGGACTCTCATATTAATTAATGTTTCAGCATAACGCGGAGACCACCATTTAGTATGTTTTAGACCGTATTTCATCTTTCATTTTAAGCAAAACAAGAAGGCGTTTCTTTTGGTCGACAGTGTACATGTAGTTTGTGAATTTAGGAGAAATGTACATATGTGGAACATATCCTTAATATTAAGATATTAAAACTTTCAGGTGATAAAGTTACTGTAAAATTATAATCGGCTACGATAGTATTACTGATATTTTATATAGTTTAATGATACGGTACTAACTGTGAGACTTTGCAAATAATTTTCGTGCTCAAATTAGCTGATATACATTTCACTCAATTTAGCTTCCCATAGTTACAATAAAACTCCTATTATTCTTTACAATTTATCTGCAATCAATATTGAAAAAGTCTGGACGGCCGAAGTCACAAAGAGGCGTTACAAATCGTAAGAGTAGCTTATGTGCAAAATGGGAGATATGGTGATTGTTAAAAACGGCAACTTTGGAATGTGTGCAGCTTTTGAATATACCCTATAATCTTAACTGAAATAAAGCAAGACAATAGGTTTTATTCTATCGTCGATTTCCTTTACACCGTATAGCTAGCTTGCTGTTACAATTAGCATATATGTGTTCTTCAAATTGTATGCAAAAATCTGAATATTGGCGATATCGTAGTTCAGGGAGATTAAATACAACGTTGTATTACTTTCTGTTTTCTAAAATCAACGTTATAACCTAAATACGTACAAAATAACGTACATGATACATCAACAGAGTGTATACTCATGAGATACGCATTACCGGTGCAGTATTTATATTATACTAATTTAGCGTTTAACAATGGTATTACATAAGAACAGGAAGATTTTCTGGATAACAACTTCTTTAATGTGAAAAAACACGACGTTTCGGAGTACATACTCACTCCTCCATGAGGTGTAATGTAAGGAAATAACCAAATATGGTACATTTATATAATAGCAAACAAAACAATGGTGAGGAAACTCAATCAGGGAGATTAACATGCATGAGAATGGTATACAATGGGGATTTGTTATACAAACATGATGAAGGTGAAGCATGAGAATGGTATACAATGAGGATTTGCAATACAAACATGAGGGGGAGTAAGTATCCTTTATCCAGAAAATCTTCCTGTTCTTATGTATAACACTTCTAAATGCCCTTCAAAGACCTAATGGTAACATATATTGTAACAGTAACATGTAAGTCGATTAAACGATGTTACAGAAACATTGAAACAATTATATGTAAATTGGTGTAATGATTGTAACACAGATATTGTAACAATTGACATGTGTAAGTTGGGTTAACAAATGTTGGTTAAAAGATGGTTACAAACCAACTGCAGTCGCGCCTTGTGATATTTTCAGATTTCTGAATTTGTTCGTTTCCATTGAAACGCTTTGGATTTGGACTTTTGTTACGGATAATTTCCATTCCGGAGTAGAACTCCAAAACCCTTCATGAAATTGTCATGAAACTTTGCATTGTATGACCTGCTATCACTGAAGTGGTACTTTAAATATATTGTTTATCTTTCAAATATTGTTTTACAAATTATGTAGGATATGTCATATTCATGTGACTCTTGTTTTATGATATGATGATTTACAAAACTTGACATGTCATTAATATTCAAAAAGGGAAAGCAAGGAATGAAAACTGTTAAATCTAATTTTACAAAGATTAATTTCTGCCCCACCTTTTTGAATAAATATATCAAAACTGCATACTTAGACATAACATCTAATAAATTAGTAAAACAGAGTTTAAATTTTCAAAATAGCTCTCTGTCAGAAACTCAGTGTAATTGTATTTTAACAACAGTGTAGGCCTATATACAATACTTATCTTTAACGATAATGTAAATCTTTTTGCTTTTAGCACTCTATTATCGATCAACTTCACGTATGTATTTCATGAAGTATTTCAATAACAGTCTGTGGAATTTACCTTAAAGTGTTATATCCGTCTCCCGTACTCCATTGAACGCCGTTAACAACGGATAGTTTCATCTAAATGTACATGAGATATTTCATGAACATTAATTTAAGAAATGGCCAAGCAAATTATGCAGTTGTAACATATGTGTATCAAAAAGGTTCATCGCGAATCTACCGATCATTCAATTTTACTTGTAGGTAACCTATACACTTTGAGTAACATTTTCATTTACCCAATATCCATCTTCATTGTTTTATACATGTGACTTGTACAAAGGGAGGTGAAGAATAAATTTAGTTTAGCTTTCCGTGCCTAAAGCGAGCGGCAATTTTGCGTTTCAACGGAAGGTTAAAGCTCGCAAAATACATTGTTTGTTTTCCCCACAACAAGTTCGCACGATAACTCGGTATAATTGCAAGCATAAAGAGAATATATGTGAGTCAGGCATGATATGTCGATATCATTACCCGAGGAGAGCTGTCATATGACTGTTAGGAAACGAGTGTGAGTTTTTGTATTGTCCAAGCGAGAGCAAGGGTTATACACATTTGCACGAGTTTCGTAAAACTCATATGACACAATTTCGAGTGTAGTAATGTCTATTCAATTCTATTCCATTTGATTCGCGTAAATATAGTAAGGAAACTGTAAACTTCTCTTGCGACTGTAAGCTATAGTGACGTCACGAATAATCGTTGTAAGACAACAAAATGCGGAACGTCGTGGCAAGTCGATGGTTGCTAGACAAACGTGATGTACACATGTGCTTATAAGAATAATATGAACTCGGTTATTATCAATCATATGGATAATAAACTACGGTAGTGTACGACGAAGACAATATCTAGAGCGAAATCGTACATATTTCATCGCGCTGCCATAACCCCTAGAATTGCACGAGTCCAAATGCACCGCGGTCCAAATGTATCGGGGTCCAAATGTATCGGGGTTTATATCATATCTACTAACAACCAAGACATTTGATCTTAGTCTCTCTTTCAACGTCTTATTCACTTCTGTATATTTACGATAGGAAGTTGAAATGTAACAGACTTATAACCAAGATTTGTTTCCCGTGTGCGTTCCAAACAAAACAACTGGAAACTCTCTGGCTTATTCCAGCAGGTAAAAATAGCTCTGTGGAATAGGTTTACAGTATGTGGAGACAGAGTCTCTATCTGAATACCTATAAATCAACAAGCGCCGCTGGTTATGAAGTTTGAGTGTATACTTGAAGCTGCTTTTATCAGATATATGCGGTAGCTTTCGGCACCCTTGAAGGTTGGTGCACTGCCGAGGTAGACAAGGGGGGTAGATTGCGTACAGTTTTTACCGAATCGGCAATTTTAAAAAGTTATTTATTAATTATTAAAAAGTCATATCAATACATCTGGCCCACTGGCGATCGTTTATTCATACCATACTTATGTCATCTATCAAGTAAAGCATATTTTCGAACAAGAAAGTATTCGCTGACTCGTGTTATACAGTGGATACAGCATTACCTTCTTGTCGTTAACAATTCTGCTTTTCAAGAACCCTATACAATGTAGCTCTCTGCACTCCCAGTTTCATGACGTTGTTTTACTTACATTAAAAGACTAAACGCAGCTTTATAAAAAAGCTAGTAGCATACATTTCTTCGAACGTTTTTCAACAGTTTTTAAGTAGTACACGGGAATTCTGTATATTAGCTTTGAAATGTTTTTACTTTTAAGACCAAAATTTATTTCAAAACTAATATAATTTAAAACTGTATGACTAACATTGGCTACCGATGGAAGCTCGGCTACAGCCAGACAGCTCCAATGTACGTATGCGAGCTCGTTGAACATTATCAGCCAAACAGACAGTTACGTTCTTCTGATCAATGTCTGCTGTCTGTCCCCAAAGCAAGACGGAAATAGATCATTCGCCTACAATGCGGCTGTGCTGTGCAATTACTTTCCCTTGCCAATAAGGAAATCAGAATCACTGAACTCATTTAAAAGAAACATCTAAACATTCCTTTTCAAGAAATACCTATGTTGACAATGACCGATCTTCCAACTGTAGCGCTATGTTCATCCTCATAGTGAATGGATTTGAGCGCTATATAAATTACCGTATTATTATTATTATTTCTTTATCGTCTACACTACCCGATACCCCAACCCTCACCACCACCCCGTCTCCTTCAGTTTTGTTGCAACCCCGGGCCCTACTCTATGTTTGCTGGAGTTCTTTCACCTCGCCTATATACACAAACACTGCTTCTGTTGCGCTGACGGTATCGGGACAGACAAGTCGGAGAAAGTGATGTTGGAATGCGAGCGCAACTTCTGTCTGCTACAATGTAAATATGAAAACATGACTTAGAAAGGTGAAGTCATTCGATGTGTAAATATTTATACATAAAGGAAGAGGGTAATTGATGGAGTCGCATGGTGTTTCCCCTTGATACGTGCTTCTGATCACGTACTAACAAATGTGTCTTACATTTGCTTATTACAATTTAGTCACCTAAATATCAGCAAGTTTGTATACGCGTCTGTAGATGCAGAGAGAGAGAAATGGTATTTAATTAAGCTTCTGAGGTATTTGCCTTAAATAGTAATCAAAGGGGTGGTATTTAAACAATAGCAATTTGACGTTTTTGATTGAAACATCACATATATTTATAACTTCACTGAGTAGGCGTGAATATATATGATAGCAATCATTTTGACAGATATTATCTTCACTGAAGTGTTATAAATATTGAACTCTACATGGGGAAATGTATGTTGTAACACTATAATTATCACCTTATAATGATAAAAGAAAATCAAAATTAATCGTAACAAGTTCTCATAAAAACAAATATCTCAAGTAAAACAACACTTTCAGACGTTATTTGAAAAGTCAGAAACTGACGACGAACTCAACTGTATCAACGCTTGAATAGTATCAACGTGTTCAAACATTTATTCACTGCTATTTAAATGAACAGAAAATAAAGGACAGAAAGCAGGACCTCTACCCACTGTATGATAAGAAGTAGTGATAATTTACCTGCAAATTTGAATACAACGAGACCCCCCACAGTTTACTTGCAGCGTTTGCTTAAACCCCGTGGAAGCGAATTTCAGTCCAAATTATTCCCCCTCCAAACATAGCGTTAGCTTGGTAGCGAAGGTAACTGGATATGACTTGCCGGTGAGTCTTTGAAGCAGTGAAGTAGATTCCTGTAGAGGAGTACGGGATAGGAGAAGGTAATTAGAGAGCAGGGCTATTATAAGGGGGAGGAGAATTGGGAGGGAGGCAATGGGAGGATTGTACATATGAAAAGTATTGGTAAATGTTGAAGGGGAGTTTCACGTAGCCGAGTATGATTTAGTTTATGAGGTTTCAACAGTAAAAGAGGTCATATAATAGGAATGGTGGAATAACTAAGTTGGAGGCTCTTACACGTATAAGGCCATTGGTTTGCTGTAAGTGGGAGTTACATGTAGATGGTGAAAGGGAGGGTTGGATAACAGCAAAGCTTTGAAGGTATCGGTCAGTGGTAAAAGGGCCATGTTCAATTGAAAGGAAGAATGTCAGAAGGGGGCAGATTAACTATAATTTGGGTGGGCTAATATCATAAGCGGAGGGAAGAATTTAAGGGAGGGTGATGTTTCTAAAAAATATTACAAATTACTTTCAATTAAGAAAATGAGTTCTTCATTTATTTCTGTTGGTTATCAGATAATGTTCTTTGATGTTTCATGCCACGATTAGTTTAGCTTATTTTATGTACATTGCATGGGTTACGATGTTATGACAGACCTTACTTTAGATGTTAAACTGCAGTTTGCAATGCTTCTTTCCGTAGAGAGATTTCTTCTGTCATCACGCCAAATGTTTTAATTGAAACGACAGTTAAATATATGCACGGAACAAGTATTTAACATATTATTTTAGTTTGCATTTTTACTTTTTACGTATTTCCTGCAATGTGCATATTATTTACCGTAAGTTTCGTTATTCATTATTTATTTCAGGCTCATTTTACGATAATTTTAAATTAAATTACATGCATTGCATACGTGTCAACGTATGTTTTACTTACTTCATTCAAATGGGTTATTTGAGTGGCATTATGGAAGATTGAATAACGAAAATGAAGAGAAAAACTTTCAAACAAGAATAAATAATTGTTTTTCTTAAATATCAACGTTCAAATGATTGAAGGATTTACCATCACACTTCCATATATACATGTATTAATCTATTACATACAACATTTTATTTTAATCCTAAATCCGGATTATTGATAATCGTCTAAACCTGTTTAACATGTTCCTGAAGACTAGACACCCATCCTAGATCGTATGATTCACACACCAGGTAATGTCTGTAGACACCATGTAAGGAGTCGAGACACCCTTGATTACTTCTGACATCAGTTTCTCTCCTTCCTCGACTTCTCCCTCAGACCACTGAATCGACCCCCCCCCCCCCCCCCCTCCCTGTTCTAGATATGCATTCCCGACCATTGCAATCAGCATTCCCAGGTTACTGACCGCTGGTCAGTTCGAGGTTCCACAACTTCAAGGTCATTCCCTGACCTTCAGAAAGTTGAGAAGAGTGCAGATTTATGTCGTTTGCTGAGTGTGTTATGTAGTTATAACGTACCTATGGCTTGTAGACCGTAATAAACATGTGTAGAACATAAACTAGACATTGACAAATAGTGCCACGTGTCATAAAAACATTCTTGAGTGTATCGTATTATATTTTACAACGAACTGCCACTGTGGAGTGCATCGACGTTTTATAGTATAACAATGGCACGTATTACAGTACATTTGTATATTGATGTTGCAATTGAGGATTCTTTCATGAACAGTTTGTGATAGTACATTTTTACACTGTATCTGTCTAACTTATCTGCCTACGACCATGTATTTGATAACTAATTTATGTAATACATCAACTGCTTTGAACGTTCATCTCGGTATGGATTGACATGTATTGTAAATGATCATTTGTAATTACAATATTCACATCGCATTAGAGATGAAATTAATATGCATCTAAAATTTGCTATCTTTATATTTTCAATCAAATAATGATAATATATTTAACATATAATTATTACTTCACATGTAGTTGAAACATTGATATTTATGATCTTGAAATGTGATATCAATAAATAAGTTCTTATAAATTTAATCATCTAATTATAACTTAACATTTGACATTACCTTGTGTCTGATCACGAAATGCAAGGCTAATGAGGCTTACCAATGACCATCAGTATAGATGCCAATCAAATCAAATTACATATGGTAGACCTGTATAGAGCAGATGATTAATGTTTGATAAAAGGTTATCATTGTGTTTCCAATCAACCAAAGATGAACACATTACATAATGTTCTTCTGTCAATAAATGTCGTGTCATTGATAAAAGAGCATAAAGAAATGAATTCTGCCAGAAAAAAACCATCTTTATGAATTTAAATGTTAGATAACTCGTGTCATTTAATTTGTTCGTTTATAAATTCTTTTGATTCGTCACTTTCTTAAAAGTAAAATAATTGCACTTTGAAGTGCACTGGTGAATATATGAAGTCCAGGGCATACATTTTCGAAGCTGTCTTAGCGCTGATCGTAAGTACCATACATTTAATTTAACATTAGCTTACGACTATCTTAGTGCTAAGAGAACTTCGAAAATATGGGTCCAGATTTTTTGCATTAAGGAACCCAACCCCATACAATGACATAAAAATGTCATACTTTGTATTTGGGCCACAATACTGTGACAAGGAGGATAATTCTAGCCGCAGCAGGGAGAGACGTTTGACAGCAAGTAACCTGAAATGTCTAGCGTTTTCTTACTTGCTTTGTCTTGATGGTCTAAGTATTTTCAAAAACACACAACAGTGTTTTGTACTTTGATACAAAAGTCAATGTAGTTAACAATAAGTTAACAGATATGATCTTGTTTTCAAAGATTAGATAGATGTCGTTCTTTTGCTTTTGTACGTTCCAATGTGCCATTTACATATAAGTGTACGCACTTTATCTTTTCTTAAGAAAGTAAAATATAATAGTCCATTGCAGGACCCGATTATCCGTAGACGTAGAAAACGGTTTCACTTGTAAAACGAATACGGCTAACGTCAATTTTAGTGTGAATAGTGTGCTATAATAGATCTGCGTTAACGCTGAACCGAGCCGTAACAATTCGTTTTAGAACTCTTAACCAAAACATAACCATTCGTTTTAGAACTCTATTTATTGATTGAGGAGGATTGTTTTGCAATTGGTAACGTTTCCCTTCCATTTTGTGAGATCTCTTCATTTCCATTATATAACGTGCTACAGCCCCTAACGTATGCTACAATGTATCTAAAGTTGGATAATGTGACGAAACATTTGGCAAACATGTATCCATGGGCTCTGTACTCAATCCTCTCAAAACAAATACGTTCAACGTATAACATTCACAATGAATGTTTTCCGTCTTTTGAACAGTTTATATGTATTAATAAATACTGAACATATGTATCAGCGTACTTTATGTATATAAGTTCCGTTGATTAAAGTTTAATTCTACTACATTCTACTTTCCACTTCGATACTTTTCATCCAATTAAACGTTGTCAACAATGCTCCCAATCTGTACTTCTGCAAACAAGATGCAAGATCTTATCCTTTTATTCAAATTATATAGTTATCAATATTTCATGATTCGTCAATTTAATTACAATAAAACTCTCTTATCTATTATGCTTAGCAATGCCAATATCAACCTACATGTATATTCTCCTATATTTACCAATAGTTTATTCATCTACATAAAGATGCTGTTTATTGAAAGGACATGAAGGAATTTGTTCGTGTTGATGAACTTGAAAGATAAAATTGATAGAAGATAACGTGTTTGGCAATTCACTTACTTTGATATTTTAACTTCTCATACAGGTGAATAAACGTTGATGACGTACTTTGGATTTCAAAACCCCTGTTTTTCTACTTTTTGTTTTGAGTGGATATAAGCGTATCTGTAAGATCGTTGTTTGGAAGCCATACAGCAAATAAATTACTTTTGCAGATGCTTTCAAAAGTTAAATTATCTCTCTACTGCTTTTGGATCGTATTTCTTTTACATTACTTAAACCGTTAAGTTATCCCCAGGAAACAAAGCATCTAAAACTATTTTTTTATGTTAACAGTTATTTCACATTCCAAAATATATATCGAAACCCAAAAATATTTATTCATTGAAACTGTAATGATCATATCTACAGGTTAAAAAAACTATTGCTGTTAAACCAAAAGCAAAAACTGCCAAAACCACCAGAAGCACAAACGTTTTATTTTCATGTTTAAATGTGTTTACCTTATCAATTATCAATTATCAGCAGTATAATGCATTTCAGATTAACATGGAAGATTCCAAAACTAAAGTCGTGGATCTAATTTCTTCTCTTTGTTGCAACGTCACGATGACGGATTTAATAAAGCCTAAAGAATCCTGACATAAGTTTCTAATTCTTCGCCAGGGAATGACGATAACGGTGCATTTAAAATGCATCGAAACAACTTTGATTGGCAGGCGTCAGTCAAGGTGCCCTCTCATTACTCCTTCATTTAAAAGCACCTGTCTGAGGTATAAGTGCAAGGCGGGGGCTATATATACTCCTTGCAGCTTTTTTAATCTTTCACACAAGTGTGTTCTCGTTAAAGTCTTTTTTCTTAAACGAGGAAAGAGGTTTTTAATTGGCGCTATTTCAAGACGAATTAAAGCTGTCTGAAGAGGTTAATGGCAAACGATCCATCCCCAAATGTCAAGGTTTGATTATTTTAATTGACCTTGAACCAATAACAGACACAGGAAATGCGTCACATGGACATGAACCTGCCCAAACACAGGTACAGATCTACATTTGTACTTATATCTTAGTTCTTAAGAAATTGATATTCTAAAATAACATAACAGTGTAATTCATGAATGTTAAAATAGAACAGACATACTCAGGTATCACCTTTATTTAGAGATTATTCAGTGATAAAAAGAGAATCTCAACCAAGTGCCTTCTGATGTCAAATTGTCAAATATTGATTAAGTCACAAATATTTTACTTTATCAGTGTTTGAAATCAGAAGACAAATGATGATATTCTATTTTTCATCCTGAATGAATCTTCATAAATTTTCAAAATGTTCATGTCCAGCACAGTTTATGGGATTTTATGTTGATTAAAATACAGGGTGTTCGATATTGTATCAGCGTCTTTGCATTCTACTTGTTTTAACGTTATGAATACTAAATGTTTGCGAATAAAACCTTTAACCATCTGTGGATAAAAAAACAACCTTACATGTATATGTAGTCCTCAATGTGTATAAATGGCGCCTATCATCCATAACATTTAACTACTATTTCTCGAAAAATTCCCATTTAAAAATTAAATGCATTTAGAGGTTAAGTTTGTATAATTCACTTCTGGATGATCAATCAATGTGAACAATCCTAGAAGCATTAACCATCGACTGTACTGAGGAAGAATAATAGTCTCAGCAGGCGCCCTGTCTAACACAGCTGCCAATGCTAATAGGTTTTATCACTAACATTATCATGCATGCTTTGACTAATTGGAGAATTTAGAATATGTCTCGTGTTATCGCATTGTACACTGAATAAATTTTAAAATACATCAACCGTGCCATGAGATCATTTATTGTACAGTTGTAAGATAGATTAGCGGAATTCATCAATTTACTTGTAACCTTTTAAGGCACATTACCTTACATTGTATCATATAAATAGTTCACCCTGTCTAAGAAAGGTACCATTATTGATTCATGATGTCAATTAGAATATCCGTTATACTCAATATTTCACCCTGTCTAAGAAAGGTACCATTACTGATTCATGATGTCAATTAGAATAGCCGTTATAGTCAATATCAGAGGTTTATCTAAAGATAAATATGTTTGATCAAAATGCATACTAGTACCCCGGCGAACAAAATATACTTGTCACTACATTTTTAACATAATAAAAGCGAATTACCGAAGAACGCGACTCTGGTGCCTTTGATAAGTACATAATTTCGCTCATCAAGGTATTATAATTGTTCTTTTTAATTGTCAAATACACATCTGGTGCTGAAGTGAGTTTAATTAGTAAAATATGTTGACATAATTTCCTGCTTTGAATTTACTTCGTTGATGCATCATTACTATGGGAAGTTATAAAACAAACCGAAACGTTCGCTTTGACTCTCCTATCTCGTCTAGTTAGAGTTTAGAAGACATAACAGAATTCTGTTTCAGTATTATTTTCACTCATGCATTAAAATACGCTGTAGTTGTGTTGGTGACGTTTCTCTACCCTTAAGTATAAGTAAAACTGTGTACATAAAGGGGGCACCTTTTAGTCTAAGGTGAACAGAGTTGAAGAAAGGATCCAGCTGTTGTCCGGTCTAAGACAGACTATATTACTAATTACTTATTACAAAACATTGCCGTTGACTAACAGTGTCAATCAGGTTATCTCTAATAAAAAAAATCCTATTTCTTCGTTGGTAGGCTTGGTTAAAACTTAGACACAGATAAAACATAATTCTTAAAACATAAAGTCATGTTAAACAGAAACAACAAGTATTGAATATTACATGTTCATTTTATAAAACAGAAAAAAGGGGATTAGTTGGTAAAATTATCTACAGAAAGACTTAAGCTCTAAATCCGATCTTGTTTTACTCCGGCTTCATTACTAAGTTCCTCACTGTAAACATTCTCCGAAACTAATGGTGGCAATTAGTGTGTTTGGTTTTAATAGCAATAGAATCAGGACCTCAGGAAAAGGCATTTCCGTAGAACGAAAATGTATCTTAATATTATCAAAAGTATAACACAGTAGCGAAACATAAGTTAACTATTTCATTATTAAACTGTACTGGAAATTAAAACTCGTACAAGATTGATAAAGTAGCAATTCGAATGAAAGGAAAATATCTACTGTACATAATGTTACAAACGGTCTTTTTCAGATACAAGTTATTTACTCGAAAGATTCGAATGCAGCATATGGCACAGGTTCAATCGCTTATCCCATCGACGATGCTATCACCTACATGTATATAACCATTGCAGGAGACATAGATGGTAAAATTCATAAAAGAACATACACAACACAAATATTCAACACCTTCATCAACCATGCACAGATACAGTATAGCATGTGTGGTCGCGTGTTCAGCACAGACACACAAAGTGAAGGTATGCAATCAGCCCCGTGGAGCGGCCGTGAATTCATTACAGTCTCAGCTGGAATGCCAATGCGGAACTGCATGCATCAGCATTGCTTCCTTGAGACTGTTCCAAAAATAAAAAGCCAGGAGGCATACATACATACATACATACATACATACATACATACATACATACATACATACATACATACATAACGAAGTTAATATTTTCGATTCGAGCACATGTGCGCATATCAGCGCATATCAGTTGACGTCATAAAATAATTATTGGTGACGTCAGTGTATCTGGCAGTCCATATTTTAAGCCAAATATAATGGAATTAATGATAAAGAAATTCTTAGACTCGAAAGTGTGCCATGTGACTTTCACCAAACTCGTTCGACTTTGTGTATAAGCCATTATTTCGGTAAGGTTCCAAACCGCCACTCGATGAAATATATGAAGATTCAAATTATTTATTGCCCAAACGTTAAGAGAATACAAGTTAGGTAGACTTATCCAGCAAAACGACAGTAGACTTATTCAGCACAACGACAGTAGACTTATTCAGCAAAACGACAGTAACATAATACGGATATGACAAAGGAAGACGCATAAATAAAACAATAAGAGAATGAGGTTCATGAGAAATTGCTATGATATTGTTACACTCCTACATATAATTCATAGAGACAATACATAGAGACTATGGTAAAGGCAATCAGCTAGTTTGTCCCCATAAGATTGAATAATACCTTAAGTCAACAAATGCCATTAAAACATGTTGACAGTGTTACCTATATATTCATAATTTCTCCATTTCATGATCCTTGACATATTTTAACGTTGTAGAGGTCTTAAGATTTCATGGTCTGGAAATGTTACATTTACAATAAACCAAACACTGTTTTGGTTAAATTGTGAAGTAAACGTAAAGGTTCTTCAATCTCTCTATCAAAATACGAATAGCATGCACCTGATGCACCAAAAAACGTCTTTCTCTGCACAGTTTTATTACCACCAAACAACCAATTATATACAAATGCTGTAAACGTCACTTAGGAAAAAACCATTTATGGTTTAGCATGACAAGGCTAACGGCACTGTTTGTTCCTGAAAAACATTTATTTAACTTGTATTCGTGACAGTACAATTCTGTGCAAGAAAGCGTGAATTATGGCATCTTCAAACAAACGCTGGAACTATATTTCTGTTAAGAAAACATGATTCCTTGGATAACTAAGTCCTTATTGTGCACAAGCATAACGTTTCGGAGTATATGCTTACCACTTCCAGAGGTGAAATAAGGTGTACAGATATAATGGGTACAACAAAGTGGAATACAGTTATGCATAATATTGAAAATTTTTGGGAAACTGTTTTCAAGTGTACTCTTTCACCGAAGCTTAATTCAAATGGTTTAAAGCTTCTGTGCATGGTTTTGTTGATATATCATGTTCATGTCACCACCGTTGCGTGTAAAGTAGAATGGCTAATTACCCTCCCTTGTAAGAAAGTGCAGAGTGATATTTATACCGCGATATTAAACCAGTGTTATAACGGTGCACGTATGACGTCACAATATTTTGTATGTATGACGTCACAATGTTAATACTACATGTACGTTCGCTCGTTTGATACTTAATTATTAACTCAAAAACAGGAAGATTTTCTGGATAACAACTTTAATGTGAAAATACACGACGTTTCGGAGTATATACTCACTCCTTCATCCTTCATCATTACATTCCACCTGATGAAGGATTTTCGCATTAAAGAAGTTGTTATCCAGAAAATCTTCCTGTTCTTATGTATTCCACTTCTAAATGCCATTCAAAGACCTAATTAGTAACTCGATTGATGATTGATGATTGATGCAGGTCGTTTGATGCCTTCTATGTGATAATGAACCATGTTTTATTATGGCATGTTTGCATTGTACATTAGGAGTAGTCTAGTCTATCTCATAAGTTTGGTGATATCATGTACAAAACTCTTAAAGAATATGTGGATATTTTAAGACATCGCAATAAACAGCAAACATCACACAAACATCCACTTTGCCAATGATGCAACTCAGCATATTTTTCAAATAACCGAAGAAATCAAGGTTCTTTCGGTACAAATTCCATCAAGCATGAGGTCAGCGAGGGTCAGACATGTATCTGACAAATAGGACAGTAGCTGTTCAGATATAATTGACTAGATTGTTTCTTGTACCGGGCCTCGTCTAGTCTTGACAGTAAGATAGTCAGAGGTTTTTGATTATGAATGATGGTTGTTACTGCTGCATGGAATGTTTCCTTCTGACAGAATATTATTACTGTTTGTTTCTTGTTATTTGCAAGTTAACATTGGGTTACGGTAATGTATGTTTTGCTTGTGCTTTTTATCGCTTGGGAATTATTAGTAGTATTGTCTCATTAAAGTTGTACTTGCCAGGATTTGATAAAAACAATTAAGACAAATGATCCACCATCAAGTTTCCTCTGGTTATACCATGGTGAATATATATGATTATATGTAACGTGTTTGAGGAAATATTGAGGGATTTCTATTTTCATCAAAATGATTGCCTGTAGCTAGCATCAACAGAAATAGTTAACAAACAGAACGCGACAAGTCCCCTCTCAGTGTGCATTGTAAGTGATATTGTTTTTCGACTTACGTCCCCTCGGCATGTCTTGTATGTATTGTAGAAGAAAACGTCTTAAAGGGGCTGTTGCACGTATACTAATTGGACAAAATCAATAGCAAAACAATCCTCCTCAACCAATCTTAACGAAAGTAAATGGTTCGGTTAAGGAAGGTGAATCCAATTTCCTAACTCAAATTCCTCAAATGCGCTGTAGCACATTTTTTGCATAATTTGTTTTCTCAAATTTGCTATATTTATTATTAAAGTTTATACAATATATTCTTACGTTCGAGGGTAAAACATCTCATTTTGCGACTCGATAAGCCGTATCCATAGTAAACGATTTTCAGTATAGAAAGAAAATGATGCGGCGTAGAAAGCGACAATATGGTTGACCATTCCATTAATCTGCCATATTTATTGTTATCGCTATATCAGTCAGATCCCATGAACAACCTTCAAGCAGCCATTTTAATGTGAACACCTTAAAATGGCCACTCAAAGGGAAATGGACTCGCATGGCTTAACCTAACCATGTACATTCGT